>OX451735.1:1362766578-1364062690 GCA_948472305.1 Vicia faba | reverse complement strand
ATAAACCTCAACATAAAATAGCCACAATCTATACCGTTACGCTGGCGAGGACACTACACATGAAAATAAAATATGAATATATATCAGGATATACCCCTTAAATTGTTTTTATCAAGTATCATCACTAAAGTAAGCAAAACTGAATATCTCTTTGTGAAAATATACCTCCACTCTGATCCATGTAACGTTGTTGGCTCTACTTTTTGGTACTTGAATATCTCGTTGGGAGCGAAAAACAAGTAGAACGCTATAATAAAATATAAACGACTGTTTAGAACAATCTCACATAGAATCATAAACATAAACACAAATCCAGATATGTTGACCATAAACATAAACATAAACTTGAATATCTCTTTGGGAGCGAAACACTTACGTGTCAATCATCTATTTCAAATCTGGATATGTTGACCAATCATTGTATAACGAGTCTAGATAATACACAATTTCTCTCATAGGATTAATCACAACCAATAACCAGTGTCCATTGTAAGATTAAACAAAGATTAAACAATGGCCAAAAACGGAAAATTATAATAGATCAAGTTAGGATGAAAATCTAACCCGTTGCCAGTATTATATGGAAAAAAGAACAACTTCTCAGTATCTTTACTGGCCACGAATAAACCTAATACATATGATATGACATCATCTGGTCTCGTTACAATCAACCCAGAATTGACAGTGTTGGGAGCTAAGAATCCAAATCTTGCTTCTAATCCACGCGGGCGCACAATGTTGTCATACATAAACCTTAAATTAAAACAAGATTAACATTATACTATATTCATTGAAATGAGGGATTAAATTGTCCATTTAATTAAACAAAGTTGATCGGAGTATACCTGATGTATATACCGATACAGCGAGGCCTAATTCCAAATGCCTAAAAACTTGCTCCATATCCTCTCTACCAATTGCTTCAAGATATTTAAAACCAAAGATGTCTGCACTCATAGGTATAAGGCGGGTACCACCATCTGGAATATCTATAATAGTTTACCAGATCACAATAAGGTGTTGTTTGTTAAAGGGCTAACTGCTAATTTAATAAGCATCAGTCAACTGTGTGACCAAGGTTTCAAAGTCCACTTTACTGCATCTGAATGTCTGGAACTGATGAGAAGAATAGAGTTATCATGAAGCGAATTATATCTAAAGATAATTGTTACATGTGGTGTCCTCAAGAAACAAATTTCTCCTCCACATGCAGAGGCCTAAAGAAGTTGATACAAAGTTACTGAAGAAAAAACTTGACCATCTTCTCCTGAAAGGCACGAAGAAAGTTCAACCAAAGGAAGGCAAGGTCCATGGTGAGGAATCTGTAACATCAAATTACTTCGAAGAGGTCAGTGTTGAAGCGGTAAAGCGGAAAGTAACAAAAGTTTTGGAAATATTTATCCGAGAACTTATCGTGTCCACGAAGCTTAATGCTACTGAACTGCCATTCAATAGTTCCTGCATTTATGAGTTTGGATTGAATTGGTAAAACATAAAAACATAAAATTAAATATGAATAGGAAAGAATTCATTCTCTAGAGAGAAGAAACTTATCAAGCATGTATGTAATCTACTTCTCACAAACTTAAACTTATCGACCTGTTATACTCAACCTAAAATACTCCTCAGAGTCATCTAGCTTTGCTCACTCCCTAAGTTATTTCTAACCCAAAGTAGAGAGAACTACTATATCATCTCGACGATGATCTCTCAGCCAACCTCAATAACACAACAACCCTCCATATTACTCGTATTGACGATCTCTCAACCGACACTACCAACAAAGAAGCATAAGCTTCAACACCCATCAAGATTGTTAGCTCTAAATATATTTCTAGAATCCAGAAACTAACATATAATCATCCTAGATAAGAATTTGAGTAGTATATTTCTATGACAACCCAAACCCCGACCACAGAGCAAAAGTCTAAGATAATAATCGACACAGATTTGTAAAGCAAATGAAATATAACGCCATGGACGACAAATATACATGAGTTCAAAATACAATCATATACAAAACCCAACCAAAGAGAAATGAACTAAAAATCTCTCGGTTTGTCAGCGTCGATTGATGATCAATCTAGCCCAGATCATCCATATGCAAGCTCCGAAGTTGTTTTCTAAGCTCTCTCTACCAAAAAATGAAGGTTTGATGAGATGGGAACAAATTCCACAAATAATCACCTTAAAAATATGTATTTTGGCCCTTTTAACGTGTTTCTATCCAGGGGATTGCGCTAACCGACACTATCCCGCTAAGCGTACTCTACTGTCATGAGGAAAAAAATCAGCTTTTTATTTTTGTCATAACTTGAGAACCGTAACTCCGATTTACGCTCGATTCAAAGTGTTGGAAATCTTATCCAATTATCTATCTAAAAATGCCTAAATGTCAACAAAATTGATGACTTCTTATTCTTTGATTTTGAGCCTTATTCGTTGATGAGTTGCTCAAAATCACACATTTGAGGTCGTGTCTTCGACACTTTATTGCTCATGCTCCAAATACGCATCAATATCTACAAAATGAATAGAAAAACATCAAACGGTACCCTATGTACACAAAAACATAAATAAACACAAACTAAACGTATTTATACAAAATTCAGGTTTATTCAATGATATTAACAATAAAAAGTCGATAAGTGAAAATAAAAGTATATATAAAAATAGTTACAATTTACACTTATCAAACTCTCACCAACTTGAACTTGTTTGTCCTCAAACAAAGCCAAACAACTCAAATAACCAAAAGTAATCAACCAAAATATCATGAATCAACAAGTTTTAAAATGGAAAACAAATGTATGGCTCAAACAAAAATTCACACACAAGGTAAATACTTACTACAATCCTATAACGACAACATGTAAACGTAACTAATCTTAAGTACAAAAATCATACTAAACATTATAAAATAAAACAAGCTCAATCATGAATCGCACCTAGTAATAATTAACTGGTAGATGAAGAACACACAAAGGTCAGGGACAAAAAACACTCATCCATAATCTTGCAAACAATAGACTTAAATTATGCATTCATCCAAAAACTAATATTGAAGATGAAAAGGCAAGAATCACAAGGGCTTTTTAAGGTTGTAATGTGGCTTGGTTAACAAACAAGGGATAAGTCCTAAAGCTAATCGAAACAAAAGCGTTCCTTAACCTAAGGGAGTGATCAAATCACAAAGACTCGAGCAAAATAATTTCAGTGAAAGTTCTTCTTCATTCCAAATTTCTCAAACCAACACAAATCACTTATTAACACAATATTATTCCATACTCTTTTTGTTTTTATTTTTCAAAACTTTTTCAATTTTTTTCTTTCTTTTTCTTTCTTTCTTTTTAAATTTTTTTCTTTCTCTCTTTCTTTCTCAACCTCGTAATAATCATAACATAAACACATAAACATTCCTCTCCCCAACTTGAATTCAAGGACAATCATAATATGAATACTCCCTACTTTCTAAGGCAAGGTAAAAATTCAAACTACAACTCATAGTTAAAGGTTCAAAAAAACAAAGAATCAATATCCATACAAAAAGATGAACCAAATACTCATAGACAATCATTTAGCAAAAACAACATGGATATTGACAAAAAGGGTCAAAAGAGGATATTAATGATCACACACTCACAAGGTGAATTGACTATTTGGCCAAGGTAGTTATGCTTAAAATGGAACAAAAAATGACTTAATCATGTTCATGATTTCATGCAATCAATACTAATAAAAGATTAAACATAATAAAATCCAGTTAAAATAAGAATTGTGTTCTCCAGCATATTTGAACAATGGAAAGCTTCCTCATATTTATGGGTAAAAAGGGAACTAAAGTGATTCAAGTCATGAGCAAGTAATGCAAAAAGAATGAATAACATGGTAATTGTATAAATGAAAAATTTACTAAACATGTTATTCTATAAAAAGCGATAAACGAGTACCTGGCGAGTACCAACTTCAAAAATTATCATTACCATACATCCGCAAGTTGGCACACTCAATATTGGAAAATCACCAAATGCGACTTCAACCTATCTAATCAAAATTTGAGTCCAAACAACAAAAGAAAGAATTAAAACTATTACTATTGATTACTATACTATAAAGCCTTAGGTGAAGTGGGGAAAAGGAGATCCAAATGAAAAATTAAAAAGAATTCACAGGCTCTACAAAGCAGGGCGCGCTAAGCGGCACAGAGCGTGCTACACTGGTTGTAGAAAAACAGGACATCAACAACAATGTAGAAACACCCTCCACAATCACCTACACAATATCAAACATATAATATTTACAATATACAAACATAATTCCACAAGCTAAACACGACAAGCTTATGGAAAAACACAAATTAACATAACAAAACTAACAGGTGAAAATGAATTAACAAGTTGAAAAGTGAAAATTTGAGAATTTAAAGCAGGTCCAATTTTAACTCGTTAAAACACAAGTCAATACATATACAAATGAATACAAAAAAAACATGCTTGTTTTATGTCATAAGCTAGACGCATTTATTGTGCGAGCTAGTAAACTTCTCTCGTCATGTCGTGGTATTGTCACAACGCGCAAACCTAAAGAAAGTGTCCTAAAATCCACACAACAAACGTTACAAAAATTAGACAATTCACACCAATACGTGAAAACAATGAAAAACACATATATGCACAAGTATGGAAATTAAACACAAAACATGTACAAGTAAAAATACACAAGTTTATGTACACATTCTATACAATATATACATTAATTAAAAAAACTCAAAAATAAAGAAACAATCGCAATGCAAAATAATAAACACCAATCCCCGACAATGACGCCATTTTGTTCTAGCGGTAAAGCGGAAAGCAACAAAAGTTTTGGAAATATTTATCCAGGAATTTATCGTGTCCATAGAGATTAGTGCTACTGAGCTACCATTCAAAAATTCCTGCAGTTATAAGTTTAGATTGAATTGGTAAAACATAAAAACATAAAAGTAAATATGAACAGGAAAGAATTCATTCTCTAGAGAGAAGAAACTTATCAATCATGCACATAATTTATTTCTCACAAACTTAAAATTATCGATCGGTTACACTCAACCTATAATACTCCTCAGAGTCATCTAGCATCGCTCACTCTCTAAGTTATTTCTAACCCAAAGTAGAGAGAACTTCTATATCATCTCGGCGAAGATCTCTTAGAAAACCTCAACATCACATCAGACATCCATATTACTCGTATCGACGATCTCTCAACCGACACAACCAACACATAAGCATTAAGCTTCAACACCCATAAAGATTGTTAGCTATAAATATATCTCTAGAATCCAGAAACTAACAAATAATCATCCTAGATAAGGATTTGAGCAGTATATGTCTATAACAACCCAAACCCCGAGCACAGAGTAAAAATCTAAGATAACAATCGACACAGATTTGTAAAGCAAATTAAATATGACGCCATGGGCGACAAATATACATGAGTTCAAAGTAAAATCATATACAAAACCAAACCAAAGAGAAATACATAAATAGGAATATAAATGAACCAAAAATCTCCCAGTTTGTCAGCGCCGATTGATGATCAATCCACCCTGAATCATCTGTATGCAAGCTCCAAAGTTGTTTTCTAAACTCTCTCTACCAAAAAATAAAATTTTTATGAGTTGGGAACAAATACCCTAAAACATAACCTAAAAAATGTGTATTTTTCCCTTTTAACATGTTTTTGTCTAGGGGACCGCGCTAAGCGGCACTATCCCGCAAAGCGTACTTTGCTGTCATGAGAAAAAAATTAGCTTTTTATTTTCATCATAACTTGAGAACCGTAACTCCGATTTACGCTTGGTTCGAAGCGTTGGAAAGATTAATCACTTATCTATATAACAATGCCTAAATATTAACCAAACTAATTATTTATTATTCTTTTATTTTGAGCTTTATCCATTGATGAATTGCTCAAAATCGCGCGTTTGAAGCCGTGTCTTCGACACTTTATTGCTCATGCTCCAAATGCGCATCAATATCTACAAAATGAATAGAAAAACATCAAACTATACCCTATGTATACAAAAAACAAATAAACATAAACTAAACGTATTTACAAAAAAGTCGGGTTTATTCAACGATATTAACAATAAAAAATCGATAAGTGCAACAAAAAGTATATACAAAAATAACTACAATTTGCACTTATCAATCAGAGATTCTTCATTTGGCATGAGTAGAATACAAGAATCTTAGAAGAATTGGTAGATTAAAATATGTTGGCTTAATTGCTGGTAAAATTTCAAAACTTTCTGAGATGAACACCGTCGAAGAAAAATCAAATGGTAAGGAATTATAGAAATTACTATTGGGAAGGATTGCTCCAGATTCTCTATCCTTCCTCCATGTTGTTGTGACTATAAATTTAAATAGATGGGACAAAGACTCTTTGCAAAGGGCCGACTTGAGGAAGAGATTGATGGTAGAAGAGATTAGTGGTGACACTCCTATGACCAGTGATAGATTCAAGGAGTGCAGAAGACTGTTTGACAGGGGCAAGAGGTGGAAGACCACTTACAAGATGATCAATATTTGCTTGTTTCCCTTAGTTATAATATGTCTCTGATACTATTGCTAATGGTGGTGTGAGGGTGAATGATGTCCTACCACGATTATATGACATCTTTCTGATGTATGATCTTGAAAAATTTGTGTTGGGTATTGTCTTGAGGTTTCTATCTTAAGAGGAAGAGAATACTCGTCTAAGGAGACATGTCGTATATTAGCATTTATATCTAGTTTCAAACAGCTATTCCCTCCCTGGTGGATGTTTTCTTGGTGAAGTACTTAGAGTTTCTCTCTTGGTCAAGTCTAATTCTATCAATGAACTTGAATAACTATTCATAGTGGTTAATTGATCAAGATTGAAGGACGTTTCAGTGTCGTTAAATAAAATGTTTAAATCATTCTATTTTGTAAATTATTAGTCTCTAATGAAGGGGTTAGAGTGATAAGGGTTGTGAAAGGCAGTGGTGCAGGTTGCTACAGATAGCTTGACTATATTGGTTCTTCCATAAGGGAATTGTGAAAAATGACTACAAATGATCTAATCTTTGAAATTGGCTTCATTGATCGGTTTTGTGTTACAAATAGGGGTTTGTTATTTTCTTTTGGTTTCTCCTTAACTATGCTTAACAATGTTTGTATTTTTGCTCAAACTCATTTTTGTCAAATTTGGCTAAAAAAGGGGAGAGTAGTAATAGTACTGTGTCATATTAGTATTGTACTTGTATTGTTTTTGTGCTCTTGTCTAAGTTTTGTTTCCTCTTACCTGCAACAATTAAGGGGGAGTATGACTTTCTTGGATAAAGGTTCTTTGTTCCTCATCTGGCGAGTCTTTTGTTGTGGGTGTATACAGGTGTATACAAGATGTCGTTTAACATGTTCTAACATCTTATCTGGTCGAATGTGTCTTTTTATTCTGTGACATGGTCTTCTAACTTAGGTAATGCATGTTATAATTCTTCTTGGGTTCTTAAGGTTATAGAAAATTTCTCCCGAGGCTTAGTTACAAGATTTGGTTCTTTGTTTAAGAAGCAACTTAGATAGTTCTGAAGATGAAGACTATCTTCTACATCATGTACATCTACTAGTGTTGTGTATGAGGTAGTTATGATATTGAGGGAGAGTAAGTTTCTTTCTTTGAAGATGTAGTCTATCCGCATTCTAGGTGCTATGTGCCAAAATGAGGGTGCTATTTTCTGATGTGGTTTAACAGGCTTAGCAGGTTCTGTGTTCTAGACTGATCTGATGTGAAGATCTTTTAAACATGATGTTCTAACATGTTGAGAATTTGGTATTCTCTGATTCATTGTGTTGAAGAAGTTTCCACCAACTATAGCTTTGCTATTTATTGTTATCTCTTCCGCTGTTGTGCCTCTGAATGATTGGATGCTTGAGTTTTTCAAATGTTGTAGGGGTTTATGTGTGGAAGATGTGCTAACTTGTTTTAGCCAAAATAAGCCAAAATGGGAGATTGTTATTTCTCTGTTTTTCTGGGATTGACATTATGTTTGGTAAAACTAACTTAGCTTTGACATGTTGAATAAAGATGTTCTATGTACTGAAGCAACATGTCCTATGTGATGTCCTATGCATTCTCTTTTGACATCGTGATTGTGTAAAATTGGATTGTTGGATTTTCTAGTCTGTTACAAGTGCAGAATATTCTGTGAATATTGTGCTATCCTATGTGGCGCTCAACTTGATTATTGAAGAAGATTCAAGCTGATTTCAAGGAGAATTGTCAGTTTCTAATTATGGAGATAATTTAGTTAACTAATGATTGATGTCCTATCTTTGAGGATATAATTCTAGAGCGCATATTTTTATCTAGTAGGGATTTATGAAGCCCAAATCTAATTCATTGAAGATTATAAATAGAAGGCTTTAACCCTAGTTCTTTTTACGAACTTAGACTGTATTTTGATTAGGGTTTATGTGCTTATTGTGAGCCTCTCGATTATCATGTTGATAAAAGAGTAGGAATTTGTTTTTGTTGTAAGTTATGTCAATCATTCAAAAGCTTGTAAGCACTAAATGATTGTGTGTCTTTGAAGTGAGACTTCTATGATTTTCTAAGTGTTTAGAATTGCTCAGTCACTGGTTTGTGATTGGAAGATATTTGAGAAAGGTCTCATACCTAGGCGAGTCTTAGGTAGAAGTTAAGTAATGGTAGTTGTTCTAGACTGGGCTGAAACTTGCCCACCGTTGGGGAAGGCCCAATCCAACACCTTTATTATGGCCCAATAGATTTGCACCCAATACTGATAGCCGTTGGGGATTTCCTCTATGTGCCCATTAGAGAACGTATCCCTAGTCATCATCAACCACCACATGCCCTCTAAGAATAACGGGTCCACTGTCCCTACATTCTCGGGGCGCTTCACTAGGGAGGGGGCTATATGATGGACCCCATTACTCGCCTAAACCATGGCAGTCCATGTTATTGGGCCCAAATCGCTTGGCCCATTACATGGATCTTGGCCTAGTGCTAGGGGCTATAAATAACCTCTCACCTGAGAGAGTCAGGTATCCATTCATTTATTCTACCTCACCTACTTTACTTGCTCTCGCTCTGAACCTCAATTTGGCATCATAGTGTCTTGCCAGTACCCCTAATTCACATTCAACCGACGCTCAACTTGAAGCTCACGGGCCTTGACGATCTCTTCTGATTCGGTAAGATCAGTGGCGTCGTCTATGGGAACAAGGCTTTCCCATCTTTCATTCACGTAAGGCTAAAGCAACATCTTCAACCTTCATGTTGTAATGGCCGACCAAGCTATCAACAATGACCAGAATGTTCACTTCGCCGATGCTGACAACAACAACAATGCCAAAAACAACAATGATGTTACTGCTGTTGAACAAGAACCTCGGGACAGGATGACCACATCTTCCTCCACCCGCTCAAGACCACGCGACGAAGCCCACAATCCTCAGAAGAATTTTGATGGCCGTGTATCAGGAGATCCCCGTTCTCGAAAACATTAACGCTACGACTAGAGCCTTGTTCGTGGCGATCAACCAGAAGAACTACATGATCTTCATGTAGGTTGAGCGCCCGATGATGCTGAAACAAACTCGCTGGTCCCCTAGAAAGCACCTAAGACTTGATTCTCAAACTCCTCCTCCCTGACGGAACAAGGACCGCTCCCGATCTCCATTGAAGAGACATAGACAGGATGATTCTTGAAGCGCTTCTCCCAACCAAACTAGGAGAGGTCCTGCATTGGAGAGGACCCAGCCCGAAGCTGTCAAGAAGCGTGGTCACCCCCCCATGCAAAGGGATTCACTAACATCTCGGTGAATTCAGCCAAGAGGAAACTCAACGAGCTGGTGGATGTAGCCCCAATCTAGGCTATAACTCTTGAAGGATTTAAGATAAAATTTGAGCCGATCACCTTCTATCTCGAGGAGCTTCCCGACGGAGCCCCCATCTCCAGAATTCCTCTACCGATGAGGGAAAAGATAGCCATCTTTGATGTATATCATATCCTGGTCGACGAGGGGAGTTCCGTCTATGTCATGTACACCTACCTGTTTCGCACCCTGCAGCTTGATGATACCCACCTGTCACCATATGTGGGGTCTAACCTGTAAAGATTTAATGGTTCGACCTCCAAGCCATAGGGCTACGTCGAGTTGTTAGTCGCATTTGAGGAAGAAACTGCATCCCGACAGGTCAAAGTATGATTTCTGGTGATCGATTTCCCGTCTCTCTACAACTGTATCCTGGGGAGACCAACACTGGCCGAGCTGACTGCCGTACCCTCTACAGTGCATTTAAAGATGAAGTTCTACACCAATAAGGCCCATGTTGACACCATCCATGGAGACATCTCAGCTTCCAAGAGATGTTTCAACGCGGCTTCCCAAGGACAAAACATGGTCGACACTAGGGCAAGACCTACTAAAAGAGAAACCACCTCGACAACAATGGCTACCTCAGCAGGAAAATCTTCTCGAGTTGAAGAACAAAAGGCTCCACCAAAGGTCGACTACATTGACCTCGACACCCGCTTTGACAAAGATAAAGTCGAGGCCCCCAATAGCGAACATAATTCTCTCCGACCCGTCCCAGATAGAGTATTCGAGTTCATCCCCTCGGTGAAGACCAAAACAAAGGCGTGAAGATCGGTGATGGACTCCCCGACTTGGCGAGGAAGAAACTCAAAGACTGCCTGAGGGAGAATGTTGAACTGTTAGTATGGAGCGATGTGGAGATACCCCAACTCGACCCTGAGGTCGCCAGTCACCAACTTGTTGTGGATTTAGCCGCTTGGGAAGTAGTACAACATATGCGTATGTAGTCTCCTGAAAAAGCGGGGCTACTAAAAAACTTGTAAAAGACCTCCTAATGGAAAAAGGCGTATGTGTGTTGACTATACTGATCTCAACCGGGCATGTCCCAAAGATGTTTTTCATTTAACTAATATCAACATGCTTGTCGACCACTCGAGCGACTACAAAATTTTATCATTTATGGATGCTTACTCGGGCTATAATCAAATCCCCATGGCGATGAGCGATAAACATTGCTTTGCCTTCATGACTAGGTCAGACAATTACTACTACAACGTAATGCCCTACGACCTAAAAAACGCAGGGATAAGATACCAGCGAATGATGAACAAAGTCTTATGCAGTGAGATCGAGGACATGTTTGAGGTATACATGGATGACATGATCATCAAGTCCCGAGCAGAAACCGAGCATGCTGCCCACCTCAAAAGAGTTTTTGACCAAGCAAGCGATGCAAGATGAGGTTTAACCCAGAGAAGTGCACCTTCGGGGTTAAGGCAGGAAAATTCCTCGATTTCTATCTGACCGAACGGGGAATTAAATCCAACCCCGACAAATGCAAGGCATTATCCAAGCTCCCCACTCCTAACTCGAAAAAATCCATTCAAGTCTTGAACGACATGCTCAC
Organism: Vicia faba; assembly: GCA_948472305.1. Taxonomy (NCBI): domain Eukaryota; kingdom Viridiplantae; phylum Streptophyta; class Magnoliopsida; order Fabales; family Fabaceae; genus Vicia; species Vicia faba. Next base: position 1,364,051,215 of record OX451735.1, on the reverse strand, counting down.
TTCACTATCCTGCTTCGTGGTAAAATCCGTGCAACACGCACTTCCATTTTTCAAACTCTGGTGTAAGAGGCAGCGTCCGAGTGGATCAAAGAGTGCGAGTAAGCCCTCCTCCACCTTAAAAAATCCCTTTCACAACCACCTGTCTTATCAAGGCCAGAGAGCGGGGAGACTTTTTTACTTTATCTGGCCGTCTCCACCAAAGTCGTAAGTGCGACCCTCATCTGTGAGACACTAGACAGATAGAAACTAGTGTACATTACTAGCAAAGCTTTACAAGGCCCCAAGGTCAGATATCAACAAATTAAAAAGTTAGCCTTAGCCCTCATCAACACGGAAAGAAGACTCATATATTAATTCCTGGCCCACATAATCGTCGTACGAGCAGACTAACCCGTGAGACATCTCATAGGTCGACCAGACATGGTCAAATGGATGCTAAAAAGGTCCCTAGAGCTTTTGGAGTTCGACATTCAGTATGAAAGTAGGAAAGCACTTAAAGCCCAAGCATTGGCTGACTTTGTTATGGAGATGACCACCCACGAACCCCCCGCGAGCGGGAAACACAAGTGGGCCATCTTCGTGGATGGAGCTTCCAACTCGATGGGAAGTGGAGCCGAAATCCTCCTTGAAAACAGAGGGATTTGTGATCGAATATTTGCTCGCCATGTCGTTTCCCACGTCAAACAACTAGGTCGAGTACGAGGCCCTGCTCACCGGATTAAGGATGACCGAAGACCTAGGTGCCTGAGAAGTACAAGTATTCACGGACTCCCAGCTCGTTGCATCTCAAGTTCGAGGAGAATATCATGCCAAGAATGATATCCTTATCGAATACCTAAACATAGTGAAAGAAAGAATGAAGAAGTTCGACCAGGCGTAAATCAAACACGTACCCTGGGAACAGAACACATGGGCCGACATACTTTTAAAACTCGCGGGCACAAAGAAAAAAGGTGGGAACAAATCTGTTATCCAAGAATCCCTTTCTCGTCTGAGTATTGAAAAACCCACTATGACTCCCAAGGTGAATGCCATCGGGAACATTTCGTGTTGCATGACCCCAGTATTTAATTATCTCATAAAGGGAGAGTTCCCCGCTGACCAAAAAGAGGCCAATACAGCCAAGCAACGAGTCTGCTCTTACGTAGTAGTCGAGCATAAGCTCTATTGACGAGGATTCTTCATCCCACTCCTGAAATGCGCCGAGGAGTCCAAAATCCCCGAGACACTATGCAAAATACATGAGGGAATCAACGCCCAACACTTGGGCGGAAGATCTCTGGCATGAAAGGTGATGCGAGTAGGGTATTACTGGCCTACCATGCATCAAGACGCGAAGGAGCACGTAAAAAATGCAACAAATGTCAAAGAAACATGGACATGCACATCGCACCTCCACACAAACTCAAAACATTTTCGTCTCCCTGGTCGTTCGCCTAGTGGGGGATGGACATCCTCAGACCTTTTGTAAAAGGATCATATCAAAATAAATTCTTGATTGTGGCTGTCGACTATTTCATGAAGTGGATAGAGACCGAAGCTCTGGCCAGAATCACATCACACAACATCCTTTATTTCTACAAATGAAACGTGCTTGATTGATTCTACATACTACAAGCGCTCATCACCGACAACAGGACGTAGTTCACTGACCAAAGCTTCCAAGAGTTCTTCGCCAAGCTTGGAACCAAACAACACTTCACGTCCGTCGAACACCCTCAAACCAACGGAAAAACCGAGGCTGTGAATAGAGTTATCTTACGAGGACTCAAGCGCAGGTTGGGTGAAGACAAAAATGGGTGGGTCGAAGAGCTTCACAAAGCCTTATGGGCTTACCAAATGACGACACATTCGACGACTAGCAAAACCCTATTTCGACTAACCTATGGCACCGAAGCAGTCATCCCCGTGGAAATCCTGGAGCCATCCAAACGAACTAAAGTCCCTTTATACGAGAAACTAAATGATGAGGTCCTAAGGGAAGAGCTCGACTGGTCAAAGAAACCCGATCAGGAGCAGCTCTTTGTGAAGCCACACTTAAACAACAAATAGCCCTAAGACATGACACCAAAGTCGTAAAATGCGAATTCCAGGTCGACAGTTTAACACCTGTTTATTTAATTAATTATTATTAAATTATTTCCAAGTTATTTGTTAAATTTGTGAAATATTGAGGATTATTGGTATTAGTTGTTAGATTATTAATTAGTTAATTAGTTGATTAATAATAATAATAATAATAATGATGTTAGAATTAATATTATATTCGCGTGGGCCTATTTTATATGGTAGTATGTGTTAAAGTGGAGGTGTACTAATTGAGCCCAATAGAAATAATACTATTATTATTAAGTTTAGTAATAATAGAAAAATAGGTTTTTTTATTAAGAAGAAGAGGAATAAGGGCTGGAAGAGAGAAAGAACATAGAAGTTACAGAGCAAAGAAGAAAAGAGGCAAAATAAGAATTCGATCGAAAATTGTAAAGCAACCTTCAATCCAAGGTAAGGGTGGGGTTCAGACTCTATAATTGAATTTATGATGCATGTCACATGGGAATTGGGTTGTGTAAAATTGTTACTGTATGTGATTGTTATATGAATGAATTGTTGTTTGAGATTGGTGATAATTGTGCTAACATTGGAGTCATTCAATCGATGAACCGAATGTTGGAAAATTGCATATATTGATGTGGGTATAATTATTGTGTTAGCCTGAGCTTATGGACAGAGGGAGAATTACATATCACGAGAAAATTGGACGAAGTTGCAGAACTGCAACTATAATATTGGACATGTGCCGAGCGACACATGTATGTTGATGAAGGGTGACGACCAGCACCATGCCTTTGTGCCGAGGGGCACGATCCTGCATTCTGAGGGGCAAGAATCCATTGCCCAAAATTTCTTTAATTGTTCCTGTGTTTTCCTGTTCATGTTTGATACTTTGTATTTTATTATAGTAAATGTATGTAGCTGGATTTGGAAAAAGAATGAATCACAATAGAGTTTATCTATTAGTAACAGAGGTGATCATGTTGTAAATTAGAATAAGTAATAGCAATAGATATTTAGCAAGGTTAATTATTAAATTGCAGAATTGGTATAGTTTTAGTTGCAGAATTAGCGATAAATAACAGAAGCATTAGTACCCAAAGTATATTAGAAGTAGAGGTAATTTAAGTAGCGGGAAAATAATAGTTTCACTAATTTATTAGAAAACTATTAACAAGGCTTCTGGCAGAATAATTTAGTGGAAGTACTTTAGTAGGAACGTGTTAATGATAATATTGGCATTATTAATTATTAAAGTTGCAGGTGATGAATTTTGTTGTGATTGCCTCTATTGATTGACAATTATTAAGTTATAGGCTTATGCTAGTGTTGTTATATGTTGTTGTTGTTGATGTTGCATTTAATCATGTTGTCGCATACATCGCATATCAAGTTGGAGCTGATGCTCGTTAAGATGGCCTGAATTGACAAATATAAAGTTGAAGGCTTATGCCTTGTTGATGTCTCTATTTATTGTCAGATTATTAAGTTGGGAGTTTTGCTCCATTGGTACCAAATGCATGTGTATAGTAATGAGTTGCGTTCCATGTTGCATATTTGAGTTGTTGTGTGGATAAACTATTTATTAAGTTTCGTTGATGTTTTATTGTGATTGATGTTGTTTAAAGTTGCGAAGTGGTGATTTTTCATAGACTAATTCTAATGTAATATTTATCATACATTCGATTATATTGTTCGATATCTCACCCCTTCTATTTGAATGTTACCCCGATGTTGGTAACGTGCAGCTAATCCAAAGTGAAGGAGGTTTACCTTCAGTAGTTCGAGTCGGTGTCATTGCTCTGATACGTAATACTCAGGGGGGTGAACGCTTGTTGTTTTATTGTTATTATTTCAGTTTTTTGAACTTTAAGTTATTGTTAGTTAAATACTTGTTATTGAAGTTGTTTTAGTTGGACAAAGATGATACATTCTTTTAAGTTGAATATTTGACTCCGCTGCATAGTTATGAAAGTGGTTGGTTTTTAAAAGATTAAATTATGTTGTTGTTGGTTCATTCCAGTTTAATGTGTTATGTATCTGTAATGAATGCCGTTGTTTTAAGCTGAATGTGTAGCATCTCATTTGTTCATCAAAAATTTTGTAACTCTAATTTTATCATTATTCGCCGGGTAGAAATGGGGTTTTACATTAGTGGTACCAGAGCAATTCGGCATGTCCGACCAAGTTGTCGAGTCGTATTTTTATCTAACAATCAATTATTGTTAATTTAAGTTCTAACTGTTGTTTATGTTGTAGGGATAAGTTGAGATGGTTGGAAGGAATGACACTGCACTTGCTGCTGCTTTAGAAGAAATGGCGCATGCTATGGAGACTCAGACGAACACTGTCGAAATGTTGGATCTCGTAGTTTGGCGACCTTCCAGAGGGAGAATCCACCTACCTTCAAGGGTAAGTATGATCCTAACGGAGCATTGGATTGGTTGAATTGTTATATGAATAAATTATTGTTTGGGATTGGTGATAATTGTGCTAATGTTGCACTGATTCAATTGATGAGTCGAATGTTGGAAAATTGCATATATTGATGTGGGTATAATTGTTATGTTAGCCTGAGATTAAGGACATAGGAAGAATTACCGATCGCAAGAAAATTGGATGAAGTTGCAGAACTGCAACTGTAATATTAGGCATGTGCCGAGCGACACATGTGTGTTAATGAAGGGTGTCGACCAGCACCATGCCTTTGTGCTGAGGGGCACGATCCTGCATTCCGAGGGGAATGAATCCATTGACCAAAATTTCTTTAATTGTTCATGTGTTATCCTGTGCGTGTCTGCTACATTTTATTTTATTAAAGTAAATGTATGTAGCAGGATTTGGAAAAAGAATGAATCACAGTAGTGGTATCAGAGCAATTCGGTTTGTCCGACAAAGTTGTCGAGTCATATTTTTATCTAACAATCGATTATTGTTAATTTAAGTTCTAACTGTTGTTTATGTTGTAGATATAAGTTGAGATGGATGGAAGGAATGACGCTGTACTTGTTGCTGCTTTAGAAGCAATGGCGCATGCTATGGAGAATCAGCCGAACACTGTGGAAATGTTGGATATCGTAGTTTGGCGACCTTCCAGAGGGAGAATCCACCTACCTTCAAGGGTAAGTGTGATCCTAATGGAGCATTGGATTGGTTGAAATACATTAAGAGAATCTTTCATGTGATGGACTGCACTCCAGTGCAGAAGGTTCATTATGGTACTCATATGCTAGTAGTCGGAGGTAATGACTGGTGGCTAGAAACGTGTTAGAGGTTGGAAGCTGCAGGTGAAAATGTCACTTGGGCTATGTTCCGTAGGGAATTTCTGAGGAAGTATTTCACTGAAGACGTCATGGTAAGAAGGAAATTGATTTTCTTGAGCTGAAGCAAGGGAGTATGTCGGTTGTTGAGTATGCTACAAAGTTTGCTGAGTTGGCCATATTTTATCCGCACTATAGCGAGGCAAATGCTGAGTTTTTGAAGTGCATCAAGTTTGAGAACGGTTTGCGCCCAGAGATTAAGAAGGAAGTTGGATACCATAAGATTCGTGTCTTTGCTGATTTGGTTGATAGTTGTCAGATTTATGAAGAGGACAATAATGCTCACTATAAGATTATCAGTGAGAAGAGGGGTAAGAACCAACAAAATCATGGTAAGCATTACGAAGCCCCAGCTGGTAAGGGTAAATAGAAAGTTTCTCAGGGTCATAGAACTAGTGGGAGAGATACTCCTTCTGGTGTGGTTTGTATCAAATATGGGAAACCTGGGCATAAGAGCAATGTGTGTACTGCTGAGGTAAAGAGGTGTTTCCGTTGTGGTAAGATTGGGCATGTTGTATCTGAGTGCAAGCATAAGGAGATGATTTGCTTCAATTATGGTGAAGAAGGACATATTGGCAGTTAGTGTCATAAACCAAAGAAGGCGTAAACCAGTGGGAAGGTGTTCACTTTGGTTAAGAATCAGACGGCTAATGAGGACAGACTCATCAGAGGTACATGTTTCATTAATAGTAATCCTTTAATTACTATTATTGATACTGGTGCTACTCATTGCTTTATTGTTGCTGATTGTGTTGAAAGATTGGGTCTTATGTTGTCTTCTATGAACGGAGAGATGGTTGTCGGGATTCCAGCTAAGGGATCGGTGACTACTTCTATTGTGTGTTTAAAGTTTTCTTTATCGATCTTCGACAAAGACTATGATGTTGATTATGTTTGTTTGCCTTTAAGTGGGTTAGATGTGATCTTAGGTATGAACTGGTTAGAGTATAACTATGTTCGTATTAACTGTTATAACATGTCTGTGAGGTTTCCTACTCCTAAAGAAGAGGGAACTGGTATGTTGTCTGCTAGGTAGTTGAAGCAATTAATGCAAGGAGAGGATAAGATGTTCTCATTGATGGAGTCTCTATCTATCGAGAATCAAGTTGTATTTGAGGAGTTGCAAGTGGTACGTGAATTTCCTGAAGTTTTCCTTGAAGAAATTCCTGATGTACCGCTGGATAGAGAAGTTGAATTTGCTATTGATCTTGTACCTGGTACCAGACCTGTTTCTATGGCACCATACATGATGTTTGCATCTGAATTGTCAGAATTAAATAAGCAATTGAAAGAGTTACTTGAAAAGAAGTTTATGATACCAAGTGTATCGCCGCGGGGAGCTCCAGTGTTACTAGTAAAGAAGAAAGATGGGAGCATGGGAATTTGTGTTGATTATAGACAATTGAATAAAGTGACAATTAAGAACAAGTATCTACTTCCAAGACTAGATGAATTGATGGATCAATTGGTGGGTGCTCGTGTGTTTAGTAAGATTAGTTTGAGGTCGGGTTATCATCAGATTAAAGTGAAGGACGAAGATATCCAAAATACGGATTTCAGAATGCATTATGGACATTATGAGTATTCAGTGATTCCTTTTGGTCTTACTAATGCACCGGGAGTATTCATGGAGTACATGAATCGTATCTTTCATTCTTATTTGGATCGGTTTGTGGTAGTGTTCATTGATGACATTTTGATTTAATCTAAATCGGAAGAAGAGCATGCATAATACTTAAGAATAATATTGCAAGTTTTGAAAGAGAAGAAGTTGTATAAAAATCTATCCAAGTGCAAATTTTGGTTAAAGGCTATTAGTTTTATTGGTCATGTAATCTCAGGTATTGGCATTGATGTAGATCCATCTAAAGTAGATGTTGTGTTTCAATAGGAAACTCAAAAGTAGGCTACTGAGATTAGAAGCTTTTTGGGATTAGCTGGTTATTATAGAAGTTTCATCGAAGGTTTTTCTAAGTTGGCCCTTTGGTTAACTAAGTTAACTTGTAAAGGTAGAGCTCTTATATGGGACGTTCAATGTGAAGAAAGTTTTTCAGAATTGAAGAAGAGATTAACGTCGGCTCCAATTTTGACATTACCTAATCCAGTAGAACCTTTTATGGTATATTGTGATTCTTCAAAGATGGGTTTAGGAGGTGTGCTTATGAAGAATGATAAGGTTGTTGCTTATGCGTCAAGGAAATTAAGGACTCATGAGAAGAACTATCATACGCATGATTTAGAGCTTGCTGTAGTTGTTTTTATGTTGAAGATTTGGAGGCATTATCTTTATGGTTCTATTTTTGAAGTATTTAGTGACCATAAGAGTTTAAAATATTTATATGATCAGAAAGAATTGAATATGAGACAATGAAGATGGTTAGAGTTGTTAAAGGATTACGATTTCAGTTTGAATTATCATCCAGGAAAAGAGAATTTGGTGGCTAATGCGTTAAGTCGGAAGACTTTACATATGTATGCAATGATGGTTATAGAGTTGGAATTAATTGAACAGTTTAGAGATATGAGCTTAGTTTGCGAGGTGACACCGCAGAGTGTTATGTTGGGGATGTTGAAGATTAATAATGATTTTCTGGATAATATCAAAGAAGCTCAGAAATTGGATGTAAAACTGGTAGATTCGATGGTTGGGATCGATCAGTCTGAGAATAGTGATTTTAAGTTAGATGTGCAAGGTGTGTTGAGATTGCATAATCGAATTTGTATTCCTAATGATGCGGAGATGAAAAAAGTGATTCTCGAGGAATGTCATAAAAGCAAGTTGAGTATTCATCCGAGAGCTACAAAAATGTATCAAGAATTGAAGAGTTTGTTTTGGTGGCCTGAGATGAAGAGTGATGTGGCTCGATTTGAATATGCATGTTTAACTTGTCAGAAGTTGAAAGTTGAACATCAGAAGACTGTTAGAAGTTCCAGAATGGAAATGGGATAGCATTTCGATGGACTTTGTGACAAGATTACCTAATACTTCAAGAGGACATGATTCAATTTTGATGATTGTGGATAGGCTTGCGAAGTCGGCTCATTTTATTCCTATTAACATTAGTTTTCCATTATCAATGTTGGCAAAGATTTACACAAGTGTAATTGTAAAGCTGTATGGTGTTCCTTCGTGTATTGTGTCGGATAGAGATCCAAGGTTTACTTCTGATTTTTGGAAGAGTTTGCAAGAGGCATTGGGTTCTAAGTTGAGGTTGAGTTCGGCGTATCATCCTTAGACGGATGGTCAAACTAAAAGAAATATTCAGTTGTTAGAAGATTTATTAAGATCATGTGTTCTTGAGCAGGGAGGTTCGTGGGATACTTATCTCCCATTAATAGAGTTCACTTATAATAACATTTACCATTCTAGTATTGGAATGACAACTTTTGAAGCATTGTATGGTCGGAGATGTAGAACTCCTTTATGTTGGCATGAATCTGGGGAAAGCGTAGTACTTGGACCCGAACTTGGTCGAGAAACTACCGAGAAGGTGAAGTTAATTCGAGAAAAGATGAAAGCTTCCTAAATTAGACAGAAGATTTATCATGAAAAGCGAAGGAAGTATTTAGAATTTCAAGCAGGTGACCATGTGTTTCTGATAGTTACACATGTGACCGGTGTTGGGCGAGCATTGAAGTCTAAGAAGCTCACTTCTTGTTTTATTGGTCCGTATCAGATTTCAGAAAGAGTTGGAAATGTTACTTGTAGAGTGGCTTTAGCGCATAATTTTTCGAATTTTCATGATTTGTTTCATGTGTCACAACTCCGGAAGTATATTTCAGATCCATCTCATGTGATTCATATGGATGATATGCAAGTACATGATAATCTTACTGTGGAGACTATGCATTTGAAAATCGCGGATCATGAAATGAAGACTCTGAGAGGCAAGGAGATTTCTTTGGTGAAATTAGTTTGGTTAGGAGATACCAGAGAAAGCATGACTTGGGAGTTGGAAAGCAAGATGCGGGACTCCTATCTTTAGTTTCTCGTATAAGGTAAATTTTCGAGGACGGAAATATTCTAAGTGGAGGAGAGTTGTAACGCCCGTTTATTTAATTAATTATTTAGTTGAATTATTTCCAAGTTATTTGTTGAAGTTGTGAAATGTTGAGGATTATTGATATTAGTTGTTAGATTATTATTAATTCGTTAATTAGTTGATTAATAATAATAATAATAATAATAATGATGATGTTGGAATTAATAGTATATTCGCTTGGGCCTATTTTATATGGTGGTATATAGTAAAGTGAGGGTGTGCTAATTGAGCCCAATAGAAATAATACTATTATTATTAAGTTTAGTAATAATAGAAAAATAGGGTTTTTCAAGAAGAGGAATAAGGGCGGGAAGAGAGTAAGAACGCAGAAGTTGCAGAGCAAAGAAGAAAAGAGAAAAAAGCGGAATTCGATCGGAAAATTGTAGAGCAACCTTCAATCCAAGGTAAGGATGAGGTTCTGACTCTATAATTGGGTTTATGATGCATGTTACGTGGGAATTGGGTTGTGTAAAATTGTTACTGTATGTGATTGTTATATTAATGAATTGTTGTTTGGGATTGGTGATAATTGTGCTAACGTTGCACTGATTCAATTGATGAATCAAATGTTGAAAAATTGCATATATTGATGTGGGTATAATTGTTGTGTTAGCCTGAGATTAAGGACAGAGGAAGAATTACCGATCGCAAGAAAATTGGACAAAGTTGCAGAACTGCAACTGTAATATTAGACATGTGCCGAGCGGCACATGAGTGTTGATGAAGGGTGCCGACCAACACCATGCCTTTGTGCCAAGGGGCACGAACCTGCATTCTGAGGGGCATGAATCCATTGACCAAAATTTCTTTAATTGTTCCTATGTTTTCCTGTGCATGTCTTATACTTTGTATTTTATTACAGTAAATGTATGTAGCAGGATTTGGAAAAAGAATGAATCACAGTAGTGGTATCAGAGCAATTCGGTCTGTCCAACCAAGTTGTCGAGTCGTATTTTTATCTAACAATCGATTATTATTAATTTAAGTTCTAACCGTTGTTTATATTGTAGAGATAAGTTGAGATGATTGGAAGGAATGATGTTACACTTGTTACTGCTTTATAAGAAATGGCGCATGCTATGGAGAATCAGCCGAACATTGTCGAAATGTTGGATCTCGTAGTTTGGCGACCTTCCAGAGGGAGAATCCACCTACCTTCAAGGATAAGTATGATCCTAACGGAGCATTGGATTGGTTGAAAGAGATTGAGAGAATATTTCGTGTGATGGACTATACTCCAGTGCATAAGGTTCATTATGGTACTCATATGCTAGCAGTCGAAGCTATTGACTGGTGGCTAGAGACGTGTTAGAGGTTGGAAGCTGCAGGTGAAAATGTCACTTGTGCTATGTTCCGTAGGGAATTTCTAAGGAAGTATTTCCCTGAAGATGTTCGTGGTAATAAGGAAATTGAATTTATTGAGCTGAAGCAAGGGATTATGTCGGTTGTTGAGTATGCTGCAAAGTTTGCTGAGTTGGACAAGTTTTATCCGCACTATAGCGAGGCAAATGTTGAGTTTTTGAAGTGCATCAAGTTTGAGAATGGGTTGCGCCCAGTTGTCAAGAAGGAAGTTAGATACCATAAGATTCGTGTCTTTGCTGATTTGGTTAATAGTTACCGGATATATGAAGAGGATAATAATTCTCACTATAAGATTATCAATGAGAAGAGGGGTAAGAACCAACAGAATCATGGTAAGCCTTACGAAGCCCCAGCTGGTAAGGGTAAACAGAAAGTTTCTCTGAGGGAGATGCTCTTGCTGGTGTGGTTTGTATCAAATATGGGAAACCTGGGCATAAGAGCAACGTGTGTACTGCTGAGGTAAAGAGGTGTTTCCGTTGTGGTAAGACTGGGCATGTTGTATCTGAGTGCAAGCATAAGGAGATGATTTGCTTCAATTATGGCGAAGAAGGACACATTTGCAGTCAGTGTCAGAAACCAAAGAAGGCGCAAACCAGTAGGAAGGTTTTCACTTTGGCTGAGAATCAGACGACTAATGAGGACAGACTCATCATAGGTACATGTTTCATTAATAGTACTCCTCTCATTACTATTATTGATACTGGTGCTACTCATTGCTTTATTGCTGCTGATTGTGTTGAAAGATTGGGTCTTATGTTGTCTTCTATGAATTGAGAGATGGTCGTCGCGATTCCGACTAAGGGATCGGTGACTACTTCTCTTGTGTGTTTAAAGTTTTCTTTGTCGATCTTCGACAAAGACTTTGATGTTGATTTGGTTTGTTTGCCTTTAAGTGGGTTTGATGTGATCTTAGGTATGAACTGGTTAGAGTATAACTATGTTCATATTAATTGTTATAACAAGTCTGTGAGGTTTCCTACTCCTGAAGAAGAGGGAGCTGGTCGGTTGTCTGCTAGATAGTTGAAGTAGTTGATGCAAGGAAAGGTTAAGATGTTCTCGTTGATAGAGTCGCTATCTATCGAGAATCAAGTTGTAATTGAGGAGTTGCAAGTGGTACGTGAATTTCCTGAAGTTTTCCTTGATGAAATTCCTGATGTACCGCCAGGTAGAGAAGTTGAATTTGCTGTTGATCTTGTACCTGGTACCAGACCTATTTCTATGGCACAATACACGATGTCTGCATCTGAATTGTCAGAATTAAATAAGCAATTTGAAGAGTTACTTGAAAAGAAGTTTGTGAGACCAAGTGTATCGCCGCGGGGAGCTCCAATGTTGCTAGTAAAGATGAAAAATGGGAGCATGATACTTTGTGTTGATTATAAACAATTTAATAAAGTGACGATTAAGAACAAGTATTTACTTCCAAGAATAGATGACTTGATGGATCAATTGGTGGGTGCTCGTGTGTTTAGTAAGATTGATTTGAGGTCGGGTTATCATCAGATTAAAGTGAAGGACAAAGATATCCCGAAGACGGCTTCCAGAATGCATTATGGACATTATGAGTATTCAGTGATTCCTTTTGGTCTTACTAATGCACCGGGAGTATTCATGAAGTACATGAATCGTATCTTTCATACTTATTTGGGTCGATTTGTGGTAGTGTTTATTGATGACATTTTGATTTACTCTAAATCGAAAGAAGAGCATGCAGAATACTTAAGAATAATATTGCAAGTTTTGAAAGAGAAGAAGTTGTATGAAAAGTTGTCCAAGTGTAAATTTTGGTTAAAGGAGATTAGTTTTCTTGGTCATGTGATCTTAGTGGCATTGATGTAGATCCATCTAAGGTAGATGTTGTGTTGCAATGGGAAACTCATAAGTCAGCTACTGAGATTAGAATTTTTTTGGGATTAGCTGGTTATTCTAGAAGGTTCATCGAAGGTTTTTTTAAGTTGGCTCTTTGGTTAACTAAGTTGACTTGTAAAGGTAGAGCTTTTGTATGGGACGTTTAATCTGAAGAAAGTTTTTCAGAATTGAAGAAGAGATTAACGTCGGCTCCAATTTTGACATTACCTAATCCAGGAGAACCTTTTGCGGTATATTGTGATTCTTCTAAGATGGGTTTAGAAGGTGTGCTTATGAAGAATGATAAGGTAGTTGCTTATGCATCAAGGAAATTAAGGACTCATGAGAAGAACTATCCTATGCATGATTTAGAGCTTACTGCATTTGTTTTTATGTTGAAGATTTGGAGGCATTATCTTTATGGTTCTAGATTTGAAGTATTTAGCGACCATAAGAGTTTAAAGTAATTATATGATCAGAAATAATTGAATATGAGACAATGAAGATGGTTGGAGTTGTTAAAGGATTACGATTTCAGTTTGAATTATCATCCAGGAAAATAGAATGTGGTGGCTAATGTGTTAAGTCGAAAGACTTTACATATGTCTGCAATGATGGTTAAAGAGTTGGAATTAATTGAACACTTTAGAGATATGAGCTTAGTTTGCGAGGTGACACCGCAAAGTTTTATGTTGGGGATGTTGAAGATTAATAATGATTTTCTGGATAATATCAAAGAAGCTCAGAAATTGGATGTAAAACTGGTAGATTCGATGGTTGGGATCGATCAGTCTGAGAATAGTGATTTTAAGTTAAATGCACAAGGTGTGTTGAGATTGCATAATCGAATTTGTATTCCTAATGATGCAGAGATGAAAAAAGTGATTCTCGAGGAAAGTCATAAAAGAAAGTTGATTATTCATCCAAGAGCTACAAAAATGTATCAAGATTTGAAGAGTTTGTTTTGGTGGCCTGAGAAGAAGAGTGACGTGTCTCGATTTGTGTATGCATGTTTAACTTGTCAGAAGTTGAAGGTTGAACATCAGAAACCTGCATGGTTGATGCAACTGTTAGAAGTTCCAGAATGGAAATGGGATAGAATTTCGGTGGACTTTGTGACAGGATTAACTAATACTTCAAGAGGACATGATTCGATTTGGATGATTGTGGATAAGATTACTAAGTCGGCTCATTTTATTCCTATTAACATTAGTTTTCCATTATCAAAGTTGGCAGAGATTTACACAAGTGTAATTGTAAAGTTGTATGGTGTTCCTTTGTGTATTGTATCGGATAGAGATCCAAGGTTTACTTCTGATTTTTGGAAGAGTTTTCAAGAGGCATTGGGTTCTAAGTTGAGGTTGAGTTAGGCGTATCATCCTTAGACGGATGGTCAAACTGAAAGAACTATTTAGTTGTTAGAAGATTTACTGAGAGCATGTGTTCTTGAGCATGGAGGTTCGTGGGATACTTATCTTCCATTAATAGAGTTCACTTATAATAATAGTTACCATTCTAGTATTGGAAGGGCACCTTTGAAGCATTGTATGGTCGGAGATGTAGAACTCCTTTATGTTGGCATGGATCTGGGGGAAAGCGTAGTACTTGGACCCGAACTTGTTTGAGAAACTACCGAGAAGGTGAAGTTAATTCGAGAAAAGATGAAAGCTTCCCAAAGTAGACAGAAGATTTATCATGACAAGCGAAGTAAAGATTTAGAATTTCAAGCAGGTGACCATGCGTTTCTGAAAGTTACAATTGTGACTGGTGTTGGGCGAGCATTGAAGTCTAAGAAGCTCACTTCTTGTTTTATTGGTCCGCATTAGATTTCAGAAAGAGTTGGAAATGTTGCTTGTAGAGTGGCTTTACCACCTAATCTTTTGAATTTATATGATGTGTTTCATGTGTCATAACTCTGGAAGTATATTTCAAATCCATCTCATGTGATTCATATGGATGATGTGCAAGTACATGATAATCTGACTATCGAGACTATGCATGTGCAAATCGCAGATCATTAAATGAAGATTTTGAGAGGTAAGGAGATTGCTTTGGTGAAAGTATTTTGGTTAGGAGCTACTGGAGAAAGCATGACTTGGGAGTTAGAAAGCAAGATGCGGGACTCCTATGTTGAGTTTCTCGTATAAGGTAAATTTTCGAGAACGAAAATATTCTAAGTGAGGGAGAGTTGTAACACCCATTTATATAATTAATTATTTAGTTGAATTATTTCCAAGTTATTTGTTGAAGTTGTGAAATGTTGAGCATTATTGATATTAGTTGTTAGATTATTATTAATTCATTAATTAGTTGATTATTAATAATAATAATAATGATGATGTTGGAAATAATAGTATATTCGCGTGGGCCTATTTTATATGGTGGTATGTAGTAAAGTGAGGGTGTGCTAATTGAGCCCAATAGAAATAATATTATTATTATTAAGTTTAGTAATAATAGAAAATAGGTTTTTTCAAGAAGAGGAATAAGGGCTGGAAGAGAGAAAGAACGTAGAAGTTGCAGGGCAAATAAGAAAAGAGGCAAAAGCAGAATTCGATTGGAAAATTGTAGAGCAACCTTCAATCCAAGGTAAGGATGGGGTTCTGACTCTACAATTGGGTTTATGATGCATGTTACGTGGGAATTGGGTTGTGTAAAATTGTTACTGTATGTGATTATTATATGAATGAATTGTTGTTTGGGATTGGTGATAATTGTGCTAACGTTGCACTGATTTAATTGATGAATCAAATGTTGGAAAATTGCATATATTGATGTGGGTATAATTGTTGTGTTAGCCTGAGATTAAGGACAGTGGGAGAATTACCGATCGCAAGAAAATTGGACGAAGTTACAGAACTGCAACTGTAATTTTAGACATGTGCCGAGCGGCACACGTGTGTTGATGAAGGGTGCCGACCAGCACCATGCCTTTGTGCCGAGGGGCACGATCCTGCATTCCGAGGGGCATGAATACATTGCCCAAAATTTCTTTAATTGTTCCTGTGTTTTCCTGTGCGTGTCTGCTACTTTGTATTTTATTACAGTAAATGTATGTAGCAGGATTTGGAAAAATAATGAATCACAGTAGTGGTATCAGAATAATTCGGTATGTCCGACCAAGTTGTCGAGTCGTATTTTTATCTAACAATCTATTATTGTTAACTTAAGTTCTAACCGTTGTTTATGTTGTAGAGATAAATTGAGATGGCTGGAAGGAATGACGCTGCACTTGCTGCTGCTCTAGAAGAAGTGGCGCATGCTATGGAGAATCAGCCGAACACTGTTGAAATGTTGGATCTCGTAGTTTGGCGACCTTCCAGAGGGAGAATCCACCTACCTTCAAGGGTAAGTATGATCGTAATGGAGCATTGGATTGCTTGAAAGAGATTGAGAGAATCTTTCGTGTGATGGACTGCAATCCAGTGCAGAAGGTTCATTATGGTACTCATATGCTAGCACCTGGGCTATGTTCTGTAGGGAATTTCTGAGGAAGTATTTCCCTGAAGACGTTCGTGGTAAGAAGGAAATTGATTTTCTTGAGCTGAAGCAATGGAGTATATCGGTTGTTGAGTATGCTGCAAAGTTTGATGAGTTGGCTAAGTTTTATCCGCACTATAGCGAGGCAAATGCTGAGTTTTTGAAGTGCATCAAGTTTAAGAACGGGTTGCGCCCAGAGATCAAGAAGGCAGTTGGATACCATAAGATTTGTGTCTTTGCTGATTTGGTTGGTAGTTGCCAGATTTATTAAGAGGACAAAAATGCTCACTATAAGATTATCAGTGAGAAGAGGGGTAAGAACCAACAGAATCATGGTAAGCCTTACGAAGCTCCAGCTGGTAATGGAAAACATAAAGTTTCTCAGGGTCATAAAACTAGTGGGGGAGATGCTCCTACTGGTGTGGTTTGTATCAAATATGGGAAACCTAGGCATACGAGAAATCTGTGTACTGCTGAGGTAAAGAGGTGTTTCCTTTATGGTAAGACTGGGAGTTGTACCCCAAAATTTCCCACTTATCAAATATTTTCTCACAAAAGATCTCTCTTGGTTCAAGACTGCACTAGGGTTGATCAACTCAAGACACCTCCTTAAGCACTGATGACCAAAATTAAGGTTTGAGATTGCACAAGGATAACTGAACTTTCAATGCCTCATATGACTTTCATGGATCATTATGGACCCAGAAGATTACTCATGTCAAGTTTTAATCCTTGGATCACACTTTTGCTTAGTCAATTGAGCACTTGACCTAAAAATCAACTGTATTAGGGAAAAAGTCAACAATGGCCAATTTACAGTCAAACTTCATAATTTTTGATCCACATAAACATTATAAACTCATATGTATCATTTGATCAAGTTTGGAGCATAATTCCTCAAGAAATTTGATCAAATCATCAAAAGGGCAAAATGGTCAAAATTAGGGTTTTGATTGAGAAAGGGCAATTTCAGATTTTTTGACCTAGCAAATAATCAAATGGTTTGAAGCATGATATCAAGAGTTCAATTGCATAATTTTGATCTAATGGCATAACCTAAAACATTGCTCAAGATCAATTGGATTGATAGTGAATTTTCAGTCAACTGATCAAAAGTCAACTGTACATTGAAAAGTCAAACTTTGACTTTTTGGTCAAAATCCAATGTCAAAGATCACAATTCATCAAAACATGTCAAAATATGAAACTTATTCATCAAGAAATAAAAAAAGTCAAGATATCATTTTGAAAATTCAAGGTTTTCTAACTTAGAAATTTTTCTAAGTGTTTAAAACTTCATGTTTTTTCATAACTTTGAGCCAATTTTCCACCATGATGCAAAATGATTTAAAAGAAACTTTCAACATGAAAGTTGTAGATCTCCATGATATCTACAACATTTTTTCACAAACCTTGTTCTAAAAATGCTTGGATCTCAAGTTATTAATTCATAAAGTCATGGTCATGAAATTGAACACATAGTGAAATTTTGCTCTAGTTTATGTAGGATTTTGACCTAACTTCATGGCACTTTTTTATATAGTTCCAAGGGTAATTTTAAAAAGTGATTCAAAGAGGAGTTGTTGAGAACATTACATGATTTCCAAAATATCCAAGAAATCCTTGAGATCATTTGTGAGTAAGGAGAATCGAAGCTCATAAGTTAGGGTTTCAAGTTGTTTTACAAGGCAAAATTTGTGATGCACAATGGACCAAATCACATAGCCATGCTGCATAATCTCACTTTGAAGGCTTCTAACTTGCAATTCACTCCTTAATTAAATGTTTTTACAACATATGGAGTCATTGTCCAAGCACTTGAACCATTATCCAAGTTGCATTTCCATTTTTGGAAGAAAGACACCATTGCTATTCTTGAAAAGCGGCTTTAATCACAAAGTCCACTCTCCTTGAGCATTGAACTTGTTATTTATGCACACACAAACCCTATAAACCAAAAGAAAGCATGTCCAAAGTACTAACCACTCTATGCATCCCTGTACTTTGCCTTGGAACAAGATGTTTTAACTTTGCTTCAAAAACAAGAAAGATGCTACAATATTTGATTTTCAAATTTTGACTTGTTATAAGACATAAAACCCCTTGCCTATAAATACATACACTATTTGCAAGATAACACACGCATACAGAAGCCCTGAAAGCCCCAAAAACCCAGAACTGCATCACAAACCACCATTGTTGCATATTCTGACCAAGAACTTCAAACTTCCATTTCACTCGTGCATTTTCTGGCCTTTTGCTTCCAAAAGCTTCCAAACATCATACATAAGCCATCCCTATCCCTGTTACACAACTGTAACACCATCTTCATTAATTTCCAAGTTCAAAAGCAGAGCAAGGAAGCTAACATGATCATCATCACTGACTGAAACACCATCTTCAGACCAGCCATTGCATTAGCTTCCTAGAGGTCCAAGGAAGCTAACATGATCATCATCACTGACTGAAACAAGCTCAAATCCATTTCACGATTTCCAATTTTGAGGTATTTTTCTTGAACTTCTATCTTCATATTTAGGCATTGTTAGGCTTGCATTTGTGAAGATAAAATGTAGACATCATTGCCCTGAAACTATACATGTCCATAGATTTCATTTATTTTGATTGAGCTAGGAAAATTTTGAGTTTGAACTTTCTGAAATATTTAGGCAGAATTTGGTTCTTTTAGAAATTCCCATTTATCTTTGATTTATATCTTATGATATTTATATGGTTGAATTCGTGTGATAAAATGGAGCAATTTTCATGTTTACATTTTTGCAAATGGTTGAGAAATGAGCAAGTTTCAGATCCTTTGACTGGAGGTTGAAGATTAAGTGTAATTAAGGCGCGTTTTATGTTATGTATTTATCCTTTCACACAAGTTAACAAATGTATCACCAACCCAGTGGTTAAAGCGCACGCCTGTCACTATGAGGTCCTGGATTCAAGCCCCAGCGTGACCTTTCTTTCCATTTTTTCACTTCTTTGACATTTTTTATTTGTTTGCAGCGCCTGGGCTTTTAACATTTGGGCCTATTATTTTTTTTTTCTTTTACTGACTTTGATTTGCTTGTGCACCCCTGGCCTAAATTTCTTTAATTATTTCTTTTTTTCTTCTTCTTTTTTTTGTTCTTTATTTCTTTTCTTCTTTAATATTATTATTATTATTATTATTATTATTATTATTATTATTATTATTATTATTATTATTATTATTATTATTATTATTATTATTATTATTATTATTATTATTATTATTATTATTATCATTTTTATTAATAAAAAAATCCAAAAAATATTTTTATTTATTATTTATACTTATATATTTTATTTTCTCTATAAAACAAAAAGATAAAAAAAACATTTTCTTAAACAAATTAATTTCTTTTTCTTAAATAATTAATATTTTGACTTCGGTTTAATTATTATTTTATTTTCTTTTAATTAAAATTAATTCAGAACTTAGGTTTATTTTAGTTAATTAATATTCATATTATTTTCATTAATTAAAAACCTTTTCATAGAAAACCCTAAAAAATACATTTTTAACTTAATTTCCCTCTTAATTAGTTTAAGTTAATTTTATTTAATTTTCATTAATTATTTTCTTAATTAGGCTTAGGGTAAAACCCCTTTCATAAAAACAACAAAAAAATCATTTCTTTTTCATTTATCTCCTTGTATATTCATTCAATTATTGTACATTTATTCAATATGGTTGTAATAGTTAATTAGGTTTTATTTTCTTACAATCCCTATTTATAAATTTGTACACCCCCTTCTCTAATGATGTAATAGCGTAGTAATTTTAAATTCCGCAATTTATCTCTTTATATAAATGCTAGTAATTAGGGTTTGTATGAGAAGATAAAATCAACAAGTAGCAAATCCTAATCAAAGACTAAACAAAGCATGAAAATCAATACACTTGCACACAAGCATCCCTAGGGTAAAATCCACTTGGCTGCCTTATAAAAATGGCCATATTATGCATGTGAGGTACCTTAGTAAAAACAAGTAAAAATACAAGATCATAGTCCCTCGATGACGCTATCTATGTTGCCTTTTCAAAATGATCTTATTCCCTAAAGAAAAATGCTAAGATACCTTGCAACATTACTCATCATGGTTATACGATGACCCACGCCCGTTCCGTTTACATCCAAAGATAGGGTTACTTACCAAATCAATGGTAAGATAGCAATGTCAAAGGAAAGAGGAAATGAACATGAATGACTTTTGAGTAGGTAGAATGCTCCTAGTTCCCTGCTCATTTTCAAACCAAAACATCCTTGCTATTTTCAAAACAAACACTTTCAAAAAAATCTTTCAAACTTGAAACACTTTCAAAAGATCAACATCTTTGTATACATTCTTACGAACGAGAATCATTACAAAGTTTTCCTAAACAATGGCCTCTTTACAAAATACTTTCAAAAACCACACAAAGCACAATTTCAAACAAAAGCAAGTGATCTAGAAAGTAACTAAGAGCCCATGGAAAACCATGGATGAAAAGGGTGCTAATACCTCCCCTTTTCATAATCTACCCCCCGAACTAAAGAAACAATCTAAAAGGTCTTTCCTGTGCTTTTTCACCTTTCCTTTTGGATAAAAGAAAAGTCGGTGGTGACTCTTGCTAACCGCAACATTTACGATCAAACGCAAAACATCCAAGTTAGTTCTCCCACCGTATAACAGAACTGGAGACTCTACTGGAGAAAAAAATATAAAAGTGGAGTTACCTTAGGGTTAGATCACATTTACTTGCTTTCTTTGTTTGACTTGTATGCTTTACATTATGGTTCTTTGTTTGGGTTTGAATCCTCTACCCAAATTTGGGATACCTTATAGGTAAGTAACAATACGTTTTGAAAACTGTGCGGGGTATACCGACATGGTATAAGCAATAGCTACGCTAGTGTGACATATTTGTGGGTACCGGTAGCCCTTGAGTAGTCAAGGAGAATACGGGGCCGCTGAGTGATGTCATGAAGCACTAATGAACTTTTAGAACCTTTACTTGACCAACTTGGGCATTAAGACGTAGTGAGATGACCGACTTTGGTGCAGTCCGAAGTTGGTAGATACTCGATACTACACTCATTGAGGTTTGGTTTTTTGGGATATTTCGATCGCCATTAAAGAGGCTTGTGCTGAAACAATGACCAAAGAAACAAATCAGTGATATTGAGCTCCTTAGAACCCAGTTACTATTACTAGGACATGTTTAAGCCAACTAAACTTTAAGAGGGTACTTACCTATAAGACTCCATGCAAGCCTAAACTTAAGGACCTGTTTGCTTTATTTGTTTATATTTACTTGTACATAACATCATAAACATCATAACATCATACTCATACTCACTACCCATTTCAAGGATCTTGGGATTTATGTATTTTCTATTTTGTAGGACATGGATTCTATTCGCAGGAAAACTATTCAAGTCAATCTTGTAAGGACCCCTCCTCAACTTAAAGAGCTAGCATCAAGGATTCCTGAAAATTCTCCATTCACCGAAAGACATGGTCGCCTGCTAATCTTAGTCACCTCCAACACTGATGAAGACATGATGAAGGTGCTCTTTCACTTCTTTGATCCTTTACACCATTGCTTCACATTTCCCGATTATCAACTTGTGCAAACTTTGGAAGAATTCTCCCAACTCTCAAGGATTCCCATTCTCAATCAACTACCTTTCAACAGTACGAAAAGAGATCCAATGCCAGAAGATATTTCTCAAGCTATACACTTGCAACCATTTGATATCACAACTAATTGGGAAACAAGGAGTGGTGTCAAAGGTTTCCTAGCAAAGTTCTTGTTTGAGAAAGTCCAAAACTGTTGGAACTCTTTGGATTTGCAAGCTTTTGCGGAAATTGTGGCACTCCTCATCTATGGGATGGTTTTGTTTCCAAATCCTGACCAACTCATAGATGTGAACGCCGTCAAAATCTTCATGTCTCGTAACCCGATGCCTACTTATCTAGGGGACATCCTATATTTCCTTTCACACTCGTACTATGAGGAAAAGAGGTATCCTTATGTGTTGTACTCCTCTCTTGGCAAGATGGTTTATTTCGCATCTTTCACAATATGTATTGAAGAACGAGTAAGGTTCAAGGTGGTCACATAGGTTGATGACGCTCAAACATTCAGACATTCGTTAGTGTTCGCGATCCATAGAGAATGTTACTATTGTCGACCGTTATGGAGAATTCCCTAATGTCCCTTTACTTGGAATTAGAGGAGGTATCACCTACAACCCCTGCTTAGCCTTAAGATAGTTTGGCTACGCCCGAAGGGGTGGCCCACATGAGATGCTCATTCAAGGTTTGGTATTTGACTACGAGAATGACGATCAAGGTCATCGCCTGAGATTTATCCGAGCTTGGAGGATGTTGAACAAGGTAAATAACAAGACATTGGGGCATAAGAATTCCAACCCTCTTGAGCCTTACCTCAAATGGGTACGAGCTCGTGCTCAAAGTCTTATGATGCGTTATCCCTCTATTCTCCCGGTAATCATAGAGCCTGTTGTGGAAGGAGATGTTCCGTACACTCTCCTGCATCCTGACATGCCCACCTCTCTTGAAGACTTACAAAGGGATTGGATACAACTTAAAGGGGAGCGAGACACTTTCGAAGCCCAATTTTACGCCAGCGAGAAGAAGGTTTTAGAACTCACTAAGCAACTTCATGAGGAGCGGAGCCTGAATTCCTACATCGCACCAAAAAGGACGCGTACAACTTTTTTATCTTAGAGTTTTTGTACTGCTTTGTAAGCCCAAAAGAGGCATGATTTACTCAAGCTCTGATTTATTAATATAACGTGTGTTCCTTTTTGGTCTAAAGCAATTTTAAATCTATAATTTCCTTGAAATCATTGCATATGCATTTACCATTCATCATAACATAAGCAGGTTTCTTACGACAAGTCTCCTCATCTTTCTACTGTTTATTTCAGTAAGATGGATCTCGAGCAGACGGTAAAAGACCTCCAAGCACATAATGCTCAGCTTCAGTAGTTGTTCTTAACTCTAGCCAAAGGACAAGAAGATCTGAAAACCTTACTGATTGAAGAAAAGAAGAAGAAAAAGAAAGTAACTGGAGTTCTGAATATGGGAAGAAGATTCCAAGGACAAGCAAAAAGGACCCTAGACTTTGCAACATCATCTGGTGAGAAATACAATCAAGATGGGAAAGGCAAGGAAGCAGTTGTCCAGCAAGAGTCTAAAGAGGAAGAAGAAGAGGATTACTCTGAAGAGAAGTATCCCCCGGTCGATGACAAGTACAAGCATTTGGAAGAACGACTAAGCGCAATGGAAATCCAGAAAGTGCCTAGGCTAGACTTTGAGGAGCTAGGATTGGTGTATGGGATTATCATTCCACCAAAATTCAAGGTGCCGATATTTTCTAAATATGGCAGAGTTTCATGCCCCAAAATGCATCTCCGATCTTATGTGAGGAAGATACAACCTCACACTGCGGACAAAGATTTATGGGTTCACTTTTTCCAAGACAGTCTATCTCGAACTCAACTTGATTGATTATATCAACTAGAAAGGGCCAACATCCATAATTGAGAAGACATTGCCGCTTTCTTCTACAAATAATATCAATACAATGCGGACCTTGCTCCTACCCGTACTCAACTCCAGAGTATGGCTATGGTTTCAAATGAAGGTTTCAAAGACTATGCTCAGAAATGGAGGGACTTAGCAGGAAGAGTCCAGCCTCCCCTTTCTGAAAGAGAACTAGTAGACATACTTTTGGGTACCTTATCCGGTCCTTTCTTTAATCATTTAATTGGAAGCTCCTCAACAGGATTCACGGAATTAATCCTGACCGGAGAAAGAGTGGAAGCTGGGATTAAGAGTGGGAAGATCCAGAAAGACGCATCCTCCGCCGCTGTAAGAAAACCATTTATTGGGAAGAAAGAAGTTACTGCTGTGTATCCTCAAAGGAATCAAGAAAGAACTGAACACCGTCCAATGGTGGAGGTTGTCATAATACCTAAACCTGTCCCTACTCAACAAAGGAACGATTAGCTTAGAACAGAAAGACCAGTAAGATAATGTACCCGAGTTAATATGACACTATCTCAAGTACTGCCACATTTGTTGAGATCCAATCTAGTAACTTAGAAAGAAGCTCCGAAGAATCCTAACACCACCTCTCCTCATTATCATCCTAATGCTCGCTGTACATACCATTCAGAAAGCCCCGACCATGATACTAACAACTGTTGGGCTTTGAAAAACAAAATACAAGACCTCCCTGAAGCCAAAGAAATTGATTTTGATGCTCCTGAGATCCCGAATGTTGTTACCGCTCCTATGCCCAAGCATGGCCGTGGTGTTAACGTTGTCGAAGATAATATGTTTGTTTCTACTGTTGATGAACTTGTTACTAACCATAAAAAAGAACCTATTGAAAGCCGGTTTATTTCCAGGCTGCGATGAAAGCTGCCACCTTTGTTCCTCCCTACCAACCGGTTCTCATTTATTGAAAGCATGGATGACAAAGATATTTTGTTCGAAAAGACTCCTGTTCCAACTGTTTCTTACAATGATGTTTCAATCATAACCATTTCCACCAATCCTTCCAGGGTCTCCACCAAAATACCCGTTAGGATTACATCAGTTCCTAAAGTAGCTCCGCTAATAATTACTATGTTTGGGCCAATCCCGTACTCATCAGATAAGACTGTCCCATGGAATTATGGGGGAGATGTCTACTATCACGGTGTCAAGCAAGATTGGCCGGTTGTTGAAGACTCAATTTTTGAGGAAGATAACCTAGACATCAGTAATATTGCGGGAACCATCAAGATAACTCGAAGAGGAAGAATTTTCTCTCCAGAGATTTCTCCTCCGAAGACTGTCACCGTTCCTATGATCATCCATGTTCCTGTTCCTGCTGACACGACTACTACTACTACAATTCCTATAGTTACACCTGCTAACACTCATATCGCCGAGTCGACCGAGACTCACGGCAAAGGCATTCTGGTTGATCCTATCCAGATGAAGGCACAAACAATATCCATCCCCGAGGCCTCTAAAAAGGAGATGGAAGAAATTATGAAGATTATAAAGAGAAGCGACTACAACATAGTCGAGCAGCTAGGGCAGACTTCGACAAAGATTTCAATGCTGGCTTTACTATTATGTTCCGAGGCTCATGCAAAGGCCTTAGTGAAGTTCCTTAAAACTGCCCATGTACCACAAGAAACCTCTGCTGATCAGTTCCAAGACTGTGTGGCCAGCTTGACGGTGGATAATGGTTTAGGCTTTTCTGATGCTGACTTAACACCTAGAGGGAGGAAGCACAACGAGGCATTGCATGTCTCTGTCGAATGCCCGGGCACAACTTTGGCCCATGTCTTGGTGGATACCAGTTTGTCTTTGAATGTGCTGCCTAAGAAGGCTCTTGATAGACTCGATTGTGAAGGTTTAACCTTAAAACCCAGCAATATAGTGGTAATGGGATTCGAAGGTTCAAAGTGAATGGTGCATGGGGAGGTGGACATCCCCATAAAAGTTGGAATCCAAACCTTTGATTCAACTTTTTACGTGATGGACATTTTCCCTTCCTACTCCTGCTTATTGGGCCGACCATGGATTCATAATGCTGGTGCTGTCACATCTACGTTACATCAAATGCTGAAATACCCAACCAAGGGGAAGATCATTACTGTCCATGGAGAAGAGGAATATATGGTCAGTCATTTAAACTCCTTCAGATACGTGGAATTGGACGGCGAATTCATTGAAACTCTGTTTCAGCATTTCGGGGAAGTCCCACCAACTGTGGCAGTAACCAAAGCTGTTTTCCAAAACCCAAAGATTACAAGACCTCTGCTAAAGATGTCTTCCCTGAAAGATGCCAAGGAAGTGATAGAAGAAGGTGGGTGCACTATTTGGGGCCAACTCTCAGATATCCCATACAAGTCTGACAAATTTGGTTTGGGTTTCACTTCAGGAGCCCAGAAAGCTGTACGCCGTGCTCGCACCGGGGGACCCCCTTTGAAGATCAGCAACCACGAAGTCAATGCAATGGAGGATAATGAAGACAACTACGACCTGGAGGAATGGATTTTCCCGACTGTCAATGGAGGACTCAACAACTGGGAAGCTAAAGATTTTGTCCCAATTACTTTTATCTAACAGTAATTGTCTTTAAATTTTGTCGGATCTGTAATAATTAAACAATTCACACTTTTAAAGCCTTGTGTCTTACCCGAGGCACAACGATCCATCTGTAAGGGTTGTTATCTTATTTTGATATGTCATCAATGAAACATAGACGTTTTTGCATACAAACTTTGTGTTCTTTGTCTTTATTTTTTACATTTTTTATTTCTTTCAAAGATAGCTATACTCTTACACACACTCACATTAAAAATGCAGATCTAAATCCATTCAAGATCCCATGGGTAACGTTTCTGCTATGGCCTTTTGTGACTCTGAAAATCTAATCTACCAAGCCGAAGACGAAGGTGAGGAAGATTGTGAAGTCCCAGGGGAACTAGAAAGGTTACTACAACAAGAAGAGAGGACCATTCAGCCTCACGAAGAACCAGTGGACAAGGTTAACCTAGGTACCGAAGAGGACAGGAAAGAAGTCAAGGTTGGTGCCAATCTGGAACCCAGTGTCATGAAGTGTCTGATTCAGTTGCTACATGATTATGTCAAGGTCTTTGCCTTGTCGTACAAAGACATGCCAGGATTGGATGCTGATATCGTGGTCCATCATCTACCAACAAAAGAAGATTTCCCTCCGGTAAAGTAGAAAGTCCGTCGCATGCGACCAGACATGTCAGAGAAGATCAAAGCCGAAGTCATGAAATAATTCAACACCGAATTCTTGGCAGTCACCTCCTATCTGCAATGGGTCTCCAATGTTGTTCCCGTGCCTAAAAAGGACGGCAAGGTACGAATGTGCGTGGACTACAAAGATTTGAATAGGGAAAGCCCTAAGGATGATTTCCAACTTCCCCACATCGATCTTTTGGTTGACAATAGAGCACATCATAAGGTGTTTTCCTTCATGGACGGTTTCTCAGCCTATAACCAAATCAAAATGGCGCCTGAGGACATGGATAAAACAACCTTTGTCACACAATGGGGTACATTCTGTTACAAGGATATGCCATTCAGATTGAAGAACACCGGGGAAACCTATCAGCGTGCTATGGTAGCCTTATTTCACGACATGATACATCACGAAATAGAGGTCTATATGGACGATATGATAGCCAGATATCAAACTAAAGAGGAACATCTTGACCATTTGCATAAGCTTTTTGAGAGATTAAAGAAATACAAGTTGAGGTTGAACCCAAATAAATGTACATTTGGGGTGAGATCCGGTAAACTCCTAGGATTTATCGTCAGCGGTAAAGGTATTGAAGTGGATCCTGCCAAGGTGAAAGAAATACAAGAAATGCCTTCTCCTCGTACTGAAAAGGAAGTCAGAGGGTTCTTGGGACGATTAAATTACATTGCCAAATTCATTTTTCACCTAACTGCTACTTGTGAACCAATCTTCAAATTACTGAAGAAAGATCAAGTAGTCAAATAGAATGATGAATGCCAAACTGCCTTTGACAAGATCAATGAGTACCTTCAAGAGCCTCTTGTTTTGATGCCACCAGTCGAGGGAAGACCATTGATCATGTATCTGACTGTTTTGGAAAATTCAATGGGTGTGTGCTGGGGCAGCATGACGAGTCTGGTCGAAAAGAGCATGCTATTTATCACCTGAGCAAAAAGTTTATCGACTGTGAAATAAGATATTCACTGCTCGAGAAAACTTGCTGCGCTCTGGCATGGGCTGCTCGCCGGCTAAGACAGTATATGCTGACCCATACTACTTTATTGACATCTAACATGGATCCAATAAAACATATCTTCGAGAAGCCTGCCCTCTCTGGGAGGATAGCGAGATGGCAGATGATCCTGACAAAATATGACATACAATATACTACCCAGAAAGCAATAAAGGGCAGTGTATTAGCTTATCACCTTGCTCATCAAGCTGTGGATGATTACCAGTCCATGAAGTTCAAATTCCAAGATGAAGACATCACGATGGTAAACAACTGTGAAGAATTCAGACCATATGACAGACCTGAACAAGGATCCTGATGGACCCTGGTTTTTGATGGGGCGTCCAACGCACTCGGAAATGGTATAGGTGATGTACTCATATCTCCTGAAGGATGTCATACTCCCTTTACGGAAAGACTCTGCTTCAATTGTAAAAATAACATGGCAGAATACGAAGCGTGCATTTTTGGTCTCAAAGCAACCATAAATTTGAGGATCAAATCCTTTAAGTGTATTCAGAGATTCAGCTTTGGTCATCAGCCAAATCAAAGGGGAACGGGACACCAAACACCCTAACATTATTCCCTACAAAGAACATGCGTTGACATTGATCCCACATTTTGAGCAGATTTCCTTTGAGCATTTCCCGCAAGAAGAAAATCAGCTAGCAGACGCGCTAGCCACAATGTCATCCATGTTTAAACTAAAATGGGATAATGAGGCTTCCCAGATCACAATTGAACGAATGGATGAACCAGCTTACTGTCACGTGATTAATACTGAAGAAGTAGTGGACCGGCCTTGGTTTCACGAAGTCAAGAGGTATCTCGAGGCTCAAGAATACTCGGAAGGAGATTCAGTCAATGATAAGAAGTTCTTAAGGATATTCTCTGCTAAGTTCTTCCTTAGTAATGGCATTCTCTACAAATGCAACCATGACTCTATTTTGCTCTGTTGCATATACAAGGTTGAGGCAGAAAAGATCATGGTTGATCTACATGAGGGCACTTGTGGCACCCATTCCAGTTGGCATACGATGGAAAAGAAAATCCTACGGGCAGGTTATTACTGGTCTACCATAGAAGAAGATTTCTATCAACATTCTCGAACCCGTCACGAGTGTCAGAACTATGCTGAAAAGGTGCACGTACCTTTGATTCCTCTGAATGTCATGACGGATCCTTGGCCCTTTTCTATGTGGGGCATCGATATGATTGGGGAAATCAAGCCAACAGCCTCTAATGGACACCACTTCATCTTGGTGGCCATTGACTATTTCACGAAGTGGGTTGAGGCAGGTTCTTTCGCTTCTGTTACCTAGAATGTTGTCGCCCGGTTCATCAAGCAGAATCTCATCTGTCGTTACGGTATCCCGGAGAGGATCATCACAGACAATGGTACGGGTCTATACAACACTATGATCACCGCACTGTGTGTGCAATTCAAGATTCAGCACCATAATTCTTCCCCTTACCGGCCAAAGATGAATGGTGCTGTCAAAGCCGCAAATAAGAACATCAAAAAGATCATACAGAAAATGACAGTCACGTATAAAGACTGGCATGAGATGCTACCATTCTCTCTCCACAGTTATCGTACCAGAGCACGCACATAAACTGGGGAAACACCCTACTCTTTGGTATACAACATCGAGGTTGTCTTGCCTATTGAAGTCCAGATCCCCTCTCTAAGGATGATGAAGGATGTAGGGTTGAATGAAGACGATTGGATCCAAACTCGACTTGATCAACTGAACTTGATTGATGAGAAAAGGCTTACTGCTGTCTGTCATGGTCATATGTATCAAAAATAAATGATCAAGGCTTTCAACAAAAAGGTAAGACGCCAAGTGTATCAAGTCAGGGATTTGGTGATCAAGCGCATCATACTTCCGTAATGATCTTGACCACTATGGATGGCGACGACCTGTCGCACCCTGTGAACGCGAACATAGTCAAAAGAAACTATGCATAAGAGACCCGCTCGGTTGACACACCTAGGAAAAACAAGGGAATCCCGGTGAACCAAAAAGGTTTGGGAAAAATTTAGGGATAAAATAAAAAAATA
Organism: Vicia faba; assembly: GCA_948472305.1. Classification (NCBI taxonomy): domain Eukaryota; kingdom Viridiplantae; phylum Streptophyta; class Magnoliopsida; order Fabales; family Fabaceae; genus Vicia; species Vicia faba. Next base: position 1,364,021,202 of record OX451735.1, on the reverse strand, counting down.
TTTGTACACCCGACAAGTTGAAAACCCGAAAGGGCGACTTGGGAAAAAAAAGGGTATCCCGATGGACTGAAAACCCGAAAGGGTGGTCCAGGAAAAAGTTAGGGAATTAAAGCGTACAACTATGTCCCGTTGGATCACCTTTATGGATAACCTTTAGCTTCGGCTGACAAACCCAATGGTTCTGATCAATCCAATCAACTTCGGACAAGGCAACAAGTGGACAAGACGCTCAGAGATACAAAGGCTATAGCAGAATAGGAACACCTTGGGATTATTACACATGGCTATCTTTTCTTTGTATCAAATTTTCATTTTTTACGATGACATTCTCTTACTAGGATGTTCGTCTCATTATGCAACATACTTATTCAAGTAAATACAAAGATACCCTTTTGAAAGTACAAAACTATATGTTTTTCTTTATTTCTGTGTTTTGTTTACAAAAACGTCCAATGATTTATTTTTGAGCATATGCTTTTGAACATAATTATTGTTTACAAATGAGAAAAAATAGAAGACAATCACTAATGGCTTTAAGAAATAGGATGACATCTTTATACTATTCCATAAAATTCCCCACAGTGTGCAGCTTAACGATACCAAGCTCTCTCGTATCCCCAGCAGAACATGACTTCCAGTTATCACTCCCCAATAAAGGTCGTCCATTTTCTCAAGATTCCCCAACAGATTTCACAATCCATACACGGCGTTTACCTTACAACAAAGTTTATTTCATTAACAAATAGGAGCTCATCAACTCATCAACACTTCAAAACATGAAGACTTACACGGCCCCAACAACAGTCAGGGATTTACTTCCCCTAATCCAACAGTGTTACAGCAACATAACTTACATACCCATACATTGCATCCTTACGTCATGACATTGACAACACGAATGCATACAACATAATCTCATTCATTTTTTTTAGAACATCATTATACAATGCATTTCATACATCATGATATTGCATACAACTAATCTTTTGTCACTTTAGGAAAGATTAGTCAGCGGATGTTTATCATCAATTAACAAAAGGTCAGAGGTTGATACCTGAAGCAAGCCAGGACAATTATCTACACGACCAGGTGAAGCAATCTTACACGGGTTTCTTCTAACTCAACTTCCAAATACAGTTCAGATACGCTCCATACACGGATTCCATTCTGATACTCATTCAGATTCATCTTTTAGAAATAGTTCAGATACGCTCCATACACGGATGCCATTCTGATACTCATTTAGATTCAGCTTTCAGATACAGTTCAGATACGCTCCAGATATGGATGCCATTCTGACACTCATTTAGATTCAGCTTTCAGATACAGTTCAGATATGCTCCAAACAAAGATGCCATTCTGATACTCATTCAGATTCTCTCTGAGATATAGTACAGACACGCTCCAGACACGAACACCATTTTGATACTCATTCAAACTCAGCTTCAAGATACAGTTCAGATATGATCCATACACATATTCCATTCTGATACAAATTCAGCCTTCAGATACAGTTCAGATACGCTCCAGACACGGACGCCATTCTGATACTCATTCAGATTCTCTTACAGATACAATCCAGCAATCATTTTGAATGGCATATGCAAGCCCATCTCTGACAACTTCCCATATCCTCTCCAAATGGCATCTTTAAGCCCATTCCTTACACAATCAACCATCACATCCTCGAGTGCAAATTTCTGGGCACTCTAGTGTCCAATCATCTTCCACCTTTAAGTCACAAATGGCAAATCCGCCAATCTAACTCTTCAGGTTTAAGAAGATTGAACAGGGGCAGCTGTTGTACCCTAGAATTTTCCCTCTCACTTATCAAATATTTTCTCACAAAAGATCTCTCTTGGTTCAAGACTGCACTAGGGTTGTTCAACTCAAGACACCTCCTTAAGCACTAATGACCAAAATTAGGGTTTGAGATTGCACAAGGATAACAGAACTTTCAATGGCTCATATGACTTTCATGGATCATTATGGACCCCCAATATTACTCATGTCAAGTTTCAAGCCTTGGATCACACTTTTGCTCAGTCAATTGAGCAGTTGACTTAAAAATCAGTTGTATTAGGGAAAAAGTCAACTATGGAAAATTTAAAGTCAAACTTCATAATTTTTGATCCACATCAACATTATAAACTCATATGTATCATTTTATCAAGTTTGTACCATAATTCCTCAAGAAATTTGATCAAATTATCAAAAGGGCAAAATGGTCAAAATTAGGGTTTTGACTAAGAAAGGGCAATTTCTGATTTTTTAACCTAGAAAATGATCTATTGGTTTGAAGCATGATTTCAAGAGTTATATTGCATCATTTTTACCTAATGGAATGAACTAAAACATTTCTCAAGATCAATTGGATTGATAGTGAATTTTCAGTCAACTGATCAAAAGTCAACTATACATTGAAAAGTCAAACATTGACTTTTTGGTCAAAATCCAATGTCAAAGTTCACAATTCATCAAAACATGTCAAAATATGAAACTTATTCATCAAGAAATCAAAAAGTCAATATTTCATTTTGAAAAGTCAAGGTTTTCTAACTTAGAAATTTTTCAAAGTGTTTAAAACTTCATGTTTTTTCATAACTTTGAGCCAATTTTTCACCATGATGCAAAATGATTCAAAAGAAACTTTCAACATGAAAGTTATATATCTACATGATATCTACAACATTTCTTTACACAAGTTCTTCTAAAAATTCTTGGATCTCAAGTTATTAATTCATAAAGTCATGGTTATGAAATTAAACACTTAGTGAAATTTTGCCCTAGTTTAGGCAGGATTTTGACCTAACTTCATGGCACTTTTTTATATAGTTCCAAGGGGAATTTTAAAAAGTGATTCAAAGAGGGATTGTATAGAACATTACATAATTTCCAATATTTCCAAGAACTCCTTGAGATCATTTGTGAGCAAGGAGAATCGAAGCTCAAAAGTTCGGGTTTCAAGTTATTTTACAAGGCAAAATTTGTGATGCACAATGGACCAAATCACATAGCCATGCTGCATAATCTCACTTTTTAGGCTTCTAACTTGAAATTAACTCCTTAATTAAATGTTTACACAACATATGGAGTCATTGTCCAAGCACTTGAACCATTATCCAAGTTGCATTTCCATTTTTGGAAGAAAGGCACCATTACTATTCTTGAAAAGTGGCTTTAATCATAAAGTCCACTCTCCTTGAGCATTGGATTTGTTCTTTATGCATACACAAACCCTATAAACCAAAAGCAAGCATGTCCAAAGTACTAACCATTCTATGCAGCCCTGTACTTTGCCTTGAAACAAGATGTTTCAACTTTGCTTCAAAAACAAGAAAGATGCTACAACATTTGATTTTCAAATTCTAACTTGTAATAAGACATAAAGCCTCTTGCCTATAAATACATACACTATTTTTAAGATAACACACGCATACAGAAGCCCTGAAAGCCCCAAAAACCTAGAACTGCATCACAAACCACCATTGTTGCATATTCTGACCACAAACTTCAAACTTCCATTTCACTCGTGCGTTTTCCGACCTTTTGCTTCCAAAAGATTCCAAACATCATACATAAGCCACCCTTATCCCTATTACACGACTGTAACACCATCTCCATCCATTTACAAGTTCAAAAATAGAGCATCACAGTTGGACTACTCCATACCATTCCAGCCACCCTCAGCTCAAACCAGCCATTGCATTAGCTTCCTAGAGGTCCAAGGAAGCTAACTTGATCATCAGCACTGCCTGAAACAAGCTCAAATCCATTTCACGACTTCCAATTTTGAGGTATTTTTCTTGAACTTCTATCTTCATATTTAGGCATTGTTAGGCTTGCATTTATGAAGATAAAATGTAGACATCATTGACATGAATCTATACATGTTCATAGATTTCATTTATTTTTATTGAGCTAGGAGAATTTTAAGTTTGAACTTTCTGAAATATTTAGGTCAAAATTTGGTACTTTTAGAAATTCCCATGCATCTTTGATCGATAGCTTATGATATTTATATGGTTGAATTCGTGTGACAAAATAGAACAATTTTCATGTTTACGTTTTTGCAAATGGTTGAGAAATGAGAAAGTTATAGATCCTTTGGCTGGAGGTTGAAGATGAACTGTAATCAGGGAGCATTTTATCTTATGTATTTATCCTTTCACACAAGTTAAGGGATGTATCACCACCCCAGTGGTTAAAGCGCACGCCTGTCACTATGAGGTCCTGGGTTCAAGCCCCAGCGTGACCTTTTTTCCATTTTTTCACTTCTTTGACATTATTTATTTGTTTGCAGCGCCTGGGCTTTCAACATTTGGGCCTATTGTTTTTTTTTCTTTTACTGACTCTGATTTGCTTGTGCACCCCTGGCCTAAATTTCTTTAATTATTTTCTTTTTTTTCTTTCTTATTTTTGTTCTTTATTTCTTTTCTTCTTTAATATTTTTATTATTATTATTATTATTATTATTATTATTATTATTATTATTATTATTATTATTATTATTATTATTATTATTATTATTATTATTATTATTATTATTATTATTATTAACATTTTTATTAATAAAAAAATCCAAAAAATATTTTTATTTATGATTTATACTTATATATTTTATTTTCTCTATAAAACAAAAAGATAAAAAAAACATTTTCTTAAACAAATTAATTTAATTTTCTTAAATAATTAATATTTTGACTTAGGCTTAATTATTATTTTGTTTTCTTTTATTTAAAATTAATTTAGAACTTAGGTTTATTTTAGTTAATTAATATTCATATTATTTTCATCAATTTAAAACCTTTTCATAGAAAACCATAAAAAAATATATTTTTAACTTAATTTCTCTATTAATTAGTTTAAATTAATTTTATTTAATTTTCATTAATTATTTTCTTAATTAGGCTTAGGATAAAACCCCTTTCATAAAAACAACAAAAAAATCATTTCTTTTTCATTTATCTCCTTGTATATTCATTCAATTATTGTACATTTATTCAATATGGTTGTAATAGTTAATTAAGTTTAATTTTTTTGAAATCCCTATTTGTAAATTTGTACACCCCTCCCATAATGATGTAATAGTGTAGTAATTTTAAATTCCGCAATTTATCGCTTTATATAAATGTTAGTAATTAGGATTTATTTGAGAACATAAAATCAACAAGTAGCAAACCCTAATCAAAGCCTAAATAAAGCATGAAAATCAATACACTTGCACACAAGCACCCCTAGGATAAAATCCACTTGGTTGCCTTATAAAAATGGCCATATTATGCATGTGAGGTATATTAGCAAAACTAAGTAAAAATACAAGATCATAGTCCCTCGATGACGCTATCTATGTTGCCTTTTCAAAATAATCTTAGTCCCTAAAGAAAAATGCTAAGATACCTTGCAACATTGCTCATCATGGTTATACGATGACACACACCAGTCCCGTTTACATTCAAAGATAAGGTTACTTATCAAATCAATGGTAAGATAACAATGTCAAAGGAAAGAGAAAATGAACATGAAAGAATTTTGAGTAGGTAGAATGTTCCTAGTTACTTGCTCATTTTCAAACCAAAACATCCTTGCTATTTTCAAAACAAACACTTTCAGAAACATCTTTCAAACTTGAAACACTTTCAAAAGATCAACATCTTTGTATACATTCTTACGAACGAGAATCATTACAAAGTTTGCCTAAATAATGGCTTTTTTACAAAATACTTTCAAAAACCACACAAAGCATAATTTCAAACAAAAGCAAGTGATCTAGCAAGTAACTAAGAGCCCATGGAAAACCATGGATTAAAAGGGTTCTAATACATTCTATTTTCATAATCTACCCCCCGAACTCAAGAAACAATCTCAAAAGTCTTTCCTGTGCTTTTTCACCTTTCCTTTTGGATAAAAGAAAAGTCGGTGGCGACTCTTGCTAACAGCAACATTTGCGGTCAAATGCAAAACACCCAAGTCAGTTCTCCCACCGTATCACACTGAGCATGTTGTATCTGAGTGAAAGCATAAGGAGATTATTTGCTTCAATTATGGTGAAGAAGGACACATTGGCTGTCAGTGTCAGAATTCAAAGAAGGCGCAAACCAGTGGAAAGGTGTTCGCTTTGGCTGGGAATCAGACGGCTAATGAGGACAGACTCATCATAGGTATATGTTTCATTAATAATACTCCTTTAATTACTATAATTGATACTGGTGCTACTCATTGCTTTATTGCTGCTGATTATGTCGAAAGATTGAGTCTTATGTTGTCTTTTATGAATGGAGAGATGGTCTTCGGAATTCCGGCTAAGGGATCGGTGACTACTTCTCTTGTGTGTTTAAAGTTTTCTTTGTCGATCTTCGACAAAGACTTTGCTGTTGATTTGGTTTGTTTGCCTTTAAGTGGGTTAGATGTGATCTTAGGTATGAACTGGTTAGAGTATAACTATGTTCAATGGTGGGGGCTATCATAATCCCTAAGCTTGTGCCTACTCAACAATGGAATGATCAAGTTAGAATAGAAAGACCAGTAATACAATTTACCCAAATTAATATGACACTATCTCAAGTACTGCCACATTTGTTGAGATCTAATCTGGTAAATTTGAAAGAAGCTCTGAAGAATCCTAACACCACATCTCCTTATTATCATCCTAATGCTCGCTGTGCATACCATTCAGAAAGAACCTATTGAAAGCCGGTTTATTTCCAGGCTGCGACAAAAGCTGCCACCTCTGTTCTTCCCTACCAACCAGTTGACATTTATTGAAAGCAGGTGTTCAACGCCTGATGGATGACAAAGAGATTTTGTTTGAAAAGACTTATGTTCCAATTGTTTCTTACAAAGAATTTTCAATAATAACCATTTCCGCCAATCCTTCCAGGGTCTCCACGAAAAGACCCGTTAGGACTACATCAGTTCCTAAAGTAGCTCCACTAATAATTACTATGCATGGGCCAGTGTTTTTAGTAAAGAAGAAATATGGGAGCATGAGACTTTGTGTTTATTATAGACAATTGAATAAAGTGACGATTAAGAACAAGTATCTACTTCTAAGAATAGATGACTTGATGGATCAATTGGTGGGTGCTCGTGTGTTTAGTAAGATTGATTTAAGGTTGAGTTATCATCAGATTAAAGTGAAGGACGAAGATATCCAGAAGAAGGCTTTCAGAATGCATTATGGACATTATGAGTATTTGGTGATTCCTTTTGGTCTTACTAATACACCAGGAGTATTCATGGAGTACATGAATCATATCTTTCATACTTATTTGGATCGGTTTGTGGTAGTGTTCATTGATGATATTTTGATTTACTCTAAATCGGAAGAAGAGCATGCATAATACTTAAGAATAATATTGCAAGTTTTGAAAGAGAAGAAGTTATATGAAAAGCTGTCCAAGTGCAAATGTTGGTTAAAGGAGATTAGTTTTCTTGGTCATGTGATCTCAGGTAGTGGCATTGATGTAGATCCATCTAAGATAGATAATGTGTTGCAATGGGAAACTCAAAAGTCGACTACTTAGATTAGAAGCTTTTTGAGATTAGCTGGTTATTATAGAAGGTTCATCTAAGGTTTTTCTAAGTTGGCTCTTTGGTTAACTAAGTTGACTTGTAAAGGTAGAGCTTTTGTATGGGACATTTAATGTGAAGAAAGTTTTTCAGAATTGAAGAAGAGATTAACGTCGACTCAAATTTTGACATTACCTAATCCAGGAGAACCTTTTATGGTATATTGTGATTCTTCTAAGATGGGTTTAGGAGGTGTGCTTATGAAGAATGATAAGGTAGTTGCTTATGCGTCAAGGCAATTAAGGACTTATGAGAAGAACTATCCTACGCATGATTAAGAGCTTGCTGCAGTTGTTTTTATGTTAAAGATTTGGAGGCATTATCTTTATGGTTCTAGATTTGAAGTATTTAGCGACCATAAGAGTTTAAAGTATTTGTATGATCAGAAAGAATTGAATATGAGACAATAAATATGGTTGGAGTTGTTAAAGGATTACGATTTCAGTTCGAATTATCATCCAGGAAAAGAGAATATGGTGGATGATGCGTTAAGTCGAAAGACTTTACATATGTCTGCAATAATGGTTAAAGAATTGGAATTAATTGAACAGTTCAGAGATATGAGCTTAGTTTGCGAGGTGACACCGCATAGTGTTATGTTGGGGATGTTGAATATTAATAATGATTTTCTGGATAATATTAAAGAAGCTCAGAAATTGGATTTAAAACTGGTAGATTCGATGGTTGGTATCGATCAGTCTGAGAATAGTGATTTTAAGTTAGATGCGCAAGGTGTGTTGAGATTTCATAATCGAATTTATATTCCTAATGATGCGGAGATGAAAAAAGTGATTCTCAAGGAAAGTCATAAAAGCAAGTTGAGTATTCACCCGAGAGCTACAAAAATGTATCAAGATTTGAAGAGTTTGTTTTTGGTGGCCTGGGATGAAGAGTGATGTGGCTCGGTTTGTGTATGCATGTTTAACTTGTCAGAAGTCGAAAGTTGAACATCAGAAGCCTCCAGGGTTGATGCAACTGTTAGAAGTTCCAGAATGGAAATGGGATAGTATTTCGATAGACTTTGTGACAGGATTACCTAATACTTCAAGAGGACATGATTCGATTTGGATGATTGTGGATAGAATTACGAAGTAGGCTCATTTTATTCCTATTAACATTAGTTTTCCATTATCAAAGTTGGTAGAGATTTAAACAAGTGTAATTGTAAAGTTGTATGGTGTTCCTTTGTGTATTGTGTCAGATAGAGATCCAAGGTTTACTTCTGATTTTTGGAAGAGTTTGCAAGAGGTATTGGGTTCAAAGTTAAGGTTAAGTTCGGCGTATCATCCTTAGACGGATGATCAAACTGAAAGAACTATTCAGTTGTTAGAAGATTTATTGAGAGCATGTGTTCTCGAGCAGGGAGGTTCGTGGGATACTTATCTTCCATTAATAGAGTTCACTTATAATAACAGTTACAATTCTAGTATTAGAATGGCACCTTTTGAAGATTTGTATGGTCGGAGATGTAGAACTCCTTTATGTTAGCATGAATCTGGGGAAAGCGTAGTACTTGGACCCGAACTTGTTTGAGAAACTACCGAGGAGGTGAAGTTAATTCGAGAAGATTTATCATGACAAGGGAAGGAAATATTTAGAATTTCAAGCAGGTGACCATGTGTTTCTGAGATTTACACCTGTGACTGGTGTTGGGCGAGCATTGAAGTCGAAGAAGCTCACTTCTCGTTTTATTGGTCCGTATCAGATTTCAGAAAGAGTTGGAAATGTTACTTATAGAGTGGATTTACTGCCTAATCTTTCAAATTTGCATGATGTGTTTCATGTGTCACAACTCCGGAAGTATATATCAGATCCATCTCATGTGATTCATATGGATGATGTGCAAGTACATGATAATCTTACTGTAGAGACTATGCATGTGCAAATCGCGGATCATGAAATGAAGACTCTGATAGGCAAGGAGATTGCTTTGGTGAAAGTAGTTTGGTTAGGAGCTACCGGAGAAAGCATGACTTGGGAGTTGGAAAGCAAGATGCAGGACTCCTATCTTGAGTTGCTCGTATAAGGTAAATTTTCGAGGGCGAAAATATTCTAAGTGGGGGAGAGTTGTAACGCCCGTTTATTTAATTAATTATTTAGTTGAATTATTTCCAAGTTATTTGTTGAAGTTGTGAAATGTTGAGGATTATTGGTATTAGTTGTTAGATTATTATTAATTAATTAGTTGATTAATAATAATAATAATGATGATGTTGGAATTAATAGTATATTCGCATGGGCCTATTTTATATGGTGGTATGTAGTAAAGTGAGAGTGTGCTAATTGAGCCCAATAGAAATAATATTATTATTATTAAGTTTAGTAATAATAGAAAATAGATTTTTTCAAGAAGAGGAATAAGGGATGAAAGAGAGAGAGAACGTAGGAGTTGCAGAGCAAAGAAGAAAAGAGGAAAAAGTGAAATTCGATCGGAAAATTGTAGAGCAACCTTAATTCCAAAGTAAGGATGAGATTCTGACTCTATAATTGGATTTATGATGCATGTCACGTGGGAATTGGGTTATGTAAAATGGTTACTATATGTGATTGTTATATGAATGAATTGTTGTTTGGGATTGGTGAGAATTATGCTAATGTTGCACTGATTCAATTGATGAATCGAATGTTGGAAAATTGCATATATTGATATGGGTATAATTGTTGTGTTAGCCTGAGATTAAGGACAAAGGGAGAATTACCGATCGCAAGAAAATTGGACAAAGTTGCAGAATTGCAACTGTAATATTAGACATGTGTCGAGCGGCACAAGTGTATTGATGAAGGGTGCCGACCAGCACCATGCCTTTGTGCCGAGGGGCACGATCCTGCATGCCGAGGGGCATTAATACATTGCCCAAAATTTCTTTAATTGTTCCTGTGTTTTCCTGTTCGTGTCTGCTACTTAGTATTTTATTACAGGAAATGTATGTAGCAAGATTTGGAAAAAGAATGAATCACAATAGAGTTTATCTATTAGTAACAGAGGTGATCAAATTATAAATTAGCATAAGTAATAACAGTAGATAATTAGCAAGGTTAATTATTAAATTGTAGAATTAATAACTGGTATAGTTTTAGTTACAGAATTAGAAGTAAATAACAAAAGCATTAGTACCCAAAATATATTAGCACCAGAGGTAATTTAAGTAGCAGAAAAATAATAGTTCACTAATTTAACAGAAAACTATTAACGAGGCTTATGGAAGAATAATTTAATGGAAGTACTTAAGTAGGAACGTGTTAATGATAATATTAGCATTATTAATTATTAAAGTTGCAGGTGATGAATTTTGTTGTGATTTCCTCTATTGATTGGCAATTATTAAGTTGTAGGCTTATGCTAGTGTTATTATATGTTGTTGTTGTTGATGTTGCATTTAATCATGTTATCGCATACATCGCATATAAAGTTAGAGTTGATGCTCGTTAAGTTGGCCTAGATTGGCAAATATAAAGTTAAAGGCTTATGCCTTGTTGATGCCTCTATTTATTGGCAGATCATTAAGTTAAGAGTTTTGCTCCATTGGTACCACATGCATGTGCATAGTAATAAGTTGCATTCCACATTGCATATTTGAGTTGTTGTGTGGATAAACTATTTATTATGTTTCGTTGATGTTTTGTTGCGATTGATGTTGTTTAAAGTTGTGAAGTGGTGATTTTGCATAGACTAATTCTAATGTAATATTTATCATACATTCAATTATATTGTTCGATATCTCACTCCTTCTGTTTGAATGTTACCCCAATGTTGGTAACATGCTGGTAATCCAGAGTGAAGGTGGTTTAACTTTAGTAGTTTGAGTCAGTGTCATTGCTCTGATACGTAACACTCGGGGGGATGAATGCTTGCTGTTTTATTGTTATTATTTCAGTTGATTGAACTTTAAGTTGTTGTTCGTTAAATACTTATTATTGAAGTTGTTCAGTTGGACAAAGATGATATATTCTTTTAAGTTGAATATTTGACTCCCTTGCGTAGTCATGAAAGTTGTTGATTTTTAAAAGATTAAATTATGTTGCTATTGGTTCATTCTAGTTTAATGTGTTATGCATCTGTAATGAATCCCATTTTTTAAAGATGAATGTGTAACATCTCATTTGTTTGTCGGAAATTTTGTCACTCTGGTTTTATCATTATTTGCCGGGTAGAAATAGGGTGTTATAGGAAGCCTAGTCTTCCAGAGAAATCAGAAAGATTCTCATGAAGGAATGTTGGCTGCCAACTAGGAAGGACTTTACCGTGTTCGCGGGGTAACAAGCACTAGAGCCTACCACCTCGAACGCCTAAGTGGAGAACAACTACCTCGACCATGGAACGCTACAAAACTAAAACAATATTACAGCTAGGACCCTGATAAACACCGGGGCCCAGTAGTCGAAGTACCCTCTCCGACAAACGACAAGGATCACTCGACCATGAAAGCATGTTTAGGTACGAACATAGCCTCCAAACAATAACGAAAGGTAGGTTTTTGCTGATTGGTCGAGCGGAACCTTATCCCGACGGGGACACCTCGACTGAGCTCCACCGTCGAAGTACCTAATAGGAAGAAAACCCAGCTTGCAGTGGGAAGTTTACGCCATGAAGTCAAGACCCCGACGACAATCTTGACCTCGTCCATACAGACTCATACTCCGTTTCCTCGACACATCCCAACATGTGTCGACCACAACTAAGGTTGAGCATAAATTTCCACTTGTCATATTTCCACACCAAAATAAGCATGTCAAATACAATGACAAAATATCATAATGAAAAACATAAGAGCGAAACAAAAGAATTAGAAAGCCAACCATGAATGTCGGTGTTGTCTATACAATATCATAAGGGGGCACGCATACCCAAACTAACAGACACAAAAAATGGGCAAAGCCCCTTGTCCAAAACACTTAAACAAAATCTGGCACGCATGCCAAATAAATAATTGAGCACACAGTCTCAGAAAGTTAATCTTGGCCCCTATCATACTTGCCATCGATTTCTTCCTTGAGATTATCCTCGGGAGGATAAAATATCTCCCCACGACCACTTGGTTAAAGGGACCAACATCTTCGACCATAATCTCGACCCTTCTGTTGATGATCTTGAGCTTCTCCATAGCAGTGTTGGATCCATAACTGAGGGTGTCCATAACATTCTGCTCGAGCACACGCAATCAGGTTTTGCCTGGTCACAAGAGCCTTCTCCATGTCATTCTTTTCCTCAGTGGGTGCCTCAATTTCCTCCAACTCCTTTACTCGAGTAGCCAGTCACTCATTTTCCTTGCTTGCAGCCTCAAGTTGAGGTTTTATCTCGTTTAAATCCTTTATAAGCTGGACCTACGCTTCATACTTCGTCTCATGATTGATATTATCATCCCTCAACTTCTCATTAATCCACTTCAACTTTTAGATGCAGGCATAAGCTTTATATATGGTGGCTTGGGATCCCGTAACTTCATCATTCAGTGTCAAAGTGGTTTCGAGAACCATCATAATGCCGACTGCATCTTCTGACAGATTCTTTCGCCGGGTTTCTTTGTCCTCGGACAAAATGGCCCCTTATCCTCTTCATGGATACATAAGCAACTCTCCCCACTGAAGATACCTCGGTTGAGATAGTAGGGGGGAAACACAAAAACCACCTCGACACCCTTGTCCTTGTCGACAACCTCCAGGCGCTCGGGGTATTCCATGCGCTTCCTTTTTGTCGGTTGTTCGGGAGGGGAGCTTCGGTCCTTGGAGGGGAAGATGAACTGCTTGAACGGGCAGAAGTTTTGGCTTGTTTCTGAAGTTGGGAAACCTGAGTTTTGGATGCCAAGTGTGAGGGGTTCTTAGACCTTAACTTTAGTTAACATTCAGAGAGAGTCGTCATCCAGTATGCAATCAAAAGAAATTGTTAGTCCGCGAGACAAAAGTGCAAACATGAAATTACAGGTATGTCCCGTACCTAGAAGTCTCAAAGCCTCCTCATCAGAGGAGTCTCAAGGAGCGCTTTCGTATTAATCAATCAGGGAACAAAGAGATGCTCCCCTTTATCGTCAAAGAGGAAGTTATTGTCTATGTCCACACATTTTAACATGGAGAAGCTCTTGACATAAGCTTCTATATTGTCGTAAGAGAGCTTATCCTGGGAATCTAAGTCCTCGGGCTTCACCATATAATACTCAGGCTTCTGCTCAAAATGTTTCCATTACCACTTAAGAGGAAACTTTGTCGTCAGTCGAGCCACTGTCCGACCATCCCCGTTCTTTTTCGAGCGGTTATACAAAGAATCTATAGGTGCATCGCTAAGAGGCTTCATGGCGAAACACCTCTCTTTGAAGTTGCGCACAGATTTAAGGTATGGCCAGAAGAGTTTTCCAAACTTCTTGAATGACACCTAGGCTTGTCGCCCTCCAATGGTCTGCCGTTGTAGGTGAATGATACGAAATAAGAGGGTTAAAGTGGCACCAATCTTGAGATATTGGCATACTAGCTCGAACGCCCGCATAAACGCGAGTGCATTCGGATGAAGTTGAGAGGGTGTCAGTTGCAACCATTGGAAGACCCCCACTTCGAAATCGTTGACGAGAAAATGCATCCCCGCTTCTTTAAAGGAGAAATCATACATAGGGAAGCGTTTTCTCGGAAATGACGAGCATATCCTGACTTCAATGAGGGATTTGAAGCACCCATTTAGAGGGGGAACCATCTGCTCGGTCCTCGGGGATATTGAACACATCAAAAGCATCCTTCGAAAAACACGACCTTTTACTCTGAGGCTCGGGCGCGACCCAAGCCAAAGGATCATCCGCGACCACAGTGTCACCCTCGTTGGTATCGGGCATGATGTCTTCCTCGACTGGTTGTGCCATCGAACCTAAAAAGTAGGGGAAAACAGTAAGTTCAACATCATCATATTCATCCTTCCACCGCAAATAAAGTAAAAGGGCGATGAATGTATTGAGGAATGGTCTTCGACCCAAGCCCTCGACAACAAATTCCAAAGAGGTCGACACCCTATGGGGGACATTTCATCTAACGATAAAGTATCCCAAATCCTCCCCATTATATGGGGCGATGCCTCCGACGCAAGTTAGAACGATATTATGGAGACTTTAATCTTCATCCATATTCATGAACCCATATGAACATTTATGGAGGTTCATCCCAGAACCTATGAATCTTCATCCACATCTATGAACCCATATGAACATCTGTGATAAGGTGGGAGAACTGACTTGGGATTTTGCGTTTGTGTTCGCAAATGTTTCGGTTTAGCAAGAGTCACCACCGACTTTTTATTTTATCCTAAGGAAAGGTCAAAAAGCACAGGAAAGACCTTTGAGATGTTTTCTTGGGTTCGGGGAGTAGATTTTAGAAAGGGAAGGTATTAGCACCCTTTCTATCCATGGTTATCCATGGGCTCTTAGTTACTTGCTTAGATCACTTGCTTTGCTTTTCAATTGTTTGAAATGGTGCTTTGTGTGTGGTTTTGAAAGATGTTTTGAGAAGAGGCCATCATTGTGGCAACCTTTGTAATGATTCTTGTTTGAATGTATACAAAGGTGTTTTTGTCTTTTGAAAAGTTTTCAATGTTTGAAAGTAGGGTTTTGAAATTGTGTTGTGAAGTGTGTTTTGAAGATAGCAAGGATGTTTTTGCAAGCTTGATCAAGTAACTAGGAGCTATCTACCCTATTTTACTCAAAGATCTTTCTTATGTTTTTAACCCTTTTAACAGTGTTGCTTCACCATTGTATTTGGTGAACAACCTTGTGTTAGGATGTTAACGGGACAGGCGCAGGTCATCGTATAGACTATGATAGCAATAGTGTCAAGTATTTTTGGCAATTTTTCTTAAAGGACTTGATCATTTTGTTTAGGCAACTCAGACAGCGTCATCGAGGGACTATGATCTTTTTGTTTTGTTTTTGTTTTGCCTAAGTACTTGACATGCAACCATGGCCTATTTTTGAAGGCAACAAGTGGATTGAAACCCTAGGGGTGCAAGTGTGCATTGTGTTTGTTTTTCATGCATGTTTATCTTAGATTAGGTCAAGCTAGTTGTTGATTTTATTTACATACAAACCCTAGGTCTAACCATGGCATAATTGAAAGTATTTAAAAGTGCAAGAATTTAAATCCTACACTATTACAACATGATATAGGGAGGGGGTACAAATTTGAATTGGGGGTATTTGACAAGAAATTAAATTCTAAATTATTACAACCAAATCGAATGTATAGGCAATATTTAACTGTACAATAATTGAATACAATACAATAAATAAATGTTAAATAAAATGTATTATGCAAAAAGTTTTTATGTAATGTAAAAAGTATTTTTTAATATGAAATGTAAATAAATAAAAAAAAGTCAATTTTAATTATTTTGTTATTTAGGGCAAAAACCCTAATTCTTAATAAATAGTATTATTTATTAATTATATACAACAATATATTAATTTTGTACAAAAAATAAAAGTATATTGTAAAAATAATATTTTTAGTGTAAAATATTAATAAAATGAAAATGTATTCTTTTTTTGTATTTTTATCCTAATTATTTAATTTAAATAAAATATATAAGTATATATATATATATATATATATATATATATATATATATATATATATATATATATATATATATATATATATATATATATATATATATATATATATATATATATATATATATATATATATATATATATATATATATATATATATATATATATATATATATATATATATATATATATATATATATATATATATATATATATATATATATATATATATATATATATATATATATATATATATATATATATATATATATATATATATATATATATATATATATATATATATATATATATATATATATATATATATATATATATATATATATATATATGTATTAAGCATATTAAATATATAAAAATAAAAATTAATAATTTACAAAAATGTGTATATTTCAAGAAAATATTTTCAAGTGTGTGTAAAATTAATAAATAAATATAAACATATTTTTTCATTATTTTTAGGTTTTGATAAAAAGAATATAAAGCAAATAAACATTTTTATACTAGTAATAATTAAAATAAATCCCAAATAAATACAACAATTTGTGAAAATAATTTTTAGGTATTTTTGATGTTAAAAAATAAAATATCAAAATCAGAAATAAAACAAAATGCAAAAAATGACAAATGCACAAAAAATGGGCCAGGGGATGTAAAAAGAAAAGAGGAGGGTGCCACTTCATCTTCTTCCTCTGCACTGAAACACGCGCGCCTTGCACAGAAAATGCTATCTCCTGATTCTTTGATTTATTGACAAAACTCATAACATGAAACTTGTAGAGCATTAAACAACGAATCCAACCATATAAAAAGCTTGAACTAACTCTCAAAGACCAGAGAGAATTTCTCTAGCACTAAATCTTAACCTAGTTTTTTCAAAAAGTTCATGAACAAAATTCTCCTAGCCCGATTAATATAAATGAAAACTAAGCATATGTATGGCTTCAGGGCTATGAGTACAACATATTTCATTCACAAACCTAAGCCTAACTATTCCTAAATAGAGAGATAGAAGTTCATGAAATACCTGTTTCAGTTGACTTTGAGCTGGACAATGCAGCAACTTCCAAGGGTGCTTGAGCTTCTTTTGAGCTTGCCTGGGGTCCAAGGAAGCTTTTCCAATGCTTGGTTTGTTTTGAAACAGCTTGAATCGTGCCACATAACTCAACCTGCAAAGCTTTGAAACAAAAATGGCAATGTGTGTTAAAGGTGTTACAGCTATGTTGGTTGGAAGGTGTTTGAAGTATCTTTGGACAAAACGCACGATGGAATTTGGTTATGGCTTGAAGTTTGCAGAGCTTGCCCTATTTTGCAGCAAAATAGGGATTTTGTGTACAAGGGGGTTTGAGAGGCAGAAGGGTCGTGTTACTGGCTTGTTGGGAGCTATGGAACTTGTTTACAATGTTTGTGTAAGTTGGTTTCTTCAGATGTGAGAGATGGCTTGTATTTTTCAAGTTTCTTCTTTTTCAAGCAAGAGTGTGTGTCTGTCCAATGCAGGCCTAAACAAGTCCTATATCATGCTGCATATTTTTATCTTGGTTCTTGGAATTGGTAGATTGAATCTTGCTTCAGAGATATGGCCCCATATCTCAAGGATTTTGGTTTGACATAAAGTGCAACTTTACAAAAATGGCATTTTACCTTTTTCCAAATAAGGATTAATCTTGTATGCAATGTCCAAATGACCAAGATAACACCTTAACTCAATGGTTATGCATTAAATTATGGAGTACAAACTGGTTTTGAGGCCTGCAAGCTAGTACCAAGCATGCTGATTTGAAAATGCAAGTTTGTATGAACATGTATTGGCCATGGATCAAAGTGAGTTTTTGCCAACTTCAAGCATTCGATTATCTCTAACCACAAGGGTGTTAAGGAGTTCTTGGACAATTTGGAAAGCTTGGAACATGTACTATAATCCATCTTTGAAATGCAACTTGAAACTACAAGTGGAACTATGTGAAAAATGACCAAGAAGATGGGTCAAAATCCTGCCTAAACTAGGGCAAAATTTCTCTAAGTTAAAAGTTTTAGGTACCCTTGTTCCAAAAATCATAACTTGAGATACAAGCTTTATTTGAGAAAACTTTGTGAATAAAAGTTGTAGACTTTGTGATGGAATACAACTTTCATGTTGCAAGTTTTGTTTGAATCCATTTGCATCTTGGTGAAAAAATTTGCATCTTGTTTAAACCCTAATTTGTATTTTTGGGTTTCTTGATGAACAAGTTTCATAATTTGACATGTCTTGATGAAAAATAACTCTTGGCACTTGATTTTGACCAAAAAGTCAAAGTTTGACTTTTCAGTATACAGTTAAATTTTGATCAGTTGACTGAAAAATTCATCTGTCAATCCTATGCATTTGAGATCTTTTGAACTTGTTGAATGGGTCAAGACAATGTCATTAAGTTCTTGAGTCCATGTGTGAGCTTGATTTGCCATTGGTTAGGTCAAACAGTCAAAAATTGCCTTTGTGCAGTCAAAACCCTAAAAATGACCATTTTGCCCTTTTGGTGATCTGATCAAATTTCTTGTGGAGTTATGAAAGAAACTTGATAAAATGGTTCATATGAGTTCATAATGTTGATGTGGGTCAAAATTCATTAGGTTTGATCGTCAATTGGCCACAATTAACTTTTTCCCCAATACAGTTGATTTCTAGGTCAACTGTCCAATTAACTGGGCAAAAATTTGAATCAAGGCCTGAAACTTGGTATGGACAAACTTGTGAGTCCAACATGGAGTATGAAAGTCACCTTGGGCATTGTAGGTCAAAATATCCCTGTGCAAACTCAAACCCTAATTTAGGTCAACAGTGCAAAGAGGTATCTTGAGCAGAGCAAACCCTAGCTTGTTCTTGAGTTCCAAGAGTCTTATGATGAGAAATGTTGATGAAATGAGAGGGAAAATTTTGGGGTAAAACAATTTCTCCTGTTCAATCTTCTTGAACCTGAAGAGTTAGATTGGCAAGTTTGCCTTTCGTGACTCGAAGGTAAAAGAGGATTGGACACTAGAGTGCCCGTAAATTTGCACTCGTCAAAACATAGATGCGGGAATAGGCTTAAAGATGCCATTTGGAGATGGTAGAATCTTGCTGGAGATGGGCTTAAAGATGATATCCAAGAATCTTTTTTGAATTGCAATGCTGTAGGTCAGAAGAATGAGCATCAAAATGGTATTCGTGTCTGGGATGCCATTGAACTGTATCTGGAGACGAAGTTTGTATGAGAAAAAGAATAGTGTCCGTGTCTGGCGCGTATCTGAGGTGTAACTGTATCTGAATTTTGAATGAATATCAGAATGACTATCGTGTCTGGAGTGTATCTGTATTGTATCTAGGTAACAGAGAAACATCTACGTATGGAGCAACTGTGTGCTGGGGATAAACTATGAATGAGTGACAGAATGGAAACCATGTCTGGAGCGTATCTGGACTGTATCTGAAGTTGAGATCTGTATGAGTAGTAGAATGACCGCCGTGTCTGGGGTGTATCTGTAATGTAACTGGGATATAAATAAGTGACAAAATGACATCCGTGGCGACTGCACTGGGGAGAATCAGACTGCTGGTGTAAAGGCCAGAATGGCATCCGTGTTTGGAGCGTATCTGAACTTGTGGTTGATAGCTGAATCTGAATGAGAGATAGAGTGGCTTCCGTGTCTGGAGCGTATCTGGACTGTATCTGAAGTTGAGATCTGAATGAGTAGTAGAATGACCGCCGTGTCTGGGGTGTATCCATACTGTATCTGAATAATTGTTAATGATAGCTCTTTAATCTTATCCTGAAAAGGGTAAAACGTTAGCTAAAACACGAAGTTATATTGCATGATATGTATGATGCAATGAATTGTAATCCATATTTATGATATATGAATGTAATAGTTATGCATGTAAGCTGAGTGGCTGTCTTGCTGAGGAAGATAAATCCTGGTAGCTGGAGATAATGAAATCTTTGACTGCTGCCGGGGAAAATAAATCCATGTCCAAAGCTGGGGATTCCAAAAATCTTTGATAACTGAAGATGAGAAATCCTTGCTGACTGCTTGGGGATTAAAGTTCTTGATTGTTGAGAATGAGAAATCCTGGGACCACTGTTGGAGATTGAGGGTCCTCGGCGACTTGCGGGGATTTACAAGGGTTCTGACCACTTATGCGGGAAATGAGAATCCTTCACGACTTTCTTGGGACATAAGGAAGATCTCTATTGGGGAGTTAAGACCTGGGAGGTTTCTGCTTAGAGAAACGGGATCGAGAATCTTCGATCTGTTGGGAGATAACTTTGATGGGAACTTTGAAACTTAACTCGGCTGGGGAATCCAATTTGGAATGTACTGGCTCCGCCGGGGGATCTTGAAGCTTAACTCCGTTGGGGGCATGTGCTTTGTTGAGGATCTGAACAAAGTAATGCAGGGGGTTTCTTCTTGAATGGCATAAAGATATCTTCCTAGACCTTCAACTTATCAGTAATTATCCTTTCCCAATTTTATCCTTTCCCAATTTCGTTTTATTTTGTAAGCAGTGATTATATTCAAATGCATATGCTTGTTTAACAAAACATTGGACGTTTTCAAATAAAACATAAGTGTAAAAAAGAAAGGCAAGCAATTTTCTGCACTTTGAAGTATACTTGTATTAATTTTTGTAAGTATCTTTGTACAAGGGAGACAAACATCCTAGTAAGAGAATGTTGCCGTAATAATTAAGAAAAATTTTATACAAAAAGAAAGATGGCTATGTGTAACAATTCCATGGGGTTCCCATTCTGCTATAGCCTTCACAACTCTGAGTATCTGTCCATTCGTTCCTTCTTCTGTAGATGATTGGATTGATCAGAAGCTTGGAGCTTGTTGGTGAAGAGATTATTCTTAAAGTGATTCGATGAGACATAGTCATACGCTTTAATTCCCTAACTTTTGCCTGGACCGCCCTTTCGGGTTTTCAGTCCACCGGGAAACCCCTTTTTGCCCAAGTCGCCCTTTCCGGTTTTCAACTTGTCGGGTGTATAATTTTTTTTTTGTTTTATCCCTAATTTTTGCCTGAACCGCCCTTTCGGGTTTTCGATTCACCGGGATGCCCATTTTTGCCCAAGTCGCCCTTTCGGGTTTTCAACTTGTCGGGTTGTTTTATGCGTAGTATCTTTTGACTATGTCTGCGTTCGTAGGGTGCGGTAAGTCGTCACCGTCCATGGTGGTCAGAATCATTGCCTCACTAGAAAAGATGCTCTTGATCACAAATGGTCCTTCGTAATTAAGAGTCCACTTGCCCCTTGGATCACTTTGCGGCAAGATGATCCGCTTGATTACAAGATCTCCGACTTGATATACCTGACGCCTAACCTTTTTGTTGAAAGCCTTGATCATCCGCTTTTGATACGTCTAACCATGACAAACAACAGTAAGTCGCTTCTCGTCGATTAAGTTAAGTTGATCAAGCCGGGTCTGAATCCAATCGTCTTCACTCAAACCGACATCCTTCATAATCCTCAAGGAAGGAATCTGAACTTCCACGGGTAGAACAACTTCCATGCCATACACCAAAGAAAATGGGGTTGCCGTGGTACGATATCCATACAGAGCAAACAGTAACATATCATGCCAGTCCTTGTAGGTGATTGTCATCTTTTGAATGCTCTTCTTAATATTTTTGTTCGCAGCTTCAACAACACCGTTCATCTTCGGTCGATAGGGAGATGAATTGTGATGATAAATCTTGAACTGTTCGCATAGAGCGACGATCATAGTATTGTTCAAATTCGTACCGTTGTCTGTGATGATCCTGTCGGGGACACCGTACCGGCATATGAGGTTCTTCTTGATAAAGCGGGCAACCACATTCTTTGTAACTGAGGCAAAGGAAGCTGCTTCGACCCACTTGGTAAAATAGTTAATAGCGACCAAGATGAAGCGATGTCCACTGGATGCCGTGGGCTTGATCTCTCCAATCATGTCAACGCCCCACATTGCGAATGGCCAAGGAGCTGTCAGAACGTTGAGAGCAGAACGTTGAGAGGAATAGGAGGAATATATACCTTGTCGGTGTAGACTTGGCACTTGTGGCAAGTACGGGAATGTTGGTGACAATCAGCTTGCATGGTAGACCAGTAGTAGCCTGCCCTTAGAATCTTTTTAGCCATCGTATGTCCGCTCAAGTGGGTGCCAAATGTGCATCTCAGTCATGATCAACTCTGCTTCAGTCTTGTCCACACAACGAAGTAGAACACAATCATGGCTGCGCTTATAAAGGATGCCATTGCTTAGGAAGAACTTGGCAGCAAATCTCCTTAAGAACTTTTTGTCATTGACGGAAGCTCCTTCAGGATATTCTCTAGTCTGGAGATACCTTTTGATTTCATGAAACCAGGGTTGTTCCACTACTTCTTTGGTATTAATCTCATGACAGTGCGCGGGTTCGTCCATTCGCTCGATGGTAATTTGGGGAGCCTCGTTATCCCAGTTAAGTTTAAACATGGAAGACATTGTAGCCAGAGCATCTGCTAGCTGATTTTCTTCTCGCGGGAAATGGTCGAAGGTAATCTGCTCGAAATGTGGCAACAACGTCAAGACCTGTTCTTTGTATGGGATAAGATTAGGATGTTTGGTGTCCCACTCTCCCTTGACTTAACTAATAACCAAAGCTGAGTCCCCAAATACGACCAAAGATTTGATTCCCAAGTCTATAGCAGCCTTGAAACCAAAGATGCAAGCTTCATATTCAGCCATGTTGTTGGTATAGCTGAAGCAAAGTCGGGAAGTGAAGGGTGTATGGCAGCCATTTGGAGAAATGAGTACCGCACTGATACCGTTTCCAAGTGCATTTGAAGCACCATCAAAGTACAGGGTCCATCGGGATCCTTGTTCAGGTCCGTCATACGGTCCGTTACCTTCAATGTTGTCCAATGTCATGATGTCCTTGTTAGGGAAGTCGAATCTCATAGACTGATAATCTTCGACGGCTTGATGAGCTAGATGGTCAGCTAGTACACTCCCCTTTATAGCTTTTTGGGGAGTATACTGGATATCATACTCTGTCAGGATCATTTGCCATCTAGCGATTCTTCCCGACAAAGCAGGCTTCTCGAAGATATACTTGATCGGATCCATCTTGGAAATCAGCAAAGTGGTGTGAGTCAACATATACTGCCTTAGCCGGCGAGCAGCCCATACCAAAGCACAACAAGTTTTCTCGAGCAGTGAGTAGCGAGTCTCACAGTCGGTAAACTTTTTGCTAAGGTAATAAATGGCATGCTCTTTTCGGCCAGACTCGTCATGTTGGCCCAGCACGCACCCCATTGAGTTATCCAAAACAGTCAGATACATGATTAACGGCCTTCCTTTGACGGGTGGCATCAGAATATGAGGTTCTAGTAAATACTCCTTGATTTTATCAAAAGCAACTTGACAATCATTGTTCCATTCAACTACCAGATCTTTCTTCAACAATTTGAAAATTGGCTCACAGGTAGATGTCAGGTGAGAGATGAACCTCGCAATATAGCTCAAGCGTCCTAAGAATCCCCTAACCTCCTTTTCAGTACGGGGGGCAGGCATTTCTTGTATAGCCTTCACTTTTGCTAGATCAACCTCAATGCCTTTGTTGCTGACAATAAATCCTAAAAGTTTACCAGACCTAACTCCAAAAATGCACTTGCTTGGGTTCAGTCTGAGCTTATACTCCTTCAACCTGGAAAACAGCTTTTGCAAATGACCAAGGTGTTCTTCTTCTGTCTGTGATCGAGCTATCATGTCGTCTACGTAAACTTCGATCTCATGATGTATCATATCATGAAATAAACTACCATGGCGCGTTGATAGGTTGCCCCTGCGTTCTTCAGTCCGAACGACATCACTTTGTAGCAGAAGGTACCCCATTGCGTGACAAAGGTAGTTTTCTCCATGTCCTCGGGGGCCATTTTAATTTGGTTGTAGCCCGAGAATCCGTCCATGAAGGAAAAAACCTTGTGTTGAGCTGTGTTGTCAACCAAGATGTCGATATGTGGTAGTGGAAAATCATCTTTGGGGCTAGCCCTGTTTAAATCCCGATAGTCCACACACATTCTGACTTTTCCGTCCTTCTTAGGCACGGGCACAATGTTAGCAACCCATTATGGATAGGAAGTAACATCTAGAAAGCTAGCGTTGAATTGCTTCATAACCTCAACCTTAATCTTCTCATACATGTCAGGCCTCATTCGGCGGACCTTTTGCTTGATCGGTGGACAGTCTTCTCTTGTAGGGAGACGGTGAACCACGATATCTGTGTCTAATCCTGGCATGTCTTCATACGACCAGGCGAAGATTTCAACATATTCGTTCAACAATTGCACTAAGTGCTCCTTGACATTTGGTTCCAGGTTGGCACCCACTTTTACTTCCTTCCGGTCTTCTTCTGTCCCCAAGTTGATGGTTTCTAGCAACTCTTCATGAGGCATAATGGCCCTCTCTTCTTGTTGTAGAAGTCTGGCTAACTCTCCCGGCACTTCACAATCTTCGTCAACTTCGTACTCAGCGTGATTGACCAAATCCTCAGAGTTATCAAAGGCTGAAACAGAACAGTTGCCCATGGAATCCGGAATGGATGGGTACCTACATTTGTGAGTGTGGGTGTGTGTAAGGGATATCCATCCTTAAAAAAACAAAATGCAAAAGGAAATAAAATGAACACAACAATTTATAGATGAAAAATGTCCAATGATTCATTAAAACATGGCATATGATTATGAAGAAAATCAAGCCCTTACAAGTGGACCTACATGCCCCGGGCAAGGCATGAGGTGAAAATAGTGTGCGAATTGTTTTAGTTATTACAGACCATAAAGATGGGAAATTGTTCAAAGATAAAATTACTGGTTGATAAAGGTGATGGGAACAAAATCCTTTGCTTCCCAGTTGCTCAAACCCCCTTCGACGGTCGGAAAGATCCAATCTTCAAAGTGGCTATCTTCATCTTCATCCTCAACAGCATTAATTCTGTGATGAGTGATCCTTATAGGTGGCCCTTCAGTCTTGGAATGACGCATAGCCTTCTGTCCTGCAGCTGTAAACCCTAGTCCAAATTTGTCTGTCTTATGGGGAAAATCAGGCAATTTCCCCCATGCTGTACTCTTCCCTTCTTTGATCACCGCCTCTACGTCCTTGAGAGATGCCATCCTAGATACATGCTTGGGAATGATAGGAACCTCAACCATTATCTTCGCAACTGCTACCTCGAGAGAAACTTCCTCAAAATGCTGGAAAGGCGTTTCGATGAACTCGCCATCCAGCTCCACATAAAAGAAGGAGTTGAGGTGGCTTATCATATACTCTTCCTCGCCGTGCACCGTTATAATTTTACCCTTAACAGGATATTTCAGCATCTGGTGCAAAGAGGAGGTAACTGCCCCGAGATAATGGATCCACGGTCTTCCTAACAGGCACGAATATGACGGACGGATGTCCATCACGTAAAAGGTTGAGTTGAAGACTTATGTGCCTACTTTGATAGGAATATCAACCTCTCCATAAACCATTCTCTTGGAACCATCAAAAGCCCTAACAATGATGTTACTAGGCTTGAGAGTTAGTCCTTCACAGTCCAAGCGGTCTAAGGCTTTCTTTGGCAGCACGTTCAAGGAAGAACCAGTATCAAATAAGACATGGGAGAGAGTGGTTCCCCGGCATTCAACTGAAACATGTAACGCATCGTTGTGTTTCCTTCCTTTGGGAGTTAAGTCAGCATCGGAAAAGCCAAGGCCATTATCAGCAGTAAGACTGGCCACACATTCCTGAAACTGGTCAGCCGAAGTCTCTTGGGGAACATGTGCTGTCATCAAGAATTTGATCAGGGCCTTAGCGTGGGCCTCAGAACAGAGCAGAAGAGCCAACATTGAAATTTTAGAAGGGGTCTGCCCTAACTGTTCCACAACGTCGTAGTCACTTTTTCTGATTATTTTCAAGATTTCATCCATTTCTTTCTGAGTGGTTTCAGGGATAACCACAGCATGGGCCTTCGTCCTGACAGGCACTTCCAATATCCCCTTACCCTTGTCGGTAGTTTCAGTAGATGGTCTTACTTCAGGAGTATCCAGTTCTTCAATCACTGGGCCTTGCACAGATGGTCCAACAGGTGCAGAAGCTTTCAAGGGTCCGAAAACTGCTCGAGGGGGAGCAATCTCCGGAGAAAAGATCCGGCCACTGCGGGTTATCTTGCTCGTACCCGCAATGTTACCTATATCAGGGCTTTCTTCTTCAGAAATCTCTTGGACTGCTCAATTTGTTTGACACCATGGTAGAAGATTTCTCCCCCATAGTTCCATGGTATCGTTTTGCTTGATTGGTACGGGACAGGTCCCGGCATGGTGATCTTTAATGGTACACATTCAGAGTTGGGTGTAATCCTGACAGGCCTTTTGCAAGCCTTGGGAGGATTTTGGGAAATGGTTATGATTGCAATATCGTTGGTTGAAGTAGCAAAAGTATCAGGAGTAACAAGATTGAAGGTATCAACAGGGGTTTTCTGGAAAAGTATCTCTTGGGTATCCATCAGGCGTTGGACACCTGACTTCAACATTGGGCAATCACCTCGTATGTTCAAACAAAAATAGCAGTCTTTACCACAACCATGAAAGATCCCGGCTCTCAACAAATTTTCTTTAATCACACGTAACGGCGTCAACAGGTCAACAACATCGGTAACATGAGTGTCCTCCATAACAGCATGAACATTATTATCGTGCTTGGGCATCAGAGCAGATATTACATTGGGCTTCTTAGGCGCCTCGAATTCTAATTCTTTGGCATCAATCAAGTCCTGGATTTTGTTCTTAAGCGCCCAACAATTATTGGTATCGTGCCCAGCACTGTCGGAATGGTAAGCACACTTGGCACTGGAGTGATAGTATGGAGAGGAGGTGTTAGGGTGTTTTTGCGCTTCCTTCAAACTGGTCATATTCAGCTTCAACAAATGAGGAAGTACCTGAGCGGGCGTCATGTTGATGTGAGTGAACTGCCTTTGTGGACTTTCCACCCGTTATTGATTAGGTCTCGACTGATTGTTACGAGGTTGATCATTTGACGAGTTTTGAATCATCACAGCCCCTACAGTCGACCGGCGCTCAGTTCTTCCCTGTCCCTTCTGAGAATACACAGCATATGCTTCCTTCTTGGTTGGGAAAGGTTTCTTAATCGCTATGGATGCGAAAGCATCCTTTTGAATCTTTCCACTCTTAATACCGGCCTCAACCCTTTCGCCGGTCAAAATCAGTTCAGTAAATCCCACGGAAGAACTTCCGATCAGATGATTGAAAAAGGGGCCAGACAGGGTCCCCAGAAACATGTCAACTAACTCCCTATCTGATAGTGGTGGCTGCACCGTTCCCGCCAGATCACGCCATTTCTGGGCGTACTCTTTATACCCTTCATTGGAAGCCATCCCCATACTTTGTAACTGAGTACGAGTGGGCGCCAAATCAGCATTGTATTGATACTGACGATAAAAAGCAACTGCCAAGTCTTCCCAATTGTGAACCTCTAATCTTTCGAGCTGATAAAACCAGTCTAACTGCGTGCCAGACAAACTGTCTTGGAAAAAGTGTACCCAGAGGTCTTTATCGGATGAATGGGGTTAGATTTTTCTGACATACGACCTCAGGTGCATCTTTGGGCATGACAGACCGTCATACTTGGCAAATGTTGGTAACTTGAACTTGGGAGGGATAACAACCCTAGCTACCAGCCCTAGTTCTTCAAAATCTAATCCGGGCACCCTCTGCAACTCCATAGCTTCCAGTCTATCTTCAAGGTTCTTATATTTATCATCCGCTGGTGGATACTATTGTTCGGAGTAGTCTTCGTCTTCTTCCTCTTCCTCCTCTTCAACCTCAGATTCAGAAGGAACAGCAGTCCCTTTCCCTTTACCGGCCCCTTCGTCAGACGTTGAGGGGAACTCGAGAACTCTCCTGGCCTGATGCTCAAATCTTCTTCCCAAAGTGGCTACTCCATGTCTCTTTTCCTTTTTCTCTTTATTCTTCTCCAACAAAACTTTGAGGTCCTCTTGACCCTTTGCCAAGGTCATGAGGAGTTGCTGGAACAGTGAATTTTTTGCCTGCAGATCATTTACTGTTTGCTCCAAATCCATCTTGCTGAAATAAACAGCAGAAAGATAAGGAAACCTGGCGTGAGGACCTGTTTATGCATATGATGAATGGTATGTTATTCATGTAATGCATTCAAGGGTTCAAAAATTCAAATTTGTTGCAAACAAAAAGAACGCACGTCATATTAAGAAGAAATTTGTTAGTACATAAGTGCCCCATGGGCGAAATATTACAAAATTCTTAATGTAAAAAGACATTGCGCATCCTTTTTGGTGCGATGTAAGTGTTGAGAGTTTCCTCCTCATGAAGTCTGCGGGTAAGCTCCAAAACCTTCTTCTCAATGGCATAGAAGTTGGCTTCGAAAGTATTTCGTTCTTCCTTGAGTTGGATCCAACTCTTTTGCATTTCTTCCCATGATGTTGGCATGTCAGGATGTAGGATGGTGTATGGAACCTCTCCTTCCATAACAGGCTCTTTGATCAAGGGGAGAATGTGAGGGTATGGCATCATAAGATTCTGGGCGCGAGTTCGTACCCACTTGAGATAAGGCTCAAGGGGGATGGAATTCTTGTGCCCCAATGTCTTACTATCTACCTTGTTGGGCATCCTCCAAGCTCTGATGAACCTTTGTCGAATTCCTTGCGCATCGTTGTCGAAGTCAAAAACTAGGTCCAGAATCAGCATGTCATGAGGGCCATCCCTCCGAGCATATCCAAATTGTCTCAAAGCTAGACAGGGGTTGTAGGTGATGCCTCCCCTAATGCCAAGTAGTGGGACATTAGGGAATTCCCCACAACGATCAATGATGATGACATTTTCTCTGGACCGAGAACAGCAATGTACATCAGAATGTGTGAGGGTCATTAATCGTTGTGACCACCTTAAACCCTGCTCATTCTTCAGAACTGATTGTGGAAGGTGAGAAATAAACCACCTTGCTAGGAGAGGAGTACAACACATGAGAACACCTCTTTTCCTCATTGTTCGTGTGTAAAATGAGTGTAGGATGTCCCCAAGCAATGTATGTATAGGATTCTTGGATATGAAAATCTTGACAGCATTCATATCTATAAGTTGGTCAGGGTTTGGGAACAAGACCAACCCATAGATAAGGAGTGCCACAATCTCTTCAAAGGCTTGTACATCAATAGAATTCTAGCAGTCTTGGGCCTTCTCGAACAGAAACTTTGCCAAGAAACCCTTGACACCACTTCTGGTTTCCCAATGCCCCTTGATGCCAGATGGTTGCAAGTGTAATGCTTGAGCAACATCTTCAGGCTTTGGTTCTTTTTCCATACCGTTGTAGGGTAGTTGATGAAGAATAAAAATTCTCAGGAGTTGAGAAAATTCCTCCAAAGTAGGCACCAACTGGTAATCAGGGAATGTGAAACAGTGGTGTAGGGGGTCAAAGAACTGGAAGAGGACTTTTACCATGACTTCTTAAATGTTGGTGTTGACCAAGTTGAGAAGTCTACCATGTCTTTCACTGAAGAGAGAATTCTCTGGAATCCTGGAAGTAAGCTCCTTGAATTAAGGAGGGATTCTCACAAGGTTGACTTGGATTGTTTTCCTGCGAAGAGATTCCATGACCTACAAAACAAGAACAAAGATGAAGATCCAAACCCTTGAAATGGTTAGTGGATGCATATGATGCTTTATGATGTTCATGATGTATGCACAAACACATGTACAAGCAAGTCACACAAAACCCTAGTTTCAGGCTTGCATGAGGTTTCATAGGTAAATATCCTCTTGAGTTTAGTTGGCTCAAACCTGTCCTATAAATAGTAATCGGGTTCTAAGGAGCTCAATATCACTGGATTGTTTTCTATGTTCATTGTTTTGGTTTAGCCACTTAACTAGCGACCAAAATATTCCAAGAAAACAACCCTCAATGAGTGTAGTATCGAGTATCTACCCACTTTGGACTGCACCAAAGCCGGTCATCTCACTACCCCTAATAAAAGGCCAAGATGGTCAAGTAAAGGTTCTAAGAGTTCATTAGTGCTTCAGGACATCACTCAGCGGCCCCGTATTCTCTTTGATTGATTCAAAGGCTACCGGTACTCACAAATATGTCGCACTAATATAGCTATTGCTTCAACCATGTCGGTATACCCCGCACAGTTTCCACAACGTATTGCTATTTACCTATGAATGTTTCCCAAATCCGGGTGGAGGATTTCAAGCCCAAACAAGAGAACCAAAAGGTAAAGCAATCAATGCAAACAATAATCATGCAAAGGGTGATCTAAGCCCTAAGGTTACTCCACTTTTAAAGTTTTCCCCAACAGAGTCGCCAGTTCTGTGATACGGTGGGAGAACTGACTTTGGATTTTACGTTTGTGTTTGCAAATGTTTCGGTTTAGCAAGAGTCGCCACCGACTTTTTATTTTATCCTAAGGAAAGGTCAAAAAGCACAGGAAAGACCTTTGAGATGTTTTCTTGGGTTCAGGGAGTAGATTATAGAAAGGGAAGGTATTAGCACCCTTTCTATCCATGGTTATCCATGGGCTCTTAGTTACTTGCTTAAATCACTTGCTTTGCTTTTCAATTGTTTGAAATGGTGCTTTGTGTGTGGTTTTGAAAGATGTTTTGAGAAGAGGCCATCGTTGTGGCAACCTTTGTAATGATTCTTGTTTGAATGTATACAAAGGTGTTTTTTTCTTTTGAAAAGTTTTCAATGTTTGAAAGTAGGGTTTTGAAATTGTGTTGTGAAGTGTGTTTTGAAGATAGCAAGGATGTTTTTGCAAGCTTGATCAAGTAACTAGGAGCTATCTACCCTATTTTACTCAAATATCTTTCTTATGTTTTTAACCCTTTTAACAGTGTTGCTTCACCATTGTATTTGGTGAACAACCTTGTGTTAGGATGTTAACGGGACAGGCGCGGGTCATCGTATAGACCATGATAGCAATAGTGTCAAGTATTTTTGGCAATTTTTCTTAAGGGACTTGATCATTTTGTTTAGGCAACTCAGATACCGTCATCGAGGGACTATGATCTTTTTGTTTTGTTTTTGTTTTGCCTAAGTACTTGACATGCAACCATGGCCTATTTTTGAAGGCAACAAGTGGATTGAAACCCTAGAGGTGCAAGTGTGCATTGTGTTTGTTTTTCATGCATGTTTATCTTGGATTAGGTCAAGCTAGTTGTTGATTTTATTTACATACAAACCCTAGGTCTAACCATGGCATAATTGAAAGTATTTAAAAGTGCGAGAATTTAAATCCTACACTATTACAACATGATATAGGGAGGGGGGGGTACAAATTTAAATTGGGGGTATTTGACAAGAAATTAAATTCTAAATTATTACAATCAAATCGAATGTATAAGCAATATTTAACTGTACAATAATTGAATACAATACAATAAATAAATGTTAAATAAAATGTATTATGCAAAAAGTTTTTATGTAATGTAAAAAGTATTTTTTAATATGAAATGTAAATAAAGAAAAAAAAGTCAATTTTAATTATTTTGTTATTTAGGGCAAAAACCCTAATTCTTAATAAATAGTATTATTTATTAATTATATACAACAATATATTAATTTTGTACAAAAAATAAAAGTATATTGTAAAAAAAATATTTTTAGTGTAAAATATTAATAAAATGAAAATGTATTCTTTTTTTGTATTTTTATCCTAATTATTTAATTTAAATAAAATATATAAGTATATATATATATATATATATATATATATATATATATATATATATATATATATATATATATATATATATATATATATATATATATATATATATATATATATATATATATATATATATATATATATATATATATATATATATATATATATATATATATATATATATATATATATATATATATATATATATATATATAAGCATATTAAATATCTAAAAATAAAAATTAATAATTTACAAAAACATGTATATTTCAAGAAAATATTTTCAAGTGTGTGTAAAAATAATAAATAAATATAAACATATTTTTTTCATTATTTTTAGGTTTTGATAAAAAGAATATAAAGCAAATAAATATTTTTATACTAGTAATAATTAAAATAAATCCCAAATGAATACAACAATTTGTGAAAATAATTTTTAGGTATTTTTTATGTTAAAAAATAAAATATCAAAATCAGAAATAAAACAAAATGCAAAAAATGACAAATGTACAAAAAATGGGCCAGGGGGCGTAAAAAGAAAAGAGTTGGGTGTCAAAAGCAGGTCTGTACAGGCCCAACCCAAACTCACTTCATCTTCTTCCTCCGCACTGAAACACGCGCGCCTTGTACAGAAAATGCTATCTCCTGATTCTTTGATTTTTTGACAAAACTCATAACATGAAACTTGTAGAGCATTAAACAACGAATCCAACCATATAAAAAACTTGAACTAACTCTCAAAGACCAGAGAGAATTTCTCTGGCCCTAAATCTTAACCTAGGTTTTTCAGAAAGCTCATGAACAAAATTCTCCTAGCACGATTAATATAAATGAAAACTAAGCATATGTATGGCTTCAGGGCTATGAGTACAACATATTTCATTCACAAACCTAAGCCTAACTATTCCTAAATAGAGAGATAAAAGTTCATGAAATACCTGTTTCAATTGACTTCGAGCTGGACAATGCAGCAACTTCCAAGGGTGCTTGAGCTTCTTTTGAGCTTGCCTGAGGTCCAAGGAAGCTTTTCCAATGCTTGGTTTGTTTTGAAACAGCTTGAATCGTGCCACAGAACTCAACCTGCAAAGCTTTGAAACAAAAATGGCAATGTGTGTTAAATGTGTTACAGCTAGCAATGGATGATCTGGATAGCTTAGATATGTTGGTTGGAAGGTGTTTAAAGTATCTTTGGACAAAACGCACGATGGAATTTGGTTATGGCTTGAAGTTTGCAGAGCTTGCCCTGTTTTGTAGCAAAACAAAGATTTTGTGTACAAGGGGGTTTGAGAGGCAGAAGGGTCGTGTTACTGGCTTGTTGGGAGCTATGGAACTTGTTTACATGTTTGTGTAAGTTGGTTTCTTCAGATGTGCGAGATGGCTTGTATTTTGCAAGTTTCTTCTTTTTCAAGCAAGAGTGTGTGTCTGTCCAATGCAGGCCTAAACAAGTCCTATATCATGCTGCATATTTTTCTCTTGGTTCTTGGAATTGGTAGATTGAATCTTGCTTCAGAGATATGGCCCCATGTCTCAAGGATTTTGGTTTGACATAAAGTGCAACTTTATAAAAATGGCATTTTACCTTTTTCCAAATAAGGATTAATCTTGTATGCAATATCCAAATGACCAAGATAACACCTTAACTCAATGTTTATGCATTAAATTATGGAGTACAAACTGGTTTTGAGGCCTGCAAGCTAGTACCAAGCATGCTTATTTGAAAATGCAAGTTTGTATGAACATGTATTGGCCATGGATCAAAGTGAGTTTTTGCCAACTTCAAGCATTCGATTCTCTCTAACCACAAGGGTGTTTGAGGAGTTATTGGACAATTTGGAAAGCTTGGAATATGTACTATAATAAATCTTTGAAATGCAACTTGAAACTCCAAGTGGAACTATGTGAAAAATGGCCAAGAAGATGGGTCAAAATCCTGCCTAAACTAGGGCAAAATTTGTCTAAGTTAAAAGTTTTAGGTACCCTTGTTCCAAAAATCATAACTTGAGATACAAGCTTTTTTTGAGAAAACTTTGTGAATAAATGTTGTAGACTTTGTGATGTACTACAACTTTCATGTTTCAAGTTTTGTTTGAATCCATTTGCATCTTGGTGAAAAAATGGTACAAATTTAGGAAAAAATAAGAAAATTTCATAACTTAGAAAAATTCTAAGTTATGAAATTTTTCCATTTTAAACCCTAATTTGTATTTTTGGGTTTCTTGATGAACAAGTTTCATAATTTGACATGTATTTATGAAAAATAACTCCTGGCACTTGATTTTGACCAAAAAGTCAAAGTTTGACTTTTCAGTGTACAATCAAATTTTGATCAGTTGACTGAAAAATTCATCTGTCAATCCTATGCATTTGAGATCTTTTGAACTTTTTGAATGGGTCAAGACAATGTCATTGAGTTCTTGAGTCCATGTGTGAGCTTGATTTGCCATTGGTTAGGTCAAACAGTCAAAAATTGCCTTTGTGCAATCAAAACCCTAAAAATGACCATTTTGCCCTTTTGGTGATCTGATCAAATTTCTTGTGGAGTTGTGATCCAAACTTGATAAAATGGTTCATATGAGTTCATAATGTTGATGTGGGTCAAAATTCATGAGGTTTGACTGTCAATTGGCCACAGTTGACTTTTTCCCCAATACAGCTGATTTCCAGGTCAACTGTCCAATTAATTGGGCAAAAATTTGAATCAAGGCTTGAAACTTGGTATGGACAAACTTGTGAGTCCAACATGGAGTATGAAAGTCACCTTGGGAATTGTAGGTCAAAATATCCCTGTGCAAACTCAAACCCTAATTTAGGTCAACAGTGCAAGGAGGTATCTTGAGCAGAGCAAACCCTAGCTTGATCTTGAGTTCCAAGAGTCTTGTGATGAGAAATGTTGATGAAATGAGAGGGAAAATTTTGGGGTACAACAACATCCATGGAGGTTCATTCCAGAACCCCTGAATCTTCATCCAGAGGTTATTCGTTATTGGCAAAACCCAAGTGTTTAATCTAAAAAATCTAAGAAAAAACACGATCAAGATGAAATCACTTACTTGGATGAGATGAACGTGAAGGTGTTTATGGCGGTGTTGGAGGAAAAAAACGCAATGGAAATGGGAGGATAAAGAGCTTTAAAATATCAAAGTAAATATCTGATTCCTCTTTTATAGATAGCCCCCACCTCACGAGGTAGCATGCAAAAAGTCATCATTATTTAGGCTCTTGAACTGCCCTATGTAATGATGACGATGACACCCCAAACAACTTCCACGTGGGGCTTGCGAGAGGAAATGTTGCCCATAATAATCTTACACAAAAATACGCGTCTGTGCCATTCCACTCTCATTGGCAGACAAACACTCGACATCATTTGTAATACCTCATGAACGGGCACCTTGTAGGCGCGCTGTGATACGGTGGGAAGAACTGGCTGTTTTTGGAATGTTGGGTCGCGTTTTGCGTTTTGTGTTCGCAAAATGTCGCGGTAAGCAAGAGTCGCCACCGACTTTTATTTTATCCAACAAGGAAAGGAAAAAAGCACAGAAAAAT
The DNA here is from genome assembly GCA_948472305.1 of Vicia faba. NCBI lineage: Eukaryota > Viridiplantae > Streptophyta > Magnoliopsida > Fabales > Fabaceae > Vicia > Vicia faba. The sequence goes on along the minus strand of OX451735.1, from coordinate 1,363,985,793 downwards.
TCCTTTTTCGAGATATTTCTGAGTACGGGGGGTAGATTATAGAAAGGGAAGGTATTAGCACCCTTTCTATCTGTAGTTATCTACGGGCTCTTAGGTACTTGCTCATCATTTTCAAAATGTTTTCTTTGTGCTTGTGGGTTTTGAAAAGTTTTTTTTAACTTCGATTTAACTCTTGCTTCTGTCCTCAAGAGTGTAATGAAGTGTTTTTTTGAAAACTTTGTTTATAAAGGAGTGTAAGTGTGAAAAATTGTTTGTTTTTGGATGAGTATGTACCTAAGAACTATCTACCTACTCAAAAAAGGAATTGTTCTATGCTAATTTCCTTTAGACAGTGTTATCCCACTATTAGTGAGTAGGTAGCACCGTCGTTGGAGTTTGAGGGTCAATTCGAAAGAGGGACATACAATCACTAAAGCAATATTAGAACGTCTTAGCAGTAACCCTAATGTCTTAGATCATTTTTTTGAGGCAACAATATCCGAGGCAACCGTTTCGAGGCAACTATGATCTTTTAGACAAGAGGACGACCTCTAAAACGACCTATACTCAATGACCGTGTACGAAGGCAACCAAGTGGGGTGTACCCTAGGAGTGCACATGTGCGAGTGTGTTTATTTCAGTTATTTTTATCTTTGCACATGTTTAGGGTGATCTAATTTGATTTTAGATTAAAGCATTCATTCTTGTCATGCAAACACTATTACCAAACATCTAACAGTTGTATAATTTGCAGAAATTAAATGCAGAATTTAAACTAACTATTACAAGGCGTCGGGTATTTACATCGCCAAAAACAACTCTTTAAAAATAAAATAAAGCGGTAAAATAAATAAATGTCCTATTTAAAACTATTACATACCGGGAGCAGATATATTAATTGGATAAAGAAAAATAAAGCGCGACTCGAAATTAAATCGGATGCGAATTAGGGTTTTGACCCTTTTAAATGACAGTGCTTTTTTTGTTGTTTTTATTTTAAGAAAAGAAATTAAATCCTAAATTAAATACTAAATGAGAAATTAAATAAATTAATTAATGAAAAATAATAAATGACATATTTTTGGAGTTTTGATTATTTTAAGAAAGAAAATAAAAATAATTAAACTAAAGCTAAAACCTAATTAATTCTAATTGATTTTAAATATTTACAAAATAAATTAAAGTTATTCTAGAATTAAAAACCTAATTAATTAATTAAAATTTATTAAAGAAAAATAAACTTCTGAATTTTAATTGGACAAAAATGTACTTTTGTGATTTTTTGATAAAAAAAGAAAATTTGTTATTGGTTAGAAATTAATTAAAACAAAATAAAATAAACTAAAATAAACAAAATATAAAGAAAAGGATAAGATGGGCCTGATTTGGGTGTTTGAATAGCAATTTCGCTGGCCCATTAGGGCTGATCCATGTGACTTTTTCTGATCCAGTGCTCATGCGTTGACCTGCATATGGTGTGCCTCTAATACTTGACCACCAGATCTGGCCACCTGGCCATCTGGCACGCTGAAGAGTGAGGGAGTATGATGGTCCTTTGGCATGCACGTACACTAGATTGCCTGAAGAATAACAAGAAAATGCAAATTGCTGGAGGCAGGGATCGAACCCCTGACCTCCAGCCTTTGGGTCCTTAAGCGCTGATGTGTCTACCACTAGGCTGCTTGCTTTCAATTGTTAGTATGATACAAATTAATAATAATGTAACAAAACAAAATTCAATGGTCAGAAAAATAAAAAAAGCGCGCGTGTATTTGAGTGGGCGAATGATGGCGTGACAACGCATCATCCCTGTCCTCCAACCGTGGCTAAAACCAAACAAAGCTTTACCCACTGACAGATGTCCTTAACTACAAACCATGTCCATTCCAAAATCTTGCATAGGCCATGAAAATGCATTCTAAGACCATGGTTGAGTTTCTCTCCTTCTGATGACAACCATGGCCATCACTAAGGCTAATTTTTCCTGAAACGAAAAGCCCTAAAAATGAACAGAAAACCCTAGCAATGGTGATCTGTGATATATGTTAGATAAATGAAACTGGTTAATGTAAAAAGCTTGAAAATGGCATGGTGATCACAAATATGCAATTATTTCATGTTAACAATGCCTAATTTCTGAAATACGAAATCAAGAACATGGCTGCCTCGTGAGAGACTTACAGTGCTTGGAAGGGTCTGAAAATGCGTGATTTTGATTGATCTCGCTTGTGGAGATGGCCAGGAAACGATTGAGATACTTGCCAAGCCCCAAGGATGCCTCTATGACTGATTTAGATCTCAAGCTTTTTATTATTTTTTGCAAACTTTGTTCTGCCTCTAGAACTGATTTCCATCCCCTGAAATTGTCTGCCTCGCCTCCTTATGTATTGTACAATACATTAGGGTTGTTTTGACTGTCCAAATCCTCCTCTATCAATGCTTGAATATTTGATTTGATATTCTTTTACAACCTTCGAATTTTGGCCTAAATCCAATCTCCTTGTGCATAATGACCTTGATATGAGATTGATTGCAGCGCTAGCTGTAGTTGGAGCCTGAAATGATCACAAGATCTTTAGTTTTCAATGTTTTTGATTTTATGTGATTTTATTTGATTTAAAATGAATTAATTCAAATAAAAACCAAATTAAATAATAAAAATATGATATGGACACATGGCCAAGGCTGGAGCACGTGGACCATAATGAAAAATCAAAACAAGTGAAAAAGAATGGGCCCATTTGGCAAAATTTGATGTTTTGGAGAGACTTGACTTTTGGCAATTTTGCAAAAAAGTCCAACTTCAACAAGGCATAACTTCCTCAATTTTGAACTTTTGGAGGTGTTCTTGGACTTTTTAGAAAGCTTGAGATGTCCTATAACCAACCATTTTGGTCGCATCTCAAATTGATATTACATGCTCAATTATGACGCTTTAACAAAAAAAGTATTTTTGTTGACTTTTCAAAATGACCTATAATGTACAAATTCATAACTTCTTGTGAGTGCATTTTTTGATCTTGGGATATGTATATGGATTGTAGGGAATTGCATCCTCTTCAAAATGAGCTTTGGATGGGTCATTTCTCATAAAGTATGAGAAAGTTATGCTTGGTCAAAGTTGAGTTGACTTTTACTACAAAACCCTATTTTAGCAACTTTTGAATCTTGATGAATCTTGAGCAATCCTTGATGAATCATGATCAACCCTTGATAAAATGATGAAATATCCTTCAAAATGAGAATGTTGACAAAAAATATTGAAGTTTGACTGTATTTGGGTCACAGTTGACTTTTGCCCTAACACAGTCAATTTTTGGACCTTTTGAGCAATTGAATGAGCAAAATTCCTCTGCAAGGCTTGAAACTTGACATGGATGATCTTGAGAACATATTAGGACATTTGTGAGCACTTTTAGTCACTTGGACTCAAGGATCTTGATGCAACACAAAACCTAATTTGAGTAGGTTACCTTAAGGGAGAGCTTGTCTGACCAACACTTGAGCAACCTTGATTAACTTGGAGATCTTTCTTGCAATGTTTTGAGAAATATGGGAGGGAAATTTTAGGGTACAAAAGCTGCCCCTGTTCAATCTTCTTAGACCTGAGGATGTAGATTGTCTTTCGTGCCTTTCGTGATCCGAAGGTGGAAGAGGATTGAACACTAGAGTGCCCAGAAATTTGCACTTGCATGAAGTGGTAATTGTCTTCTGGTGTCGGGAATGGGCTCACAGATGCCATTTGGAAATTGCTGATGAGGGGATGGACTTAAAGATGCCATCTGAAGGAGTGTCGATCACATAAGAGATTCCTTAGCGAGAGCTTGTATACCTGTTGTTGAGGAAGATTCCGCTGGGGAAGTTTGATCTTTGTTGAGGGAAAGGAACTCACCTGTAATTCAACTGAGGTGTCGAGATTTAGGAACTTGTCCGTAATTCAACTGAGATGTCGAGATTTAGGAATTTTCCCGTAATTCAACTGAGGAACACTTTTGTTGAGATTTAGGAACCTGTCTGTACTTCAACTAAGAAAACATCTCTGCTGAGTTTTAAGAACTCGTCTATACTTCAACTGAGAAAACATCTCTGATGAGTTTTAAGAACTCATCCGTAATTCAACTGGGGAAACATCTTCGTCGAGATTTAAGAACTCGCCCGTAATTCAACTGGAGAAAACTTCTCTGCTGAGATTTAGGAACTTGTCTGTAATTCAACGGAGGAACACTTTTGTCGAGATTTAGGAACTCGTCTGTACTTTAACTGAGAAAACATCTCTGCTGAGTTTTAAGAACTCGTCTGTAATTCAACTAGGGAAACATCTTCGTCGAGAATTTAGAACTCACCCGTAATTTAACTGAGAAAACTTCTCTGCTGAGATTTAGGAACACGTCTGTAATTCAACGGAGGAATACTTTTGTCGAGATTTAGGAACTTGTCTGTACTTCAACTGAGAAAACATCTTTGCTGAGTTTTAAGAACTCGTCTGTAATTCAACTGGGGAAACATCTTTGTCGATATTTAAGAACTCGCTCGTAATTCAACTGAGAAAACTTCTCTTCTGAGATTTAGGAATTTGTCTGTAATTCGACAGAGGAAAAAGCTTCATAGCTTTGAATTTTGTGAGAATTTAACTGCATCCTTCCTGAAAGATAAAGGTTAGTTGTATGTAATGCATGATATGCATCAAGCAAATGATGTTCTCAAAATAAATGAGATTGTGTCGTATGATGCGTATGCATGTCATGATGTATGGAAATGTAATATTTTTAGTTGGGGAATATAAATCTCGGATAGCTGCTGGAGAAAAGAGTTGAATTCTTCGTTTCCGCTGGGGATAGCGAATGAAGATGCTTGTGAGAATAAACATGTAGGAGAGGATAACTTCGCTGGGGAATAAACTGATGAGGAGATTACTTTGTGGGGAAGAGATGCTCTGTAGAGGATTCCGCTGATAAATTCAGCTGGGGATAAAATTACCGTTGCTTGGTGATACTGAATCCTGTTGGGGATTGAATTCCTGTTGGTGAAAGGAATGAACTCCACTGGGGATGATTTTTCTAATAGCGACCTTACTGGGGATAACCTTTTAGGCTCTACTGGGGCCAATCTGCCTGAGTCTACTGGGGATGATTCTCCACACTCCACTGGGGATGCTTTTCTTAGATTGCGCTAGGGAAACTTTCCAAACTCCACTGGGGATCTTTTTTATACTCCACCGGGGATGATAAGACTTTTCAGTGCTGATGATAGGTAAACTCTGCTTGGGGAGAATATTACCGGCTCATTCGCGGTTGTGAGTCTCAGTTGGGGAGAGCTTAACATTACTGCCTTTTCTTACTCTGCGGGGAGTGAAAGTACTTTCAATCATATTTTTCAGCTGAATTTATTCTTGTACCTGGTGGATAGAGTAACTGTAAAGCTTGGACAATTCTTATTGCCCCTGTTTCTGATATTACGAGTAATCGTCTTTTGTTTCGCATGTAAATATTCATGAGCAACAATTAATGTCAAATGCATATATCAAAAACTGAACATTGGACGTTCTTTGCAAAACAAAACAGAAAAAGGAAAAACAGCTTGAAATTTCTTTGAAAGTGAATTTGTATTGATTTTGAAGTTTGGCCTGTAAATAGGTGTTTTTTGTACAAGGGGCTGATGTCCTAGTAAGAGAACACCGCCGAACAAATAGAATTTATACAATTTGTAACAAAGAAAAATAGCTATGTGAATAATCCCACTGGGTTCCAACTCTGCTATTGCCTTTATGTCCTCGAGCATCTCATCACTTTGCTTTTTGGTTGAAGGTAGATCAGATTGTTTAGTGCCATCCGAGCTTGATAGTCGATACCGAAGTCTGGTCGCAAGGTAATCCAATGAAACATAGTGTTACGCGTTAATCCATAATTTTTTCCTGGACCGCCCTTTCAGGTTTTCAGTCCACCGGGATACCCTTTTTTTCCCAAGCCACCTTTTTAGGTTTTTGACTTGCCGGGTGTACAGATTTTTTCATTTTCATCCCTTATTTTTGCCCGAACCCTTTTGGTTCGCCGGGAAGCCCTTATTTTTTCCTAGGCCAGTCAACCTAGCGGGTCTTTGATTATGCGTAGTATCTTTTCACTATGTCTGCATTGACGGGGTGAGGAAGGTCGTCACCATCCATGGTGGTTAAAGTCATGGCTCCTCCTGAGAAAATGTTCTTAACCACAAATGGCCCTTCGTGCGTAGGGGTCCATTTGCCCCTGGGATCACCTTGGGGTAAGATAATGCTCTTGATTACCAGATCCCCAACTTGATATTCTTGTCGTCTGAATTTCTTGTTAAATGCCTTGATCATCCGTTTTTGATACGTCTGACCATGACAAATAGTAGCAAGTCTCTTTTCGTCTATTAAGTTTAGCTGATCAAGCCGGGTCTGAATCTAGTCATCTTCGCTCAAACCTGCATCCTTCATAATCCGAAGAGAGGGTATCTGAACTTCAATGGGAAAGATGGCCTCCATTCCATAAACCAAGGAATAGGGTGTTGCCCATGTTGACGTTCGCGCTGAGGTGCGGTACCCATGAAGAGAAAAAGGTAACATCTTGTGCCAATCTTTGTACGTCACCGTTATCTTCTGCACAATCTTCTTAATGTTTTTATTAGCCGCTTCTACAGCCCCGTTCATCTTCGGCCGGTAAGGAGAAGAGTTGTGATGTTGTATCTTGAATTGCTTGCAGATCTCGGTGATCATCTTATTATTGAGATTTGTACCGTTGTCTGTAATAATCTTTTCTGGTACACCATATCGAAAGATCAGGTTGTGCCAAATGAACCGTGCCACGAAGTTCTTGGTCACTGTAGTAAAGGAAGTTGCTTCAACCCACTTCGTAAAGTAATCAATAGCTACCAGGATGAAACGATGCCCGTTGGACACAGTAGGTCTGATCTCGCCGATCATGTCTATGCCCCACATTGCAAAAGGCCATGGAGCCGTCAAGACGTTCAGAGGTACTGGAGGTATGTGCACCTTATCAGCATAGACTTGGAACTTGTGACAGGTCTGAGAATGCTGATAACAGTCGGCTTCCATTGTAGACCAATAATATCCTGCCCGAAGGATTTTCTCTGCCATGGTGTGTCCATTGGAATGAGTTCCGAAAGTACCTTCATGTAACTCTATCATGATCCTTTCTGATTCGTTCTTATCCATACAATGCAGTAAGGTCGAATCATGATTACGCTTGTAAAGGATGTCATTACTGATGAAAAACTTTGCCGCGAACCTCCTCAGAAACTTCTTATCATTAACAGATGCACCCTCAGGGTACTTCTGAGCCTCAAGATACCTCTTTACCTCATGGAACCAGGGTTAACCTGTTTCCTCTTCAGTCTCAATGTCATAGCAATGCGCAGGTTCATCCAACCTCTCAATAGTAATCTGGGGAGCTTCACTATCCCATCTGACCTTGAACATAGAAGACAATGTAGCTAGCGCATCCGCTAGCTTATTCTCTTTTCTAGGGAAATGTTCAAAAGTTATCTCCTCGAAATGCGGAAGTAATGTCAACACATACTCCTTGTAAGGAATAAGATTTGGGTGTTTCGTATCCCACTCACCTTTGATCTGATTGATTACGAGAGCGGAATCTCCGAATACACTTAAGAACTTAATCCTTAGGTCAATAGCTGCTCGAAGACCCATAATGTATGCTTCATACTCCGCCATGTTGTTGGTGCAGTTGAAACATAGTCGGGCGGTAAACGGAGTATGAGAGCCTTCAGGAGATATAATCACGGCGCCAATGCCATTTCCCAAAGCGTTTGAAGCTCCATCAAAGTACATAGACCATCGGGATCCCTCCTCAGGTCCTTCATCCGGTCCAGGTGTCTCAAAGTCGGTCACCAACATGATGTTCTCATCCGGGAATTCAAAGTTCACAGACTGGTAATCGTCCACTGCCTGATGTGCCAAATGATCTGCTAACACACTTCCCTTGATTGCCTTTTGGGTCGTGTACTGGATATCATACTCAGTCAAGATCATTTCCCATATCGCTATTCTTCCGGACAAGGCAGGCTTCTCGAAGATATACTTGATTGGATCCATCTTTGATATCAATAGAGTGGTGTGAGTCAGCATATACTGTCTCAGCCGGCGAGCAGCCCCTGCCAAAGCGCAACAAGTTTTCTCAAGCAACAAGTATTGGGTCTCGCAGTCGGTAAACTTTTTTCTAAGGTAATAAATAGCATGCTCTTTTCGGCTAGACTCGTCATGCTGCCCTAGTACGCACCCCATCGAATTGTAGAGTACTGTCAAGTATAAGATCAAAGGTCTCCCTTCAACTGGAGGCATCAGAATAAGTGGCTCTTGGAGATATTCTTTGTCCTTTTGAAAGAGGCCTGACATTCATCGTTCCATCTTACCACTTGATCTTTCTTCAGTAACTTGAAGATTGGATCACAAGTAGCAGTCAGGTGTGAGATGAATCGGGAAATATAGTTCAGACGTCCCAGAAAGCCTCTGACTTCTTTTTCCGTTCAGGGAGCTGGAATTTCCTGTATAGCCTTCACCTTTGCAGGATCCACTTGAATACCTTTATCACTTACGACGAAACCCAGCAGCTTACCAAATCTCACCCCGAAGGTGCACTTGTTCGGGTTTAACCTCAGCTTGTACAACTTCAACCTGTCAAACAACTTCTGAAGATGGTCAAGGTGTTCCTCTTCGATCTGGGATCTTGCAATCATGTCGTCGACGTATACCTCAATCTCATGGTGGATCATGTCATGGAACAAAGTGACCATGGCACGCTGATACGTTGCCCCAACATTCTTCAATCCGAAAGGCATGACTTTGTAGTAAAAGGTACCCCATTGAGTAACAAAGGTTGTCTTCTCCATATCTTCGGGAGCCATTTTAATCTGATTGTAATTGGAGAAACCATCCATAAAGAAGAAGACCTTATGTTGTGCGGTGTTATCAACCAGGATGTCGATATGAGGCAGGGGGAAATCATCCTTGGGGCTTGACCTGTTCAGATCCTTATAGTCGACACACATTCGAACTTTACCATCCTTCTTCGGCACAGGAACCACGTTGGTCACCCACTGTGGGTAAGAAGTAACTGCTAGAATACCGGTGTCAAATTGCTTCATCACTTCGGCCTTGATTTTCTCAGACATCTCTGGGCGCATTCGGCGTAATTTTTGTTTCACTGGAGGAAAATCTTCCTTGGTAGGTAATCGGTGAACCACAATATCAATATCTAACCCAGGCATATCTTTATAAGACCAGACAAAGATCTCAACGTAGTCACGCAGCATCTGAATTAGCCGTTGCTTAACACTAGAATCCATATTTGCACCGATCTTGACCTCTTTCTTGTCTATCTCTGTACCCAGATTTACTGTTTCCACTGGCTCTTCGTGCGGCTGTATGGCCCTCTCTTCCTGAAGTAACAGTATAGCAAGTTCACCAGGAACTTTGCAATCATCTTCAACTTCGTCTTCGGCTAAGTTGATCAGACTTTCGAAGTCATAACCGGCAGTAGCAGAGTCGTTATCAGTGGGATCCAGAGTGGATGTAGACCTGTATATGTGAGTGTGTGTAAAACAGCTATTTTGCAAGATAAAACAAGGAGCTCAAAATTTGAAATGCAAGAAAAATTCCAATGCTTTTATTAATGATATATGGAAATGACACACATAAATCCCTCACAAACAAAGCCACGGTGTCTCGGGTAAGGCACCGGGCCGTAAAGTTTAAAAATTGTCTGTTACAAATTCAAAACATAAGTCTCATCACTGGGTAATAAAAGAAATTGGGATGAAGTCCTTTGTTGTCCAATTGCTTAGTCCATCATCGGTAGTTGGGTAGATCCAACTGTCAAACTTAGATTCTTCAACATCGTCTTCAATGGCAGTTACTCCCGAATTGCTGATAAACAGGGGAGGTCCTCCAATCCGTGCACGCCGAACAGCCATTTGAGCTTCTGTGGTGAACCCAAACCAAACTTGTTAGTCTTATATGCAAAATCAGGGAGTTGGCCCCAATTTGCACACCCACCTTTCTCAACAACAGCCTGGGCATCCTTGAGGGAAGCCATCTTCATTGAAGGATCTTCAGTAATAATTTCAGTTGATGCCAGCGTCTGGGGGACTTCTTCAAAATGATGAAACGGGGTCTCAATGAACTCCCCGTCCATCTCCACATACCGGAAAGAGTTGAGGTGGCTCACCATGTACTCCTCTTCTCCTCGTACCGTAACAATTTTCCCTTTCACTGGGTATTGCAGCATCTGGTGGAGCGTAGAAGTTACTGCCCCATCTTTGTGGATCCACGGGCGACCCAAAAAACAAAATAAGATGGACGAATGTCCATCACGTAAAAATTAGACGCGACGATCTGAGAACCAACCTTAACTGGAATATCCACTTCTCCATGTACCATCCTCTTGGACCCATCAAAGGCCCTAACCATAATGTTATTGGGCTTCAGCTCCAACCCTTCACAGTCTAACCGGTCTACTGCTTTCTTAGGCAAAACGTTCAACGAGGACCCAATATCTACCAATACATGAGCTAGAGTAGTGCCCATACATTCAATGGAGACATGCAGGGCGTCATTGTGATTCTTCCCCTTAGCAGTCAAGTCTGTGTCGGAGAAACCTAACCCATTATCTGCTGTAAGGCTAGCCACGCAATCTTTAAACTGATCAGCTGATGTCTCCTGTGGTACATGCACAGTCTTCAGGAAAGAAATCATAGTCTTAGCATGGGCCTCTAAACACAACAATAGGGACAACATAGAGATCTTCGACGGGGTTTGCCCCAGCTGTTCGACTACATTGTAGTCGCTTTTCTTGATGATTTTTAGAATCTCTTCTATTTCCTGTCTAGAGGCCTCAACAATAATCTTCCTCGGTGCCTTCGTCCGGGCAGGCTCACCGGTGGTCTCTTTTCCCCGAGTGTCATCTGACTCGGTGATGGTGTTGTATTGGGATTCTTCGGGGCTTCCTTCGGAATCACCAAGTCGGTCTTTAGTAAATGCGGCAGAATCTGAGACAGGGTCATATTGAGCTGAGTGAATTATCTTCACGGCCTCTCAGCTCTTAGCTGGTTGTTGCATTGTGAGGCAACAATAGGTCTTGATATAACAACCGCATTGACTGCTTGGCATCGCTCAGGTCTATTATGGCTCTTTGAACTGTAAACAGCGCTGGATTCCTTCTTAAAAGGCTTCTTTTCAGTACTTGATGAAGCACCCTTCTGTATATTTCCTCTCTTAATACCGGCTTTAACTCTTTCTCTGGTCATAATCAGCTCAGTAAACCCGGACGATGAACTTCCAATCAGATGGTTGAAATACGGACCAGGCAAGGTCCCCAGAAACATATCCACCAACTCACTGTCAGCCAGTGGGGGTTGTACTCTTCCAGCAAGGTCCCTCCATTTCTGAGCGTAGTCTTTGAAACCTTCGCTCGCACCCATAGACATACCCTGAAGTTGGGTACGCGTGGGAGCGAGGTCGGCATTGTATTGGTACTGCTTGTAAAAAGCAGCAGCAAGGTCTTCCCAATTACGGATACTAGCTCCTTCCAGCTGGTAAAACCATTCAAGTTGAGTCCCTGAGAGACTATCTTGAAAGAAGTGGATCCAGAGGTTCCTGTCAGCGGTATATGGCTGAATCTTTCTAACATATAAGCGGAGGTGCAGCTTTGGACAAGAAACCCCATCGTATTTAGCAAAGATTGGTGCTTTAAATTTGTGGTCAATCACTACCCCAGATGACAAACCCAAATCACCAAAGTCTAATCCAGGTACCTTCTGGATCTCCATCGCACTTAACCGGTCTTTAAGCTGTTTATACCTATCCTCAGCCGGAGGATACTGGTCTTCGTCAAAGTCAGTCTCGTTGTCAGAAACCACAGGGCTAGGAACCCTCCTTTCTTCCTGGTTTTCTCTCCCTTCAGGTGAGTGAGATGAATCAACATCTTCCCGCAGATTGTTCCCGAATCTGCGACCCATATTCAGGAGGACCGTCTTCTTCTTCTTCTTCTTCTTCTTCTTCTTCTTCTTCTTATCCTTCAAGATAAGAGTCTTCAGATCTTGCTGACCCTTGGCCAAGTTCATGAACATTTCCTAGAACTGGGGTTCTGAGCTTGCAGTGCCTTGATAGGTTGATCAGTTGATGTTTCAGAAGACATGATGAGCGCTGAAATAAACAGTGAAGAAGATGAGAAACCTGTAAGGGTACCTGTAATGAGGTGCATGGAAATGGGATGCATATGATATGATTTCAAAGACTTTAGGGATTCAAATTCGTAAACCAAAAGGAAACACACTTTTATTAGATTAAAAACTTGAAACAATATTTGACAAATGCCTTTAAGGAGTTACAAAGGGAAAAATGAAAAGTAAATCAAAACTAAAAATAGTCAAAGACATCAGCGCTCCCATGGTCGTTTTCCGTTGGTGCTAACATAGTTGTTGATGACCTTCTCATTCTCCAGCTGCCTTGTAAGCTTTAGGATCTTCCGCTCCTGCTCGTGATACTTTTCTCTGTAAATATCCCGCTCCTCTCTCAACTGGATCCACGACCTCTTTAATGCACCAATATCAGTTGGCATGTATGGATGGAGGACAGTATGAGAAACTCCTTCTTCATCAGCACTCTCAACAATTACCGGTAGGACAGCTTCGTATGGCATCCCTAGCTTTTGGGCACGGGCCCGAACCCACCAGAGACACGGTTCCATTGGAAGAGAAGTCTTTGCTCCAAGCTCATGCGGATCAGACCTGTTAACCCTATTCCAAGCTCGTATGAATCTGCGACGATGTCCTTCACTATCCCCTTGGAAGTCAAAGACAATACTCGGAATCAGCAACTCATGAGGACCGTCCTTTCTAGCTCTCCCAAACTGCCGCAAGGCCAGACAAGGATTATAGGTGATCCCTAATCTAATTCCCAAAAAAGGAACATTGTGGTATTCTCCGCACCGGTCAATAACAGCTACTTCTTCCATGTCTTTAGTGCTCCAAATGATGTCCGTATGAGCCAAGGACATAATTATGTAGGCCCAACCCATACCTTCCATGTTCTTTAAAACAGATTTGGGGAGGTGAGAAATAAACCACCTCGCCAGCAATGGTACATAACATATAAGGGTTCCCCGTTTTTGAGCAGTACGGGCATAAAGAGCATGCAGAATGTCACCTAAGAGAGTAGGCACTGGATTGCGGGACATGAAGATCTTCACTGCATTCACGTCGACGAAAGAATCTGAATTAGGAAACAAAACCAGACCATATATGAGAAGAGCCAGGATGTCTTCGAATGCGTGAAAGTCCAGACTGTCCCAAAACTGATTAGCCTGATCAACCAAGAACTTAGCCAAGAAGCCTTTTGTCCCACCCCGAGTCTCCCAGTTAGACATTGCTTCAGCCTTTGTTAGATATAGGGTTGTTGCAACATCTTCTGGCCTAAGAGCTATCTCCCAACCTGTAAACGGTGTCTGCTCTAGAATAGAAATACCAAGCAAATCAGAGAACTCCTCCAAAGTAGGGACCAACTGATAGTCCGGGAAGCTGAAGCAGTGGTGCAACGGGTCAAAGAACTGGCACAAAACACTCAACATCTGCTCATCCATCTTAGAAGTGACCAAAACCAAGAGGTGACCATGTCTTTTGATAAAGGAGGAAGTATCAGGAACCTTTGCAACCAAATCTCTAAGTTGAATAGGAATATGTACAAAGCTGATCCGAATAGTGTTTCTACGCATAGAGGCCATGACCTACAAAATAGAACAAAGATGAATCCCCTCTGTCTTTGAAATGGGTTAGTCTGATGCAAGATGCATGCAATGTCATGATGCATGATGTTATGATAGAAACACACCACAAGTATTCACCGATAGCAAACATGGTAAGTGCAAACAAGTCACACAGAAGCCCTTAAATTTCAGGCTGGCGAGTGTGTTGTTTTCAGTTATTTTTATCTTTGCACATGTTTAGGGTGATCTAATTTGATTTTAGATTAAAGCATTCATTCTTGTCATGCAAACCCTATTACCAAACATTTAACAGTTGTATAATTTGGAGAAATTAAATGCGGAATTTAAACTAACTATTACAAGGCGTCGGGTATTTACATCGCCAAAAGCAACCCTTTAAAAATAAAATAAAGCGGTAAAATAAATAAATGTCCTATTTAAAACTATTACATACCGGGAGTAGATACATTAATTGGATAAAGAAAAATAAAGCGCGACTCGAAATTAAATCGGATACGAATTAGGGTTTTGACCCTTTTAAAAGACAGTGCTTTTTTGTTGTTTTTATTTTAAGAAAAGAAATTAAATCCTAAATTAAATACTAAATGAGAAATTAAATAAATTAATTAATGAAAAATAATAAATGACATATTTTTGGAGTTTTTATTATTTTAAGAAAGAAAATAAAAATTATTAAACTAAAGTTAAAACCTAATTAATTCTAATTGATTTTAAATATTTACAAAATAAATTAAAGTTATTCTAGAATTAAAAACCTAATTAATTAATTAAAATTTATTAAAGAAAAATAAAGTTCTGAATTTTAATTGGACAAAAATGTACTTTTGTGATTTTTTGATAAAAAAAGAAAATTTGTTATTGGTTAGAAATTAATTAAAACAGAATAAAATAAACTAAAATAAACAAAATATAAAGAAAAGGATAAGATGGGCCTGATTTGGGTGTTTGAATAGCAATTTCGCTGACCCATTAGGGCTGATCCATGTGACTTTTTCTGATCCAGTGCTCATGCGTTGACCTGCATATGGTGTGCCTCCAATACCTGACCACCAGATCTGGCCACCTGGCCATCTGGCACGCTGAAGAGTGAGGGAGTATGATGGTCCTTTGGCATGCACGTACACTAGATTGCCTGAAGAATAACAAGAAAATGCAAATTGCTGGAGGAAGGGATCGAACCCCTGACCTCCAGCCTTTGGGTCCTTAAGCGCTGATGTGTCTACCACTAGGCTGCTTGCTTTCAATTGTTAGTATGATACAAATTAATAATAATATAACAAAACAAAATTCAATGGTCAGAAAAATTAAAAAAGCGCGCGTGTATTTGAGTGGGCGAATGATGGCGTGACAACGCATCATCCCTGTCCTCCAACCGTGGCTAAAACCAAACAAAGCTATACCCACGGACAGATATCCGTCACTACAAACCATGTCCATTCCAAAATCTTGCATAGGCCATGAAAATGCATTCTAAGACCATGGTTGAGTTTGTCTCCTTCTTCTGATCACAACCATGGCCATCACTAAGGCTAATTTTTCCTGAAACGAAAAGCCCTAAAAACAAACAGAAAACCCTAGCAATGGTGATCTGTGATATAGGTTAGATAAATGAAATTGGTTAATGTAAAAAGCTTGCAAATGGCATGGTGATCACAAATATGCAATTATTTCATGTTAACAATGCCTAATTTCTGAAATACGAAATCAAGAACAGGGTTGCCTCGTGAGAGACTTACAGTTCTTGGAAGGGTCTGAAAATGCGTGATTTTGATTGGTCTCGCTTGTGGAGATGGCCAGGAAACGATTGAGATACTTGCCAAGCCCCAAGGATGCCTCTATGATTGATTTCGATCTCAAGCTTTTTCTTGTTTTTTACAAACTTTGTTCTGCCTCTAGAACTGATTTCCAACCCCTGAAATTGTCTGCCTCGCCTCCTTATGTATTGTACAATACATTAGGGTTGTTTTTACTGTCCAAATCTTCCTCTATCAATGCTTGAATATTTGATTTGATCTTCTTTTACAACCTTCCAATTTTGGCCTAAATCCAATCTCCTTGTGCATAATGACCTTGATACGAGTTTGATTGCAGTGCTAGCTGTAGTTGGAGCCTGAAATTATCACAAGATCTTTAGTTTTCAATGTTTTTGATTTTATGTGATTTTATTTGATTTAAAATGAATTAATTCAAATAAAAACCAAATTAAATAATAAAAATATGATATGGACACATGGCCAAGGATGGAGCACGTGGACCATAATGCAAACTCAAAACAAGTGAAAAAGAATGGGCCCATTTGGCAAAATTTGAAGTTTTGCAGAGAGTTGACTTTTGGCAATTTTGCAAAAAAGTCCAACTTCAACAAGGCATAAATTCCCCAATTTGGAACTTTTGGAGGTGTTCTTGGACTTTTTAGAAAGCTTGTTATGTCCTCTAACCAACCCTTTTGGTCTCATCTCAAATTGATATTCCATGCTCAAGTATGAAGCTTTGACAAAAAGGTGTTTTTGTTGACTTTTCAAAATGACCTATAATGTCCAAATTCATAACTTCTTGTGAGTGAATTTTTTGATCTTGGGATATGAATATGGATTGTAGGGAATTGCATCCTCTTCAAAATGAGCTTTGTATGGGTCATTTATAATAAAGTATGAGAAAGTTATTCTTGGTCAAAGTTGAGTTGACTTTTCCTATAAAACCCTAATTTAGCAACTTTTTAATCTTGATGAATCTTGATGAATCTTGAGAAATCCTTGATGAATCATGATTAACCCTTGATAAAATGATGAAATATCATTCAAAATGAGAATGTTGACAAAAAATCTTGAAGTTTGACTGTATTTGGGTCACAGTTGACTTTTGCCCTATCACATTCAGTTTTTGGACCTTTTGAGCAATTGAATGAGCAAAATTCCTCTGCAAGGCTTGAAAATTGACATGGATGATCTTGAGAACATATTAGGACATTGGTGAGCACTTGGGGTCACTTGGACTCAAGGATATTGATGCAACACAAAACCCTAATTTGAGTAGGCTGCCTTAGGGGAGAGCTTGTCTGACCAACCCTTGAGCAACCTTGAGTAACTTGGAGATCTTTCTTGCAATGTTTTGAGAAATATGGGAGGGAAAATTTTGGGGTACAACACACGCGTTTGGGTAAACTCATCGCCTCTCCATTAGTGAAAATTATTACTGGGCACCTCGTCGATACGATCAGGGAGAGAACTCGACCAATGAAACTCTCCCAGAGCTGACTCGGGAACATCACACGCAAATCTGAGTCCTCCTCGACATGAGTCATAAAACCTTCCCCGGTGGTAGTTGACAGTTTCCCTTATCAGGTAGCTCCTCCCCAGCACTCGAGCTAGTCTCAAGTCATCACTCTTTCACCTAAGGGCAATAACTTAGGGGGCTCATGTTCTAGAATAGGCTGGCACTTGCCCCGTCATTAGGGAAGGCCCAGTCCAGCGCCTTTGTTGTGGCCCAATAGCTTTGTGCCCAAGACTGATAGTCGATGGGGATTTCCCCCACGTGCCTGTTGGAGAACGTGTCTCTAGTCATCATTAACCACCACCTGCCCTCCGAGAATAACGGGTCCACTGTCCTTAGATTCTCGGGGTACTTCACCAGGGAGGGGGCCATGTGCTAGACCCTATTACTTGCGCAAACCCTGGAAGTCCATGTTATTGGGCACAAATCGCTTGGCCCATTACATGGATTTTCGCCCAGCCTTGGGGGCTATAAATACCCTCCCACGTGAGAGGGTCAGGTATCCATTCATTCATTCATTCATTATACCTCACCTAATTTACTTTCTCTCAATCTAAACCTCACTTTAGCATCAGAGTGTCTTGCAGGTACCCCCCCCCCCCCAATTCACATTCAAACGCTGCTTAACTTGAAGCTTGTGGGTCGTAACTGTATCTTCTGATTAGGTACGATTAGTAGTGATAAGGTGAGAAGTTTTAAACGGGGGATTTTCGCTTCAAATTAATATTATTATTAGTTAACTTGATCCCTAGCTTGGTATCACCCAGAGTTGGTGTTGGCTTACACTAAACTAGGTTAACAATCATGTGTGTTCTTTACTTTTCTGCACTTCGATTATCATTTATCTTGTCATTGCTTATTTGTTTAGAAAAATGTGTCTCGACATCTTTTAGAACATATGTAATCTGAATACTAGAATTTAAAAATGATTCCTACTGAAGCCGATCATGTCAAAGGCTTTTACGTCCCCGACAAATTGTTGTAGAGTGAAGTTATAAACAGTTTTTCAATCTTGGGTGCCTCGTTAAAAATTCTTGCCCTTGCAAGGGAAAAGAGTGACCCCATACATTTTATTCATGAATACCTTACATGATATTAGATGAAATAAAACCTAATACTGGACACATTCCAGGTCCAAGGTACCTCTATGCCTTCCAATGTTTCCATTTTATAAGCTCAGTTGTTCACCTTCTGAAGAACCCCAAATGAGCCTTCCCAGTTAGGAGCCAACTTTTCTTTGTTCTTCGAATCGATAATTCTTTTTAAAACTAGATCCCCTCTATGGAACCCTTTTTGTACGACCTTCAGGTTGAACCTCTTAGCTAGCATGTGTTTGGCTGTGAACTCTCTAATTTGGGCTAGTTCTCTGACTTCATCTATCAGGCCGACATAACTATTCAGATCATCCTAGTCGACATCATCACGAAAGTGTGCTAGTCTCCAGGTGGGAGTGTTGATCTCTACCAGTATCATAACATCAACTCCGTACACCATTCATAAATGAGTCTCTCAGGTGTTGGAGTATGGTGTGGTGTGATATGACTACAGGATTTCAGGCAAGTACTCAGAGCATAACCCTTTGGTTTCGTCTAGTTTTTTCTTTATCCCTATCAGGATGGTCTTGTTGGCGACTTCAGCTTTCCTGTTTTCTTGAGGGTGTTTAACTGATTTAAACCAGTTATGAATACCCATCTCCTTGCAAAATTCCACCACAGAGGCGCTCGCAAATTGGGTTCTATTGTCGGATATTATGACCCTGGGCAAACAAAACCTACATATAATGTTTTTCTAGTAAAAACGACATACCTTCTCAGTTGTGATTCGAGCTACGACCTCGGCTTCTACCCTTTTCATGAAGTAATCCACATCTATGATGAGAAACTTGAGTTGTCCTGGTGTAGTGGGGAATGGACCTAAGATGTCTGCCCCCATTGATAAAATGGCCAGGGGAGATGACAGAGTGTAGAAGCTCAGCAGACGAGTGTATAAATGGAGTGAATACCTGGCGCTTGTCACATTTGTTTACAAACTCGGTGCAGTCTTGCAACCTGCGGGGCCAATAGTACCCTACCATGAGAATTTTTATAGATAAAGCTCTTTCTCTAATGTGACTCCCACATGCTCCTTCAGGGACCACTTTCATTACCAACATGGTTTCACTTTCTGACATACATCTCAACATAGGTATCGATCTTCCCATCTTGTATAGGTTATCAGCCACTATGAGGTAACAAGTATATACCTTTTTAACGCGTTGAGTCTCACTAGCATCCTCGGGCAAAGTTCCCTTTATGAGATAATGAATTATTAGTGTCATCCAGCCCGTTACGTCTTCAATCACCATGAACTCTTCGTTCTCCCTGCTGGGTTTTTCCAACACCTCTTGTATCACAGTTTTGTTAAGTTGCAACCCCTTTGTACTAGCCAATCGAGCTAAGAGGTCAGGCCGATAATTCTCTTCCCGAGGAATATGGTTTATTTTGAATTCTGTGAAAGTTCTGGATATTCTGAGGGAGGTCTGCAGATATTTGACTAGGGAATAGTCCTTCATATGATATTCTCCTCTTACTTGACCAGCCACTAGTTGTGAGTTAATCTTGACCATCAAGTGTGTTACTCTTACCTTTTGGGCCAATTTCATTCTTGCTATCAGTGCTTCAAACTCGCCCTGATTGTTACTGGGTGGGAATTTTAAGCATAAGGAATACTCTAGCGTGAAATCACCTAGACCTTCAAGTACGATTCTGACTCTGCTCCCTTTAAGATTGGACGATCCATCCATGTAAAGGATCCATTTGTAGATATTATCTTCTTTTGTGAGTGCGCTTAATTCGACCAATAAGTCGACTACTACTTGCGACTTAATGCTGGTTCTTAGTGTGAATTCTTTGTCGTATTCTGATAATTCTACCATCCAAGTAACCATCCTTCCGGCCTGATCCGACTTCTTTAATATATGCTTTATCAAATAATTTGTTCTTACTGTTATAGTGTGACCATGAAAGTAATGTCTTAGTTTCCAGGGTGTTACTACCAGCACTAGTGCCAATCTTTCGATTTTCTTGTATCGTAACTCAGCCCCTTTTAGGACTTTACTGACAAAATACACCAGCCTTTCTCCCTCTTCCCCTTCTTGTACGATAATGGAACTCATGGCCTTCTGAGATACTTCTAGATATAGGATCATGGGTTCATTTTTCTTTGGTCTTAACAATGTAGGAGGCAGAGACAAGAATAGTTTCACACCTTGAAAAGCTTCTTCACAAGCCGTTATCCATTCAAACTCTTCCGTTTTTTAATGGTCGTGAAGAAGTGTATTGATTTATCCACTGCGCGTGACAGGAAATGGGATAAAACCGCCAACCGTCCCCTCAGTTGTTGGACCTCTTTCTAGGAGGATGGGTTCCTCATGTTTATGATCACATGGCATTTTTCTGGGTTAACTTCAATTCCCTGATCTGTGATAAATTTTCTCTTTTCTTCACCCCCTTTCCACTTTCTTTGAGATATCGACCTTACATCGGGATCCAAGGCCAAGTGGTGGCACATAATGTTGGGGTTTATCCCTGACATGTCTGATGGTTTCCAGGCGAATAGGTCTACATTATCCTTTATATTTTTTATTATCTTGCTCTCTTTTTCTAGGGATAAGTTAGCGCCGATGTGTGTAATCTCGGAGGGTTGATGTCCAATTTGAACCTGCTTGGTGTCTTCATTAAATGTTAAACTTTCCTCTTTTGGATCATCCTGGGGATCTATATAGACGAGGTGGACTTTGAGATTGTTGGACAACTCAGCATTTCCTGTCGGTTTCTTCTTTTTTCAGTGTTAAACTATCTTTGTAGCACTTCCTTGCCAGGCATTAATCGTCATTGATGACACCAACCCGACCTTTTCCCATTGTATACTTTATGGTGAGGTATAAGGTCGAAAATGAAGCTTCCATAGCATTAAAAGATGGCCTGCCTATGATGATGTTGTAAGGGGAGGCCGCGTTGACAATTAGATATCTTACCTGCAGTGTTTTTTCATTTGCTTCATTGTTGAATGTGGTTAGCAACTGCATATGTCCGAATACATGGACTTGTTCTCCTGAGAATGCGATCAAGCTACTTTTTAATGGTAACAACTCGACCGTATCGAAGTCCATTACTTTGAAGGCATCCCAGTAGAGTAAATTAGTCGAGCTCTCGGGATCCACTAAGATCCGCTTTATACTTCAATATCGAATTTGCACTTTTATCACCATCAAATCATTTTCATGATCCGGGACTCCAATGGAATATTTTTTAGAAAAGATGAAGGAACTTAGGTATTCTTCATGTTCCTCAAAAGGTTAGTGGGTGATGTTCATTATGGACTGACCGTATCTCTTTTTGGCCGAGCTGGTCTCTCCAACTCCAACGAACTCGCCGGAAATTGTGTAATGTATTTAGGGAAGTCTTTGTTTCATGCTCTTCTTTGACGTCCTTCCCTTTTGCGCGAGGATATTTCCGAGTTGGAGTCTTATCTCTGGGGACTTCTTTTTATGGATTGTGACTTGGAATCTTTCACATATGACAAGAGATATCCTCTTTGTATCGGTGCTTCGATCTCTTTTTTGAGTTGATTGTAGTCATTAATATGGTGATCTCGGAGCCAGAGACAACTGCACCAAGCCCTAATGTCCTTTCCCATTACGGTGTTGACTTTTCTTGAACGTCCCAACTCGGTATCATATGTAGGTGGCCTTCTTCTTTCAGAATGGTACATCTTCTAGTATTCAAGGGTGTTAGGTCTTCTTCTGCCTCAAAAGTTCATCGATATGGCCTCGCAGTGGGTCGGTCACGTGACCGATGATGATCTTTCTACGCCTCAATCCTTCCTCCCTACTTTATTTCTTTTTGGTGGTGTCTCTATACCACTTCTCACGGTTTCTTTCTTCACCTTTGATGTAGCACTCGACTCTGGTGATTATTTCGTCCCCACTGGACACCAATTTCTGTGCCAGAGATTTGTTGAATTATCCAGCTCGAAGATCGTGTTGGAATGTCCCCACGAACAACTCCTGGTTGGGATGTGAAACCTTGATGGTTTCTTCATTGAATCTGGCCAAGTACTCCCATAGAGATTCTACATGCCCCTGTCGAACATTGAATAGGGTAGTTGTTGAAACCTTCCAATGTTTGTTCGCTGAGAAGTGTTGTACATTTTTTTGATCAGGTCCTGATAGCTTGCCACAAATAGCCGAAGAAGTCTCATATACAAACTTAGTAACACATCTTTTAATGTGCTAGCCATAAGTTTACACTTTAATGAATTAGAGGGCCCTACTATTGCCATTTTATTGTTGATGGAAATAATAAGCTCTTAGGGGTCAGTTTTTACCATAGAATGATGGGAGTGCTGGTGACTTAAAGTTCTCGAGCAATTGATAGTCCCAGATTGCTTGTGACAAAGGCTGGGGATCGAGAATCTCCTCTTCTTTCTCCCCACATGCTGTGCTTTGTTGTTGTATAATATGGACACTGTCCTGCAGCATTTTGTTTTGCTGGCGAAGAACATCCACCATGGCCAGCAGTTGTGCCATGTCTAGAAGGTCCTCATTGTAACACCCTTCTAACCCACATGTATTTCGCATAAATTTTTACGAAAATAAATCAATAGAACAAAAAGGTGTCACATCTTCATATAAACATCATATAAACATCTTGCTCCGTAACACATGTATTCAAAACCTCTAAGACAACTAATTCTTTAATATCATCAAAAATAAAAAATTCAGTTTATTGCAGCGGAATCATTGTCTCAAAACATCTTTATTAAAAATACTACATAGACTCTTCCTCACACTTCATCGTTCATGATTCATAATTCAAATAACTAAATACCATGAAAGGTAACTCATCATCTCAAAATAAGCAAGAGAACATAATAGTTTCAAAATAAATCTTCCTAACCCCGATGTTACATATCAGAGAAAGACCTTCTAAAATCAACATAAATAAACAATTCACTCTGAAGCTAATCCTCTAAGCTTTAACGCACTAATCCCAATCACCCGCAAGTTACCCACATATAGAGACAGTGTTTCCAAGAAAAAAGGGTGTGTAATCATAATCATTATAAAATACATGAGGAATAAATATAGTAGTTACACACCAATAACAAACAACCACACACCATCAAAACTTCATGTTATACTCACACATTCACTTCATTATTTATTCATAGCATCATCATATCATCAGTCAACAATCATCAGAAAGACATCATCATTTCACATATTCATAAGGCATCACTTAATCAATCATTGTGCAATGCCACAAAGAATGTAATGCAACTTCATTAGACTCATGCATGTGGTACCAAACTTCATTGATGACTCAATCATCGTTTCTCTAAAGATCCCCGCCAATAGGATCGGTTCCCGCTTGGAACCATAACACACCATAAAATTTAATTCAAATCCACACTATGGTATTGAGGCCATCACTGAACTATTCGTCCTATAAACTTCACTGGACCGAAGTCCTAACAACATCATTGGACTGAAGTCCTAATCATACGTCATGAATGCATGATGCGCAACAACATAGTAAAACATGACCATGGCTAATGAAAATGCATCATCATTCATGAATTCATCATAATATCATCACATAATTTATTATACACACATCGTCATAACAACGTCAATACATCATAAAACACATGTCAAATCACAATAAGACATGGTTACATCAATTCGTAAAAGAAAACACACGTACTATTATATCAACACATAACCTCATCATATCATCATAACGTAATCACTAGAAGAATACATCATATGATTCATCTTATTTCACCAAGGTATATTTCATCATGTTATGTTTCTAACGCTTCCAACGACACGTCGAATAGAGTCCAGAAACTCAAGTTATGGTCTGTTGAAGTTTTTGTCAAACACTTCTCGCATGTGGCTCACCCGCAGAAGCCACTTTCTCACGTGAGGCTCACCTGACGCGGCTGGGAAAAAAATCCTCCCCCCATACAAAATCCAGGAGCATTGTTTTTCTTCAGTCACCCTCGCCCGACGAAGCTATTCGCTCGCCCAACGAACTCCTCCCACTCCTGCATTGACCGACTAAGCTGGGGCGAGTCACCCTCCTCATACAAAATCCAAGGGCTCTGTTTTTTACCCTTTCCCTTCGCCTCTTGCTTGCCTGGTGCTGCTTTGGCAAAGCTCACTTGCCTAGTGAAGCATATGACTCGCACGATAATGCG
The DNA here is from genome assembly GCA_948472305.1 of Vicia faba. Lineage (NCBI taxonomy): Eukaryota > Viridiplantae > Streptophyta > Magnoliopsida > Fabales > Fabaceae > Vicia > Vicia faba. The sequence continues at coordinate 1,363,961,524 of OX451735.1, read as the reverse complement.
ACGCGAACAACGAATCCATGTGCGTTTTTTACACATCACCGGTCCCAATTTTTTGTGATTTCAACACCGAACAGGTTTCAAATCATCACCAATACTCATGTTTTCATCATACAATACCAACACATCACATTATAATTCATATACATCAAATCATTACAAAAACAATACCATAATTTCATTATTTATCAACAAAGTCATCATATTTTCATCATTAATCAAAACCCCAAAACAAACAACCTACAATTATCTAAACCTTCTATCAATTATAATGATAAGGATAAACTCCCCTTACCTTAGATTCTCCTAGAAATTGACTCTTGTACCAAGCTCTACAAATGATTCTCTCTCCCTTTCCCTTTTCGTTCCCTAGTTTTCCACAATGTTCTTCTCTTTTTACGATTGCACATAATGAACACTGACACTCTTTTTCCTAGTTTAACCCTTGGACCTTTTTTATGATCTTCCCATCCTACCCTCACTTACTTCACAATATTACGACATTTTCCTCATAGTCTCTACCTCTTATTATTTTATTTATTTAATTAATAATAATTATAAATAATCAAAACTAATTATCTAAAATTTCTAAAACACCAAATATCACTTAAATCCGACTATACTTCACCCGACAAGACATCACATACATCAAATCATCATATATACTCATAAATACATCACAAATACTCACAATATTCACAATTAAACAATTAAATAAATAGTCACCCTAAAAAATTACCTGCAGAAACAAAATCGGATAAGACTCTTTCATCTGATCCCCGCGTTCCAAGTTAAACTTTCACCAGCTTCTCCATCCCACAATACCTTCACTAAGGAAATGTCTTTACCTCACAATTTCTTCACTTCTCGCTCTTCTATCCGCACAAGTGATGCTTCAATAGTCAGGTTATCTCTCACGTGTACATCATCCATTTGGATCACATGCGAATAATCCATAATATACCTCCATAATTGAGACACGTGAAACACGTCACGATGATTTGAAAGTGATGGCAGTAAAGTAATCTGACAGGCCACTTCACCTACCTTCTCTGATATCTTATATGGACCAACAAATCCGGTGTAAACTTTCTTGGATTCAAAGGTCTACAAATACTAGTCACTGGAGTAAATCTCAAAAACACATGATCATCTTTTTGGATCATAAGTGTCTTTCTCCTCTTATTGTGATAAATTTTCTGATGACCATGAGAAGCTTTCATCCTCTCTTAAATTATCTTAATATTTTTCAGTCATCTCCTGCACAATCTCATGTCTGAGCACAACACTCTCGCATGACTTATACCAACAAAATAGAATTCTACACATCCTACCATACACCTTATACCATCCCAATACTTGCAATAAAACTATTGTTGTATGCAAACTCAATCAATGGAAAATGGCTGTCCCAACCACCTCCGTATTCCAAGACACAAGCCTTCACCAAATCCTCCAAAGACTGAACAGTCCTCTCTGTATGACCTTCGTCTGCGGATGATATATGGAACTCAATCTTAAATTAGTATCAAAAGCATTCTGTAAACCTTCCCAGAATTTCGATGTAAGCCTCAGATCTCTATGCGATACAATACTCGAAGGTATCCCATGCAATTTCACAATTTCCTCAATATACATCTTAACTAGCTTCTCTATAGGATGATTGATATCATCGGTAAGAAATGAGCCAACTGAGTCATCATATCCACTATCACCCAAATCAAATCATTACCTTTAAAATGCTTCGTAAAACCTGACACAAAATCCATAGAAATACTGTCCCATTTCAATTCTTGAATACTCAAAGGTTTCATAAGACCCAAAGGCTTTTGATGCTCAAACTTCGACTTCTAACAAGTCAAATAAGCATAAACAAATTTAGCAACTTCCTTTTTCATATCCGACCATAAAAACACTTTCTTCAAATCCTGATACATCTTTGTAGCACCCAGATGAATACTTAAGTAACTTTGATGTCCTTCCTCGAGGATACTCTTCTTTAGTTCTAGCACATCTGGAACACACACACTATCACCAAACCTCATTAATCCATTCTTCTCAATTCTAAACTCGCCACCACTACCTTGGTTAATCAATGTCAGTTGATCAACCAAACTCAAATCAAATTTTTGACTTTCTCAGATTTCTTCCAAAATGCCACTAGTCAGTTTCAACATTCCTAATATCACACTATTAGGAGTCTCTTCACATACCAATCTCATATCTCTTAATTGTTCGTGAAGGTGTGAGAAACACAAGAAAGGGGGGTTTGAATTGAGTTTCACCAAATTAAATATTTTCGTTGGTGATAGAACAAGTTAGCTTAGAACATAATAGTAAATGAACACGATTATTTTTATCCTGGTTTGCTGTTAACTAAGCTACGCCAGTCCACCCCCTCAAGGATGCTTTCTCCTTCAAAAAGAACTTAATCCACTATAACCAAACTAATTACAAACAACCCACAATAAGTCTAATCAACCTTATTGGCACCCCTAATAAGTTTGTTGATCCTTATTTCACATCTACTTAAACCGCAGTAAGAGTCTTCTTGAGATCAGACCTTCACTCGGTCTTGTTGCACCCCAAAATTTACCCTTTTGTATTTAGAACTTTAAAGGCTTATGTTTCATCATATGCATTCATACATTGTGATAGGATTAAGGTGTTTTGGTTCCCAAGTTCCTCTGCAAGCTATGAAAGATGATTGTTTTGTCAATCAGTACAAGAAGGGTCTCATGCCCTCAATATTTGAGTCACTTAAGCTACAAAGGTTTCTCATACCTTAAGGTATCTCCTCTGTCTCATTGGTTCATCAGAAGATTGAATTTTGCAAGAGTGTTAAGTTGAATCACTATTCTCTTATTCATCTCTTGAAATTAGGGTTTTCTCCAGGTGAAGTGTTTGATGCTTGTTATATGATACATCTTTGTTCAAATAATCTCTCATCATGTTCCTTGGAATTAGGGTTTTGGGAATGGATCATTATCTCCTAACACAAAGGGCCAAAAATAGGGTTTTTTTATTTAATTAGGGTATCTATGAGTTTTTGGGAAAGACTTTATTCCATGCTTCTTTATATATTCATGAGCACCTATGATTGAATAATTGAGCATCAATTTTGATTGGGAGTGGTTCAATTGATCAAATGGGGGTAAAACAGTCATTTGAGCAAAAGTCAACAAAAGTCAATTGTTGACCAAGTGGACTTTTGGTCAATGTTGAGGTCAATGATCATGTTTCGACATCACATGGACTATGGTTGAATAAATTCAAGAGAAATATTAATTTTGAATTTAACATGTTCATGAAGAAAAGTGGTGGAACTTTGATATTTTTTGAAGTATGGAAACTCATAAGGCTAAATTTCAAATATTCATAACTTCTGCATTTATTATTGAAAAATTTCAAATCTTACATGGTTGGAAAGAGGAAGGAAACTTATTCAACTTTTTCATTTTAAGCTCAAGTCCAAAAAGTGAAAGGAGAGAAAGTTATATGGCATATAAAATTTTGACACTTAGTAAAATTTCTATGTCATGTGCATGAAATGAGATTTCTTCATGGCCATTTTTAGGGTTTTATTTGGACTCAGATAAAAAACTTCCAAACATGAAAGGTGAATTTTAGAACTTATTTTTCAACTTTTTTCAAGGATCATCTCATTTGGTGCGTTGTGGAAAGATATATGATGATTAGGTTTTTAAGGCACCAAGCTGCAAATTTGCCAGCGTGAGAAGCCCCAACGTGGGCCAAGCATGGACTTTCATCAAACAGTTGCAAGGTATAGGTTCATGATAATTTTTCTCGTTGATTAAGGCCATGCTTGGATTTATGATGAACATAAAAGTTAGAGATTATGCTACCACCTTCAATTTTTCTTCAGACAGTATCTCGATTTGATGAGCACAATTCGAGATATTGTGAGTTGAAATCATGATCACAAAATTGGCAAGGTTTCGACCCATTTCATGGTCCCTGCATCTACACATGGGCAAGCTTTTTTAGGCTAACTTCACGACAAGGATTTAAGTGACTTTAAGACCATATTTCAACTTTCCATCAACATGATAGTTGTTGATCATATTACTAGCTTTCTATAGAGCTAAATGGTAGTTCTATTGACATGGAGATGGAGGAGATATTAAAAGAAGAAGAGAGCTGATCATGGAGTTGGAAGGATGGTGATGTTTTTGTCTTAAGCACATATATCTCATTTATGTTTTCAGTAAGCCTCGATACCATGCATGTGTCACACCCCTTCATTACTCAAAACGAGCAAACACCCTTGTTCTCATGCACGCATACGTGTTGACTTTCTTGCCCAAAAATGAAATATTCCTTCCATTCTTTTTTTCCTGCCCATGTGATTAGGACTTCCACCTCACCATCTCACTTCCTCACACCTTTCTCATGACATCACTTACTGCCAAAAACGCACAAGGATGCTCAGCCAAAAGGAATGAAACACATCTCACCATTTCTTTTCTCATTCTTTGTCAAAATTGTCCCAAATTCCCTCTAACGGTCTAAAACTAAAAAAGACCTCCTTAACCTCACTCTCCTTACTCTTTATAAGTGCACCATTCTCTTCATTTTAGGACACGAGCTCTTCATTCACCAAAATCTAGATCTAAACGTTGTTCTCGTTTTTCAAAGTTTTCAAGCATTCTCCAAATTCTATCGCGCGTTCTTCAAATTAGAGCTTGCATTCTCATCCTTGAAGCTTGAAAATAAGGATCTCTGGGTTTCTTTCCACCTAAAGCTTAAAAATATATGAATTTATTTTTCACTCAAGGTAAGTGACTTGAACTTCAATTCTCATCATGCTAAGGTTTTAATGCTTAGAAATCTTGTCATTGGGCATATAGTTGGCCAAACAATACGTTTGATGTGGATTATGTGTTGCATTTGGTTTGAATTCAACATTTGTGCAAATTTCTTGAATATCGTTTTTCAGTGACTTTTGATCTAATTTTCTTTTGATCTTGCCTCAATTGTGAAAGTTATTGGTTCTATGATGTTCTCTGCTGTGAGATATGGAACTTTGCTTTTTGTATCGCGTGGTTTCATTGAGATATGAGCAAGATATTTGGATCTGAAGCATGCATACTAAAATATTTGATGAAATGCGTTAGGGTTTTGGTTGGAGGTTGGGGACGACCACGTGTCCTTCTCTGATTGAGTATGAGCAATAACTTTTCACAACGTTTTTTTGAATACAATGGGTGTTATAGATCTGGATCTATTTTGATTTTTGTTTCATTTTAATTCTTTTCTTCAATTTTATTTTAATAGTTTCATTCATCCAAAAATTATCAAAAAATACTCCAAGTCTCTTTTTGAGTCCATTTTCTGAATATAAAAATTATTTTATTATTTTTGTAATTTTGGTCAATCAAAAAATTCGTGTACAATAATTAATTGTTTTGTTCAATATTTCAATGTTTGAGTTTTTTCCTAATTTCTATCAATCCAAAAATTATGAAAAAATATTTTTCATGTCCTTAGATGTCCATAAGTAATCATGATACTTTTCATCCATTTTTATTTTATTTTTTGTTTGATTTTAAAACACGTTGAAGATGAACATGTATTTTGGTCTTTTTCTTGCTTAGGTTAGAAGTTTTACCTTCACTTCTTATCAATCCTTGATATAAAAATTCCAAATTAATTTATGGATGTTTGGGGATGTATTGAGAAACTAAAAATTAATTTTCCATAATTTTCCACATTTCTTTTGTCATTGTTTGAAGATTTCTTATCAAGTGTGCTCCATTGAATGCCTTTCATGGCTAATTCCTAAATTTTGATTTAATTTTGAATATTCCAGTGACATAAAAAACATGGAAAAATATGTTTGACATACTTCTGTTTGTTTTAAATATCGTGATAATTTTTTATCATTTTTATTTTATGTTTTGGTATTTCCATCCATTTTATGGTGAAATGTGTCTAGTTAAGCTTTGTTCATAACTAGTCTCGCTAATTGAATTTTATTTTAAACTTTTACTAGATATAAAAATGTGAAAAAATATTTTGATTCTCATGGTTTTTTTGTGATGCATTTATAATTTTCTCTCATTTTTATTGATCAATTTTGTTTCATTTGAAAATTGTTTGTGAAGTGTGTATGTTTGGGTTCTTTGTGGAGCTAGTCTCCAATTTTTAATCCCATTTTCATTTTTTCTCCAACTTTGAATGTGTGGTAACACTTGATTATGTCTTGTAATGATCTTAAGATTTTTGAAATATTTTTGTTTGAATTTATTAATCCCGTTTCCTATTTTTCTTTGATTTAAACATTGTAAGCGATTATTGGTGTTTTAATTGATATTTGGAGTCACGTTGTTGAATTTCTTTGTGAATTGATCCATGATTGAGGAATTATAAGTTCAAGGAAAATCCCTTTGGGGTTTTAGAATAAATTGACCTCATTATATAAATCTTTATCGCTACTTTTCATGTTAAACTTTTGCCTTACTATTTTGAACCTATTTCTTAGCTGCTTGAGATACAAGGTATGCACTTGTTCAACCTATAAGGAACCAAGTTCCTTCTTCTTTATATTATTCTAATTAGAGTGTGTAGAGCCTTGAGTTCATGTTTATGAACCATTAAAGTGCTATAGCATCTCACTTTTGTTTAGGGGGCCTTTGTTTATCTTTTGTGATCATGGTTTAGGATAATGTGCATGTACATTTCCAATTGAGTATCATTGATCCAAAAAGATTGAAATACCTTTTATTATACTTCCAACCCCATGTTTTATGATCTATAAATATATTCTCCTTTGATTCTTTGATTGTGTTGTACCCCAAAATTTGCACTCCCATATTCTTCAAGATTTGCCAAGAAAAGATTCAAAATCACTCAAGGGTTGCATAGTCCAAATTGCCTCCTAACATAGTCAAAACTAGGATTTTGGTTCTTGCAAAGAAATTGAGACTTTCAAGGGTCCAATCAAGTCCCACATGCCTACATATATTGTCAAGCATCCATATGTCAAATTTCAAGACTCACAGCATCAAATTGCACAGTCAAAAACCCTAGTTGCACCACAGTCAACTGCAGGGGCAAAATGGTCATTTGACAGTCAAAAGTCAAAAATTTTGGTCAACATCTTATTTTGAAGCCACAAACATCATTTGATCAATTCTTGATCATGATTCTCAGAGCATGGCTCAAAAAGTCTCAAGATGCAAAAGTTTCTATTTTTGGACAGTTGGAAAAGTCAACTGCAAATTGACCAGGGCATAACTTCCTCATGGTTTATCAGAAAAATTCCATCCAAATCTCATTTTGAAGGGGATGAAATTTCCTACAACTCATATTCACACTTCAAGTCCAAGAAATGCTCTCACAAAAAGTTATCAATTTCAACATTATAGGTCATTTTCAAAAGTCAACAAAAAGGTACTTTAAGTCAAAGACCATAACTTGAGATTGGTAAATCAAAATGACATGGGACCAAAGGCATTGGTTAGAGGACTTCAAGACCTTTCCAAAATGTCAAAGAACATGATCATAACTTCAAAATTGAGCAAGATATGCCTTGGAGAAATTGGGAAATTATTGGGAATTTTGAAAAGTCAACTTTGCACAAAAGACTTCAAAATTGCTAATGGGCCACAAGTTCTTCCATGATTCATTACCCAAAGGCTATGCACGACCCACTAAGCTCAAAGGGAGTTATTTTCTTATTTTTGATTAATTATTTGAATTTTTATTAGTATTAATTCATTTAATTAAATTTAAATATAAGAAAAATACCAAATCATGTTTTTAAATCTTTTTTATGCAGCAAATATCTTCCACACATGTAAGAGATTTCGTGCATCAATCAAAAGGGACAAAATCATCCATATTTGGCAAGTTTCCATGGCAAAAAGATTGGAAAAAGATGTGAAAAAATCAAAGATTGAAAACATTAATACATGGACTTTGGGCTTGGTTTTTTAACCTAATTTGCTTCAAATACAAAGGCACAACATGACCTAATGCTGATACACACGAAAAACTACTCAAAACCATAGAATCAAATTGCAACTTTTGATAAAATTTTTGGAATTTGAAAACATAGCTATAAGGCGATTCAAGGTCTAAAAGCTTGTCCATTACGTTCTTGACATTGCTAGGAACGTGTTGCAATCAAGAACCAGTCTCCAGACCCCAAGAAACGGTAGAACGACATTGTATCCAACGAACGACGCTTGTATCCAGATACGCCATTAAAGGATATTAGGTTTTCAGAGCTCCAAATTTAGGGGTTTTCACATATGGCAAAATTGAACCACCAAACCTATGCAATTGGATTCGTGACCTCAAGACAAGACCAACCAACACCTCGCGCCCTCTTTATATTACAGCATGGGCTATTCTCTATTTTATAGGTCTTGTTTAGTGGGGGTTTAAAACCCCCAATATTTGTTTCATAATTGCAGGAAAGATGAGGAAGAAGATGGACGTGGCTTATGATGACTGGATCGTTTGAATAATGGCGCGTTTTTCTTGTTGCATATCACTAATTTTGTTTTCTTTTATATTATTCATGCTCCATTATATTAACAAAGAAGCGCACTAGCTCAGTTGGTGGGTGAGTTGTCTGGCAGGTATTGGGACCTGGGTTCGATTCCCAGGTCCACCCATATTATTCATAATTTTTGTTATAACATGTTCCCATGCAGTTTCTATCCAGTGGTTCACCATACACGCATATGCTAAGGCTTGACAAGTGGCTTCATGATCAATCCAAAGGCCAGGACGTGAAGACCATCATACACCTGGGTCAACCATCAAGCATGTGATCCTGGAAAGTCAAAAAAGGCTTGTATCCAGTGGGCCTGAATTTCTCCATTTACCTCCAAAAAAGGGCCAGACACCCCCCATGGTTTGCATCAATTTTTAATTTTTATTTGTTTTACTTTCTTAATTCTATTAATTGTTTTATTTGCTTTCTTTAATTTCCTAAAATAATTTTCATAATAAAAATAAAATACAGAAAAATAAAAAATGTTTATTGTTGTTAATATTAATTTCACTATTATTATATTTGTAAGTAAATGTTAAATAATTAATTTAGTTAAATTAGGTTAAAACTTTAATTCTTTTTCTTAATAAATTAAAATATGTAGAAATTAGGGTTTTTTAGCATTTTCATCCCTTTCTTAATAAATAATTTTTCCTTATTATCATTATTACTAATTACTAATTTATTTTGTAAATAAACATGTACATTAAATATTTAGTAAATTAGGTTAAACTTTAATACTTTTCATTAATAATTAAAAACAACTTAGAATTAGGATTTCTCTTCAATTTCAATTTTCTTTATTTTCATTAAATACCAAAAACCTAAAAAACAAATAATTAATTAACTTTTAATTTAATTTAATTTCAAAAGGGTCCAACGCCCTCGAACGTTTTATTTCTATTCTTTTCGCACGTTATTTTATTTTCTTGTGAATATTATGTAATTGCTCAAGCCATGTAATAGTAATTAGGTTTATTTACTTTCCACATTTTTATTCAAACGGGTCTTTGTAATTTGGCGATGTATAGACCCGCGCCTTGTAATAGCGTAGGACTTTACTTTCCGTATTTAAATTTCAGCACTTTTAAACTGCTAAATTGCATGAAAGAATGTATGGCCTAAATTAAAAACAAGCGTAGATCACCATGATACATGTACAAGATAAATGCTAAACTGAAAACAATACACAAATTCACACACCACTCTTAGGGTACGCCTCACCTGTTGCCTTACCTTCGAAACGTGGTCGTCGAGTATAGGACGTTTTAGTAAGTCCTTATGTCCATGACATGATCCAGTTGTTGGTGTAAGCCCTAGAGGCCAATACTTTTGGTACTTGTATCGAATTATTTATTAATAATAAAAGGCATTTCTTTATTATGTTTTCCAAAATAATAAAGTCCCTAGAATGGTTTATTGGTTTAATGAAATGTTAAGTGTGACTTAATCATGAGATCCTATTAAACATAAGAAACTATTCTTAAAGTATCCGTAGTCAAGCTTTAATGTGAAGTGGGATAACATTAAAGCATTAAGATTATTATGAAGATAGATTGATGATCACATCTCATGGATCATAGATAAGGAGTTATCAAGTCTTGACATAGGTATGAATATTAGGAGTAATATTTATACTGGATTGACCCGTTATGAGAATACTACATAGAATGTTATGCAAAGTGTCATAAGTTATTCTCATGATGATAATGGTGTATACCACCCTTCGACCTGAAACCACTATGGACCCTAGATGTAGAGTCAAGTACTTTATTGCTGATCAAACGTCATCCGTAACTGGATGACTATAAAGATGGTTGATGGGTACTTCACAAAGCATGCTAAGGGACATGAGTGACCTAGATGGAATTTGCTCATCCTGCATAACAGGATAAATGTCTAAGGGCCCAATATTGAACTGGACAAGGGTGACACAGTGTATGCCTTGTGTTCAATATAGACATGAGGGCAAAAGGGTAATTGTACAACACAAATATTATCACGGAAAAGGTTTGGTCAGATCACATGACATTTTCGTGACTTGGGTAACAGTGAAGTGTTGCTAGATACCGCTCACTGTTTATTATATTAAATGTGTAATTTAATATAATTGCCAACGTCGCGAAAACCTACAGGGTCACACACATAAGGACAGGTTGATGAGAGATAGAATAAATAAGGAACACCGTAAGGTACGGTGCACTTAAGTGTAATACGGAAAGTGGTAAGGTACCACGTGGATGAGTGATATATGGTACATCATAAGGTATGATGTCCATAAGCTTAATTGGGCTTTTAGCTTATAGCCATAATTGGGCTTTTAGCTTGTAGCCCACACGAGTGATTCTATAAATAGATCCCTTGTGATGAAGTTTTTTCACTTGATGCATTTTCGTTTTTGACTCTCTCTCTCTCACTCAAGGTTTCCGTTCGTGATCAGCTAGCACTGTGACCGGAAGCAATCTGTTCGTGTGGACTGAGTAGAGGCGTTGTTCTTCATCAACGCTCGTGATCACGACATCAAAGGTCTGAATCGCCACAAGAGGTAAAACTTTCTATCACTGACCATGCTCATTCGTAAGGATCTCTAAAGGAAAATTTTATATTCCGCTGCGTTTTGATCGCAATTTTCCTTCACCAGTTGCCTCGGAAAAGTTGTCTCGAATTTAAAAAGGATCAATGGCATAAGGGTAGCTTCTAAGGTGTCCTACTGTTGCTCTGGTGACCACACTGTCCCTACAAACGAATTGACCCAAACACCTCCAACGGTGGTGCTACCTACCTCTCAATGGTGGGATGGCACTACCTTAAGGATATTTACACAGCCTAATTCCTTAGGGTAGGTAGATTACTCATAGATACTTGCTCTATTCAAAAACAAATCAAAACTCTTTTCACACCGACACTTTCAAAAAGCTTTCAAAACAATTTTTCAAACACTCTTGAGGACTGATACAAGAGTCATTCTGAAATCTTTAAACGAAACTTTTTTCAAACCCACTCACACTTGAAAAGCAAACACTTTTGAAAACACAATGAGCAAGTATCTAAGAGCCCATGGATAACCATGGATAGAAAGGGTGTTAACACCTTCCCTTTCTATAAATCTACCTCCCGAATCGAGAAACTATCTCATAAGGAATTTTGTTGTGCTTTTGTCCTGTCCATGTTGGAGAAAATAAAAGACGGTGGCGACTCTTGCTTCCCCGACATTTCGCGAACCAGCGTTAAACAGTCAGTTCCAGATCCACCGATCACAGAACTGGCGACTCTGCTGGGGACTCTTATAAAGTGAGGTGTACCTTAGGACTAAGATCACTTGTGTTTTAAATTGTTGTGCTTGTTTGCTTTATTATTGTGGGCTGCATCAGAGTTACATAGATCCTAACCCGGATCTGGGGATACCCTGTTAGGTAACATAAGCTGTGAGGGACCTGTCCGGCGTAGACCGACACGGGTGAAGCAGTGGCTATGTTGGTGTGGCACCTTGGTCTGTACCGATATCCCTTGTGTCGCAACGAGGAGAATATGGGTCTTCTGAGGAGTCATTAAGCACCAACCGACCTTAGAACCTTAAATGACCCAACTTGGCCAATAGAACAGTAGTAGTATGCTACGCCCATTGAGGCTAAACTCTCGTGATGGTTCTGGCCGCAAGAAAAGATTGCGATGCTGGAGTTATGACCAGTTGAGGGTAGTCAGTGATATTGGGATCCTCTAGAACCCGGTTACTTCTGATAGGACAGGTCTTAACCAACAAACTGAAAGAGGGTAATACCTAGACCCCATGCTGGCCTAAACTCTAAGGGCTTGTCTTGTGTGACTTGTGTGCCTTATCATGTTTGCCTTTGTGAATATTTGTGGTGTGCTTTATCATAACATCATGCCATCATAAACATTGCATACATCCTGCATAAGGACTGACCATTTCAAAGACAAGAGGGTTTCACCTTTGCTATGTTTTGTAGGACATCATGATGCCTATGCGAAGGAACACTATCCGGTTCAATTTTGTTCACCCACCTGAGTTGCTTGAAGGGTTGGTTAGCAGAATTCCAAATACTACTTCCTTCATCCAGAGGCATGGTTCTCTTCTCAGTTTAGTCACGGCAAAGTGGGACCAACAACTGATGAGTGTCCTGACCCAGTTTTATGACCCTCTGTACCAGTGCTTCACCTTTCAAGACTTCCAGCTGGTCCCTACCCTGGAAGAGTTCTCTGATTTGCTTGGTATCCCTATCTTGGATCAGACTCCCTACACTGGTTGGGAAAAGACTCTTAGGTTTGAGGAGATTACTGCAGCTCTTCCTTTGACCCACAAGGAGGTAATGGACAACTGGGTGACTAGAAGCAAAGTTAAGGGTTTCTTGGCCAAGTTTCTGGTTGGTAAGGCTAATAGTTTCTGGAATGACCTGGACTTTAGGGCGTATGAAGACATCCTGGCTCTCTTAATCTATGGTCTAGTCTTGTTTCCTAATCCTGATAACTTCATTAACGTCACTGCCATAAGGATCTTCATGTCTCGGAACCCTGTGCCCACTCTCTTGGGCGATATTCTGCAACAACTCTATGCTCGTACTGCACGAAGACGAGGAACTCTGTGGTGTTGTATTCCTTTGTTAGTGAGGTGGTTTATTTCGCACCTCCCTAAGTTCGTGCTAAAGAACAAAGAAGGAAGAGGTTGGGCTCATAGGTTAATGTCTCTCACTGATAAAGACATCATTTGGACTCTCAGAGGTTTGGATGAGGTAGCTGTTATTGATCGTTGCAGAGAATATCCTAATGTTCCTTTGATTGGTACCCAAGGAGGAATCTCTTATAACCCATGTCTAGCTCTCCGTCAGTTTGGAAGGGCCAGAAGGGCAGGGCCTCATGAGATGTTGGTGCCTCACATCAGTTTTGAGTTTCAGGTGGATAGTGACGAGCTGCGTCATAGGTTCATCAAGGCTTGGGACAGAATTCACAAAGCTGACCCACAAGAGTTGGGACCAAAGACTTCTCTACCTATGGAAGCCTACTACAAATGGGTCCGCATCCGTGCTCAGAAGTTAGGTATGCCGTACGAAGCTGTCAGACCCATCATTCTTGAATATCCTGATAGAGATGGGGATCCTCCAACTGTTCTCCCTCCTCAGATACCTACTGACATTGAGACACTAAAGAGGTCTTGGGCACAACTGCGAGAAGAACGGGATTCTTATCGGGAAAAGTTCAACGAGCAGGAATTGAAGATCCAGAAGCTGACAAAGCAGTTGGAGAATGAGCGAGCTCTGAATGACTACATTCGTACTGAGAAGAGGAGACCCTGGGATCAATGATGAGCTTTGGATGTTCTTTTACAGTTTTATTTCCCTTTTCAGTATTTCCATTTTTATGTAACGCCTAAGGGCAATCTGTTGAACAATTTAAGTTTCAAAGTTGAATCTAATGAAGTGTGTTCCTTTTTTTTTACAAAGTTGATTCCCGATTGTCTTTGAAAACATAAATCATACGCATCCCATTCATCATGTGCATAGCAGGTACTCTTCTTTTCAGGTTGATTAATGTTCTTCACTGTTTATTTCAGCATCATGAACCCTGAATCATCTACCGAGCAGTCCATCAAGGCCCTTCAGGCTCAGAACGCCCAGTTCCAAGAGCTAATCATGAGTTTGGCCCAAGGTCAAGAGGAGTTGAAGGCTCTGCTGGTTAAGAAGAAGAAGAAGAAGAGAACTGTTCTATTCAACACGGGCCGGAGGTTTGGTAACACACTGCAGAATGAGGTTGATCAAGCTGGTTCTTCTGTAGGCAAAGGCAGTCCCCAGGGGGGAAGGGTTCCTAGTCCGGTAGTCTCTGACAACGAGACTGATTTTAATGAGGAGCAGTATCCTCCAGCTGAAGACAAGTACAAGCAGTTGGAAGACCGTCTGAATGCCATGGAAATTCAACAAGTGCCTGGTTTGGATTTTGGAGACTTGGGTCTATCTTCTGGTGTGGTAATCCCACACAAGTTCAAAGCACCATCTTTTGCAAAGTATGACGGGGAGTCCTACCCTAAGCTACATCTCAGATCTTATGTGCGGAAGATTCAACCGTATACTATGGACAAGAACATGTGGATCCACTTCTTCCAGGAGAGTCTTTCAGGGACTCATCTCGAATGGTTCTATCAGCTGGATGGAACCAAGGTTCGTAACTGGGAGGAGTTGGCTTCTGCTTTTTACAAGCAGTATCAGTATAATGCCGACCTCACTCCTACACGTACCCAACTCCAGGGTATGTCGCTAGGATCGGGAGAAGGTTTTAAAGAGTATGCGCAGAAGTGGAGGGACCTGGCTGGCAGGGTGCAGCCACCATTAACAGACCGTGAATTAGTGGATATGTTCTTGGGAACCCTATCCGGGCCGTTCTTCAACCATCTCATTGGCAATTCATCTGCAGGGTTCACAGACCTCATTTTGACTGGGGAAAGGATAGAAGCTGGTATGAAATCAGGGAAAATTCAGAAAGGTGCGTCCTCAAGTTCTGAGAAGAAGCCTTTCAAAAAGGAGGCCAGTGCTGTGTATGGGCCTAGAAGGCAGAATAAACCAGAACACCGCCAAGCTGTCAACGCGGTGGTAATTGCTAAGCCTGTTGCCGCTCCTCGGCAACCCAACCAACCAAGGGGTGAGAGACCCAGAAGAGAATACACTTGGCTGAGTATGACCTTGTCATAGATCTTACCGCAGTTGCTATCGACCAACTTGGTGACCGTCAGAGAGGCTCCGAAGGTTGTGAACACTACCTCTCCGAAGTATAATCCAAATGCCCGCTGTGCTTATCACTCTGATAGCCCGGGGCATTCTAATGATGATTGTTGGGCCCTAAGAAATAAGGTTCAAGACCTTATTGATGCGAAGGAAATACAGTTTGAGGCACCTGAGAGGCCAAACGTTGTGACTGCTCCTATGCCCCAGCATGGAGTAAATGCCGTTGAGGAAGACTTGTATGTCGTTTCTGTGGATGATGTTGCTACCCCTCTGTTGACTGTTAAGAGGAACCTGTTGCTAGCCGGTTTATTTCCGGGCTGTAGCAAGGGTTGTCTTCTGTGTGCTGTTTCCCCTACTGGTTGTCCGTTGCTGAAGTCAGGCATCCAAAGCCTGATGGATAGCAAAGAAATTTTGTTCAAGAAGACCGCTGTTCCTTTTGTTCCCGCTGAAGAAGTATCTGTCGTCACAATTTTCAATAATCCTACCAAGGCTCCCCCGAGGAAGCCAGTCAAAATCATGTCTGTTGCACCCATCATTATTACTGTTCCAGGGCCTCTCCCCTACGAATCTGACAAGGCTGTCCCATGGCACTATGGGGGCAGATGTGTATGTACTTGGAGTAAAGCAGGAGTTCAACACCGGTACCAGTATCAGCAACATCACTGGTCCAGCTAAAGTAACTTGCAGTGGCAGGCTCTTCTCACCTGACATTGCTCCACCAGTTATCCGAAGACCTCTTATAATAACACCTGCAAGTGCGCCTGTTTCCACTTCTGATCCAGTTCCTACCCCTGCTGCCGAATCATCTAATACTCGGGGCAAAGGGATTGATGATGTGCCTGCCCGGATGGAGGCACCGAAGACTGTCAATGTTGAAGCCTCCCAGCAAGAGATGGAGGAAATTCTTAAGATAATCAAGAAGAGTGACTTCAACGTCGTTGAACAGCTGGGGCATACCCCCTCCAAGATCTCCATGCTATCATTGCTGTTGTGCTCAGAGGCCCATGCCAAGGCCTTGATTTCATTTCTGAAGACGGCCCATGTGCCACAAGAGACGTCAGCAGATTAATTCATTGACTGTGTGGCTAATTTGACAACTGACAATGGTTTGGGTTTCTCGGATGCTGATCTTACCGCCAAGGGAAAGAACCACAATGATGCCCTGCATGTCTCCATAGAATGCAGGGGCACTACTCTTGCACACGTGTTGGTGGACACCGGTTCTTCCCTGAATGTATTGCCCAAGAAGGCCTTAGACATGCTGGATTGTGAGGGCCTAGAGTTGAAACCCAGCAACATCATTGTCCGAGCCTTTGACGGGTCGAAGAGGATGGTGCATGGTGAAGTGGACATTCCGATTCGGGTTGGTTCTCAAGTCTTCGATTCAACGTTCTATGTGATGGATATTCGTCCATCTTATTCCTGTTTGCTAGGTCGACCTTGGATTCACAAAGCTGGGGCTGTGACCTCCACTCTACACCAGAAGCTCAAGTACCCTGTCGGAGGGAAGATTATTACTGTGCAGGGGGAGGAAGAATACATGGTTAGTCATCTGAATTCCTTCCGGTATATTGAGATGGATGGGGAGTTTATGGAAACCCCCTTTCAACATTTTGAAGAGGTACCTCCAACATTGGCAGCAGCAGAAGCAGTAATTGAAGAGGGTTCTCCTTTGAAGATGGCTTCCTTGAAGGGATGCCCGGGCTGTAATTGAGAAAGGTGAATGTGCTAACTGGGGAAGGCTCCCTGATTTTACTCCTAAGACTGACAAGTTTGGACTGGGTTTTACTACAGAGGCTCAAAGGTCTGTACGTAAAGCAAGGATCGGAAGACCTCCCGTGCTTATCACCAACCCGGGAGTGAATGCCATTGAAGGCGATACAGAGAAATCTGAGTTTGATAGCTGGATCTACCCGACGACTAACGGTGGACTGACC
This sequence comes from Vicia faba, assembly GCA_948472305.1. Classification (NCBI taxonomy): domain Eukaryota; kingdom Viridiplantae; phylum Streptophyta; class Magnoliopsida; order Fabales; family Fabaceae; genus Vicia; species Vicia faba. The sequence continues at coordinate 1,363,944,332 of OX451735.1, read as the reverse complement.
AATTGGACCGCAAAAGATCACATACCTGTTACTTTTGTTACGCAGTAATGAATTCCTTTATTTTTTATTTTTAATAAACAATAAATTGAAACTTTATGGCCCGGTGTCTTACCCGGGGCATCGTTGGCTTCATTTGTGAGGGCATATTACTTGTCATTTCCATATATCATGAATAAAGACATTGGACGTTTTTTCGCATTTCAAATCTTGTGCTCCCTTTCTTTCTTTCTTCCTTTATATATATTGCAAAACAGCTATATTTACACACACTCACTCATACAGGTTTCAATCCACTCTGGATCTCACTGGTGACGACTCTGCTACTGCCAGTTAAGACTTCGAAAATCCGATCAACTTAGCCGAAGACGAAGGTGAACATGATTGTGAAGTGCCTGATGAGCTTGCAAGACTGTTACTCCAGGAAGAGAGGGCCATTCAGCCACATGAAGAGCCAGTGGAAACGATAAATCTGGGTACTGAGACAGACAGAAGGGAAGTCAAGATTGGTGCCAATCTGGAGCTCAGCGTGAAACAACGGTTGGTTCAGATGTTGCATGATTATGTGGAAATCTTCGCCTGGTCCTATGAAGACATGCCTGGGTTGGATACCGACATTGTGGTCCATCACTTGCCTACCAAGGAAGACTGCCCTCCGGTAAAGCAAAAGGTCAGTCGTATGCGTCCAGAGATGTCCGAGAAGATCAAAGCCGAGGTTATGAAACAATTCGATGTCGGGTTCCTAGCAGTAACTTCTTACCCTCAGTGGGTCGCCAATGTGGTTCCAGTGCCGAAGAAAGATGGTAAAGTCAGAATGTGTGTTGACTACAGGGATTTGAACAGGGCCAGCCCCAAGGATGACTTCCCCTTTCCTCACATCGACGTTTTGGTTGACAATACGGCTCAGCACAAGGTGTTCTCCTTCATGGATGGCTTTTCAGGTTATAATCAGATCAAGATGGCTCCTGAAGATATGGAAAAGACTACCTTTGTTACTCAGTGGGGCACCTTCTGTTACAAGGTCATGCCTTTTGGGTTGAAAAATGCTGGGGCAACCTACCAACGTGCCATGGTTGCTTTATTTCATGACATGATCCATCATGAGATTGAAGTGTACGTCGATGATATGATTGCAAGGTCCCAAACTGAGGAGGAATACCTTGACCATCTGCAAAAGTTGTTTGACCGTCTGAAGTTGTACAAGCTGAGTTTGAACCCGATCAAGTGCACCTTTGGGGTAAGATCTGGAAAGTTGTTAGGCTTCGTCGTGAGCGATAAAGGTATTCAGGTGGACCCTGCCAAGGTTAAATCCATACAAGAGATGCCAGTTCCCAAGACAGAGAAAGAAGTCAGAGGCTTTCTAGGACGTCTGAATTACATTGCTCGATTCATCTCGCATCTAACTGCTACCTGTGAACCAATCTTCAAGCTGCTGAAGAAAGATCAGGTAGTACGTTGCAATGATGAATGTCAGGCCGCTTTTGACAGAATCAAAGAGTATCTCCAAGAACCACCCATTCTTATGCCACCGGTTGAAGGGAGACCTCTAATATTATATCTGACGGTACTTGACAGCTCAATGGGGTGTGTGCTGGGGCAGCATGACGAGTCTGGCCGAAAAGAGCACGCCATTTATTACCTTAGCAAAAAGTTTACCGACTGTGAGACCCGTTACTCACTGCTCGAGAAAACTTGCTGCGCTTTGGTATGGGCTGCTCGCCGGCTGAGACAGTATATGCTGACTCACACTACCTTGTTGATCTCAAAGATGGATCCGATAAAGTACATATTTGAAAAGCCTGCTCTGTCTAGAAGAATAGCAAGATGGCAAATGATCTTGACAGAATACGACATCCAGTACACGAATCAGAAAGCTATCAAGGGAAGTGTATTGGCAGACCATTTGGCACACCAGGCAGTGGACGACTACCAGTCAATGAACTTTGAGTTTCCAGACGAGAGCATTATGATAGTGACTGATTGTGAAGTACCTGGACCGGATGAAGGACCTGAGGAAGGATCCCGATGGTCCATGCACTTTGACGGAGCCTCCAACGCTTTGGGTAACAGTATCGGCGTTGTGATCATATCCCCTCAAGGCACTCATACTCCACTTACTGCCCGGCTATGTTTCAACTACACCAACAACATGGCGGAGTATGAGGCATGCATCATGGGTCTTCAAGCTGCGATTGACTTAAGGATCAAGTTTCTGAGTGTCTTCGGAGATTCCGCTCTCGTGATCAATCAGATCAAAGGCGATTGGGATACGAAACATCCGAATCTTATTCCTTACAAAGAATGCGTGTTGACGTTGATCCCCAATTTTACAGAGATAACTTTTGAACATTTCCCAAGAGAGGAGAATCAGTTGGCGGACGCGTTAGCTACGATGTCTTCCATGTTCAAAGTCAAATGGGACAATGAGGCTCCCCGGATCATTATCTGGAAACTGGACGAACCTGCATACTGTTGTGATCTTGAGGCTGAGGTAGTGACTGAAAAACCCTGGTACTATGAGGTAAAGAGGTACTTGGAAGCTCAAGAGTATCCTGAAGGTGCATCTGTCAACGACAAGAAGTTTCTGAGAAGGTTCGCAGCAAAGTTCTTCCTCAGCAACGGCATTCTGTACAAGCGAAACCATGATTCGACCCTACTGCGTTGTGTGGATAAGACTGAAGCAGAAAGGATCATGGCAGAGCTACATGAAGGTACCTTCGGAACACATTCCAGTGGACACACCATGGCAAAGAAGATCCTTCGGGCAGGATATTTCTGGTCCACAATGGAAGCTGATTGTTACCAACATTCTCAGACATGTCACAAATGCCAGATTTATGCAGATAAGGTGCATGTTCCTCCAGTTCCTCTGAATGTCTTGACAACACCTTGGCCTTTTGCAATGTGGGGCATTGATATGATCGGAGAGATTAAACCTACGGCATCCAACGGGCATCGCTTCATCCTGGTGGCGATCGATTACTTTACAAAGTGGGTTGAAGCAGCTTCTTACGCCACTGTAACCAAGAACGTTGTGGCACGGTTCATTCGACATAACCTGATCTGTCGATACGGCGTCCCTGAAATAATCATTACAGACAACGACACCAATCTCAATAACAAGATGATCACTGAGCTCTGCGAGCAATTCAAGATACAGCACCACAACTCTTCTCCTTACCGGCCGAAGATGAATGGGGCTGTAGAAGCAGCGAATAAGAATATCAAAAAGATTGTGCAGAAGATGACAGTGACCTATAAAGATTGGCACGAGATGTTACCGTTTGCTCTTCATGGATACCGTACCTCAGCAAGGACGTCAACCGGGGCAACTCCTTTTTCCTTGGTCTACGGCATGGAGGCAGTCTTACCGATTGAAGTGTAGATACCCTCTCTCCGGATAATGAAGGATGCATATCTAAGTGAAGATGACTGGATCCAGACTCGACTTGATCAATTAAACCTAATTGACGAAAAGAGACTTACTGCTATATGTCATGGTCAGATGTATCAAAAACGGATGATCAGGGCATTTAACAAGAAAGTCAGACCACAAGAGTATCAACTTGGGGACCTGGTAATCAAACACATCATCCTTCCTCAGAGTGATCCCAGGGGCAAATGGACCCCTACGTACGAAGGGCCATTTGTGGTTAAACATGTGTTCTCTGGAGGAGCCATGATTCTAACTACCATGGATGGTGACGAACTTCCTCACCCCGCCAATGCAGACATAGTAAAAAGATACTACGCATGACAAAAGACCCGCTAGGTTGACATACCTAGGCAAAAATTAGGGCTTCCCGGCGAACCAAAAGGGTTCGGGCAAAATGAGGGATGAAATAAAAAGAATCTGTACACTCGGCAAGTCGAAAACCTGAAAAGGCGGCTTGGGCAAAAATGGGTATCCCGGTGGACTGAAAACCCGAAAGGGCGGTCCAGGCAAAAGTTAGGGATTAAAGCGTAATACTATGTCTCATTGGATCACTTTGCATCCAGAATCCGGTATCAACCTCAAGTTCAAACGACATCTATCAATCAGCTTCATCGTCAACTGAGCAGCCAAGTGATGAGACGCTCGAAGATATAAAGGCGATAGCAGAGTTAGAACCCAGTGGGATTATCTTGTTCACATAGCTATTTTGTTTTCCTTGTACAAATTGCATAAACTCTTTTGTTCGGCAGCGTTCTATTACTAGGACGTCAGCCTCTTGTACATAAACGCCTATTTACAGGCAATTCAAAAATCAATACAAATTCACTTTTCAGACAAATTGCCATTTGTTTTTCCTTTTTCTGTTTTGTTTTGCGAAGAACGTCCAAGGTTCAATTTGTGATATATGCATTTGATAATAATTGCTAACTCATAAATATTTGCGTAAGAAACAAAGGATTAATTACAGGTAACATTAGAAACAGGGGCAATAATGAGTTGTCTAAGCGATCTAATTGCTCTGTCCACCAAGGTACCAAGGTAAGTTCGGCCGAAGAATGCAACCAAGATATCTTAATTCCCCAGAGAGTGAGCCAGCAAGTCAACGATACTCTCCCCAAGCAGAGTTAGCCTACTCTATCAGCCTTAAGGAAATTGGGTATCCCCAGCAGATCTCAACATTCCTCAGGAGCATTCAAACATTATTAACAAGCATCCCCGGCAGTCTTGATCTAAGATTGTTCCCCGGTGGTATACCAGACATCCAGCGGAGCCACTTCCCCAATACAGTTCAAAAATTTCCCCAGGAGAGTCCAGTCCAAAGGTTTCCCCAGGAGAGTTGAATCAATCTCCCCAGCAGGAAGCTTATCCCCCGTAGATTCTGGAAGGCTTATCCCCTGCAGAGCACGAACGCGTCCCCCGGATTTATTCAAAGGTTATTTCCCCACCAGGATATAACTGGGTTATCCTCAGCCAATTGCCACGGAAAGATCGTCCCCGACGAAGTCTTCCTATCCTCCAGCGGAGTTCATCAATTCCCTCAACAAAGCTCAACAATGGTATCCCCAGTGGAGTTATCACCAACCTCAACAAAGTATCTCTTTCTCCCCACAGAGCATCTCCCCGCAGAGTAATCTATTCGCCAAGTTTATTGCCCAACGGAGTCATCTTCTCCTACCGGTATTCTTGCAACCATCATCCCCAGCGGAAACAAAGCTCTACTCCTCAACACCATCCCAAGATTGAACTTCCCGGCACCCGTCAAGGATTTACTTTCCTAGACAAAAACATACATTTATAAAAATCACATCTTCATACATTATAGCATGCTCATACGCATCATGAACATACAATCTCATTTATTCTGAGAACATCATGCATGTCATACATCATGACATCGCATACGACTAACGTTTTGTCTTTTCAGGACAAAAGTTAATACAAAGATAATTGCTATCAACGGTCGTGATTCCAGATCCGATTCCTGTATCTTGCCAGGGTGTATCTGTTGACGACATTACCAGACTCGATTCCTATATCTTGCCAGGGCACGTCTGAAGAGTTCGAAGATCCGATTCCTGTATCTTGCCAGGGTGTATCTGTTGACGACTAACATTACCAGACTCGATTCCTGTATCTTGCCAGGGCACGTCTGAAGAGTTCGAAGATCTGATTCCTGTATCTTGCCAGGGTGTATCTGTTGACGACTAACATTACCAGACTCGATTCCTGTATCTTGCCATGGCACGTCTGAAGAGTTCGAAGATCCGATTCCTGTATCTTGCCAGGGTGTATCTGTTGACGACTAATATTACCAGACTCAATTCCTGTATCTTGCCAGGGCACGTCTGAAGATTTTAAAAGATTCGATTCCTGTATCCAGCCAGGGCACATCTACATAAAGAGCTTGAAGATCAACTCCTGTAACAGGCCAGGTAATTATTTTTCTTTCTCAGGTACGTAAGTTCTCGCTAAGAAAACGCTTACGCGATCGACACTTAGATGGCATCTATAAGCCCATCCACATATCGACAATCTCCAAATGTCATCAATAAGCCCATTCCCGACAAGGTACTGTCACACTTCCAGATGGCATCTATAAGCCCATCCTGTTATCCATCAGTCTCCAAATGGCATCTGTAAGCCCATTCCCGCCATCACACTGCTACTATGTGAGTGCGAATTTCTGGGCACTCTAGTGTTCAATCATCTTCCACCTTCGAATTATGAAAGGCACAACAGCCAATCTACATCGTCAGGTCTAAGAAGATTGAACAGGGGAAACTGTTGTACCCCAAAATTTGCCCTCCCATATTCTTCAAGATTTGCCAAGAAAAGATTCAAAATCACTCAAGGGTTGCATAGTCCAAATTGCCTCCTAACACAGTCAAAACTAGGGTTTTGGTTCTTGCAAAGAAATTGAGACTTTCAAGGGTCTAATCAAGTCCCACATGCCTACATATATTGTCAAGCATCCATATGTCAAGTTTCAAGACTCACAACATCAAATTGCACAGTAAAAAACCCTAGTTGCACCACAGTCAACTGCAGGGGAAAAATGGTCATTTGACAGTCAAAAGTCAAAAATTTTGGTCAACATCTTATTTTGAAGCCACAAATATCATTTGATCAATTCTTGATCATGATTCTCAAAGCATGGCTCAAAAATTCTCAAGATGCAAAAGTTTCTATTTTTGGACAGTTGGAAAAGTCAACTGCAAATTGACCAGGGCATAACTTCCTCATGGTTTATCAGAAAAATTCCATCCAAAGCTCATTTTGAAGGGGATGACATTTCCTACAACTCATCTTCACAATTAAAGTCCAAGAAATGCTCTCACAAAAAGTTATCAATTTCAACATTATAGGTCATTTTCAAAAGTCAACAAAAAGGCACTTTAAGTCAAAGACCATAACTTGAGATTGGTAAATCAAAATGACATGGGACCAAAGGAATTGGTTAGAGGACTTCAAGACCTTTCCAAAATGTCCAAGAACATGATCATAGCTTCATAATTGAGCAAGATATGCCTTGGAGAAGTTGGGAAATTTTTGGGAATTTTGAAAAGTCAACTTTGCACAAAAGACTTCAAAATTGCTAATGGGCCACAAGTTCTTCCATGATTCATTACCCAAAGGCTATGCACGACCCACTAAGCTCAAAGGGAGTTATTTTATTATTTTTGATTAATTATTTGAATTTTTATTAGTATTAATTCATTTAATTAAATTTATATATAAGAAAAATACCAAATCATGTTTTTAAATCTTTTTTATGCAGCAAATATCTTCCACACATGTAAGAGATTTCGTGCATCAATCAAAAGGGACAAAATCATCCATATTTGGCAAGTTTCCATGGCAAAAAGATTGGAAAAAGATGTGAAAAAATCAAAGATTGAAAACATTAATACATGGACTTTGGGCTTGGTTTTTTAACCTAATTTGCTTCAAATACAAAGGCACAACATGACCTAATGCTGATACACACGAAAAACTGCTCAAAACCATAGAATCAAATTGCAACTTTTGATAAAATTTTTGGAATCTGAAAACATAGCTACAAGGCGATTCAAGGTCTAAAAGCTTTTCCATTACGTTCCTGACATTGCTAGGAACGTGTTGCAATCAAGAACCAGTCTCCAGACCCCAAGAAACGGTAGAACGACATTGTGCTTGTCACAAACATATCCATTATCGTATTTTAATTTTCAAGCATTGTTCATGTGTTTTGTTAATTGATTTACACTAATATTGATATTCTGAAGCTATTGGTAGCATTTAATTGAACCAACGACGCTTGTATCCAGATATGCCATTAAAGGATATTAGGTTTTCAGAGCTCCAAATTTAGGGGTTTTCACATATGGCAAAATTGAACCACCAAACCTATGCAATTGGATTCGTGACCTCAAGACAAGACCAACCAACACCTCGCGCTCTCTTTATATTACAGCATGGGCTATTCGCTATTTTATAGGTCTTGTTTAGTGGGGGTTTAAAACCCCCGCTATTTGTTTCATAATTGCAGGAAAGATGAGGAAGAAGATGGACGTGGCTTATGATGACTGGATCGTTTGAATAATGGCGCGTTTTTCTTGTTGCATATCACTAATTTTTGTTTTCTTTTATATTATTCATGCTCCATTATATTAACAAAGAAGCGCACTAGCTCAGTTGGTGGGTGAGTTGTCTGGCAGGTATTGGGACCTGGGTTCGATTCCCAGGTCCACCCATATTATTCATAATTTTTGTTATAACATGTTCCCATGCAGTTTCTATCCAGTGGTTCACCATACGCGCATATGCTAAGGCTTGACAAGTGGCTTCATGATCAATACAAAGGCCAGAACGTGAAGACCATCATACACCTGGGTCAACCATCAAGCATGTGATCCTGGAAAGTCAAAAAAGGCTTGTATCCAGTGGGCCTGAATTTCTCCATTTACCTCCAAAAAAGGGCCAGACACCCCCCATGGTTTGCATCAATTTTTAATTTTTATTTGTTTTACTTTCTTAATTCTATTAATTGTTTTATTTGCTTTCTTTAATTTCCTAAAATAATTTTCATAATAAAAATAAAATACAGAAAAATAAAAAATGTTTATTGTTGTTAATATTAATTTCACTATTATTATTTTTGTAAGTAAATGTTAAATAATTAATTTAGTTAAATTAGGTTAAAACTTTAATTCTTTTTCTTAATAAATTAAAATATGTAGAAATTAGGGTTTTTTAGCATTTTCATCCCTTTCTTAATAAATAATTTTTCCTTATTATCATTATTACTAATTACTAATTTATTTTGTAAATAAACATGTGCATTAAATATTTAGTAAATTAGGTTAAACTTTAATACTTTTCATTAATAATTAAAAACAATTTAGAATTAGGATTTCTCTTCAATTTCAATTTTCTTTATTTTCATTAAATACCAAAAACCTAAAAAACAAATAATTAGTTAACTTTTAATTTTATTTAATTTCAAAAGGGTCCAACGCCCTCGAACGTTCTATTTCTATTCTTTTCGCACGTTATTTTATTTTCTTGTGAATATTATGTAATTGCTCAAGCCATGTAATAATAATTAGGTTTATTTACTTTCCGCATTTTTATTCAAACGGGTCTTTGTAATTTGGCGATGTATAGACACGCGCCTTGTAATAGCGTAGGACTTTACTTTCTGCATTTAAATTTCAGCACTTTTAAACTGCTAAATTGCATGAAAGAATGTATGGCCTAAATTAAAAACAAGCGTAGATCACCATGATACATGTACAAGATAAATGCTAAACTGAAAACAATACACAAATTCACACACCACTCTTAGGGTACGCCTCACCTGTTGCCTTACCTTCGAAACGTGGTCGTCGAGTATAGGACGTTTTAGTAAGTCCTTATGTCCATGACATGATCCAGTTGCCTCGGAAAAGTTGCCTCGAATTTAAAAAGGATCAATGGCATAAGGGTAGCTTCTAAGGTGTCCTACTGTTGCTCTGGTGACCATACTGTCCCTACAAACGAATTGACCCGAACACCTCCAACGGTGGTGATACCTACCTCTCAATGGTGGGATGGCACTACCTTAAGGACATTTACACAGCCTAATTCCTTAGGGTAGGTAGATAACTCATAGATACTTGCTCTATTCAAAAACAAATCAAAACTCTTTTCACACCGACACTTTCAAAAAGCTTTCAAAACAATTTTTCAAACACTCTTGAGGACTGATACAAGAGTCATTCTGAAATCTTTAAACGAAACTTTTTTCAAACCCACTCACACTTGAAAAGCAAACACTTTTGAAAACACAATGAGCAAGTATCTAAGAGCCCATGGATAACCATGGATAGAAAGGGTGCTAACACCTTCCCTTTCTATAAATCTACCTCCCGAACCGAGAAACTATCTCATAAGGAATTTTGCTGTGCTTTTGTCCTGTCCATGTTGGAGAAAATAAAAGACGGTGGCGACTCTTGCTTCCGCGACATTTCGCGAACCAGAGTTAAACAGTCAGTTCCAGATCCACCGATCACAGATTGACATTTCATTGTCAATTCACCGTGATGACAAGTTAAGAGTCATATTCTTTGTTTTGATCGAGTTTATGTATGATGTGTGATGAATGCTGCTTGAGGACCAATGTCCAACATATTTATATTTAATTATTGATCTTAACCTTTCTCCTCATCTCATTTCTCATGCTTCCTTGATCCTTGGTTAAGCACTAGTTAACCAACATGGTGATTGTTGTACCCCAAAATTTTCCCTCCCATATTTCTCAATATATGTCAAGTGAGGTCCTCAAATTGCTCAAGGAAGTCCAAGGGTTGACTAGATAAACTCTCTCCTAAGGCAGTCTACCTCAAATTAGGGTTTCAGTTTGCATCAAGATGTCTGAGTCCAAAGGGTACCAAATTCTCACCATTGCCCTAATATGTTCTCAAGATCATCCATGACAAGTTTCAGGCCTTGCAGAGGAAGTTTGCTCAGTCAATTGCTCAAAGGCCTAAAAATCGACTGTGCTAGGTAAAAAGTCAACTGTGGCCCACATACAGTCAAACTTCAATATTTTTGGTCAAAATTATCATTTTGAAGTATTATTCATCATTTGATCAAGGGTTGATCATGATTCCTCAAGGATTGCTCACAATTCATCAAAACCCAAAAGTTGCTAAAAATAGGGTTTTGTAGGAAAAGTCAACTCAACTTTGACCAAGCATAACTTTCTCATACTTTATCAAAAATGACCCATCCAAAGCTCATTTTGAAAAGGATGTAATTACCTACAATCCATATTCATCTCCCAAGTTCAAAATATGCACTCACAAGAAGATATAAATTTGGACATTATAGGTCATTTTGAAAAGTCAACAAAAACACCTTTTGGGTCAAAGCTTCATACATGAACATGGAAGACTCAATTGAGATGAGACCAAAAGGTTTGCTTAGAGGACATCTTAATCTTTCTAAAAGGTCCAAGAAAACATCTCTAGGATCAAAATTGAGAGAGTTATGCATTGGTAAAGTTGACCCTTTTTGCAAAATTGCCAAAAGACAAATGTGTCCAAAATTGTAATTTTTGCTAAATGGGCCCAACTTTTTATGCTTGCACTGAGTTTGTAATGTGACCCACGACCCATGAGCTCTTCCACTTGTCATTCTTTTATTTTTGTCATTTATTTTGATTTTATTTCATTTAAATAAAATAAAATAAAAATAAAATAGTAAAAATATCAAAAGCTAATCAAATCTTAAGATTTTATGCATGTTTAGGTTCACTATACAGCTGGAAGTGAGATCAAAACGTGCAAGGCTCATATGGATACAAAAAGATTGCATTTTGCTTGATTTGGAAAGATTTGCACAAAGGATCAAATCATGAATCAATATTCATAATTGGAGAAGATTTGAAACCAATTGTAACCCTAATTCATTCTTAGATACATAAGGGACAAATGCAAATAAAAAACAAGGGGGTTAGAGGCGTGCAAAACAGAAAGCAAAGTTGCAAAAATTTAAGAAATGTTGTAAATCAATTTCTAGGATTCAGGCTATCTCAAGCCATTCTAAGCATACCAATCGTTTGTTGGGCATTCCATGAACGTGTTTCAACCACTAACAAGCTTCCTCACACTCTGAATCACGATGTAAGTTTCACACGGTTTCCATATTTTCTTGAAATTGAATACAATCATTCTAACATATTTAACATGATTAATTTATATATTCATGATCCTTGAGTTATTTGCAAGCTAATGATTATGATTAATTGCATTTTTGTTGACTGTACACCAAGATGCCATGGTTAGGATTCATGGTTCATTTTTAGGGATTCTTCATACAAGAACAATTAGCCATTAATAATGGTACCATGATTCTCGTGAGGTTGAAATGAGTTGATTGGTACCATTGGTTGTGATTTATCATGCTTGCACAGGGTTTTGGAGATGCACAGGGTTGTACCTACGCCCAATGTCCGTAGGTAAAAGTATTTGTCTAAGACGATAGAGGCAACAAGGAAGATGATGGTGTGGCATGCTGTGAATGGGGCATTTGAAATTCGCGCGTCTCAAAATTTGTTTTTTTTGTTTTTATCATATAATAATTACTTGTTATCATTTATACAACTAACCAAGCCAGCTCAGCTGGTAAACATGCAGTATGATTATGCTCAAGGACCTGGGTTCCATCCCCAGGTCCCAACTTTATTTCCTATTATTTTTTCTTGCATTATCAGGTGCGCGTATATCCAACGAGTCCACCATGTACCATCAGCGTCCAACCAATTAGATCATCAACATGCCAGATCTAAGGCCTTCCCAATGAAGGTCCACCATGAGCATAAGTCAAGCGCATGCATGGGATTGGGAAAGTCAACAAAGGCCATCAGCATTTGGGCCCAGAATTTTCCATCTACACCCCCTCCTTTTGCTAACACCAGGCCCATTCTTATTCATTCTTTTTTATTTAATTTAATTTAATTTAATTAGTTTACTTATTTTTTAACCTAAATTAATTTCTTTTTGCACAAAAAATCATAAAATCAAATCTCACAAATTTAGAATTAGGTTTTTATTTTATCAAATTTAATTTAATGTTAGTTTAATTTAATTTAGGTTAATTCTAACTTTTTTATATGTATTTAAAATCAATTAGAAAAGTTAGGGTTAGCATGTGATTTAATTTTTATTTCTTTCTCAAATAAAACAAAAATAGGTTAATTTAATTATTTTTCTTAATTAAAATTAATTAGTGATTAGGTTTTTTTATTTATTCAATTAAACTTTTCAAAATAATCAAAAACAACAAAAAAATGATTTTTCTTTAAATAACAATTAGGTAGTTAGGGTCAAAACCCTAAATCTCTCGTTTTCAATTCATCGCGCGCGTTTTATTATATTAATGTAACTGCTCACGGTATGTAATAGTTTAATTAGGATTTTCTTTATTTATCGTCTTTTACGGGTTTTTTGACTATGTAATTAATCCATACCCCGAAGCCTTGTAATAGCGTAGTTTTTATTTCTCGCATTTTAATTCTCGCAAATATTAACCGTTAGATGTATGTTAATAGGATTGTATGACAAGATTGCATGATAATTTAAAATGGCTAGAAAACCCTAATGTGCAAATATATGAACTGAAATCAAATCACTCGTGCATGAGCAGTCCTAGGGTATACTCTCACTCCGATTGCCTTCGGTAAACGATCATTAAGTATAGGGTATCTTAGTGGTTGCCCTCCTGTCTAAACAAATATCAAATGTCCCGTTCGAAAATGTTGCCTCAGAAAGGTTGCCTCGGAAATGTTGCCTCGAATATGATCTTAAGACATTAGGGTTATTACTAAGACGCCCTAACATTGCTTTAGTGATCGTACGTCCCTTTCGAATTGACCCTTACAAATCCAATGACGGTGCTACCTATTTCTCAATAGTGGGATAACACTGTCTAAAAGAAACGAGAACATAAATGATCCTTTTTTCGAGTAGGTAGATGCTAGTAGGTACTTGCTCAAAACAAAAAAGATTTTTTACACTCACACTTTTTCGAACAATGTTTTCAAAAACGCTTCGTAACACTCTTGAGGATAGAAATAAGGGTTAAAACGAAGTAAAACAAACTTTTCAAAACAAACACACACAAGAAATTTAAAAAGATGAGCAAGTACCTAAGAGCCAATGGAAAACCATGGATAGAAAGGGTGCTAACATCTTACCTTTCTATAATCTACCCCCCGTACTCAAAATCTCGAAAAAGGAATTTTTCTGTGCTTTTTTTCCTTTCTAGTTGGATAAAATAAAAGTCGGCGGCGACTCTTGCTTACCGCGACATTTTGCGAATAAAAAAACGCAAAACGTAAACCAGCATTTCCAAAACAGTCGGTTCTGCCACTGTATCATAGAACTGGCGACTCTGCTGGGGACTTAATAAGTGGGGTATACCTTAGGATTTAATTCATCATAAATTGCTTCTCTTGTTTGTTTTGATTGCTTTACTTTTAAGGGTTTTGTATTGGGTTTTGTATTGCTTTACTTTTTAGGTAAGTAGCAATAAACTGTGAGGGAACTGTACGGCATAGACCTATACGGTTGAAGCAGTAACTATGTTAATATGGAACATTGGTTGGTACCGGTATCCCTTGTGGAGAAACGAGGAGAATACAGGGCCATTATGTGTGTCGTTAAGAATCAATTGACCTTAGAACCCTTAATCGACCAACTTGGTCATTAGAAAGTAGTGAGATAGTCGGCCTCAGTGTAAAGCTGGGAACTGGTTGATACTCGATGCTACACTCATTGAGACCATACTCTCGAGATAGTTCTGGCCGCAAGAAAAGATTGCGTGAGCTGAAACCATGACCGATGGAGGATGGTCAGTGATATTGAGAGCCTCTAGAACCCGGTTACTTTTGCTAGGACAGGTTGAAACCAACTGAACTTCAAGAGGGTAATACCTTTGACCCCATGCAAGCCTTAAACTTAAGGGCTATTGTGTGACTTGTTTTCCTTTGCCATGCCTGTTATCTGCTATACCTGTTGTTTTTTATCATGACATCATGCATCATAACATGGCATTCATACTTCATTATACTGACCATTTCAAAGACCGAGGGAATTTATATTTGTTCTATTTTGCAGATTATGGCTTCCGTGCGCAAAAACACCATCCGAGTTAACTTTGTGCAAATACTTGTTCAACTTAAAGAATTATCCTCAAGAGTTTCTGAGACTTCCATGTTCATTAAGAGACATGGTCAGTTTCTTAGCCTGGTCACCTCAAAGCTTGATGAGCAGATGATGAGTGTGCTTTTCCAGTTCTTCGATCCTGTGCATCATTGTTTCACTTTTCCAGATTACCTGTTGGTTCCCACTTTGGAAGAGTTCTCTTACTTATTGGGTATATCCATACTAAAGCAGGTGCCCTTCACAGGTATGGAAGAGACCCCTAGACCGGAAGACATTGCCTCAGCTCTGCATCTAAAACGGGTTGATGTAGTATCTAATTGGGAAACACGAAGCGGGGTCGGAGGTTTCTTAGCCAAATTTATAATGGATCAGGCTCAGCTGTTATGGGATAATTTGGATTTTCAGGCTTTCGAAGATATCTTGGCTCTCCTTATCTATGGTTTGGTTCTCTTCCCGAATTCGGATTCCTTTGTGGATATGAATGCGGTTAAGATATTCCTTTCTCGTAATCTTGTGCGTACTTTACTGGGTGATATCTTGCATGCCCTCTACACTCGTACTGTGCAAAGAAGAGGGACTCTTATGTGTTGCATGGCATTGCTGTTGAGGTGGTTTATTTTGTACCTCCCTAAATCTGTGTTGAAGAATGAAGAAGGTTTGGGATGGTCCTACAGGATAATGTCACTTGCCAATACAGACATTCTTTGGAGTTCCAAGGCTATGTAAAACACTATTGTCATTGATCGTTGTGGAGGATACCCTAATGTCCCGTTGCTTGGAATCAGAGGGGGTATAACCTACAATCCTTGTCTGGTTCTGCGACAATTGGGTTGTGCTCGGAGAGACGGTCCTCATGATCTACTTCTTGAGGATATTGCATTTGACTACAAGGAAGACATTGACAAGCACCTCCGGAGGTTTATACAAGCCTGGGGCATGGTGAACAGATCTGACCCCCAAAAGCTAGGACCAATGACTTCTCTCCCTATACAGCCTTATCTCCAGTGGGTCCGAGCTCGTGCACAGAAGCATGGAATGCCCTATGAAGTTGTGTTACTAGTGATTGTGGAGCCCACCAATGAATAGGGCATTCCTTACACAGCTCTTTACCCTTACATGCCCACTGATCCTGGGGCATTACAAAGATCCTGGATTCAGCTGAAAGAGGATACTTACCGGGAAAAGTACCATGAGCAAGAAAGGAAGATCTTGAAGCTCACCAGGCAACTCGAGGAGGAACGAGTGATCAATGACTACGTCAGCACAAAGAGGAAGCGTCCATGGGATTTCTTAGTTTTCTTTTTTCTAGTTTAGATTTGTTTTCCATTTATTTCTTTGTAACGCCTTGAAGGCATTGTTGAACCTTTTTATCAGTTAATCTAATAAAGTTTGTTTTATTTTTGGTTTGCAAATTTAAATCTCCCAAAGTCTTTGAAATCATTACATGCGCATCCCATTATCATGCACATCATTACAGGTACCACTACAGGTTTCTCATCTTCTTCGCTGTTTATTTCAGCAAAAACGTCTTCTGATCAAGCCATGAAAGATCTTCACGCACAAAATTCCTAATTCCAGCAGATGTTCTTGAGTTTGGCTAAAGGGCAAGAGGATTTGAAGACCCTGATTCTGAAAGAAAAAAAGAAGAAGAAGAAGGTTGGTATTCTGAACATGGGTAGAAGATTCGGAGAAAGGATAAGACAATCAGTTGATCTGACCTCCTTATCCAAGGACGGGGAGAACCAAGAAAGGACAAAGGACCCTAGTCCTGAAGTTTCTGATAACGATACAGATTACGATGAAGAACAATATCCTCCTGCTGAGGATAGGTACAAGAAACTAGAAGACCGTCTGAGTGCTATGGAGATTCAGAAGATCCCTGGTCTGGATTTTGGAGAGTTGGGATTGGTGTCGGGAGTGGTGACCCCCCATAAGTTCAAAGCTCTGGTTTTTGCCAAGTACGATGGAGTGTCCTGTCCAAAACTCCACCTTCGCTCGTACGTCAGAAAAATCCAACCCCACACTGCTGATAAAAATTTGTGGGTACATTTCTTTCAAGATAGTCTATCAGGGAGTCAGCTTGAATGGTTTTATCAGTTGGAAGGAGCCAATGTCTGAAACTGGGAGGACCTTGCTGCTGCTTTTTACAGGCAATATCATTATAATGCCGACCTTGCTCCCACTCGTACTCAGCTTCAGGGTATGTCTATGGCTGCAAGTGAAGATTTTAAGGACTATGCTCAAAAGTGGAGAGACTTGGCTGGAAGAGTCCAACCCCCTTTATCTGATAGGGAGTTGGTTGACATGTTTCTAGGGACGCTATCTGGTCCATTTTTCAACCATCTGATCGACAGTTCATCATCTGGGTTTATTGAGTTAATCTTGACTGGGGAGAGAGTAGAAGCTGGTATCCGAAGTGGTAAGATATAGAAGGATACTTCGTCAAGTGCAGTAAAGAAGCCTTTCACTGGTAAGAAAGAAGCTAGTGCAGTCTATGGCTCGAGGAGCCAAAGCAGGCTTGAACACTGTCAAGCGGTAAATGCGGTAGTGATATCAAGACCCACAGTTACTCCACGATGCAACAATCAGCAAAAGGCGGAAAGACCACAGAGGCAGTACACTCGGCTCAATATGACCTTGTCTCAAATTCTACCACAATTATTGAAAACCAACCTGGTAACTCTGAGGGAAGCTCCGAAGAATCCCAACACCACATCTCCCCACTATAAACTGAATGCCCGCTGCGCCTATCATTCCTAAAGTCCAGGTCATGATACAAACAATTGTTGGGATTTGAAAAACAAGGTGCAAGACTTGATCGAAGCCAAAGATATTGAGTTTGACGCCCTGGAGAAGCCCAATGTCATAACTGCTCCGATGCCAAACATGGTCATGGAGTAAATGATGTAGACGATGATTTATTTGTGACCTTTGTGGAAGAAATTTCTACTCCTTTGATAACAGTAAAGAAGAATTTGTTGTTAGCCGATTTATTTTCAGGCTGTGGTGAAGGTTGCCACATGTGTTCAATTCTGCTTGCTGGTTGCCACTTATTGAAATCAGGTGTTCAGCGTCTGATGGATAACAAAGAAATCCTGTTTGAAAAGACTATAATTCTGTTGGTTCCAATTCAAGATGTTGACATCAAAACCATTTCCTACAATCCTTCCAAGGTTTCCTCGAGAAAACCTGTTAGGATTACACCCGTCCCAAGAATTGCTCCATTAATAACTACTGTCCCTGGTCCTATCCCATACACTTCAAATAAGGTTGTCCCTTGTCACTATGGTGCTGATGTATATTACCATGGAGTTAAGCAAGACTTAAAAAGTGAGGAAGTTGATGTTGATGTCAGCAATATTGTCGGGGCTAGCAAGGTCACCATAAGAGAAAGACTCTTTTCTCCCGAGATTTCCCCTCCGACTGTTCACAAACCTGTTGTCATTCCATCTACTAGTACATCAACTACTATCCCGATTCCTATTCCGGTTATCACCCCTGTCGCCGAGCCATCTGGGACTCGGGGCAAAGAAATCATAGGTGAGCCTGCCCGGACAGAGGCACCTAAGAAGATCATTGTATAAACCTCGAAACAAGAGATAGAAGAAATTTTGAAGATTATCAAGAAGAGAGACTACAACGTAGTCGAGAAGCTGGGGCAGACCCCGTCGAAAATCTACATGTTGTCCTTATTATTGTGCTCTGAAGCCCATGCAAAGGCTTTAATTGCATTCCTCAAGACTGCGCATGTGCCGCAGGAAACTTCAGCCGATCAATTCAAATATTGCGTAGCTAGTTTGACTGCCGACAATGGGCTGGGTTTCTCAGATGCAGATCTGAGTGCTAAAGGAAGAAATCACAATGATGCTCTTAACGTCTCGATCGAGTATAGGGGAACTACTATGGCCCATGTACTGGTGGATATCGGGTCCTCATTGAATGTTCTTCCAAAGAAAGCATTAGACCGTCTGGACTGTGAAGGTTTGATTCTAAAGCCGAGCAATATCGTGGTCAGGGATTTCGACGGGTCAAAAAGGATGGTGCACAGGGAGGTGGACATCCCTGTTAAAGTTGGCTCTCAGACTTTTGCATCCACCTTTTATGTGATCGATATCAGACCATCATACTCTTGCTTGTTGGGTCGTCCTTGGATTCATAAGGCTGGGGCAGTGACTTCCATGCTCCATCAAATGTTGAAATATTCCGTAAATAGGAAGATTGTCACGATACAAGGTGAAGAGGAGTACACGGTGAGTCATCTCAATTCCTTTCGCTACATGGAGATGGATGGGGAGTTCATCGAAACCCCTTGTCAGAACTTTGAAGAGGTCCCTCAGACCTTGGCGTCAACCGAAGTTGCTACCGACAAACCTCCGATGAAGATGGCTTCTCTCAAAGATGCCATAGCTGTAATTGAAGAAGGTGCGTGTGCAAATTGGGGTTAGATCCCTGATTTTATGCATAAAACTGACAAATTTGGTTTGGACTTTACTACAGGGGCTCAAAGGGCTGTTAGGCGCGCACGGATTGGAAGACCTCCCCTGCACATCAGCAATCAGGGAGTTAATACGGTGGAAGACAGTGAAGAAGATTCAGATATCGACAGTTGGATCTACCCAACAACCAATGGTGGATTAAAAAATTGGACGGCGAAAGAATTCATACCTGTTTCTTTTATTTCACAGTAATTGACTTTTGTTTTGAAGTTTGTAATAAACAGTTTAAAACTTTACGGCCCGGTGCCTTGCCCGAGGCACCCTGACTTTGCTTGTGAGGGATTATTATTTGTCATTTCATATATCATTAATAAAACATTAGACGTTTCTTGCATTACAAATTTTGTGCTCCTTGTTTTTTATGTTTATATCTCTCACTTTATCAAAACAGTTATTCTCTTACACACACTCACATATCATAATGCAGATCCACATCCACTCTGGATCCCGTTGATAACGACTCTGCTATTTCCAGTTATGACTTCGAAAATCCGATCAACCAAGCTGAGGACGAAGGCGAGGATGATTATGAGGTGCCTGGAGAGCTTGCTAGACTATTACTATAGGAAGAAAGGGCCATACAGCCTCATGAAGAGCCAATTGAATCCGTGAATTTGCGTACAGAGGAAGACAAGAAAGAGGTTAAGATAGGTGCAAATCTGGAGCCTAGTGTCAAGAAATGGTTGATACAGAGGCTACGCGACTATGTTGAGATCTTCACTTGGTATTATGAAGATATGCCTGGTTTGGACACCAACATTGTGGTTCATCGTCTGCCGACTAAAGAAGACTGTCCTCCGATAAAACAGAAGGTTCGCCGTATGCGCCCTGAGATGTTTGAAAAAATCAAAGCTGAGGTCATGAAACAGTTTGACGTCGGATTTTTAGCTGTCACTTCTTATCCGCAGTGGGTTGCCAACGTTGTTCCAGTGCCTAAGAAAGATGGTAAGGTACGGATGTGTGTGGACTATAGAGATCTGAACAGGGCGAGCCCCAAAGATGACTTCCCACTTCCTCACATTGATGTTCTGGTCGACAACACCGCGCAACATAAGATCTTCTCCTTTATGGATGGTTTTTCTAGTTACAATCAGATCAAGATGGATCCCGAGGACATGGAGAAGACAACCTTCGTTACACAGTGGGGCACCTTTTGCTATAAGGTCATGCTATTCGGATTGAAGAATGCTGGGGAAACTTATCAGCGCGCCATGGTCGCTTTGTTCCATGACATGATTCACCATGAGATTGAGGTTTATTTTGATGACATGATTGCAAGGTCCCATACTGAGGAAGAGCACCTTGACCACCTCCAGAAACTGTTCGACAGGTTGAAGATGTACAAGCTGAGGTTAAACCCGAACAAGTGCACCTTTGGAGTAAGGTCTGGTAAGCTGCTGGGTTTCGTCGTCAGTGATAAGGGTATTTAGGTGGACCCTGCCAAGGTAAATGCCATACAGGAGAAGCTGGCTCCCCGTACAGAAAAAGAAGTTAGAGGTTTTTTAGGACGTCTGAACTACATCGCCCGATTCATTTCACATCTGACTGCTACTTATGAGCCAATCTTCAAGCTGCTAAAGAAAGATCAAGTGGTAAAGTGGAATGATGAATGTCAGACCGCTTTCGAAAGGATCAAGGAATATCTTCAAGAACCACTAATTTTGATGCCTCCAGTTGAAGGAAGACCTTTGATTTTATACTTGACAGTGCTGGACAATTCAATGGGGTGTGTGTCGGGGCAGCATGACGAGTCTGGCCGAAAAGAGCATGCTATTTACTACCTTAGCAAAATGTTTACCGACTGTGAGACCCGATACTCATTGCTCGAGAAAACTTGTTACGCTTTGGCATGGGCTGCTCACCGGCTGAGACAGTATATGCTGACTCACACCACCTTATTAATATCAAGTATATCTTCGAGAAGCCTGCCTTGTCCGAAAGAATAGCAAGATGGCAGATGATCTTAACTGAGTATGACATCCAATACACAACCCAAAAAGCAATCAAGGGGAGTGTGTTGGTGGATCATTTGGTGCATCAGGCCGTGGATGACTACCGGTCCATGAATTTCGAGTTTCCGGATGAGAACATCATGTTGGTGACCGACTGTGAGAAACCTGGACTGGATGAAGGACCTGAGGAAGGATCCCGATGGTCTATGTATTTTGATGGAGCATCGAACGCATTGGGAAATGGAATCAGCGTTGTGATCATATCTCCTGAGGGTTGTCATACTCTGTTCACCGCCCGATTATGTTTTAACTGCACCAACAATATGGCGGAGTATGAAGCATGTATCCTGGGTCTTCGAGCTACTATTGGCCTAAGGATTAAGTTCTTGAGTGTATTCGGAGATTATGCTCTAGTGATCAGTCAGATCAAAGGCGAGTGGGATACGAAGCACCCTAATCTTATTCCTTACAAGGAGTATGTACTGGCATTTCTCCCACACTTTAAGGAGATAACCTTTGAACACTTCCCTAGAGAAGAGAACCAGTTAGCGGACGAGCTAGCTACCATGTCTTCCATGTTCAAAGTCAGGTGGGACAATGAAGCTCCCCAGATTACCATCGAGAGGCTGGACGAACCCGCACATTGTTGTGACATCGAGACTAAAGAGGTAGCAGATAAACCTTGGTTCCACAAGGTAAAGAGGTATCTTGAGGCTCAAGAATACCCTGAGGGGGCATCTGTTAATGGTAAGAAGTTTCTGAGAAGGTTTGCCGCAAAGTTCTTTATCAGCAATGGGGTTCTCTATAACCGTAACCATGATTCAACCTTACTGCAATGTGTGGACAAAAGCGAGGCAGAAAGAATCATGGCAGAGTTACATGAAGGTACCTTCGGAACTCGTTCCAGTGGACATACCATGGCAAAGAAAATCCTACGGGCAGGATATTATTGGTCTACTATGGAAGCCGCTTGTTATCAGCACTCTCGAACCTGTCATAAGTTCCAAGTCTATGCTGATAAGGTGCATGTACCTCCAGTTCCTCTAAATGTTTTGACAGCTCCTTGGCCTTTCGCAATGTGGGGCATCGATATGATCGGCGAGATCAGACCTACTGCATCCAACGGGCATCGTTTCATTCTGGTAGCTATTGATTACTTTACAAAGTGGGTCGAGGCAGCTTCCTTTGCTACAGTAACCAAGAACGTCGTGGCGCAGTTCATCCGACACAATCTGATCTGTCGATACAGTGTGCCAGAGAGGATCATTACGGACAATGGTACAAATCTCAACAATACAATGATCACCGAGCTCTGCAAACAGTTTAAGATATAACATCACAACTCTTCTCCCTACCGGCCGAAGATAAATGAGGCTGTTGAAGCGGCTAACAAAAACATCAAGAAGATTGTGCAGAAGTTGACGGTGACATACAAAGACTGGCACGATATGTTACCATTCGCTCTGCATGGGTACCGTACGTCAGCGCGAACATCAACAGGGGCAACACCCTATTCTATGGTGTATGGCATGGAGGAAGTCCTACCCATCGAAGTCCAGATGCCCTCTTTCCGGATTATGAAGGATGCAGGTTTAAACGAGGACGATTGGATCCAGACTCGGCTTGATCAGCTGAACCTAATCGATGAGAAGAGACTTACTGCTATTTGTCATGGTCAGACGTATCAAAAGCGAATGATCAAGGCTTTTAACAAGAAAGTCAGACTTCAAGAATATCAAGTCGGGGATCTGGTGATCAAACGCATCATACTGCCGCAAGGTGATCCCAGTGGCAAATGGACCCCTACATACGAAGGGCCATTTGTGGTTAAGAACATTTTCTCGGGAGGAGCTATAATTCTAACCATCATGGATGGTGACGACCTTCCTCACCCCGTCAATGCAGACATAGTGAAAAAATACTACGCCTAAACAAAGACCTGCCAGGTCGACTGGTCTAGGCAAAAATAAGGGCTTCCCGACGAACCAAAAGGGTTCGGGAAAAAGTAAGGGATGAAAATAAAAAAAAACTGTACACCCGGCAAGTCGAAAACCTTAAAAGGCGGCTTGGGAAAAAAGGGTATCCCGGTGGACTGAAAACCCGAAAGGGCGGTCCAGGCAAAAATTAGGGATCGAAGCGTAACACTATGTCTCATTGGATCATCTTGCGACCCGACTTCGGTATCGACTATCAAGCTCAGATGGAACCAATCAATCTGATCCACCTTCGACCAAGTAGCAAAGTGATGAGACGCTCAAAGATATAAGGGCAATAGCAGAGTTGGAACCCAATGGGATTGTCTCACATAACTGTTTTTCTTTCTTTTTCACAAATTGTATCATTTCTATCTTTCAACGGCGCTCTCTTACTAGGACGTCAGCCTCTTATACAAAACGCCTATTACAGGACAACTTCAAAGATCAATACAATTCATTTTCACAAGAAATTTCGATTTCTTTTTCTTTTTCTGTTTTGTTTTGCAAGAACGTCCAATGATTCATTTTTTATATATGCATTTGAAAATGATTGCTGCTCATAAATATTTACATGAGAAACAAAAGACAATTACTCATAATTCTAGGAACAGGGGTAAACAAGAAGTGTCCAAACCTTACAGTTGCTCTACCCACCAGGTACAGGAATAGAGCCAGCTTAAGAATATAACTGAAGTTCATACACTCCCCGCAGAATAGGAAGTATCCAAAGAAAATGGTGTTAGCTCTCCCCAGCAGAGGTTCATAATGGTGAATAAGTCGGCAAAATTCTCCCAAGCAGAATTTATCTAGCACCAGCAACAGAAGTTCACCCCCAGCTAAGTTTATTTCTCTAAATCAGCAGATCATCCAACAGAGTATCTCTCTTCCCCACAAAGTCATTCTCCCACAGGATTATTCTCAAACAGAGGCTCTCTCGATGATTTATTCTCAAGCAGGACAGGCGCAAGTCTCCAGATAATCATCTTATGTCTTTATCCCCATCAAGAATGAAGAACTCAACTCTTTGTACTCTCCAGCAGCAGTCCAGGATTTTTTCTCCCCAGCCGGAGAATATCACAAGAACATTGCATATCCATACATCATAGCACGCGCATACACATCATACAACACAATCTCATTTATTTTGAGAACATCATTACTCAATACATTTCATACATCATGACATTACATACGACTAACTCTTTACCTTTCAGGGAAAGATGTAATCAAGTTCTGTCAAGTATTCGCTGGTTCAGTAAAATCGATACTAAGATTTCTATTCCAGTTCAAGCTATGAAGCCCGGAAATTGACCGGATAATATCTCGAGTTCTCATAAATACTACGAAGCCTGGAATCGACCAGATAGTGGTATATCTTAAATTCAAGCTATGAAGCCCGGAAATCGACCGGATAATATCTTGATTTCTCCAAATACTACGAAGCCTAGAATCGACCAGATAGTGGTATATCTTAAATTTTATCTATGAAGCCCGGAAATCGACCGGAAAATAGCTTAACCTTCAGCAAGTTATTGTGAAGCCTGGAAAACGACCAGATAGAAATACAAGATACCATGAAGCCTAGAATCGACCAGATAATAGGTATAAGACACCGTGAAGCCTGGTGCACGACCAGATAATGGTATAAGACGCTGTGAAGACTGGAGCACGACCAGATAGCGGCAAAGGACACTGAAGCCTGGGACACGACCAGATAATAGTATAAAGTACTGCGAAGCTTGGAATTCGACCAAATAGCAGTTTACTCGGCCAATTACTATGAAGCCCAGTAATCGACCAGATATTAGTAATCCTTAAATTCAAGTTGAATCCCGGATGCGACCGGATAACCACTTGATTCCTTCTGAAGCCTGGAGCACGACCAAATAAGAATTGAGAAATTGCAAAGCCTGGAGAACGACTAGATAGCAAGCCTAATCTCATCTCCCCAGTAAGTCGCTGTAAAACCTGGAGCACGACCAGATAGTAGTTCATTTTCACCTCCTCGACTAAGAGATGATTCCCCAGTAGAGTAACGGACAACTTAAGTTCCTAAAAATCTATTTCTCTCAAGACAGAGAACAACATTCCCCAGCGAAGTCCTCCTCAACAACAGGTGTACGGGCTCTCGCAAAGGAATCTCTTATGCGATCGACACTTCTTCTGATGGCATCTTTAAGCCCATCTTCCGTCATTGAATTCCAAATGGCATCTATAATCCCGTTCCTGACATCGCAAGACAAGTACCACTTCATGCAAGTGCAAATTTCTGGGCACTCTAGTGTTCAATCATCTTCCACCTTCGGATCACGAAAGGCAGACAAGCCAATCTACATCCTCAGGTTTAAGAAGATTGAACAGGGGCAGCTGTTGTACCCCAAAATTTTCCCTCCCATATTTCTTAATATATGTCAACTGAGGTCCTTAAATTGTTCAAGGAAGTCCAAGGGTTGATCAGACAAACTCTCTCCTAAGGCAGTCTACCTCAAATTAGGGTTTCAGTTTGCATCAAGATGTCTGAGTCCAAAGGGTCCCAAATGCTAACCATTGCCCTAATATGTTCTCAAGATCATCCATGACAAGTTTCAAGCCTTGCAGAGGAATTTTGCTCAGTCAATTGCTCAAAGGCCTAAAAATCGACTATGCTAGGGCAAAAGTCAAATGTGGCCCACATTAAGTGAAACTTCAAGATTTTTGGTCAACATTCTCATTTTGAAGTATTATTCATCATTTTATCAAGTATTGATCATGATTCCTCAAGGATTGCTCACAATTCATCAAAACCCAAAATTTGCTAAATTAAGGTTTTGGAGGAAAAGTCAACTCAACTTTGACCAAGCATAACTTTCTCATACTTTATCAAAAATGACCCATCCAAAGCTCATTTTGAAAAGGATGTAATTCCCTACAATCCATCTTCAGCTCCAAAGTTCAAAATATGCACTCACAAGAAGATATAAATTTGGACATTATAGGTCATTTTGAAAAGTCAACAAAAACACCTTTTGGGTCAAAGATTCATACATGAACATGGAAGACTCAATTGAGATGAGACCAAAAGGTTTTCTTAAAGGACATCTTAAGCTTTATAAAAATTCCAAGAACACATCTCTATGGTCAAAATTGAGAGAGTTATGCATTGGCAAAGTTGACCCTTATTGCAAAATTGCCAAAAGTCAAATGTGTCCAAAATTTCAATTTTTGCTAAATGGGCCCAAATTTTTATGCTTGCAATGAGTTTGTAATGTGACCCACGACCCATGAGCTCTTCCACTTGTCATTGTTTTATTTTTGTTATTTATTTTGATTTTATTTCATTTAAATCAAATAAAATCAAAATAAAATAGTAAAATTATCAAAAGCTAATCAAATCTTGAGATTTTGTGCATGTTTACATTCACTATACAGCTGGAAGTGAGATCAAATCGTACAAGGCTCATATGGATACAAAAAGATTGAATTTTGCTTGATTTGGAAAGATTTGAACAAAGGATCAAATCATGAATCAATATTCATAATTGGAGAAGATTTGAAACCAATTGTAACCCTAATTAGTTCTTGGATACATAAGGTACAAATGCAGATAAAAAACAAGGGGGTTAGAGGTGTGCAAAATAGAAAGCAAAGTTGCAAAAATTCAAGAAAAGTTATAAATCAATTTCCAGGATTCAGGATATCTCAAGCCATTCTAAGCATACCAATCGTTTGTTGGGCATCCCAGGAACGTGTTTCAACCACTAACAAGCTTCCTCACACTCTGAATCGCGCTGTAAGTTTCACACAATTTCCATATTTTCTTGAAATTGAATACAATCTTTCTGGCACATTTAGCATGATTAATTGATATATTCATGATCCTTGAGTTATTTGCAAGCTAATGATTATGATTAATTGCATTTTTGTTGACTGTACACCAAGATGCCATGGTTAGGGTTCGTGGTTCATTTTTAGGGATTCTTCATACAGGAACAATTAGCCATTAATAATGGTACCATGATGCTCGTGAGGTTGCAACGAGTTGATTGGTACCATTGGTTGTGATTTATCATGCTTGCACAGGGTTTTGGAGATGCACAGGGTTGTACCTACGCCCAGTGTCCGTGGGTAAAAGTATTTGTCTAAAACGACAGAGGCAACGAGGAAGATGATGGAGTGGCATGCTGTGAATGGGCCATCTGAAATTCGCGCGTCTCAGAATTTGTTTTTTTTTGTTTTTATCATATAATAATTACTTGTTATCATTTATAAAACTAACCAAGCCAGCTCAACTGGTAAACGTGCAGTGTGATTATGCTCAAGGACCTGGGTTCGATCCCCAGATCCCAACTTTGCTTCCTATTATTTTTTCTTGCATAATCAGGTGCGCGTATATCCAATGAGTCCACCATGTACCATCAGCGTCCAACCAATCAGATCATCAACATGCCAGGTCTAAGGCCTTCCCAATGAAGGTCCACGATGGGCATAAGTCAAGCGCATGCATGGAATTGGGAAAGTCAACAAAGGCCATCAGGATTTGGGCCCAGAATTTGCCATCAACACCCCCTCCTTTTGCTAACACCAGGCCCATTCTTATTCATTCTTTTTAATTTAATTTAATTTAATTTAATTAGTTTACTTATTTTTTAACCTAAATTAATTTCTTTTTGCACAAAAAATCATAAAATCAAATCTCACAAATTTAGAATTAGGTTTTTATTTTATCAAATTTAATTTAATGTTAGTTTAATTTAATTTAGGTTAATTCTAACTTTTTTATATGTATTTAAAATCAATTAGAAAAGTTAGGGTTAGCATGTGATTTAATTTTTATTTCTTTCTCAAATAAAACAAAAATAGGTTAATTTAATTATTTTTCTTAATTAAAAATAATTAGTGATTAGGTTTTTTTATTTATTCAATTAAACTTTTCAAAATAATCAAAAACAACAAAAAATGATTTTTCTTTAAATAACAATTAGGTAGTTGGGGTCAAAACCCTAAATCTCTTGTTTTCGATTCATCGCGCGCGTTTTATTATATTAATGTAACTGCTCACGGTATGTAATAGTTTAATTAGGATTTTCTTTATTTATCGTCTTTTACGGGTTTTTTGGCTATGTTATTAATCCCTACCCCAAAGCCTTGTAATAGCGTAGTTTTTATTTCTCGCATTTTAATTCTCGCAAATTTTAACCGTTAGATGTATGTTAATAGGATTGTATGACAAGATTGCATGATAATTTAAAATGGCTAGAAAACCCTAATGTGCAAAGATAAGAACTGAAATCAAATCACTCGCACATGCGCACTCCTAGGGTATACTCTCACTTCGGTTGCCTTTGGTAAGCGATCATTAAGTATAAGGTATCTTAATGGTTTCCCTCCTGTCTAAACAAAGATCAAATGTCCCGTTCGGAAATGTTGCCTCAGAAAGGTTGCCTCGGATATGTTGCCTCGAATATGATCTTAAGACTTTAGGGTTATTACTAAGACACCCTAACATTGCTTTAGTGATCGTACGTCCCTTTCGAATTGACCCTTACAAATCCAACGACGGTGCTACCTATTTATTAATAGTGGGATAGTGCTGTCTAAAAGATACGAGAACAAAAACGATCCTTTTTTCGAGTTGGTAGATGCTAGTAGGTACTTGCTCAAAACAAACAAGCTTTTTTACACTCATACTTTTTCAAACAAAGTTTTCAAAAACGCTTCGTAACACTCTTGAGGACAGAAACAAGGGTTAAAACGAAGTAAAACAAACTTTTCAAAACACACACAAGAAATTTAAAAATATGAGAAAGTACCTAAGAGCCCATGGAAAACCATGGATAGAAAGGGTGCTAACACCTTCCCTTTCTATAATCTACCCCCCGTACTCAAAATCTTGAAAAAGGAATTTTTCTGTGCTTTTTTCCTTTCCAGTTGGATAAAATAAAAGTCGGTGGAGACTCTTGCTTACCGCGACATTTTGTGAATAAAAAAACACAAAACACAAACCAGCATTTCCAAAATAGTCGGTTCTGCCACCGTATCACAGTGATACATAAGAAGCTATATTTTCCTTCCTACTTGTGTTTTGAGCATCATTATCTAATGATTGTTTCATGAGATTTTGTTCCATGTCCCATGAATGTATATTGATGTTTCCTACTTCCCATAACATCTAATAACATTGAATTTGATTTATTTATGTCATATTGCTTTTATGCATCAAAGGGACTATACTTTAACATATATCATGATACATGAGTATGTCATCTTGTTGACAATTCTTGAGGTTTTAAATTCATGATTGATATCTTATGAGGGATTAATCATCACCCTATGATACACAAGATGTCATTTAACTCTTACTTGATCTTCATCAATATTGTTTGATTTAAGATAAGTACTATCTATCTTAGATTATGTTGTTCATCCACTAGGTGACTTTTGTTGTGTATGAAGTTTCATCTTCTTACTTGGTTACTATTGAATCTCATAATGAGTTAACTTACTATAAAAGTCATACATTTCATAATTATTTAATTATGATCTCTCTTACTTTAGATATTTACTTCTTAAATTGAACATTGCTTGCTTGTCTCCTTTGATTATTCTCTTTGTGTGATATGTATGATTTTTTTCTCTATGCTTGTGATGTTTGAATGCTTGGTCTTAGAGATCATTTTCTACTGACTTTTATGATTTTACACCTTCTAAACATGTTCCTTCTTCATCTATCCCTTTCTTGTGCTTCACTCGTCTTTAGGAACATGTTATGGTTTGGTTTTGACCTACTCTTGCCTTAACTTTTGTTATGCTTAAGCAGTTATCCTATAAGGTTGATAAAGGTCTTTGGTATATATTGTCTCTAATTGTTTTATTCTAACTTAACTCTTAATTGACATTCTTTCCATGTTGACTTTATCACACACTTGTTCTCACCTCACATCACAACTTTGATTGAAACTAGTTTCTGTACTTTGGTGTTTGTACCATGTTTTCAATGACTATTTGAACTTATTATTGACCATGAGGTTTGCGCTAAGTGTATAAAATGTCTATGTTTACCTTCTCTTCTTCACATTAACTCTTTCATCTCACTTGATTACTTGCTAGCATTGCATGAGGACATAAGTCCACTTAAGGTTCTTCAACCAACTTTCCTTGTATGATTTGATTGTAAATATTACTCAAGTTTGTTAATGTGATAATGATTAGTAATTGATGTGTTTTATTCTTAATTGTATACTTCTTCATCTATCTCACTTTATTTCACCTTCTTATACCATGCTTGGTTAGAAACTTGACACATGAATGCTCCTATGCTAGTATGCTCGCCTTTTTGACTTTTCTTGTAATATTTAGATATTTACCTATATTTCATGACTCTTTGGGAATTTTTTTGACATGTCTAAGTGTTATCTTTGATGTCACATTGTTTCCTCTTTTTGTTTTACCACTTACTTGTTATTTATTTGAGTTTTATCGCATTTCATCATATGAACTTGTCTTGATTAGGTGATGTTTGTTAACATGTAATCCCTTAATGATAGTTTCTGATGTCTTAAACCATGTTTAGACTTAGGTATCTACCTCTTGTCTCATCCATGCTTGCATTTTTTATCATGATGTGAAGTTTTTACTTCAAATTGCACACTTTCACTTCTACTTGCCTAGTTAGGTAATAGTTCATTCTTCTTGACACATGTTGTTATGTTTAGGGTAGTATAAGATGTTTAACATGTTAGGGTAAGAATCTATATCATGTCTTGGTCTGTTTTTATGCCATGCTCTTTTAATTGCTTTCATGCTTTCTTTTTCACTTCTTCACTTCTTCAAAGTTTGCTTGTGAGATCTTCATCTCTTATGTGTTTTATCACCATGGATTGTGTGTTTAATGACGTTTTATAATCCTTTTCCTTTATTTGAGACTTGATATTTTGTAATTTTAATACATGTATGCTTGATGTTTTGTCATCCATGCTTGATGTTTTGTCATCCATGCTTGATGTTTTATCATCTTGCTTCTTGATGTTTTATCATCTTTATGTTATGTTTAATCATCTCTTCTCTTATATGTTTTATCACGTTGTTTTATGTGTTTGATGTTTTATCATCTTTTACTTGATGTATTACCATCTTTTCTCTATTTGATTTATTACCATCTTTTCTCTACTTGATGTATTATCATCTTTGTGTGATGTTTTATCATCTTCCCTCTTATTTGATGTTTTGTCATCTCCTCTTTATTTTGATGTTTTATCATCCCTTCTACACTTGTTACTTGATGTTTTATCATCCCTTCTACACTTGTTAATTGATATTTTATCATCCCTTCTACACTTGTTACTTGATGTTTTATTATATTTTCTTATGTGTTAGGGTATCTATCTTAATTGCATGTGTGTTTATGTGATGCTTGCTTTCTCTCTTATCTAATTGTGATTGCCAGTTTCTTTTCCTCTTCTTCTCTTTTATGAGATTTCCATGTTCTCCGTAGGATCTTTAGTTCATACTTCTCTAAGTTTGAACTAAATAGAACTTAGGTTTTATATCCATGCATGACAATATTAGGTAGATCTACTTCTCATTCAAACTTTAGGTCCACAAGCATTACAACTTATAGGATTAAGATCCCCTTTTGTTAGTCTTTTCTTTTTTTTGCATCTGTAATACGGTGGGAGAACGGACTTGGTTTTGCGTTTTATCGCAAATATTGTGGATAGAAAGAGTCGCAACGACTTTTCTTTTATCCAATAAGGAAAGGTGAAAAGAACAGGAAAAACCTTTTAATATTTTGAGTTCAGGGGGTAAGTTATGAAAAGGGAAGGTGTTAGCACCCTTTTCATCTGTAGTTATCTATGGGCTCTTAATTTCTTAGCTCACTTTGCTTTGTGTGTGCTTTGAAAAGGTTTTGAAAATGCCAATATAAGGCAGTTCGATTTATAGTAACCCTTGTATCAGTCCTCAAGAAAGTTTATAAAGCATTTAAAAGTAGTTATTTTGAAAGTGTGAGGTGTGAAAATTATTTTAGTTTGTGAGCAAGAAATTAAGGGTATCTTACCCTCTGAAATTTCTTTAGTTATTCTTTTCCTTCACCGTTAGGGATGATGCTATCCATACCATTAGTTGGTAGGTAGCCCCATCCATTGGATGTGAAGGGACATGCGTAGGATCGTCGTTATGGTCATAGAAGGCAACATATAGGGATACCTTAGCTATTCGAAGGGACTGTCATCATATATTCGTAGGCAAGATCGAGGGACAAGATCATTTCTCGTAGGAAACTTTGAGGGACATCACGAGACTATGATCTTTATGATGACTTTAACCGAGGGTCTTTGCTAATAGTATCCCTATGTTCGAGGGACATGATCATTGTTTTTTTAAAGGAATCAGAGAGAGAGGCTACCTTAGAGGTGTACGTGTGTAAATGATCTAGCTCAGTTATTTTTGTCTTAAGAGTTAGGGTTATCTAAGAAATGATTTTAAATCTTTCCATACAAGCCTATTACTAACAGTTAAATATATACAGACAAGCAAGCATAATATAGGTGCAGAAAATAAAGTGAGGAAAAGTAAACCCTAATTAAGCTATTACAAGGTTTTGGGCCAGATACAATAGTATAAATTTGCGGGAAATAAAATTACATCTATTACAAAGAAAACTATGCGACCTATACAATTTCTCTAAAAGACTATTTTTTTTATTTTATGAAATATTCTGATTTTTATATGTTTTAATTTTAATTGTAAAAAAGAAATAAATGAGTGGAAATGGAGTTTCAAAGAGATAATCCAATCGTGCCCTAGCCATGGTAACTCATCACTCTTGCGTTAAAGCTTGCATTTTCTTATTCAAACCTGTTATAAACACCATGATGAACTCATATGTGCACATGAAATTAGTTAAATATGCATAGATTAAAAGATTCGAATTCAAGAAAATTACCAAAACCGGTGGGCTTGTGTAAGTTGTTCCAGACGTGAATATATTTGTTTCTGGACTTGGTGATATTCCTGGGAGCTTCAGGAACACGATTTGAGGCTTGGTTTATATTGAGAGTGGCTGGAAATTTTGATACGAGTTTGCACCTTTCTTTGAAAATGTGTGATTTTGAAACCTTGATTCTATGGAAGCAACTTTGAGTCTTTTGCCCTTGAGTGTTGCATGTATTTATAGAGGAATGAAAATGGATCAAAACAAGGCAAGGATCTTGTATCATTATGTCACAATTCATTGCAAAGAAAACACATTGAAATCTTTCCAAAATTGTTTTAAAAGCATTCCAAACTTGAAGATTGTTGTTCCCAACATGTTTTCACAGTTTTGGCAAGCTCTTATGAGGTCTTGGGCCTTCTAGAAGATATCCAAATGAAGCCCACACACCCTTTGGTCCATCAAATCATATTTTATTTGATTTATTTTGACTTAATTTGAATAAAATAAAAATAAATAAAATAAAAATCAAAGTAATTTATAAATGGACTTCCAGGTCCTCTAACATGTTATAAACATGTTTAAACCTCAAAATCTAGGCCCATTAGTCCAAAAGTTTAAGATTGCTCAAATGAAGTTTCATGCATTTTCTCAAAAAAATTTATCCAAATTGAACCAATCATAACTCTCTCAAATTTCATAATTGGAAGGTGATATTTGACTTTTTGGAAATATCAAGAAGTCCTATCTAATCTCTATGTTGATCATTTTTCAATTTGAAGATTTTATCTGGATGTAAGTTGCCTTGTAAAAAGTGTCTTTTTGCTGACTTTTGAAATTACATATAATGTCTTGGCCCATATCTCTTAAATGAAGCACTTTTGGACTTGAGATTAAAGACACAAAGTTGTATAGAATTTAATTTCCTTCAAAATGATATTTGGTTGGGTAAAAACAGATGAAGCATGTGAAAGTTATGCTTTGTCAAAGTTCAGTTGACTTCTCCTAAGGAAACCCTAATTTGGGAACTTTTGACTTTTGATGATTTGAGGGTTTTTCTTGAGGAATCATGATCAATCCTTGATCAAATGATTAATATGACTTTAAAATAATGATTTTTACCAAAAGTCTTGAAGTTTGACTTTATGTTGGCTATAGTTGACTTTTTACCCTATATAGTTGATTTTCCATCGTCTGAGCAATTGACTGAACAAACTTGTGATGCAAGGTTTGAAATATGACATGAGGATTATTTGAAGCATATGAGGAGTCATGAAAACCATTTGAGTAATTATAAGTCCAATTTACTTTTAGAAAAGCAAAACCCTAGTTGTAGGCTAATTTCTTAGGAGAAGACTTGTCTGATCAATTCCTTGAGTAATCTTGAGCAATTGAGAACACTAAGAAGATGATGAGACCTCTTGAAATAATTTGATTTAAAAATGAGAGGGAAAATTTTAGGGTACAACAGTTTCCTTTGTTTAATCTTCTTAAACCTGAAGGGTTAGATTGGCATGCTCGCCATTCATGATCTGAAGGTGGAAGAGGATTGAACATGTAAGTGCCCATAAATTTTCACTCGCATGTGATTTAAGAGATTCAAGATACTTGTTGAAAACTAGAGTGAAAAGATGATCAAATTTATGAAAACATATGTAGGTGGTGAATACAGATCCAAGATGTTTGAAGAATTATGTTCTGAACATGGTATCGATCACGAGGTAGATGCTCCTTATATGCCTTAATTTAATGGAATTTGACGAAAGAAGAAACATAACCATATTGGATATGGCGAGATGCATGTTGAAGTAGAAGAATTTGCTAAAATCATTATGGGGTGAAGCTATTTTGACTACAATTTATATTCTGAATAGGTTCCCTACCAAGAAATTGAAGAACAAGGTTCCTGAAGAATTGTGGAGTGGCAAACGACCACCAGTAAGTTATGTGAAGGTGTTTGTCTCTATGTGTTACTAGTATGTTCCTGATGTAAGAAGAAGAAAGCTTGATGACAAGAGTGAACCTATGATTCCGGCAGGATATCATAAAATTGGTGCATACAGGATATTCAGTCTAATCAATGAGAAAAGTGTGATAAGTCGAGACATTAATGAAAATTCTACTTGATATTGGAATTATAATGATGAAATTAATAATCCATTGATGAGCTATGGTTTCGACGAAGAAACTATTGAAGTCGAAGTTGAAGAAATTGCAAATATTCCAGCCGAAGTCTAACTAGTTGCTGACATTCTCGACACTCTCGAAGTCAAAGAGGGTGTGGCTATCTTAAACCAAAGACCTCAAATAACTAGAGTTCATCTAAAAAGACTTAAAGACTATGAAGTGACTGGTGAAGATGAAGTAACACCAGATGGAGAATTGGTTCATTTTGCTTGTAGGTGCTAAACCAATCATTTATAATGAGGCTTTGAAGATTAAATAGCGGAAGTCTTCTATATTCGAAGAGTTACAGGAAATCGATAGAAACAACACATGGGAGTTAGTAGAATTTTCACCATATACAAAATCTATCAAAGTAAAGTGGGTGTTCAAGTTGAAACAAAATGTTGATGGGTTGATAGCAAGATATAAAACAAGATTAGTAGCTTGAGGTTTTCTTCAAAAGAGAAGGACTTGACTACTCTGAAATATTTTCTCCAGTAGCAAGATTGGAGACTGTTTGACTAGTGGTAGCCCTGGCATTCAACCAAGGTTAGTCGACATTTCACTTAGATGTGAAGTCAAGATTTTTGAATGGTCCTTTAGACGAATAAGTCTATGTCACAAAACCTCCATGGTTTGTGATTCATAAGGAAGCGAGTAAAGTATGTAAGTTGCACAAAGTGCTATATGGCCTCAAGCATGCACCTAGGGCATGTAACAATAAGATTAACTCATACTTAGTCGAATTGGGATTTGTAAAATGAAAGTATGAGTATGGTGTCTATGTTGAGGTTGTAGCATAAGATATAACAATAATCTGATTATATGTCGATGACTTGCTGGTAACTAGAAATAGGTTAAAGGATTTATCAAAGTTCAAAGAGCTATTTGATGAGAGAATTTGAAATGTCGGATATGGGAAAATTGTATTATTTACTAGGCATGAAATTTAAACTTTTGAAGCATGGTATGATGCTATATCAAAGGAAGTATGTCAAAGAGAACCTCAAGAGATTTAAAATGGATGATTCGACTACAACATATTTACCTGTCGAACTATATTTGAAGCTGGAGAAGCGTGGAGAGGAAGACAAAGTTGACGTAACTTTGTTTAAACAAATAGTTGGATCTTTGAGATGTGTGTGCGACAGTCGACCTGATATAAGTTTCACAGTATGATTAGTGAGAAAATACATGAGTGAACCAAGGGTGTCACACATTAAGGCTACAAGAAGAATTCTGAGATATTTAATAGGATAGATAAACTATAGAATTCTATTTCGAAGAGACTCTGAAAGCAAAGAAACAACAATTACTTTTTTTCATATGCTGATTGGTGTGGAGATAAAGAAGATCTAAGAAATACAACTGGATATTTCTTTGAAGTATTTGGTACCCCAATCTCATGGTGCTCGAAAAATCAACCAGTTGTAGCATTATCATCGTGTGAAGCTGAATATATAGCAGGATCGTATGCTTCATGTCAAACAATTTGGATGAGGTCTGTACTTGAAGAAATGGAGGTCGAAGTGTAGAAACCTCTTGCAAATTGACAACAAGTCAACCGTAAATCTGGCAAAGAATCTAGTTCTGCATGGAAGAAGTAAGCATACCGAAGCTAGATTTCACTTTTTGAGGGAAAAGGTAAATTAAGGTGAACTTGAAGTTAGGCATTACTCAAGTGAAGTACACTTGGCCGATATTCTCACCAAAGGATTGAAGAATGACAAATTCCTGAATTTGAGAAAGAAATAAGGAATAGTTCATATTCGCTATTTTTAGAGTATGTTCGATACTTTGGATTATAGGGGGGTATGTTGAGATATTAGACCTAATCCAAGTTGTGTAACCTAAGTCTAAGCCCAATTAGAGTTTGTTAGCCTACTTAGTGTATAAGTTAGGTGTATATAAATAGTTATAGTTTGTATCATTATTTGTATAATTTCAGACAATAATAAAATCCTTATTTTATTTCATTCTCTCTCTCTCTCTCTCTCTCTCTCTCTCTCACTAAAAGTGTCTCATGCACTAACATTTCTTAGATTTATCTATAAGAATACTATTGAAGCATGAATATACATATGATTTGAAAATTGCATGTAGTTAGAGTTATGTTTCAATCTAATTAATAAGTTTGTAAAGTTGGTTATTTGTTAGTCAAGTAACTATCTAGTGCAGCCAAATTCCATTGCTTATGGTGCAAGTATCTTCTTTGTATATAAGTGAGTAATTGCTTATGATCACATCAATGAGAATTATTGTTTTTATATGTTTAATTGTTGTGTCCTAATATGGTATCATAACACATCAAGGAACATCATATTCCCATTTTTCATGATTAATCCATATTGTGTTCTTGATATCAAATTATGTTTGCATAAACTTTATCTTCTTCGCCAATTGTTGTTTTTCTCAAATCCTTCTACCATGACTATATCTCCTTCATCAATCCAAAAGTGCCTCTGCGTGTAGCCCCACAGAATCATCAAGTTGACAATGAATCAGCTTACTACATCCATCCAAGTGAAGGTCCAAACACGACCAATGTTAGTCTAAAGTTAGATGGTTCAAACTACTTATCTTGGGGAAAATGTATGAAATATGCTTTAGGAACCAACAACAAATTGAAATTCTTCAATAGCTACATTGATACTCCTGGACCTGATGATTGAATTCATGTTAATTGGGAATGACGCAATCATTGATCAGGACTTTATAAGTCTAATGGGATACTAACTGCAAGTATACAGTTTAGTCGTTCTAGTTTTAAATGATTATCGAACCCACAGAGACTGAGGATCAATCATATACGATCTAATGCTACAATTGTTTAACTAAGAGATGAATATTTGGTTTTAGGGGGGAAATGGTTTAATTAAAAATAATAGTAATAGCTATACCGGTATGTGATAGTCGGACTTCGGGAATTCGGTGAATCGCTTGGCATATAAAGTATTTCGGTAAAAACGAATTGTTTAAAAACCTGAGACATACACTCTCGTGTTCATGAAATAAGTCATGCTACTAAACCTAGTGGATGCACTTTAAATTTAATAACACTTTTTGAAAACAATTTGAGTTTAGTTAATTTGTTAAAACACTCTCATGTATTTAAAAATTAATGTTTCGTTACCACTATCTGAGTCGAACCCCAGCTCTCGCATGCAGGTTCTTGCCTTAATTAATTTCCCACTCTCGTGGCAAAATCATGTTAATTATCCTCTCACTCTCGTGACAAGGGTAGTTAAATTTAACATGGAAATTGGAAACAAGAAATTATTTGTAAATGTTTTTAGCCAAGTTATCACTGAATTCTTTCGGTACTTAGGAGTCACATACCGGTACAAATTAATTTAGCCGGACATAATATATTTAGTAACTATACAACTTAAAATAAAATCCATAAAAATAAATGACATAACACAAGAATGAATAAATATAAATTGCAATAAAAACTTGGAAATAATGTTGCTATAGTAATCTTGGATGCTTACAAATGTCTTGCAGTTCAATCGAAATCAATAATTGTGTTAATTCTTAGATGAAGAATTAACACTCTAAAACTAATGCTGGAGATAAAAATTACAGTACGTGTAGGAAAGGTTCAAAAGCAAGAAAATAGAATAATGCAGAAAACATATAAATTTGGCTCTTGATAAATTTCTTCGACCCGTCATCCATTGAACTACCACATATATATAGAAGAAAATATTGCAGTTGAGAAAAACATGGAAAAGGCTTGAGTGGAGAGAAAACCGGATGCATGGTTACCGAGTGGAGGAAATATAGGAGAAGAGTTCTTCCCTCAACGTTGCCCACGTCTCCACTAATTCATAACGTTGCCCTTTAAGCGTATGACGGTCGTCACAAGGGGGTGACGGTTGTAATGCACTTAAATAGCGCATTAAGCTCGTCAATGATGTGTGACGAACGTTGTTCTGGTTGTGGAGGCGTTACGGTCGTCACAGGGTGTGACGGTCGTCACCGTTACAAAATCTGCAGACTTTGCAGATTTGATTCTTTCTCTTCTGTTTCTTGGTTAGCTTCCTTCATGTGGTCCTTTTTCATTGATTTGAGTTGACAAATGTTGTACCTGTGAAAAGACACAAAAAACTCAGAATAATCGGGAGTTAGATGACTCAATGTATTATAAAAATCGGTAAAAAGCGTAGTAATTATATGATACGATTTCTTGTTATCAATCATCTCATTTACTCACTACTATAAACAACGCTTCTAACCTCGGACGCGAAATATGTTTTACCTCGACAAAAGAAGTGAGGTAAATAAGTTCTTCATAAAAAGTAAAGACTTATCACCTCGGTGTTTAAAACAAAGAGGTAATATTTTATTAGTTCATGGATTCAAACCTCAACAGCAACACATTTTATTATTTTCAAAACTAGCATATCTTTTATCTCGGTTTATCAAAATAACGGAGGGGTGTGATTATTTATTTTTTTTAAAAAAAATTGTTACATTGTTTACCCAAAATATTACATTGTTTATCCAAAATATTACATTATTTACCCATAATACTAAAATTAAAACTAATATCAAACTCTATATAGATCTATATAAAAATTAAATTCCCTCAAGATGTAGACTTTAGATCTTTGTATTATTGAATCTAGGTGAAGATCAAATAATGGGTGAAAGAATAATCTCTACGGATCTTGCATGCATTTGTTTCTTGTGAAAAAAGGGTAAGATAATTAATATCAATAATCAAAAATATTTTCCATACAAATAAAAATTTAATAAAACAGTCCTTGAAACCAAATGATTTTCTGCTCTTGCAATTAATCGCATGGAACTTTTCTAAGCGTCCTTAAGTTTCAAGCGCTTCATATGTTTAGTTTAGGTTTTATTTCCAATATTGTAAAAGAACTTATATAATGGATGTCCCTATGGTTTCACACGGATCACAATGGTAGATTCTGAGCGTTGATAACATTTAAATGGACAGAAAGGATTTGTTTAAGACCTTTGGAAATAGTAAAAAATAACACTTAACAATCCTCTCAGTTTTGGAATAAAACTGAGGGGTTAGATTAATTTTTTTTACAATAGTTAAATTGCTTACCCAGAATATTAAAAATACATTGTATGCAACAAATCTTTGCAGAATATCAAAATTGTCTACCCATATTATTAAAAATATAATATGTATAGGACCCATACAAGATGTTAGAGATTTGTTTCCCCATAAAAAAATTTATTTTTCCGCTGATATCCATCTTCTGAAAAGTTAAGCTTCCTTCTTTATTTAATTTTTCAAAGGTTGAGCTACCTTCTTTGTTTAACTTGTAGAAATAATGATTTTCTGCACTTACAATCTATCAAATGAGCAAAAATACAACAAAAAATTTCTCAAAAAAAATACAACACCATTTTGTAAAATATATTACAAGGGCGGAAAAATATTTTGTTCTAGATATAAGAATATTGAGGATTTTTTTCTGTCTTGCAGTCTATTCTAAATAATCATACGAGTTTGGGGCGGCTTCACATTAGCACGGAATATGATAAAAATCTAACAATTGCTTTTGTAGTAAAATCTACCTATTATACCTCTTAATTTATTTATAAAACCAAGATAATGTTATTATTATTTATTATTTTTTTAACTATCACATCGGTTAATATTTTAAAACCGAGGTCATAATTATTATTAGTTATTAATTTTTTAAATATCACATCGGTTAAGGTTAAAAATCAAGGTGATAATTATTATTATTTATTATTTATTTTAATTACATTTCCTACATATAATATTAAAATAAATTTTTTACAACAAATTTTTTCAATGGTTTTTCCGCACTTGCAATTCTTCATATGGTTGTTGATGCTTGAATATCAAAACTTTGCATCTAAGATTGATTGTTGATGTTATCATTATCACTTCCTTCACTAGCGCACACAATGTACATGCTTTGAATGCATCCAACTTCTAATAAGGTGTTTGTTCTAAAGATTGGAAAATGTTTTTCTGCACTTGCAATCCATTAATAAAGACTTTTAGGAATAAATCATTATTGTTCAAAACATTCAACAACAACAGCAATAACATGAACATCATTATTTGAGATGGATTGCAAAAGATGAAAAGCAGTTTTGTTCTAGGTAGAAGAACAATTTTTTCAGTTTTGTAATCCATCCCAAAAGAATGATGCATTCGATGGTGGGGCGGCTACAAGTAAGATGGAATTAGGGTGAAATCTGTTCAACGAGTGTTTTTATAGTAAAATCTAATTATTTTAACCCTCAAATTTTCAAAGAAACTGAAAGGTTAGATAATTTATTTCACACTTGTAAACAAATAAAAATATAAAGTGCAATAGCTGGTATTCGAAGCATGTCTGGAATGTTATATCACCTCGATTTCTAAAATAACCGAGGGAACAAGTTGTTTTTTTTAAATGACGCACCTTGGAATAAAACCTCGGTTTTTTCCTAGATGACATGAAAGCTTCGTCATGAAAGCGTTATTTGTTGTAGTGACTCATGAATAATAAACTTTTTATTCGATCAAATTACTTTGACTATAGTTATTCATGAAAACCTTTGGATGTATGGAATGATTTTCATGAAATATTATAAAAAGTTGATAGATTTTGAATCTCCACCCTTTGTTCTTCAATCAATAACCTCAAGAAAAATACTAGATATGCCATGGAATACTTCCGTGAATTGAATAATGTATGTGAAGAGTTCAATTTCCATCATCCTTGACCTATTTGCACATGTGCTCATAAATGCAAATGTAATGCTCTGCAACTTGCTCGAGAATACAGGCTTGAATACCAAGCAATCCATTTTTTAAAAGGTTTTAATGACACTTTTTCTGTTGTTAAAATTGAGGTCTTATTTGTAATTATGTTCTTCGTAGGACAGATGTTAGACAAAATGTCTAAGATAATGTGCACAACATATTATACCAAATTTGACGGATTATAGAAAATAAATCATAACACAATAAGTAACACAAAGGATATCCCAGTTTGGTGCAACGTCACGTACATCTGGGGTGATTCCAATTCAAGAAAGGATATCCATTTTCAATAGTAAAAATGCAAAGAGTCTTATATGAAAAAACCTTGTTCAATGCCTCTCTTCCTAATACTACCCGTGAATATCTATTTAGTACTCCATATAAAACTATTCCATTCTAAATAGTCAGAAGGAAAAATAGGCTTACTCTGAACTCTCCCAATTCAAGACAACTTTCTTAATACTACCTGTGAGGCTTCGTTCCTCCCCCTGAATAAAAGACCTCTCTCACTTTCTCTCAAACAATCTTCTATGTTTGGATAACTAAAATATGAGTATGGATGGTATAATAAGCTCACAACTCAATACTCTATTATTCTAATTTATATTTAAAGCACATGGATAGAGTGTACAAAATACAAACAAAAAACAAAAACTCAACTAAAAAAATTCTCCTAATGAGTAGATATTTTCTCTTGAGTTTCGAGTCTTCATAAAGGAGATAAAATTCTTATATAGCCACAAAAGTCTAGGTCCAAAATCCCACCATATATTTCTATTGGACTTCTAAAAAGTTTATGAGATCAATTTTCAATAATGATGTTTCCAATCTTGATTGATCTTCTTTAATAAATCCAAATCTCTTGATTATTCTTGTTGTAATTGATTCAATCACATCCTTTATTGATATCCTGTATGGATACAAATTAAGGATTCCATGTGCAATATTTCTAGAATAAGATATTTTCCAAATCCAAACTCAATCTGTCACACTTATATCTCTGATATAACAGGAAAGAAAAAAAATCATAAAAGGACATGATATACTTCAATTGACCTTACTCTCCAAGTAACCAGCTTGAGACAAATGTCTCACAGAATGTTGGAACATTTGGCCTGACATATGCACATGTAACAAAATTATGAATATTTAACTAATCAAATAAAATTTTTACTTGATATAAAACATAATTCCAACTTCTCCAGTAAAGGATTTAGAATAAATCTCTTGCAAAAACTGAATCACACTTTAAATAAACTTTTGGAGATTTTCTTATTAATAGAAAATCCAAATCTTGCAATTCAAAACAAATCCAATAAGATCTCTTCATGTATTTTAAATCTTCAATCAATATCTTTGCATATCAATTTCAGAACAATATTGGATAAGATAAATCTAAACCAAATCTTTCTTCAAAGTATATTCAAATAAATATTTTCTTCAATGAAAAACCAATCAAACCAAATCTTCTTATTTAAACAGAATACAAATCTTATTCATCCTTTATGGGTTATGATTTAATAAAATACTTTTCCAACTGATTTGGATTTACAAACTTCATAGAAACAAACACAATCACACTTACATTTACTCACAAAATCTAGCTCACAGACTGAGGCCAGATGTTACACCTCATGCAGGAATATCTTGTCCCACATGATTCCTCTTCACATATTATGTCTTGTTTCTCATGTCGTTTTACCTAAAGGAGCAAATCAAAGGAACAAAAATCCCCCCTTTGACAAATTTTGGCTAAAACAACTACAAGATGTTAAGGAGTGAATCTTCACAAAAACCCTCACACATAGTAGCACTTCTTAGAGTACACATACATAATAACATACATCAAATAAGGGCTCACATCATTCCACATAGACTTGCACACAAGCATACATGCATACATGCATGCACATAATATTACTCCTCATTCTTGTCACAATTTGGCAAATGTTTGAAAATAAGAAACCAAAGAAATATCAAAAGTGTCAACAAAATTGAATACTAGTGTCAAAGTGCAGTAACACACAAAGGTCAGAATATCACCAACATAATAGTGGAAAAACGACCTAATGTTGAGCTAGAAACAAACAAAGCACCAATATATCCTGCCACTAAGCAAGATGTTGTGAAAATTCTTCCAAACATTCTTTAGCGCAATGCAACCAAAAACATGTTAACTAAGAACAACCTATAAACATCAGTTTAGAGATGAAAACATCTTATAACTTCTTATGAATAATAGATGGAAGAAACATATTTTCTTGAATATCATCATATCATCATCTCCCCTTAGTTTTCTCTAAATGGGCAAGGAGTAACAGAAAAATCTAGCCTAGAATTTGAAAATACTAGATAACAAGAACCCCAGAACACATGCTAAAAATTGCGGTAGTAGCAACAACATGTTGAGGTGAAAAAGCTCCAACAG
The DNA here is from genome assembly GCA_948472305.1 of Vicia faba. Taxonomy (NCBI): domain Eukaryota; kingdom Viridiplantae; phylum Streptophyta; class Magnoliopsida; order Fabales; family Fabaceae; genus Vicia; species Vicia faba. Next base: position 1,363,900,007 of record OX451735.1, on the reverse strand, counting down.
GTGCACAGATGTTGGACACAATGTCGACCATATCTATTTTAACATTTAGTATGTTACTCAAAGTCAAAACACTTGGGGGCACCACCAATATCATCGTTACAAATAACAATGTATTTCTTTTGACCACTGAGAATATCAAAGATTAGAGAGGGAACAAGATTAAGTGGTTGGACGCCATGAAATTCAACGTTTTTAACCCATTCAAAAAGACAATATTATCCATATTTTAAGGTAGCATGAGTTCCTACCCGGTACAAAAAAACCAATGATGCAATAGTATATTGATTCTAATTGCAAACTTAGCATATTACTAAAACCCTATTCATGAATAACATGCACATTGAAAAGACTAATGTCCATGGTAAATGTTAAAGAATGCTATATTTTGACACACACGAAAAAGAGCATTTATCTAATATACAAAGCACTTATTCATAGAATCATGCATATTTTGACAATAATTTGATAACATCTATTAAAACTGGGTTTTATGCATGAAAAGATCAAAGGATGGAAAAAGGACAACAAAACTCATGTCTTGTTTCGCTATAGCGAGCTTGTAACTAAGGTTGGTTTGCTAAGCGATATTTGTTTGCGAAACAAACTCAACCCAGACAACCAAAATAGCCAAGTCAGTTGCAGCAAAGAGAAGCAAGCAATAGTGAAGGCCCGATTTGCTAAGCGAGTCTCATTTTGCTTCTCGAGAAAAGGTTTGCTTAGCGAACTCAAGACAAAAGCAAAAGCAGCCTAATTCTCCAGGAGCGAAGAATAGAGAGACATGTTCTCTTCGCAAGAAAAGGTTCACGTATCGAACTTTTGGCGGTTTACTAAAGGCGGTTTACAATTCAAAATCTTAATGAAGAAGAAACAACTACTTCGCTAAGTGAAGTATAGTTCGCTTAGCGAACACTGGCGGCCAGATACACTATAAAAAGGACCAACTATAGTGCATAAAAAAATTAAGTTTTTAGTTTGATATACATTTTATAATATTTGATATTTTTGATCCTGAGAGTTGTAATAGACACTTAGGGGAGGGAATCGAAGAATCGAGCTGGATACGCATCAAAGAAAGAGGAATCTTCGTTGATGCTCATTCATCTCCAACTCTTCCTTTTTTATAAGCTGCCTTGAAAATGGCTAACTAAACTCCCTCACTTACTAGGGATTGGATTACTCTACCAAAATCAAATGTATATTTACCAATTATACTTTTAATATAAGCATGTTGTTATGATTATCGATTTTATCTCATTCTTACCAATCTTATGAATTTGAATGTTAATGACAATTGCATTTGGAATCTGAATCAAAGATAATGAATAACTTAAACACTAATTGCTAGACATAGAATTAGGTTTAAGACCCATTTGAATACTTTTAGTTTAAATTCTGTCGGTTCGTTTAATCGATTGAGACATCATCTATTAAGAAAACTGATGGAAATCTTGAAACGACATGTAGACATATATGCTATCTTTGAAAAGTATGCGGAGGTAGTAATCAAACATGGTTATTGATGTTATGCAGAATCAATCAGTATATTTCATAAGAGAACGATAGAGGAAACCCAATCCCTGCAAGATTACTCTTTTTCTTGAACTCGTATTTATATTATTTCGTTTAATTTACGTTTCAATACTACTATCAAACAATACAGTTAAAAGACTTTAACTTAAGACGGTAACAACAATCTGATCACTAGTAATATCGCTCCAGTCTTTGTGGATACGATAACAAAAATACTTTATTTTGATTTACTAAAACATCAAATGGTGCTTTTGCCGGGGACTGGCGTTTAGATATTACGAGCCTAACAGTTATTGTCATCTTTTTAAGTTTGTATATTTTTTAAAAATACTGTATATATATTTATTCTTTATCTTACTTTCTCCTAACATTTCTTGGTTAGACTTGCAAAGCTTTGTGTATACGAGGTACAAACTCGAGGGAACTAGTACCTTTTGATCCTGAGATTGAAAGAACATCCCGAAAGAATAAACAACATACAAAGAAGAAAAAACAATCAACAAAACAAAAGAAAAAGGAATCTACTTCTGATTTATCAAAAACTTCGATCCCAGAAAACATGACAGGAGCAGATACCGTTAGCGGTCCTTACGAAAGCAGCCCAGGACGATTTGCTTGTCTTACCAACAGTCCAGCCGCAAGATGAGCGGAGATGAAAACAAGGCTACTACAAATACTATATGCTAATCCTTTTGCATGTTTGGATCATGAGTATCGACACACCAACCTCACAAAATTTTATGAACTCGTCGGTACGTTAGGTGCACCTGAGGCGGAGGAAGAAGATGTACTCATGAGATTATTTCCATACTCCTTGGTTGGAAAAGAAAAGGATTGGTATCTCTACCAACCAACAGAAACCATGACTAATTGGAATTTTTTGGAAAGGAACTTTCTTAACAGGTTTTTTTCTCACAATTGGTTCATGGATGTGAGAGAAGCAATTGCCGCATTTACTCAAAGTGAAAATGAAACTTCATGTGAAGCTTGGGAGTGTTACAAATCCATGCTACGGAAATGTCCAAATCAAGATTTTGACAACCTTCCGCAAATCCACATCTTTCGCAATGAATTGCAGCCCCAACCGAAACTCTTACTTGACGTAATAGCTGGTGGTTCCTTGATAGAAAATAGTGCAGAAGAAGTAGTCGTAATTATCAATAAAATGGCTCTTACCGATCATCAAGTCCAATACAATCGAGGTGCCACTCAAAAGAAAGCTGGAATTTTATAATTAGATACGAATGATGCAATCCTAGTGCAAAATAAGCTTCTAACTCAAATTGTAGAAGAGATGACAAAACAGCTATCCAAACTACCACAACAACTCAAGGAAATGCATGATTCACCAAAAACATCGCAACAAGTAGCCATTTGTGAGTTATGTATGGGAGACCATCAAACTGGATTTTGTCCTACAATCAATGAAAAAGTTAATTACATGGGAAATCAGCAACAAAGATCAGCTCTATACAATCAAAACTACCAACGCGGTAATAATGTGAATTACAATCAAAGGTGTGGGCAAGAAGTTGGAACAGCAAACAGACAAAACCAGTATCAAAATAACCAGCAACCTCAAAATATAAGTCATCAATATAGAACATCTAAGATTGAAGATACCTTACAACAATTCATGAAATTGTCTATTGCAAACCAGAAAAACACCAACGCATCAATCAAGAATCTGGAAACGCAAGTCGGACAGATTGCAAAGCAATTGGCAGAGCAAGAAGGAGGTACCTTTATAGCCACGCCTTAACCAAATCCAAAAGAACATTGCAAAGCAATCAGTACAAGGAGTGGTAAAGTGTTGAATGCAACCAGTAGCGAAACCGAGAAAAAGAAAAAATAGTGTTGTTTAAAATAAAGAAGAAGTAGAAAAGAAAAATGAAGAGGAGGAGAAAGAGGAAGAAAATAAAAGGGAGTTAGTATAAAAGGATCAAGAAGAAGAAAAAAATGAGCAAGAAATGAGTGAAGGGTGGAAAAGTCGAAAAACAAGAGAAGAAAAAGGAAAAACGATAAAACCACTAATACAAAACCTACCTTATCCTCATGCTCCAACAAAAAAAGATAAAGAAAGGTAATACACTCGATTTCTAGATATACTCAAGAAGTTGCAAATCATTATTCCATTTTCTAAAGCAGTTGAAAAAATGCCTACGTATCCTCGATTTCTGAGGGAATTTCTCACAAAGAAAAGGAGAATCACCGATGAAGAGACTATACACCTGGATTCATGTTGTAGTGTTATCGTTCAGCGCACACTTCCACAAAAAGAAAAAGGTCCAAGAAGGGTTATGTTACCAATCACAATTGGAAACTTAAACAATGGAAAAGCTTTAATTGATATTGGTTCAAGCATCAATCTCATTCCTCTCTCAGTTATACGAAGAATTGGTGATTTGGATATGAAGAATACAAGGTTGACTTTGCAGCTGGCCGACAAATCAGTTGAAAAGCCATCCAGTATAGCCGAAGACATGTTAGTCAAGGTAAATAAGTTCTTATTTCCCATTGATTTCATTGTTATAGATATAGAGGAAGATGATGATGTGTCATTGATCTTGGGGTGTCCTTTCATGAAAACTGCATGCATGATGATTGATATTAACAACGGTTTAAAGAAAGTGCGCGTGCAAGATGAAGAAGTCGGCTTCAACCTATTTGACACAATGAAACATTATAAAGACAAGGGATATTGTTTTAGAGTTGATACAATTGATAAAGAAATTATGAAAGTACAAAAACAAGCGCACTTGACAACACAATAAGAAAGAGCCCTCATGGATGTCTTTGAAGTTTTTGATCCCAAAGAAGAAAATGAACTCAATCAATGCTTAACAGATATGGATTCAGCAAAAGAAATACCATTGAAAGAAGCAAAAATTGAGGAATTAAAATAGGAATCCATGGACAAGAGCACCAAATTGGAATTGAAGTTATTACCGAAACACTTGAAATACGTGTTCCTCGATGAAGAATGCACGAAACCGATGATAATTAACAAATTTCTGACCAGCCATGAAGAAAGTAAGCTCAGTCAAGTTCTTAAGAGGAATCAAAACGCAATCGGATGGGTATTATCAGATTTGAAGGGAATCAGTCCATCGTATTGTATGCATAACATCATGATGGAAGAGAATTTCAGACCAATTGCCCAACCACAGTGGTGTTTGAATCGAACAGTGAAAGAAGTCATATGAAAAGAGGTTGTCAAGCTACTATAGGCATGTATGATTTATTAAATTTCAAATAGTGCTTGGGTAAGTCCTGTACAAGTAGTACCCAAGAAAGGTGGGATGACAATGATAACAAATGAGAAAAATGAATTGATTTTAACTCATACCGTAACCGAATGACGTAAGTGCATTGATTATTGAAGACTCCATCAAGCAACAAGGAAATCCCATTTCCCACTTCCATTCATGGATCAAATGTTGGAAAGATTATTCGGACATAAATTCTATTTTTTCTTAGACGGATATTCAAGATACAACCAAATCACCGTAAATCCCGAAGATCATGAAAAAATAGCCTTCGCTTGTCCATTTGGAATATTCGCATATCGAAGAATGCATTTTGGTTTATGAAACACGTCCGCAACATTTCAAAGATGTATGCATGCCATTTTTTAAATATGATTGAAAAATGCATTGCAATATTCATTGACGACTTCTCCGTGTTTGGTGAGTCAATTGAATTATACTTGAATAACTTGGATGTTGTACTGAAGCGGTGTGTGGAGACAAATCTGGTATTAAATTGGGAAAAGTGCAATTTAATGGTGACCGAAGGAATTTTTCTTGGGCATAAGATTTCAGCCAAAGGAATTGAAGTATATAAAACTAAGGATGATGTCATTAAAAAGCTGCCACCTCCAACCAATGTCAAGGGAATCTGAAGCTTCCTTGGCTATGCTAGGTTTTATCGATGTTTCATCAAGGATTTCTCAAAGATTGCAAAACCATTAAGCAATCTCCTCAACAAAGACAGGTCATTTATTTTTGATAAATATTATTTAATTTCTTTTGAAAGTCTAAAAGAAAAATTGAACATTGCACCCATAATCATTGCACCCGATTGGAAAATTAACTTTGAACTCATGTGCGATGCAAGTGATTATGCAGTCGGGGCTGTTTTAGGACAGAGAAAAAGCAAATTTTTTCATGCCATACACTATGCAAGAAAAGTGCTAAATGATGCATAAGTTAACTATGCCACCACGAAAAAAGAACTACTTGCTATATTGCACGCATTGGAAAAGTTTCGGTCTTATCTCATAGGGTTTAAGATTATTTGTTATACTAACCATGCAGCAATCAAGAACTTGATTAATAAAGCATATTCAAAACCAAGGATAATATGATGGATGCTTCTCTTGCAAGAGTTCAATTTAGAGATCCGCTGCAAAAAAGGAATCGAAAATCTAGTTGCAGATCATCTATCAAGGTTGGTAAATCCTGAAATTACAAAGGAAGAAAGAGAAGTCCTTGAAGAATTTCCCGGTGAAAAAATGCTCATGATTGAGGAAAGACCATGGTTTTTAAATCTTGAAAATTACAAAGCATCCGGACTTATTCCTGAAGATCTCAATGGGAAACAAAATAAGTTCTTGCAAGTGATGCCACTCATTACATATGGGATGATCTGTATTTGTTTAAAATTGGAGTTGGTGGATTATTAAGAATGTGTGTTACTAGAGAGGAAGAAAGAAGCATCACATGGAATTGCAATAATTCACCATATGTCGGTCACTATAGTGGAGAACGAACAACCTCCAAGGTATTACAAGAAGGATTTTATTGGCCTACTCTATTCAAATATACTTGTGAACATGAAAAAAATTGTGATAATTGTCAAAGGGTTGGTGGAATCTCCAAAAAGAATGAAATGTTGTTACAAAGCATGCTCGAAGTGGGAGTATTTGATTGTTGTGGAATCATTTTTGTTGGACCATTTCCATCTTCTTTCAACAATGGATATATCTTGGTAGCGGTTGATTACGTATCCAAGTGGGTGGAGGCTATAACATCACCAAAAGCAGATAGCAAAACGGTAGTGAAATTTTTAAAATGAAACATCTTCACAAGGTTTAGAACACCAAGAGTATTGATTAGTGATGGAGGCCCCACTTTTGTTACATACAACTTGCGATACCTCTTGAACATTATGGTGTCAAGCACAAGGTGGCATCATCATATCATCTGCAAATAAATGGACAAGCGGAAGTATCTAATCGAGAGATAAAAAGAATCATAGAAAAATAGTTTCAACCTCACTAAAAGATTGGTCATTAAAGCTTGATGAAGCTCTTTGGGCATATTGTACCGCATACAAAGAACCAATGGGTCTTACTCCATTTCAGATGGTGTAGTATAAAGCTTGCCATTTACCAGTTGAATTAGAACACATAGCCTTTTGGGCTCTAAATCTCTCAATTTTGATTCACAACACGCCGGTGCAAAAAGAAAGCTATAAATACATGAGCTTGATGAACTAAGGTTGCAAGCTTATGAATCTTCAAAGTTATACAAGAAAGAGTTGGGAAATATCATGACAGCTGAATCCTGCCTAAAGACTTCAAACTGGGGAAAACGGTTCTAATTTTCAATTCGTGATTTAGATTGTTTCACGAAAAGCTCAAATCAAAGTGGTCCGAACCATTCCAAATAAAAGATGTTAAGCCTTATGGATCTGTTGAACTAGAAGATCCAAACACCAATGTAACTCAGACAGTTAATGGCCAAATATTGAAGTTAAACTTAGGTGGTGAGATTGATCGAGTCACTACCATAATTCTGTTGCACAAGCGCTCTTCGGGAGGCAACCCGACTTTGTAAGTATTTTACTATTTTTATGTTAGGAGGCATAAAAAGGTTTATGGTGTAGAAGGTTAGCATCAATGAAAAAATTATGATATTGCAGAGTTCACTAAGAGAACTTAGTTCACAAAGAGAACGTCTAAACCTAGACAGTTTACTAAGTGGACTTTTCTCGCGAAGAAAACACGTTGTGGTCAAACATTACTTTATGACCATTAAAAGCACCACCTAATCACCTACCACACCTTTATATCACGTTATAGCTCTGCCTTTTACTATTTTTCTTTTTTCTCTTTCTATAACCCTAGATAACTCTTCACTTTTTACTTCACAATTTCACTCTCTCACCTTCTCACTTTTGCACACTACCCTTAACTCTTATCTACCTCCAGTTTTTGCAGCAAAACATCAGGAATAGCTCCCATATGAGATGCTGCTTCAAAAAAACAGAAGACCTCTGGAGCATGCTCTTCAAGGCACAAGAAACTTTCGACCAAACAAAATATTTCGGAGCCGAACAACAAGATAGGTATGAAGAGATAATAGGAGGGAATGTTGTGTATGAAAGGATTTTTGAAATCAATCCTCAAGGAAAATACATGGACTTAAGTGAAATTTGGACCAACCGTAAATGGGAGACACTCTTGAATCCTCACCGCAGCATAAATACTAATGTGTTGCGAGAATTCTATTCCAATGCCCTCCCCTCAGCGGGAAAAGCATTCTCCTTCACTACCAAAGTTGGGGGGGGGACATTTCAATTTCATAGGGATGTCCTTAGTAAATTTTTGGGCAATCCTCTAGTATTGAAGGAAGGGTAGAAGTGCCGATATCAAGAATCAATCAATGCTAGACCATATGTTGCAACAATTTCTAAGAGAAACCTTTTGGAAGGGCGAAGTGTGCAAAGAAATGCTTCTAGTGTAGATATTAGATTTCATAGGGAAGACTTAGTCCCGAAAGCTCAAGTCCTCATCCTCTTCATTTTGTACAACTTAAGGACGAGAAGTCACACATCCACCTTCTAATTGGATACGGCTCAACTTTTATATTTGATAATGTCTGGGACAAGGATTGATGTTGCACAAATCATCGCCAATGAAATGAGAAACATAGCGGAAAGTGGTAAAGAGTTTGGGGGTGGAACCAAATCTACTTACCCTATGGTGTATCTCGGTCTCATCATGGGACTAATAATTGCATCACGTGTATGAATTCCAAATACAATACACGTTAAGATCAAAACCAAGGTTAATGACACTTATATTGACAAATTTTTCTTGGAAAAGAAAAAGAAATAGACCTCGGGCAAGGTTTCATCCAGCACTCTTAAATTTGGAGATTGGGATCCACGTCTCCAACAAGCCTTCACCTATACTTGGGATCAAAACGATTCCAACCATAGAGTTATTGTTTCTTTCATGATTCTTTTTATAGAATGCAGGTTCAGCCAGGAGGGCAACCTAATGCAGGCCAGCAGTTCATGACACCAAATGAATTCGTGAAACACATTGCGTGGCCTGGGGACAGACCATCCTATCCAAGGGGAGCAGTTGACCAAGAAGAAGAAGAAGGAAGTGAGATGGAGGTAGGAACTCCAGGAGGTTCCAAGTCAGCATCTGAAGCCGGTGATGATGAAGACATGAGTGAAGAGTGAGGAAAATGAGACAATGTTGAAAGATCTCCATAAAATGAGTGATATTTTTAAAAATCTTTCAGCATAATTTATTTTGCATTTAGTAATTCTATGCTAGTTATTTCAGTTCAGTTTATTCTGTTTAGAATTCCGATTCAGTTTTTTTGTAATCCTTTTTATGGTATTAATATCGTAACATCACTTGGTACTTGGATATTTTAATGTTCGGTATATTGAACTTGTGCTTGCAATTCACTTTCTTTCCTCATCAAGTTTTGAAAAATGTTCAAAGAGAAGCAAAAAAATATGGTTTCAACAAATTCAGCAAAAATTGAGTAGTAATGATAAACCATGGGACAAAATGCATAAGGAAAAGGTACATGTTTTTAAAAGCTTTGTAGAATCTTAGCATGGTTTTGAAATAGTGGTTTGTACAAAATCATTTCATGATTCAATCTTACAAACACATATTATCTTACTTGAATCATATATCCAAAAACAACAAGAAGCCTTCCATTGTGCACAAAAAGAAATGAGTATGAATAACTTTGATTGAAACTCGGGAGATCATGTGGAATCTAAAAGATTACCTTGCGAAAATTTTGTGAAGCATCAGATCAAGTCTATTACAACTGATAAGAACCACTTAACCAAAGAGTCTCATAAATATACCGGTGAGTTGAGTGAACACGTGAAAAACCAATCTGAATCCAAGAAAACCTCTTGAAACAAAATGAAAAAAACCAGCCTGCTGGAAATTCAAGAATGAACCAAAAATTACTTGAAAAAAGTCTCAAACTCATGAAAAATTGATTTCAAAGCAAAACAAAAAGAAAAACAAATGATTGAAAAAGAAAGAAGAGAAAAGAGAAAAGTTGGGGAGAAACTATACATCACAAAAGAAAGAAAAAGAGAAGAGTTGAGGAGAGACTATACATCACAAAGAAACAAAGAAAGAATAAAAAAGACACATGTAGTCTCTCCAAATGATTAAAACCAAAAAGAGAAGGAGAAGTCAAAAAGAGAATGATTGACAAATCCAAATTATTAGTAGCCTGAGGAATAAAAAAACTCACCAAATAGCAAAATAGCCAAATAACCTTAAACACTTATGCTCACAAAGAGATTTCAAAAAGGAAATCATCAAGATAGAAACTTGAATCATTCAAGATGTTAACAAAGTTGTTCATGAGAGTTCAATTTACCTGCCACCACAAAATATTTGCTCCAAAAAGAAATCTTTATCATTTTTATGAAGAATGAGTGTTAGGATGTTTCAAAGAGAAAGATATATGGTTTGATTTGTTGATTGCATAAAAAGATATTTGCATAGAAATATATTGCATAATCATGCTTTGATTCTATCAAAGTGAAAGAAGAACAAAAAAAACCATTAACCAAGAGCATATTCCATTTGAACCATTTCATCTCAAAGAATTAATTTAAAAACAAAACTTTTATATTTAAAAGGAATTTCTTTTGATATTGATTTGATAAATGTTAAAGAATGCTAAAAAGTCACTCACGAAAAAGAGCATTTATCTAATATACAAAACACTTATTCATAAAATTATGCATATTTTGATAATAATTTAATAACATCTACTAAAACTGTGTTTTATGCAGGAAAAGATCAAGGGATGGAAAAAAGGCCAACAAAACTCATGTCTTGTTTCACTATAGAGAGCTTGTAGAGAAGGCAGGTTCGCTAAGCGATATTTGTTCATCAAGCAAACTCAACCCAGAAATCCTAAATAATCAAGTCAGTTGCACCGAAGAGAATAGAGCAACAGCGAAGGACCGATTCGCTAAGCGAGTCGCATTTTGCTTAGTGAACCTAAGACAAAGGCAAAAGCAGCCAGTTCGCCAAGAATGAAGTGTGGAGCGACACGTATGCTTTGCGAGAAAAGTTTTACTTAGCGTACTCAAGATAGAAGAAAAAGTAGCCCAGTTCGGCAAGAGCGAAGAATAGCGAGACACGTTCGCTTCGCGAGAAAAGGTTCACTTAGAAAACTTTTGGAAGTTTACTGAAGGCGGTTTAAAGTTAAAATTATTCATAAAGAAGTAATAGCTACTTCACTAAGTGGAGTATGGTGCGCTTAGCGAACACAGGAAACCAGAAACACTATAAAAAGGACCAAGTGCAGTGCAGAAAAAATATAAGTTTTTAGTTTGATATACAATTTGTAATAGTTGATATTTGTAATCTTATAGTTGTGATAGACACTTAGGGGAGGGAATCAAAGAATCAATCTGGATACGCATCAAAGAAAGAGGAATCATCGTTGATGCTCATTCGTCTCCAACTCTTCCTTTTTGTACAAGCTACCATGAAAATGGCTAACTAAACTCCCTCACTTACTAGGGATTGGATTACTCTACCAAAATCAAATGTATATTTACCAATTATACTTTTAATATAAGCATGTTGTTATGATTATCGATTCTATCTAATTCTTACCAATCTTATGAATTTAAATGTTAATGACAATTGCATTTGGAATCATGAATCAAAGATAATGAATCACTTAAACACTAATTGCTAGACATAGAATTAGGCTTAAGATCCATTTGAATACTTGAGTTTAAATTTCGTCGGTTCATTTAATCGATTAAGACATTATCTATTAAGCAAATCGATGGAAATCTTGAAACGACATGTAGACATATATGTTGTCTTTGAAAAGTATGTAAAGATGGTAATAAAAACATGGTTAGTGATTTTATGCATAATTAATCGGTATATTTCCTACGTGAACGGTAGAGGAAACATATTCCCTGCAAGATTACTCTTTTTCTTGAACTCGTATTTATATTATTTCGTTTCATTTACGTTTCAAAAATACTATCAAACCAATACACTTAGAAACTTTAACTTAAGAAGATAGCAATAATCTGATCACTAGTAATACCGCTCCAATCTCTATGGATACGATAACAAAAATACTTTATTTTGATTTACTAAAACATCAGTCAGGCACATCTTTCCCAATAAGTAGCTTGCAACTGAAATTCAGCAACCCAAGAATAATACCATCATTCTTAACCACAGATTTCTATCAACTAAGGATAACAAGCTCCAACGTTTAACACTATCTTCAACAACTGATAATCACTAAGAAGCTCCACACTTTCATTGTACTTAGGTGCTTCAACATAAAGTTTATCAAGAGCCATTCTTCTATAGTAAACTAAATTTCATTTGATTGTATTTTCTTCATAAGGAAAAGGAACAAATGGAGAGTTCTTGGGAAGCTTCTTTACTTTTCCACATAATTTCTTAACAATAAAAATCTCATCAACAAGTTTATGGAATTCGTTACTCACCTTATTCACCACATCATTTACTTCAAAATTATCAAGGGCAACTTGCTTATCCTTCTTCTGAGTTGGAAATTCAGTCACCAACATGTCATACAGGTTGTCTGGCATATCATGGTTGACATCTTAATTACCATATTAAAATACATTTATATTATAACTAATCTCTTCAGTAATCTTGTCAATAGAGGGAACCTTGTCTGACCCTACAGACTTGCTTCTGCCTAAATAATCATTAATAATGGAAGGGGAAAACTTAATACACTTTGCTATATAATACATCTTTCTATACTCCTTGCTTCCTTCAACATTTCAATAAGAAAAGATGTTCACAATAAAATCCTTGACTAGTTTTTCATAGAAAAGATGTGGGGAAGCGGGAAGTCGTCCTTGGGGCTTGCCATGTTCAAATATTTGTAGTCCATACACATCCGTACCTTGTCGTTCTTTTTAGGCACCGGGACTACGTTAGCAACCCATTATGGATAAGAGGTGACAGCTAAGAACCCAGTGTTAAACTGTTTCATAACTTCTGCTTTGATCTTCTCTGACATTTCAGGGCGCATACGACGAACCTTCTTTACTAGAGGGAAATATTCTTTAATTGGGAGACGATGAACCACAATATTTGTATCTAGTCATGGCTTGTCTTTATATGACCAGGCAAAGATCTCTCCATAATCATGCAATATCTATATCAACTGCTGTTTGACACTAAGCTCCAAATTTGCACCTATCTTGACTTCTTTTATGTCCTCTTTTGTGCCCAAGTTCACTGTCTCAATTGGATCTTCATGGGGCTGTATAGCCCTTTCTTCCTGTCGTAACAGCCTAGCAAGCTCTTCTGGTACCTCACAATCTTTCTCACCTTCATCCTCGGCTTGGTTGATCGGATTTTCAAAGTCATAACCGGCAATAGCAGAACCGTTGTCAATGGGATCTATAGTGGATATGGATCTGCAGTTTGATACGTGAGTGTGTGTAAGAGCATAACTGTATTGACAAAGTAAAAAGCAGAAAAGAAAGATAGAGAGCCCAAAATTTGTATGAAAAACATCCAATGCTTTATTAATGACATATGATATTGAAACATGATAACCCTCACAAATAAACCATTGTGCCTCGGGTAATACACATGGCCATAGAGTTTATATTGTTTAGTTATTACATATCTGAAAACGAGAAAGACAATTACTTCTGAATAAAAGTAATCGATAAAAAGTCTTTAGTTGTCCAGTTACTGGGTCCACCGTTGGTAGTAGGGAAGATCCAGTTGTCCATGTCATAGCTACTGTCAGCATCTTCTATGGCGGAGATAACATCAATAACATTGATTCCTGAGCCATGCTTGGGCATGGGCGTAGTTATGACATTAGGGGTCTCTAGAGCATCGAATTCTATCTCCTTCGCCTCAATAAGGTCTGGCACCCTGTTCTTCAAATACCAACAGTCGTTTGTATCATGTCCTGGACTTTCTGAATGGTAAGCACAACGAGCATTTGGGTTGTAGCGAGGAGATGCGGTGTTGGTATTCTTGGGAGCTTCCCTCAAGGTAACCATATTGGATTTCAGCAGGTGAGGAAAAACTTGAGACAAATTCATATTTATCCGGGTGAACTGTCTCGTGGGCCTTTCTACTCTAGGATGATTGTTCTGATGTTGAGCAACTGCAGGCTTGGATATCATAACAGCCCCTACCATTGGAAGGCGCTCGGTTCGGCCCTAATTTCTTTGACTATAGGCAACACTGACCTCTTTCTTTCCCATGAAAGGTCTCTTTCCTGCACTTGAAGAGGCATATTTCTGAATCTTGCCACTTCTAATACCAGCTTCCACTCTTTCTCCAGTCAAAATCAACTCAGTAAAGCCAACTAAGGAGCTTTCAATCAGATGGTTGAAAAACGGACTAAATAGGGTACCCAAAAACATATCCACCAACTCCTTATCAGATAGAGGGGGTTGGAATATTCCCTCTAGGTCTCTCCACTTCTGAGCATAGTCTTTAAAACCCTCGCTAGAACCCATAGACATACCTTCAATTGCGTTCAGACGATCCTCCAACTGTTTGTACTTATCATCTGTCGGAGGATACTGCTTCTCATTATAGTCAGACTCATTATCAGATTCCCTTAGACTGGGGTCTTCCTCTCTTGTTTCTCCTTCTCGATTGTCTCCTTCTTTTGATGAAGATGCTAGTTCTACAACTTGCCTTAACGATCCTCTAAACCTCCTTCCCAAATTCACCACACCAGCTGGCTTCTTTGGCTTCTTGGTATTTTCTTTGACAATCGGGGCTTTCAGCTCTTCTTGCCCCTTTGCCAGAGCCATGATCATTTTTTCAAACTGGGCATTTTGAGTTTGTAGATCCTTCATTATTTGTTTGAGAGCCATTGCTGAAATAAATAGTGAAGAAGATGAGAACCCTGCTTTGAAACCTATTCATGCAATGATATGTATGATATATGTAAGCAATGTTTTCAAGGATTTCTAAGACTTAAATTTGCTTAAAAATAAAGAGAACAAACGTTAATTGCTTTAAGAAGTTTTAACGGTTACAATGATGCCTTTTGGACTTACAAAAGAAGTAAAAAAGCAAAAATAAACTCCCAAAGCAAAAAACTCAAGCTTCCCACAGGCGCATCCTCTTTGGTGAAATGTAAGCATTTATACTCTTCTCTTTGTGAAGTAACCTAGTGAGCTCTAAAACCTTCTTCCCGTTGGCGTAGAATTGGGTTTCAAAGGTATCCCGTTCTTCTTTGAGTTGGATCCATGATTTCTGTAGTTCCTCGAAATCAGTTGTCATGTCAGGATGAAGAGAAATGTAAGGAGTGTCTCCCTCAGCAATTGGCTCCATAATCACAGGTAAAATAGCAGGGTAAGGCATCATAATACATTGAGCACGAGCTCGCACCCATTTGAGGTAAGGCTCAAGAGGGATGGAATTCTTGTGCCCCAGTGTCTTGCTATCAACTCTATTTACCATTCCCCAAGCTCGAATGAACCTCTTACGATAACTGTAAACATCATCCTCATAGTCAAATATGATTCCTTGGATGAGTGCGTCATGAGGACCATCCCTTCTACAATAACCAATCTGTCGCAACGCCAAACAAGGATTATAAGTGATTCTCCCATAATTCCTAAGAGGGGGAAATTGGGGAATTATCCATAGCGATCAATGATGGTAACATTCTCCAAGGATCGAGAACACCAATGAATATCCGAATGTGTAAGGGACATCAACCTATGAGACCATCTCATACCCTGCTCATTCTTCAAAGCAGATCAGGGTAGGTGCGAAATAAACCACCTAGCCAAAAGAGGGGTGCAACACAGAAGGGTCCCTCTTCTTTTTAGAGTGCGAGTATGCAGAGAGTGTAGAATATCCCCAAGTAAAGTAGGCACCTAATTATGAGACAGAAAAACTTTGACAGCATTCACATCTATGAGCTGGCCCGGGTTAGGGAATAACACCATACCATAGATGAGAAGGGTCAACACTTCTTTAAAATCTTGTAAATCCAGGTTATCCCAAAAATGGTGAGCTTTCTCAAATAGAAACTTAGCTAGAAATCCTTGGACACCTCTTCTAGTTTCCCAATTTACCACTACATCAGACCGTTGTAAAGACAGAGCTTGAGCAATCTCTTCAGGTTTTGGGTCCCTTTCCATACCGTTGAATGGTAATTGATTAAGGACAAGTACCCCCAATAACTGAGAAAACTCCTCCATAGTAGGTACTAACTGGTAATCAGGAAAAGTGAAGTAGTGATGTAAAGGGTCAAAGAACTGAAAGAGCACCTTTATCATTTCTTCATCAGAGTTTGAGGTCACCAAGTTGAGAAGTCGACCATGTCTTTCAGTGAAGGGAGAGCTTTCAGGAATCCTTGATGCTAATTCCTTGAGTTGAGGAGGTATCCTCACAAGGTTCACTTGGATAGTGTTCCTGCGAGCGGATGCCATGTCCTACAAGAAAAGACAAAGATAAGCCCTAGAAAATCCTTGAAATGGTTAGTATGATATGCCATGTTATGATGTCATGATTATGCTAAGAAATCACAAATATATCAAGCACAAGCAAATCACACAAAGACCTTAGGTTTAAGGCTTGCATGAGTTTTAAGGTAATACCCTCTTGAAATTTTGATTGGTTCAACATATCCTATAAATAGTAACCGGGTTCTAAGGGATCTCAATATCACTGACCTTTCCCACAAGTTTCATTCCGATAGACAACTGACTTGCCACCAAACAAAACTCGGGAGTCGAATCTCAATGAGTGTAGTATCGAGTATCAACCGACTTTGGGGATACACCAATGACGTCTATCTCACTATGTCCTAATAGCTAAGTTGTTCAATTAAAGGTTCTAAGGTCAGTCAATGTTTCATGACACCATGCAGCGGCCCCGTATTCTCCTTGATCAACTCAAGGGCTACCAGTACCCACTAAAGTGTCGCATCAACGTAGCTATCGCTTCAACTGTGTCAGTATACCCTACAAAGTTTCCACGATCTATTTCTACTTACCTAAAAGGTTTCTCCAGATCCAGGTGTAGGATCTATAGTCACCCCAACAATACCCTTAAAAGTAAAGCAATCAAAACACATAAAAAACAAATTAGAAATAAACTAGACCCTAAGGTAAACCCCAGTTTTTATTTGTTCCCCAGTAGAGTTGCCAGTTCTGTGATACGGTGGAAGAACCGATTGTTAATACTGGTTTTGCGTTTGTGTTCACAAATGTTGCGGTAAGCAAGAGTCGCCACCGACTTTTCTTTTATCCAATAAAGGAATGGGTGAAAAGAATAAAAAAAGACCTTTTTCGAGATTTTCTGAGTAAGGGGGGTAGATTATGGAAAGGGAAGGTTTTAGCACCCTTTCCATCTGTGGTTTTCCACGGGCTTTTAGGTACTTGCTCGTTTTGAAAATTGTTTTCGTGTTTGTGTGTTTTGAAAAGTTTGCATGCTTTATGATAACTCTTGTATCAGTCCTCAAGAGTGTTGATAAAGCGTTTTTAAAAAAGAGTTTTGAAAGTGTGATGTGAAAAAGATTGTTTTGAGCAAGTACTTAATAGCTACCTACCTACTCGAAAAAGGTGTTCTTTTCCTCCTTTCCTTTAGATAGCGCTATCCTACTATTAGTGAGTAAGTAGCCCTATCGATAGATGTTGAGGGACTATCGAAGGGACATTTACGATCACTAAGGCAACTGGACAAAAACTCTTAGTAATTGTCCTAAAACTCTAAGATCACTTTTTTAACTGAGGCAACAGTCGAAAGGGTCATCGAGGGACTTGTGATCTCTTGAACTTAAGGATAATCACTAAAAATTCTCACGTTTTGAGAATTGTGACCGTTTTCGAAGGCAACTGAAGTGGGAGATACCCTAGGGGTGAGCATGTGCAAGTGTATTGGTTTAGTTCATTTATCTTGCGCATTTAGGGTTATCTAATCGTTTTAATTTCATTCTTTTTCATACAATCCTATTAATCTAAAAAGTTAATAATAATGCAGAAAATAAATTACGGAAAATAACACTCCTAAACTGTTACAAGGCCTTGGGGAAGTTACATAATTAGGTGCGGAAATTTAAACCTAATTAAAATTATTACAAACCGGGGAACAGTTACATAATTAAAAAATACGAGAAAGTAACTTAACACAATAAAGAGGCAAGAAAATGTTAGAATCAGGAGAATGGAGGTTGGGAGGATTAGGGTTAGTAGAAAAGGAAATATTTAAAAAATTAATGACAAAAGATTCGAAATTGATTAATTTAAGAAAAAAAATTGATTGAATTAATTTAGGAAAAAAGTATTTGATTAAATTATCCTAAGTCTAATTGATTTTAATTGGAAAAAATAACTAACTAATTAATGTTAACTACAAAAATATATTAATTGATGATTTATTTACAATAAAAAATAATTAAAACATATTTTTTGTGTTTTTGATATAAAAAGAAGTAAACTAAATATGTGAATAAACCCTAATTATCAAGTTAATGAAATAATTAAATTTATTCACTAAATTTAATTTTAATTGGAAAAAAAACCTAAATCTAAATTTTTTGTGATTTTTGATTTTGTGATTTAAAAAAAAATGATTTTAAAACAATTAAAATAAAAAACAAATACATTAAAAAAAGAAAGAACAAAAAAAGAAAAATGGGCCTGTCAGGACAATGAGGGGGGTGCTTGTTGAATTTTTGTTAGGCCCAGATCTACTGACGCAATTGCTTTGCGTGAGATCCAGCACTGAGCGTGTTTGAGGGTTAACCGTGGGGACTGCTGGTTGAATGCTAGATCTGGATCAGTGGATGATCCGGTGGTTGAGAATGAGGACGTAGGATGGCTATCTTGTAATGATGCACACTGGAACCTGCAAGAAATATCAAGAAAAATAGGAAAATGTTGGACCTGGGATCGAACCCAAGTCCCTTCCTTCACATGTCCATGCCTTTGCCAACTGCGCTACTTGTTAATTCGTTATACAAAGTAAACAAAAATAATAACATATGAATCTCCTTCAATTATTAAAGAACACGCGCGCAGGTTTGAGCTGGCCAGTGGGGCTGCACCATGCAATCATCTTCCCCACTCCTCCGTCGTATTAGCTTATGCACTTTTACCTACGAACATTTTCCATCACTACAGCACCTGCAATTTCCAAAATTCACAGCACGCAATATAAATTAAACCTAAAGCCATGGATCAATAGGGCTTGATCCCCTAAGAATGATGGTACTCATCTTTGGGCTCAATTTTTCCTGTACCTGAAAACCCTAAAATAAAGGTTCAAATCCTAATAATGGCAGATCATCATATATTCATCAAAACTTGCAATTAGCGATTCAAATACATTCTAAACATTCTTACAAACAAGAATGCATAATCAAAACATATTTATAACGCATGTATGGCCATAATCGTTTTTGAAGAATAAAGTTCAAAATGTGATTGTATTGGTTGTGATTCTGGGAGCTTTGATGCTTGGAGACAATGCAATTATCTTCAGAATGCCTCCAGGAATTGATTGCTAGCCTCAAAATCTCTTAAATCCCTCTGCAACTCCAAATCTGATTACCACTTTTCTTTGAAATTTCAAGCTTGTTAATAGAGTCTTTTTTGCAGCAGTTGCACCTGCTTTAGGTCTGGAACGTTTATGCATATATAGTATATCATATTAGGTCAACAAATATGGACTGAATCTTGAAGATTGGATGGAAGAGATTTGATTTGCATCTTAGAATTTTATGTTTCTAATTTTGGCCAAAACTTTCTCTTCTCTCTCCAATCAGCCTTCACATGAATTCATGACTTAATCTTCTGATTTTAGACTCATGATATGGTCATAAAACAAACCTTTTTTATTTAATTCATCATTTTACTATTTTATTTGATTTATTAATATTTAAATGATTGAAAATTCAAATTAATAAAAATAAACCTCATAAAAATAAAATAATGGATTTAAATGTCTTAAATAAGTCCATGGATATGTTTGAGGTCCAATACCCACACCCATTAGTTCAAAAGATCCAATTTGCTCACATTGACTTTTGTGCATTTTTCAAAAATTGGTCAATTTTAGCAATTCATATCCCTCTCAATTTTAACCCTATGAGGGTGTTCTTGGACTTTTTAGAGATCTTAGGATGTCTTTTAAACAACCCTTGATGTTTCATATCAATTGGGTTTTCCATGTTCATGTAAGGAGCTTTGGAAAAAGATGACTTTTTGTTGACTTTTAAGATGACCTATAATGTCTGAGCTTGTATCTTTTAACTGGGCCATTTCTTGAAATTGAGGGATGAAGATAAGTTGTAGGGGATTATATTCTCTTCAAAATGAGCTTTGGTAGAAATATTTATGATAAAGTATGAGAAAGTTACACTTGGTCAAAGTTTGGTTGACTTTTCCTATAGAAACCCTAATTTGCAATTTTTTACTTTTGATGAGTTAGGAGTATTTCTTGAGTAATCATGATCAACACTTGATCAAATGATGGATATTACTTCAAAATGTTGATGTTGACCAAAAATCTTGAAGTTTGACTGTATATAGGCTACAGTTGACTTTTGACCTAGTACAGTTGATTTTCAGGCATTTGAGCAGCTGACTGAGCAAACTTGTTGTGCAAGGCATGAAATTTTGCATGGACAACCTTGAGAACATATTAGGACCATGTACAACATTTGAGACCATTGTATCTCACACATCTTGATGAAAATTGAAACCCTAGTTAGAGTTTCATTGCCTTTAGGAGGAGAATTTGTCTGGTCAATTCTTGGTCATCTATGGGCAAGTTGGGGACCTCAATGGGCATGTGTTGAGTAAAATGAGAGGGTAAATTTTGGGGTACAACACTTGAATACACATCTAGAATGATGGTAAATGTCCTTTAGATATAATATCAAAATACATTTTATTAATGATCATAAAAGACATCTTATTCATGATCATATTCTTCCATACAAAAGAACAACATCCTATACCTCATGGGACTACATCCCATTCACACCAAAAACCATCCATTTTAAACACACAACCCTATTTCAAAATAAAATTAGTGATCACATTATTACATTTCCTAAAAATAACTTAAAGGTTGACAAAACATCTCAAACTACAAATTCAACTAATAATCACCTTACCGTACATCCAAAAAATAATCCCCCAACTCAAAATCCTCTTTCCATTAGTACCTCTTCAAGTGTGAGACACCAGCCATCATATTTGCAAGAATATATATGTAATTCCACTGCTACAATAAACCATTCTTATAAAGGTAACAATTATCATATATATATATATATATATATATATATATATATATATATATATATATATATATATATATATATATATATATATATATATATATATATATATATATATATATATATATATATATATATATATATATATATATATATATATATATAATTTACTTACTTACAATAAATAGTCTCCAAGTCATTTCCATAATCTTTGACATTGGTTTCGTACATTGAACCCAAAATTTATACTAAGACCTTCAAACCATTATTCATTTTAATGTTGCTTGCAGAGTTCTCAAGTATCTCAAAACATGTTATAAGTTAGGTATAATATTTCCAAGAGACCTAATTGTCCAACTAAATGGATATTTTGATGCAAACTGGAGGGATGCATTGACACAGGGAGATAAATTTTGGGATAGTGATTCTTCCTTGGAAAAATATTGATCTCCTGGAAAACCAAGAAATAATTGACATTCTCAAGATCTTTATCTAACGCATAATATCAAGTATTGGTAGGTGCAACATATGAGCTACATTTGTTAAATAAAAACAAGCAGCGTGTAGATTTTACCACTCAAGTTCAAAGATCAGCTACCATATTTCTTCACAAAACATGTACATCCTCTTTTAGTGCAAAAGGATCAATGATAACAGAAATAATGAGAGAATAATAAATGACGGCTGCAAAATAGTATGAAATAATATATGGTTGTTGTTGTTATAAATGACATATATGACTAGTGTATTTATACAAAAGGTAAATTTCCACATATGCCCTAATAAAAATAAACTTAATGACTAAGTTAAAAGGTACAAACTAGGAAATACTAAATTACCCTTCAATACCATACTATAATTTTGAATTTTTAATCAAAACTAACTACACCAATTATATTCCTTAAGCGAAGAAATTGATCTGTCTTGATTGTCTTCGTCTGAATATCTGTCAACTGCTTCTGGGTGCTATAATGCACAACTTCTATTACTCCATTCTAGACATGGCTTCTCAAGAAATGATACTTTTTCTCAATATGTTTGCTTCTCTCATGTATTACTGGGTTCTTGGCAAGCTAGATTGCATACTTGTTATCAATCGTCAGCTTCAGAGGCTTCTCTATATTAATCTCTAGATCCCGCAATAAATTCAGAAGCCACACAACATGACATGTAGCTATAGCACCGACAATGTACTCAGCTTCACACGTTGATAGAGTAACAAATAATTGCTTCTTGGAACACCAAGAAATAGGACCTCTCATAAACTTACACAAGTATCTAGAAGTACTTCTTCTATGAACTCTATCTCCACACCAATCAGAATCAGAATACCTCATCAACTCTGAATTTGTTTTTCTTCCAGAAGGGAATAATACTCCAAACTTCAGATTTCCATTTATATACCTTAGAATCTTGGCAACGGCTTGGTAATGGGACCACGTAGGTTTACTCATGAACCTACTAACCAAGAAAACCGCATAACAAATGTCAGGTCTAGTATTACACAAATACCTCAAAGAACCTACCAGCTATTTGAATGTTATAACATCTACCTCTTCACCCTCAGAGTCAGAATCTAATTTATGATTGGTTTCTGATTGTGTAACACGACCTTACAATTCTCCTGCTTGAATTTCTTCAGAAGCTCAAGTTCATAGTTCAACTTATGTAAAATTAAACCTTATTCAGAGTACAATACCTCCATCCTATAAAATAAAACAGCTTTCCTAGGTCAGTCATCTTAAATTCATTTATTAGATTCTTCTTGAACTTGACAACTTCTTCAGAACAGCTTCCTGTCAGTAATATGTTATCAACATAAAGACATACTAGAATCATATTGCTTTCAAAATTCTGAACATACACGCCATACTCCATCTCACACTTCTTAAAACCTTGTTTCTTGAAAAATGAATGAATCTTCAAATTCCAAGCTATGGGCGCTTGCTTCAATCCATACAGAGCTTTATGTAACTTGTACACCACCCCTTCTTGATTCTTTTTCACAAATCCACGAGGTTATGATACGTATACCTCTTCTTGTAATGGACCATTCAGAAATGATGACTTCACATCCAAATGCATCAGAGGCCAATTTCTATTTGCAGCTAAAGCAATCAGAAATCTAATTGTTTCATGTCTAGTTACAGGCACAAACATCTTTAAGTAATCTGGCCCAGGTTTCTGAAGAAAACCTCTAGCCACTAGCCTTGCTTTGTGCTTTCCAATTGATCCATTTAGCTTAAGCTTCACCTTAAAAACCCATCTTACGCTGATGGCTTTCTTCTTATCTAGAAGCTTAGTCAACCTCCAGGTCTTGTTTCTTTATATAACTTTAAGTTATCCTTTCATCACATTCAACCATACTTTCTTCTTGAGAACTTCTTCAACACTCACAGGTTCAGAGTCTACTAACATGGCATACTAAACAATTTCTCCTTCTTAATCTACTTCAGTATCTTACAACATGTCAAACTCTGCAAACCTTCTTGGCATTTGTTTGATTCTTTTTGGCCTCTGAACTTATTCAGAAACTCTTTCCAATTCTGGAACAGTATCAGATACTTGACCACCATCAGAAGTTCAACCTTCTGAATTTCCTTCAGAACCTCTACCTTCTGAAGTTCCACCTTCAGAATCATGACCTTCACCAAAAACATGATCATCTTCAGAAGCTTGTCCTCCATAACCTACATCTTCAGAGTTTTCCCTTCCAGAAGCATGACCAACACCAGATTCTGGATCATCATCAAAATCTGGATCAGAATCAGATTCTCCATCTGACTCATCTTCAGAGTTTCTAGAATCATCATTTGACTCTACTCTTCTTCATAACTATCAAGTTTTGGCTTATCTTCAGAAATAGATTAAGACTTGCTCCAATCCCATACTTCTGATTCTTTTACAGTGAGATATATTTTGACTTCAACTTTATTCGTTTTTAGACAATAAAGCTTATATGTACCTGTACTTTGGTACCCCACCAAAATCATTAATTTTCTCCTGTCATCCAACTTCTTCCTTCTAGCTTCTGGAACGTGTTTGTAAAAAACAGAACCAAACACCTTCATATGACTAACAATTTGCTTGTCTCCAGTCAACTTTTCTAAAGGAACAATTTCCTTCAGCTACTTCGTTGGACACCTGTTGAGCACATATGCTGATGTGGCTACAACTTCTCCCCAAAAGTTATGAGGTAGCTTCTTCTCTTTCAGCATGCTTCTGGTCATATCAAGAAAAGTTCAATTTCTTCTTTTAGCAAGACCATTGTGTTTAGGAGTATAAGGAGCAGTAACCTCATGCTCAATTCCATTTTCATCATAGAACTTCTGGAATCCTATAGAGTTATACTCACCTCCACCATCCCTTCTGAGAATCTTTAGCTTCTGACCACTTTGTTTCTCAACCTTTACCTTGAACTTTTGAAACTCGATAAAAACCTCATGTTTAAAGTTTATGATTTTTACCCACATCATTCTTGTAAACTCATCCAAAAAGGACACAAAATATCTATTTCCTCCAAGTGAAGATTCTAGAAATGGTCCATACACGTCAGAATGCACTACTCCCAAAGCATGATTTTCTCTTGGAGCTACTTCTAACACAAATGGAAATCTGGGTTGCTTGAGTTTCATGCATACCTCACATGACTTTTTAGGCTTCACAATCTTCAAAATGGCAAGCACGAGATTCTTGGAACTCAGATGCCCTAGGCTTCTGTAGTTCAGATGCCCTAATTTCTTATGCCACATCTTACTATCAGCTTCAACGTCTTCTAAACTAAGACATTCTACTTCTATAGTCTCCATATTTACCTTAAATGTCGTGTTGCTTCCTTGTTCTGATTGCATAATCAGCTTCTAATTAGCATCATACAACTTCAAGAAATTGTCCTTCATAATAACTGAGAAACTTTTCTCAATGAGTTGACCCACACTCATCAGATTGCTCTTAATTCCAAAAACATACCAAACATCCTTGATCAAAACAATCTTCCCATTCTTCACTTTAACATTGACATTTCCCATACCTTCTGCAATAAGGTACTTATCATCAGCATATCTAATTTTTGTCCTTCTGCTAGAGTCAAATTATCAGCCATTGTTTGTTTCCAGTCAAGTGATTTGAACAACAAGTGTCCATATACCACCAGTCTTCCAAACACTTTCCATCAGATTCAGAAGCCATCAATAACACAGGTTCATCATCAAAATATCCTCTGGCTATATTTTCTTCTTCTGATCTCCTTCCCTTATTTAACCAGCAATCTTTAGAAAAATGGCCAAATTGCTTACAACAATAACATTGAAACTTCTTCATGTCAAACTTCTCCTTGCCCTTATGAGGTTTCTTCTCATCTGAAGTAGAAGTTTTTGACTTCTGGAACCTACCACCACGTCTATTCTTGGTTTCTGACCAAGAATAATTTTGGTCCTTCTTGATAAAAGAAACTTTCAGAGCCTTCTCAACTTCCTCCTCAGAAGTTCTTTCAGTCAAACGCAACTCATGTGCCTCTACTGCTTTGTAGCTCTCTTATTCTCATGGTTTCTAGATCTTTAGAATATTCAATTGCTACAACAATGTAATCAAATTGAGGAGTAAGAGACCTCAATATCTTCTAAATGACTACTTATTTAGAAAGGGTTTCTCCACAAGCCTTCATCTCACTAGTGATCAAAATCACTCTAGAGATGTACTCAGAAACCTTCTCATTGTTATTGATGTTTAGATTCTCATATTTCTTTCATATGGACTAAAGCTTTACCTTTTTCAGCGATACGTCACCACCATAGCATCTGACCAGTATGTCCCATACCTCCTTCTCCATTGTCAAATCAACAATCTTCTCAAACACATTCACATCCACACACTGATGGATGTAGAACAACGCCTTCTAATATTTATTCCTCTTGTCTCTATGTTCATTTATCTCTTCTTCAGTCACATCTGTTGCAACCGAAACATAGCCATTGGTAAAAATCTCAAGTGCATCTTGAGCACCAAATAGCACTCGCATCTGAATCATCCATTTGTTCCAGTTCTTTCCATAAAAAACAAGAAGTTTGGTACTCAGACTACCGTTTCTGTTCATCCTTATCCTTGTACAACTCACTCAGATCTCATAAACACAGTGTTTCCCAGCCCCACAGAATAAAAAAAAGTGATTATGTTCAGATTTTTGTTCAAGATTCAACACGAACCCAGAACCAAAATCAATCACACAAACGCCTCACGTTTCACTTGTGTTTCTCGGTGTTTCCCTATGGATCAGAATCGGAGCTCTAGATACCAATTGTTAGTGCACAAGTATTAATGATAACAAATATATTGAGAGAATAATAAATGAAGGCTTCAAAATAATATGAAATAATATATGGTTGTTGTTATAAATGACATCTATGACTAGTCTATTTATACAAAAGATAAATTGCCACATAGGCCCTAATAAAAATAAATTTAATGACTAATTTAAAACGTACAAACAAGGAAAAAAATAAATTACCCTTTGTTGTACCCCAAAATTTTCCCTCCCATTTTCACTCAAGACATGCCTCTAGAGGTTCTCAATTGCTCAGGGATGACTAAGAATTGACTAGGTAAATTCCCCTCCTAAGGCAATAAACCTCAAACTAGGGTTTCAATTTTCAAGAAGATGTGTGAGTCCCAAGGATCCCAAATGTTCTCCATTGTCCTAATATGTTCTCAAGATCATCCGTTCCAAATTTCATGCCTTGAACAACAAGTTTGCTCAGTCAACTGCTCAAATGCTTGAAAATCAACTATACTAGGTCACAAGTCAACTGTGGCCTAAATACAGTCAAACTTCAAGATATTTGGTCAACATCAACATTTTGAAGTAATATTCATCATTTGATCAAGGGTTGATCATGATTCCTCAAGAAATGATCTTAACTCATTAAAAGTCAAAAATGGCAAATTAGGGTTTCTATAGGAAAAGTTAACCAAACTTTGACCAGGCATAACTTTCTCATACTTCATAAGAAATTTTTACACCAAGGCTTATTTTGAAGAGAATCCATTCCCCTACAACTTCTCTTCGTCCCTCAAGTTCAAGAAATGCACCATTGGGAAGATACAAGCTCAGACATTATAGGTCCTTTCAAAAAGTCAGCAAAAACACCTTTTGGGTCAAAGCTCCTTACATGAACATGGAAGATCCAATTGACATGAAAGCAAAAAGGTTGCTTAGAGGACATCCTAAGCTCTCTGAAAAGTCTAATAACACCCTCTTAGGATTAAAATTGAGAAAGATATGCATTACTAAAGTTGACCAATTTTATAAAAATGCACAAAAGTCAATGTGAGCAACTTGGATTATTTTGAACTAATGGGCGTGGGTTTTGGATCTCAAATACATACATGGACTTATGCAAGACATTTAAATCCATTATTTTATTTTTATGGGATTTTTTTTATTTATTTAAATTTTTATTCATTTAAATCTTAATAAATCAAATAAAATAGTAAAATGATGAATTAAATCCAAAGATTTGTTTTATGATCAGATCATGAGCCTAGCATTAGAAGAGTGAATCCAAATCTCGTGTAAAGGCTGATTGGAGTCATTTGAGCAAGTTTTGGCCAAAATAAGAAACATAAAATTACAAATGCAAATAAAATCTTTTCTACACAAATCTTCAAGATTCAATCCATATTTGTTGACCTAATGCATCCAAATATATAAACATAACATTGCCAGACGAAAAGGACAAGGGTTGGACGCACGAAACTGACATTCAAAACTCCAATTTTTCAAGAAAAAGTGTCAATCATATTTTGAATTACAGAAGGATTCAAGGTGTTCTGAAGCTTGCAATCAATCCCTGGAGACATTCCGGAGCTAGCTGCATCACTCCCAAGCGCCAAAGCTCCATGAAGTATGCCCAATACTGTCACGGTTTGCCCTTCTTCTTTTGAAAACGATTATGGTCTTACATATATTATAAATGAATTTAGATCATGCATTCTTGATTACATGGATGATTATGACATGTTTGAATCGTTAATTGCTTGTTTTGATGCACGTATGACAATATGCCATTGTTAGGTTTTTTACCTTTGATTTAGGGTTTTCAGATACAGGTACAATTAGGCCAAAAGAGGAGTACCATCATGTTTAGAGGATCAAACCCAGTTGATCCATGACCTTAAATTGAATTTATATTGCTTGTGGTAGATTTTGGAAATTTGCAGGTGATTTAGTGAGAGGTATTGTCCGTAGGTAAAGGTCCCTAGGCTAACACGACAAAGGGCTAGGGAAGAACAAGGCGTGGTACAACTTGGTTGGACAATTTGAAATGGCGCGTGTTTTTTTTAAAAGAGGAACTTCTGACCATTTTTCAAATATATTGTTTTATGTTTAATGTATATAATGAATGAACAGACTGCCTTGGTGGTGGAAGGAACGCTTGGCAAAGGGAGAGACCTGGGTTCGAATCCCAGGTCTTGAATGTTATATTTTTCTAACCAATTTCTTTCAGATCCAATATGTCATGACCCCAGGCGCGCATCATAGACCCTTATATCCATCCATTGGATCGTTCATACTCCAGATCCACGCCTAATGACGCGTCCTCATGGTGGACCTCCAAAGCATTGCTTCCCACTAGATCCCATACAGTTGCGCTGGGCCAATGCAATATGGGCTTATAAATTTCAACAACATCACCCCTCCAATTGGGTTTTCACCCCCTCAAGCCCATTTTTCTAATTTTTTTATTTAATTTGTTTTAATGAGTTTATATTTTTCTATTTATTTCTTTTTTAAAATCATAAAATCAAAAAATCACAAAATTAATAGACTTAGGTTTTTCTAATTAAATTAATTTATTGATAAATAAATAAATTTGATTTAATTATTCTAACCTATTTCATTAATTAAAATTAATTAGAGAATTAGGTTAAAATTAAAATATTATTTCATAAAATACAAAAATTATTTTTTAATGAGCAATTAGATTTTTTAGGGTTTAGAACTTTTTCCCGTCTTAAGTTTTGCGCGTCATTACTTATTTTCGTACGATTATTTTTTATCATTTATGTAACTGCGCCCGGTTTGTAATAGCTAAATTAGGGTTTTTATTTCCGCACTTTACTTTTCGTCCATTATTTATGTATCTACACCAAAGCTCTGTAATAGCGTAGGAACTTTTATTTCTCGCTTTATATTTTCTTATCTGCTTGTATATAAATTGCTAGTAAATTAGGCGTGCCTGACAAGATTAATCAATTTATCATTAGGTCATTAATCACAAGATAAATATAACTGAAAAAACACATTGTTGCACACTTGCACCCTTAGGGTAGACCTCACTTGGTTGCCTCGGAAAACAATGGTCATGTCCCTCGAACATAGGGATATCTTAGCAAAGACCCTCAACCTAAAAGTCATCATAAATAGCATAGTCCCTTAATATCCCTCGAGTTTCCTATGAGAAATGATATTATCCCTCGTTGTTGCCTATATAATGACAGTCCCTTCGAAATTTTAAGGTATCCTTACATGTTGCCTTCAATGACCATAAAATGTCCCTTTTGATAGTCCCTCAACATCCGACGATAGGGCTACCTACTCACTAATAGTAGGATAACACTATCTAAAGGAAAGGAGGAAAAGAACGTCCCTTTTCGAGTAGGTAGACAGTTCTTAAGTACTTTCTCAAATCTGAATTTTTCACACTTACACACTTTTCAAATGTCTTTTCAAAATGCTTTATCACACTCTTGAGGACTGATACAAAAGTTATCATAAAGCAAACAAAAATCTTTTAAAACACACAAACACGAAAATAGTTTTAAAAAATGAGCAAGTAGCTAAGAGCCCGTGGAAAATCACGGATGGAAAGGGTGCAAACACCTTCCCTTTCAATAATGTATCCCCTTTACTCAGAAAATCTCGAAAAAGGTCTTTTTCTATTCTTTTCACCCTTTCCTTTGTTGGATAAACCAAAAGTCGGTGGCGACTCTTGCTTACCGCGACATTTGTGAACAAAAAATGTAAACCAGTATTAACAGTCGGTTCTGCCACTGTATCACAGAACTGGCGAATCTGCTGGGAAGATTTCTAAACTATTTTCTTTAACTGTTTGATTGCTTTACTTTTAAGGGTATTGTTTGGTTACTATAGATCCTACACCCAGATCTCGGGAAACCATTTAGGTAAGTAGAAATAGACCAAGGAAACTGTGCGGGGTATACCAACACGGTTGAAGTGATGGCTACATTGATGCGTCACTTTGGTTGGTACCGATAGCCCTTGAGTTAATCAATGATAATACATGTCCGCTGCATGGTGTCATGAAGCGTCAACTGACCTTAGAACCTTTAATTGAACGACTTGTCCATTAGTACGTAGTGAGATGGCCGTCTTTGGTGTATTCTCAAAGTCGGCAGATACTCGATGCTACACTCATTGAGATTTGACTCCTGAGTTTTGTTTGGTTGCAAGTCAGTTTCCTATCGAAACGAAACTTGTGGGAAAGATCAGTGGTATTGAGATCCCTTATAGCTCGGTTACTATTTATAGGACAGGTTGAACCAATCAAAACTTCAAGAGGGTATGACCTTAAAACCCATGCAAGCCTTAAACCTAAGGTTTTTGTGTGATTTGCTTGTGCTTGCTATATATCTGATTTCTTAGCATAATCATGACATCATAACATGGCATATCATACTAACCATTTCAAGGATTTTCTAGGGATTATCTTTGTCTTGTTTTGTAGGACATGACATCCGCTCGCAGGAATACTATCCAAATCAACCTTGTGAAAGTACCTCCTTAACTCAAGAACTTAGCATCAAGGATTCCTGAAATCTCTCCCTTTACTGAAAAACATGGTCGACTTCTCAGCTTGGTCACTTCAAACCCTGATGAAGAAATGTTAAAGGTGCTCTTTCAGTTCTTTGACCCATTACATCACTGCTTCGCTTTTCCTGATTACCAGTTATTTCCTACTATGGAGGAGATTTCTAAGTTATTGGGGGTACCTATCCTTAATCAGATACCATTCAACAACATGGAAAGAGACCCAAAGCCTGAAGAGATTTCTCAAGCTCTATCTTTCAACGGTCTGATGTTGAGGAAAATTGGGAGACCAGAAGAAGTGTCCAAGGATTTCCTACTAAGTTTTTATTTGAGAAAGCTCACCATTTTTGGGATAGGATGGATTTACAAGATTTTGAAGAAGTGTTGGCCCTTCTCATCTATGGTATGGTACTATTCCCTAACACGGACCAACTCATAGATGTGAATGCAGTTAAGATTTTTCAGTCTCATAATCCGATACCTACTTTACTTAGGGATATTCTACACTCTCTTCATACTCTCACTCTAAAGAGAAGAGGGACCATTCTGTGTTGCACTCCTCTATTAGCTAGGTGGTTTATTTCGCACCTACCTCAGTTTATTTTGAAGAATGAGCAGGGCATGAGATGGTCTCATAGGTTGATGTCTCTTACACATTCGGATATTCAGTGGTGTTCTTGGTCCTTCGAGAGTGTCACCATCATTGATCGCTGTGTGGAGTTCCCTAATGTCCCTCTCTTAGGCATTAGGGGAGGAATCACTTATAATCCTTGTTTGGCACTGCGACAGTTTGGTTATGCTAGAAGGGATGGTCCTCACGACACACTCGTCCATGGAATCACATTTGACTATGAGAATGATGGTCAGGGTTATCGTAAGAGGTTCATTCGAGCTTGGGGCATGATAAACAGAGTTGATAGCAAGACACTGGGGCACAAGAATTCCATCCCTCTTGAGCCTTACCTCAAATGGGTACGAGCTCATGGTCAATGTCTTATGATGCCTTACCCCGCCATTTGACCTATGATTATGGAGCCAATTACTGAGGGAGACACTCCTTATATTTTTCTCCATCCTGACATGCCAACTGATCTTAAGGAGCTACGGAAGTCCTGGATCCAACTTAAAGAAGAACGGGATACTTTCAAAACCTAATTCTACACCAGCGAGAATAAGGTTTTAGAGCTCATCGGGTTACTTCACGAAGAGAAGAGTATAAATGCTTACATTGCACCAAAGAGGATGCGCCTGTGGGAAACTTGAGTCTTCTTGTGCTTGGAGAGTTTTATTTTTTCTATGTTCCCTTGTGAGCCCAAGAGGAATAATTTTGATCAATAAAACATCTTAATACAATTAACGTTTATTCTCTTTCTGGTTAAGAAAATTTAAGCCTTAGAAATCCTTGAAAACATTGCATACATATATCGTACATATCATTGCATAAGCAGGTTTCATAGCAGGTTTCTCATCTTCCTCGTTGTTTATTTCAGAAATGGCTCTAGAATAAACAGTGAAGGATCTATAGACTCAGAATGCTCAGTTCCAATAGATGATCACGGCTCTGGCCAAGGGGCAGGATGAACTGAAAGCCTTGATTGTTAAGGAGAAGACTAAGAAGCCAAGGAAGACCGCTGGTGTGGTGAACTTGGGAAGGAGCTTCAAAGGACGGCTAAGGCAAGTGGTTGAGATGACATCTTCATCAAAAGAAGGAAATAATCAAGAAAGGGAGACAAAAGAGGAAGACCTTAGTCCAAGGGAATCTGATAATGAGACTGACTACAATGAAGAGCGGTACCCTCCGGCCGACGAAAAATACAAACAGCTAGAAGAGCGTCTGAGTGCAATGGAAATCCAGAAGGTGCCTGGGCTAGACTTTGAAGAGCTGGGTTTGGTATCTGGGGTGGTCATCCCGCAAAAGTTCAAGGTGCTGGTGTTCGCCAAATATGATGGGGTTTCATGTCCCAAGATGCAGTTCCGATCTTATGTGAGGAAAATCCAGCCTCACACGGATGATAAGGACTTATGGGTCCACTTCTTTCAAGATAGTTTATCCATAACTCAATTATAGTGGTTCTACCAACTGGAAAGGACCAACATTCGTAATTGGGAAGACCTAGTTTCTTCTTTCTACAAGAAGTATCAGTATAATGCAGACTTTGCTCCCACCCATACGCAACTCTAAAGTATGTCTATGGGTTCGAGCAAGGGATTTAAAAACTATGCTCAGAAGTGGAGGGACTTATAAGGAAGAGTCTAACCTCCCCTATCTGATAGGGATTTAGTGGATATGTTTTTGGGTACCCTATCTGGTCCTTTTTTCAATCACCTGATCGGAAGATCCTCAGCCGGCTTTACTGAATTGATCTTGACGGGAGAAAGAGTGGAAGCTGGAATTAGGAGTGGAAAGATTCAAAAGGATGCATCCTCCAGTGCAGTTAGGAAGCCATTTTCTGGGAAGAAAGAGGTTAGCGTTGTGTACAATTAAAGGAATCAGGACAGAATTGAATGTTGTCCAGCGGTAGGGGCTGTTATGATCTCTAAACTTGCACCTACTCAACAAAGGAACAATCAGCCTAGAGCAGAAAGGCTAGGAAGACAGTTTACTTGAATAAATATGACTCTGTCTCAAGTCTTGCCACATTTTCTCAAATATAATATGGTAACTTTACGGGAAGCTCCGAAGAATCCTAACACCGTATCTCCCCGATACAATCCAAATGCTCGTTGTGCTTACCATTCAGAAAGTCCAGGTCATGATACAAACGACTGCTGGGCTTTGAAAAACAAGGTACAAGACCTTCTAAAGGCGAAGGACATTGAATTTGAGGTCCCTGAGATTCCCAATGTTATAAATGCTCCTATACCCAAGCACGACCGGGGTGTTAAGCTGTTGAAGATGATATGTTCGTTACTTCCATTGAGGAAATTGTTACTCCTCTCATGACCGTTAAGTGGAACTTATTGAAAGTCAGTTTATTTCCAGGCTGTGGCGAAGGTTGCCACTTATGTTTATCTCTACCGACTGGTTATCCTTTATTGAAGGCAGGTGTTCAGCTCCTGATGGATGACAAAGAGATTTTGTTTGAGAAGACTCCCGTTCTAACTGTTTCTTGCAAAGATATTTCAATCATAACCATTTCCGCCAATCCTCTCAGGGTCTCCACAAAAAGACCCGTCAAGATTACATCTGCTCTGAAGTTGGCTCCACTGATTATCATTTAACCAGGGCCAATCCCATACTCCTCGGACAAGGCTGTTCCTTGGAACTATGGGGCTGCCGTCTACTTCCACGGTGTCAAGCAAGACCTGCTGGCTAATGAAGACCAAGTTTCCAAAAATGTTGATCCCGACATTGGTAACATTATTGGAACCAGCATTATAACAAGAAGTGGAAGAGTGTTCTCCCCTGATATATATCCTCCAAAAAATTTTACTAGTCCTGTGATCATTCGTACTTTTGTTCCTACTGATACTACTACTACAATTCCTGTGATTACCCCTATTGACACCCCTATCACCGAGTCGACCAAGACTCGGGGAAAAGACATATTGATTGAGCCGGTACAGACGAAGGCGCATTCAGAATTTATCCCAGAGGATTCTAAGAGGGAAATGGAATAAATTTTGAAGATTATAAGGAAAAGCGACTACAATATGGTCGAACAACTGGGGCAGACCCCTTCCAAGATTTCTATGCTAGCCTTACTGTTGTGCTCCGAAGATCATGCGAAGGCTTTGGTGAAGTTCCTTAAAACTGCCCATGTGCCACAAGAAACATCTGATGACCAATTTGAAGATTGTGTGGCCAGTTTGACAGTTGATAACGGTTTGGGTTTCTCTGATGTTGATCTGACACCCAGAGGGAGAAAACATAATGATGCGCTACATGTTTCCATCGAATTCAGGGGCACCACTTTGGACCATGTCTTGGTAGATACTGGTTCATCATTGAACGTGCTGCCCAAGAAGGCTCTGGATAGATTTGACTGTGAAGGTTTGACTCTGAAGCCCAGTAACATTATAGTAAGGGCTTTCGACGAATAAAAGAGAATGGTGCATGGGGAGGTGGACATCCCCGTCAAAGTCGGTTATCATGCCTTTGACTCCACCTTCTACGTGATAGATATCAGACCATCGTATTCTTGTTTGTTGGGTCACCCTTGAATCCATGGGGCGGGAGCTGTCACGTCCACTCTGCATCAGATGATGAAATACCCGATAAAAGGAAAGATTGTCATAGTACATGGTAAGCCATTTGAATTTCTACAGGTACGTGGAAATATACGGCGAGTTCATCGAGACTCCGTGTCATAACTTCGAAGAGGTACCTCAGACTATGGCTGCAAATGAAACTGTCACCAATATGCCAAAGCTCACCAGACCTCCCTTGAAGATGGCTTTTCTCAAGGATGCAAAAGCGGTTATTGAAGAAGGTGGGTGTACCATCTGGGGCCAACTTCCGGATATTCCGTACAAATCCGATAAGTTTGATTTGGGTTTCTCGTCAGGGGCTCAAAGGGTTGTTCACCATGCTCATGCTGGAAGACCTCCCTAATGCATCAGTAATCATGGGGTCAACGCTCTAGAAGACAGTGATGGTGACGATGACACGGATAGCTGGATCTTCCCTACTACCAGCGGTGGACCCAATAACTGGACGACAAAAGACATTGTACCAATTACTTTTATTCAGAAGTAATTGTCTTTCTTGTTTTTAGATATGTAATAAACAATATAAAATCTATGGCCATGTGTCTTACCCGGGGCACAATGGTTTATTTGTGAGAGTTATCATGTTTCAATTTCATATGGCATTAATAATGCATTGGACGTTTATGCATACAAATTTTGTGCTCTCTGTTTTTCTTTTATGCTTTTTACTTTGTCTATACAGCTATGCTCTTACACACACTCACGTATCAAACTGTAGATCCATATCCACTCTGGATCCCATTGATAACAGTTATGCTATTGTCGGTTATGACTTTGAATATCCAATCAACCAAGCCGAGGACGAAGGTGAGGAAAATTGTGAGGTACCCGGAGAACTTGCTAGACTGTTACAGCAGGAAGAAAGGGCTATACAGCCTCATGAAGAGCAAGTTGAGACAATAAACTTGGTCACAGAAGAGGACAGGAAAGAAGTCAAGATAGGTGCAAATTTGTAGCTTAGTGGCAAACAGCAGTTGATATGAATGTTGCATGACTATGTCGAGATTTTTGCCTGGTCCTATAAAGACATGCCAGGACTAGACACGAATATTGTGGTTTATCGTCTGCCAACTAAAGAAGATTTCCCTCTAGTAAAGTAGAAGGTCTGCCATATGCGCCATGAAATATCAGAGAAGATCAAAGCAGAAGTTATGAAGCAGTTCAACGCAGGGTTCTTAGGTGTCACCTCTTATCCCCAATGGGTTGCTAACGTAGTCCCGATGCCTAAAAAGGACGGCAAAGTACGGATGTGTGTGGACTACAAATATTTTAACAGCGCAAGCCCCAAGGATGACTTTCCGCTTCCCCATATTGACATTCTGGTTAACAACACCCATGGACGGTTTCTCTGGTTACAATCATATCAAGATGTCACTTGAAGACACGGAGAAAACAACCTTCGTCACACAATGGGGAACTTTCTGTTACAAAGTGTTGTTGTTTGGGTTGAAGAACGTTGGAGCAACCTATCACCGAGATATGGTAGCTTTATTCCACGATATGGTTCACCATGAGATAGAGGTCTATGTTGATGACATGATAGCCAGATCTCAAACAGAAGAAGAACACTTTGATCATCTACAAAAGCTGTTTGATAGGTTGAAGACGTACAAGCTGAGGTTAAATCCGAACAAGTGCACCTTTAGGGTAAGGTCTGGTAAACTTCTAGATTTCATTGTTAGTGACAAGGGTATTCAAGTAGACCCTACAAAAGTGAAGGCTATACAAGAGATGTCGGTTCCTCGCACTGAGAAGGAGGTCAGAGGTTTCTTAGGACGCCTAAATTACATTTCCAGGTTCATTTCCCATTTAACTTCTACTTGTGAGCCAATCTTTAAACTCCTGAAGAAAGATCAAGTGGTAAAGTGGAATGACTAATTCCAGACCTCCTTCGAGAGAATCAAAGAGTACCTTCAAGATCCTCCAATTCGGATGCCTTAGATTGAAGGAAGACCTTTGATAATGTACTTAACAGTGTTAGATAATTTAATAGGGTGTGTGCTGGGGCAGCATGACGAGTCTGGTCGAAAAGAGAATGCGATATACTACCTTAGAAAAAAGTTTACCGGTTGTGAGACAAGATACTCACTGCTCGAGAAAACTTGTTGCGCTTTGGCATGGGCTGCTCGCCGATTGAGACAGTATATGCTGACCCACACCACTTTGTTGATATCTAAAATGGATCTGATCAATTACATCTTCGAGAAGCCCTCTCTCTCCGGAAGAATAGCGAGATGGCAAATGATCTTGACCGAATATGATATCCAATACACGATCCAGAAAGCAATCAAGGGAAGTGTATTAGCTGATCATTTGGCTCATCAGGCTGTGGATGACTACCAGTCCATGAACTTTGAATTCCTGGATGAGAACATTATATTAGTGACTGACTATGAAGAACCTGGGCCGGATGAAGGACCTGAGGAAGGATCCCGATGGACCATGGTTTTTGATGGAGCCTCCAACGCACTCGGCAATGGCGTCGGTGCTGTAATCATATCCCCCGAGGGCTGTCATACTCCTTTCACCGCCCGATTATGTTTCAACTGGACCAATAATATGGCGGAGTATGAAGCATGCATTGTGGGCCTCAAAGCTGCTATTGACCTGAGGATCAAGTTCTTGAGTGTTTTCGGGGTTTCAGCCTCGGTAATAAGTCAAATCAAAGGGGAGTAGGACACGAAGCACCCGATTCTCATCTGTTATAAAGAACATGTGCTGACATTGCTTCCACACTTTAAGAGGTCATAATTTAGTTTTCGATGATCATGTGATTGAGTAGAACTGACACACGTGTGGGTAGACATAGAACCTATGACCCAATAATCAACTCTTAATCTGTATGATGCAGTGAGCTTGAACATACAATCTGGGTGGAAGCAATTGATCCCGTACCTTTCTGGATTTACACGGTCCACCTTAAAATTGACCGAGTTGAGCATGTGAAATTTTTTGATGGCTGTGATACATTCCTCTCTGTTACGAAATTTTTCTTTCTCTTTTATGTTTTCATCCGACTGCATATACAGATTGAAAAATAAATCAGATGACGGTTCATCTCCGCCCATGTTGAAGTTTGTCATGTGCGGAGGTGGTGTGTAGATCTCGTTTGAAGGAATACCAGGTATCCCATCGTCTTTGGAATCATCATTGACCATTTCGTCAAACTCCAACTCGTCATCTTCTTCTTCTTCATCAACGACATCTACTTCTGCTTGTTCGGTCTCCAAAGGATCAACCACTTGTGATAGTTGAGGCTCTCGCGGCATAATGTACAACTCAATAGAGTCATACCCAGAATACTCATGACTGGAAAACATATTTTGAAGGTCCTCGTCATACTTAACCTCAACCTTATAAAATATTATTTGGTTGTTACCAAAAAAACCAGATTCTGATAAAATATTTGCGTCACGGGACCTCGTCCAAGTTTGGCCTGCAATCGTTTTTTGAAGTACAAGAAATTGGCTTTCCTGTTTAAACAAAATCAGATGTTCTTAGTGTCTCTAAACAAAAACCCAAAGGTGGGACAAATGTATGTCTCACCGTTGAAATGTGCACTAATCACATATTGGGGTGCAGAGGCCATTGTGTATGACTGTTTGAAGGTTTGGAGGTTTGAAGGTTTAAAGTTTATGAGTTAATTGCTGGAATTTTTGAATGTTCTAGTGTTTGAGAGATTAAGTGTATGAGTGTTTTGATAAATGTAAGATTATATAGGTTGTATTGAATTTGAATAAACCAACAGTAAGCACTCTCCAAGGTTGTCACCTACACTGCACCTACACTGCAACCTCTAAGGCGCCTCCCATAACGTCCAATGGTATTACATGCATGCAGAGATACCTTCTCCAAGGCTGTCACCTAGCCTATGCCTACACTGCAACCCATGTCACCTCTTATTCGCCAACAGGGATGGAGACAAATTTCATTTTTGTACTCTTTCGCCAAGTCCAATAGCGCCTCCCATCACGTCCAATAGTGTTACATGCATTCAGAGATGCCTTCTCCAAGGCTGTCACCTAGCCTGCACCTACATTACACCTAAACTGCAACCTCTAAGGCGCCTCCCATCACGTCCAATGGTGTTACATGCATGCAAAGATGCCTTCTCCAAGGCTATCACCTAGCTTGCGCCTACACTGCAACCCATTCCACCTCTTATTCGCCAATAGGGATGACGACACCTTTCATTTTTTTACTCTTTTGCCAAGTCCAATGGCGCCTCCATTCACGTCCAATCGTGTTACATGCATGCAGAGATTCCTTCCCCAATGCTTCCATGTAGCCTGCACCTAAACTTCAAGAGTGACACTTATCATGCATGCATGCACCCACCTACCACCTCACTTACTCTATGATAAAATTTTGCCTATAAATACAGAGCCTCACAGACTTCTCTCGCATCCACAATCGTCTCACTCTCTGCTACAAACTCTTTCATAATCTCTTACAATTTCAAACTCTTTCATAATCTCAAACATTTTCAACAATGACTCTTCTCACAATGGGCGATTCTCACAGAGGCACAACGGACAACATTGCAGCATTTGTAAGTTTCTTTTGTACTTATACATTTTTCATACTTCTAGTAATCCTTTATTCATATTACCTACTCTTACACTTTTTACATTATTAACTTAGGATACTAAAAGATTCAGAATCCGGTCACACAACTACCTTGCTCCCGACCCGTTGATCATACCCTATCTCGATTACGCGGGTTTCAGAAAATTTATAAAGATCTCCAATTACACAATTGATTCAAAGTTCATACTTACAATGTTGGAATAGTGGAGACCAGAGACCCATACATTTCATCTATCAATAGGTGAATGTACCGTCACACTAGAGGACGTGTACATGTTATTGGGTCTCCCTGTCGACGGTAAGGCGGTTAACAGATTGCTTCAACAACCCAATTCCCTGTGTGAAGAATTGTTGGGCAGGGATATGGTTGAAGGTGGTGGTGCGAGAGGTCAGGGTATACTACTTACTGAGCTAAAAAATCATTATGCGACTCTGGAATTGAATGAAAATTCCTCCGAGCTAGCTAAGGTAATATAAGCTAGAAGTTATATAATGATACTATTTGGAACCTTTTTATTTCCCGAAAGTACGGGAAATAGTGTAAATTTTATGTATTTAAATTTACTTAGAGACTTCGAAAAAACTAGAAAGCATAGTTGGAGTTCTGCTGTTTTAGCCCATCTATACAGTTCCTTGTGTAAAAATGCAATCAAGGAAAAATGTACATTTTATGGCTGCGCTTTTTTACTTCAAGCCTGGGGTTAGTGGAGGATATAGTCCCTAAACCCCGTCAACAACAACACATTCGTTTTCCCATACGCAACAAAGTAAGTCATCAACTTATATCATTTATTAATATTCATCTCTTCACCAAATATATGATAAAAATAAAATATTTTTCAATTCCTTTAGGTATTGCGTGAGGGGTATGGATTACGGAAAGAATCCAAGATTTAAAGTCGCTCTATACCACAATCTATTAGATCACCTTGACTCGAATGATGTACGTCGTACCTTTCAACTTTTCTACTTTTAATTATTTATTTATCATGTTTTCATTAACCTGATTTAATTTTATCCGCAGTTTGTCTGGAAACCATATTTGGGTTTGGACCATGAACCAAACCCCGAGGATGCAGCAATTTGGAGCGCAAAGACTGAAATCATACAGTTCAATGTTGTGGAGATGCACCACAGTGACCGTGTCAAGATGCAGTTTGGAATGCATCAAGAGATACCCAGTGATCCAACTTGTTTGTCCCTGTGGCATCTCAAAAGGGTCGACGCCCAATGGGGTCTTACCAACTGGAAAGATTTTGCTCCAAAATGGTGTAAGATATGGCATAGGCATCACCGACATGTCTTGCAATTCCCAGTTTTCCTCAACCATGGTAATATGCGACACACAGATCAGTATTTGTCTTGGTACAGATCCGTTAGTACCCCTGAAATGCATGTATCTCATCCAAGGTATTTGGTTGACCCATGAACACAATGGCCACAATCATCATTTCCCCAACAACAAACCCAACACAAAAACCTCTTACCACCCCCCCCCCCCCTCCCGACGAAACAAAACCACAAACACCCAACCACAGTCACCACCACAATACAATTACACCCACATGCCCCACAACCAACCACAATCACCACCTCAGTACCAGTACCCCCATATGCCTCACACCTAACAACAATTTCAATCACAATACCAATACACCCGCATACCCCACACACAATTTCAGTCTTCTGCATATCTCAATATGGGTCCCTCAACATCCAACCTTAGTCCTGATCTGGGATTGTCCGAAGATTATGAATCAACCAACCCAACTTACCATCAACAACAACATCACCAAAGCACACAAAATCCTCAATACCAAACACCCCAAGATCTATTTCCTTTCTACTCCTCATACTCAGACGACCAGTGCTACAGACCAACCATGGAACCCCACCCACCACCAACATGACCAAACTTTGAGGGTATGGGTAACCGACTGTACCAAAGCGGATCTTCTAGATATGGAGATCTGACCGATTTCATGGATCCGGAACGCATTGACTTCGCTGGTCTATCGACCCTGCCACAACAGGAAACGCGACGAAACCCAGCACGGGAAAGGCGAGGACAGGGATGCGGAACCGGGGGTCATTACCGGATTTCGGGGGACCACTGATTAATCTGTATTTTTTTATGTAATCCTTATGTGTGTAATCATATTTTGTAAATAAAAAGTCAATTTTGTTGATCCTATATCGAATACGTAACGCACCGCATTTAAAATAAAAAATGCAAAAAATCGTCTCCCAGTTGCACTAAGGCGCCATCTCACTTGGCTTAGGGCAAGGCTTTAACACATAGGCGTCAAGTGAGATGGCGCATCCCCTTTAAAATAAGGTGTAGGCGCCAAGTGAGATGGATCCTCCCTTGGGGAGTTTTCTGAAACATGGTTATCTGCGTAATTTTCTTCGAAACATGGTTATTTGCGATTTTTTTTAATACCTAGTTATTCCAAAAAAAAATCCCATTTTTCTAACTTCTTTATTTAATTTATTTTAATTAGTTTATATTTTTCTATTTATTTCTTTTTAAAAATCATAAAATCAAAAAATCACAAAAATAATAGACTTAGGTTTTTTCTAATTAAATTTTATTTTGATAAATAAATTAATTTGATTTAATTTTTCTGACCTATTTCATTAATTAGAATTAATTAGAGAATTAGGTTAAAATTCA
This sequence comes from Vicia faba, assembly GCA_948472305.1. Classification (NCBI taxonomy): domain Eukaryota; kingdom Viridiplantae; phylum Streptophyta; class Magnoliopsida; order Fabales; family Fabaceae; genus Vicia; species Vicia faba. The sequence goes on along the minus strand of OX451735.1, from coordinate 1,363,857,607 downwards.
AATATTTTTTCATAAAATACAAAATATATTTTTTAATGAGCAATTAGATTTTTTAGGGTTTAGAACTTTTTCCCATCTTAATTTTTGCGCGTCATTACTTATTTTCATACAGTTGTTTTTTATCATTTATGTAATTGCGCCCGATTTGTAATAGCGAAATTAGGGTTTTTATTTCCGCACTTTACTTTTCGTCCATTATTTATGTATCTACACAAAAGCCCCGTAATAGCGTAGGAACTTTTATTTCTCGCTTTATATTTTCTTATCTGCTTGTATATAAATTGCTAGTAAATTAGGCGTGCATGACAAGATTAATCAATTAATCATTAGATCATTAATCGCAAGATAAATATAACTGAAAAAACACACTGTTGCACACTTGCACCCTTAGGGTAGACCTCACTTGGTTGTCTCGGAAAACAATGGTCATGTCCCTCGAACGTAGGGATATCTTAGCAAAGACCCTCAACCTAAAAGTCATCATAAAGATCATAGTCCCTTAATATCCCTCGAGTTGCCTACGAGAAATGATCTTGTCCCTCGATGTTGCCTATATGATGACAGTCTCTTTGAAATGCTAAGGTATCCTTACATATTGCCTTCAATGACCATAAAACGTCCCTTTCGATAGTCCCTCAACATCCGACGATAGGGCTACCTACTCACTAATAGTAGGATAACACTATCTAAAGGAAATGAGGAAAAGAACATCCTTTTTCGAGTAGGTAGACAGTTCTTAAGTACTTGCTCAAATCTAAATTATTCACACTTACACACTTTTCAAAATTCTTTTTAAAACGCTTTATCACACTCTTGAGGACTGATACAGAAGTTATCATAAAGCAAACAAAAATCTTTCAAAACACACAAACATGAAAACAATTTTAAAAAATGAGCAAATAGCTAAGAGCCCGTGGAAAACCACGGATAGAAAAGGTGCTAACACCTTCCCTTTCCATAATCTACCCTCCTTACTCAGAAAATCTCAAAAAAGGTCTTTTTCTGTTCTTTTCACCCTTTAATTTGTTAGATAAAAGAAAAGTCGGTGGCTACTCTTGCTTACCGCGACATTTACGAACAAAAAACACAAACCAGTATTAACATTCAGTTCTGCCACCGTATCACACCCTTCAATACCATCCCTTAATTTAGAATTTTAAATCAAAACTAACCACACCAATTCCATTCCTTAAGTGAAGAAATTGATCTGTCTTGATTGCCTTCGTTAGAATATCTGCAAACAGCTTCGGGGTGCTACTGTGCACAACTTCTCGTACTCCATTCTGGACTTGGCTTCTCAAGAAATGATACTTTGTTTCAATATGTTTGCTTCTCCTATGTAATAATGGGTTCTTGGCAAGATTGATTGCAGAATTGTTATCAATCATCATCTTCAGAGGCTCCTTTACTTTAATCCTCAGATCCTACAATAAATTCAAAAGCCACACAGCTTGACATTCAACTATAACACTTGTAATATACTCAGCTTCATACGTTGATAGAGCCACAACATATTACTTCTTGGAACACCAAGAAATAGGACCTCCCAGAAACTTAAACAAGTATCCAAAAGTACTGTTTCTATCATCTGTATCTAAATACCAATCAGAATCAGAATAACTCATCAACTCTGAATCTTTTTTTCTTCCAGAAGAGAATAGTACTCTAAACTTCAGAGTTCCCTTGATATACCTCACAATCCTGACAGCAGTTTAGTAATGAGACCACTTAGGTTTACTCATGAACCTACTAACTAATCCAACCGCATAACAAATTCCAGGTCTAGTATTACACAGATACCTCAGAGAACCTACCAACTATTTGAACGTTGTAACATCTATGTCTTCACCCTCAGAGTCAGAATCTAATTTATTATTGGTTTCTGATGGTGTAACGGTAGCCTTATAATTCTCCAGCTTAAATTTCTTCAAACGCATAAGTTCATACTTCAATTGATGTAAACGTATACCTTGTTTAGAGTATAATACCTCCATCCCTAGAAAATAAACCAGCTTATCAACTCATGTATGAAAAATAGAGTTCTTACTCCCATCCTAAAACAAAAATCATCTTATCAACTCATGTATGACCAATTGCCTGATAGAAAATATTATAAGATTTTTGGATCTCATGGTTATGTATCCACTCCACATGTTCATATAACATAACTTGATCCTAAAACAAGAAAATCCATGTTTCTTGGATACACATATAGAATGAAGGGAAATGTCCTTTAGATATAATATCAAAAGACATCTATAATCATAAAAGACATCTTATTCAAGATCATATTCTTCCTTATAAAACAACAACTCTAATATCTTGTACCTCATGGGACTACTTCCCATTCACACTAAAATCCATCCATTTTGACCACATAACCCAATTTCAAAATAAAATTGGTGATCAAATGACTGCATTTCCTAAAAATACCTTAAAGGTTGACAACACATCTCAAACTACAAATTCAACTAATAATCACCTTACCGTACATCCAAAAAATAATCCCCCAACTCAAAATCCTCTTCCCATTGGCACCTCTTCAAGTGTGAGACACCAGTCATCATATTTGCAAGAATATATCTGCAATTTCACTGCTACAACAAACCATTCTTATAAAGGTAACAATTATCATATATATAATTTCCTTACTTACAATAAACTGCCTCCAAGTCATTCCCATAATCTTTGACATTGGTTTCATACATTGAACCCAAAACTTATCCTAAGACCTCCAAACCATTATTCATTTTAATGTTGCTTGCAGAGTTCTCAAGTATCTCAAAACATGTTATAGTCTAGGTATAATATTCCCAAGATACCCAACTGTCCAAATGGATATTTTGATGCATACTGGCAAGATGCATTGATACATATATAAAACAAGATGAAAATAATCAACGATTTCCAAATTTTATATGTTAGGCTAAAATGTGATATTCATGGTTTAGATAAATATGAGCTTATGTGAAAGTGGCCATTAGATAAAGAAAAAAATTAAGTGTGACACAAGTATTTAAAATTGCTATAAATGAAAAACTTTTCATCTTCTATTGAAATGGAGGGTGACAAGCAAGATGATGTATTGTTATATTACAAAATAATATGCATAACATATATAAAACAAATAATAATAATTTGCAAATTTAGAATAATTCTTTGAACCTTCAAAAGTGTTCTCAACATTCCAAAATTAGTATGAGGACTTCAAAATAGAACTAACTCGTGTTGTTTGTTAATCTAAAAGTGCTTTTATACATTAAAAAAAAGAGAAGTGTAATTATAAAAAAATTATAAACTTTTGAATGTCACGTCTAATCTAATGTTGTCACACAACACAAAAAAAATGCTTGAGGATTTATTTATAATTGTTAAAGCATTATTATATGTTATCATATATATCAACTCCTCCATACGTTGCAAAAAAAAAAAAAAGATTATATACTTTTGTTTCCACATTCAACACCTTCAATAGGTTCCTTTGCATCTATAATTTTATCCACACAAAAGTAAATATTTTGGCATACGACCCTTTCTTACACTCCACTAGTGTTAGCATGAATAATATATAATTTAGTTTTTTTTTTTGGACTAGACAGTTTTTAGTTTTTTAATTCTCAATGAAGTTAGTTAGGTTTGTTACAGCAGAATAATCTTTTATATTAATAGATGTACTCATTTCTCAGTAATTGTATTATTTTTCATTTGTCACATTATGTGTGTGTCATACTATGTATGATTTCACATTTCTAAATTATAATATTATATTAAGGTGATTTCAAAAAATATAAAGATCGTATTCAAGGATTGTTTCAAAATTTTGAAAATTCTGTATAAATTAATTTTAATTTAATCATATTAAAATAAATATTGATATTATTTAATCATGATTTAACTGTAAAAATATCTTATAAAGTGTTATTTAATTATAATTTAGTAATAATAAATTTTGAATCATGCACAATAGTTTACTTTGCACGCTCTAAAAATGATCCTAATTGCATATACATAAAAATTTGTTATATGATAATTGAATTAGAGATCAAAAACATTAAATGAGTCGTTAAAATGAAAATTTTATTACCCTAAATTTATAGCGTTATATTCGTATAATTAAATTTCAATAGTATTTGACGTGAACATATTTATTAAGAAAATTTAATGTCTCACATTTTTTTCAGGTAAGATTTATAAATAGGTTGGAAACTTAAATGATCATCACTTTTGATTACAAACTTTTTGTTTATTGTGATATTAAGCTGGACTTTAATCTTGAACACATTATAACGAGAGAGAGACATCATTTGTAAAATTAGAGCCTTAAACTATATGTTCTAAATTCGTGAAGGTCAAAGTTGCTCATGTAGGTGAAGACCGAGTTAGATTTGGGATGAACTCTACGATTTGTTATAATTTAAATTTAGTCTGGTGTTGGGGGTGGTATTTGCAGACACTGTGACTATCAAGTCAATGATCACTGATAGTGACAGATATTTTAAAGATAAAAGTGTGTGTATTTTAATTTGATGTCTTATTTCTTTTTTAACGTAAGGTCATATAACTTTCATAATTTAGAACAATTTATGCAGGACAACTTTCTAAAAAGGGACAAACGTTTGAATATCATTTGTTTTGTGATTTGCAGATCCTGCTTTAATCATTTTTCTTAATCTGTTTGTTCTAAAAGCCTTAGAACCTTCCTTGGGATCATTGCTGGAAAAGTGACATCCTTGGTATGATGTCATCGATCTGACATCACTTAAATCAATGTCAAATTTTTTTTTACTTTGATAGAACAATCTATTGTCTTCCCAAAAAACTGTAGCCTTTAGGGGATTTCATAACTGTATTTGACCATGGTTAATTTTTTTTGGTCTTATGTTTAGACTGGAACAATAGCTCACAATCCTAGTTCTGTGAGACCGAGCCAAAGTTTTCTTTTGTATATCTCGATGAATGGTCTGTACACATGTGGGTTTAATTATCCTTGATCTATAGGGTCTTTTATTTATCAAACATATATACTTGTTGTGATTTGTCTTCTTCGGGCCTAAAGGTTTGTATGATTTTAACATTGTCGGTTCAAGCTGGTTTGTGATATGGGATTTTCCACATTGGTCAGGTCTTATTGTGGGTTATTCTTCTCTCGACTCTTGGTTTCTTTCTTCATTGTGAGTTGTTTTCATAGGCTTGTATTTAGGAATTTTAGGTATAAATGGCGATTAATTGTCCTTACCCTGATACCTAGGCATGATAATTACAACGTGGAAAAATATAACTGTAATGATTCTAGTCCTTGTAGCCTTTTGTAATTGATTTTACTATTGGAATTTCATTACAAATAAGAATTCTCTCATTCATTTTTGTTTTTCATTTTCTTCGCAGTTGTTAGTGTATGAGCTCAAGTTTCACTAGAGATTCACTCGCTGTCTTTTTTCTTTAGTTGGATTCCATGAAAAAATTTATATACAACGCTTTATGTTGGTGCATACATTTTGTTGGGTGAAAATATGGAGTAAAAAACACCCAGGGGGGGGGGGGGAGTGAATAGACTCAAACAAAACTTCAACCAATTTTCCAAAAATGGTTTGTCAGAGGTTTTTCAGAGTTGCGCACAGAAGACTTAGAGCGAAAATATGAGAATTATACTATTGGAAAAATGACTTCAAGCACAAGAGGAGATGAGTTATGGTATTCAAAGTTAGTGATTAATTTTAACCTTTCTCGATTAAGAGCGGACATATTTCTAATTTTATGTTAACAATGTTCTTTATAAAAATATGAAGGAGGATGTCCTTCTTTGCTCTCATGACTATTTTTAATAAAACAAAATATGATAATATGGCCATCTTTATTACATTAATTACATTTTAGGGTTTTGAAATTAGATGTTGGTTGGGAATTGCAAATAGTGCTAAAGATTTTACTATTGTTCTTAGGTTCATAACCAAGGCAAACCTTATTTCATGACTATTGCATCCCAAAATTTTCCCTTTAAGTCTCAATCACAGTTAACCCAAATCTCACATTCATTCATCTCCACATACATTTTCATCTGCATCACAATCATTCATACCATGTGTCCTCAAAGCATGAGATCACATTTTTTCTCAAAATTAGGGCTTTGAAGAAGAGAGGTTCATCTCTCTAGAGTTTCTATCATCATAATCATCATTCTCAAGGCATCCTCAATCATTGGGTTTCATCACTTTGGTTTAAATAAAATTAGGTTATTTTGGCCTTCATCATTGGAAAATCAGGAATTAAGATTGTGTGGCTTAAAACATAAGATTGATTACTTAAAAGTATCATCAATAGTTATCTCATGGTCATCACATCATCTCATTGGTTTCCTAATCACAAGATTACTTTGGTCACAAAAGAATGGGTTTCATTTGAAGAAAAACACAACTGCAAAGTCCTACTTTAACTTTTTGGTTAAACAAGGGTGTATCAAGTCAAGAATCATGGAAGTATGGTTGGTATCATCACTTAATCAAAAAATAAAGAAAGAAGCATCACAATCATGAATTGGAGTTAAGAATTTTACTTATAGTGAAAATCCATGTGTAAAATGTCATTACTTTGAAAGGTCATAACTTATTCATCAAGCCATCACTTTTCATGCTCCAATGCTCAACTTGAAGAGAATAACAAGTTCTACAACTTTTTCAATATGAGATAATCTCTAAAAAATGTATGTATTAAGATATATGAGCCGATAAAGTCTTAACCTCAAAGCCTAATACTTACAGAAATTTTTCATGTGTGTTTCAACTTCAAAAGTTACTCACTTTATGACCATTTTTCACCAAGTTCCCAATTGATTCAGTCAAAGTAGTCAACATGAAATTTGAAGAGGATTCTCTAAGATTTCCAAAATGTCCAAGAGCACAAATTTATCATACTTGAGATAGGAGATTCTAAGAGATGAAGTTGGACATTTTTACTTGAATTAGAGGTCAATTCGATGATAACCATAACACCAAATCCTCATGCCATGCTTAGAGATCTTACTTTGCAGGCCTCTAAACTCCTAAATCTTGCCATAATTAGAAGATTACACATTATTTTTAGCTATTACCCAAGTGTTCAATCCATTGTCCAAGTGATCATTCCATTAATAGCACAAAGTTAACACTTCTATTTTGGAAAAGCAAGCTTTAATCACAAAGTCAACTTCTTGAGCTCCCAACTTGTTTCATCTGAGTACAAGAAATCTCAAAAGCAAAAAGCAAGCTCCCTGCACCCAAAAACTGCAGATCACACTTGTACTTCTCCATTGGAACCACCATTTTCACATAAACTTGACTTTTCACTATCTACCAAGCCATAACTTATTATCTCAATAATCTAGTTACTTCAATCCCTTTAACCTTTTGCATATAAATAGAGAGGTTATTTGCAAGTCAAAACACCAATTCACAAGCCCATAAACACCCTCAAACTCTCCCAAGTCAGAATTGGTCAAAAGACCTCCATTTTTGAACCTTGAAGTCCAAATCTTCGAATCTCATCAACCTTGCAGCTTCTGTGCAAACCAACCATCCACATACCTCATATACATCATATATAAGTGATCCAAATCCTTGTTTCACTTTTGTAACTCCATTAACACCATCTTCCATTTTCACTTTTTAACACTTGCAACTTGACTTGGTTAGAGCATTCCAGCAACTCTCCAGGCAAAGTAAGGATTGTAATACACTCACCAAGGTCCCAGGAAGCTAACCGTATCATTTATTTGCACTTGGAGATGCTAGAAGAGGTGTTGTACTTTCTCCAACTTGGTAAAAATTTCAAACTTTGAACTCCTTATACACGCATCATTTGTGCATATATTCTGAAGCAAAAATATAGATATGATGTCTATGAAACTAACCATGTAATTAGTTTTCATTAATTTTTCCTGTGTGATGAGAATCTTGTCTCTGAAATTTTCTAGGGTTTGTTTGGTACTGATGAAATTCGTGCTCATCTTTGATCTATAACTTCTAAAAATTACATCATTGCATTCCTTGTGAAATTTTAGACAAGTTTGGTCTTTAAAATTTTCAATTTGGTGGAGAAATGAAGGACTTGCACATTTAAAAGTGGTGAAAGTTGTTGTTGTTGTTGTCTCGACGAATAAGATGAAGTCATGACGCCAGATTTTCAAATTTTGAAACTTGATTTTATAATATATTGAATGTTTTGTGTGTAAAATAACAGATGTATTACCATCCCAGTGGTTAAGAGCGTGCACCTGTTACTATAGGGACCTGGGTTCCTATAAAAAAATGTAGAAACAAAAATATACCAAAAATAGAAAGACCCCAAGAAACCCTAGACCTAAAAGGAGGGGTAGACTCTAAATCCTAGGGTTGTAGTCCCCAGCAGAACCGCCAACTGTCGTGACCGAAAAAAATACGAGTCACGACCATTAATTTTTATCCTAAGGATGGGGAAATAACGAGTAACCCTAATTCATACAAAGATTCTAAATTCGTAAGTCAATTAGACGAAGGGAAGGTGTTAGGCACCCTTCATCTCCATTTTTCTCAAGGATCTCCACTTTTAGGTCTAAGGGGTGAGATGAGAATTTCTACTTAGTTAATGTTTCTATATGTTTAAGAAAAGAGTTTAATTTTTAGTCATGAACTCGTCTTGGTTACGTATCTCCTTGCGAAGAATCAGAGTCCAAATTCATAGTCCGTATGTGTTTGGTTAGTTTTTTTAATGGATTGTGAAAATGTTTTAGAATTGTCCTTGAACCTTGTCTGGGTTTGAAAATAGCATAGTCGTAGATGAAGTTCGCACTTAACATAGAAAATATATCCACAATCCTTTTTGAAAATAAAGTTGAATTTGAAATTAAGTTAGTAAAAAAAAAGTTAAATTTGACAGGTTAGCTGTCTTAGAATGCATGTTGCAATTTGAAAATAAAACTTTAAATGGTAAAAAGTATTTGATGAATTAATAGAAAATAGTGTTAGTATTTTGAAAATAGTAATAAAAAATTATTTTCTTATTATTAAATATACTAAGTATTTTTAATAATAATCAAATATTTATTACTAACATGATTATTTCATGATAAATGGAAAAATATTATTTAATGACAAAGATGCAAAAATTATTTTAATGCAAAATGATAAAAAATAATATGGGGAAAATTGATAATTTAATATAATAAATGATTAAATAAATTACACAAAACTAAATAAATAAAAAAATAAATAAAGTAAATTAAAATAAATTAAAATAAATTATTTAATTGAAATGTGGTGTGTATTTTTTAGTTAGGGTAGTAAAACTAGAATGTTTAAACAGTAAGGCTTAAGCCCAGGGATCAATTTGGAGCTTAGAGCGCTAGGGGGTATAAATTATTAAGCGTAGCAAAAAATGGGGTGTGTGTTTAGTAATGGGATTGGCCCAAATATCATCTGAGCCCATTGGTTTTTATTATTATCTAAGGAAATTATATTTTTTCAATCATGTTGTTGTTTGCTGGATTGGGCCAATTGAGGCCCAATATGAGTTAGAAAGAAACAATAGGCGGAAAAAATTGCTAGTAGCCCATCCTGTTTTTTTTAATAGAACTATTCTTGGTTAACTTTCACTAATTGATCTTGAGAGATTATTGTTTGGTTTTATCCTGCATGTTTGTTGAACTTTCGTATAACAATTCACAGTAAGGGAAAAATAATAATAATTCTTAACTGGTAGCTAGATTGCCAGCGCAAATTTTTTATTGTAATTTGGGTTAGCTGTAAAAAAGAGTTTTTATACTAATTGTTAGCAAATACCGCTAGGGCCCATCTTACTGATTCTTAAACTATGTAAATCAAATTTTAAGCTACAAAGGTTGGATTAAATCATTGAAAGCAAATCTGCAATAAGTGATTAAATCTAATAGAATCTGAAACTGTCAAACTAAGGTAAAGTTGTGTATTACAGAACAAGAATAAGACAGTATCTGCCAATCACCTATGCAGAATCCATTGAAAATCAATATTGCAGACAACTCAATCACATAATCATATCATTACACAAATAAATCTTTTAATGACACAATTGAGATCCAAAACGATACATAAATGTGTTAAGAATTCAGAAATCTATAACCTATTACAGAAGACTAATGCCAATACAGATTGCAGACCTAAGAAACTAAAACTAATTCTAGAAATAATCTCAAACCAAACTACAGCAAGCTCAATCCAGCAAATTGGCAAATCGCGTCAAGGACTTAGAAGATATTTTTACAAGCCAAATCCGGACAACTAACAGATCAAATCTTCACCAAATCTTCAATACAAGTTTGTTATTACAAGAATAAATAATGAAATCAAATCATTACAAAAATAAATTTTTTTCAATATTGCAAATAAGATCCAAAAGGGCATTCAAATTCACAACTCTTCATCAAGCAAATCCTTGACAAAACTGTAAATCTTCAATTACAGTAAATCACAATAGAATCAAATTTTACTGCAAAATCGCAGAGAACTAGATGCAATCTAAGTTTGTAACAAATCAAATCTCACCATAAAAAGGGGGAATCAATTACATTGATTGATAAATCCCTAATTTCTCCAATAAGCCCTAAATCTAAGCATTTGTAACGCATACAGCAAAAAACCCTAGATCTAAATGAACTTATAAATAGAGAAAGAGAAGAACAATAGATGGGGTTGCATTCTTACGATTAACAGAGGAGAAAAGAATCGGGAGACAAACCTTAAAGAAAGCTTCGCTGCTGAAGATCCAAGGAAAAGGTTATTGGAGTTTCCAAGTCGGAAACCCTAATCACCCTCGAACGTCACCACCGTCCACCACTGAGCGCCGCCGCTACGCTGATTTCCTGTAAGACGAAAGGGATTAGGACGAATCGAACCAAAAAAATTCTAAAATTGGAACCCAGAAATCACAAAAGGGGTAAAGAACAACATGTACTCAACTTTTATTTTCATTATTGTTTGATTTGTGGGGTGATGGGGGTAATCAGGACTTAGAACTCACAATCGAAAGGGGTTATTGGTCGGGGGGAAACGACGACATTGATTGCTTGTTTTTAGGGTTAACGGAAGGGGCTGGGGTCTGGGTCGAGCGAGAGAGAGAGGATGGAATGATGATTTCTGGAAATGAAACGAAAAGCATGTGTATAGCTTGCAATAATCCAACGCGTGCGGGTTTGTGACATTATTATACGCCTTTCGCTTGTGGCCATTAGATCTTGATTGGATGGACATAAGGCTAGGTCCATCATAAGCATCGTATACTTGCGCGCACTGGATCACGTTGGCCCTCTCATAGCCGTTTGGGCCTGAGCCCAATACTATACGCACCTCCCTTTGACAAAATTACTGAGTAAAAGCTAGCAGCGCACCCCCCCCCCCCCCTTGTCCAGATTTATTTTGGGCTTAGCCAGTCCACTTTTCACACCCCCTGCTTTTGCTATTGAACTGAAACTGTACCCCTTTAGAAAATCATATTATTTTTCTATCTTTCTTTTGTTTTTTTCTTATATTTTCTTATTTATTTATTGTTATTATAATTATTGATATAACACTCTTATATTATTTATTTAATACTTTATTTTATTTTATTATTATTATTATTATTATTTATCATCACATATACATTATTTTATTTAAAACTCATGAATATATTTTTGATATTGCATTAAGTTTATAGTCATGCATTAACCAAGACATTTTGCAATTAATACAGTAAAAAACACGAACAAATATCAAACTATTTTCGCAAATAAATTAAGTTAATTAACAATTCTTTTTTTTTTTGCAAATGGGTCTCGAATTAATTTTGGCTTACTGCGTACTCAGTCAAAATTTTCGCAGTCACTACTCCCGACCGAGTGTGAAGTGATTCAAAATATATTCGTAAAACCCTAAAAAACACCAACCGATACGAACTACGAATTGGGACTCTGAGTCCTCCTAAGAGGATACCTAGGCATGCGATCTAAAATTGTGGCGAGTCTTGCTAATTAAAACTTTAAACACTGTTTTCCCCAAACCTAAACCTAGGGTTGATATCCTTGTGAACAAGGTGGATGAAAGGTTCCTAACACCTTCCTTTCGTCTAAATTGAGTTCGTAACCTAGAATCTCTGTCCGTGCATTAGGCTTTTCTGTTAGGTTCCCTTCCCTAGGATAAAAACTAATAGTGGCGACTCTTGATTAAAAAACCAGTCGCAACAACTGGCGACTCTACCAAGGACTCTCCTTAAAACCTAGGTTTTAGGTCTCTTTTGGGTTTTCATTTTTTGTTTATTTATTTGCATTAATTTATTTATTAAATTTTATATTTTCTTATCTGTTTTTATTATATATTTGCTATGTGGCGGGTTTTATCTTAAAAAAATAATATTTCCAATAAACCTTAAAAGAAGGTTCGTCTATTAGCTTAGGGGGTATATCATCCATGCGAGTTTATGTGAAGACTTCGCCTAGAGTTGGTGAACTTCCGAAAAAGGAATACTTATCAAGAGATATCCTCTTGACGAGTAGGACTTTGGAAAGTCACCCATGACTCTTTGTAACGGCCTTAACCTAAAATCTCATGACGAGACCTTTCACGACTTGGAGACGAAAGTTTCAGTCTGTTAAGAGGCTCTACCTAAGGGAGGCCCTTGTGCCTTGTCCCTCTGGTATTATTCACGATACCCTTAAGGAAACCACCTTCTAGGAGGGTAGACTAACCACATGTCAAAATTAAGGAACCTACCTTCTAAGGGTACTTATCACAACATCCCGTTACTCACCTATACATTCATTACATTCATGTATATCCCACGTTCATCATTTGTTCCTTTTATCTGTTTTATTCACAGGGTACAAAATAAAAGATAACAAAATCAAGATTTTTGGTGACTGTCTTAAAAATGGATGCCAAAGGGAAATAACTTATCCGCGTCAATGCTTGCAAGCCCGACCTTTCTGAAATCAAAACGATAAAAGGTAAAATGTCCGAAAGATCTCTGAAGATGTACACTCGCCGTTATGGGGATACCCTTGATTTGACTAAAGTAGAAGTACATATGGATGCAGTCTCCTCCCTAATTCAGTTTTATGACCCTCCACTAAGATGTTTCACTTTCCAAGACTTCCAGCTAGCACCGACTCCTGAAGGATTTGACAGAATCCTAAATTTCTCCAAAGAAAATTCCTATGTGAGTATTGGGCAAACTATTGAAGTCAAAGCTTTGGCAAAAGGTCTAGGGATTCCTTATCCTAAGTTGATGCAGAATTACCGAAGAGAAGGTTCGATACAAGGAATCAAAATGATATACCTGGAAGCTAAGGTACTATAGTTTTCTAATTATAAGGAGTGTGAATCTTGTGTTGACTGTTTAGGGCTGTTGGTATTTGGTGTAATCTTATTCCTCGGACTGTGGACTATATTGACCCCGCAGCCATTAGCATATTTTGGGGAGTGAAAGTATTTAATACAGATCCTACTCCCACCCTGCTTGCCGACATTTATTACACTTTGCATATGATGTATGAAAAAATAAGAGGTACGCTAAGTCGTTGTATCCCGCTTCTATATACTTGGTTCATGACTCACCTCTACAAGGAAGACTATATGATCCCAGAACTGACCAGATGTGAGTGGCCACAGAAATTAAGGTCTCTCACTGCAAGTTCAATATTATGGTATACAAGAAAGTTGGATATTAGTGACATCACTATTAGTTGTGGGGATTTTCCTAACGTCCCTTTGATTGGATCGCGAGGCTGTATTAACTACAACCCTACTCTAGCCCTATGACAGATAGGGTATCCTTTGGAGGACAAACCTTCGAACAAAAAACTCCGACCATTTATCATCCACAATATGGGTATAAAAGACCAAGGGTTTCTCAAAAAGGTTATTCGGGCCTGGAATAAGGTTAACAAAAGGAAGGCTGAAAGAAAGAATGCCATAGCAAGAGAACCCTACACCAAATGGGTCCAAGATAGGGTACGAATTATTAAAGTGCCATTCGAGAAAGATCCAGAGTATAAGTCAGAGGTCCCAGAGACTACACCTATATCTTTGGAAGAAGTCGACAATCTGAAAAATGCCTTAAAGCAAGCTCAAAGAGAGAAATAAGCTCTAGAAGTCAACTACCTCAATCTGACCAAAGAAAAGAAACAGATGCAGCTTATACTTGAGTCAAAGGACGAGAAAATTGATAAAAGTCAAAAGGACTTGGAGAAAGAAAGTCTCAAACGAAAGCGTACAACCGAAGGTCTATTAAGTGCAACGTTCAACCTAGATTCCCACAACCAAAGGTTAGAAGAGGCCGCTGCTGAAATCGGGAGGTTGACTAGGTGGTATGAAAAGGCGACACATGACAAAAAGGTGCTAGAGGAAAGTTTGAGAGCCCAAATTCAAAGTCTGGCACAAGTTTCCTTAGATCAAGAAGAGCAAATCAAATACCTCGCCATCGAACTCTGAGACAGCCATGAATCAGAGGTCAAGGCGCGCCTCGAGAGGATAGAAGTAGAGAAACTTTTGACTCATAGGACTCGAGAATATAAACATGTATGTTTAGAACTGCAGGGTCTTCAAAAGGACTTTCTCATCCAACTGAGACTTTACACAGAAATTAGGGGTGAAAAAATGTATTGGGAAGATCAGTACATTAAGATTTCCCAGGCAGGGAGGGATAACCACAAAATAATCCCGCATCTCTACCAGGAATACAGGCACTACAAAGACAAACATGAAAAGCTCGTCTTCTTAGCCAACAATCTCATCGAGGATATCCCTAGAAGTTTAAAAGATGCAGAGAATGTAATGGTTCCTCTCCCGAAGGACGTCGAAGACTTTCTACAACTGTGTCCGGCAATGGTTGATGGCTTCAGAGCACACATCTGCAGGCGCGCTTAGGAGATTTAGTTCTTTTTATGTTTATGCAAACAATTTCGATTTCAGTTTGTAATATTTTTCAATATCTGGATTATGTTACTCTTAATAAAGGCGTTTTGTTTCCCTATCTCGAAGGCATATCTGTTTTTAAGCTAGTCACCAAATAAACTAATAAGTGGATACAAATGCGTACTCTGATGAATAAGACAGTTAAAATAAAAGTCATTTCATAATCATACATCCTCATCTTCACGCATGCATTTATAAAACATTCGCATGTCATTTTAAAGAAAAAACTCATTCACTTTGAAAATCTCTCCAGTTAAGCCATTGGTAAAAGAAGACTTCCTCCTCCTTGGCCCCCATATCAAACAAGGGCCCATCAACAGAAAACAATGGAACAAATCGAGGAGACTCAAGCTGTGTTCAAATAGGATCTTGATCAGGTGAAGGGTGACGTAAGCTCAATGAAAGGAGATTTGAGCCAGGTTCTTCTAGCTTTGAAGAACATTATCGACATGCAGGATCAAATCCCCAAGGTAGCCTTTGAAGAGGTAGCCCAAACCGTTGGTGCATTAAGCAGTCACCAACTAAGGAAACAGCCGGAAGCAGGACCCCAAAAGTCTGCCATGGCCCAACAAGAGATCGATACTGAAGGACTAATCCCACCACCGTCGAAAGTAGGGGCATCACATACCCTACAAATTCTAACTAATAACGCAGATAATTACTTGGACTTACAATACGGCGATCATGACCCAGAGGATGCTCCCTAAGCACCCTTGAAAACAACCAGTGCCCAGGCTACGGACAACCCACTGATAATGAATCAGTAAAAGCCTTTGAAGAAAGACTGAAGGTTGTCGAAGGATTCGACGCCTTCGAAGTAGTCGCTCTGGAAATGGGTTTAGTCCCTGATGTGGTGATACCAGAAAAATTCAAAGTACCCAACTTTAGAAAATATAAAGGGCTCACTTGTCCGAGGAATCACCTTCGTATGTACTGCAGAAAGATGCATGCCCACACACATGACCAGAAACTGATGATTCACTGTTTCCAAGACAATCTAAGTGGGGCATCTTTAGACTGGTACATGCAGTTAGAACAAACACATATATGAACTTGGGTTGATCTCACTAATGCTTTCTTGAAGAATTACAAGTAAAACTTGGACATGGCGCCTACACACCTCCAACTCCAAAAATTGTCCCAAAAGAAGGAAGAGTCCTTTAAAGAGTATACTCAAAGTGGAGGGAAACGACATCACGTGTGCAACCTCCACTGCTGGAAAAGGAGCTCGTAGATATGTTCATGGGAACCCTAGAAGGGCTTTATTATGATAAAATGGTGGGAAGCGTTACGTTAGGATTTTCAAACTTAGTGACTATTGGTGAAAGAATCGAAACTGGTTTAAAGAGAGGAAAGATATCAGGGGGATCGTCAAGCACCCCTTACAATTCGAAAAGACCAGCTCCAAAATTCCCAAGAAAGAAAGAGGGAGAAGTCAACATTGTGTCCTCACAACAAAGGAAAACACAACCATTAGTGATCCCGCAAGGACAAAGGCAAGACAGGTTTAAAAGGCCGCCTAGAAATTTTGATCCACTACCCATGCCTCCAAGCCAATTATTACAGCACTTAGTTAAGGAATCCCTAGTGGAAATCAAGCCTTTAACACCTCCGATCGGACCACTCCCGCAAAGATACAATGTCGACGCTAGGTGTGAGTATCATGCAAACTCTCTCGGGCATACCATAGATCAATGTTGGGCCTTCAAGCATAAGGTTCAGGATTTTCTAGAGTCTCAGGACATTACTTTCGACAAGCCTAATATCAAGTCAAACCCCATGCCTCAGCATGGTGGACCGATAATAAATGCAATCGAGGTGGTCACCGACTTTGGGGAAACCGTAAAGGAAAAAACCCCATCAACTTGTTGAAGGAATATATGTTCGAATGTGGGTTCCTGTTAGAGCACAATAAAGCTTTTGAAACAAATTTGGAAAGTTTGGTGGATCAGGGGATAGTCCAATTCGAACTATACCCTGAAAAAGAATATGTAGCCACAATCAGAGGGAAAAAGCCACTGGTAATTCCTTGCAAAACTCCAAGCACTACTAAGAAAACTCTAGTCATTCCATGGGGAGAATCAGCATAGATCATCAAAGGGCTACCTAAGAATACCCTATTAATACCTACTACTACAAAAGCTACGATGGTAATTAAGGGACCATCACATATCCCTTACGAGAACGATAAAGCCGTACCTTAGAGTTATGATTCAGTCGTATACATCAATGGAGTAAAACAGGAGAATGGGCCATCCGCAAGTCAAGGACCTGCAATTTTAAACATAGCAGGAACAGGAGGTATGACCCGAAGTGGGTGAATCTACGAAGCCGAATCATCAAAAAAGACAGATGTGGTTCCAACGAAGGACAAAGGAAAAACAGTGGTAGATACAAATCAGGAAACAAAATCTCCAAACAAAGACTTCACTGATCAAGAGGCGGAGGAGTTCCTAAAAATAATCAAAAAGAGTGACTATATATAGTGGTGGATCAGCTCCATCAGACTCCAGAAAAAATCTCCATACTCTCGTTTCTAATCAAGTCTGAAGCGCATAGGGATTCTTTGATGAAGGTGTTAAGTTCAGCTCATGTCACAAAATAAATTTCGGTAAATCAATTTGATAATGTCATGGCTAATATAACGTCCGGATCCTAATTGGGTTTCAGCAATAATGAATTACCGCCGCAGGGCCTGGCCCATAACAAGGCACTCCACATTACTATGCAGATAAGCACTACCCATCTGTCCAAGGTTCTTACTGATATTGGTTCCGCTCTTAACGTGTTTCCAAAATCAAGTCTGGTAAAGTTAACAATAGACGATGTGACAATGAGACCAAGTTCTATGATAGTAAAGGCATTTGACAGTTCTCGAAGCTCGGTACTAGGGGAGGTGGACCTTTTAGTCAAGATTGGGCTGCACGTCTTCAATATCACTTTTCAGGTCATGGACATTGAACCAGCATACACTTGTTTACTAGGGAGACCTTGGATCCATGCGGCAGGGGCAGTAACCTCTACCCTGCACCAAAACTTGAAGTTCCTGGTAGAAGGGAAGTTGATCATAATTGATGGCGGAGAAGACATTTTTGTAAGCCATATTGAATCGTATAGATATATCAGTGTTGACGAAGATTACATAGCTACCCCATTCTAGGCTTTGGAAATTGTTTCAATGGTAACATTACCGGTTGAGAAGTACAACGAAAATAAGATGACATCATGGAGAGATCTGCAAATGACTATGGGGGATGACGCCTCAAAACACTGGGGAAAACTCCCAGAAATTCCTGATAAAAAGAATTGCTTTGGTTTGGGTTACGAATCGTCAAAGGCTACTCCAAGAGGCAAAACATGTTTCCCTCCAATCCGGGAGATGTTCATCAGTAAAGGAACGGAGCACGGCGGGCAAATGGAAATGATATCAAGAAAGACCAATACTAAAAGGGAAACTGACTTCATCAGAGAGGGAGCCCCAGGAGAAGAGCTTAAAGGATGGACTGTTGTGGAGATTCCTGAAATATCTTTCTTTTCTAAGTAATTTTTCTTGTTTTGAAAAAACCTATGTCGAACCCGAGGCATAGGGGTTGATTGTAAGGGTTTTCTTTGTTTCTTATTTCAGACAATATTTATAATTAATAAAGTTATATTCTGTTTTCAATTAAGATCCTTGTCTTTCTTTTGCATTTATCTATTAAATATAAAAATGGAAATACTTTCTTTGCATATACATTTTTCAAGTTCCAAGCACTAAAATATGAACCAAAACATGATAAATGTGCAAATCCATGCCCAAAATTACCGATAACACTACTGCTACGACCCACTATGATTTTGATGTTCCTATCCACCAAGCCGAAGAGGAAGATGATGAAGATCTTGAACTCTCTGAGGAAATGGCGAGGGAAATAGAGCGAAAGGCTAATAGCATACAACCGTATGAAGATCCCATTGAGACCATTAACCTGGGTATGAAAGGAGATCCAAAAGAAATCAAGCTAGGGGAAATGTTGGGGCAGAGCATCAAAGACAGGCTAATCAAGTTGTTACACGAGTACATGGATATATTCGCTTAGTTCTACAGGGACATGCCAGGGTTAGATATGGACATCGTGGTGCATAGATTACCCCTCAAAGAAGGTTGTACTCCAGTCAGGCAAAAGCTCAGAAGAACCCGTCCAGATATGTCCAACAAAATCCGGAAAGAGGTTCTCAAACAGTTTGATGCAGGGTTCCTAGCAGTGGTAGACTATCCACCTTGGATAGCTAACATTGTACCAGTATCCAAAAAGGATGGCAAAGTACGCATGTGCGTAGATTACCGGGACCTAAATAAGGCAAGCCCCAAAGATGATTTCCCGTTGCCTCACATAGATGTCTTAGTGGAAAATACAGCTCAAGCCTCGGTATTCTCATTTATGGACGGTTTCTCGGGCTATAACCAAATCAAAATGGCACCGGAGGATATGGAAAAGACTACCCTCATGACACCCTGGGGAACTTTCTGTTACAAAGTAATGCCATTCGGTCTCAAGAACGCAGGGGCAACTTATCAGAGAGCAATGGTCACGTTATTCCACGATATGATCTACAAGGAAGTTGAAGTATACGTTGACAATATGATTACTAAATCCCATACGGAGGAGGAACATATCACACATATGAAAAAGTTATTTGAGCGGCTACATAAGTTCATACTAAGGTTAAACCCAAATAAATGCACCTTCGGCGTCAGATCAGGAAAATTGCTAGGCTATATCGTAAGCCAATGAGGCATCGAGGTAGATTCAGACAAGGTAAAAGCTACACAAGAAATGCCCGCTCCCAGGATAGAGAAAGAAGTGCGTGGTTTCTTAGGGCGATTGAACTACATCTCAAGGTTCATATCACATCTAACAGCTACGTGCAAAACAATATTTAAGTTGTTGTGGAAGGATCAGACGGTAGTATGGAATGACGATTGTCAGACCGCCTTTGAAGTAATAAAACAGTATCTGCAAGAGCCGCCAGTGTTAATACCACCAGTCCCCGGAAGGCCACTCATCATGTACTTGACAGTGCTCGAAGGATCGTTGGGTTGTGTTTTAGGACAACAAGATGAAACTGGTAGAAAAAAGCACGCAATCTATTACTTGAGTAAGAAATTCACCGATTGCGAGACCAGATACTCACTCCTAGAAAAAACTTGTTGCGCATTGGCTTGGGATACCAAGAGGTTTAGACAGTATATGTTAACCTATACTACGTGGTTGATAGCAAGAATGGATCCTCTAAAATACGTGTTTGAAAAGCCAGCCCTCACCGGAAGAATCGCACGATGGCAGATGTTGCTATCAGAATATGACATCCAAAATGTCACACAGAAAGCCATCAAAAGTAGTGTACTGGCTGATCATCTAGCTCACCAACCGCTATCAGAATATCAACCCATGAAGTTTGACTTTCCCGACGAAGATGTCATATTTATAGTTGATTACGAAATACCAGGACCAGATAAAGGGCCCGAGCCAGGGGCATGTTGGACACTCACGTTTGACGGGGCCTCAAATGCACTAGGTCATAGTTTAGGGGCAATGTTAACATCTCCCAAGAATTACCACCACCCCTATACGGCCAGGTTATGTTTTTCCTGCACCAACAACATTGCCAAATACGAAGCCTGTATACTAGGGCTAGAAGCTGCCATCGATTTAAGAATAAAGCACCTGGAAGTGTTCGGGGATTCTATGTTAGTCATATACAAGGTTAATGGAGAATGGGATACTAAACACCCTAAATTGATTCCATATCGGGATCATGTTTTAAAGTTAGCTGCGAAATTTACAAAAATCACTTTCAGTCTTATCCCACGAGAAGAAAATCAAATGGAAGACGCCCTAGAAACCCTATCAGCTATGTTCAAGGTGACTTGGCCGAATCACGAACCGCGTATTACAGTTAGACATTTCAAAGAACCTGCACATTGCCTAGCTATTGAGGAAGGACCCGACACTAAACCTTGGTTTTATGACATCAAGAAGTACTTAGAAAGGCAGGAGTACCCTGAAAATGCCTCTATCATTGACAAGCGAACCTTGCGCAGGTTAGCTTCCAAGTTCTGTCTAAGTAACGGAGTAGTATACAAGAGAAATTACAACATGGTATTACTCAGATGTGTGGAAAAGCAAGAGGCAGATACACTCATGAGAGAAATCCACGAGGGCACCTTCAGGACTCATACAAGCGGGCACGCCATGGCTAGAATGATTCTATGAGCCGAGAATTACTGGTTAACAATGGAAGGTGATTATTATCACTACACGAAGACATGCCATAAATGTCAGATCTACGCTGACAGGATAAATGTACCACCGACTCCTTTGAACGTCATGAGCTCCCCTTGGCCCTTTTCGATGTGGGGAATCGATATGATTGGTATGATCGAACCAAAAGCGTCAAACAGACACCGCTTTATATTAGTAGCCATCGACTACTTTACCAAGTGGGTAGAGGCAGCATCCTACGCCAACGTAACAAGTCAAGTGGTTGCACGCTTTATCAAACAGAATATCATATGCAGATATGGTGTCCCAAGCCGGTTAATTATAGATAACATGTCTAATTTAAATAGCAAGACAATGAAGGAATTATGCGACGACTTCAAGATCAAACATCACAATTCTTCACCTTACAGGCCAAAAATGAACGGGGTCGTTGAAGCAGCCAACAAAAATATTAAGAAAATCATCCAGAAAATGGTGAAAACATACAAAGATTGGCACGAAATGCTTCCCTTCGCTCTGCACGGTTATCGTACTTCTGTACGCATATCAACAGGTGCAACTCCTTTTTCACTTGTATACGGCATAGAGGCAGTGCTCCTGGTGGAAGTTGAGATACCATCACTCCGAGTCCTGAGGGAAACAAAACTGGAAGAGGCAGAATGGGTACAGGTTTGACTCGATCAACTCAACCTCATCAAAGAAAAATGATTAACGACTTTGTGTCATAGTCAATTACATCAAGAAAGAATGAAGAGGGCCTTCGACAAGAAGGTGCACCCTCGAATATTTAAAGAAGGGGATCTTGTGCTCAAAAAGATTTTATTACCCCGTCTCAATTCACGTGGTAAATGGACGCCTAACTACGAAGGTCCATTCGTAGTCAAAACAACATTCTCTGGGGGTGGTTTCATCCTCACAACAATGGATGGGGAAGAACTACCACATCCAACCAATGCAGACGGAGTCAAAAAATACTATGTATAAAAAGCTTGCTAAGATCGAACCCCCAAAAGGTATGACTTAAGCAAAAAAAAGGGAGCGTCCCGGTGGATCGAAAACCCTAAAGGGCGATCCAGGAAAAAATTAGGGGCATACGAAAATGTTATCCCCGTGAATTGAAAACTCGAAAGGGCAATCCAGGAAAAAGTTAGGGATTTCATATAAAGAAATAAAGAACAAAAAGACTGTGATCTAGGAGTTACGACTACAAACCAGGAAGGGGAGGATAGATTGAAATCATACAACTCAGAATCCAAGGGGATAAAAACATCAAAGCTATGGGGGAACAGCAGTAACAATTATTATTATTCATTGCCATTTACTATTTCAAAATTTTCTTTAATTACCTCTTTCTTGGAATTTCATCTTGTATTCTCACCCGCTTTGAGGAATATCAATAAAACATTTGTTTTCGGTATATCTTTTGAACCATGTTTTTCCTCTCTTAAACTTCTTTACAGAATACTACGATTATTACTCATGAATATTGTCTTGAAATAAGTTCGGAGAACTAACAGAATAAAAGCATCTGACAAATATCAAAGAGTACTTGGGTTAGGAAAATAACGAAGAAAGATCCACGTATACATCCACACACATAGTTACTCTTACGTCTTGCAACACAAAAATCTATCTACACCTGTACCTACGCAAAGTCTACATCCGCACATGCATCCAAGCACATCTCTATTCCTACGTCTACAAAACAAGTTCCATACATGTGTCCATATCTACGCCTACGTCCATACACATGTATGCGCCTATGATTACACTCAAAAATGAAAAATCTATGCATATATCTACGCGTCCCTACGCGACGGCTGCGTCCATATAAGTACCTAGGCATAACTTGCAACACGAGATTGACGTTCGCCGCACGTAAACACACATATGTATTCCTGCCAATTCAACACACATCCACGTCTATGTCTACTCCCGCATAAAAGGTTATGCATATGCCATCACTTACGTCTACGCCTGCAATACAAAATCGATTCTCGACTTTGGGAAAAATTATGTCCACCGCATTTAAATTCAACAATGCTACAACGACACAACATACAACGCCAGGAATTTGTAATTCTAAACCAATGGCTAAAAGGAGAGAATGCCGGAAATAGTCTGCATAACATTTCGAGGCATACACGCATCTTACACACATTTCACATGTACATTTCGCATATCTAAAGCATACATACAACATCCTTGCATACATCTCGGGTTCCACATCTATGTCAAAACACCATACATTTCGCATACATAGGACATTCAATACGCATGTAGCGCATAACAAATGGACAAACGACTTCATCCTCGATTCAACAATCTAAGGATCAACGAATGCAATACTTCTCCTATGATTCATCCCGTTGTCTCAGTCTTCATGCCGTGACACATTCAGCCCATCACCTAAGTCTTCCAACAGTGATGAGTTCCTTACAAACTCAGTACGTTTCTTCTAAGCCACAACATACTCGAAAACTCAATATGTTTCTTCTGATCCGCAAAGTACTCGCAAACTCAGCACATTGCTTCTAAGCCGTAACATACTCGCAAAAGCCCATTACATTGCTTTTAAGCCGCAATGTATTTGCAAAAACTTAGTACGTTATCTCTAAGCCGCAATGTTCACAAAAACTCGGTACATTTCTTCTAAGCCGCAATGTACTTGCAAAACTCATTACACTGCCTCTAAGCCGCAGTGAATCTCTCCAAATCAGTATATTGCCTCTAAGCCGCAATATATCATCCGACTCAAACCCCATTGCCTCTAGGCCGCAATGAACTCCTAACTTAGAAGGTTTGCTTTAAGCCGCAAACACATTCTCAAGACCCATTATGTTGCCTCTAAGACACAACACACTCGCAAAACTTAAACGGATCGCCTCTAAGCCGCAACATGTTCTGCCAACCCAAACACATTGCCTCTAAGCCGCAATGCATTCTTCCAACTAAAACACATTTCCTGTAAGCCGCAATGCGTTCTACTAACTCAAACACATTAACTCTAAGCCTGAATGCGTTCATCCAACTCAAACACATTGCCTCTAAGCTGCAATGCGCTCTTCCAACTCAAACACATTGCCTCTAAGCCGCAATGCATTCTTCCCACTCAAGCATTTTGCCTCTAAGACTCAATGCTTTCTTCAAACCCCAAACACATTGCCTCTAAGACGCAATGTGTATCATCCAAATTAACACATTGCCTCTGAGCCGTAATGCGTTCTTCATACTCAAATACATAGCCTCTGAGCCGCAATGTATTCATGCTCAAAACATCGCCTCAGATGTCATCCAACGATTCTCAAACGTAATCCATGGCCTCAGTCTTCAAGAAGCCATGCATCATCAATCATTTCTATACTCACTCTCCGAATGAGCGAATAAGCCAAGACATACAGAATTGCACTATCTACCTCGTTGTCAAACCCGGGTAAGCGATATATCATCAGCTTTGTCTACTTCCTTGAGACCTACAGGGGTATGCTACAGTGTAATCTTATGTTTATCAGACAAATTTTGGGATACTTCAAGTATTCAATAAAATTTCAATCAAAATGTGCAAGACTCGAGTTTTCTCACGCTATTCGATTAAAAGACAATTGAATAGGGGCAGCTGTCATACCCCAAATTTTCCCTACCGCGACAATTTTATTTTTCGAAATTTAAATAGAAGAAAAATTTAATTGAAGACGGTACGACAATATCTGATGTCCCGTCTTTATCCAACTAGGAGGTGTATTTCAATTCAGGGAAATGAGGCTTTTTGAATCAGAAAAACTCATGAACCGATTCGCATGTTGGCCAATGGCCCATGCGATTCGAAAGTGGAAGTTAGTTCAAAAGAATAATAATTATTAAGCTTTTAATTATGATAACTCGTTTAAGAATGGTAGTTATTGTCACTTTAAAATTAAAAATCCATTTTTTAAACAAGAAAGGAGGTGCAATTTGGAACACAAGCTCGTTACGCTGAGCCCATTGGTTTTTAGTATTATCTAAGGAAATTATTATTTTTCAATCATGTTGTTGTTTGCTGGATTGGGCCAATTAAGGCCCAATATGAGTTAGAAAGAAACAATAGGCGAAAAAAATTGCTAGTAGCCCATCCAGTTTTTTTTTAATAGAACTATTGTTGGTTAACTTTCACTAATTGATCTTGAGATATTATTGTTTGGTTTTATCTTGCATGCTTGTTGAACTTTCGTATAACAATTCACAGTAAGGGAAAAATAATAATAATTCTTAACTGGTAGCTAGATTGCCAGCGCAACATTTTTATTGCAATTTGGGTTAGCTGTAAAAAAGAGTTTTTGTACTAATTGTTAGCAAATACAGCTAGGGCCCAGCTTACTGATTATTAAACTATGTAAATCAAATTTTAAGCTACAAAGGTTGGGATTAAATCATTGAAAGGAAATCTGCAATAAGTGATTAAATCTAATAGAATCCAAAAATGTCAAACTAAGGTAAAGTTGTGTATTACAGAACAAGAATAAGACAGTATCTGCCAATCACCTATACCGAATCCATTCAAAATCAATATTGCAGACATCTAAATGATAATATCGTATCCTTACACAAATAAATGTTTTAATGACACAATTGAGATCCAAAACGATACATAAATGTGTTAAGAATGCATAAATCTATAACCTATTACAGAAGACTAATGCCAATACAGATTACAGACCTAAGAAACTAAAACACATTCTGGAAATAATCTCAAACCAAACTATAGCAAGCTCAATCCAACAAATTGGAAAATCACGGCAAGGACTTAGAAGATATTTATACAAGCCAAATCTGGATAACTAACAGATCAAATCTTCACCAAATCTTCAATACAAGTTTACTGTTACAAGAATAAATGATGAAATCAAATCATTACAAAAATAATTTTTTTTCAATATTGCAAATAAGATCCAAAAGGGCATTCAAATTCGCAAATCTTCATCAAGCAAATCCTTGACAAAAATGTAAATCTTCAATTATAGTAAATCACAATAGAATCAAATATTACTGCAAAATCGCATAGAACTAGATGCAATCTAAGTTTGTAACAAATCAAATCTCACAAAAAAAGGGGAATCAATTACATTGATTGATAAATCCCTAATTTATCCAATAAGCCCTAAATCTAAGCATTTGTAATGCATACAGCAAAAATCCCTAGATCTAAATGAACTTATAAATAGAAAAAAGAGAAGAACAATAGAGGGGGTTGCGTTCTTATGATTAACAAAGGAGAAAAGAATCGGGAGACAAACCTTAAAGAAAGCTTCACTGCTGAAGATCGAAGGCAAAGGTGATTGGAGTTTCCAAGTCGGAAACCCTAATCACCCTCGAACGTCACCATCGTCCACCACTGAGCGCCGCCGCTACGCTGATTTCCTGCAAGACGAAAGGGATTAGGACGAATCAAACAAAAAAAACTCTGAAATTGGAACCCAAAAATCACAAAAGGGGTAAAGAACAACATGTACTCAGCTTTTATTTTCATTATTGTTTGATTTTGGGGGTGATGGGGGTAATCAGGGCTTATAACTCACAATCGAAAGGGGTTATCGGTGGGTGGAAACGACATCATTGATTGTTGGTTTTTAGGGTTAACGGAAGGGGTTGGGGTCTGGGTCGAGCGAGAGAGAGAATGGAATGATGATTTCGGAAAATGAAACGAAAAGCATGTGTATAGCTTTCAATAATCCAACGCGTGCGGGTTTGTGACATTATCATAAGCCTTTCTCTTGTGGCCATTAGATCTTGATTCGACGTCCATATGGCCAGGTCCATCATAAGCATCGTATACTTGCGCCCACTGGATCACGTTGGCCCTCTCTCATAGTCGTTTGGGAATGAGCCCAATACTATATGCAGCTCCCTTTGACAAAATTACTGTGTAAAAGCTAGCAGCGCACCCCCCCCCCCCCCCTCCCCCCCCCCCCCCCCCCTTGTCGAGATTTATTTTGGGCTTAGCCAGTCCACTTTTCACACCCCCTGCTTTTGCTATTGAACTGAAATTGCACCCCTTTAGAAAATCATATTGTTTTTCTATCTTTCTTTTGTTTTTTTCTTATATTTTCTTATTTATTTATTGTTATTATAATTATTGATATAACACTCTTATATTACTTATTTAATACTTTATTTTATTTTATTTATTATTATTATTATTTATCATCACATATAAATTATTTTATTTAAAACTCATGAACATATTTTTGATATTGCATTAAGTTTTTAGTCATGCATTAACCAAGACGTTTTGCAATTAATACAGTAAAAAACACGAACAAATATCAAACTATTTTCGCGAATAAATTAAGTTAATTAACAATTATTTTTTTACAAATGGGTCCCGAATTAATTTTGACTTACTGCATACTCAGTCAAAATTTTCGCAGTCACTACTCCCGACCGAGTGCGAAGTGATTCAAAATATAATCGTACACCCCTAAAAAACACCAACCCATATGAACTATGAATTGGGACTCTGATTCCTCCTAAGAGGATACAGAGGCATGCGATCTAAAATCGTGGCGAGTCTTGCTAATTAAAACTTAAAACATTATTTTCCCCAAAGCTAAACCTAGAGCTAATATCCTTGTGATCAAGGTGGATGAAAGGTGCCTAACACCTTCCTTTCGTCTAAATTAAGTCTGTAACCTAGAATCTCTGTCCGCGCATTAGGGTTTTCTGTTAGGTTCCCTTCCCTATGGTAAAAACTAATAGTGACGACTCTTGATTAAAAAACCAGTCGCAACACTCGGGCGTTCGGAAATTCGTATCTTTCATCTAATTCAGTATTTTTAGTTGATTCTTCCAGCATTGTAATCTTGTTGACTTCCTTGTCATTTCTCGTGTTCGGGTTGAAGTTTAATTTTGTGCAGAGAACCTCCGAAAATTTTATTTCTCTGAAGATAGTTACTGAATTTAATTGTTGGTCCGTCATCTCGCAAGCAATAAAAAATTCATAACTTCTGATTGGTACCCTGTTTTGGAATCGTTCTTGAGGCTTCAATATCGTCTCATTATCTCTGTCAACTTTCATGTTTGGATCAAAATCCGGTTCTTTGAGAAGAATCTCCGAACGCGCCGATACTTTCAGAGGAAACAATGGAAAACAATAAAAATATTGTGTTGGACGTTCGAAAATTCCTAACTTTCGTATGGAACGATGTTTCTGAGCCGTTCTTTTTGGGGAAAATCCGTCTTAATTTTGTCTTCGTTTTTTATGTTTGTATGGATAGCTTATTCCTCGAGGAAAATCCCCAGAATTATGGTTTACTGGAGATTATATTGTGCATAACTGGAATTTTGAATTATCGATTTCCAATATTGTAAAAGTCGTAACTTCTTTTATTTTTATTGTATTGAGACAGTTCTTTTTGCTTAATTTCACAAATTAAGTCATCTATATTTTCTATTTAGACTCCACATTCAAATGGTATTCTGACGACTTCTGTTTTTGGCGCGTTTCGCAAATGACACAAGTGAAAAAACTACAAGTTGAGAAATATTGTCTAACACCACGTCTGAGGAACTTCGAAAATTTATAACTTTCTCTTTGTTTATTTGATTTAGCCTATTATTTCGACGTCGCATCATAAATTTCGTAATGTTCGATTTTCGTGTTGAGCTCGAGCCGAGATTTCACACCTATGATGATGTGGCATTTTGTGCTCGTGTTAAGCTTACACTGCCAAATTAAGGCCCAATCCAATTACACATCCAAGACCCAATTCATTCATATTATATATTCTCAAAATCAGATTTTTGTCTCATAATTCACCAATTCACAAAAACACAAAAAAACTCTTTCTATTTGCTCCTAGATCAAACTCTATTCTCTCAATTTTTCTCTCAAGAACACAACAACAACTTCAACAACATTTTGAAATTCAATTCAAGCTTGAAGTAAGATATCTCTCTCTTCCATGCCGGAACTCCCTCCACCTCGAGACTGCCACCGCTCCAGCTGTTGGACCACCTGAAAATCCAGCCAAACTCCCACCTCATAGCCGTGATCGCGGTACACACATACTCCCTCCATTTCGCGAATTCAGGACACTTCTGACCTCTGTTCTTCAATCCAACTCTTGCTATCTCTTCATCTCAATCTCCTCTTCAATCCTACAGTGAGTTTTCTTGATTTAAGCGCTTTTTTGCATAATTGATTTTTGAATAATTGATTTTGTGTAACTCTTGAATTAATTTGTGAAATTGAGATTGAAGTAAAGAATTGAGTTACGGATTATATATAATTGTTGAGAATTGAATTGATTTGAGATCATGTTGTGGAAATCCGGAATTGGCTAGTAGAAGTAAGTGCTTATGTAATTAAGTGATTTTCATAACAGTGATTATTCAAAAATTAAAGTGTTAGAGCTTTTGGATAATGGTTTTTAAATCTTAAATTAACATGTGAAATCAATTTATAATGATTCTTGAATGTGCAAATTCACATGTTAGATTGTATAAACTTACTTTAATTACATAATCACTTCTATGTGTTTCTCTTAATTCTACATAACATGTTATTTCTCAATTGCAATTATTGTGACATGTGGTGATTAAAGAGGAGCATTGATTGTTGTTTAATTATATAATTGATACAAGTTAGGATTTATAATTCGATAAAAAACACTTAAACTTTCAAACCCCCCCGAATTTCTAACTTAGTGTCAATTATAGAATTAATTGTGAGATTTTGTTGTTTATCATATGTTGAAATAATTTCCAAATCTATGCACAAAACTCCCCGTGTTTCGCTTTATTTGTGAGACACGGATGCGTTTCTAATGTGATCTTGCTTTGTCCCTCACGCTATGAGGCATATATGTGATTGTTGTATTTCTGTCTAGGTTGTGTTTCCTTGCAAAATGCTTTCGTATGTGGTTGTGTTTGATACAACCCATTTGTGATTCGTGTTACATTGTGGCGCTTTGATGCCTCGATGTGTATTCTGACTTTATTTGTTATTGATGCTAGTTCGCTCGAGATTCTCTGGGTTTCTTGTTCCTCTTGTGTTGCAATTAAAATATTGTTATTAGTTTGGTATACTTCTTGAGTTTCTTTTAATACTTCTCACTTTATCGCTTTCTAGATGCCATGAGAAGTAGGAATAAAGATGTATGATGGGGACTTCTGTTGTTGATCATATCAGGAATCCCTCTGGTTCATTTAAAGACATGTTTAAAGCAATTGTGCATTTGTGTACTACTTATGTGTGGTTCGTTTAAATACCTACCTTTGTAGTAGGCATTCTGCGGTGTGTTTACATTTGTGCCAAAGACCACAAAAAAGGCGCCCATTCCCATCCCCCGTGAATAAGTTCTCAAAAGGAGGCGTGCGGAGAGGTTTCATAATCAACCCCTGCATTTCTTATGTGTCATCCTTAGCTCGTGATGCACCAAGATGCTTCGTAGTCGTGCCTACTCTTGTTATCAAGTCGTCAAGCGGAAAAGGGTTTCACAGTAAAACCCCTACACTTTGTCATAAGCTCGCATTGATCGATGTTGACACTCTGTGCTTGATCATACCGCTGTCTATCTCCTGCCTCGATTCGTTATATCTTGGTTAGGTGTTTAGCCGCTTTAGACATCACTTTTCCCCCTTTACTTTTCTTGCCTTGTAATATGATACCATGCTACAGACGCTTTATTCCCACAAATAGCTTGTTTGCCTCAGTTGATATGACCCCTTGGCTAAAGCTAGCTTGTTTTCCTCGGTTGATATGACCCCTTGGATAAAGCTTCCCCCTCTCTACCTACCTCGATTCATGATATTATGGTTTGGAATCTTGGCTTGAGTCATTTTTCACCACTCATGACATGTGTGTGCTCTCTTGAGCTTATTTGATTGCTCGTTTGCTTTCACTTTTTGTATATGCCATGTTCCCTTAGGATTCACTTGTTTCTTTTCACATGCAAGCTAGACCATAGTTTGCAAACTATGCATGCCAACATAGGTAGATACATTCCCTTTATCCTCAACCATAGGACCAATTTTGCATGACAACCTTAAGCGTACTAGGTTAGTCTCCCTTAGTGTTTTCTCCCTCTTTTGCATATGCATTAAAACTAAAACCTTCTTTTTTCCTTTAAACTCATAAAAAGACCCTCTAACAACAAAAACTTTTTTTCAAGGTAAAAAACACAAACCAACTCAAACCTTCTTGTGCGCCCGTGTCACTTTTCTCTTTTAAAACTCTTTTCAATAAGCAAGTATGTTTTATACATTTCAATACGAAACGAACGACTTAGGCCTCTCATTGAGCAAAGAAATTCAATGTTCCCATGTTTGGATTTTCTAACGTATCATTTGCATAAAAAAGATAAAACAAACCAAAACATGTGAGCCTAACTACGACGGTCTGACTTTCCCATTAGACGAGGGAGTACGCAGGCACTGGGTTGTGGGGCCTAGGCGAGCGAAACTTTATAAATATTCCTTCTTTTCCCTGTATTTTCTTTCTCATGTATTCCCTTTTAGCAGTAAGCTTTAGACATTGATTTTTTTACACACTCTTAGATGAGAATAAATGAAAGTGGATCCTATGGATAACCACATACATGTGGGATGATAATACCTTCTCCTCACATAATCGACTTCCTTACCATTTTTCTTGGTTGCAAGACCAGCTTATCGATTTTGTAATACGGTGGGAGAACTGACTTTTTTGGTTTTATCTAAAATGTGCGGATAGCTAGAGTCACCACCGACTTTTCTTTTATCCAATAAGGAAAGGGTGAAAAGAACAAGAAAGACTTTATAGATTTTGAGTTCGAGGGGGTAAGATATGAAAAGGGAAGGTGTTAGCACCCTTTTCACCCATTGCTATCTACAGACTCTTAATTACTTAGGTCACTTTTGAAAACTTCCTTTGTGTGTGATTTGTTTGAAAATATTTTTTAAAAGCCAAAGTATGACTAGCTTTGTAATGATTCTTATATAGTCCTCAAGAATGTATACAAATTATTACTAGAAAATATTTTGTTTTGAAAGTGTGATGTGAAAAATGTTTTGAAAAAAAAAGGATTGTGAGCAAGTAATTAACAGTTTCCTACCCACTAAAAGTCTTTCATTTTCTTTTCCCTCTCCTTTAGAGATAGTGCTATCCATTCCATTAGTTAATAGGTAGACCTATATATTGGATGTGAAGGGACAGACCTAGGGTCATCGTATGGTCATCGAAAGCAACATGTAAGGATACTTTAGCAATTGTATCGAAGGTACTATCATTATTTTGTAGGAAAAATTGAAGGGTCATCGAGAGACTATTATCTTTATTCGAGGGTCTTTTGCTAAGGCATCCCTATTTTCGAGGGACATGACTGTGTATTCGTAAGGTAACAAGAGGGGGTACCCTAGAGGTGCAAGTGTGCAAAGTATGTTAGTTTAAGTTATATTTATCTTGAATTAGGGTTTTCTATCGGTTGATTTTAGGCTTGTCATACAAACCCTATTTATTAGTCATAGCATAAAAGAATATAATGCGGAATGTAAAGTGCGGAATGTAAGCCTAAGTTATTACAAGGCTTCGGGGCAGTTACATAAGCATAAAGAATGCTGGAAAGTAAACCCCAAAACTATTACATTGATAGTTGCAACCTATACAATTGATCTAGGAATATAAATAAATGAAGAAAAGAAAATGTAAAAAAGAAGTTTGAACGTTTTTGTGGTTATCGGGGAAAATAGTTTAAATGATAATAATTAAAACCTAAAAATTATAATTAATTTTAAAATTAGGAAAAAGGGTTAATTAATTAATTAATAAAAAAACAAGATTAAAGGTTAATTTAAAAAACCTAAACCTAATTAATTAACGTTAAAAAAAGATTGTTTTTTAGGTTAATTTAAAAAAATACGGTTAGGGGAAGGAAAATCAATGAAAAGGGTTAAAACTAAAATAAGGAAAAACTATTGCCTAGGGTGGGTGTTGAATCCACGCCCTCCTGCCTTTTCCTTGCATAGCTTGCCACTAGACCAAGTGTTTGGTGGTGTTAGGAAAACAAGCGCTGCATATAATACATGAAAAACCTGCACAAATGGAAAACTAGAAAAAATTGCAAAAGGCAGGGATCGAACTCACGCCTTTATAGATCAAATACTTAACGCGCACTTCCTTGCAACTAGGGTGGCTGTTACATCTGTTATTATAATGAAATTAATTAATTATAAAATAATCAAAAATAGATCGACTAGAGAGGCGCCAGAACCCTAGATCCAATCGTCTTCTCCAACGAGCTTGTTTTAATAATCTGCAAAATAGCATCTGTTAATGATCCAAAGGAACAGTACCCCTCTAATTTGACCCTCGCGAGTTCAATGGTGGCCTTGGTTTTTGCTGAATCGTCCTGTACACATATATATGAAGAAAACAAAGCAAACCGGTTCAAATATGGTGATCCATCATCCTGGCATTATGGGACTTATACGATGGTTCAAACCTGTGCTATTACATCTCAGGAACATGTTATAGTCATTACTATGAATCAAAACATCAAAGAAATTAAAACACAAAATTCTCAAAAATATGGAAATCGGTGATGCATGGATGCGTGTTTCAAGCCTCTTTGATCATCAAGAATGATTAATACTTACTATATATCACCTCAAGAGTCGATTTATATGGCTGGATTTCTTTGAGAATGGCTGGAAATAAGGTTTCAAGTTTGTCCTAGTTTGACAAAAAATTGAGATTTGGAGGGTGTTTTCTTGTAGGTTTTTTCGTGTGCTTTCTTGTCTGAACATGTAGGATATATATAGGGAAAGATTAGGTTAAAGGAATTGTCTTGGACCTAGTATGAAAAACCTTTGATTATTGTTTGAAAATAGAATTGGAATAAGACAAAACATGGAGATTTGTTGTGAAAATAAGCTCCACACGGTTTTAAGCCTTGCACCTCCACTTGATATTTATTAGATTTAATCTTGAATTTAAATGAATAAAAATCAAAATAAATGAAATACAAATTAACATGGTGCATGAATGGATTTAGAGGTCCCTTAAAAGGTCAATAACACGTTTGGACTCTAAAAGATAAGCCCATTAGCCCAAAAATTCATGTTTGCTCAATTTGGTTTTCATGCATTTTCTCAAAATTGCCCAACTTGGACCAATCATAACTCAATCAATATTTATCATATAAAGGTAATCTTAGACTTTTTGGAAACCTCAAGATGTCCCTTACAATCTCTATGTTGGTCATTTTTCCATTTGAGGAACTTATCTTGATGTAAATTGGTTTGACAAAAAGTGTCTTTTTATTGACTTTTGAAATGACCTATAATATTTTGACCCATATCTCTGAAATGAAGCATTTTTGGACTTGCACATGGAGAGACAAAGTTGTAGGGGATTGAATTTCCTTCAAAATGAGATTTGGTTGAGAAAAATGTGATTAAGTATGTGAAAGTTATGCTTGGTCAAAGTTCAGTTGACTTTTCCTAAAGAAGACCCTAATTTAGTAACTTTTGATTTTTGATGAATCTTGAGTTTTCTTGATGAATTTATATCAAACCTTGATCAAATGATGAATGTGACTTCAAAATGTTGATTTTGACCAAAAATCTTGAAGTTTGACTATATGTTTACTATAGTTGACTTTTTACCCAATATAGTTGATTTTCAATCATCTAAGCAATTGACTGAGCAAGCTTGTGATGCAAGGCTTGAAATTTGGCATGAGGTTACCTTGAAGTATATGAGAAACCATGAAACCCATTGAGGAATTAGAAGCTCAATTTTCCTTGAGAAAAGTGAAACCATAGTTGTAGGTCAATTTCTTAGGAGAAGGACTTGTATGATTTATCCTTGAGTAGTTGAGAACTCTTGGAGTGTGGGGAGGTGTCTTGAAGAATGGGAGGGAAACTTTTAGGGTATAAAACATTTATTTGGGTTTCTCTCGATATCTTCCCTTCCATCGAGATAAATAGAGTTTAGTGGCGGCTCTGTGTTTTTTTCGCAGCGCGATAACTGGCGACTCTGCTGGGGAGAGGTTGACCAACTATTGGTCCATTATATGAAAGTTAGTCCTACCTTTCATTCATTTTTATCTTTGGGTGTTTTACGTGTTATTTCTTTATTTTTTCTTTATTTACATGTTTTTGTGCATATGTTTGCATGCATTTTATCGCTTTCTATATACTGGTGTTGTGCTGGCTCTGTTTTCATCATTGGGTGGATGTTACTATTAGGTAAAAGGCCCAATACCCTGGCCAAATGACAACCATAGGAACACTAGGAATAGAGGGGAACATGTTGGCTAGTTGACTTAGGTTTCACTAGCGTTGTCATGTCGTCAATACTTGGACGAGGTACAAACGAGGTACTATCATTTTCATGTAGGTGATACGGTAATAGTGTCCTCAGGAGTAACCTCGATTCTGAGTTACCCGACCTTGCCCTTTCCTAGTTTTCACCCGTGAGGGGGGAGGGAATTGATTATCACAGGTACCAATGGTGACTATGTTCTGTTGGTGACCATGTGGTTCTCGGATTTATTTTCTGAGTTCTTGACTTATTTATTTGGAGGTTTATTTTGGTTTATGTTTCGGGCCTTCGATCTTGGTATTTCCAACATGTTCAAAAAAGGGCACAATAGTTAGCCAATGTTATGGAAATCTTTGATACCATGTTTGTGGCACTTGCATCATGGCATATTTATTTTAAAAAAATATATTAAAAAAGTGTCTAACCTGCATATGCGTGTCATTTCCAGGATGTTCTGAAGTTGTCATCAACATCAAGGATGGATAACAACATGGAGACAAACGTAAAGCCTCTCAGAAACACTGCTGCTTATTGGTTTCAGTTCTTTGGTGATTGATTACGAGAAATATGAGCTCTTGTGAAAGGTCCGAATGAGGAAGCCTTCAACAAGAAGTATGGAAACTTATTTCCGTTTGTGAACGATGATTACGAAGAATGGGCTTTGAGAACACTTCTTCAGTTCTATGATCCGTAGTTGCGCTGTTTTACTTTTCAGGATTATCAATTAGCACCGAACCTCGAAGAGTATGCACATATTATTAATGTCAATATTACTAATGATATCCCTTTTGTTCAAGTACCAGAGATTCCTGACTACAGGGCATTCTTTAGGGCTCTTTATTTGACCCATAGTGAAGTGGAAAATAACTGAATCGACAAAAGTGGCACAAGTGGTCTTCCTCTGAAATATGTGATATCAAAAGCCAAGGTTTTTGCAAAAGTTAGAATTGGACCGCACTCAACGCGCTTCTGGCTTATTATATATGGCATAGTCTGCTTTCCATTTTCAGAAAAGTTGGTGTATACAGCTGCGCTATGTGTCTTCATGAATGACAACTCAATACCAACTTTACTGGTCGACACTTATTACACTACCCATTCTTCACATGACAAAAGGGGAAAGTCATGTGTTGTGTGGCTATTCTTTGCAAGTGGTTGATGTTGCACATGCCTTCTAAATGTCCATTTGTTCATATTGTTGAGTTGTCTCTTTGGTCTCAACGAATCATGGGACTCACTTCGAATGATATTGTTTGGGAAAGTGTAAGGGCCTTGAAAGAGATCATTATAGGTTGTGAAGAATTCCCTAATATTCTACTCATGGGAACAAGAGGCGCTATCAACTATAATCCTGTTTTGGCACGTCGTTAATTAGGATTTATGATGATGGATAGACCCACTATTTGGGAAGTAATGGAAACCGTTTATTTTTGTAAATGGGAAGATGCGTTTTTTCTTGAAAAGGTAAAAGTGGCATGGGGTCACATTCTCCTTAAAGGGAAGCTTTTCTTTAGCCAAAATGGATGTGTAAATCGTGATACTTATACGAACTGGATTCAGAACCGGGTGAAAATTATATTGTTGCATTACAAAAGGGAGGAGTCGCTATATCCTTAACTTGTTTTTGACCCATTGGTTAACGATCAAATAGATATGAACATGGATCTCTCTTTTGCCTTACAAGACAAAAAAAGACTCATGCAGGAGGTTAGGTCGAAAGATCAATTTATATAAAGATAAGGGTATGTGGTTCTGGTACAAATAGTCGTCAGAGTGTAGAGTTGTTGATTAGTCAGCAAGAGGTAGAGAGACTTCGATTGGATAAAGAAGAGCTGGAAGCAAAGCACTATGAAGAGGTTAAGATTCTGAAGAAAAAGTTTCGAGAAAAGGATGTCCAGTTAACTCAAGTTGTGAGGGAACTAACAAAGTTCAAAACCCAGGTAGCAGATAAATGCAAGATTCTGGAAGAGGAATCTGATGTGGGAAGCGTGGGTCCCAAAGATTGGGAGCTCAAGTACCATTGTTTGTTGGCCATGATAAGGAAGAAGGTTTTTTTTGCAGAGGACCCGATTTCGAAGGGTGACTAGAAAAGAAACCAAGGATAATATGAAGAGTCCAAGTACGAAGTCAGAGACGTTTGGGGTTAGGCTTTTCAGAGGGGCCTTTTCAGCACTTTCTTTTCAGTTTATTAGTTGATAAGAAAACTGCCAGTCTTGTTGGACGGGGTCTTTATGATGTTTGACTTTGATTGTATGGAGAATATTTTGTATGGATGCTTATTTGGTTTTATGATATGAGTAGTTTTTATTCAGATATTTTGTCTCGTTGCTTTGTCTTGTTGCTTATCTTATTGCTTATTGATGCTTGATGAAAGGCTTCAGGATGTTCCTAGGAGTGAATAACATATCATGAATATAATCTATATCATTCCTATCATTTGCATTGTAGGTTTATTCAGGATGATCTTCTCATTTGTGAGTTCTCCTCTTTCTTATCAAAGTTTACAAAACGACTTCTCTAGACTGGTACCGCACTGGAGCTAATCAACAAAGGATCATGGAACAGTTTGAACAGAACCAGGATGAACTTCACAAGGCCATGGACACCTTGGGGGAGAGGATGGACCAACTTATGGAAACTCTCCATGGAATTATTCAGGGTCAGGAAGAGCTTAGGAAGAATATCGCCAAGCTTGTCGACAATGCTACTACATCCGACAATGGAGGACCTAAGAATCCAAGTGGTTGGACTCCTAAAGGAATCCTCATGTTATTATGGATGATCATAATATTGTTATTGATCTTGAGGACCCTTAGAAAGATCTTACTGCTGATATGTCTGAAATTGCTAAGATGTATTGTGCTCTTGAGGAGCATCTTTAGGCTATGGAGACTTCTAAGAAGCCCACTTTCAATGCTTCTGCGATGTGTTTGGTTCATGGGGTTGTTATTCCACCAAAGTTCAAGGTCCCAGAGTTTGATAAATACAAACGTACTACTTGTCCTGAGACTCATCTTCGTTGTTACTGTCGAAAAATGGTTGCCTATGCTAGTAATGAGCCGTTGCTCATGCATTTCTTCCATGAAATCCTAGCCGAGGCTCCTTTGGAATGGTACATGCAGGTCGAGTGGACTCAAGTTCAAACTAGGGAAAACTTATTGATGCTTCTCTGAAGCACTATCATTATAATACTGTTATGGCTCCTAGTCATGCTCAACTTCAAAGCATGTCACAAAAGGTTGATGAATCTTTTAAGGAGTACGCTTAGAGGTGGCATGGACTAGCTGCTAGAGTCCAGCTTCCTCTCTTAGACCGTGAGTTAGTTGATATGTTTATGAACCCTTTGGGGGTTCGTATCTCCAACACATGCTATGCAGTACTTCCAACTCTTTTTCAAGTATGGTTATCATTGGGAAACATGTTGAAATGTGTGTTAAAGATGGTATTATTCCTGGTGCATTTGGCACTAATAACAATAATGTTGGTAATGGTAAGAAGCGGTATTTTGGTGGTTTTGTTAAGAAGAAGAAGGGATAAGTGAGTAGTGCAT
The DNA here is from genome assembly GCA_948472305.1 of Vicia faba. Lineage (NCBI taxonomy): Eukaryota > Viridiplantae > Streptophyta > Magnoliopsida > Fabales > Fabaceae > Vicia > Vicia faba. The sequence continues at coordinate 1,363,818,577 of OX451735.1, read as the reverse complement.
CCATTGATAAGGGAAAGACATTTGTTCAGCTCCCATATTATCCAACTCCTACTTCCATTCCACAACAACAATATGCACCACCCAGAAATTATCAGCAACAAAACCAGAGGCCTCAAGGTCAGAGAGGTCAGCAAAGACAACAGAGGTATCCGGAAAGGAAGCTGGATCTAGTTCCCATGTCGTATTCTCAGCTTGTTCCGTGACTATTGGCTAGTCAGTTGGTTAAGCTTCATGAACTTCTTCCTCCACCTGAGAACCTTCCTAGAGGTTATGATGCAAATGCGCACTGTGAATTTTATTCGACGGCTCCAAGCCACTCAATTGAAAACTGTAGGGTGTTGAAGTATAAGGTTCAGGACCTTTTGAATGCTAAAGAGAACAATCCTATTCCTCCTCATGTAGGAAGAAGTATAAGGTTCACTACTAATGTTCAAAATAATCCTATGCCTTCTCACCGTGGAGCAGCGACCAATGCTATTAGGTTTGATGAAGAGCATGACTTGGTGACCAGTGTAAATGATATTCAGATATCGCTAACTTTGAGAGAACATTTATTTCAATGAGAGGTTTTACAAGAGGATTATCATTTCTATCTTCAATGATATTAAGAAATTGATGGATAAGGGTGTTCTTCAGATAGAGAAGGTAGTCTTAGAGGAAAATATTGTCGTATTGGAGATTCTTTACTACCCGACTGAAGTTTCGAGAAATATCCTAAGAATTCCTTTGTTGATTCATGTTCCTACACTTCCTGCGCCAAGTCAAGTTCCATCCACTCCCTTGTTGATTCAAGAGCCAGCTCAGACAGACTTTATTCCTACAAATCCAGTTTCTTCAAATCCGACTCCTGTCCCAAGTGATATTTCAAAAGCAGTACCATGGGATTACAATGCAGTGTATATTAGTGGGAAAAAACTTATTTGTCCTCCAACTAAAAATAAATAGATTATCGACATTGCAGGAACTAGCGGCATAACTCGCAACGGCATGGTGTTTTCTCCTCCTCCTCCTCCTCCCGAGGATGTTGTCGAAGAGATTCATGCGAAGGACAAAGGTAAATAGGTGGTTAGTGAAGCTCCTGGGTCGTGATTCCATCAACAAGTGGAAAAATTGATAAGGATTATAAAGAAAAGTGATTTCAAGGTGATAGATCAGCTCAACCAGACACCGACCAAGATTTCCATTTGATCTCTCATCTTGTACTCTGAAGCCCATTGTATGGCTTTGATAAAAAATTTGCAAGGTTCCCATGTTAATCCTGAGATCTCTGTAACTCAGTTTGAAGGCGTGGTCATTAATATTTATATGGGGAATTGTCTTGGGTTTAGTGATGATGAACTTCCTCCTGAGGTCCGAGCTCATAATAAGGCTTTACACATTTTCGGGAGGTTTTTATACACTTTGTTATCACAAGTTTTGGTAGACACAAGGTCATCACTCAATGTGATGCCCAATCATTCCTTTTTAGGTTAAACATGGACAGAGTTATGATGAAGCCTAGCACTCTGGTGACTAGGGCATTTGATGGTTCAAGGAGGTCTGTTGAGGGTGAAGTTGATTTTCCCATCAAAATTGGTCCTCAGGTTTTCTACCTCTCTTTCTATATCATTGACATTTTTCCTTCATGTACTTGTCTCTTGGGTCGTCCATAGATCTACGTAGTAGGGGCTGTAACTTTGACTCTTCACCAGCGCTTGAAGTTCGTTATGAAAGACAAGGTCATTGTTATTGGTTGTAAAGAAGACGTCTTGGTCAACAATTTCAACTCTTTTCGTTACATGGAGGTGGACGGGGAAATACATGAGACCCCCTTTCAAGCATTAGAGATTATCTAAGTCGATAGGGTTCCCGTTGTGTAGGAAACTAAGAAGAAATTTGAAGATCTAATGGTTTCCTGAATGACGCTAGATCTATCGTGGAGTCTAGGGTCCCAAATGAGGATTAGGGCAAGGTGATTAAGGTGCATGAAAAACTAGACAAGTTTGGTCTCGGTTACGAACCCTCATCATATGCCTAAGCTGGTTTTGCCTACCTAAATGAAGACATGTCCCCCCGATCTCAGAAGTGTTTATCAGTGTTGGAACAAGTACCAATGGACAAGTGCATGCAGTGGAAGATGAGGATGACGGTGCAAATCTCTCCTAATTCATCTATTAGATAACGCTTGACCAAGAGCTCCACAATTGGAGTGCTATAGACATTCCTGAAGTTGTTTTCTTTGACATGTAATTCTCTGTTTCAAATAAGTCATATGATTTTCCCAAAGAATTTTGATAACTTGTATGAAGGGGCCCCGTGTGTTTCATTTGCTGTTTAATATTGAATTAAATTTCATTTTTCGCATACAATTTTTTGTTCCCTGTCTTTTCTCTTAAACTTTAAAAATAAAAAATGGAAATGCTTTTCCTTTTATTCTTTAAATACTTTCCGTCGCATTCACATTCTAAAATAAAGCATGATTCATCAATACCCTTGGGAATCTAAATGACCAAGCTGATGAAGATAGTGGGGAAGATTGTAAAATTCTCGAGGAATTGGAAAGACTCTTGAGACAAGAAGAGAAAGTGATCCCGACTTATCAGGAAGCCATATAGATCACCAACCTCTACCGATACAGTGAAAAGAGATGTCAAGATAGGGGCCCCTTTGCAAGATGATGTAAAGAATGGGTTAATTGAACTGCTCCAAGAGTACTCTGATATCTTCGTCTGGTCGAACAAAGACATGCACGATTAATACACTGATATAGTTATGCATCATTTTCCGCTAAATCCATAATGTCCTCCAGTAAAGAAAAAGCCACCCATAACTCGTCCAAATATGTCTCTCAAGATCAAGGAAGAGGTTGAAAAGCTACTAAATGCAGGTTTCTTGTTAGTGTGTGAATATTCAGATTGGATTACTAACATAGTGCCCGTTCCTAAGAAAGATGGGAAGGTGCACATGTGCGTGGATTATCGAGATCTGAATAAAGCAATCCCAAAGGATGACTTCCCATCACCTTGCATTGATGTATTGGTTGATAATACGACCCAGTCCTTGGTGTTCTCTTTCATGGATGGCTTTTCGGGGTATATTTAAATAAATATGGCTCCAGAATACATGATAAATACGACATTCACTACTCCTTGGGGTACTTATTGTCACAAGGTCATGCCTTTTGGTCTAAAAAATGTTAGTGAAACATATCAACATGCTGTGGTGACGCTCTTTCATGATATGATTCATAAGGAGATCTAAGTATATGTTAATGATATGATTTCAAAATCACAATTTAAAGAGGAACATCTGGTCCATCTGCAAAAGTTATTTGCTCATCTACAAAAGTTCAGGCTAAGGCTTAATCCGAACAAGTGCACCTTTGGGGTGTGATCTGGTAAACTACTTGGTTTCATCGTAAGTCAATGAGGAATAGAAGTAGATCCCGACAAAGTAAAAGCAATACATAATATGCCAGCACCGAAAAATGAAAAAGAAGTAAGAGGGTTCCTTGGGAGATTGAACTACATAGTTAGGTTCATATCTCATCTCACAGCTACTTATGAACCCGTCTTTAAATTTCTACACAAGAAGCAAAATGTTCAATAGGATGATAATTTCTAGGAAGCCTTTGAAAAAAATCAAACAGTATCTATAAGAGCCACCAATCTTTATTCCTCAAGTTCCCAGAAGGCCACTCATCACGGACTTGACGGTGCTGGTAGGATCTATGGGTTGTATGCTTGGATAACATGACGAAACAGAACGTAAAGAGCATGCCATCTATTATCTGAGTAAAAAGTTTACTGATTGTGAATCCATGTATTCTTTGCTTGAAAAAGCATGTTGTGCGCTCGCTTGGGCAACTCGACGTCTGAGGCAATACATGCTGACATACACAACGCTTCTAATATCAAAGATGGACCCGATAAAGTATATCTTTGAGAAACCAATACTCACAGGCAGACTTGCTCGACGCCATATGCTTTTATCTGAATATGACATTCAGTATGTTACACAAAAGGCTATCAAGGGTAGCATTATTGTAGATTATCAAACTCATCAGCTATTGGAAGAGTACTGTATACCCCAAAATTTTCCCGCCCCATTCTAAAAATATTTTTAAACTTGGTTTCATAATTTTTTTTTGGTTATTAATAACATTTGGTTTAACAATAATTTATTTTACTTATTTAAAATATTTAATAATTTACTTTAAATTATTTGTATTTTTAAAATAGCAAAATATTTTTCCACCTTCATATGCTTCTATATGCCTTTTTATCTTGAATAGAGTGGCATAGCACAATTGGTAAGGGAGTACGGCTTGCAAGTAAGTGGAAGGTTATGAGTTCAAGTCTTGTTACACTAATTTTTGGTATTTATTTTCTTTTGTGTGTTTTTCAATAAAAAAATAAAAAAGTCATTTTCAATTATTTTATTATTATTTTTGTTTTCTATTTTAAGGGTATTTTTAAAAAAAAAATATTTTAAATCTTTAATTTTATACACTTAATAGTCAAGTTGTTAAAAATAATTGAAATCTTTCAAAATAAAATTTGTTTAATCACCAAATCAATCACGATATTGAGAAAAAAATCACAAAAGTGTCTAGGTTCATAATCTTGTCCTCCAAATTTCAATCAAATCTTAATTGGTATAAATCTTCCCAAAAAAATCACTCTTTTATATTAAATTATTATTTTTCGTATATTTTAATTAATAAATTTTCAAAAATAGTTTTTTCACTTTTTTCAGTTTTTATTTAAAAAAAAATCAAAAAACTATATAAAATATAAAAACAACAAAATCACATGATTTGCCATTTTCTGATTGGTCACATGTTGACAAAACTGATTTCTCATTAGTCAGAGTTTGTAGACTTGCTGACCAAGATAAAATCATAAAATTTAGGCTTTTCTTGGTGTGGACTATTTCATTTTTGGGGCGTCTTTAACCTAATTTCAAATCTATAAATAAACCACTCTTTCACACTATTTCTCATCTACAATTTTATAATCATCCACATCTCACTAGAGTTCTCCTAAAGTTGTTGTTCTTCACATCGAAGAACAACTACAAATAAGCTCTAAGCCTTCAGAATTCGATATTCATCCAGGCAATCATATTGAAGAAAGGAAACAAAAAACACCAAGAACAAAGAGATGAACCATCTTAAGTGGGTCACTACATTTTAGGTTGGTAAAACTGAACCTTTAATTGTATGACTGAATATTTGTATATGTTTGAATTTTTTTCTGATTATGTTGGTTCCTTGATCTAATATTTGTTGCGGGATTTATTATAATAGGTTTAAACCTTTTTTATATTATTATATAATATCTATTAAACTTTGTTATAATTAGTGATTAATATTTTGTATAATATATTAAGCTTTTTTTTCCAAAAATTAATTTTTGGAGATTATTTCAAACCCTTTTTCTATTTGTTTCATTAGGGAAAATTAAAAAGAATTAATCTTCTCCTAACTCTATTCCCACCTCATGCATCTTATTTTCTCAGTTTTCTAACCCTTGTTTTTCATCCCTTTTAATTATCTATTTTTCTCATTAAACATTAACCCTTAACCAAATTAGGCCTAGTTTTTTTAATTAACTAGAAATAGGGGTTGGATTTTAATTAATTAATTAATTAATTATACCTTAGGTTTTAATTAAAATTAATTAGTTTTAGGGTTTTAGCCAAATAATTATTCTTAATTAATTAGACATTAGGTTTTTTTTTATAAATTAACTTAATTAATTAGCTATTTGACTTTAATTATCATCCCTAACCCTAGATCATTTTCTAAAAATACAAAAAAAAAACATTAAAACATTTTTTCTAACATCTTTTCTTATTTCTTATTGTTATTTAAATTCTGAGACAATTGTATAGGTTGTAACTATCGATGTAATAACTTATATTTATCTTTTCGCATTTCTTCCTAATTATGTAACTTCTCACAGGATGTAATAGCGTATGTTTACTTTCTCGCGAATTTTTATACTTATGTACCTCTCCCAAAGCCATGTAATAGCTTATGACTTTATATTTTGCACTTTATTTTTCTGTGCATATTTAACTGCTAGTAACTAGGGTTTGCATGAAAAGACTAAAAACAATCTAGAAAACTCTAATATTCAAGATAAATAACTGAATCAATACACTTCACACACTTCAAACACTTGCACCTCTAGGGTAACCTCTCTTGTTGCCTTACAAATATTGGTCACGTCCCTCAAAAGTGGGGATACTTTAACAAAAGACCCTCGATCAAATCATCATGTCCCTTTTGAAAAAAAATCACGATCCCTCGATGACCCTTCGAGCTGCCTACAAAATGATCTAGTCCCTTCGAGTTTTTACAAAATGATGATAGTCCCTTCAATACAATTGCTAAAGTATCCTTACTTGTTGCCTTCATTGACCATACGATGACCCTACGCATGTCCCTTCACATCCAATAGTTAAGATTACCTACCAACTAATGGTATGGATAATATTATCTCCAAAGAAAAAGGAAAATAGTAGGAAAGACAAAAACCTGGTGGATAGGACTCTTGAATGCTTGCTCACCAACAAAACATTTTCTCACACCGCACTTTCAAAATAATAAATATTTTATGAAACACTTCGTATACATTCTCGAGGACTAATACAAGAATCATTACATTGGATATTTCAAAATATTTTCAAACAAATCAAACATACAAAAGCAAGATTTTCAATAGTGAGCTAAGCAATTCAGAGTTTGTAGATAACTATGGGTGAAAAGGGTGCTAAAAACTTCCCTTTTCATATCTTACCCCACGAACTCAAAATCTATCAAAGGTTTTTCCTGTTCTTTTAACCTTTCTTACCTATTGGATAAAAGAAAAGTTGATGGCGACTCTAGCTATCCGCGTATTTGGATAAAACCAAAAAGTCAGTTCTCCCACCGTATTACAAGTACCAATCGATGAAATTTGACTTTCCTGACGAAGATGTTATGAAGCTTGATGATTATGATGGGGTTGATCCGAAAGAGCGATGAACTCTTATGTTTAGTGACGCATCAAATGAAGCAGGTCATGGCATTGGGATAATTTTTGACTTCTCCATGTAATACTCATACATTATTCACGATCTGTTATGTTTTGATTGTATGAACAATGTGGCAGAATACGAGGCTTGTGTGATGGGCCTTGAAGCAGCCATCAACCTTAAAATCAAAATTCTTGAAGTATTTGGAGACTCCTCTTTGGTCATACACCAGGTACGAGGTGATTGGGAAACAAAGCACCCCAATTAGATTCCGTAGAGAGACTACATCACGCAGTTGATACCCGCTTTTGATAAGATCACCTTTGAGCATATCCCCAGAGACGAAAATTAGTTGGTTGATGCTTTAGATACATTAACATCGATTTTCAAAGTGATATTTCCGAGTCATGCACCTAATATACATATTCTCCGTTACAAAGAACCCGCACATGTCTTTCCAGGGTATTACAACATCAAAAGGTACCTTGAGAAGCAAGAGTATCCAAAAAATGCTACAATTTGTGACAAGCTTACGCTTAGAAGGTTAGCATCTAAGTTCCTATTATCAGGAGACGTCCTGTACAAGATAAATTATGAGTCAGTTCTACTCAAATGCATGGATAAAGACGAAGTAGAATCGATCATAAAGGAAATCCACGAGGGTTCTTTCGAGACTCATTCGAGTGGAAATTCTATGGAAAATAAAATCCCACGTGCATGGTATTTCTGGATGACAATGGAGAGTGACTATTGTGTATATGCAAAATCGTGTCACAAATGCCAAGTGTATGAAGATAGAATCCATGTCCCTCCAACTCTTTTAAATGTTATGACTTCACTATGGTCGTTCTCAATATGGGGTATTAACATGATTGGAAGGATTAAACCGAGTGCTTCAAATGGTCATTGGTTCATTCTCGTTTCTATTGACTATTTCACTAAATGAGTGGAAGCGAATTCTTATAAGAATGTAACCAAGCAATTCGTTACTAACTTCATCAGGAAGGAAATAATATGCCGTTATGGAGTTCCTCACAGAATCATCATTGATAATGGTTCTAATCTCAACAAAAACATGATAAAGGAGTTTCGTGAAGAGTTTAAGATTGAACATCACAATTCATCACATTGACGACCAAAGATGAATGGCGCAGTCGAAGCTGCTAAGAAGAACATAAAGAAGATCATCAAGAAATGGTCCGAACATACAAAGATTGGAATGAAACATTGCCTTTTGCTCTACATGACTATAGAATGTCTGTGCATACTTCAACAGGAGCAACTCCATTTTCTCTTACCTATGGTACAAACACAATACTTCCCGTCAAAGTGGAGATTCCTTTGTTAAGGGTTCTGATGGAAACCAAGCTTGATGAGGCAGGGTGGGTTCATACAAGATTTGACCAACTCAATTTGATTGAAGAGAAGCATTTGGTAACCACTTTTAATGGTCAATTATATTAATGGAGGATGAAGAGAGAATTTGACAAGAAGATTCGTCCTCAGAAGATTTATCCTGGTGATCTGGTCTTGAGAAAGGTTATCGTGCAAAGTCATTCCAATCCAAGGGGAAAATGGACTCCCAACTATGAGGGACCATATATCATAAAGAAATCCTTTTTTGTAGGTTCTCTAATCCTGACTAATATGGATGGGGAAAACGTTCCATTTCTAATCAATTCAGACTCAATCAAAAAGTACTACGCATACAGGACCCACTAAGTCGAAAACCCGCAAGTGGGACTTAGGAAAAAGTGGGCATCCCGGTGGACACGAAAAAGAATTTGTCAAGGAAAAGTTTAGGGATAAAAAAAAGAATAACCCGCTAAGTTTAAAACCCGTGAGGAAAGCTTTGGCAAAAGTGGGTACCTACTGGATTGAAAATTCGAAAGGGAGGTCCAGGAAAAAGTTAGGGATCATGAGCGAGAGACTGAAGTCTGGATACTCTTTACGAATGACCATGCACATCTCCTACACATTGGTAGTGAACGGATCGATCCAACTACTATTGTTATGAAGCAAGGCAATGAGACTACCAAGGATATGGGAATTGTAACAATACCCATTTTAATGGAAATTCGAGCATTTCTCATTTCAATTTTACCTATTGTATTTTATTGTACAAACACCTATTTACAAGCCAGTTTTATCAATAAAATTGTTTTTCATCCAAAAAGCTTCATCCTTCATTGTTAATGTGTTATTCTTTTTCGTATGCGAAATGTGATTTAATTCTATTGAACATTGCATTGAATACGCGGGAATAATAATTTTAAGCTAAATTGAAACATGACTTTACGTTGATATGAATTCATTCTAAATGGTGTCGTAGCATCCTGAGTGTTGTTATATTGTGCAGGTAACAACTTGTGACAGTCACCTTAACCCATCCGACATCGCAAGAGTCATCCTCATCCCCTGTAGACGTTTCAGGTATACTCCCCAACAATAGGATAAACTAGGGCACTCTGAGGTTTCGTGCTACTCAGTGTGTGAATTCAACATGATTCCCTAACAGTAGTGTAATTGAGGCATTTAGAGGCTTCATGATATTTAGAGATTTTATCTCCCTAGTAGAGTAATTCCCCAGTAGAGCAACTTGGGGAAGTTGAGAGGTTTTACGTGGTTCAATGTGTAATCCCAAAAAAGCCGACTTCTAATCTCCATTAGAGGAGTAAACCAGGGAATTTGAAGACGGTTGTGTCCATCTCTTGACCCCCCAAGTGATCTGAGGTGTAATTCCCTAGCGATGCAGACTCTGGGCATTCGAAGAGATACATGTGATGATCAACATATTCTCCACAGCATGTCAACTTCATCCACAAGCATTCTAGGATGTAGAGATGTCAGATCAGATAGCTCCTTCCTCAGCAAGACTATAACTCTTCCATTAGAGGATCTTCTGTTGTCCCCCAGCGGAGTTACCAAGATTTTTGGCCTCTAATCCCCGGAAGCACCAGTGTGTATGGATATCTCCAAATAACGAGCAACGATTCCCAATGAGCCATTATTATCCCCACATATTTGATTTCACTAAATTTTGCATATAGTTGTCATTGGATTGCATTACATCCTTAAAGCATGTAGCACACCTGTGATCGGTGGATCTGGAACTGACTGTTTAAAGCTGGTTCGCGAAATATCGCGGAAGCAAGAGTCGCCACCGTCTTTTATTTTCTCCAAATGGAAAGGACAAAAGCACAGAAAAATTCCTTAAAGAGATTGCTCTCGGTTCGGGAGGTAGGTTATAGAAAGGGAAGGTGTTAGCACCCTTTCTATCCATGGTTATCCATGGGCTCTTAGATACTTGCTCACTTGTGTTTTCAAAAATGGTTTGTTTGCTTTTCAACTGTGGGTTTTAAAAAAGTTTCTTTGAAAATTCCAGTTCGACTCTTGTATCGGTCCTCAAGAGTGTTTGAAAAATTGCTTTCGAAAGCTTTTTGAAAAGGTGTCGGTGTGAAAAGTATTTTTGAATTTGTTTTGAATTTAGAGCAAGTATCTACGAGAACCTACCTACCCTAAGGAATTCGTCTGTGTAAATATCCTTTAAAGTAGTGCCATCCCACCATTGAGAGGTAGGTAGCACCACCGTTGGAGGTGTTCGGGTCAATTCGAGGTTCGGGACATGGTGATCACCGGAGCAATGGGAAGACACCTTAGAAGCTACCCTCATGCCAGGTTCCCGGATCATGAGGACTTACTAAGACATCCTCTACTCGACGATCACCTTTCGAGGCAAGGCAACAGTGAGGCGTACCCTAGGGGTGGTGTGTGATTTGTGTGTCATGTTCAGTTATTTTGTCTTATTCATGTCAAGGTGATCTACGCGTTTGTTTTTATTTAGACATTCATTCTTGCATGCAATTATTAACAGTTAAAAAAGTTGCAGAAATTAAAGTTCCTAAACTATTACAAAGGCGCGGGTCCACATCGCCAAATTTAATCCAGGACCCGATTTGACATAAAATAAAGAACTAAAGTGCGAGAAATATAAAATGTCCGAGTTACATGGCTTTGGGAGAATTACATAAATATTTAAAAGAAGGAATAAAGATGCGCGAATTGAATTGAAATTGAAAGCGAGGGCGTTGGACCCTTTTTAATGAAATTAAATTATATTGAGCAAATTAATTAAATTAAAATAAAAAAAGAAATTATTTTTGAGGTTTTTTGTATTTATGGTTTTTTATGAGAATTAAATGAAATTAAAATATTAATTAACCCTAATTCTAGTTTTTTTTCATTTATTAAGAAAAACATGTTAAAATTAAACCTAAAATTAATCTAATTATTTACATGCAATTTTGATTTATAAAAATAAATAATTAATTATTAGTGAAATTTATTTACAAAAAATATTAATTAAATAAATATATTTTGATTTTTATGACTTTTCTGTTTTTTACTATTTTTTATATTTTATGAAAATAAGTTAAATTAAAGGAATTAATTAAAAAAAAATAATTAAAATAAATAAAATAAGGAAAAGAAAGAAAATACAATACCTTGGGGGGTTTCTGTCCCCTTTTTGGAGGTGAATTGGAGTGGTTTGGCCATTTGTGTTCTGGCCTCATCATGCATAAGTTATTCTACTTTGGCCATTTGGCTTTTGGCTTTTGGCTTTTGGCCATTTGCGTTTTGGCCTCAACGTTCCTTAATCTTCTCAGGATGTCTGTCTCGCCATGTATTGGTGTCATGCATATGTTTTTCTACTGTGGCCATTTGACTTTTGGCTTTTGGCCATTTGGCTTTTGACTTCAACGTTCCTTAATGAACCTGCATGGGATCCTGTCTAAATCTGCAGTGTTGAATCTCACGAACACATTAAATAAAATCATAAAATGCAAATAAAGCCAATATATGAAGAAATTTAATGTTTAGGCACAATATGACATGTATGAATGATTATACCCTTTTGATCATGGAGATCAAATCAACCTTACCCTTACTGGAAAAGTAGTGACATGAATGCTTTTATGCCCTTTGGATCATGGAGATCAAGCCAGCCTTACCCTTACTGAAGAAGTAATAAGATGTTGGTTTGTAACTGAGATGGCTTGTTTGTAGTGAGAGAGGGATTTGTAATAAGGATTTCAAGGTTTTAGGGTTCTTGAAAGAGTTTGATATTCTAACAGTGTTGTGGCAAGGTTTTTTCTCTCTTTTCCTCCTCTCTTTTTTCTTCTCCCTGGTTTATGTGAAAATAAGGTGATTATATAATGGAAATTAGGGTAAAGCAAATGGGCTTTGAATGTGCAATTGGGCCTCCAATATTCACTTGAATTCGTCACTTTCCAGGCTAAATCGCAGGGACTTAAGTGCATTTTTTGAAGTTGAAATGTGAAAACAAAATGTAGCCGGCATCGAGAACTAACTCCTGTCCGAAAATCGACTCAATCGGATAAAAGGTGAATTAGTTATGAATTTTTGAAGTTTCAGCTCAGACAAACTTATTTTGGGCTCCAGTGTCGACTCTAACACGTTCTTCAATAAAAAATGGTATTGATCGGTGCATAATTTGGTCTCGACTTTTAAAGCAAAGTTGTAGATCTATGAGTCAGTGACCTTGTGTAAAAATATGAGTCCAATCCGATAAAAATTGACCGAGTTATGAATTTTCGAAGTTTCGACTCAGATGAAATAATATTCAGCATTCAGAATTTTCAGCGTGTCACGCACTCCAAGCAAAAAACGAAGGCCTTTTGACCACCGTTCGAACTCGATACCTCCTGTGAAAATGTAGCCAACTCAATTTTTGAAATTTTGGCACCGGAACCAGCTCGATACGATGAAAATCGACCAAGTTATGATTTTTTGAACATGACGCAAATAAACTTCTGTCACAAATTTTTTGTATGAAAATACTTGATAAATCCACATTTTTGAAGACCTTCTGATCGAAATTGGCTTCCAGCCGTGAGAGATGAAAACGTAGATAATGTCAAGATGGAATTTTGTCCATCGGAACGGGTTCAAAACGAGTCAAGATCTTCAAGTTATGAATTTTTTAGCGCGTAAAAACTGCACTTTCAGCACACTTTTTCACTATATTTCTTCAAGAAAACTCACACATTCGGATACCTTCTTTAAAGAATTGACTCTTGAGCCGAACATGAATTTGAGAATATGTTATCAGAGATATCTTGGCGAAAGAATACCTGAATATGACGCGCCAGGTTGGACTTGTGAATTTTTCTTGAAATGTTTTGAGAAATATGGGAGGGCAAATTTTGGGGTACAACAGTTGCCCCTGTTCAATCTTCTTAGACCTGAGGATGTAGATTGGCTTGCGTGCCTTTCGTGATCCGAAGGTGGAAGATGATTGAACACTAGAGTGCCCAGAAATTTGCGCTCACATAGTAGCAGTGTGATGTGGGGAATGGGCTTATAGATGCCATTTGGAGATTGATGGATAGGATGATGGGCTTATAGATGCCATGCTGAGAGGTGATGGAAAGTGGATGGGCTTATAGACGCCATCTGGATGTTGATCGCGTAAGAGATTCCTTAGCGAGAGCTTGAGTACCTGCAAAAGAAAAAAAATGAATACCTGACATATTGCAGGAGCTGGTTTTCAGATGCTTGGTATAAATGTGTCCTGACTGGTTACAGGAGCTGAGTCTGGATCTTCAGAAGGTGATGAATGGACCAGAGATGGTTACTACCTCAACAGGAACGGTGAGAGAACCTTGGATGACCTGAACCTCAACAGCAATCGTTGAGAAAATCTTGGGATTACCACCTCCGCAGGATCGGGAAGAGAACCATAGGCAATTATAATCTCAAAGGCAAACATTGAGAAAAACCTGGAGTGGAATTATCATCTCCGCACCGTTGGGGAGAGAACCATAGGAAATTATAATCTCAAAAGCGGACGTTTGAGAAAAACCTGAAATGGAATTATCATCTCCGCACCGCTGGGGAGAGAACCATAGGAAATTATAATCTCAAAAGCGGACGTTTGAGAAAAACCTGGGCTGGAATTATCATCTCACGCACCGTCGGGGAGAGAACCATAGGAAATTATAATCTCAAAAACGGACGTTTGAGAAAAACCTGGGCTGGAATTATCATCTCACGCACCGTCGGGGAGAGAACCATAGGAAATTATAATCCCAAAAGCAGACGTCTGAGAAAAACATGGGATGGAATTATCATCTCACGCAGCGTCGGGGAGAGAACCATAGGAAATTATAATCTCAAAAGCGGACGTTTGAGAAAAACCTGGGATGGAATTATCATCTCACGCACCGTCGGGGAGAGAACCATATGAAATTATAATCTCAAAAGTGGACGTCTGAGAAAAACCCGGAATGGAATTATCATCTCACGCACCGTCGGGGAGAGAACCATAGGAAATTATAATCTCAAAAGCGGACGTTTGAGAAAAACCTTTGATAACTTCTACTGAGTCTTCATCAGAAAAATCTGTTGGGAGTCGATTTAGCTGGACTAGAGAAGGCCTTGGACTGGATAAGAAATCTTTGGAGTCGATTAACTGAACCGGTCTAGGTCTTGAAATATGATGGAGAATTTAGCTGAATCTTTCCTGAAAGGTAAAGGTCAGTCATATGCAATGCATGATATGGATCAAGCAATGATGTTCTCAACATAAATGAGATTTGTAAGATATGATGCGTATATGCATGCTATAATGATGTATGTGATGTTTATGTATGTTTTTCGTCTAGGAAAGTAAATCCTTGACGGGTGCCGGGAAGTCACTCCTGGGCTGATGTTGGAGAATAGCTTTGCCTCCGCTGGGGATGATAATTGCAAGAATACCGGTAGGAGAAGATGATTCCGTTGGGGAATAAACTTGGCGAATGATATAACCCTGCGGGGAGAAAAGTACTCTAGTAATCTTGCTGGGGATACTCTTGTTGCGTTGGAAGTGTTGATGGACTTCGCCGGGGATAAGAAAGAACTGTGTTGACGACGACCTTTCCGTGGCTTTTGGCTGAGGATAACCCAGTTATATCCTGTTAAGGAAATAACTCTTTGAATAAAGCCGAACGACGCGTTCGTGCTCTGCGAGGGGATAAGCTTCCAGAATCTACTGGGGATAAGCTTACTACTTGGGGAGATGACTTCCAACTTTCCGGGGGAAACTGGATTGGACTCTCCTGGGGAAGTTTTTGAATTGCGGGGGAAGTGGTTCCTTTGAATGTTGATATACCGCCGGGGAACAATCTTTAGACCAAGACTGTCGGGGATGCTTGTTAAGAATATATATGCTGCCGGGGAATGTTGAGATCTGCTGGTGGATACCCAACTTCTTTAAGGTTTGATAATATAGCTTGCTTGGGGAGAGTGCACTGATTTGCTGGCTCACTCTCTGGGGAATTGAGATGTACTGGTTGAATCTTCCTTGATACCTTGGAGGATAGAACAATTGGACTACTCAGACAATTCTTTATTGCCCCTGTTTCTATGGGAGATGAAGACATGTGAGGTACTGATAGTTGTTGAGGGTCAAACCTTCTTCTGGTAGGCAGGTGACAAGATGACAGGACATAGTCGTACGCTTTTGATCCCTAAATTTTGCCTGGACCGCCCTTTCGGGTTTTCAGTCCACCGGGATACCCATTTTTGCCCAAGCCGCCTTTTCAGGTTTTCGACTTGCCGGGTGTACAGATTTTTCATTTCATCCCTTATTTTGCCCGAACCCTTTTGATTCGCCGGGAAGCCCTTATTTTTGCCTAGGTGTGTCAACCTAGCGGGTCTTTGATTATGCGTAGTATCTTTTCGACTATGTCCATGTTCTCAGAATGTAGGGAGTTGCCCCTGTTTAGAAGTGTTTTGTCATGCCACCAGAAGGTGTTTGATCAGGCCAGATTCGTTGTTGAAATGCCCCAAGTGACTCAGGCGGAGATTTGCCCCAGGCTATTTGGCCTTTGAGAGATTCTCCGAATCTTGATTGGATTTCCCCAGATGATGGACCATGATCATGTCGTACCCCTTGGTTGGAAGTGCTTTTGTTCACTAGGTATTTCTCGTGCGAATTTCCCTGTTGTTCAAACAAAAAGTCATATGCAAACAAAGTTATGTTAAAAATGCAAAGCCTATGTCTGTCTTGAAGATTTTGAAAATGCACTCTTTTTCATAAAACAAGCGAATGTTTGTAAAACATGATGTCAACTCCGTATTTACCGTAGGCCTTAAGGAGTCAGGATACCTTTCGTAACAGTATGCTTTCGAACTAACCCATGCTTCAGCTAGGACTTTTAAGGGTTATAACGTGGCCTGGTTCATGGTTCAAGAAACAAAGGATAAAGGCTCAAATTATTTATACCCACCCGCTCTTCGTGATGTTCTCCAAACCTAAACTCAGTTGATCATACGTTAGACCTTGTTTGAGTCCTTGCTCTGATTTTTCGGTGATGATTCGGATGTTGATAACTTATTTTGAATAGGTAGTCATTCCTTTTTTGTTGAGGGTTTGTAAGACCTCTTTCTTGTCTGGTTTTTTTTGTTATCCCTTTCTTTTTTTGCCTGAACTGTTTCCTTTTTGGAATTACAGTCAGCGGGATGCCCCAGTTTTGTAAGTCTCCTTCATAGGTTTTGACTTAATGGGTTTTTATTTTGAAAGATAATGACTGCCTTTCTTTATTGATTATTCGGAACCATCACTGTCTTTGTTTTGTAAGGACCTCTTTGGTGCCATTCGTTATGTACTTGGATCAACTGAGAGAACTACCCTGCCCCAGGTTATGATTAAGGGTTTTAAATTTCGAAAAGAAAAACTCCTACTTCTTTGGCTCAGAGGGGTTGACGAGGGATTATCTTCCTTATAACTCCAGTGTTTAGGGATTGAAATAATGCCTGTACCTCATCAGCTAGGTCTGTTCAAAAGCATACTGTACATTATGGTATTGTTTTCGTCATCCTCCCTCAAGAGGCTTAGAATTTGATCAAGAGCTGACATCAGAAAAAATATGAAAATAATTTGCATTTAGTGAATACGAATATATTGTTTCAGAACAGACATATGCGATGCATTAATGAAATAACAATGTTTAACATGAGTAAATGTTTGAACAAAAGAAAATTGAAACTTGAACATTCGAATGAACAAAAATTTCTCAATCCTAGCCATGATTTGGCAAGGGAGCAGTGATTATGTTCGGAGTCTCAGGTACTTCAAACTGAATCTCTCCAGCGTCGATCATGTCTTGAATCTTGTTTTTGAGAGGCCAGCAGTTGTCCGTAGTATGCCCTGGGCTATCAGAATGGTATGCGCACCTATCGTTGGGATGATAGTTAGGAGCATAAGTGTTTGGATTCCGGAGAGGAGCCCTTAAGGTGATTAGCCCTGCCTTCAACATTTGTTGTAGTGCTTGATCCAACGACATGTTGATCTTGGTGAACTTCCTTTTAGGCTTGTCTGGTTTGCTCTGATCAGCCCGTTGTTCTGGGCGAGGTCGTTGTTGGACCTGTGAAGTAATAGCAGCTTGGAGAGGCCCAAACCTTTGACTTCTTGGAAGTTGATTAATGACTGGGTCCCTGACTTGGGCTGGTTGCTTCATGTCTTGATGAAGCTGACTGATCATGGCCCTCAGCTCTCCTTGCTCCTGAGTTAAACCTTGAATGAGTGCCCTTTGCCCCAGCATCTGGGTTTTCAATGTGTCTACCTCAGCTTGTAGACGTTTCAGCTGTTCGTCCTTGTCCTCTTCAGGACTCTTTCTGATCAGATTCCCCATGAGGAGTGTCCTCAACTCTTCCTGCCCCTTGGATAGGCTTAGGAAGATCTCTTTGAACTGAGTCTCTTGAGTGTGAAGGTCCTGGTTATCTTGTTGGGAGTCCATGGCTGAAATAAACAGCAGGGAGGGTAAGTGACCTGCAACAAGGGTACCTGTTATGCAATGGTATGTATGATATGCATGTAATGTTTTCAAGGACCTCGCGGGGTAAACAAGAAAATTTGTTAGCATTTGGATCCGGTAGCTTGATTGAAAGAACTTCATATTTGTTGAGAGTCTTTCTTCCAAGGGTCAAAGGCTCACCATATCCAGTGGGTCATAGCCCCTGACTTTAGTCATCATGTCTGGTTTTGATTTCCAAGCAACCTTGGTTAGGGGAACCTTCTTCAAGAGTCAGAGCTCACCATATCAAGTAGGTCATAGCCTCTGACAACTTTGTCTAGAGGAAAATAAATCCTCTTTGCCCCTTGCTAGATGTTTGATTCATCATGACCTGCATCACAAGCCCTTGAGATCCTTGAAATGGGTTAGGATGTATGCAGTGGTATGATGTCATGATGCATGGGGTAGTATGGATAAACCCTGTTATGAGCCCTTATTAAGGACTATAAACAAAACCTACAAGAAACTCGGTAAAACCTGTCATGAGTCCCAATTAAGGACCAGAACAAACCCTGCAAGAAACTCGGTAAACCTTGTTATGAGTCCTAGTTAAGGACTAAAACAAAAACCTGCAAGAAACTTAGTAAGCCTTATTAAGAGTCCTAGTTAAGGACTATGAACAAAAACCTGCAAGAAACTTAGTAAGCCTTGTTAAGAGTCCTAGTTAAGGACTATGAACAAAACCTGCAGGAAATTCAGTAAACCCGGTTATGAGTCCTAGTTAAGGACTATAAACAAAACCTGCAAGAAGCTCAAGTGTCAGACAACAAGCATGCAAATAGTCAAGTATGAAGGCACACAAGTCACACAAAAGAGCCCTTAGAGTTTAGGCCAGCATGAGGTCTAGGTATTACCCTCTTGAAGTTGGTGGGCTCAACCTGTCCTATTAGAAGTAACCGGGTTCTAAGGGTCCCAATATCACGGGATTGCTTTCATTGTTCATCGTTTCGATTTAGCCACTGAACTGGCGACCGAAATATTCCAGGAAAGCAACCCTCAATTGAGCGTAGTATCGAGTATCAACCAACCTCGGACTGCACCAAAGTCAGTTATCTCACTACCCTAAAGAGGCCAAGATAGTTCAATTAAGGTTCCTAAGGTCTGTTGATGCTTCACGACACCACGCGAAGGCCCCGTACTCTTCTTGACTGAACTCAAGGGTTACCGGTACACACCAAAGTGCCACATCAACGTAGCAGACTGTTTCAACCATGTCGGTATACCCCGCACAGTTCCCTCATAGTCTTGTTGCTACTTTCTAAGAAGGTATCCCCCAGATCCGGGTTAGGATCTATAGAACTCCCAAGCAACCCACAATTTAAAGCACACAAGGAAAACAATAGAAAACACAGTTATGAACTAGCCCTAAGGTACACCTCACTTTAAAAAGATATCCCCAGCAGAGTCGCCAGTTCTGTGATCGGTGGATCTGGAACTGACTGTTTAAAGCTGGTTCGCGAAATATCGCGGAAGCAAGAGTCGCCACCGTCTTTTATTTTCTCCAAATGGAAAGGACAAAAGCACAGAAAAATTCCTTAAAGAGATTGCTCTCGGTTCGGGAGGTAGGTTATAGAAAGGGAAGGTGTTAGCACCCTTTCTATCCATGGTTATCCATGGGCTCTTAGATACTTGCTCACTTGTGTTTTCAAAAATGGTTTGTTTGCTTTTCAACTGTGGGTTTTAAAAAAGTTTCTTTGAAAATTCCAGTTCGACTCTTGTATCGGTCCTCAAGAGTGTTTGAAAAATTGCTTTCGAAAGCTTTTTGAAAAGGTGTCGGTGTGAAAAGTATTTTTGAATTTGTTTTGAATTTAGAGCAAGTATCTACGAGAACCTACCTACCCTAAGGAATTCGTCTGTGTAAATATCCTTTAATGTAGTGCCATCCCACCATTGAGAGGTAGGTAGCACCACCGTTGGAGGTGTTCGGGTCAATTCGAGGTTCGGGACATGGTGATCACCGGAGCAATGGGAAGACACCTTAGAAGCTACCCTCATGCCAGGTTCCCGGATCATGAGGACTTACTAAGACATCCTCTACTCGACGATCACCTTTCGAGGCAAGGCAACAGTGAGGCGTACCCTAGGGGTGGTGTGTGATTTGTGTGTCATGTTCAGTTATTTTGTCTTATTCATGTCAAGGTGATCTACGCGTTTGTTTTTATTTAGACATTCATTCTTGCATGCAATTATTAACAGTTAAAAAAGTTGCAGAAATTAAAGTTCCTAAACTATTACAAAGGCGCGGGTCCACATCGCCAAATTTAATCCAGGACCCGATTTGACATAAAATAAAGAACTAAAGTGCGAGAAATATAAAATGTCCGAGTTACATGGCTTTGGGAGAATTACATAAATATTTAAAAGAAGGAATAAAGATGCGCGAATTGAATTGAAATTGAAAGCGAGGGCGTTGGACCCTTTTTAATGAAATTAAATTATATTGAGCAAATTAATTAAATTAAAATAAAAAAAGAAATTATTTTTGAGGTTTTTTGTATTTATGGTTTTTTATGAGAATTAAATGAAATTAAAATATTAATTAACCCTAATTCTAGTTTTTTTTCATTTATTAAGAAAAACATGTTAAAATTAAACCTAAAATTAATCTAATTATTTACATGCAATTTTGATTTATAAAAATAAATAATTAATTATTAGTGAAATTTATTTACAAAAAATATTAATTAAATAAATATATTTTGATTTTTATGACTTTTCTGTTTTTTACTATTTTTTATATTTTATGAAAATAAGTTAAATTAAAGGAATTAATTAAAAAAAAAATAATTGAAATAAATAAAATAAGGAAAAGAAAGAAAATACAATACCTTGGGGGGTTTCTGTCCCCTTTTTGGAGGTGAATTGGAGTGGTTTGGCCATTTGTGTTCTGGCCTCATCATGCATAAGTTGTTCTACTTTGGCCATTTGGCTTTTGGCTTTTGGCTTTTGGCCATTTGCGCTTTGGCCTCAACGTTCCTTAATCTTCTCAGGATGTCTGTCTCGCCATGTATTGGTGTCATGCATATGTTTTTCTACTGTGGCCATTTGACTTTTGGCTTTTGGCCATTTGGCTTTTGGCTTCAACGTTCCTTAATGAACCTACATGGGATCCTGTCTAAATCTGCAGTGTTGAATCTCACGAACACATTAAATAAAATCATAAAATGCAAATAAAGCCAATATATGAAGAAATTTAATGTTTAGGCACAATATGGCATGTATGAATGATTATACCCTTTTGATCATGGAGATCAAATCAACCTTATCCTTACTGGAAAAGTAGTGACATGAATGCTTTTATGCCCTTTGGATCATGGAGATCAAGCCAGCCTTACCCTTACTGAAGAAGTAATAAGATGTTGGTTTGTAACTGAGATGGCTTGTTTGTAGTGAGAGAGGGATTTGTAATAAGGATTTCAAGGTTTTAGGGTTCTTGAAAGAGTTTGATATTCTAACAATGTTGTGGCAAGGTTTTTTCTCTCTTTTCCTCCTCTCTTTTTTCTTCTCCCTGGTTTGTGTGAAAAGAAGGTGATTATATAATGGAAATTAGGGTAAAGCAAATGGGCTTTGAATGTGCAATTGGGCCTCCAATATTCACTTGAATTCGTCACTTTCTAGGCTAAATTGCAGAGACTTAAGTGCATTTTTTGAAGTTGAAATGTGAAAACAAAATGTAGCCGGCATCAAGAACTAACTCCTGTCCGAAAATCGACTTAATCGAATAAAAGGTGAATTAGTTATGAATTTTTGAAGTTTCAGCTCAGACAAACTTATTTTGGGCTCCAGTGTCGACTCTGACACGTTCTTCAATAAAAACTGGTATTAATCGGTGCATAATTTGGTCTCGACTTTTAAAGCAAAGTTGTAGATATATGAGTCAGTGACCTTGTGTAAAAATATGAGTCCAATCCGATAAAAATTGACCGAGTTATGAATTTTCGAAGTTTCGGCTCAGATGAAATAATATTCAGCATTTAGAATTTTCAGCGTGTCACGCACTCCGAGCAAAAAACGAAGGCCTTTTGAACACCGTTCGAACTCGATACCTCCTGTGAAAATGTAGCCAACTCAATTTGTGAAATTTTGGCACCGGAACCAGCTCGATACGATGAAAATCGACCAAGTTATGATTTTCTGAACATGACGCAAATAAACTTCTGTCACAAATTTTCTGTATGAAAATACTTGATAAATCCACATTTTTGAAGACCTTCTGATCGAAATTGGCTTCCAGCCGTGAGAGATGAAAACGTAGATAATGTCAAGACGGAATTTTGGCCACCGGAACGGGTTCAAAACGAGTCAAGATCTTCAAGTTATGAATTTTTTAGCGCGTAAAAACTGCACTTTCAGCACACTTTTTCACTATATTTCTTCAAGAAAACTCACACATTCAGATACCTTCTTTAAAGAATTGACTCTTGAGCCGAACCTGAATTTGAGAATATGTTATCAGAGATATCTTGGCGAAAGAATACCTGAATATGACGCGCCAGGTTGGACTTGTGAATTTTTCTTGAAATGTTTTGAGAAATATGGGAGGGCAAATTTTGGGGTACAACAACACCCATTAGAATTGATCATTCGCGCCATATAAAATTTAAGCATGCATTCGAAGCATAAGCCAAATTGGGTACCTTGCACGAAAGACCTGAATCATTCAAAACAACAATATCTTATCCCCAGAGAGTATCGCTCCAAAATCCCCAAATGATGTCCTTCATTACATCACAATACTCGAATAATGGTTCCATTACCTTGTACTCCCAAACACTCATCCGTGTCAGGTTTCCAAAAACCCGTCCGTGTCAGTTTTCCAAACACTCCTCTGTGTCTATCGTTCCTTAAATTCCCAGAAAAGTTAATATGCTTTATTATCCTTTTTTCGTTAGTTATCTATTTAGCATACGATGCTATCATAAATTATACCTATCAACATCTTGTGCAAGTTATAAATTTCCCTAATATCCTACCCTCTTGATTTCTTTTCTTAGGTCGCATATCGTCCTGAGATCCTACCCTCTCATGTCATCTTGCGCGGGTCACGGATTGTCCTGGTATCCTACCCTCTTAATGTCTCTTCTTGGGTCTTGGATCATCCTGAGATCCTACCCTCTCTTGTCATCTTATGTGGGTCACGGATTGTCCTGATATCCTACCCTCTTGATGTCTCTTCTTGGGTCGCGGATCATCTTGACATCCTACTATCCCTTGTCATCTTGCGTGGGCCGCACATTGTCTGAAAATCGTACCCTCTTGATGTCTTTTCCTAATTCACGGATCGTCTTAAGATCCTACCCTCCTATCACCTTTTTTTGGGTTGCGGGTCGTCCTGAGATCCTACCACTCTTTTAACTATCATTTTGCTATAACAATCATTCCTTCCTGAGAACCTCGTATTGGCACCGTTACCATGTTATGAACAATCATCACCCATAAACCCTTCTCACAAAAAAAAGGCAGGAAAAATTCATTGCCCTACAGATATCACAAAAATGAATAATCCATAATTTAGAACAAATTTTTTGCATTGGTATTTAATCATCTTCCACCTCGAATGTTCAAAAGGTCTGCGCCAATCGCACCCTCATGTTTAAGACGATTAAATAGGGGAAAATGTCATAACCCAAATTTTTCCAACCTCTTTTTAAGGTTCACCTGGATTATGCATATCTTAAATTAAGTCATCTAGCATTGCATATATCATTAATAATCATGGGATCAAGGTATTTCTTTCCAAGAAGCCACACAAAAGTGATTGTTCCGTCAGACAGTGCAACAAGGCAAACCTCTGATTTTCGAGGTTTGAATGTATTTCGGTTGATTCACAAGCCATTAAATTAATTATGAATCAAGGCATCATCGTGTCAAGGTCTCATGAATTTTAACATACTAGAATTGCAAATAAATTGGGTGCTTTAGTGGATTTGAGATGGCGTATATCAGAAATAGTGCTTTCACTGGTTTGAGCATAGAAATTCACAAATTGCGATCCAGATACTATTTTGATATGATTCCTCATGTAATGGATTAGTCTCAGTATTTTATCCATTTCATTTTTTCAAGTAGAAAGCCAACTATGTGTAGAACATCTCCAAATAATTTGATTTCCCCGAAGTGGTACTTGAATTTAATGAATGGTTATTTGTTTCTCTAGCGTTGGGAAATTCGTATCTTTCATATGATTCATTATTTTCAGTTGATTATTCTAGCATTTATATCTTGTTGACTTCCTTGTAATTTCTCATGTTCGAGTTGAAGGTTAATTTTGTGCAGAGAAACTCCAGAAAATATATTTCTTTGAAGACATTTACCTAATTTAATTGCTGGTATGTCATCTTGTAAGAAATCAAAAATTTATAACTTATGATTGGAATAATATTTTGGAACCATTCTTTGAGGATACTTATGATTGGAATCATCTCGTTATCTCGGTCAACTTTCGTCACTCAAAAGTTGTTTCTTTGACGAGAATATTTGAACACGCGGATACTTTCAGAGGAAACAATGGAAAACCATAAAAATATTGTGTTGGTCGTTATTTTCTCGGACGTTTGAAAATTCATAACTTTCACCTGGAGCGATGTTTCTGATCCATTCTTGATTTTATACTCGTTTTGTATGTTCATGCTGAGAGCTGATTCCTCGAGGAAAGTCCTTAAATTGTGGTTTACTGGAGATTTTGTGGTGCAAAACTAGAATTTTAAATTACCGATTCCCGATATTATACAAATCGCAACTTCTTCAATTTTTATCGTAATGAGACAATTCTTTCGGAATAATTTTACAAATGATGCAACTATATTTTCTCTTCAAACTCAACATTCAAATGGTATTCAGAAGGCTTCTGTTTTTGGCCTATTTCGCATATGATACAAGTGAAAAAACTGCAAGTTGCGAAGTTTTGTGTGACTACGTCTGAACAACTTCGAAAATTCATAACTTTCTATCCAATTGAGCCCATTCTTCCGGCATTACATTATAAATTTTGTAATCTTCGATTTTTGTGTGGAGCTCGAGCCGAGATTTCACACCTATAATGACGTGGCATTTTGTGCTTGTGTTAAGCTTACACTGTCAAATTGAGGCCCAATCCAATTACACATCCAAGACCCAATTCATTCACACTATATATTCTCAAAATTAGATTTTTGTCTCAAAATTCACCAATTCATAAAAACACCAAAAAACTCTCTCTATTTTCTCCAAGATCAAACTCTATTCTCTCAATTTTTCTCTTAAGAACACAACAATAACTTCAACAACTTTTTGAAGTTCAATTCAAACTTCAAGCAAGATCTCTCTCTCCTCCATGCCAAAACTCCCTCCACCTCCGAACTGCCACCATCTAGCCGTCGGACCACCGGAAAATTCTGCAAAAATCCCTCCTTCTAGCCGCGCTCGCGGTACACAAATATCCCTAGGTTTCGGGAATTTCGGCCACTTCCGGCCTCGTTTTTCGATCCAACTCTTGCAATCTGTTCATCTCAACCTCCTCTCCGTTTCTACGACAAGTTTTCTTGATTTAAGCACTTTCCACATAATTTATTCTTTAATAATTGCTTTTGTGTAATTCTTGAATTAATTTGTGAAATTGAGATTGAATTAAGGAATTGAGTTGTGGATTGGATATAATTGTTGAGAATTGAATTGATTTAAGATCATGTTATGGAAATTCAGAATTGATTAGTAGAAATAAGTTCTTCTATAATTAAAATATTTTTTTAAAAGTGATTATTCGAAAATTAAAGTGTTGGAGCTTTTGGATAATAGATTTTAAATCTTAAATTAACATGTGAAATCAATTTACATTGATTCTTGAATGTACAAATTCACATGTTAGATTTCATAAGCTTATTTTAATTACATAATCACTTCTATGTGTTTCTCTTAATTCTACATAACATGTTATTTCTCAATTCCAATTGTTGTGACATATGGTGATTAAAGATGAGCATTGATTGTTGTTTAATTACATAATTGGTACAAGTTAGGATCTATAATTCGGTAAAAAACAATTAAACTTTCAAAAACCAAAATTCTAACTTTGTGTCAATTATGGAATTAATTGTAAGATTTTGTTGTTTATCATATGTTGACATAATTTCCATGTTATGCACAAATAAACTCTCCTTTTCGATGCAAAAATGTAGAGTTTGAAAATCACAATAACATTTGACTTTTGTACATTTTCATCCGTTTTGGACATTTTTTGAACACAAGGTCACACGTTACTTAATTGTTAATGCTTGAGACACTTGGATTACATATTGGATAATGTTTAAAGCAGATTTTCATTGTTTCAGAACGAAATTCCTACTGGTTCATGCTTAAACTGTTTTGATGATCTGTACCCTAAAATGCACTAAAATTGCCGCTTCCACTTAGAATTAATTAAAACCAACAACATTGAAGAATCTGTTGGCACATTTGAAAGCAACCATGCAATTTTCATAAGTTTCCGAGCCGACATTTTTTACCGTTTTGCTACTGTCCGCGCACAAAATTTACTTCCGCTTTGAATTTGACCGAACTGTATGTGCATTTGAGTCCGTTGGCCCGTTTATAGGTTACCATGCGATTTTCATTCGTTTTCGTCTTGATTTTGTGTTATTTGACTCAGTTTTATATGTGCTTTGCGTGTGGACTTGCATTTGGTACATCTACATATTTACTTAGTTGATTGTACACCATTGTACTTGTGTTTGCTTATGTCGTATTGATTCCGTTTTCATTTCACATTTTAACGTAACCATTACTACTTTTCATGTTATTATTTGATTTTTGTATCATAAAGCTAATTGTGCAACTCTGGTTGCGGTTGTTTGTTATCACTAACTTGTGTGCTAGTTTGTGCAAGGATTCACAAAAGAGATTCTAATGATGCTCATTTGCTCTGTGTTCTGCTTTATTTTTGGGGAACAAATTCACTCCTCGGTTTGCTTCATGTTTCACTTTATTTGTGAGACACGAATGCATTTTCGATGTGATCTTACTTTGTCCCTCACGCTATGAGGCGTTGATGTGCTTGTTTTATTTATGTGTGGGTTGTGTTTCCTTGCAGGATGCTTGCTTATATGGTCGTGTCAAATACATACCATTTGTGATTCATGTCGCATTGTAGCACTTTGATACCTCGACGCGTATTCTGACATTGTTTGTTATTGATGCTACTTCGCTCAAGATTCTCTAGGTTTCTTGTCCGCTTGTGTTGCTGTTAGTGCATTATTATTTGTTTGGTATACTTCTTGAGTCTCTTTTACTATTCTGCACTTTACCGCTTTCCAGATGCCATGAGAAGTAGGAATAAAGATGTATGATGCGGGCTTTCGTTGCTGATCATGTCAGGAACCCCTCTGGTTTATTTAAAGACTTGTTTAAGTAAATTTCTTCGTTTGTGTTCTAATTGTGTGTTGTTTGTTTAAATACTTACCTTTGAAGTAGGCACTCTGCAGTGTGTTTACATTTGTGCTAAAGACCTCAAAAAGAGGCGCCCATTCCCATTCCCCATGAGTAAGTCCTCAAAAGGAGGCGAGCGGAGAGGGTTCACAATCAATCCTTGTATTCATATGTGTCATCCTTATCTCGTACCATGATGCTTCAGAGATGTGCCTACTCTTGTTATCCCACGCTTTGTTAGAAGCTCACATTGATTGATGTTAACACTCCGTGTTTGTTCATATCTTCGTCTATCTCTTGCCTCGATTCGTGATATCTTGGTTTGGTGTTTAGTCTCGTTGGACATCACTTCTCCCCCTTTACTCTTCTTGCCTGGTAATACGATACCATGGTGCAAATGCTTTATTCCCATAGATAGCTTGTTTTCCTCGGTTGATATGACCCCTTGGCTAAATCTAGCTTGTTTGCCTCTGTTGTACCCAAAAATTTGCCCTATAAATTTTCATACAAGATGCTATCCTAGGGTTTCTGGTACACTCAATTAGCTCGAGGGTCGGTCAGACAGATTCTCTTCCTAGAGGGCAAATCAATAATTAGGTTTTGGGATTTCTCAGGGACAATTGAGTCTTCAAAATTTCAAATATTCTTAAACACAATTCGCTGAAGTTTGTTAATTCTACAAGACCGACGATTGTTCTTAAAACATGTTTGGTAGATGATGAAATCCCGTTTGAATCAAGAATGACATGTGAACTCATTTTGATTACCAGTTTAGCTTTTGAACAAGAATTGAAGATTAAGACTTTTTGATCATAAGCCTTTGAAGTTAAGTTAATCAAATGGAATTCTCAAACTTTCATTTTTGTTTTAAAGGTTTGATTGGAGTGCAAAAGGTTTTGTTTTGTTTGATCATCTTTGGAGGTTTCTTGAAATACAAGTTACCTAGAATGAGGTTTCTTACTCAAAACATACAAATAAGAAGATTCAAATTTGAAATTGGTACAATATTATTCAAAAGTACTGTATTCATTACACTAAAATTTTAAATTTACAAAAGAAATGTCTACCAATGCCATAAATTACAAAATTTGTTTATGAAAAAAAGGGGGAAGAGAGAAATCCTAAGTCTTCATCCTCAAGAAATCTCTTCAGGCTTTGCTTGCCATCCATGCTTCATGTTCATGAAAAGAGAAAAGGAGAAGTTTGTTAGTAGTTCAAATAGTCAGAAATGAACAAAACATACAAGGTAATCCTAAATTCATCATTGGGGTGGTTTCGGCTGAATCAGAAAAGAAGGGTTTGTATGCTAAGGCCTCATGCAATCTTTGCTTAATCATTGGCCTAAGAGTTTATGGCTTGCAAACCACAAGGTGCAAAATTTATTCACAAACAATGCAAGCAAACTGCAACAAACACCAGGGCAAGCTGCATAACAGGAAGCAAGATAAAAATGCAAGAAAATTGCAACAAACAGCAGGGCAAGCTGCATAACAGACATCAATATATCAAGGCAAGCAAACTGTAACCAATAACAGGGCACACTACAAGCTTCTAGAACAAAACCTGTGCAGAATCTAAAGGCAATAAAATACCAGAAGTTCAGAAAAAGAAGGTTTTATGTTCTAAGGGCTCAAACAACTTCAGTTTTATCATAGGCTAAAATTACATTGCAAATATCAAAAGAATTGGTTCACAATAGTGCAAACAGAGTTTCAAGCCCAACACAAGTACAAGCCCAACAGATTTCATCCCAACATGATTTAAAACAACTCAAAAAGCCTCATACAATTTCAGTTTCATCATAGGCTAAAATTATATTGCAAATCTCAAAAGAATTAGTTCACAATAAACTAAAAGGTGCAAACCAGAATTCATCAAGCAACAGGTGCAGATTTAATTCAGAAAAAACCAGTACAACCAGCAATAGAAAATCAGGATCATACTTCATTGGCTAGAGTTAGTCGCTTGCAAATCTCAAATCTTGGTTCACAAAAGATAAAGAGGAAATCAGAAAATACAAAATCAACAAGCAAAAGCCTCATGTTGCTTCAAATCATAAAATATCAAATCAACAAGAAAAAGTCTCATGTTGTTTCAAATCAGAAAATAGTCTCAACAAGAAAACCAATACAATCAACAATCAAAGAGCCTCAAAATTTGTAAAGTCATGTCATAGGCCTAGGGTACTTTACCACAAATCTCAAAGAAAAATTGTTTGGTTCATAGCAAAAGTCTACAAGTGACAAAATACAAAAACCATCAACAAATACAAGTTTGAAAAGAAGCAATACAGAAAATCACAAAGTCAGCATTTGACATATCAGTAAAGGAGCAAACTCAAAAGAGGGGGGCCTAGCTGTACAAAATCTAAATCATTTAAGTCTTGGATCACAAGAGAAGCCAAAGTCAGTAAATATACAACAAGTACAGAAAAATGCAAAAAAGCAAAGTCAATACAGCAGGCAATGTACCAACTGCAAACAAGCAAAGTCAACCAGCACAGCCAGCATTATTTTATCACAGAAGATGGAGAAACCAACCAATATAAAAGGTAGACATATTGTGCACATATGAAAGAGTTTTTTTTTTGGCAAGCAAGAAGAACATACAAAAAAGATAAAAGTCAAGCCACTATTTTCATAACAAGACAATCAAAGATCACAACCAACAAGCCACATGATACCCAAACACAGCAACAAAGTAAAAAGATAATTTCTCAAACTGTTCTCAATTTATTTTCATAGAAATATACAAAAATCTTACAAAACATATAATTTAGGTTCAATTAAAATCCAAAGGGACAAAAAAACTTGTAACAAAAGTAAACACAAAGCCATCATTCATTTACCTCAAGAAACAATTAGCAATAGCATCATTTTCCTTTTACAGAAAAAAACATACAGAGATTCCAAACCCCAAATTGTCAAAACCCTCAAAATCATTTCAAGTTCTTTTTCTACAAAATATACAAAGCCATATTCGCAACTGACAGAGCCAAAACCTTCAGAAAAATCATTTATCAAAAACATACGAATTACTCAAAAAAAAAAAAACAACCAAACCATTTCCCATTTTCTCCTCATCATCAGAAATATAGAAATATGCAGAATCAAAGTTACAGCAAGCCAACAAACCCTTTCCATTTCTATCCAACAAAAAGTAATATACATAACCATAGCAACACAATAATGCCTTAAACCATCAAGCCCTCAAAAAAATCATTCTTTCAAATTCATCATCATCAAAGATAGAAGCATAGTACCGCATGCAAGACACAAACCCTAACAAATTTTTATCATCATTTTCAAAAAAAAAAACTAACCCCTCAGAACTAGCGAAGAGATAAGAAAGGAAAGATCTCACCAAATCATATATAAGATGCAAATCGGAACCCCTAGAGTTCCGGTCTTCCCCTTTTAGATCTAGGCCGAATCTCATGTTTTCTGCAAAATCAAACGCTAAATTAGTAATCAGGAAGAAGAGAGGAAGAGACTGATGTAAAGAAGTTGAGGTCTTGAACCCAACCTCTGCCGTCACCGCCGCAAGGCGATTTCTGGAGCAACCTCTTTTTCTTCTCCGGTGGAGGAACTTCAGAGAATGAGTGAGAGAATCAGAAGTGAGAGAGAGAAACCAAAATAACCAAATGAACCACATCCCTTGAACCTGGTTGTTTTGTTTAAAACAAACAGGCCTTCTCACATCAGGCCCAAGACAAAAAATATTGAACCCAACCCCCCTTAGTTTCGCTACACCCCCCATCCTCTTCATAAAAATCTGATTTTTGACATGAGTTTTGTGGGCTGAAAGCCCAACAATTTTTTTTATTTATTATTTCTTTCTCCAAACACCTTTTTTAATGGTTAACCTCTTTTACTTATTTTATATATTTTATTTTTCTTTACTTTTTTTTAATCACTATTATTAATATTATAACAATATTTATTTTTATAAATAAAAATCTCAAAAATATTATATATATATATATATATATATATATATATATATATATATATATATATATATATATATATATATATATATATATATATATATATATATATATATATATATATATATATATATATATATTAAATATATTCATGTTTGTTTAATAGACTAAAATATTTTCTTGTTCAAATTCTTTTTTTTTTAATTAATTAATTAATTAGATTAGGTTTGTGATTATTATTATTTAGAAATTTGTTTCTTTAAACTAGTTTCTTTTGCTAACTTAATTCTAATATTCTTTTTTAATTAATTATTTCTTTTTCTTCTAAGTTAATTAAAGTCAAAATAAAATCCATGGCCTTGTTCATTCATACATGTGCATTATATTCATTTCACTTCTTATACATTATATTTACATTCGTTTCTTTGTACATTTGATAAATTTGATATGGTTTTAATAGATAATTAGGTTTTTTACTTTCTTGCAAATACCCATTCACAAATTGTATACCCCCCTCCCACAAAGTGTTGTAATAGCGTAGTAATCTTTAAATTTCACAATTTATCGCTTTTACATAACATGTTAGTAATTAGGGTTTGTATGGAAAGATAAAACCAATCAAATAGAAAACCCTAATTCGAGACAAAATCAAGCAAGAAAATGACACACTTGCATACAAGCACCCTTAGGGTTACTCCACTTGGTTGCCTTATACAAAAATAGCCTTATTACGCATGTAAGGTATCTTAGAAAAACAAACAAAAACAAGATCACAGTCCCTCGATGACGCTATTCAAAGTTGCCTTACAAAATGATATTAGTCCCTCAAAAATACTAAGATACCTTGTATCATTACTAATCATGGCTATACGATGACCCACGCCTGCCCTGTTTACATCCAAAGATAGGGTTGCTTACCAAATCAATGATAAGACAACAATATCAAAGGAAAAGAAAATGAACAAGAAAGACATTTGAGTAGGTAGATTAATTTTAGTTACTTGCTCCATTTAAAACAAATATCCTTGCTATTTTCAAAACAAACACACACATTTCCAAACATCTTACAAACATTGAAAACATTTTTAAAAAAGATCAACATCTTTGTATACATTCTTACAAACGAGAATCATTACAAATATTGCCTAAAAGAATGGCCTATTTTACAAAATACTTTCAAAAACCACACAAAGCACAATTTCAAACAAAAGCAAGTGATCTAGAAACGTAACTAAGAGCCCATGGAAAACCATGGATGAAAAGGGTGCTAATACCTTCCCTTTTCATAATCTACCCCCCGAACTCAAGAAACAATCTAAAAGGTCTTTCCTGTGCTTTTTCACCTTTCCTTTTAAATACAAGAAAAGTCGATGGCGACTCTTGCTAACCGCAACATTTGCGATAAAATGCAAAACAATCAAGTCAGTTCTCCCACCGTATCACAGAACTGGCGACTCTGTTGGGGAAAATTCTAAAGTGGGGTTACCTTAGGGTTTAGATCATATTTACTTGCTTACATGGTTTTACTTGTATGCTTTAAATTATGGTTCTTTGTTTGGGTTTGAATCCTTTACCCGAATTTGGGATACATTATAGGTAAGTAGCAATACAATGTGGAAACTTTGCGGGGTATACCTACATGGTCTAAGCAATAGCTACGTTAGTGCGACATATTTGTGGGTACCGGTAGCCTTTGAGTTAATCAAAGAGAATACGGGGCCGCTGAGTGATGTCATGAAGCACTAATGAACTTCTAGAACCTTTACTTGACCAACTTGGCCTTTAGGATGTAGTGAGATGACCGACTTTGGTACAATCCGAAGTTGGTAGATACTCGATACTACACTCATTGAGGTTTGGTTTCTTGGGATATTTTGGTCTCCATTAAAGAGGCTTGAGCTGAAAAAATGACCAAGGAAACAATCCAG
Source organism: Vicia faba (assembly GCA_948472305.1). Classification (NCBI taxonomy): domain Eukaryota; kingdom Viridiplantae; phylum Streptophyta; class Magnoliopsida; order Fabales; family Fabaceae; genus Vicia; species Vicia faba. Next base: position 1,363,785,434 of record OX451735.1, on the reverse strand, counting down.
TGATATTGAGCTCCTTAGAACCCGATTACTATTACTAGGATAGGTTTAAGCCAACTAACTTCAAGAGGGTACTTACCTATAAAACTCCATGCAAGCCTAAAATAAGAAATTGTTTGCTTTGCTTGTATATGCATACTGGTACATAACATCATGGATATCATGAACATCACATACATCCACTAACCATTTCAAGGATTTTTGAGATTCATCTTTGTTCTTGTTTTGTACGATATGGATTTACTTCGCAGGAAAACTATTCAAGTCAACCTTGTAAGAATTCCTCCACAACTTAAGCGGCTAGCTTCAAGGATCCATGAGAAATCTCCATTCACCGAGAGACATGGTCGTCTTCTCAACTTGGTCACCTCCAACACAGATGAGTATATGATGAAGGTGCTCTTTCAGTTCTCTGATCCTTTGCACCATTGCTTCACATTTCCCAACTATCAACTTGTGCCTACTTTGGAAGAATTCTCCCAACTCTTGAGGATTCCCATTATCAATCAACTACCTTTCAGCGGTACTAAAAGAGACCCAAAGCCAGAAGAGATTTCTCAAGCTCAACACTTGCACTCATCTGATGTCACAACTCATTGGGAAACTAGGAGTGGTGTCAAAGGCTTCTTAGCAAATTTCTTGTTTGAGAAAGCCCAAAGTTGTTGGAATTCCCTAGACTTACAAGCCTTTGAGGAAATTGTGTCTCTCCTCATCTATGGGATGGTTTTGTTTCCAAACCCTTACCAACTCATATATGTGAACACCGTCAAAATCTTCATGTCACGCAACCCGGTGCCTACATTTCTAGGGGATATCCAACACTCTTTTCACACTCGCACAATGAGGAAAAGAGGTCTCCTTATGTGTTGCACCCCTCTCCTGGCAAGATGGTTTATTTCTCATCTTCCCCAATCAGTCTTAAAGAATGAGCAAGGTTCAAGGTGGTCACAAAGGTTAATGATGCTCAAACATTCAGACATTCATTGGTGCTCCCGATCCAAAGAGAATGTTATCATTGTTGACCGTTGTAGAGAATTACCTAATGTCCCTCTACTTAGCACTAGGGGAGGCATCACCTACAACCCTTGCTTAGCCTTAAGACAGTTTGGTTACGCCCGACGACATGGACTGCACGAGATGCTGTTTCAAGGTTTGGTATTCGACTATGACAACGATGATCAAGGTCTTCGCCAGAGATTTATCCGAGCTTGGAGGATGCTAAACAAGGTGGATAGCAAGATTTTGGGGCACAAGAATTCAATCCCTCTTGAGCCTTACCTCAAATGGGTATGAACCCGTGCTCAAAGTCTTATGATGTCTTATCCTTCCATCCTTCCGGTAATCATTGAGCCTGTTAAGGAGGGAGATGTTCCATACAGTATCCTATATCCTGACATGCCCACATCTCTTGAAGACCTACAAAGGGATTGGATACAACTCAAAGGAGAGCGAGATACTTTCGAAGCCCAATTCTACACAAGCGAGAAGAAGGTTTTGGAACTCACTAGGCTACTTCATGAGGAGAGGACCCTGAATGCCTACATTGCACCAAAGAGGATGCACACTACTTTTTTATCTTAAAGTTTTGTATTATTTTGTCCAAGGGGCATTGATGTACTCAAACTTTATCTTATTAATATAACATGTGTTTCTTTTTGTCTAAAACAAACTTAAATCTTCGAAATCCTTGAAAATATTGCATATGCACATATCATTCATCATAGCATAAACAGGTCTTTTACAACAAGTCTCCTCATATCTCTACTCTTTAATTCAGTAAGATGGATATCGAGCAAAAAGTGAAAGATCTCCAAGCTCAGAACATGCAGTTTCAACAATTGCTCATATCCCTAGCCAAGGGGCAAGAAGAATTGAAGACTCTGCTAGCTGAGGAGAGGAAAAAGAAAACAAAGAAGGTAACTGGAGTCTTAAACATGGGGAGAATATTTCAGGGACAAACAAGAAGGACTTTGAACTTTGCAACAACATCCGGTGAAGGAGATGGGAAAGGCAAGGAAACACCTGTCCCGTCAGAATCAGAAGAAGAGGAGGAAGAAGAGGAAGACTACTCTGAGGAACAATATCCTCCAGCTGATGACAAGTACAGACATCTCAAAGAGCGTTTGAGCGCGATGGAAATACAAAAGGTGTTGGGCTTAGAATTTGAAGAATTGGGACTAGTGTCGGGGATTATGATCCCTCCGAAATTCAAAGTTCCTACGTTCGCAAAATATGATGGAGTGTCATGCCCTAAAATGTATCTCCAATCATATGTGAGAAAAATCCAACCCCACACCGCTGATAAAGACTTATGGGTGCATTTTTTCCAAGACAGTCTGTCCGGAACCCAACTCGACTGGTTTTACCAACTAGAAAGAGCCAACGTCCATAATTAGGAAGATCTTGCCGCAGCTTTCTACAAGCAATATCAATACAATGCCGATTTGACACCTACCCGTACTCAACTCCAGAGTATGGCCATGGCTTCCAATGAATGTTCCAAGGATTACGCACAAAATTGGAGAGATTTGGCTGGAAGAGTTCAGCCCCCTCTGTTTGAAAGGGAATTGGTGGACATGTTCCTGGGCACTTTATCTGGTCCTTTTTTAACCATCTCATTGGAAGTTCGTCTGCAGGCTTTACTGAACTAATATTGACCGGAGAGAGAGTGGAAGCTGGCATAAAAAGTGGAAAGATTCAGAAAGATTCATCTTCTTCTGCAGCTGTAAGGAAGCTTTTCATCGGGAAGAAAGAGGTAGCTGTTGTATATCCGCAAAGGAACCAAGATAGGGCCGAACGCCGACCAATGGTGGGGGTTGTTATGATTCCAAAGCCTACGTATCATCAACAAAGAAGTAATCAACCAAGGGTGGAAAGGCCAGTCTGGTAATTCACCAGAATTAACATGACTTTGTCTCAAGTATTACCGCATCTTCTGAGATCCAACATGGCAACCTTGAAAGAAGCTCTGAAAAACCCCAATACAACATCCCCTCATTATCACCCCAATGCCCGTTGCGCATATCACTCTGAAAGTCCTGGCCACGATACCAATAACTGTTGGGCCTTGAAGAACAAAATACAAGACCTCATCGAAGCAAAAGAAATTGAGTTTGATGCGCCCGAGAAGCCAAATGTCATTTCTGCTCCCATGCCTAAACATGGTCACAACACCAATGCTATTGAAGAAGATATGTTTGTTACCATAATTGATGAACTCATGACTCCACTTCCGACCATTAAGATAAACTTGTTAAAAGTCGGTGTGTTCCCAGGCTATAATGAAGTTTGCCATCTCTGCCTATCCTCACCAACTGATTTCCCTTTCTTGAAAGCAGGCATTCAGCGCCTGATAGATAACAAAGAAATTTTGTTTGAAAGAACTTCTGTTTCACCTATTCCTGTTGAAGACGTTTCTATCATTAACATTTCCGCCAATTCTTCCAGGGTCTCCGCCAAAAGACCCGTTATAATTACATCGGTTCCGAAAGCAACTCCTTTAATAATCACAATTCCTGGGCCAGTCCGATATGAATCAGACAAAACTGTGCCGTGGAATTATGGAGGGGACATTTACTACCATGGCATCAAACAAGACTGGCCGGCCGCCGAAGAGATAAACTCCAAAGAAGAAGATTCCGACATAAGCAATATTGTCGGAACTAGTAAAATTACCCGAAGCGGTAGGATCTTTTCTCCAGAAATTGCTCCCCCAAAAGTAGTTTCTGGACCCGTGATCATCCCTGTGGCTGCTCCAAAGGTTACTTCCGTACCCATAATCATCTCTGCAAGTGCTCCTATTGACAATGATGTTACAACCCCTGATATCATTCCTACCAACGCTCATGCTGCTGAAACTCGAGGTAAAAGTATTTTGGTCGAGCTTGTCCGGACAAAGGCCCAACCATTGACTATCCACGAAACTTCCAAGAAAGAAATGGAGGAGATCCTAAAAATTATAAAAAGGAGCGACTACGATGTAGTTGAACAATTGGGGAAAACTCCCTCCAAAATATCCATGCTGACATTACTATTGTGTTATGAGGCACATGCGAAAGCCTTGGTGAAGTTCCTAAAAATAGCCCATGTGCCTCAAGAGACGTCTGCTGATCAATTCCAAGACTGCATGGTCAGCTTGACAGCGGATAACGGCCTAGGCTTCTCGGATGCTGATCTAACACCGAGGGGAAGAAAGCACAATGAGGCATTACATGTCTCAGTGGAATGCAGGGGCATAACTCTGGCCCATGTTTTGGTGGACACGGGCTCATCCTTGAATGTATTACCGAAAAAAGCTCTTGACAGACTTGGCTGCGAGGGACTGAAGTTAAAGCCAAGCAACATAGTAGTAAGGGCATTTGATGGCTCGAAGAGGATGGTGCACGTGGAAGTGGATATCCCCATAAAGGTTGGGACTCAAACTTTCAATTAAACCTTTTATGTAATGGATATCCTCCCTTCTTACTCCTGTCTTCTAGGACGGTCATGGATCCATAATGTTGGCGCTGTTACCTCTACATTGCACCAGATGCTGAAGTATCCGGTTCAAAGGAAGATTATCACTGTCCATGGAGAGGAGGAATACATGATCAGCCATCTAAATTCCTTCAGATATGTGGAATTGGACGGTGATTTCATTGAAACTCCATTTCAACACTTTGAAGAGGTCCCCCAAGAGGTGGAAGTGACCAAGACTGTGTCCCAGATTCCCAAGATTACAAGACCTCCACTCCGGATGTCTTCACTAAAGGACGCCAAAGCAGTGGTAGAGGAAGGTGGATGCACCATCTAGGGGAAACTTCCAGATATCCCGTATAAGTCTGACAAGTTTGGCCTAGGTTTCACTTCAAGTGCTCAAAAGGCTGTACGCCGTGCCCGTGCTGGAGGGCCACCCTTGAAGATTAGCAACCGTGAGGTCAACGCGGTAGAAGATGGTGAAGGTGATTGCAACCTGGAGGATTGGATCTTTCTGACTGTCAATGGAGGACTCGGCAATTAGGAGGCTAGAGACTTTGTCCCAATAACCTTTATCCCACAGTAATTTATCTTTACATTTTGTTGGATCTGTAATGTTCAAAAAAAAATTCACACTCTTAAAACCTTGTGTCTTGCCTGAGGCACAATGGTCCATTTGTAAGGGTTATTATTTCATCTTCATATGACATCAATGAATCATGGAAGTTTTCGCATACATACTTTTATGCTCATTATTTTTCTTTTCCATTTTATTTTCTTTCAAAGATAGCTATACCCTTACACACACCCACACTCACAATGCAGGTATCCATCCATTCTGGATCCCATTGGTAATGATACTGCTATGGCCTTTTGTGACTCTGAGAATCTAATCTACCAAGCCGAAGACAAAGGTGAGGAAGATTGTGAAGTACCAGGGGAACTGGCCAGACTGCTACAACAAGAAGAAAGAACCATTTAGCCTCACGAGGAACCCGTGGATACAATCAACCTGGGTACCGAAGAAGACAAAAAAGAGGTCAAGATAGGTGCCAATTTGGAACCCAGTGTCAAGGAGCGTCTGATTCAGTTGTTACATGACTATGTTGAAATCATTTCCTGGTCATATGAAGACATGCCGGGACTTGATACAGACATTGTGGTACATCGCTTGCCTACTAGAGAAGATTGTGCCCCATTAAAACAAAAGGTTCGCCGCATGAGACCTGATATGTCAAAAAAGATTAAAGCAGAGGTTATGAAGCAATTCAATGCTGAATTCTTGGTTGTCACTTCCTACCCTCAATGGGTTGCCAACATTGTCCCTGTACCTAAAAAAGACGGCAAAGTACGAATGTGTGTGGACTACAGATATTTGAATAGGGCGAGCCCTAAAGATGATTTTCCACTTCCCCACATTGATATCCTAGTTGACAATACGGCACAACACAAAGTGTTTTCCTTCATGGACAGATTCTCAGGTTACAACCAAATCAAAATGGCACCTGAGGACATGGAGAAAACAACATTTGTCACACAGTGGGGCACATTCTGCTACAAGGCGATGCCATTCAGACTGAAGAATGTTGGGGTAACCTATCAGCACGCCATGGTAGATTTATTTCATGACATGATACATCACGAAATAGAGGTCTACATAGACGATATGATAGCCATATCGCAAACAGAAGAAGAGCATCTTAACCACTTACAAAAACTGTTTGAGAGACTGAAGAAGTACAAGCTGAGTTTGAATCCAAACAAGTGTACATTTGGGATACGGTTTGGTAAACTCCTAGGCTTTGTCGTCAGTAACAAAGGTATTGAGGTTAATCATGCCAAAGTTAAAGCAATACAAGAGATGCCTTCTCCCCGTACTGAGAAGGAAGTCAGAGGATTCTTGGGACGTTTGAACTATATTTCCAGATTCATTTCTCACCTGACAGCTACTTGTGAGCCAATCTTCAAGCTCTTGAAGAAAGATCAAGTAGTCAAATGGAATGGTGAGTGCCAAGTTGATTTTGACAAAATCAAAGAATACTTACAAGAGCCTCCTGTATTGATTCCACCAATCGAGGGAAGATCATTGGTCATGTATCTGACTGTTTTAGAAAATTCAATGGGGTGTGTATTGGGGCAGCATGACGAGTCTGGCCAAAAAGAGCACGTTATTTACTACCTGAGCAAAAAATTTACCAACTATGAAACCAAATATTCACTGCTCGAGAAAACTTGCTGCGCTCTGGCATGGGCTGCTCGCCGGCTAAGACAGTATATGCTGACTCATACTACCTTGTTGATATCTAAAATGGATCCGATAAAATACATCTTCGAGAAGCCAGCTCTTTCTGGGAGAATAGCTAGATGGAAGATGATCCTGAAAGAGTACGACATACAGTATACTACCCAGAAAGCTATAAAGGGCGGTGTGCTAGCTGATCACCTTGATCACGAAGCTGTAGAAGAATATCAGTCCATGAAGTTTGAATTCCCGGATGAAGACATCATGACATTAGACAACTGCAAAGAAATCAAGCCATATGACAGACCTGAACAAGGATCCTGATGGATCCTGTTCTTTGATGGAGCATCCAATGCACTTGGTAATGGTATCGGTGATGTACTCATATCTCCGGAAGGGTGTCATATTCCATTTACCGCCAGACTTTGCTTCAATTGTACGAACAACATGGCGGAATACGAAGCGTGCATCTTTGGTCTTAGAGCAGCCATAGACTTGGGGATCAAATCAGTGGATGTATTCGGAGACTCAGCCTTGGTCATCAGTCATATCAAATGGGAATGGGACACCAAACACCCTAACCTTATCCCTTACAAAGAACATGTTTTGACATTGCTACCACATTTTGAGGAGATTACCTTCGGGCACTTCTCGCGAGAAGAAAATCAGCTAGCAGACGCTCTAGCCACAATGTCATCTATGTTTAAACTTAATTGGGATAACGAGGCTCCCCAGATCACCATCATACGAATGGATGAACCAACACACTGTCACGAGATTAATACTGAAGAAGTAGTGGACCAACCTTGGTTTCATGAAGTCAAGAGGTATCTCGAGGCTCAAGAATATCCAGAAGGAGCTTCAATCAATGATAAGAAGTTCTTAAGGAGATTCTCTGCTAAATTCTTCCTTAGTAATGGCATCCTGTACAAACGCAATCATGACTCCGTATTGCTTCGGTGCATAGATAAGGTTGAAGCTGAAAGGATCGTGGTTGAATTACATGAAGGTACTTTTGGATCCCATTCCAGTGGGCATACGATGGCGAAGAAGATCCTACGGGCAGGCTATTATTGGTCCACCATGGAAGCAGATTGCTATAAACACTCTCGAACCTGTCATAAGTGCCAGATTTATGCCGATAAAGTGCATGTACCCTCGGTTCCTATGAATGTCTTGACGACTCCTTGGCATTTTTCTATATGGGGAATTGATATGATTTAGGAAATCAAGCCGACAACCTCCAATGGACATCGCTTCATCCTAGTGGCCATTGACTATTTTACAAAGTGGGTTGAAGCAGCCTCCGTCGCCTTTGTTACCAAGAATGTTGTTGCTCTCTTTATCAAGCAAAATCTCATTTGCCGGTACGGTATCCCAGAAAGGATCATCACTGACAATGGTACAAATCTCAACAACACTATGATCACTGTATTGTGCGAGCAATTCAAGATTCAGCATCACAATTCCTCCCTCTACCGGCCAAAAATGAATGGTGCTATAGAAGCTACAAATAAAGACATTAAAAAGATCATACAGAAAATGACAGTCACATACAAAGACTGGCATGAGATGCTACCATTCGCTCTCCACGGGTATCGTACCATAGCTCACACATCAACCGGGGAAACACCCTATTCTTTGGTCTACGGCATGGAAGTTGTCTTGCCTATCGATATCCAGATCCCCTCTCTAAGGATTATGAATGATGCATGATTGAACGAAGACGATTGGATCCAGACTCGACTTGATCAACTAAACTTGATTGATGAGAAGAGACTTACTGCTGTTTTCCATGGTCAAATGTATCAAAAACAAATGATCAAGGGTTTTAACAAGAAAGTTAGACGCCAAGTGTATCATGTTGGGGATCTAGTGATCAAACACATCATCTTGCCACAAAGTGATCCCAGGGGAAAATGGACTCCTACCTATGAAGGACCATTTGTAATTAGAAACATATTCTCCGGTGGGACAATGATCTTGACCACCATGGATGGTGACGACCTTCCACACCCTGCGAACGCGGATATAGTCAAAAGATACTACACATAAGAGACATGCTAGGTTTACATACCTAGGAAAAACAAGGGAATATCGGCGAACCAAAAAGTTTCGGGCAAAATTTAGGGATAAAACAAAAAATCTGTATACCCGGCAAATTGAAAACCCGAAAAGGAGACTTGGGCAAAAAAGGGTTTCCCGTTGGACTGAAAACCTGAAAGGGTGGTCCAGGCAAACGTTAGGGAATTAAAGCGTATGACTATGTCCCATCGGATCACTTTACAAACAACCTTTGGCTTCCAGTGACAAACTCAGAGGTCCTGATCAATTCAGTCATCTTTGGACGAGGCGATAGATAGACAAGATGCTCAGAGATACGAAGGCTATAGCAGAATGGGAACCCCATGAGACTATTACACATAGCTATCCTTCTTTGTATCAAAATTTTCTTTTTTATGACAACATTCTCTTACTAGAATGTTTGTCCCCTTTGTACAAATTTTTTTACTCAAAGTCAATACAAAAATATCCCTTTAAAAGTGCAAAAACTATTGGTCTTTATTTTCTTTACGCTTGTGTTTTGTTTTCAAAAACGTCAAATGATTTATTTTTGAACATATGCATTTGAACGTAATTACTGTTTACAAATAAACAAAATGGGAAAGACAATTACTGATAGGTTAATAGAATAGGAAAATGTATCTAGGCTATTCCATAAGTAATCCCCTACAGTACGCCATTTGAATCCCCAGCGGAACAAAGTTTCAAACTATTGATCCCCAGTAGAAATTGTCAAATTTTCTCAAGACTCCCCAACAAGTTTTACAAGCAGTATTTGGCATTTCCCTTACAACAGAATTTATTTCTCTCAGCAGAAATCCATCAATACTTTGACTTCAAGACATGAAGGCTCGCATATCCTCAGCAACATTCAAGGATTTATTTCCTTCAATCCAACAGCAATGCAGCAGATTAGTTCACATACACATACATTGCATCCATATATCTTAATCATTGATAACACGTATACATTACACTATGCATTTCATACAACATAACTTAGCATACTAGCTAACATTTCACCTTTTTCAGGATAAGATTAGTCAATAGCTACCATTAATAATGTTCAAAGTTTTCAGATACATTTCAGATACACTCCAGACTTGGACGCCATTCTGATACTCATTCAGATTCAATCTTTTGATATAGTTCAGATACGCTCCAGACACGGACGCCATTCTGATACTCATTCAGATTCAATCTTTTGATATAGTTCAGATACGGTCCAGAAACGAACGCCATTCGATACTCATTCAGATTCAATCTTTTGATACAGTTCAGATACGCTCCAGACACGGACACCATTCTGATACTCATTCAGAGCATGTTACAGATACAGTACAGATACGCTCCAGACGCAGATGCCATTCTGATACTCATTCAGAGCATCTTACATATACAGTTTAGATACGCTCCAGACATGGATTCCATCCTGACACTCTTTCAGTTGAAATCAAGGTCGGACTTAGTCCATTTCCTGTCATTAGTCACCCTTGGATGGCATCTGTAAGCCCATCTCCAACAGTTATCCCTCAGTTTATTCAATAGCATCTTTAAGCCCATTCCCGATACAATAGATTCAAGGCATTACTTTGTAAACCAACAAGTGAAAATTTTCGGGCACTCTAGTGTTCAATCATCTTCCACTTTCAAGCTACAAATGACAAGCATGCCAATTTCGCTTTTCAAGTGTAAAAAAATTGAACAGGGGAAGATGTTGTACCCCAAAATTTGCCCTCTAAATTTTCATACAAGATGCTATCCTAGGGTTTCTTGTACACTCAATTAGCTCGAGGGTCGGTCAGACAGATTCTCTTCCTAGACGTAAAATCAATAATTAGGGTTAGGGATTTCTCAGGGATAATTGAGTCTTCAAAATTTCAAATATTCTTAAACACAATTCGCTGAAGTTTGTTAATTCTAGAAGACTGCGATTGTTCTTAAAACATGTTTGGTAGATGATGAAATCCCATTTGAATCAAGAATGACATGCGAACTCATTTTGATTACCAGTTTAGCTTTTGAACAAGAATTGAAGATTAAGACTTTTTGATCATAAGCCTTTGAGGTTAAGTTAATCAAATGGAATTCTCGAACTTTCATTTTTTTTAAAGGTTTGATTGGAGTGAAAAGAGTTTTGTTTTGTTTGATCATCTTTGGTTGTTGCTTGAAATACAAGTTACCTAGAATGAGGTTTCTTACTCAAAACATACAAATAAGAAGATTCAAAGTTGAAATTGGTACAATATTATTCAGAAGTACTATATTCATTACACTACAAATTTGAATTTTACAAAAGAAATGTCTACCAATGCCATAAATTACAAATTTGTTTATGAAAAAAAGGGGGAAGAGAGAAATCCTAAGTCTTCATCCTCAAGCAATCTCTCCAGCCTTTGCTTGCCATCCATGCTTCATGTTCATGAAAAGAGAAAAGGAGAAGTTTGTTAGTAGTTCGAATAGTCAGAAATGAACAAAACATAAAAGGTAATCCTAAATTCATCATTGGGGTGGTTTCAGCTGAATCAAAAAAGAAGGGTTTGTATGCTAAGGCCTCATGCAATCTTTGCTTAATCATTGGCCTAAGAGTTTATGATTTGTAAATCACAAGGTGCAAACTTGGTTCACAAACAATGAAAGCAAACTGCAACAAACAGCAGGGCAAGCTGCATAACAGGCAGCAAGATAACAATGCAAGCAAACTGCAACAAACAGTAGGGAAAGCTGCATAACAGGCAGCAAGATATCAAGGCAAGCAAATTGTAACCAACAACAGGGCACACTGCAAGCTGCCAGAACAAAACCTGTGCAGAATCTAAAGGCAACAAAATACCAGAAGTTCAGAAAAAGAAGGTTTTGTGTTCTAAGGCCTCAAACAACTTCAGTTTTATCATAGGCTAAAATTACATTGCAAATATTAAAAGAATTGGTTCACAATAGTGAAAACAGAGTTTCAAGCCCAACACAAGTACAAGCCCAACAGATTTCAGCCCAGCATGATTTAAAACAACTCAAAAAGCCTCATACAATTTCAGTTTCATCAGATGCTAAAATTATATTGCAAATCTCAAAAGAATGGTTCACAATAAAATAAAAGGTGCAAACCAGAATTCATCAAGCAACAGGTGCATGTTTAATTCAGAAAAAACCAGTACAGCTAGCAATAGAAAATTAGGATCATACATCATTGGCTAGAGTTAGTCTCTTGCAAATCTCAAATCTTGGTTCACAAAAGATAAAGAGGAAATCAGAAAATACCAAATCAACAAGCAAAAGCCTCATGTTACTTCAAATCAGAAAATATCAAATCAACAAGCAAAAGTCGCATGTTGTTTCGAATCATAAAATAGTCTCAACAAGAAAACCAGTACAATCAACAATCAAAGAGCCTCAAAATTTGTAAAGTCATGTCATAGGCCTAGGGTACTTTACCACAAATCTCAAAGCAAAGTCGTTTGGTTCATAGAAAAAGTCCACAAGTGACAAAATACAAAAGCCATCAGCAAATAAAAGTTTGAAAAGAAGCAATACAGAAAATCACAAAGTCAACATTTGACATATCAGTAAAGGAGAAAACTCAAAAGAGAGGGGCCTAGCTGTACAAAATCTCAAGAATTTAAGTCTTGGATCACAAGAGATGCCAAAGTCAGAAAATATACAACAAGTACAAAAAACTGCAAAAAAGAAAAGTCAGTACATCAGGCAATGTACCAACTGCAAACAAGCAAAGTCAACCAGCATAGCAGCATTATTTTATCACAGAAAATGGACAAACCAACCAATATAAAAGGCAGTCATATTGTGCACATAGGAAAGAGGTTTTTTTGGCAAGCAAGAAGAACATATAGAAAAGATAAAAGTCAAGCCACTATTTTCATCACAAGACCATCAAAGATCACAGTCAACAAGCCACGGGATACCCAAACACAACAACAAAGTAAAAAGGTAATTTCTCAAACTGTTCTCAATTTCTTTTCATAGAAATATACAAAACTCTTACAAAACATATAGCTTAGGTTCAATTAAAATCCAAAGGGACAGAAAAACTTGTAACATAAGTAAACACAAAGCCATCATTCATTTACCTATAGAAAGAATCAGCAATAGCATCGTTTTCCTTTTACAGAAAAAAACATACAGGAATTCCAAACCCCAAACTGTCAAAACCCTCAAAATCATTTCATGTTCTTTTTCTACAAAATGTACAAAGCCAGATTCACAACAAACAGAGCCAAAACCTTCAGAAAAATCATTTATCAAAAACATACGAATTACTCAAAAACAAAAAACAACCAAACCATTTCCCATTTTCTCCTCATCATCAGAAATATAAAAATATACAGAATCAAAGTCACAGCAAGCCAACAAACCCTTTTCATTTCTATCCAATAAAAAGTAATATACAGAACCATAGCAACACAATAATGCCTTAAACCATCAAGCCCTCAAAAAAATCATTCTTTCAAATTCATCATCATCAAAGATAGAAGCACAGTACCACATGCAAGATACAAACCCTAACAAATTTTTATCATCATTTTCAAAAAAAAAAAAAACCCTCAGAACTAGCGAAGAGATAATAAAGGAAAGATCTCACCAAATCATGTAAAAGATGCAAATCGGAACCCCTAGGGTTCCGGTCGTCCCCTTTTAGATCTAGGCCAAATCTCATGTTTTATGCAAAATCAAATGCTAAATTCATAATCTGGAAGAAGAGAGGAAGAGATTGATGTAAAGAAGTATTGGTTTTGAACCCAGTCGCCGCCGTCACCGCCGCAAGGCGATTTCCGGCGCAACCTCTTTTTCTTCTCCGGTGGAGGAACTTCAGAGAATGAGTGAGAGAGAGAAACGAAACAACCAAATGAACTACATCCCTTGAACCTTGTTGTTTTGTTTAAAACAACCAGGCCTTCTCACATCAGGCCCAAGACAAAAAACACTGAGCCCATACCCCTTAGTTTTGTTACACCCCCCATCCTCTTCATAAAAATCTGATTTTTGGCCATGAGTTTTGTGGGTTGAAAGACCAATAATTTTTTTTTATTTCTTTCTCCAAACACCTTTTTAATGGTTAACCCCCTTTACTTATTTTATATATTATATTTTTCTTTACTTTTTTTAATCACTATTATTAATATTATAACGATATTTATTTTTATAAATAAAAATCTCAAAAATATTTTTTATGCATATATATATATATATATATATATATATATATATATATATATATATATATATATATATATATATATATATATATATATATATATATATATATATATATATATATATATATATATATATATATATATATATATATATATATATATATATATATATATATATATATATATATATATATATATATATATATATATATATATATATATATATATATATATATATATATATATATATATATATATATATTCATGTTTGTTTAATAGACTAAAATATTTTCTTCTTAAAATTCTTTTTTTATTTTAAATTAATTAAATAATTAGATTAGGTTTGTGATTATTATTTATTTAGAAATTTGTTTCTTTAAACTTGTTTCTTTTGCTAACTTAATTCTAATATTATTTTTTAATTAATTATTTCTTTTTCTTCTAAGTTAATTAAACTAAAAAAAAAATCCATGGCCTTGTTCATTCATACTTGTACATTATATTCATTTCACTTCTTATACATTATATTTACATTCGTTTCTTTGTACATTTGATAAATTCGATATGGTTGTAATAGATAATTAGGTTATTTACTTTCTTGCAAATCCCCATTCATAAATTGTATACCCCCTCCCACAAAGTGTTGTAATAGCGTAGTAATCTGTAAATTTCACAATTTATCGCTTTTACATAACATGTTAGTAATTAGGGTTTGTATGGAAAGATAAAACCAATCAAATAAAATGACACACTTGCACACAAGCACCCTCAGGGTTTCTCCACTTGGTTGCATTATACAAAAATGGCCTTATTACGCATGTAAGGTATCATAGCAAAACAAACAAAAACAAGACCATAGTCCCTCAATGACGCTATTCAAAGTTTCCTTACAAAATGATCTTAGTCCCTCAAAAATACTAAGATACCTTGCAATATTACTAATCATGGCTATACGATGACCCAAGCCCATCCCGTTTACATCCAAAGATAGGGTTTCTTACTAAATTAATGATAAGACAACAATATCAAAGGAAAAGAAAATGAACAAGAAAGACATTTGAGTAGGTAGATTACTTTTAGTTACTTTCTCCATTTCAAACAAATATCCTTGCTATTTTCAAAACAAACACACACATTTCCAAACATCTTACAAACATTGAAAACATTTTCAAAAAATATCAACATCTTTGTATACATTCTTACAAACGAGAATCATTACAAAGATTGCCTAAAATAATGGCCTCTTTTACAAAATACTTTCAAAAACCACACAAAGAACAATTTCAAATAAAAGCAAGTGATCTAGCAAAGTAACTAAGAGCCCATGGAAAACCATGGATGAAAAGGGTGCTAATACCTTCCCTTTTCATAATCTAACCCCCGAACTAAAGAAACAATCTCAAAGGTCTTTCCTGTGCTTTTTCACCTTTCCTTTTGGATAATAGAAAAGCCGGTGGCGACTCTTGCTAACCGCAACATTTGCGATAAAACACAAAACAATCAAGTCAATTTTCCCACCGTACCACAACCTCGTTTGATATGACCCATTGGCTAAAGCTTCCACCTTCTCTACCTACCTCGATTTGTGATATTGTGGTTAAGCATCTTGGCTTGAGTCAGTTTTCACTACTCATGACATGCATGTGCTCTCTTGAGCTTGTTTGATTGCTCGTTTGCTTTGAATTTTTGTATATGCCATTTCCCTTAGGATTCACTTGTTTCTTTTCAGATGCAAGCTAGACTATAGGTTACAAACTATGCATGCCAACATAGGTAGATACATTCCCTTTATTCTCAACCATAGGACCAATTTTGCATGACAACCTTAAGCGTACTAGGTTAGTCTCCCTTAGTGTTTTCTACCTCTTTTGCATATGCATTAAAACTAAAAACTTCTTTTTCCTTTAAACTCATAAAACACTCTCTATCAACAAAAACCATTTTCCTTCTTTTGTGCCCGTGGCACTTTTCTCTTTTAAAACTCTTTTGAGTTAGCAAGTGTGTTTTAGCAAGTTCAATACGAAGCGAACGAATTAGACTTCTCATTGGACAAAACAAGTCAACGTTCCTATGTTTGAATTGTCTAACACATCGTTTGCATAAAAACACAAAACAAATCAAAACATGTGAGCCAAACTATGGAGCTCTGACTTTCCCATTACACGAGGGAGTACATAGGCACTAGGTTGTGGGGCCTAGGCGAGCGAAACTTTGTAAATATTCCTTCTTTTTCTAGTATTTTCTTTCTCATGCATTTCCTTTTAGCAGTAAGCTTTAGACATATAGTTTTTTACACACCCTTAGATGAGAACAAACAAAAGTGACTCATGTGGAGTACCACATACGTGTAGGGTGCTAATACGTTCCCCTCGCGTAATCAACCTCCTTACCCTTTCACTTGGTCGCAAGACCATATTATCCATTTCTTTGGGGTTCTCTCGATATCTTTCATTCCTTCGGGATAAGTAGAGTTTGGTGGCGACTTTTCTCTATAAATAACAATTGACAATCCTGAGGGGCATAAATAAATCATGTCATTTTCTTCTGAAGGCAATAGTGCTGAGAGACTTGAGGATATAGTGGTTATAGGAGAATGAGAACTCAGTGGAAATAAAATTTTTCCGTTTCTAGTTTAAGCTTTTACTCACACAATCACCTCTTTTTAAGGATTGTTTCTTCATGTAAAAACGCCTATTTATAGGCTAAATTCAATATAATTTATCTTAATCCCAAACAAGTTGTGCTTTCTTTTAATATTTTGAATATTAAAACGTCTGATATTTTTCTTGAAAAAACTATCGCATTTAAGACCTTGAGAGTCACGAAAACCTTTTGAAAAAAAGAGTAACATTAGAAATTACTTAAAAATGCTAAGGGAATGAACATAGTCGTTTACACCACGTCGGGCATAAGTGATGATTAATATGTTCACAAAGGTCGTCGCCCACTCATAAAACAGATACATGTTACCTCCCCAGAGCTGACTAGACAGTAAAATCCGCTCCCCGCAAAGATCAGGCCGACATGTTCTTCTCCAACAAGGCCTCTTTTCATAAGCAACACTGCATAATAAAATCGCATCATGGCATCCAAACTATGTAGCATATCCTGTAAAAAGGATCATTACATCATAAAAAATCAAACATGCACCAGAAGCGTAAGTTAGCTTGATTTTCCCATAGAAAGTAATCTGAAAGATTAATAAAGACTTGTTCATCACCAACTTTATTCCCTAGAAACATAGTGTCGAGTTTTGTTCGAAGGGGTCACTACTCATTCACTTCAAGCTTTATCAGTGCTTGCTTTGTATCTTCTGTCGATACTCGTCCATATAGATTCCAACACTCAGTCGTGTTGATCTTTTCACTAAATATTCTGGAAAATGTCACAGGTTTAAACACTTGTCTGTGTCAAATCTTTATTTGATAGTCATATATGTTTGATTTAAAACACTCGTCAGTGTCAAATATTTCTTTGATACGCTTCTGTGTCTGATTTAAAACACTTGTATGTGTCAAATATTTATTTGATAATCGTTTGTGTCTAATTTAAAACACTTGTATTTATCAAATCTTTCTTTGATATTCGTCTGTGTTTGATTTAAAAAACTCGTATGTGTCAAATCTTTCTTTGATACTCGTCGGTGTTTGATTTAAACACTCGTTTTTGTCAAACCTTTCTTTTATATTGTTTTGTGTCTTATTTTGATATATATTTTCACCCTCAATATTCATTTGCATTGTTTTTCTTGCAGAATCCCTAGTAGAGTCCTTGGTTCTAAACTCGATTGTGTTTGATTCCTTCCAACACTCGTCTCTAAAACAAGTTTTCTTTCACCAACAAAAATCAAACTTATCCCTTTCTCAGGACAAATTTTATGGTTCGTTAAGTATTTAATATCCTTATACCCTGAATTCTCAAAAGGAGAAAGCCAATCTCCTTATACATAGTTAACCCAAATCTCAAATTCATTCATCTCCACATGCATTTTCATCAGCATCACAATCATTCTTAACATGTGTTCTAAAAGCATGTGATCGCATGTTTTCTCAAAATTACGAATTTGAAGAAGAGAGGCTCATGACTCAAGAGTTTGTATCATTATAATAATCATTATAAAGGGATCCTCAATCATTGGGCTTCATCACATTGGTTTAAAAATAATAAGGTTTTTTGGCCTTCATGAGTGGAAAGTCAAGAATTAGGGTTTTGTGAATTAAAACTTAAGATTGATTACTTCAAAGTATCATCAATAGTTATCTCATGGTCATCACATCATCTCATTGGTTTTACAATCACAAGATTACATTGGTCATACGTTAATAGGTTTCATCTGAAGAAAAAGTCAATTGCAAAGTCAAACTTTGACTTTTTGGTCAAACAAGGATGTATCAAGTCAAGAATCATGGAGGTATGGTTGGTATCACCACTTAATTAAAAAAAATCAAAGAATAAGAATCAAAATCACGAATTAGATTTAAGAGTTTTACTAAGTATAGTGAAAATCCATGTGTAAAATGTCATTACTTTGCAAGGTCATAACTTCTTCATCAAGCCATCATTTTTCAAGCTCCAATGCTCAACTTGAAGAGAATGACAAGTTCTACCACTTTTTCATTATGATATCATCTCCAAAAAATGCATGGATTAATAGATATAAGCCAATAAAGTCTTGACCTCTGATCGTACCGGATAAGAAAATATTGTCAAGGCCCACGAGCTTCAAGTCGAGCAGTGGTTGAATGTGAAGTGGGGGGTGGTACCTGCAAGATACTCTGATGCCAAAGTAACATTCAAAGTAAGTGCCAGTAAGTATGAGAGTATGAGTGGATTAATTAATACTTGACCCTCTCAAGTGAGAGGGTATTTATATCCCCCAGCATTGGGCCAAGGTCCTTATTGCTGGGCTGAACAAGTAGGCCCAAAATGGAGACTGTCAGGTCCTACGTGCATGGTGGGGGCCAGCACGTGGTCCCCTACCTGAATGGACTCCTCCATATTTTTGGAGGATGTGGACGCGGTATTTCCGGGGTCAAGAGGACTTCGTGACATTCAGAGGCGTTGGGTGTCAGCCCTACGAGGAAGGTGCCCGTGAGGACCTCCTAAACATCGTTGGTCCTTCTCGTCGGTCGTGAGGTTATCCCAGAGGACATATCCAGGTCGACGAGAGGAGTGGAGGGTACTCACAAGGACCTCCTGAGCGTCATTGGTCCTCCTCTCCAGTCATGGGATTGTCCCCTGGAGGATATGTCCTGGTTGACGAGAAGATTAGAATCACTGTCCGACATGGTCAAGGGAAGACTCTCTCCTACTGGTTTTCTCCTGCAACATAGTTAGATTGGGCGTTGTATGATGTTTGGGCCAAGTGCAGGCCCAATCTAGATTAGGAGCCCTCCAAGTCTTTGCTCTTGAGGAAAGGAGTTATTACTTAAGACCAAGTTCCTGTATGGTGAGCCTAGTTTCGTTGGGGTCTCCTATCACGTCGACAGACGGGGTCATGACTCTTCGAGTGGAGATTAGAGTTTTCTCACGAAGAAAATTTAGTTGCTCCTCATCTTGTAGAGAGATGAAAGTTTGGAGGATGCTTACTTCGTAATCCACATGGCATGGATTTTGGTTGTGGCTACTCGAGTAGAGAATGGAGTTTGTGCACGGAGAAAGTTTATCTACTCCTCAACTCATGGGGAGACGAAAGTTCGCAGATGTAGCCACGTGGTTTAGATTTTGGAATAGAATGATGGCCTATGGAGTAGGGGTCATTATGACTGTAATATGGTGAGAGAGCTGACTTATTTTTCATTTTATCGCAAATGTTGCGGATAGCAAGGGTCGCCACCGACTATTCTTTTATCCAATAATCAAAGGTGAAAAGAACAGGAAAGAACTTTGAGATTTTCTAGAGTTCGGGGGGTAAGTTATGAAAAGGGAAGGTGTTAGCATCCTTCTCATCCTTAGTTATCTATGGGCTCTTAATCGGTTAGCTCACTTTGTTTAAAATGTTTTGTGTATGTGTTTGTAAATATTTTTAAAAATTCCTAAGTACGACAACTTTGTAATGATTCTTGTATAAGTTAAGAATGAATATAAAGTGTTTGTTTTTTTGAAAATATTTCAGAGAAAAGTGTTTTGTGTAAAAGATGTTTTGTTTCTGTGAGCAAGCGATTACGAGCTATCTACCTACTCAAAAGTCTTTCGTGTTATTTTCCTCCTCCTTAGATAGCGCTATCCTACCGTTTGTTAGTAGGAAGCCCTATCGTTGGATGTGAAGAGAGAAGTGCAAGTCATCGTACAATCATAAAGGCAACTCGTATGGCACTTTAGAAATTTATCGTAAGGGACTAAGATCGTTTATCGAAGGCATCATCGTAAGGGTTATTGTGGGACTATGATCTTTTAAACCGAGGGTCTTTGCTAGAGCGTTCCCAGGTTCGAGGGACATGACTATTTTCCGAGGCAACGAGTGAGGTTACCCTAGAGGTGCGTGTGTGAAAAGTGATTCAATTAACTTATTTTATCTTTATTAGGGTTATCTAACATTGGATTTAGATCTTGCCATACATGCCTAATTACTAGCAGTTATAAGGAAAGCAGTAAATTACGGAAAGTAAAGGTGCAAAAAGTAATCCTAAACTATTACAAGGCTTCGGGAGTGGGGGTACAAAACCATAAAATGGGGGAAAACGTAAACCCTAATTTAACATTATTATAAACTGGAGCAGTTACATTGAAACAACCGGCCGAACCGTCATCCAATATTATGAAAATATCAATCAATGAAGTCGCCACCGAACATCTTTTATCCTGCCTAGAGGGAAAGATAAACATCGAGAAAACCTGAAGAGGGTGAAATCATGGTCTTGCGACTGAGAGACCGGGTAAGGGAGTCTGTTACGCAAGGGGAAGGTATTAGCACCCCACACACCCGTAGTACTCTACAGTATCCACTCTTGTTGTCTAATCTATTAGGTGTGTAAAATCTATGTCTAGGATGTACAGGGAATGCGTGCAAAACAAAGGAGAAAAGAATGTAGAGAAAATAATAGTTGTGCTTGCTTGGGCCCTACCCCAATGCCTACGTATCCCTTTTAAGGAATTAGAGCAGCCGTAGTTTAGCTCATATATTTTGGTTGGTTTTTGTCTTTTAGTTAAGAAGATAAAAGCAACAGACAGGATGGAAAAACATCAGACATAACAATAAAAACGTCAACAATGATGATAAAATAACAAAAAGAGATGACAAGACATTGCATGGCAACACAAACTCAGATACGGCGGTAAAACGCCATCATGATAGCAAAACATTAGACAAGATGATGAAACATTACACCTAACAATGATATTGAAAATCAAAATAGGATAAAAAACATGTGCGATGGAGAAACATCGGCTAAAACAATATGCGATGGCGAAACATAGCCTAAAAGAATGTGCAATGACGAAACATCGTCTGAGAGATAGGAAGATAACATGGAAAAGATGGTGAAACATAAATAAACCAGAGAACAAAACATCACACCTAATAATGAAATTATGAATCAAGGTAGGATAACAAACATGTGCGATGGCGAAACATCGGCTAAAGGAATGTGCGATGGCGAAACATCGGCTAAGAGATAGGAATATAACAAAGCAAAGATGGCGAAACATCAATAAACCAGAGAACAAAACATCACACCTAAAAATGATATTGAGAATAAAAGTAGGATAATAAACATGTGAGATGGCGAAACATCGACTAAAAGAATGTGCGATGGCAAAACATCGGCTGAGAGATTGAAAGATAACATGGCAAAGATGGCGAAAAACATCAATAAACCAGAGAACAAAACATCACACCTAACAATGATATTGAGAATCAAAGTAGAATAACAAACATGTGCAATGGCAAAACATCGGCTAAAAGAATGTGCAATGGTGAAACACCGGCTAAAAGATGACAAAAAGTTATGGCAAGGATGGCAAAAAATCAGTAAACCAGATGATAAAACATCACACCTAACAATGATATTGAGAATCAAAGTAGGATAACAAACATGTGCGACGGTGAAAAATCAACTACAAACATAACAAGATAACATGGCAAAGATGAAAAAACATCCATAAACCTGATGACAAAACATCACACCTAACAATGATATTGAGAATCAAAGTAAGATAACAAACACATGCGATGTCAAAACATCGGCTACAAACCTAACAAAATAACATGGCAAAGATAGAGAAACATCCATAAACCATAAGACAAGGCCAAGAGGTGCACAAACAAATAAGATTGGTTTGTATTTTTTACCTTGAAGAAGGGTTTAAGTTTATTAGAGATATTTTATGATTTTCCAAGAAGAAGTTTTAATTTTAAGATGCAATATGCAAAGAAATAGAAAACAACTAAGAGAGACTATCCTAATCTCTAGCCCTAATGTTATCATACAATGATTGGCCCTAAGGTTGAGGATGAAATCACGAAGTTTCTACCCTATGTTAGCATGCATGGATTCCTATCCTAAGGTCTAGCTTGAAAGCTACTCTAATCGAGAAATCCTAAGGGAGCATGGTAAAAAATGTCACAGTGACAAAAAGCAAGCAAGCAGATGGTGAAACATCTGGAAAAACAACAGCTCGAGCATCACTCGAATATCAAACACCTACAAGGCGCAAACCTAGTAGTAAAAAGGGAGGTCCCTCCATAGACAAGAAACCAAGCATTAGACCAGGGGTCAAACCATAGCCAAGGGGAGAGTATCACCCGAGTCAACAAGCTCTATAATTATAAGAATACATAAGGGTCCTTAACTGTGGTATCAATTACCAAGGAAAGAAAGATCTGGGGGAAAAGACATAGTGCATGCATACACTAAGCATCAGTGTTGGTCCACACGAGCTAAAGAAAGTGTGGGGATCGATTGCGGGAACCCTTTTCACTTGCCTTAAAAGGACTTAAATTCATTCGGATCTTGGGCACGTGTTCAGAGCATCTACTTGTAGAAAGTGAGCATAGGAACGACATGGACTGGAATATGCGGGGGTCGATTACGAACCCTTTCCTCTCACCTTCTTTTGAGGACTTATCACCTGTAGTACAATGCGGGCACAAATGTAAACACTTGTGCAGAATACCTACTTCAAAGGTAGGATTTTAAACAAACACATATAGCATACAGAAAGCGGTGCCTGCTATATGACTTTAAACAACGACTTCGAGCGCACGCTCTTTATTTCCTGCTTCCTACTTCATATGATTTATATAAAGCAATAAAGTATGAAATGAGATAAATAAGAGAAAATACCAAATGGATATTAATCCGTAGTAGAGCGTTTTAAACAAAGAAACCCGATGATCTTCACGAAAGATTCACCAATAATCAACCAGACTAATCCTTAAGCGCTCAATATCACAAACCAAACTCTTACCACAAACTCATGGAAATAAAGTAATAACAAAGTGAGTATTAACATGGAAAGAATGATTTGGGAACTTCAATTAAATTCTAAAGTCCTAAAAAATCAACTTCAAAAAATATTTTATCATTTTTGTATAATTTTTATCATCAAACTAAGAAAAAGAAAAATCCATGAGAAAATAAGTGACAAAGCTCTAAGCAACCAGGGGTATATATTGGATCCAGATGCGTATGAATCAGAAGTTAAGTGCTAGGCCCATCTGAAAAGTGATCCATGAAGCCCTTTTGTTGGTATTAATTGATTTCAAAAAAACAACTAACAGGCTCAGGGCCCAACCATCACCTTAGCTTGAATTCACATCTTATTACAGCAATTATCCAATTAGGTTCTATTTAACAAAAATAAAAATCATAAAACAAAATTGATCAAATGTTTTGAATAATAAAAAAAAGAGGTATAAGAGTTCACAGTTGGAATGGTGGTTCAGCTTCTATCGTGAAACTCTTCCAGCGTCGTGATGCAGATCCTTTCGCCTTTTTCAATTTGCCTCAAACTTACAGTAGCAACCTTCTTTGATTGGCCTCAACCTTACTGTAGCAACCTTCTTCGATTGGCTTCAACCTAGTGCCAGTAACCTTCGATTGGCTTCAACCTGCAAGCAGTAGCATCCTTCGATTCGCTTTAACCTACAAGCAGTAGCATCCTTCAATTGGATTCATCCTGCAAGAAGTAACCTTCGATTGGCTTCAACCTGCAAGCAGTAACATCCTTCGATTGGCTTCAACCTATAAGCATCAGCATCCTTCAATTGGTTTAACCTGCGAGGAGTAGCACCCTTCGATTGGCTTCAACCTGCAAGCAGTACCATCCTTCGATTGGCTTCAACCTACAAGCAGTAGCATCCTTCAATTGACTTGAACCTGCAAGCACTAGCATGCTTCGATTGGCTTCAACCTGCAAGCACTAGCATCCTTCGATTGACTTCAACCTGTAAGTAGTAGCATCCTTCAATTGGCTTCAAGCTGCAAGAAATAGCATCCTTCGATTGGCTTTAACCTGCAGTAGCAACCTTCTTTGAACGAAGCTCCTCAGGCTTTATATTTCGAAGTTATCATCCTTCTAAGCTTCATAGATTTTGGACTTCGAAGCTTGACAGACCCTAACCTCTATCACAAGTGAAACTTGGGTGTAAACTCAGTGCAATGGCTCATGCTCAGATCACTCAAACAAAGTCAATTCTCCATTGGATTTAGTAAAATCAAGTGCAATCGAAAGCTAGCAAAACACTCTATATCATGCAACTCAAATCATCTCAAATCAGTAATCACGGATCAAGAACAAAACTTATGAATACTCAAAGAAAATCATCTGCACATTGAATTTAAGAAACTCCACAACACGATTCAAGCATCAAACGAAGATTAATATAAACATCAGACTTATAGTCCGTCCAGCTAAAACATAATGCACAAGAGTTAAAACACTGATTCAAGCTAAATCACACAAATCGAAGTCCAAGAAAACTCACAGCAAATCGAAGTCCAAGCAACTCACACCAAATCAAAGTCCAAGCAACTCACACCAAATCGAAGTCCAAGAAAACTCACCTTGATGCAAAATCTAGAAACTCGAATCCTCTGCTCTAGATGCAAACCAAAGCATCCACTATGATCTACTTACTTCAATGAAGATGAACCAACAAGAAAAATGGAAGAATAAAATCAGAGAAATGAGAGAATTTGAAAACTGAATTTTAAGAGAAAATTGAACTTCAGATCTGAAATCCTTGGCCAATGCTGCTCCCTCTCGACCGAAGATGCAGGATTGAGGAGAGGAGTTGCTACAAGTCCTTGATAATGATGAGGATTTGTGATGTTGTCGAATATTTGCAGGGAGATGAAGATGATGTTGATGTAGTTATAGATTTGAGGAGGTGAAGATGATGTTGATGTATGATGAAGATTTGAGGAGGTGAAGATGATGTTGATGTATGATGAAGATTTGAGGAGGTGAAGATGATGTTGATGTATGATGAAGATTTGAGGAGGTGAAGACGATAAATGTCATGTTGAAGATTGTAGATCAAGGAATCATAATGAAGAATTTGGTTCAAAAGTTGATGAAGATTGATGGAGGATGAAGAAGTTGCAAAAGAATTGGTGAATTCTGTTATGGATTTGATGTGTAGAATAAGGTTGGAAGAGAGAGAGAGAGAGAGAGAGAGAGAGAGAGAGAGAGAGAGAGAGAGAGAGAGAGAGAGAGAGAGAGAGAGAGAGAGAGAGAGAGAGAGAGAGAGAGAGAGAGAGAGAGATTATAGGGAGAACGAAGAGAGAAGAAAGGAAGTTTTTCTATTTCATTTTTGTGATTCCCCACGCGATTTTGGAATGAATGGGATTGAAAGAGAAAGTTTGTTATATAGCAGCAAACGTTTGTTACAGTTGAAGCAATCCTAGCCTTCGAAACAGAAAATCCAGCTGGAAAATGGATGGTGAAGATCAAAATAATACTGAAGTTCATTTGATATTTTTTCTAGTTTTCTCTAATTTCATCCAAAATCCTAAAAGTGGAAACTGTATTTTATCCCTTGCAGCTCCTCAATGACATGCGTTTTGATGAACAAAGAGTGAGTGGAAATGAGAGGAAATAAGTGCGAATGCTAAGGTATCCAACTTATGCACATGGAATATGTGATATTTTTGAGAAAAAGTTGCCAAAAATGGAAAGGCACGAGGGAAGTGAGGTGAGGCATGGTGTGTGAGAATGTTTAGCCAAATGAGGTAAGAAGTGAGGTGGGAGCTGAGTGCACACGTGAGACACTCGTGTGTGATGAAATCATTTGAAACCAAATCACAAAAATGTATTTTGTGTCAAATCTGGTGCTAATGTGTAGCTAGCCTGGCCATGCCTTGCATCTTGTGTGCCATGCCCGATCAGTTGAGGGTGCCCACTCTCAGCATTCATAACTCGATCAAACTGTAACCATCTCCAATAATTCTTCTCACAATGGAAAGACAACATGTAATACTTATAATTAAACCAAATATCAAATCAAAACCTAGCTTGAGTTACAAGAAAATGTATTTCACATTTGGTGTGCCACCTGCTCGATGAAATGCCTGGGAAAGATGCCTCAGGATGGCTGTGTGGCTTGCCCATGATGCCCAACATTTGAACAACTTGCCCAAAACTTCTAAGGCCAATAACTTTCAATTTTCAGTAATAAGTGTGTTTTTGTCCACTGTGGGCCCTTGTAGATATTTTTCCCCTCTTCAACTGGCAAAAAGAACCACCAAAATCCCCTGAAAAATGAGAAAGTTATGCCCTTGCAAAGTCACGCCTAAATCAAGAACACTTAGTGAAATTTTCAATCACCAAGATAACTTCAAATCCAAGTAACCTCTCAAACTTTCAATTCTTATAAAATTTAATCATAAATGATCACCCCACATGAAAATACATGTCAAATGCTTCATGTTGACCAAGAGTCCACTTGGTCAACTTTGACTTTGTTGACTTTGAGTAAAATGATTATTTTTACCCTTTTATTCAATTTGACCATTTCTCTTCAAAATTGATGATCAAAACTTCAAATATATGATATTCCAAACACATAGAGGCTATGGAAAGAGTTTCCATTAAAAATTCCAAAGAATCCCTGATTAAGACTCAAACCCTAATTTTGCACTTTGCACTAGGAGATAGTTGGTCAAGCTTCAAACCCATTATTCCTCTGGGCATCAAGAAAGGATTTTTGGAACAAAATTGATTCCAATGATGATAAAAGAATGATTCTTCAATACTTGGCTCATCTAGACCCCAATTACTCCAATTTGGGCAAAACCCTAATTTTGACTGATGAATCCAAAAGATGCAATTCTCCTTATAAACAGGACAATACTCAATCTTCTGATGATCCAATGAGATGGAGAAGTTATCTTGAGACATGTTATGCCTTTGGCCTTGAAATATTCAGAGGTTTAGATAATAAGGCCCTCCTTGGGAACCTTGTCAATAAAATCAATCTTCCAAAGCTTGAGGGAGGCTTGATAAACAAAATACCTTGATCCCTACACCATGTATGAATGCAATGCAATATGATGTTTATGATGAAACATAATCCTAAATAAAGAGGGTAAATTTTTGGGTGCAACATACATAAATGGAAAAAAACTAATGCGAAAGTAAACACGCGAAGCGGTAAAATAAAGGGAAAATGAAAATTGAAATTTTTTTTGTGACCGATTGATGATTAATCTAAAAAAACCCTAACTGATTTTAATTTAGAAAAATAATTAGTTGATTAAAAAGAATTGACTAATTAAGAAAACCCTAAAATCTATGTTGATTTTAATTAATAAAAATGTCAAAAATTAATCATTAACTAAAATCCTAATCCTAATTTGTTATAGTTTTGAAAGAAAAAAAGAAGCTTAAAGTTTGTTAATGGTCAATTAGAAAATAATTAGGAAAAAGAAGAAATAAATTATGGTTAGTAAAAGAAAAGAATGAAAAAATAATGAAAAATGTATAGGGTGGGTGTTGAACCCACGCCCCCTATGTCAACAACATGCACTGCTTTCCACTAGGCCACCACCTATTTATGATATGGAATGGAAATGATTCCACTTGATGTAATTCTGCATTAAAACCCGAGAAAAAAAATAATTTTGCAAAACATAGGGATTGAAACCACACCCACAAGGTTACGTATATAGTCTTTACCATTTGCGATGTGTTGCGTTTGTTATTTAAACATAAAACAAAACAATAATATAACAAAAACAAACAAATCAGAGAGGTGTCGGATCCCTAGCTCCGGTCATCTTCTCCGGCCAATCAAAATATCAACCTGCAAAAAAATGCATGACTTAATTCATAAAAGGGGCCCTAACCCCCAAAATCGACCCTCTTGAATCCAATGGTGGTATTATTTTTTTCCTGAAAACACTTGTACGTAGAGATACAAAGAAAATAGTTCCTCGTGCCCTAACAATGGCGTTTTGTTGTTCATGTGTCAAAGCTCACAAATAATGCATCAAAACAGTTCTAATGACGTATATGAACACATATGAATGCGTCAAATTAGTTAATAATGCATAAATTAACAGTTTGAATTTTTAGAATATTACCAAACCAGTGAGTTCAAATGAGGGAGGTTTGGCGTATTTCACCCTTGAGCAAGGGTATGGATCGTCTCCTGGGAACTTCAGGAACACGTTTGGAGGCTTGGCTTGAACTGTAACTGCTTGGAACTTGAATGCAACTTTGCCCTAATCTTGAAAAATTTGTAACAAAACCCTTGTTTCTTGAGGCAGCTTTCACGTGTACTTTTGGTCTGAATGCAATGTGTATTTATAAGACAATGATTTAGGTCAAGAAAATAGGATCATATCTTTGTCATTCATGGTAAAAAGATTTGATTGACAGTTTTTATGAAAAGCTTCTATATTTTCTCAATCTTGTGCCAATCAAGCTTGAACGCTTTCTTGTACTTCAAGACACATCCTTGGGCCTCCAATTTGATCATAATAAAGGTCCATGCGCCTAAATTCAATGGTTTTATATTTTATTTGATTTAATTTTCTTTTAAATGAATAAAATCTAAATAAAAGAAATAAATACCATAAAAATATTTCAATGGACTTTGGGGCCCTTTAATGTGTTTATGAAAATGTTTGGACCTGAAAACTTAAGCACAAAAGCCAAAAAGTTCAAGTTTGTTGAATTTGCACTTCATGCATTTTCTCAAAATTTCCCATCTTGCAATGGTCATAACTTACTCAAATTTTATCCTTTGAATGTGATCTTTGACTTTTTGGAAAGCTAAAGATGTCCTATACAACCTATAATTTGATCATTTTTTCTTTTGAATAATTTATCATGATGTAAGTTGCCTTGAAAAAAAGTGTCTTATTGTTGACTTTTGAAATGACCTATAATGTATTGGCTTATATCTCTCAAATGATGCATTTTTTGGACTTGAGCATAAATATAAAAAGTTATAGAGAATTGACTTTCCTTAAATATGGGTTGTGGTTAGGGAAAAGATGATGAAGCATGTGAAAGTTATGCTTGGTCAAAGTTCAGTTGACTTCTCCTAAGGAAACCCTAATTTAGCAACTTTTGACTTTTGATGATTTAAGGGTTTTCTTGTGGAATCATGATCAACCTTTGATCATATGATGGATATGACTTCGAAATGTTAATGTTGACCAAAAATCTTGAAGTTTGACTGTATGTTGACCACAATTAACTTTTCACCCAATACAGTTGATTTTCAATCATTTGAGCCATTGGTTGAGCGAACTTATAATGCAAGGATTGAAATTTGAAATGAGAATTCTTGAAGACCTATGGATAACCATGGAAACCACTTGATACCTTGAGAACCCAATCTTCCTTGTGAAACACAAAACCCTAATTGTGGACCCATTACTTAGGAGGAGAATTTGTCTGATCAATTCTTGAGCCACCTTTATCATTTGAGGACCTTTTGAGAATGTCTTGAAGAAAACTGAGAGGGAAAGTTTTGGGGTATAACAACTGTCCCTATTTAATCTTCTTAAACGTGAAGAGTTAGATTGGCATGTCCTCCATTCATGACTTAAAGGTAGAAGAGGATTGAATACTTAAGTGCCCAGAAATTTACACTCGCATATGCATGGAGTAACATTGTTGGTTGATTGTACCGGTTGTCTTCAGGGATGGGATTATAGATGCCATCCAGAGTAACTGTTGATAAGAATATCAGAATAAGTCTACACCTGACTTTGTCTTAGAATATGTATTTGGAATGAGTCTACATCCGACTTTGTCCAAAAGAATATCAGAGTGAATCTATGCTTGATTTTATCTGAATGATATACTAGAATGAGTCTACGCTCGGTTTTGTCTAGAATATACGTTTGGAATGAGTCTACGGCCGAGTTTGTCCAAAAAAGAATATCAAAATAAATCTACGCTTGATTTTATCTGAACTAGAAGATGTCTACGCCCGACTTCAACTAGAAGAGGTATTGGAAGGAGTCTACGCCTGACTTTTCCAAAACGAGTATCAGAAGGAAATCTATGCTTGACTTCATCTGAATGATGCAATAGAAGATGTCTATGCCTAACTTCATCTAGAAGAGATATTTTTCAGAATGACTCTCTAGGGAAATTGCTTAAGTAGCTACTTGGTAGGTTTAGTCTCTGAGGGAAATGCTTGTCAGAATTCAGTTTCTGAAAGAAATTGTCTGGTTATGTAGAAAGTCTCCCAGTCCTGTTTCAGGAATTACTCTGCGGCCTGTTAGAAAATTGTTGATGGTATTCATCTGTTTGTGAACTTTACCTGAAAAGATAGAGATAGTATTTATGCAATGTCATGATGTATGTAGTGCATTGCATAATAATGTTCTTAAATAAAATCAGAGCGTGCTATATGCGTTTCGTATACATGTGCCATGATAAAATATGTATGAATGTGAGATGGTATCTTTGTATAACATTTTTGATCGGGAAAATAAATCCCGGATTACTACTTGGGATGGCGATAATAATTCTTCAATATTTTTGAGAATGTCTCTTCTGGGGGACTCCTGCTTGCTGTTTGAGGAAACTCCGCTGGGGAATGTTGATTTCTGTTTGGGGAGAAGAGTTTAGGAATATTGGTCGTACATCGAGCTACTGAGGAATGTTGATTTCTGTTTGGGAGGAAGAGTTTAGGAACATTGGTCGTACATCGAGCTATTGGGGAATTTAATTCTTATATACCCTGACTTGGGATAAAAGAGATGGATAACCTTCCGAGGTGCTGTCTGACCGAGCTTATGATATGGATGTTGACTCACCCTGGGAGGATAAGATTGAACGATATCTGGTTTGGTTTCATATTTTCGTAGAAACTCTCTAGGGATAGAGGTCTGGATTTCCCTTTTCTAGAGAGAGAAGTTTTGATGGTGATTTATAGTAGTAAAAGTAATAGACAAAAGCTGGAGAGACTGTATCCTGTTGGGGAAATAAACCCTGTTGGGGAAACAAATCCTGTTGGGGAAATAAACTCTGCTGGAGAAACACTCTGTTGAGGAATATGCTCTGATGAGGAATTGAATCCGGCTCGAGAAGAGAATTCTGCAGAGGATTCTACAGTTTTGGAGAAATAAACTCAGTTGGGGAAGAGAATCCCTTGAACTGTACTGCTATCATAATCTACTAAAGATTGGGATTTCATAGGTTGGTGAAATTGTCGGGGAAACGATTATACTCCTTTGTCCACTAGGGGGATCTGTTGGTGAATACGATTAAGGTATTTCACAATTGCGGGGAATGTGTCTTTGTTGGAGATGAGCTTATAAAGCTGATTCCGCGGGGGATAATCTTATGGAAACTACTCTGTGGGGCAACTTCACTGGGGATTACTCTGTGGGGCAACTTCACTGGGGATTACCCTGTCGGGATTGGTGGATGACTTGAACGTTGTCCCATGTCCTAGAGTCTTGAGTAAATACATATGCCTGTTCATATGCATATGTTCATTCAATTTAGTCATTGGACGTTTTTCAAACAAAATAGAAAAAGTAAAAAACAAAATTTGAATTTCGAAATTGTGTTTATATTGATAGTTTTCCTATAAATAGGCGATAGTTGTACAAAGAGACAAAAATCATAGTAAGAGGAAATCTTTGTTAAATGAAGAGAGGACAAAGTGAAAACAAAATATGTAGCTATGTGTAAATGATCTTGTCGGGTTCCAACATTGCTATTCCCCCTATGTCTTCGAGCATCTCATTCCTGGTTGTCGGGAGAAGTTGATTGAATTGATCTTTACAATTTGAACTTGACGTTGGCAATAAAGTTGTCTGCAAGTGATCCAACAGGACATAATTGTATGATTAAATCCATAATTTTTGCCTGAACCGCCCTCTGAAGTTTTCGGTCCACCAGGATACCCTTTTTTACCCAAGCCGCCTTTTCAGGTTTTCGTCTTGCCGT
Source organism: Vicia faba (assembly GCA_948472305.1). Classification (NCBI taxonomy): domain Eukaryota; kingdom Viridiplantae; phylum Streptophyta; class Magnoliopsida; order Fabales; family Fabaceae; genus Vicia; species Vicia faba. The sequence goes on along the minus strand of OX451735.1, from coordinate 1,363,753,136 downwards.
GTGTACATTCTTTTATATATATATATATATATATATATATATATATATATATATATATATATATATATATATATATATATATATATATATATATATATATATATATATATATATATATATATATATATATATATATATATATATATATCCCTGATTTTAACCCGAACCTTTTTGGTCCGCCGGGATGCCCTTATTTTTGCCTAGGCCAGTCAACCTAGAAATCGTCTTTTATACGTAGTATCATTTAATTATGTCCATGTTCACGGAGTGTGGAAGATCTTCACCATCCATGGTGGTAAGTATCATGGAATCGCCCGAAAATATCTTCTTGATCACAAATGGCCCTTCGTAAGTGGGAGTCCATTTGCCCCTAGGATCACCCTACGGTAGGATGATGCGCTTTATTACCAAGTTACCAACCTGATATGTTTGATGCTTGATTTTCTTATTGAAGGCTTTGATCATATGCTTCTAATACACCTGACTGTGACAGACAATCATAAGTCTCTTATCGTCAATTAAATTCAACTGGTCCAGCCCATTTTGGATCCATTCGTCTTTTTCTAAGTCTGCATCTTTCATAATTCTTAAGGAAGGAATCTGAACTTCGACATGTAATACAACCTCCATAGTGTAAACTAGGGAGATCGGGGTTGCCCCAATTAATGTCCGATCTGAAGTGAGATAGCTGCGAAGAGAAAATGGTAACACCTCATGCAAGTCTTTATATGTCACCATCATCTTCTGTATAATTTTCTTAATGTTCTTATTGGCAGCTTCCACTATGCCATTCATCTTTGGTCGATACAGATAAGAATTGTGGTGCTTAATTTTAAACTGCGTGCAGAGTTCCGTGATCATAGTGTTGTTGAGATTAGTACCATTATCTGTGATAATCCTTTCGGGGATGCCATAATGACAAATAAGAATATGATTAATGAATCGGGCAACCACATTCTTAGCAACAGAGGCAAACGAGGCTACTTCAACCCACTTCGTGAAATAATCAATGGCAACTAGGATGAAACGATGCTCATTGGAAGTTGTAGGCTTTATTTCTCAAATCATATTAATTCCCCATATTGCAAACGGCCAAGGAGAATTCAAGAAATTCAGAGGTACTGGAGGCACATGTACTTTATCAGCATAAATTTGGCATTCATGACAAGTTATGGAATGGTGATGGAAATCCGTTTCCATAGTCGACCAACAGTAACCTGCTCTCAGAATTTTCATAGCCATAGTATGTCCACTAGAATGAGTACCAAAGATAACTTCGTGCATATCTTCCCTAATCTTCACTACCTCTTTTTTGTCCACACAATGAAGCAGAGTCGAATCATGGTCGCGCCTCTACAAAATTCTGTTGCTCATGAAGAATTTAGCTAAGAACCTCCGTAGGAATTTCTTACCATTGATAGATGCTTATTTAGGATACTCTTGAGCCTCGAGATATCTTTTCACTTCATGAAACCAAGGCTTTTCTTCTACTCCGTCAGTGTCAATTTCGTAGCAGTATGTCAGTTCGTCTAGCCTTTCAATGGTAATCTTGGGAGCCTCATTGTCCAATCTGACTTTAAAGATAGAGGACATGGTTGCTAATGCGTCTACCAACTGATTCTCTTCTCTTGGGATGTGTTCAAAATTGATCTCCTTGAAGTACGAGATTAAGGCCAACACATGCTCTCTATAAGGAATGAGGTTCAGATGTTTAGTATCCCATTCTCTCTTAATTTGACTAATTACAAGGGCTGAGTCTCCATATACCCTCAAGAACATGATTCTCAGGTCAATAGAGGCTTTAATACCCATGATGCATGCTTCATATTCAGACATGTTGTTTGTACAGTCAAAGCATAATCTGTCGATGAAGGGCGTATGGTAACCCTGAGGAGAGATAATTACAGTGCCAATTCCGGTACCAAATGTGTTGGAAGCTCCGTCGAAAACCATAGTCCATCGGGATCCTGGCTTAGGTCCTTCATACGGTCCATGTTCTTCATAATGTCTACGTCTTAATGAGCCAAATGATATGCCAGTACACTTCCTTTTATTTCTTTTTGAGTGGTGTACTGAATGTCGTATTCTGTCAAGACCATTTGCCATCAGGCTATCCTTCTGGAGAGAGCGGGTTTCTTAAATATGTATTTGATGGGATCCATTTTAGAGACCAACAATGTAGTATGGGTCAACATATATTGTCTTAGTTGGCGAGAAACCCATGCCAAAGTGCAAAAAGTTTTCTCGAGCAATGAGTATCTTGTTTCACAGTCGATAAATTTTTTTCTAAGGTAGTATATTGCATGCTCTTTTCAACCAGACTCATCATGTTGGCCCAATACACACCCCATTGAATTCTCTAACACTATTAAATACATGATCAGAGGTCTTCCTTCAACTGGTGGCATCATAATTGGAGGTTCTAGTAGGTACTCCTTGATTTTGTCAAAGGCTATCTGGAAATCATTGTTCCATTTCACTACTTGATCTTTCTTCAGCAACTTGAAAATCGGTTCACAAGTAGCCGTCAAATGAGAAATAAATCTAGAAATATAATTCAGTCGTCCCACGAAACCTCTGACTTCCTTCTCAGTACGGGGAGAAGGCATTTCTTGAATAGTTTTGACTTAGCGGGATCAAACTTAATTCCTTTTCCACTGACAATAAAACCCAAGACTTTACCAGACCTAACCCCAAAGGTGTACTTATTCGGATTCAGCCTCAACTTGTACTTTTTCAGCCTCTCGAACAACTTATGTAGGTTGTCTAGATGCTATTCTTCAGTCTGTGATATGATTATCATATCCTCGACATAGACCTCTATCTCGTAATGAATCATGTCATGGAACAAAGCTACCATAGCACGCTGATATTTTGCATCAGCGTTCTTCAACCCTAAAGGCATAACCTTGTAGCAGAAATTGCCTCACTATGTAACAAAAGTAGTCTTTTCCATGTCTTTAGGTACCATCTTGATCTGATTATACCCTGAGAAACCATCCATGAAGGAGAATACCTTGTGCTGAGCAGTGTTATCGACCAAAACCATCAATATGTAAAAGTGGGAAGTCATCTTTAGGGCTCGCCCTGTTTAGACCCATGTAGTCTGCATACATATGTACCTTGTCGTCTTTCTTCGGTATCGGAACCACATTTACAACCCATTGAGGATATGATGTTAGTGCTAAGAAACCCGCGTTGAATTGTGTGATTACCTCAACTTTTATCTTCTCTGACATCTCGGGACGCATGCGACGAGCCTTTTGCTTTATCAAAGCATAACCCTCTTTAATCGGAAGACGGTGAACCACAATATCAGTATCAAGACCTGGCATGTCTTCGTATGACCAATAAAATATCTCAACATATTCATGCAACATTTGGATTAACCTGTTCTTGACTCTGTCCTCTAGGTTGGAGCCTATCTTGACTTCTTTTCTGTCTATTTCAAAACCCATGTTTACCACCTCCACTGGCTCTTCATGTGGTTGAATAGCTTTATCTTCTTGCACTAACAGTCTGGAAAATTCTCCTGGTATCTCACAATCTTCCTCACCTTCGTCCTAAACTTGGTAGATCGGATTTTCAAAGTCATAAGTGTTAATAGCAGAATTGTTATCAAGGGAATCTAGAGTGGATGTGGATCTGCACTGTATTTTGTGGGTGTGTGTAAGAACACATAGTTATTTGAAAGTGATAAAAGTAAAAAAGAAATACAAAGAGCACAAAATTTGAATGCAAAATGTCCAATGCTTTATTAAATGAAAATATTTTTAAGAAATGACAACCCTTAACAAACGAACCGTTGTGCTGCAGTTAAGGCACAAGGCTTAAAGTCATTGTTTAAATATTACAAAGCCAAAAACTTTAAAAACAATAAAAACAGAAATGTAGATATTACTCCTGACTAAAGGAGATAGAGTTAATGTCCTCGGCCTTCCAATTGCTGAGCCAATTGCCAATGGTAAGAAAGATCCAGCTATCGAGGTCATAATCACTGACAACATCTTCTCTAGCATTGACTCTATTGTTGCTGATGTAGAATGGTGGTCTTCCAGCTCGAACGCAACGAGCAACCCTCTGACCCTCTACAATGAAACCCAAACCAAACTTGTCAGATTTATAGGGGATGTCAAGAAGTTGACCCCAAATAGTACAACCACCTTCTTCTACAATGGCTTTAGCATCTTTTAATGAAGCCATCCTGGGAAGAACCCTAGTATCTTTGGGAATGGCAGTAACATCTTCAGTTGAGACAAGAGGGATGACTTCAAAAGTATGACAGGGAGTCTCAATGAATTTCCCGCCCATCTCTACATACCGGAACGAGTTCAAGTGTCTAACCATATACTCTTCTTCACCACAGACAGTAACAATATTTCCGTTCTCAAGATATTTTAATTTCTGATGTAGGGTAGAGGTAACAACGCCTACCCCATGGATCCAAGGCATCCCAGTAAGCATGAATAAGTTGGCCAAATGTCCATTACATAAAAGGTAGATTCAAATATTTGCGAACCCACTTTGATTGGAACATCCAGTTCCCCGTGTACCATCCTTTTTGACCCATCAAAGGATCAAACTACAATATCATTGGGTTTCACTACGACCTCTTTGCAATCAAGTCCGTCAAGAGCGCCTTTTGGTGGAGCATTTAACAAGGACCCAATATCAACCAAAACATGAGGGAGCTAACAAGTTCCTCCAGAGAAATTTTGTTGAGATCTTTGGATAGCTTAAGTGCTGTGACCATTGGCCTCAATTGTTTAGGCAAGCTTTTGATGATCTTCTTAACGTGATCAGCACTAGAATAGCCTTTGTCAAGAACTTTTAGTCCAGCAACAAGAATTTGAAATCTTGAAAACATAGTTTCTATTTATTCACTATCTTCCATCTTGAATGCCTCATACTTCTGAATGAGCGCAAGGGCCTTGGTTTCTTTGACTTGAATGTTGCCTTCATGCGTCATTCTCAGAGAGTCAAACATATTCTTGGCAGTTTCTCTGTTTGATATTTTCTCATATTCTGAATATGAGATGGCACTGAGAAGTATTGTTCTGGCCTTGTGGTGGTTTCTGAATTCACGCTTTTGCTGATCAGACATCATTTTCCTGTCTATCTTCTTACCACGTCCATCCACAGGATGCGTGTATCCATCAGTCACCATGTCCCACAGATTAGCATCATGGGCCAGAAAGAAACTCTCAATTTTGTCTTTCCAGTAGTCAAAGTTTTCTCCATCAAAGACTGGAGGTTTACCACTGAATTTGTCCTTGTCTTCATTGTTGTCATTGCTGATGTTTTGGCTTGGTCCCACCATAGTGTTTTTCTGATGCTTGGATCTTGTACTGACACGGTTAAGTGTTTAAGCTCATAACAAAGTGCTCTGATGCCAATTGAAGATGTGAAAAACATAAGAAGGGGGGGGGGGGGGTTGAATTGAAAACTAGAATCTAAAAAGCTTAATGACACAGTATTTTTATCCTGGTTCGTTTGATCTCAAACTACTCCAGTCCACCCGTCAAGGTGATTTCGCCTCTCTCCAACGAGGTCTTAATCCACTAATCTCAACAAGATTACAAAAGCTACTTTAACAACTGTTAAAGTCTTCTTGAGTACAACCATAATCCGGTTAATCTCAAGGAACTCTTTTTCAATATACTTATACAATATGTGTTGTTGTTTTCTAACAAAAACTGTTTATCACAACTGTGATAAATTACACAGGTTTATAGCTTAGAAAAATAGAATGATATTACTAGCAACTTGAATATGCGTGAGTGGTGATCTAGAAAAATCGTTGTATATCTCTCTTTTTTCATTTTGAAAGCTGACTTATTTATATAGGCAGTGTAATAACGTTGATCATAAAGCATGTTTAATGTCATTAACACACTTTCCTTTTGTAGAAGATCCTGTCTAAAGGAAGCTGTTGGAATTGATGTTGTCTTGAATGTTCAGTAACGCTTCAGAATCTTTTCTCCTTTTAGCTGATGACGCTTCAGAATATTGATGACTTGTTTTGATATGTTCTTGTTCAGAGTCAGAGTTTACTTTGATTAAGCGTAGGTTCTGGTCGTCAATCTTTAGCGTATGTTCTTATTTCTTCAGTGTGTAGCAGTTATGGCTTATCTTCTGATGTTGATTTGATCAAAACTTCTGCATACATAAAACATATTTTTAAGGTGCATATTTGTTCTTTGTATTTATTTATTCTTTGTATTTGTTATCGTCAAAACTCTAACCAAGGGTTGTAGAATCAAACTATGTTCTAACAGCACATACCTCTGATTAACCTCTCTTCAGCAGTAGTCTTATAACCTGATAGAGCAAACCCCTTTCCTCTAGATTTCTCCTTCTTTGGTTTATCACACTTGGTACTAATGTTCCTTTTCTAAACACGGTCATAGCAAGTCACATTTGTCCCACTCTTACACTTAAAAGCTTTGTGACCTGGCTTGCCACACTTGAAACATTTCAGTTTAACACTTATGCACTCTTGAGCACAATGTATTTCAACACCACACTTATAGCATTTAGCCAGAGTATGAGCTCCTCCCACACTCAGTTTTTGTCATAACTAGCTTTCTATTTCCCCTTATCAGGAGGAGTCATATACGACTTCCATCTGAATTGACCTTTTCCCTTCTTCTTATTCAAACTCTTGTAATGAGTAGAACAAGCTCTACTATCTTCATCATAGATCCTACTCTTATTAACCATCTCAGAAAATTGTGTAATCTACTAATAATCCACGGCTTGCTTGATCACATACCTCAAACCATTCACGAACTTAAGATATTTGGATCTATCAACAGTAGTATTTTAATGAGGACATAACTTAATCAACTCTTCAAACCTTGCAACATACTCTGCTAGAGTTCCATTACCCTGCTTCTGCTTAAGGAACTCTACTTCCTTCTTCCCACGCACATATTTTGGAAAATACTTCTCCAGAAATGCTTCTTTAAAAACAACCCAAGTAAGCTCAACTACCTCTTCCTCAAACCTCTGACTAGTGTTACCCCACCAGTTCTCAGCTTCCTTTTCAAGCATATGAGTGCCAAACTACACCTTATATGAATCTGAACAGTTAATGACTCGAAAGATCTTCTCTATTTCATTCAGCCATATCTGTGCCTCATTTCGCTCATGCGCTCCTTCAAATATTGGAAGACTGTTCCTCTGAAACTTCCCCAAAGCACAAAACTCATCGTCATTTTTGTTCCCATAATTCATATTTACCTGTGGCTGCTACCCAATTGCTCTAGCCAACATTGCCAAAGCTTTTGCAATAGCATCGTCATTCCTTCCTCCAACCATGGTTCTTAGAATTTTAACCAACAAATCCTCGTTAGAACAAACAGTACAGATAATGTCACATAACATATCGAGTATAAAAGGGAATAAACACATTAACAAATTGGTCAAGTGACCGACTATTCTCTGATACCACTAATGTAACATCCTGTAAAACGCTGCAGAATAATACATCATAAATTAGAGTAATATAACATGCATTTCAAAACAAGGGTGTCACACATACTTCATACATCACAGACCCCTATCATGCTCAAAAACACTTATTTAAAATTCATATTTTTCATATCACTTTCTCATAAGCATGTAGCAGTGGATTTCCCTTTCAATCAAATGGATGTAATATTCAAGTCTCCAAAATAAAATTCATTTATTTAATTAACATAAGAATAAAATCCACTTCACACCATAATTCAAATCAGGATAAAATACTAAAGTATAGTACTTAAGTATCTCTCCAGAAACACGAACCTAAATGTTTTTCAGTGTTACATGACCAGAACATGGCTCAACCAAAATAAATATAGAAAAGAAAATAAGCTACTCCATCAACTACTCTTTTTCTATAAGCAACTCTAATCTTCATTACATGAGCAATGTTGTATAAAACAATATTCCAACAGAAGGGTGAGAATTCACATAATTATCAAAATTTTATAAAAATGTATAACAAATAGCATACATTCATACAAGTAATATTATCACACTTCATATACTTTAAAAAAATAACATCACCCAAATAATCATAATATTCACAAATATTCATTCATCATTCACAAATTCATAAAATACTACAATCCCACATAGTTCACATAATTCCATATTCCAAACATACACACGATATAAATACAATACCCATACATGTGGTACCAATCACTGTTATATTTTATCGGTTTTTACTTTAAACTGGGTTTGTCCTATAGACCAATAACAACCAAAAAGCATGCCCTATAAGCTTTCAAACCCCTCTCTAGGTTTAGGACAAATCACTAGCTCCCTCAGAACTAACAAGCATGCCTCTTGACAACAAATGATATATGTGCAATTACGACAACCATATACAATTAAGACCATTATCTAATGTTAACATCCATACATATCCTTAATAATTTATCACACAATTACACAAACATGCACATATTTATGAATCATCCACATACATATTCATTTGTAACCTTCTACAAAACAACATATCATGCATACATATTATGCATACCATACAACACAATATCATAGTATCACTATTCACCAAACACGTTATCAACTAATCATGTTATAATCAATAACAATAACACAACATCACCATATTACAACAATACAATACACAAAACTCGAGATTCAAATCTCAATGAGTGTAGTATCAAGTATCAACTTACTTCGGACTGCACCAAAGCTGGCTATCTCACTACCTTCTAATGGCTAAGTTGGGTCAATTAAGGTTCTAAGGTCAGTTAGTGCTTATGACACCACGTGACAGCCTAGTATGCTCCCCGAATGACTCGAGGGATACCAGTACAAACCAATGTGTCGCACTAATGTAGCCATCACTTTAACCATATCAGTAGACGCCGTATAGTTTCCATAACCTATTGTTACTTACCTAAAATGTTCCCCTGATCCAAGTATAGGATCTTTGATAGAAATAACCCAAACAACCCTTTAAAATAAAGCATACAAATCAAACAAGGAAAGCATTTAAAAGTGATCTAACTCTAAGGTAACCCCACTTTTAGTTCTCCCCAGCAGAGTCGCCAGTTCTGTAATACGGTGGGAGAACATACTTGTTTTGCATTTTATCACAAATGTTGTAGATAACAAAAGTCGCCACCGAATTTTCTTTTATCCAATAAGCAAAGGTGAAAAGAACAGGAAAGACCTTTGAGATTTTCTTGAGTTCGGGGGTAGGTTACGAAAAGGGAAGGTGTTAGCACCCTTCTCATCTGTAGTTATCTACGGGCTCTTAATCGCTTAGCTCACTTTGTTTGAAATGCTTTATGTATGTGTTTGTAAACATTTTGAAAAATGCCTAAGTAAGACAACTTTGTAATGATTATTGTATAAGTTAAGAACGCATACAAAGTGTTTATTTTATTTGAAAATATTTCAGAGAAAAGTGTTTTGTGTAAAAGATGTTTTTTTTTTGTGATCAAGCGATTACGAGCTATCTATCTACTCAAAAGTCTTTCGTGTTATTTTCGTCCTCCTTAGATAGTGCTATCCTACCATTAGTTAGTAGGAAGCCCTATCGTTGGATGTGAAGGGGAAGGCACAGATCATCATACAGTCATAAAGGCAACTCGTAGGGTGCTTTAGCAATTTATTGTAAGGGACTAAGATCGTTTACCAAAGGAAGTTAATTTATCTTGATTAGGGTTATCTAGAATTGGTTTTAGACCTTTCCATACATTCCTAATTACTAGCAGTTATAAGAAAATAAGTAAATTGCAGAAAGTAAAGGTGTAAAATGTAAACCTAAACTATTACAAGGCTTTAGGAGTGGGGTTACAAAACCATAAAACGGGGGAAAAAGTAAACCCTAATTTAACACTATTCCAAATTGTAACAGTTACATAATTGAAAAAAATACTAATGCGAAAGTAAATACACGAAGTGATAAAATAAAGGGATTCAATCCAGGATAAAAATTTAGGGTTTTTCCGTTCTTTTCCCATCCTTAAGACAAAAAAGATGTGATGGCGACTCATATTTTTTTACCGGCTATGACACCCACAAAGTCGCATAGTACCTTCTTTCTTCTTAACCAATAAGACTGGTGCACCCTAAAGTGACACACTCAGAAGAATAAATCTCTTCTCAAGAATATCTTCAAGTTGTTTCTTCAACTCTTTCAATTCTGATGCTGACATACGATACGGAGCCATCGATGTCGGAGTAGTTATAGGAACTAAGTCAATCGTAAATTCCACTTCATGTTCCAATGGTAAATCACTTATATCTTCAGGAAATACCTTTGGGAAATCACGAACTATCAGCATAAACATCTTTGCGCCATCTAGATCTTACTTATTCACTTGTTTAGTATACATAAACAAGTCTCTTTCATTTTAAGGTTCAAGAAAATAATTGTCTTATATAACGGAAGACACACTAAGTTTATATAACGGAAGAAACACTAAGTATACTCCAAAGTCACTACCAAAAATACTCAACAGACAATTCAAACACACATATGAAGTAGTCACCGAACTCATAGCAGGAGTATCAATAACCATACTTCCATTCATATCACATAACTTAAGATTAAATCTCTTAACACATCTAAATAAATAAAAGAATGTGTCGCTCCAGTATCAATTATAGCAATCAAAGGTGTACCATTAATGAAGCACATACCTCTAATTAACCTCTCTTCAGAAGTAGTCTTAGAACCTGATAGAGCAAACCCCTTTCCTCTAGATTTATCCTTCTTTGGTTTATCACACTTGGTACTAATGTTCCTTTGCTAAACACGGTCATAGCAAGTCACATCTACCCCACTCTTGCACTCAAAAGCTTTGTGACCTGGCTTGAAACACTAGAAATATTTTAGTTTAACACTTATGAAATCTAGAGCACAATGTCTTTCAACACCACACTTATAGCATTTAGACGGAGTAGGAGCTCCTCCCCCACTCGGCTTCTTGTCATAACTAGCTTTCTATTTCCCCTTATCAGCAGGAGTCATATACGGCTTCCATCTGAATTACCTTTTCCCTTCTTCTTATTCAAACTCTTGTAATGAGTAGAACAATCTCTACTATCTATATCATAGATCCTACTCTTATTAACCAGCTCAGAAAATTATGTAATTTACTGATAACCCATGGCTTGCTTGATCTCAGGCCTCAAACCATTCACGAACTTAAGATATTTAGATCTATCAACAGTAGTATTGTAATGAGGACATAACTTAATCAACTCTTCAAACCTTGCAACATACTCTGCTAGAGTTCCATTACCCTGCTTCAGCTCAAGGAACTCCATTTCCTTCTTCCCACACACATATTTTGGAAAATACTTCTCCAAAAATGCTTCTTTGAAAACAACCCAAGTAAGCTCAACTTCCTCTTCCTCAAACCTCTGACTAGTGTTACCCCACCAGTTCTCAGCTTCCTTTTCAAGCACATGAGTGCCAAACTACACCTTATATGAATCTGAACAGTTAATGACTCGAAAGATCTTCTTTATTTCATTCAGCCATATATGTGCCTTGTTAGGCTCATGCGCTCCCTCAAATATTGGCAGACTGTTCCTCTAGAACTTCCCCAAACCACAAAACTCATCATCATTGTTGTTCCTATAATTCATATTTACGTGCGGATGCTATCCAATTGCACTAGCCAACATTGCCAAAGCTTTCGCAATAGCATCGTCATTCCTTCCTCCAACCATGGTTCTTAGAATTTTAACCAACAAATCATTGTTAGAACAAATAGTACAGATAGTGTCACATAACATATCGAGTATAAAAGGGAATAAATACATTAACAACTTGGTCAACTGACCGACTATGCTCTGATACCACTAATGTAACATCCTGTAAAACCATGCAAAATAATACATCATAAATTAGAGTAATATAACATGCATTTAAAAACAAGGGTGTCACACATACTTCATACATCACAGACCCCTATCATGCTCAAAAACACTTATTTAAAATTCATGTTTTTCATATCACTTTCTCATAAGCATCTAGCAATGGATTTCCCTGTCAATCAAATGGATTTAATATTCAAGTCTCTAAAATAAAATTCATTTATTTAATTAACTTAAGAATAAAAGCCACTTCACACCATAATTCAAATCGGGATAACATAATAAAGTATAGTACTTAAGTATCTCTCCAAAAACATGAACCTAAACGTTTCTCAGTGTTACATGACCAGAACATGGCTCAACCAAAATAAATACATAAAAGAAAATAAGCTACTCCATCAACTACTCTTTTGCTATAAGCAACTCTAATTTTCAGTACCATAGCAATGTTTTATAAAACAACATTCTAACAGAAGGGTGAGAATTCACATAATTATCAAAATCTTATAACAATGTATAATAAATAGCATACGTTCATATAAATAATATTCTCACACTTCATATACTTTAAAAAAATAACATCACCAAAATAATCATAATATTCACAAATATTCATTCATCATTCACAAATTCTCAAAATACAACAATCCCACATAGTTCACATAATTCCATATTGCAAACATACATACGATATAAATGCAATACCCATACATGTGGTACCAATCACTGTTATATTTTACTGGTTTTTACTTTAAATTGGATTTTTCCTATAGACCAATAACACCCAAAGAATGCCCTCTAAGCTTTCAAACCCCTCTCTAGGTTTGAGATATATCACTAGCTCACTCGGAACTAACAAACATGCCTCTTGACAACAAATGATGTATGTGAAATTACAACAACCATATGCAATTAAGATCATTATCTAATCTTAACATCCATACATATCCTTAATAATTTATCACAATTGAATTATCACACAATTACACAGACATGCACATTTTTATGAATCATCTACATACAATTTATATTCATTTGCAACCTTCTACAATACATCATATCATGCATACATATTATGCATACCACACAACATAATATCATGGTATCACTATTCACCAAACATGTTATCAACTAATCATGTTATAATCAATAACAATAACACATCATCACCATATTACATTAATACAATACACAATACATGTCATTTTACATAACCACATAGTAATTAAATCACCTACTACTAGTAAGACCATTTTTATTAAAAATAATAGCGCGCTAGCTTTCTAACACTTCGAATGGGGACTCAAATGGAGCTGCAGTTCAAAAGTTGTGAATTTTTTAAGGTTTACAAAAAATCTTGTATATTCCTGCAATTTCCTTATGGGAATTTCACTCCAAAACTCATTTTAACATCCAAATTACTATGATCTAAGCCATTATAACCTATATCTAACACTTATTTTCAAATAAAAACATCACAACACCATTACTCATAATTTCAAGGATTTCTCATCAAAATCCAACAAATTTCAAAACCATTGAAATTTAGGGATTTCATCCTAACCATGAATCTATCCACCATACATCATCATACAATTCCCATAACAATGTAAAAATACACCCTTAACTTAATTTCTTGATGAACTTTTTAATTCCTCGAGAGTTCTTCACCTCTTTCTCTCTTTTCCTTTTCTCTAGGCTAGCCTCATTTTTCTTTTTCCTATACTAACCCAGTTTTCTTTTCCACTTATACTTTTAACAAAATAACACTAACCCAACAACTACTAGGTCCAATTAATCTTCACACTCCCACATATTAGGCCCAATTACTTATTATTCTACTATTTTCTACAATTCTCACTTAATAAATTTTTTTTTATCATAAACTGACATTATTATTAATTATAATTCTATGGTTAGACATACTTAACCCGACTAATCCATTACATAGAACATATTATCAAATCATTCAAATAAACCAGTTACACATAAAATCATATAAATAATTAATTAATATAATATATGTAAATAATTACTAAAATTGGGGTGTTACAATGGGATTCTGACTTCTTCATTGCACATGGAGGGTATGTAGGCACGAGGCTCTTGAAGTCTTGGTGAACCAAAAATAATAAAAAATATTACTGGCCTATGAGAAGTCGCTAAATCGGTAAGATTCAAAGGATGGAGTAACGACTCTGGGAACTTTTTAAAACCAGATTACCGTTTGAGTTATCCAAAATAGTAGAACATACTTTGTGGTATGGTTCTTACCCTATCCACCTGGCTCCATGCTCGTGCCTCTGAACCATTGAACCTACCATATTTGTGATTGCTGCATAATCATGCATTCATGCATCCCTGACATTTGTTTTAACCTTCTTTTCAAGGAACTTTATTTGCAAATGTCGCACGTAATTTGAGTATGGATTATGGAAGGAGAAGCACTCATAACTTATGTTTCAAGCATCCTGAGTTGAAAGAGTTAAGGAAACTAAGATCTTTGGTATCTTATCTTATGGATTTCAAATACCGGTATGGAAGTCTTTTGGCTATGTTGAATACTGATGTGCAAGAATGAGTTTTGGAGACCTTGGTCTAGTTGCATGATTTTACATATAAATGCTTCACATTTCTTAACTATCATCTTGTGCCCACTTTGGAGGAGTATGCTTATATTATAGGGTTTCCTATTTAAAATCGAATACCGTTTAGTGGTTTAGAATATATTCCCAAGTCCCATGTCATTGGAGAGTCTGTATATTTGAGGAAAGTAGAGATTGAGGCGCATCATATTAATAAAGGGGGTATTCTTGGTCTTCTTGCTAAATTCTTGATGGATAAGGCTGTTACTTTGCTAGTGCGGGAATAATGATTGCTTTTGAAGTTGCTCTTTCTTTTCTCATTTATGGCTTAGTCTTGTTCCTTAACATTAACAACTTTGTGGACATCAACTATATCCGTATCTTTATGATTCAAAATCCAGTTATCACTTTGCTTGCAAATGCTTACTATTTTATTCCTCACCGGAGGGTGAAAAAAAGAGGTATTATCATGTGTTGTATTCCTTTATTGTACAAGTGGTTTATTTCGCACTTTCCATAGTCTAGAGCCTTCAAGGATAACAAGGAGTTATTGAGGTGGTCTGAAAGGCTTATGTCTTTCACTAATGCAGATCTGACTTTGTATTCCAAATTTTATGATGGTATGAAGATTATTGACAGTTGTGGAGAGTTCCCTAATATGCCTCTTCTTGGTACCAAAGGAGGTATCAACTACAATTCAATCTTGGCCCGATGTCAGCTTGGGTATGCTATGAAGGATAAACCAAACAACATTGTGTAAGAGGGTTTCTTTATTCAATAAGAAGTCAATTGCAAAGGTTTGTAGGAGAAGATTGTCCGTGCCTGGCATAAGATTCACAGAAAAATGAAATGAAGAGTTCGGAAAGAAGGATTGTGTTGCTTTTGAGCCTTATAATATGTGGGTGCAAGAAAAATCTACTATAATCAAGATGCCTTATCCTCCTCAAAAGCCTATGTTTCCTAAAGTAGAAGGGTCTTCTCTTATTCTCGTTGAGGATGGAGAAGGACTTCGAGTTCCTCTAGCTTAAATGACACAAAAAATACACACTTGGGAGAACAAGTTATATGCTTTGAATGTGGAGACTTTATAATTGCGAAGACATCTAAATGATAAGGATGATATACTTTTCTAGAAGGACGCTTCACTTGAGCAACGTGACAAGAAGAGGAAGAGCGTGCAAGATGATTTATTTTCCTCTAGAAGTTTGTCATCTCAGGCTAGGTCCTGTTCTTGGAAGAATGTTATCGACAAGATCTTGATCAAGAAATTTGAAATGAAGGTTACCTTGGAAGATCAAATTAGGAAGCTCAAGAAGAGGTCGCAGCATGAGGATGATTTCACTTTCGTTGTGGTTCCTTCATATTCTAGGCCTTATCTTATATCTTGTATTAAGGATCGCTTTAAAATTATGTATCGATGTTGTAATCCTTCCAGGTTCTTTTAATAAAAAGTTCAAATATATCTTTTAATGTTACTGTTACTTATGATGTTTTTCAATATGTTTATGATTCTTGAGTTCCTTGGAAACTTAAAATAAAATTAAATAATCATTTACACATGCATTTCATGCACATACAACATTTGGTCTTGTTTTTTGCAAGGTTTGTTAGAGTCTCATATGTTTTCCTTCATTTTGTAGAAGACAAGTTGTTTCACCAGTACAATATTCGTGCCAATACAAGATGCAAGATGGATAGCATTGAGCAAAAGTAGAGGGAACTCCGCAAAGAGGTGACTGTTTTGAGAACTGGTATGGATATTTTGTCTGATTTGTTAGAATTTGTGGTTCCTGTCTAACATCAGCCTCTTCCTCCATCTCAACCTCCAGCTACTGTGATATTCGAGGTTGTTGCTCCTGTTGTTTCTGTTCATCCTCCTGTTTGTTGTTAGAATCAGATGCTTAATGCTTATCCTTGGGGTATTCCTTTTAACTTTGTTCCTAAGAATTTCAATCATAAACCTAAGGCTCCTTTGGTGAGCCAACTTCCTCCTTTTGAACCTATGATGGTTACGGCTCCTTCGGTCATGCATACTGTGCCCAAAGAGGATTATATCTTCAGTGATTCTGCTAGTGAGAATGTTGATATCTATGAGAGGATGGATGAGTTTCAAGATTAGTTTCAAGAGCTGCAAAAATAGATGAAGGCTATGAAGGGTAAGGAACTATTTGGGAAGAATGCCCATGACTTGTGCCTGGTGCCAAATGTTAAGATCCTTGTTAAGTTAAAGGTCCCTCACTTTGAGAAATAAAAGGGTATTTCTTGTCCTCAAATCCATATAATCATGTACTGTCGAAAGATGACTACCTATATCGATGATGATAAATTGTTGATTAACTACTTTCAAGATATTTTGATCGGTGCTTCGTTGAAGTGGTATATGGGGCTTGATAGCATTCATATCAGTTCTTTTAATAACCTTGGTGAAGAATTTGTTCTTCATTACAAGTATAATGTTGATATGGCTCTGGACTATGATCAACTTCATGCTATGTCCCAGAAAGACAAAGATTTGTTTAAAGAGTATGCCCAGAAGTGGCGCGAGGTTGTTGCTTAGATTAACCCTCCATTGGAAGAGAAGGAGATGACTAAGATGTTCCTTAAGACTATGGGTTCCTTTTATTATTAAAGGATGGTGGCTAGTGCTCCCAATGACTTTACCGATATGGTGGGCAAGTGGATCTGTTTGGAGGAAGGTGTTTGTGAAGGTCGTTTGTTTAAAGATGTGAGTTCTTCAACTAAGAACAATGAAAGTAATTTCCAAAAAAAGAGAGAAGGTGATTCCAACACCATTTCTAGAGTGGAAAGGAAAAGGAGACCTATTGATGGAGGTAATCGTCATAATCAATATTCTCAACAACCTCATATTGTTGTAGTTACACTAGTGGCTAATTAGAATCCGTCTTATCAAACATATCAACCACGGTTTCTGCAACAACAACATAGTCAACAATCAAATATGAACAAACAAGGACGTTTGAAGGTTCAGTTCGATCTTATTCATATGACTTACACTGAATAACATCATTCTTTATTGATAAAAGGTTAATCGAGACTCGGTCTCCACCAACTATTCCAAATCTTTTTCCTTGGTGGTATAAGCCAAAAGGTAGTTGTGCCTATCTTCAAGGTGTGCCGGGTCATGATTTGGAAACCAGTTTTTCTTTGAAGTCTGAAGTTCAAAAGCTTATCAAAAGTGGTATCTTGAAGTTTAGAGATGTTGGGACAAATGTTCAGGTCAATCCTTTTCCAGAACTTGGGGGACCTTCTGTCAGTAAGGTTCATGCTTGTCCGGTTGATTGTAAGATTTTTTATGTTAACATGATGAGAACTTCATTGGTTGAGGTGCACGCCAGATTGTGCGACGTTGGTTATTTAGAGAATGATCATGTTAATTGCGAGATGTTTGCAAAAAAATCCTAGAGGATGTGCGTTGTTAAAAAGAGATATTCAAAGCTTAATGGATTGGGGAATCTTGCGAGTCTATGCTAAGCGAAGAGTAGATAAAGTAGCTGTCATTGTTCATGAGTTTGACATTCCCGAGCCTATGTAAATCACTTATCAAAGAAAGATTCCTTTTGTAATTTGTGTGTTTGGGACGATGGCATATAAATCCAATAAAATTGTTCCCTGGAGGTACAATGCAACTATTTGGAAAGATGGGAAGGAAGTTATGATTGAGCTAACTTAGCCCATTGAGAATACATCAGAATCTAGAAGAGTGACTATAAGTGGGCGTGTTTTTGCAGTGACACCTCTTCAAAAGATTGATTCTAGGTAAGCAAGCAAGGGTGTGCATGCCAAAAATCCTGATGTGGTTAGTCAAGAACCGGTGGTTGTTAGTCAGGCTAATGAACCGAGGAAAGATTAGGATTTTGAGGAACTATTGAAGCTTATTACAAGAAGTGACTACAAGGTGGTGGATCAAATTCTTCAAATTCCTTCCAAGATATCTATATTGTCTTTGTTGTTGAATTAGGAAGCTCATCGTAACTATTTGATGAAAGCGTTAAAGAAATCTTACATTGATCATGATGTGACTGTAGACCAGTTTTATCGTGTGGTTGGGAATATTATCGCATGTAATGTCTTGAGTTTTAGTGACGAAGAACTCCCACCAGAAGGTAGGAAGCATAACTACACGTTGCATATATCCGTCAGATGTCACGAAGATTCCTTATCCAATGTGTTAGTTGGTATGAGTTCTTCACTTAATGTCATTCCAAAAGCCACTTTATCAAAGTTATCTTATCAGGGTGCTCCCATGAGGGATAATGGTGTTTTTGTCAAAGGGTTCGATGGTTCTAAGAGAACATTTATTGCTGAGATTGATCTTCCTATATGCATTAGTCCCCTTACTTTCAAGGTTACTTTTAAATTTATGGATATCCATCCAGCATACAACTGTCTTTTGGGAAGGTCGTGCATTCATGACGTTGGGGCAGTGACGTCTACTCTTCATCAAAGGATGAAGTTTGCGAAGAAAGAGAAGTTGATTATTGTGTATGAAGAATAAGCCTTACTAGCTAGTAATATCTCGTCTTTCAGGTATATAGATGATGATGTAGAAGATGTTGGAACTCAGTTCCACGCTCTCAATGTTGTTAATGTTGTTCAGAGAAGTGGTGCATCGATTTATTCATTGAAGGATGCTCGACAGCTTGTGCTGAGTGGTCAAGCTAATGGTTGTGGATAAGTGGTCTTGCTTCATGAAAAAAAGAATAGAGTTGGTCTAGGGTTCTCACACTATGCATCTGGAAGATCATTCAATCTTGAAGCTGCTGTCAGAATAATCCAGGAAGTTTTCCATAGTGTTGGCTTCATTTATCTTGGAGATTTAAGCGTTGTTGTGATTGTTGAAGAGTCGGATTCAGAGTGGCCAAGATTTGTGACGCATAGAGAGACTAGCCCTCAAAATTAGATAGTCTTCGATATTCGTAGTGTTGTTCATGTGTCAAAGTAATGTGTTTTGTCTTTTTCAAATAATTCCTTTCACTCTGCCCAAGGTGAAAGTGACTTTGTCAGGGCTTTATTTCAAATTTTAAAATCATTAATAAAATATTGTTTTGTTATCCAATTGCATTTTTTACTTTTTTTCATTTTTCTAGAAAATGATAACTAAAAAACCTAATGAAAATAATTTCAATTACTGCATATCACTTTCACATATATGTTTTCTAAAACTAAACATAAATCATATGTGCAAATTAACAAATATTAAACCTATTGAAAACAATGACCCTGCACCCTCTCCCAACTTTAAATTCCCTGTATTTAAAGCAAAAGAAGAGATTGAGGTAGACAATGATATTCTAGGGATAATTTATCAACTGCTTGAGCACGAGGAAAAGACTATTCAACCGTACATAGAGCCTGTTTAACTGATCAACTTGGGTTCTAAAGAGAAAAGAAAAGAGGTCAAGATTGGGGAACTACTTTGGGAAAATGTCAAGAATGGGTTGATAGAGCTTTTGAAGGAGTACATTGACGTATTTTCTTGGTATTATCAAGATATGCCAGGATTGGATACTAATACTGTTGAGCACCATTTTCCGCTTAAGCCAGAATGTCTTCCAATAAAGAAAAGTTGATACGAACTCATCATGATATGGCTATCAAGATCAGAGAGGAAGTACAA
Source organism: Vicia faba (assembly GCA_948472305.1). Taxonomy (NCBI): domain Eukaryota; kingdom Viridiplantae; phylum Streptophyta; class Magnoliopsida; order Fabales; family Fabaceae; genus Vicia; species Vicia faba. The sequence continues at coordinate 1,363,733,054 of OX451735.1, read as the reverse complement.
AAGCAGATTGATGCCAGTTTCCTTGTAACATACCTTTATCCTCAACGGGTGGCCAATATTGTGCTAGTTCTAAAGAAAGATGAAAAAGTAAGAATGTGTGTTGATTACAGAGATTTGAATAAAGTCAATCCAAAAGATGAATTTCCTTTGCCACATTTTGATATGTTGGTTGATAATACAACAAAATTCAATGTTTTCTCCTTTATGGATGGTTTCTCTGGTTATAAATATATCAAGATGGAGCTTTAGGACATGGAAAAAACAACGATTATAAGCCCATGGGGAACATTCTGCTACAGAGTGATGCCCATTGGCTTGAACAAAGCTGGTGCTACATACCAGAGGGCTATGACTACCCTATTCCATGGTATGATACACAAAGAAATTGAGGTTTATGTTTATGATATGATTTCCAAGTCTCGGACTGGGGAGGATCATGTTCAATACATGTTGAAGTTATTTTTACGTTTGATAAAGTTTAAACTCTGTTGGAATCCAGACAAATGCACTTTTGGTGTCTGTTCGAGAAGCTTTTGGGTTTAATTTTCATACAAAGAGGTATTGAGTCAGAGTTATTCGTGATATTCCTGCACCTCGAATTGAAAAGCAAGTCATAGGATTCCTCATACGTCTGAATTATATATCCAGGTTCATTTCTCACATGACTGCCACTTGTGAGACAATCTTCAAGTTGATTTGTAAAGATCAGAGTATTATGTTAGAGAAAATTGTCAGAAAGCTTTTGATAGTATCAAATATTACTTGGCTGAGCCTCTTAGTTTGATCCCTCAAGTGGAAGGGAAGCCTCTTATTATGTACTTGATAATCTTGGAAGGATCAATGGGTTGTGTCCACGGTCAATAGGATGAGACAGGTAGAAAAGAACATGTTATCTACTATCTGAGTAAAAAGTTTACAGATTATGAATCTCACTATTCTTTTCTCGAGAAAACTTATTGTGCTTTAGCATGGATTGCTCCCGTCTTCGGTAGTATATGTTAAATCATACTACTTGGTTGATATCCAAAATGGATCATATTAAGTATATCTTTGAGAAGCTCGCGTTTACAGGAAGGATTGACCGTTTCCAGATGTTGGCTCATCAACAGGTTAAAGATTATTAGCTTATCCAATTAGAATTTTCTGATGAAGATGTGATGGCCATTAGAGCTAAAGATTGTGATGAACATGGGCCTGATGAAGGACCAAAACCTGGATCCTGTTGGGATTTGATTTTTGATGGGACCTTTAATGCTTATGGCCACAAAGTCATTGATATTATAATCACTCCTCGATGTTCACATATTCCTTTAATGACAAGGTTATGCTTTGATTCTATAAACAATGAAATTTGGGTACTATAACAACAGATGTCAAGACTAATGTCCCAACACTAAAACACAATATCAAGACATATGTTATGACATGATCTGTTGACAGAAAACACTTTTACCAAAACAATAATTATATAGAAGTAATTTGGATAAGGTAAAAGAGACAATCAATTATTAACCCAATTCAGTGCAACATCACCTACTTTGAGGGAAACCAAGCCAGGAAGGAAATTCAGTATGATAATATTAGTTTAAAGCTAAACAACCCTAGTTTATAACTTATCACCTAATCACTACCTTGTGCAACTTCTACCTAGAAACCTTCTAGATATGAGATCTCCCTCTCACTTTTCACAATCACCATAGTGAGAATAACAAAAATAGAAAAACATATTTTTGAAAAACATAGTTTTGCTTAAAAGCTTTTAACTAAGAACAATAACTTGACACATAATCAACTCTTTGCTTAAAAGCTCATGAGTGATGGGAAAGTAAAAATGAACAATTAGAGTTCCTCAATGTATCAAAATATACATGGGTGACACAAAACACAAAACAATAACTTAAAGTACTCTACAAACCCTAAACCATTATATTATGCACCCATGATTTTTTGATGTGAATTCTTGCTAATTTTAGGTTTAGCAAGTTCTTATATATAGACTCTTGCAGTATGGGCTTGGACTCTTCAAACAAAAATAGGAACTAATACTCAAAGTTTCCTAAAAAGTATAAAATATCATTTTTTGAAACCAAATCAAATATGCATTGTTCCTAATAAAATATGCTTGACATACGTAAATAGGTGAGATATATCCAAGAGGATCTCACAAAATCAAAACAAATCTATCAAGAAAAATAATAGAAGCACTTGTTATACAGTTGGCTAAGATGTCAAGACATTTGGTTCAACATCTGTCTGATATTTATGACAACATAACTTGTCATGATAGTTGGTCAAGATGTTGTAAAATCTTTCTTAACATCATCTATAAACCATGTTTTAGCAAAATTTATTCCAATCATAAAACCACGGTTCTAACAATCTTCCCCTTTGTCAAATTTTGGCTAAAACAGTCTTAGCACAATACAACTGGAGAGAGGAATAAAACCACCAAGAACAAAACATAAGCTACATGAAAAACATGTAAATTTTGTACAAAACTGCAAACATAAAAATATATCAGGGATACATTCCAGCTACATAGAGACCCAACCTCACAAACAACACTTCTTCAATTATTCCATAAGTCAGATGTCAAGACATGTGGTATGGAATCACATAGTACAACTGCAATACAAAACAAGAGACTCCAACATAACACAAGAGCTCACTGCTAAGAAAAACACTTAGCAACTTCAGACAAGAACATTACTCTCCCTATCACACATAACCAATACTCCCCCTGAAGGGAAAATCCAAATTTCCAAATATGAACTATCCAAATTCACAAATCATAGGCACACGCAGAAGAAGAAAAATAAGTCTCACATCATATACTAACTAACAATAGTAGCAGCATCAAAAGCACTAACAAGCATGACAGACAATCATTCTTAGACAATCATGCTCCCCATAAATAGTTACATACATAAAGCAACCACAATATACTACTCTTCCCTTAGAAGTATTACAATCCTATCACAATGTTAGTTAACAATGTTAGTACAATCCTTTTTACTTGATTGATGTGACTTGTTTTTTGATTAGTTTGATATCTTTCACAAACACCCACATCAAATGTGATATCAGGTATGCTAGTTGTAAGGTACAACAAGCTACCAATCATGCTTTTGTACAAGCTTTGGTCAACAACAACACCTTTTTCATCTTTTGACCATTTTAAATGAGTAGGAGAAGATGTCCTATTGTGACTTGCATTTTCAATACCAAACTTCTTTACTATGTTCTTGGCATGCTTACTTTGAGAGATGAAGATAGATTCGTCCATATGTTTTACTTGAAATCCAAGAAAATAAGTCAAAACACCATCAAGACTCATCTCAAATTTTGATTGCATTGGTTTGACAAAATGTTGAATCATCTGGTCTAGCATCCCTCCAAACACAATATCACCTACATATATTTGAGCAATCATGAGTTTTCCATCCTTATCTAGGAAAAATAAGGTCTTGTCTATTCTTCCTTTCCTATATCCATTATTGACAAGAAATTATGTCAACGTCTCATACGAAGCCCTAGGAGCATGCCTTAATCCACAGAGATATTTCTTTGGCTTGAACGCGTGATATGGATAAGTAGGATCAATGAACCCCTTTGGTTGTTCAACATAAACATATTCATGTAAGTACCCATTCAAGAAGGCATTTTTCACATCCTTTTGAAACGGTTTAAACTTCAATAAACATGCCACTCCTAACAGTAGTCTAATGGATTCAAGTCTAGCAACTAGAACAAAAGTCTCATCAAAATCTATCCCTTCAACCATAGTGTAGCCTTGTGCCACAAGTCTAGCTTTATTTTTGGTGACAACCTCACTTTTATTAGTTTTGTTCTTGTATACCCACCTTGTACCAATAACATCTGTCCCACTAGGCTAGGAATTAAGTCCTAAACTTCATTCCTCTTGAACTGACTAAGTTCTTCTTGCATGGCATTGATCCATAATTCATCAGTAAAGGCCTCCTTTACATTCTTGGGTTAAATCTTAGAAACAAAACAAGAATTAGAAATAACCTCCCTTGATCTAATAATAATCCCTTGATCAAGATTTCCTATAATAAGCTCTTTAGGATGATCTTTATGAATTTTGATTAAAGGACCCTTATTGACTTGATTGTTATCAAGTTCATCATCAATAGTCTCAGTCTTTGTGTAATTTTCTTCCACGTCTTTTGACTCATCATTCATCTAGAATAATGTTCCAATATTGTCTTCAACATTATGTTTATTATGTGAGCTTGAGTCCTCAACCACAACGTTTATGGACTCCATCATGACCTGAGTTCTAGTGTTAAAAAATATATAGGCTCTGCTATTTGTAGAGTAGCCCAGAAATATTCCTTCATCAATCTTGGAATCCATTTTTCTTATTTGATCACGATCAGCCAAGATATAGCATTTACTTCCAAAAACATAAAGTTATTTGACTGCAGGTTTCCTTCCTTTCCATAACTCATATAGAGTATTTTTTGTTCTAGTCCTTAAGGTGGCTATATTATGGATATAACAAGAAACATTCATAGCTTCTACCCAAAAATGATATGGCAAATTCTTTACATGAAACATGACTCTTGCTGATTCTTGTAGAGTTTTATTCTTTCTCTCCACAACTCCATTTTGTTGAGGAGTGATAGGTGAGGAAAATTCATGACTAATACCTTCATAGGCACAAAATTCATCAAATTTTTTATTTTCAAACTCCCTACCATGATCACTTATGATCCTAACAATGTTTCTCTCTTTTTCTCTTTGAAGCTTTTGACATAACTCCTTGAAGATATCAAAAACTTTTGATTTTTCCCTCATGAAATTAACCCAAGTGAATATTGAAAAATCATCTACAATAACATAAGCATAACTTTTTCCACCAAGGCTTTCAACTTGAATAGGTCCCATCAAATCTATATGAAGAAGTTCCTGAACATTTGAGGTGGTCTGACGTTGAAACTTTTGGTGTGACATCTTGGTGTTGTTTCCAATTTGACATTCTCCACAAATTCTTTCTTCCTCAATTTTGAGTTTAGGAATGTCTCTGATAGCTTCTTTAGACACAATCTTCTTCATACCTTTCAAATGTAAATGGCCAAGTTTTTTATGCCATAATTTGACTTCATCTTCCTTGGATATCATGCATGTGGAGGTATCATTGATTCATAGACTTGTCTCCTTTCATTAGCACTTCATTCTCCTTATTAGTTACCATACATTCAGACTTAGTGAAATGTACCTTAAAACCTTGATCACATAGATGACTACTACTTATCAGATTAACAGTCAGACCTTTTACAAACATGACTCTATCAAGCTAGGAGATCGTTCACAATCTAGTATTCCAACACCTTTAATCATCTCTAAAGGTGACATAGCTAGTTATGTGAGGTTTAACATCTACTAATAAATTCTCCACACTTGTCATATGCCTAGAGCATCCAATATTAAAATACCAGTCTTCACTAGAAGAGACTTTAAGAGAGGTATGATCAATAAGATTCTTGACAGTATCTCTCACTTTCCATTACTTTCTAGTTTTAGTCATTAAGGGGTTAGGTCTAGGTTGAAATAAATTTCTTGGATTTCCATGAAGCATATGACATACTTTCTCTGCGTGACCATGTTTTCCCAAAAGATGACCTTTCTAAGGTTTGAACCTGACTCTAATCTAAGTTTCTTGTAACCTGGCAGATTTTTGTATCATCTGGTCAGACATCTTGCTATCATCCTTCATTTTAGCAGGAACAAAATTTATCACATAGGTTTTCTTTTTTATTTTTCAAGGATTGACAGTGTAGCAACTGGTTTTTTTAATTAAGAGTCGCCACTATTAGTTTTTATCCTAGGGAAGGGAATCTAACAGTAAACCCTAATTCGCGGACAGCGATTCTAGGTGTCAGATTTAATTAGACGAATGGGAGGTGTTAGGAACCTTTCATCCACCTTGTTCACAATGATATTTGACTCCAGGTTTAGGTTCGGAGTAAACTGGATTTTAAGTTTTAATAGAAAGACTCGCCACGATTTTAGATCGTATGTGTGATACGGTGGAAGAACTGACTGTTTTGAAATGCTGGTTTGCATTTTGCGTTTGTGTTTGCAAAATGTCGCGGTAAGCAAGAGTCACCACCGTCTTTTATTTTATCCAACAAGGAAAGCAAAAAAGCACAGAAAAATTCCTTTTTCAAGATATTTCTGAGTACGGGGGGTAGATTATAGAAAAGGAAGGTATTAGCACCCTTTCTATCCGTGGTTTCCCACGGGCTCTTAGGTACTTGCTCATCATCTTCAAAATTGTTTTCTTTGTGTTTGTGGGCTTAGAAAAGTTTTTGTTTTAACTTCGATTTAACTCTTGCTTCTGTCTTCAAGAGTGTAATGTAGTGTTTTTGAAAACTTTGTTTGTAAAGGAATGTAAGTGTGGAAAATTTGTTTGGAATGAGCAAGTACTTAAGAACTAATCTACCTACTCGAAAAAAGAATCGTTCTGTATTCGTTTCCTTTAGACAATGTTATCCCACTATTAGTGAGTAGGTAGCACCGTCGTTGGAGTTTGAGGGTCAATTCGAAAGGGACATACAATCACTAAAGCAATGTTAGGGCGTCTTAGTGGTAACCCTAATGTCTTAGATCAATTATTCGAGGAAACAATTCCGAGGCAACCTTTCCGAGGCAACTATGATCTTTTGGACAAGAGGACGACCTCTAAAACAACCTATACTCAATGACCGTTTACGAAGGCAACCAAGTGGGAGTGTACCCTAGGAGTGCGCATGTGCGAATGATTCAATTTCAGATTATTTTATCTTTGCACATTTAGGGTGATCTAACTGTTTTAAAATTAGACATACATTCTTGTCATGCAAAGCCTATTATCAAACATCTAACAGTTGTATATTTGCATAAATTAAAATGTGGAATTTAAACTAAGTTATTACAAGGCTTCAGGTATTTACATAGCCAAAAACAAACCCTTTGAAATTAAAAGCGGTAAAAATAAATAAATGTCATAATTAAATTATTACAAATCGGGAGCAGATACAATAATTGGACAAAATAATAATAAAACGTGGGGGAAAATTAGATCGAATGCGAAGCTAGGGTTTTGACCCTTCTATCTTAATTAAAAGAGAAAATTGTTTTTTTTTTATTAAAAAGACATAACTTTTCTAAATTAAAAACGCAATTAATTAGTTAATTAAGTTAATTAATGAAAAATAATTAAATGACATTTTTTTTTGTTATTTTAGGTAAAAAATAAATACAATTAAGTTAGTATAAATCCTATTTATTCTAATTGATTTTAATTATTTACAAAAGAAATTAAAGTTATCTAATTAAACAAACCTAATTCAATTAATTAATTTATTGATGAAAAAAATAATATTCTATCGGGGAGTGACACGCAGTCGTCCCCTTCCTCTCTCCGTGGGTAAAAGTAGAATACTTTTACCTACGGACATTTTGTCCGTCGCTATAGGCCATGCTCGTTCCAAAATCTTCTACAGGCCATGGAAATAATATCTAAAGCCATGGTTGTGTCCCTCTCGTCCTCCTGATCACAACCGTACCATTTACAGAGGCCAATTGTCCCTGAAAACAAAAACCCTAAAACCAAGCTCGAAAACCTGGCAATGGTGATTTACAACACAGGCCATATAAATGAAATCAAATAATGCAGAAAGTTTGAAAATGCCTCAACGATCAACAATATGCCATTAATTCGTGTTAACAATGCTTAAATTACAAGATGTGAATTCAAGAACAGGGGTGTATCGTGAACGACTTACAGCGTAATTAGGGACTGGAATGGACAGGTTCTTGATGGCGTTAGCTTCTAGAGAGTCTCAGGAAGCGATTGGGATCGATAACAATCCTTGAGGATGCCTCTAAGTGGGATTTCGATCTCACACTTTTTCCTTGATTTTTCAGATTTTGTTCTCCTTCTCACACCTGTTTCCAACCTTTTTTCTGGTCTGCCTCGCCTCCTTATGTATTAGTGAAGGGATTAGGGTTGCAAATTGCATCCAAATCTTCTTCCTTCAATGCTTTTGATATTTGATTTGATTCCTCTTTAAAATCTTTCCAAACATGGCTTTTTCAATCTTTTTGTCCGCTCTATGCATTTGCACGAATTTCAATGCTCGCAATCTGTAATTTAAGACCTGAAATAATCACAAAATCATTGGTTTCAATGTTTTTGGATTTTATTTAATTTATTTTGATTTAAATTGAATTAATTCAAATAAAAACCAAAATAAATAATAAAAATAAAATATGTACAAGTGGCCAAGGTTAGAGCACGTGGGATATATTGTCAACTCAAAACAAGTGAAAAAGATTGGGCCCATTTGGCAAAATTTGAACTTTTGGGGATAATTGACTTTTGGCAATTTTGCAAAAAAGGTCGACTTCAACAATGCATAACTTCCTCAATTTTGACTCTTTGGAGGTGTTCATTGACTTTTTAGAAAGCTTGAGATGTCCTCTAATCAACTCTTTTGATCTAATCTCAATTTGATATTCCATGCTCATGTATGAAGCTTTGATAAAAAAGGTGTTTTTGTTGACTTTTCAAAATGACCTATAATGTCCAAATTCATAACTTCTTGTGAATGCATATTTTGAACTTGGGGGATGTATATGGATTGTAGGGAATTTCATCCTCTTCAAAATGAGATTTGGATGGGTCATTTCGCATAAAGTATGAGAAAGTTATGCTTGGTCAAAGTTGAGTTAACTTTTCCTACAAAACCCTAATTTAGCAACTTTTGAGTCTTGATGAATTATGAGCAATCCTTGATGAATCATGATAAAACCTTGATAAAATGTTGAAATATACTTCAAAATGATAATTTTGAACAAAAATATTGAAGTTTGATTGTATGTGGGTCATAGTTGACTTTTGCCCTAGCATAGTCAATTTTTGGGCCTTTTGAGCAATTGACTGAGCAAACTTCCTCTGCAAGGCTTGAAACTTGACATGGATGATCTTGAGAACATATTAGGACAATGTTAAGAATTTGGGACCACTTGGAATCAAGTATCTTGATGCAACATGAAACCCTAATTTGAGGTGGACTGCCTTAGGAGAGAGCTTGCCTGGCCAACCCTTGGACTACCTTGAGCAACTTAGAGATCTTTCTTGCAATGTTTTGAGAAATATGAGAGGGAAAATTTTGGGATATAACAGTATTCCTACCTATCCTCTTATGAGGAATCAGACTCCCAATTCGTAGTTCATATGGGTTGGTGTTTTTTAGGGGTTTGCAAGCATATTTTGAATCACTTCGCACTCGGTCGGGAGTAGTGATTGTGGAGATTTTGACTGAGTGTGCAGTAAGTCAAAATTAGTTTTAAACCCATTTGCAAAAAGACTATTGATTATTTTAGTTTATTGCGAAAAATAGTTTGAGATTTGTTCGTGTTTTTTAATTGTATTAGCTGTGAAAATCTTGATTAATGCATGATTAGAAAAGATTTAATGCAAATAATATATAAAAATAATATATGCAATTTTAACATGAAAATAATTTATTTGATCATATAATAATATTTACATATAATAAATAGTAATAATAATATTTAAATCATGATAATAAAAATTAATAATAATAATAATTATAAATGCAAAAGAAATAAATAATTAATAAAATATAGCATAAAAATAATATAAAAGAAATAATAAAAAATGAATATAATTTTAAGTAAATATATGGGGGTGCATTTTCTAGTTACTAAGTAAAAAGTTGGGGGTGCTAAAAGGAGGCTGGGCTAGGCCCAAAATAATTCAGGAATAGAGGGGGTGCGTTTGTTTTGAGATTCTAGAAAACGGTTGAAAAGAGGGTGTGGATATCAGTGGGCTTAGGCCCAACGCATTTCTGAAGAAGGTTGAGGGGTTTGTGTGTTGTGCGGTGCATAGGCTTATGGTACAGACTTGGCCTAACGGTCGTCTGATGATGATCAAAAGGGGGAAGGTGAAGGTGTACTGTAATAACGATTTTGTAAAGAAACAACACCTCTAGGTCCCAAATCCTTCCTAGTCTTCTTATGAATGTGAGGCCAGGCCTACGCAATCTGCTCCCTAGCTTCCCTGTGGTCTTCTCCTTCCTTAAAAAAGAAACTAATTAGATGAATATTATTTGGTTTATCCCTCATCGGGTAACCAAGTTTTCGTCGTGCAAGAACAGGGTTATAGTTAATTCCTCCCTTTGTACCAAGAAGAGGCACATTGGGGAAACTACCACAACTATCAATAATCTTCACATCCTGGTAAGCTCGATGATACCAATCAATATCCGAGTGAGTAAGTGCCATAATCTTAGGATCCCAACGAGGTTCCTTCTTGACATCCCAAAAAGCATCAGACTGAGGCATATGAGAGATGAACCATCGGTACAACAAAGGCGTGCAACAGATAATCATTCCCCCATGATAGGAACTCCGAAGGTGAACAGAGTAATAAGCATCACCCAACAATGTAGGAACGGGGTTTCCGATCATGAAATTCCTGATAACATTAATGTCGACAAACTTGTCCACATTAGGGAATAAGAATAATCCATAGGCGAGTAAAGAAAAGATGGCCTCAAAAGAAACCGTACTCTTCGTCCTAGCAAAGTAACGAGCTTTCTCCAATAAGAACTGAGCTGGTAATCCTCTAATCCCTCCTTTGGTAGTCATATGGGCTTCCACCTCAGACTTCCCCAGATGAATCAAAGCAGCAATCTCATGTGGTTTTGGCTCACCCTCCAAACCAATAAAAGGAACACAAACGGTAATAGGTAAATCCAATAGATATGAATACTCTTCCAGTGTTGGCATCAAGTGATAATCTGGAAAAGTAAAGCAGTGATACACTGGATCATAGAATTGTACCAAAGTTGAGAGAATACCCTCCTTCATCTTCAGCTTCATGAGAGGAATAATGGATCCATATTTCTTCCGAAAGTATGCAGGACACTCGATCTCTGGAATTAGACTCATCAACTCATCTATCTTGGGATCCTTGAAATTGTATTTCCCGGTCTTTCTCTTTTCAGAATCCATGGTTTAAAAGTACCTGAGATATTCACAAATAGTCAACCTTTAAATCCCTTGAAATATTGTTTTTTTTCAAAAGATGCTTATGAGTGCATGGATGCATGGATGCATGATGCAACAATCACACACAAGATCACACATATAGGGTTCATAGGTTCAACGTCACAAGCATGAAGCCGAAGGTACTACCCATAAGGTGTTGGTCTAAAATGTTATCACCTACCTAACAAGGTTCTAAGAGGTTCCCAGAGTCTACATCCTCCCTTCGGATATTACCAACTTCTCGATTAACTCGGTAATTAGTAATATTCTCAATAAAGACTCGTCTGAGCCTAGTATCACGTGACAACTACTTCCGGATTACTCCTTCATAGCTTTTGTACTACACCTAAAAGGCTAAGATGGGTTAGGTAATCTACGGTCCTCAGCTTCGGCAGGCTCCCAGGTCGAAAGCAGTACGTCTTCCCGATTACTCGGTAAACGACACTACAGTCAAAGGGGCCTGCACTGAGTGGGGGATCTCATGCTTCCTTTTTTGGGATTACTCCATCAAAGTTAACATGACTATACCGCCCGTCCTATCTTACAGTTTGCCCATGTCCGGGTATAGGACTTATGAGTAACCACCAAGCACCCTGTAAACCAGGAAAGTCCAAACAAACATATATACAAAATATAACACATAAACACAATAACACATATACAAATATAAACAAAGATAGGCTCAACCCACTTAGGGATGTACCAACAAGAGGTCAATCTGTCCCCAGTGAAGTCGCCATTTTTCTGTAGCGGTAGAAATGTTCAAGACTAATCCATTGGATTGACTAGACTTTATACAAATCAAAATAAAAATCGCCACCGCGCTTTATTATTTCCAAAGGAATGTGAAAAGAGCGAATAACCCAAAAAAGGGGGAAAGATTCAAGGTAAGGGGTTTGGTTATGTAAAGGGAAGGTATTAGCACCCTAAACATCTACGGTACTCCGCAGGAACCTCTTTGAAAAAATCTGTATATTTTGGTTATAAAAATGTGTTATATGAAAAAAAAAAGGATGATGGAGGTGAGAAAAGAAATATATATTTTTTATGATTTTTGCACCCGCCGCAGTTGTGAACCTTTAGTGCCTACGTACCACCTTTTGTGCAATAGGGGATCAGGCCACACGTAGTTCCTCTTTTAAAAATTTGAAACACAAGTGTGTTGGTTAATTTTATGAGATAAGACATCATCGTCATTGTCCTTTTGGAAAACATGCTTACTACCCACAATCATGAGAAAGGAGAATTTGCATCATCTCAAAGTGGAGGATATGGCCTAGATTTTAAAATCAACAATGCCTCACTCATCACCCAAGTGGAAAATATCTCTATTTACTACATATTGTAGAAGTATAGTTGTTAGCATCACTACAAGAATTGACAAGAGTCTAATCTTTTGAGAAAGATTTTAAAATAAAAAGCCAAAGTGGCAAAAATGGTTTGAAATGAGATTAATTGACTTTTAGTCTTCTCACAAAAATGTCAAGGTATTATTAAATTGATTGAAGTTTATTTATAAAAATGTTTTGAAAATGCATGGACTTAAGTCCACGTTTATTATGAAAATGGTTCAAGTTTAGAAATAAGAAGAGTTTTTAAAAGGAGGGAGAAGATTTTTGAAATTTAAGAAGATGGGAGGAGAAGAAGGGATTATCCTAAAGCATAAGGTAAAAGTTAGGGATAAGAACCATCTAACTAACAAGAAGCCAATACTTGACACTATGAGTCAATATAGAATTCCCATTCTTTGGATTGAAACCAAGCAAGCAAAGATACTAGACCTCTCGAGAGAATCAAACTTCAAGCGTTTTAAGTCTTCGTAAAAATTGGGCAGAGTAACGGTTGTATACGGGTGAATTCCAGATTACAAACAAAGTGTGTAATCACAATAACCTGCACACAAAACAAACAAACAACCCAATGTCCCAAGGTAAACCTCAAGAACTCCAGACAAAATAAAGAATTAAGGTCACAAGGTCTCCAAGATAGGCCAAGGTATCTAATCCTAAGTCCAAGAAGTCCAACGCTCCATAATTCCAAGGATAGTAACCAAATAGTCCAAATATCATTAAAGTTTTTTATGGTTCATGTTGATTATTAGGTATCTTCAAAAGGAAAAGAAAAGCTCAAGTGAGCAAAAATAAAAATGACATAAAAGTAAATGATCAAGTGAGAAAAGATAAAAAAAGGTATGAAATGAAAATGCTCAAATTAAATGGTACATAAAGCATAAAAAATAAAAGCATAAAGTAAAGTCAAATGTTAGAAATTAGTGGTTAGTTGGATGACCATCTTGAAACTTGCATTTGGAACTCATTAGAGGATTGGTAGAACCAAAGCCTCCACACAACAAGTTGCATTTGCTTTTTGTCAAGTATATCATCCATTTTGGAATTCTCACAAATAACATGTAATGATCAACTATGTTTAAGTGATCTGCATTGACCAAAAGTATTGTAGATTCATTACAGGATTGGTAGAACCAAAGCCTCCACACAATGAATCTCAAGGTTATTGGATCAAAGAGATCAAATTAACATACTTGGGCTTGCAATCATAAGTTTGGGCCACGAATGATCATTTATTCGAACCGGGACAAAATTTAGCGCTATGGTAAGCAATCGTAAGTGGGCTTATGTAGAAGTCGCACCTATTTTGAGGTCGGTCAATAGCAATCTATGTACTTCATGTTTGGATAGATGATATAGAGATCACCATCCCTTAACATGTGGCACAGTTAAAAAAAGAAAGGGATAAGATGAAGAGGGAGGGGAATGATAAGCTAATTTGGATTACCATTTCAAAATCCTTTCATCTTTAAATTCAACCACTCCTCTAGATGGATTAAAGCACTAAACATATCATTAATCCAAAGCACCAAAAATGAATTAAATAATTCATTCTTAGGTAGATTTGAATTGATGAACATTTATCCAACTTCATCTACATCACAAAGTCCATTGAGTTTAAAAACAAATTAAACATTGAATCTACAGTCCAAATTATTCATCAAAGAGAGTGAGTAGAAATTTTTTTGAGTCAAAACAGCCCCAAAATAAGGCAGAAAAAAATTTTTGGGATCAAATTCTTGTTCCAACTTTTCATCAAACACCTTATGATCATGCATCCAATTGAGCATGAAAATTTCAGCAAATTTCGAGAAAATATCACTCATGGAGTTATAAAATAATGCTTAATGAATCAAAATCAGAAATCCACAAGAGATCACATTGTTAAATATGATGATCCAACTTACCAGGTAGAATTTGAAAATTATCAACCAACTTCATAATTTTCTTCAATTCAACAACAAGAATCAATCACCAAAGTTTGGATGTAGATAATTAATGGAGAAAAATGTTTGGATGAAGGTTTAGCTCAAAGATTAGTAAGCTTCAAAGCAAAGCTTACTAACTTTTTGGAAATGGAGCTTTGAGTGAATTTGATAAAATGGAGAGAATTGAGAGATTTTTTAGCAAGATGATTTTGGCTATCAAAAGCTTGTGATTTGAATGAAGTGAGGTCTCTATTTATAGAGTTTTAGAATTGGGATTAATGGTAATTTGGTAATTGATTCTTAGAGCCAAATTTGAATTAATGATATAATTTCAAATTATGCAAAAAAAATTGGAGCCAAAAATGATCACAGTTTGAATTTGCTGGCTTTTTTTATATAATAAAAAACGTGCATTTTCCCATTATGAGTCGATACATACGTAGTATGTGTCGATACATCCTAGCTGCATAACACAGCATGTGTCGATACATGCCTCTATGTGTCGATACATACTGTTATTTCAACTCATTACAGAACCACACAAACTGCATGAGTTGATACATAACCTGTATGTGTCGACACATGCTAGTTTTACAAGCAAGATGAGTCGATACATACATGTATGTGTCGACACATGCAAGTTATGCACAACAAATGAGTCGATGCATACCTTTATGGGTCGATGCATGCTGGATTTGTTTGCCACAATATGATCAATCAACTTTGCATGAGCTTATTTGTTGGATGTTTTGACTTGGTACCTACAAAACACAAATTGTGCAAGGACAAAGACAAATATTTTTGTATTTTGATTAGAGGTTAGTCAACAACACATATACAAGATACACAACCAAGGTGCTTGGAAATTCCTCAAGGGCAAACTTAAAGATAAGAGATAGAGCAAGATGAAGAACCAACTCTAATGTGATCTTGTCATTGATTAAGTTAACATGATATGATAGGGGAATCTTAGGGGCAAAAATTGGGGTACAACAGTAGGTAGCACCGCCGTTGGAGTTTGAGGGTCAATTCGAAAGGGACATACAGTCACTAAAGCAATGTTAGGGCGTCTTAGTGGTAACCCTAATGTCTTAGATCAATTATTTGAGGCAACAATTCCGAGGCAACCTTTCCGAAGCAACTATGATCTTTTGGACAAGAGGACGACCTCTAAAATAACCTATACTCAATGACCGTTTATGAAGGCAGCCAAGTGGGAGTGTACCCTAGGAGTGCGCATGTGCGAATGATTCAATTTCAGATTATTTTATCTTTGCACATTTAGGGTGATCTAACTGTTTTAAATTTAGACATACATTCTTGTCATGCAAACCCTATTATCAAACATCTAACAGTTGAATATTTGTAGAAATTAAAATGCGGAATTTAAAATAAGCTATTACAATGCTTCTAGTATTTACATAGCCAAAAACAAACCCTTTGAAATTAAAAGCGGTAAAAATAAATAAATGTCCTAATTAAATTATTACAAACCGGGAGCAGATACAATAATTGGACAAAATTATAACAAAACGCGCAGGAAAATTAGATCGAATGCGAAGCTAGGGTTTTTACCCTTCTATCTTAATTAAAAGATAAAATTTTTTTTTAGTTTTTATTAAAAAGACATAAGTTTTCTAAATTAAAAACTCAATTAATTAGTTAATTAAGTTAATTAATGAAAAATAATTAAATGACATATTTTTGGTTTTTTTTTATTTTAGGTAAAAAATAAATACAATTAAGTTAGTATAAATCCTATTTATTCTAATTGATTTTAATTATTTACAAAAGAAATTAAAGTTATCTAATTAAACAAACCTAATTCAATTAATTAATTTATTGATGAAAAAAATTCTAAATTTATTTGGACATAAAAATAATTTTAGTAATTTTTTGATAAAAAAAGAAAATTAATTTAGTTAGTAATTAAATTAAATTAAATAATTAAATGAGATAAAATAAAAATATAAAAGATGAGAGATGGGCCTGAATTGGGGGTGCCAATAGCTGAACTCTGGACCCATTAGTGATGATCCAAATTGACTTTGAGGATCCTGTGCATTGCGTTTGATTAGGCTCATGGTGTTCCTTTAGTGGTGACCACTAGATCCGGCCATCTGGCCATTAGGCGCGTTGATGACGAAGACCCATGGTGGATCTCCTGCTCATGTGTACATTGGATTGCCTGCAGGAAAATAATATAGAGAAATAGGGGGACCTGTGATTCGAACCCAGGTCCTGAAGGCAATTTCCAATGGTTTGTAACCAGCTGGGTTGTTGGTTGTTATTGTACATATGCCAAGAAACAAAGATAATATAAGAAAAAAGAGTTAGTGGATAATGTAACAAAAAAAGCGTGCCAGATTTGAATAGGCCTATCGGGGAGTGACAGGCAGTCGTCCCCTTCCTCTCTCCGTGGGTAAAAGTAGAATACTTTTACCTACGAACGTTTTGTCCGTCGCTATAGGCCATGCTCGTTCACAAATCTTCTACAGGCCATGGAAATAATATCTAAAGCCATGTCTGTGTCCCTCTCGTCCTCCTGATCACAACCGTACCATTTACAGAGGCCAATTGTCCTTGAATACAAAAACCCTAAAACCAAGCTCGAAAACCTAGCAATGGTGATTTACAGCACAGGCCATATAAATGAAATCAAATAATGCATAAAGTTTGCAAATGCCTCAATGATCAATAATATGCCATTAATTCATGTTAACAATGCTTAAACTACAAGATGCAAATTCAAGAACAGGGATGTATTATGAACGACTTACAGCGCGATTAGGGACTAGAATGGACAGGTTCTTGATGGCGTTAGCTTCTAGAGAGTCCCAGGAAGCGATTGGGATCGATAACAAGCCTTGAGGATGCCTATAAGTGGGATTTCGATCTCACACTTTTTTCTTTATTTTTCAGATTTTGTTCTCCTTCTCACACCTGTTTCCAACCTTTTTCTGGTCTTCCTCGCCTCCTTATGTATTAGTGAAGGGATTAGGGTTGCAAATTGCATCCAAATCTTCTTCCTTCAATGTTTTTTATATTTGATTTGATTTCTCTTTAAAATATTTCCAAACATGGCTTTTTCAATATTTTTGTCCACTCTATGCATTTTCACGAATTAGAATGCTTGCAATCTGTAATTTAAGACCTGAAATAATCATAAAATCCTTGGTTTCAATGTTTTTGGATTCAATTTGATTTATTTTGATTTAAATTGAATTAATTAAAATAAAAACCAAAATAAATAATAAAAATAAAATATGGACAAGTGGCCAAGGTTAGAGCACGTGGGCTTTATTGCCAACTCAAAACAAGTGAAAAAGATTGGGCCCATTTGGCAAAATATGAAGTTTTGGGGATAGTTGACTTTTGGCAATTTTGCAAAAAAGGTCAACTTCAACAATGCATAACTTCCTCCATTTTGACTCTTTGGAGGTGTTATTGGACTTTTTAGAAATCTTGAGATGTCCTATAATCAACCCTTTTGGTATCATCTCAATTTGATATTCCATGCTCATGTATGAAGCTTTGACAAAAAAGTATTTTTGTTGACTTTTCAAAACGATCTATAATGTCCAAATTCATAACTTCTTGTGAGTGCATACTTTGAAATTGGTGGATGAAGATGGCTTGTAGGGAATTGCATACTATTCAAAATGAGCTTTGGATGGGTCATTTCTCATAAAGTATGAGAAAGTTATGCTTGGTCAAAGTTGAGTTAACCTTTCCTGCAAAACCCTAATTTAGCAACTTTTGAGTCTTGATGAATTAAAAGCAATCCTTGATGAATCATGATCAAACCTTTATCAAATGATGAAATATACTTCAAAATGAGAATGTTGACCAAAAATCTTTAAGTTTGACTGTATGTGGGTCACAGTTGACTTTTGCCCTAACATAGTCGATTTTTGGGCCTTTTGAGCAATTGACTGAGCAAAATTCCTCTGCAAGGCTTGAAACTTGACATGGATGATCTTGAGAACATATTAGGACAATGTTGAGCATTTGGGACCACTTGTACTCAAGTATCTTGATGTAACATGAAACCCTAATTTGAGGTAGACTACCTTAGGAGAGAGCTTGTCTGGCCAACCCTTGGACTACCTTGAGCAACTTGGAGATCTTTCTTGCAATGTTTTGAGAAATATGAGAGGGAAAATTTTGGGGTACAACAGCTACCCCTGTTCAATCTTCTTAAACCTGAGGATGTAGATTGGCTTTCGTGCCTTTCGTAATCTGAAGGTGGAAGATGATTGAACACTAGAGTGCCCAGAAATTTGCACTCGCATGAAGTGGTAATTGTCTTGTGATGTCGGGAATGGGCTTACAGATGCCATTTGGAAATTGTTGAAGAGGAGATGGGCTTAAAGATGCCATCTGAAGGAGTGTCGATTGCATAAGAGATTCCTTAGTGAGAGCTTGTATACTTGTCTTTGAGGAAGATTCCGCTGGGGAGGGCTGATCTTTGTTGAGAGAAGTAGAATTTTAGGAGCTTCGATCGTTCGTATTCCAATGAGGAAACATCTATGTTGAATTTTAGGAACTTCGGTCATCCGTATTCTACTGAGGAATCATCTATGCTGACATTTAGGAACTTCAGTCATCCGTTGTTCAACTGAGGAATCATCTCTGCTGACATTTAGGAACTTCAGTCATTCGTTGTTCAACTGAGGAATCATCTCTACTGACATTTAGGAACTTCAGTCATCTGCTGTTCAACTGAGGAATCATCTCTGCTGACATTTAGGAACTTCAGTCATCCGTTATTCAACTGAGGAATCATCTCTGCTGACATTTAGGAACTTAAGTCATCCGTTATTCAACTGAGGAATTAACTTTGGCTCAAGGAAGCGGAAGTAAACTGCGTATCTAGTTGTGTACAGGATGCACTGCGACCTACTAGGGAAAGGTGAAACCGATCGTGTTTGATAGGTCAGGGTCTTACAGTGTTGTGGACTGCTGTCTGGAGATAAGAGAAAAGAAACCTGGATAGTAGGGTTATGAGAAGGAATCTGGGTAAGGTTGCTTCGTGAGGAGTTTGGATAACACTACGTCTGAACCGAGAAGGAACCTGGGTAAGGTTGCTTTGTGAGGAGTTTGGGTAAAACTGCGTCTGAACCGAGAAGGAACTTGGGTAAGGTTGCTTTGTGAGGAGTTTTGGTAAAACTGCATCTGAACCGAGAAGGAACCTGGATAAGGTTTCTTTGTGAAGAGTTTGGGTAGAACTGCATCGAGACTGAGGAGGAACCTAGGTAAGGTTGCTTCAGGATGAGTCTAGGTGAAACTACATCATTAAAGAGAAGGAACCTAGGTAAGGTTGCTCCAGGATGAGTCTAGGTGAAACTACATCGGGAAAGAGAAGGAACCTAGGTAAGGTTGCTCCATGATGGGTTTAGGTGAAACTACATCTGAACTGAGAAGGAACCTAGGTAAGGTTGCTCCATGATGGGTTTAGGTAAAACTACATCTGAACTGAGAAGGAACCTAGGTAAGGTTGCTCCAGGATGGATTTAGGTAAAACTACATCTGAACTGAGAAGGAACCTAGGTAAGGTTTCTCCATGATGGGTTTAGGTAAAACTGCATCTGAATCGGGAAGAAACCTAGGTAAGGTTGCTTCATGAGGAGTTAAGGTAAATTTGCATCTGAACCGGGAAGAAACCTAGGTAAGGTTGCTTCATGATGAGTCTGGGTGAAACTACATCGGGACCGATAAGGAACCTGGGTAAGGTTGCTTCGGGATAAGTATGTGTAAAACTTCAGGAGGAACCTGGGTAAGGTCACCATGTGATAAGTTAAGTTCGTGTAAAACTGCAGGAGGAACCTGGGTAAGGTTACTTTGTGATAAGTTTGTGTAAAACTTCCGGAGGAACCTGGGTAAGGTTACTTTGTGACGAACCCGTGTAAAGCTGTATTTAGGAGAAACCCGTGTAAGATTGCTTCGTGACGAACCCGTGTAAAGTTTGTTTAGTTTCCGAAGTTAATCTTGAACTTGCAGGAAGTTGTTGATGATAACCATCTTTCCTAAAAAGGTACATGATTAATTGTATATGATGCATGACATGCATTGTATGATGATGTTCTCAAAATAAATGAAATTATGTTGTATGCGCACGTCATGATATATGAACATGAAATGCTATTGTGGTATGTCCGAGTTTTGGAAAATAAATCCCTGATTGTTGTTGGAGAATAAAGTGTTTCGCTCGCTGGAGATACCGACCGAAGATGATTGGGAGAATAATCCTGCAGGAGAGAATAACTCTGCTGGGGAATGGACTGACGAGGAAATGACTCTGTGGGGAGTATATACTCTTCTAGAAGATCTGTTGATTTGGAGAAATAAAACTCAGCTGGGGGTGAATTACTGTTGCTAGTGATAGTGAACCCTGTTGGGGATTGAATTTCTGTCTGTGAAAGGAATGAACTCCGCTGGGGATGATTTTCCAATGGAGACTTCACTGGGGATAATCTTTTAGACTCTACTGAGGATAATCTTCCAGACTCCACTGGGGATAATCTTCCAGTACTGGTGATAGATAAACTCTGCTTGGGGAGAATCTTACCGACCCATTTGTGTTTGCGAGCCTCAGCTGGGGAGAATTAACACAACTGTCCTTTTCTTACTCTGCGGGGAGTGTAGATGTTACTGGGACACGGGCTGAGGATATGACAATGACTTTGCATCGAGACTTTTCTGCCCCTGTATCTACGGGAGAAGGTGCATGCAGAGGCTTTGTGGATCGAGTATTATTCCAACCTATGAGGTGCTTGGTAATTGCCGATTGAAATGACAAATCTTCTTCTGGTAGGCAAGTGACGAGATGATGGGACATAGTCGTACACTTTAATCCCTAACTTTTGCCTGGACTGTCTTTTCAGATTTTCAGTCCATCGGGATACCCTTTCTTGCCAATGCCGCCTTTTCAGGTTTTCGACTTGCCGGGTGTACAAATCCTTTTTTGTTTTTATCCCTAATTTTTGCCCGAACCCTTTTGGTTCGTCGGGATGCCCTTATTTTTGCCTAGGCCTGTCAACCTGGCAGGTCTTTGTTCATGTGCAGTATTTTCTGACTATGTCCACGCTCTCAGGGTGTAGGGAGTTGTTATTGTCGGTAGTGTTGTGTTGCCATACTACCAGAAGATGTTCGTTTGATCATACAAGATTCGTTGTTGGAATTCATGTCCAATGCCCCAAGTGATTCAGATGGAGATCTTCTCCTGGATATTTGGCATCTTTGAGAGACTCCTTGAATCTTCACTTGACTGCCCCAGATAATAGACAATGCTCATCCTGTGCCCCTTGGTTGGAAGTGTTTTTTCCACTTGAGGTGACCCTTTTTATTGAAAAGGTTTTTGTTCACTAGATATTCGTCGTGCGAATTTCTCTGCTGTTGAACAAATAGTTATATGGAAACAATGTTATTTTAAGAATGCAAAGCTTATGTCTGTTTTGAAGTTCTTTGAAAATGCAGTTTTCAATATAACAAGCGAATTTTTGTAAAATGTGATGTCAACTCAGGATTTACAGCAAGCCCTACAGGAGTCAGGATACCTTTTTTAACAGTATGCTTTCAAACTAACCCATTCCTCAACTAGGACTTTTAAGGGTTATAACGTGGTCTGGTTCACGGTTCAAGAAACAAAGGATAAAGGCTCAAATTTTAGTTGTACCCACCCATTCTTCGTGATGTTCTTCGATCCTAAACTCAACTAATTTTAGACCCCATTTTGAGTCTTTTCTCTGATATTCCAATGATGGTTCGGATACTGACAGATTATTTTGAACAACCAGTCATTTTGTTGAGAGTTTGTAGGACCTCTTTCTTTTTTATTTCGTTATCCCTGTCTTTTTGCCTGAACTGTTTCTTTCTTGTGATTATAATCAGCAGGATGCCCCAGTTTTTTCTTAAGTCCCTTTCATAGGTTTTGACTTACTTTTTATTTGGAGGGATAACGACTGCCTGTCCTGACGATTATAGGGAACCATCACCGTCTTTTAGTTTGGGAGAGCGTCTTTGATGCCATTCATTGTGCACCTGGATTAACTGAGAAAACTACCCTGCCCTAGGTTGTGATTAAGGGTTTTAATTTGTGTGAAAATAAAAACTCCAACTTCTTTGGCTCAAAGGGGTTGACTAGGGATTATCTTCCTTATAACTCCACTGTTTAGGATTTGAAACAATGCCTGTACATCGTCAGCGGGGTCTGTTCAAAAGCATATTGTAGAGATTTTGATATCATTTCGTCATCCTCCCTCTAAAGGTTTAGAATTTTTTAATCGAGATTTGAACATCACAAAAATGAAAGCAATTTGAATATAGTGAATACGAATGGATTGATTCAAAACAGACATATGCAATGAATTGATAAAGTAACAAAGTTTGACATGAATAAATTTTTGAACAATCAAAAGAAAATTACAAATTGAAAATTCTAATGAGCAAAAAGTCTTCTCGCCTGGTCTTGTCACTTCAGAGGACGTGCCTTGGAGGGATGGTAGAAGAACTCAGCCTGACCATCTTGTGTAAACTCCAACACTCCTTCATCAATCAAGTCCTGGATTTTGTTTTTTAATGCCCAACAATCATCAGTATCATGCCTCGGGCTGTTGGAATGGTATGCACACCTTACATCAGGGTTGTAGTTTGGGGAGGCTATGTTGGGATTCTGAGGAGGGTCCCTTAACATAAACAACATGTCCTTCAACAGGCATTGCAATGCTTGAGCTAATGACATGTTGATTTTGGTAAACTGCCTTTTGGGGATATTTGGCTTACTCTGATCAACCCGTTGTTTTTGGCGAGGTTGTTGTTGGACCCGTGATGTAGTAGCAATTCGGAAAGGTCCACTCTTCATCAAACCAATCTTTTGTCTTCTTGGAGGTTGATCAATGACTTGGTCCCCGGCCTCGACTGTTTACTTCATACTGTTATATCTGTCTTGATGAAGCTGGTTGATAATGGTTCTCAACTATTCTTGTTCCCAGGCTAGGCCTTAGATAAGAGCCATCTGCCCCAGCATCTGGGTTCCAATTGCATCTACCTCAGCTTGCAGATGTTTCAGCCGCTCGTCCTTATTGTCTTCAGGACTTTTCTTGTCCAGGATCCCAATGAGGAGTATTTTCAACTCTTCCTGCCCCTTGGATAGGTTTAAGAATATGTCCATGAACTGAGTTTCTTGAGTTTGAAGATCTCGGTTGTCTTGTCGGAGATCCATTGCTGAAATAAACAGCGAGAACATGAGATACCTGTAATGGAAGACCTGTTATGCAATGATATGTATGTATGCAATGTTTTCAAGGATCCCGCGGGGTAAACGAGAAACTGTTAGAATTTGAATTTTAGCTTGATTGAAGAAACTTCGTGTCGTTGAGAGTCCTTCTTCAGGAGTCAAGCTCACCATATCGAGTGGGTCATAACCACTGACTCAAGTTATCGTGTTTTGATCTCTATACGACATTGGCTAGAGGAAAATAAATCCCCTTTTCCCCTTGCTAGACATTTGATTTACTATAACCTGCATCAAAAACCCTTGAGATCCTTGAAATGGTTAAGGAAATGTTAAGGCATGATGTCATGATGTGTATGCTATGCGTTTAAGCAAAAATACGAGGTGATGTAAACAAATAAATCCGGAAAGAAATCCAAGTTATTAGATAAGGACTATAAACAAAACCTGCAAGGAACCCCTGTTTTCAGATAACAAAAATGTGCAAGTAGTTCAAGTTGAAAGCACACAAGTCACACAAACAGCCTTAAGTTTAGGCTTGCATGGGGTCTAGGTATTACCCTCTTGAGGTTAAGTTTGTTCAACCTGTCCTAATAATAGTAACTGGGTTCTAGAGGTTCTCAATATCACTGACCATCCTCGATCGGTCATAATTCCAGTTTAGCAACCTTTTCTTGCGGGCGGAATCATCGCAAGAGTATGGTATAAATGAGTGTAGCATACTGCTACTTTTCTATGGCCAAGTTGGTCAATTATAGGTTCTAAGGTCAGTTGATGCTTAATGACCCATTAGCAGCCCCATACTCTCCTTGTTCATCCACAAGGAATATCGGTACCAACTAATGCGTCACACTAACGTAGGTACTGCTTCAACCGTATCGGTCTACGCCGTACAGTTCCCTCACAGTCTATTGCTACTTACCTAAAAGGTATCCCCCAGATCTGGGTTAGGATCTATAGTAACTCTGATACAAAGCTCAAAAAATAAAGCAAATAAATCAAACAATTGAAAACAATATGATGAACTATTCGTAAGGTACACCACACTTATTAACTCCCCAGCAGAGTCGCTAGTTCTGTGATACGGTAGAAGAACTGACTGTTTTGAAATGCTGGTTTGCGTTTTGCATTTGTGTTTGCAAAATGTCGCGGTAAGCAAGAGTCGCCACCGTCTTTTAGTTTATCCAACAAGGAAAGGAAAAAAGCACAGAAAAATTCTTTTTTCGAGATATTTCTGAGTACGGGGGTAGATTATAGAAAGGGAAGGTATTAGAACCCTTTCTATCTGTGGTTTCCCACGGGCTCTTAGGTACTTGCTCATCATCTTCAAAATTGTTTTCTTTGTGTTTGTGGGCTTTGAAAAGTTTTTGTTTTAACTTCGATTTAACTCTTGCTTCTGTCTTCAAGAGTGTAATGAAGTGTTTTTGAAAACTTTGTTTGTAAAGGAGTGTAAGTGTGGAAAATTTGTTTGGAATGAGCAAGTACTTAAGAACTAACCTACCTACTCGAAAAAAGAATTGTTCTGTATTCATTTCCTTTAGACAACGCTATCCCACTATTAGTGAGTAGGTAGCACCGTTGTTGGAGTTTGAGGGTCAATTCGAAAGGGACATGCAATCACGAAAGCAATGTTAGGGCGTCTTAGTGGTAACCCTAATGTCTTAGATCAGTTATTCGAGGCAACAATTCCGAGGCAACCTTTCCGAGGCAACTATGATCTTTTGGACAAGAGGACAACCTATAAAACAACCTATACTCAATGACCGTTTACGAAGGCAACCAAGTGGGAGTGTACCCTAGGAGTGCGCATGTGCGAATCATTCAATTTCAGATTATTTTATCTTTGCACATTTAGGGTGATCTAACTGTTTTAAATTTAGACATACATTCTTGTCATGCAAACCCTATTATCAAACATCTAACAGTTGAATATTTGTAGAAATTAAAATGCGGAATTTAAAATAAGCTATTACAAGGCTTCTAGTATTTACATAGCCAAAAACAAACCCTTTGAAATTAAAAGCGGTAAAAATAAATAAATGTCCTAATTAAATTATTACAAACCGGGAGCAGATACAATAATTGGACAAAATTATAACAAAACGCGCAGGAAAATTAGATCGAATGTGAAGCTAGGGTTTTGACCATTCTATCTTAATTAAAAGAGAAAATTGTTTTTTTGTTGTTTTTATTAAAAAGACATAAGTTTTCTAAATTAAAAACGCAATTAATTAGTTTATTAAGTTAATTAAGGGAAAAAAATTAAATGACATATTTTTGGTTTTTGTTATTTTAGGTAAAAAAATAAATACAATTAAGTTAGTATAAATCCTATTTATTCTAATTGATTTTAATTATTTACAAAAGAAATTAAAGTTATCTAATTAAACAAACCTAACTCAATTAATTAATTTATTGATGAAAAAAATAATATTATAAATTTATTTGGACATAAAAATATTTTTATTGATTTTTTGATAAAAAAAGAAAATTAATTTAGTTAGTAATTAAATAAAATAAAATAATTAAATGAGATAAAATAAAAATATAAAAGATGAGAGATGGGCCTGAATTGAGGGTGCCAATAGCTGAACTCTGGGCCCATTAGTGATGATCCATATTGACTTTGAGGATCCTGTGCATTGTGTTTGACTGGGCTCATGGTGTTCCTTCAGTGGTGACCACCAGATCCGGCCATCTAGCCATCTGGCGCGTTGATGACGAAGACCCATGGTGGATCTCCTGCTCATGCGTGCATTGGATTGCCTGCAGGAAAATAATATAGAGAAATAGGGGGACCTGGGATTCGAACCCAGGTCCTGAAGGCAATTTCCAATGGCTTGTAACCAGTTGGGCTGTTGGTTGTTATTGTACATATGCCAAGAAACAAAGATAATATAAGAAAAAAGAGTTAGTGGATAATGTAAAAAAAAAAAACATGCCAGATTTGAATAGGCCTATCGGGGAGTGACACGCAGTCGTCCCCTTCCTCTCTCCGTGGTTAAAAGTAGAATACTTTTACCTACGGACGTTTTTTCCGTCGCTATAGGCCATGCTCATTGCAAAATCTTTTACATGCCATGGAAATAATATCTAAAGCCATGGTTGTGTCCCTCTCGTCCTCCTGATCACAACCGTACCATTTACAGAGGCCAATTGTCCCTGAAAACAAAAACTCTAAAACCAAGCTCGAAAACCTAGCAATGGTGATTTACAACACATGCCATATAAATGAAATCAAATAATGCAGAAAGTTTGCAAATGCCTCAACGATCAACAATATGCCATTAATTCATGTTAACAATGCTTAAATTACAAGATGTGAATTCAAGAACATGGGTGTATCGTGAACGACTTACAGCGCGATTAGGGACTGGAGTGAACAGGTTCTTGATGGCGTTAGCTTCTAGAGAGTCCTAGGAAGCGATTGGGATCGATAACAAGCCTTGAGGATGCCTCTAAGTGGGATTTCGATCTCACACTTTTTCCTTAATTTTTCAGATTTTGTTCTCCTTCTCACACCTGTTTCCAACCTTTTTTCTGGTCTGCCTCGCCTCCTTATGTATTAGTGAAGGGATTAGGGTTGCAAATTGCATCTAAATCTTCTTCCTTCAATGCTTTTAATATTTGATTTGATTCCTCTTTAAAATCTTTCCAAACATGGATTTTTCAATCTTTTTTTCCACTCTATGCATTTGCATGAATTTCAATGCTTGCAATCTGTAATTTAAGACCTGAAATAATCACAAAATCCTTGGTTTCAATGTTTTTGGATTTTATTTAATTTATTTTGATTTAAATTGAATTAATTCAAATAAAAACCAAAATAAATAATAAAAATAAAATATGGACAAGTGGCCAAGGTTAGAGAACGTGGGATATATTGCCAACTCAAAACAAGTAATAAAGATTAGGCCCATTTGGCAAAATTTGAAGTTTTGGGCATAGTTGACTTTTGGCAATTTTGCAAAAAAGGTCAACTTCAACAATGCATAACTTCCTAAATTTTGACTCTTTGGAGGTATTATTGGACTTTTTAGAAATATTTAGATGTTCTCTAATCAACCCTTTTGGTCTCATCTCAATTTGATATTCCATGCTCATGTATGAAGCTTTGACAAAAAAGGTGTTTTTGTTGACTTTTCAAAATGACCTATAATGTCCAAATTCATAACTTCTTGTGAGTGCATATTTTGAACTCAGGGTATGAAGATAGATTATAGGTAATTGCATTCTATTAAAAATGAGATTTGGGTGGATCATTTCTCATAAAGTATGAGAAAGATATGCTTGGTCAAAGTTGAGTTGAGTTTTCCTGCAAAACCCTAATTTAGCAACTTTTGAGTCTTGATGAATTATGAGCAATCCTTGATGAATCATGATCAACCCTTTATAAAATGTTGAAATATACTTCAAAATTATAATGTTGAACAAAAATCTTGAAGTTTGACTGTATGTGGGTCATAGTTGACTTTTGCCCTAGCACAGTCGGTTTTTGGGCCTTTTGAGCAATTGACTGAGCAAACTTCCTCTGCATGGCTTGAAATTTGACATGGATGATCTTGAGAACATATTAGGAC
This sequence comes from Vicia faba, assembly GCA_948472305.1. Taxonomy (NCBI): domain Eukaryota; kingdom Viridiplantae; phylum Streptophyta; class Magnoliopsida; order Fabales; family Fabaceae; genus Vicia; species Vicia faba. Next base: position 1,363,704,871 of record OX451735.1, on the reverse strand, counting down.
AATGTTGAGAATTTGGGACCACTTGGACTCAAGTATCTTAATGCAACATGAAACCCTAATTTGAGGTGGACTGCCTTAGGAGAGAGCTTGTCTGGCCAACCCTTGGACTACCTTGAGCAACTTGGAGATCTTTCTTGCAATGTTTTGAGAAATATGAGAGGGTAAATTTTGGGGTATAATAGTATTCCTACCTAACCTCTTATGAGGAATCAGAGTCCTAATTCGTAGTTCGTATGGGTTGGTGTTTTTTAGGGGTTTGCAAGCATATTTTGAATCACTTTGCACTCGGTCGGGAGTAGTGATTGCAGAGATTTTGACTGAGTGCGCAGTAAGTCAAAATTAGTTTTAAACCCATTTGAAAAAATACTATTGATTCTTTTAGTTTATTGCGAAAAATAGTTTGAGATTTGTTCGTGTTTTTTAATTGTATTAGCTGTGAAAATCTTAATTAATGCATGATTAGAAAAGATTTAATGCAAATAATATATAAAAATAATATATGCAATTTTAACATGAAAATAATTTATTTGATCATATAATAATATTTACATATAATAAATAGTAATAATAATATTTAAATCATGATAATAAAAATTAATAATAATAATAATTATAAATGCAAAAGAAATAAATAATTAATAAAATATAGCATAAAAATAATATAAAAGAAATAATAAAAAATGAATATAATTTTAAGTAAATATAGGGGGGTAAATTTTCAAGTTACTAAGTTAAAAGTGGGGGGGTGCTAAAAGGAGGCTGGGCTAGGCCCAAAATAATTCAAGCAGAGAGGGGGGTGCGTTTGTTTTGAGATTCTAGTAAACGGTTGAAAGGAGGGTGTGGATGTCAGTGGGCTTAGGCCCAACGCGTTTTTGAAGAAGGTTGAGGGGTTTGTGTGTTGTGCGGTGCATATGCTTATCGTACAGACTTGGCCTAATGGCCGTCTAATGATGATCAAAAGGGGGAAGGTGAAGGTGTACTGTAATAACGATTTTGTAAAATTTTGGTTTGTATAGTTTTCTTCTGGTTACATAAAGATTTGTTGAAGATTGGATATTCTGGATATTTGATTCTGATATTGCTTGAATATCGATGATTTAATTTAATCTGATATTGTGTTTTAATTTGATTTGAACAATATATGTTCATTAAGAAAAACACGCATTAATCCTGGTGTGTTGATACAGTGACTGTTCATTTTTTGGACATTTGGGCCTTGTAAAATAATATTAATTCAGCCCAATATTTTCCTCTTTCTTTTTTCCTACAAAGATTAGATCCAATAATAATAAAAGCAAATCTTCTTTCAAATACCCCATTCACGTTTACAAACTCTTAATAAATAAATTTGAAAACTTTAAATACAGTTTATAAAATAAATAATACAGTAAATCCCTTAATAGTTAATAAATAGTATTTAATAATAATTTGTAATACAGTAACAATAAAAAACCAAATAATTTGCTCAAAATGCCAAATGGGCCCAGCATACTACTTTTGCTTACTGTAATGCTCCTTTTTGGTACAGATTGGGCCCCTTTGCAACAGATAGGACCCAATATAAAGCTTGATTTTTGTATAACTAGTCTTTTAATAAATAGGTTATAAAAATAATCAGTAGGACAATGTTTAGTAATAATATTTTTCCTTAAAACAAAAATAGAATGATTTTCAAAAGTTGATCAAATAGGCTAATAAGACATACACCCCCTTTCTTTACTTTTTAATGACCAAAAAAATGGAAATAGTCCCAACGAATTAACGGGATTTTAATTGATATTTCATGCACCCCCTTTTGGAAAAAAATCTTTAAATGGCTTTAATAGTTATTTGAATAGCTCTCCGTTCATGAATCGCACGAGCCATTGGCCAACATGCTTCGTGAATATGTTCACAAATACATGAGTCTTTCTAATTTAGAAAGCCCCGCTTTCCTGAATTTAAAATAGACCCCCTTAGTCCCGAGTAAAGATGGGCCATCAGATATTGCTGTACCACCTTTGATTAAACGTTTCTTTGTTATTTTAGTCTTAAAATATAAAATCATCGAGGTAGGACAAATTCGAGGTACGACAGCTGCCCATATTCAATTATCTTCCAGTCGAATAGAGCGAGAAAACTCCAGTCTTGTGCAATCTGATTGGAAGTTTATTGAATACTTGAAGCATCCCCAAAGTTTGTCCGACAAACATAAGGTTACACTGATACATCATACCCTTACGAGTCTTAAGGAAGTAGTCAAAGCTGATGATATATCGCTTACCCGAGTTTGATAATGAGGCATATGGTTTTTAACTTAAGAGCGCAATTTTGTATATCTTGGTTTGTTCACCCATTAGGAGGATGAGTATAAAAATGATCGATGACGCATGGCTTCTTGAAGACTGAGGCCATGGGTTATGTTCGCAAACCACTGCATGACGTCTGATACGATAGGCTGATCCTTGTATTTCAGAGCATCATAATCGGTGTTTAGGAAGTAAAGAAACACATTGCTGCATGAAGTCTAAGGCAATGGGTTAAATTTTTATTTTCTTTCGAGCACCTCTGCATGAAACCTGAGGCGATGATATGTGCTATGGAATAATGAAACATATTTCTGCATGAACTAGGTTATGGTGTGGGTTTGCAAATCACTGCGTGAAGTCTGATGTGATAAGCTAAATTTGTTTCGAACATTGCTGCATGAAGTCCGAGGCAATGATCTGTATCACAGAATAAGAAACACATTGATGCATGAAGTTTGAGGCAATGGGTTAGGTTGGCAAATCACTGCGTGAAGTTTGATGTGATAAGCTAAATCTGGTTTCGAACATCGCTGCCTGAAGCCTGAGAAGATGGTCTGAGTTTGGGTAATGCATTGCGGCTTAGAGGCAATGTGTTGATTTTTGAGGATACATTATGGATTAGAGGCAACGTGTTGATGTGTTTTGTCAATGCGTTGTAGCTTAGAGGCAACGCGTGGATCTGGATAATACATTGCGGCTTATCGGAAATGTGTTTGAGTTGGATAATATATTGCGGTTTGGAGGCAATGTAACGGGTTTCAAAAATGCGTTGCTGCTTAGAGGCAATGTACTGATTTGTAGATACATTACGACTTAGAGGCAATCTGTTGAGTTTCAAGGATGAATTACGGCTTAGAGGCAACATCCTGAGTTTTGAGGATACATTGCGGCTTAGAGGCAACATACTAAGTTTTGAGGATACATTGCAGCTTAGAAGGAATGTGTTGGGCTTGGATAATAAACTGTGGCTTAGAGGCAATGTAATGGGACTTGTAAGGAACTCATAACTGCGGGAAGACTTAGGTGATGGGCTGAATGTATCACGGCATGAAGATGGAAGTGACGGGTTTAATCGTAGGAGAAGTATTGCATTGGTCGACCCTTAAATAGTAGCATCGAGGGTGAGATTATTTGTCTGTTTGTTATGCGATACATGTATATGCATGCGTATTGAATGTTGTATGTATGTGAAACGTATGATGTTTGGCATTAATATGGAACCCTGAGTGTATTGCATATTGAAATGTATAGGGTATGTATGCTTTAGATATGCAAAATGTTTGTGTGAAATGTGTATATGCCTTGAAACATTATGAAGACTACTTCTGGCATTCTCTCCTTTAAACCATTGGCTTAGAGTTACCAATTCCTTGGCGTTGTATGTTGGATCGTTGCAGCTTTGTTGAACTTGAATGCAGTGGATAATGTTAGAAAAATTTGACATTGATTTTCTATAGTCCGCACGGGCGTAGACGTAAACGTAGATGTAATTAATGGCCTATGCATAGATTTGTATGTTGTAAGCGTTGGTGCAGACGTATGTATCGACATATGTGTGGCCTTTGTGTTAAAAGCGCAGGCGTAAGGGTACACGTATGTGGATTCGTATGTTGTAAGCGCAGACGTATGTATAGAATTGGTAGGAGTACACATGTGCATGGACGCGTGCGAACATAGACTTCGTATTGCAAGTGTAGGCATAGGCGTTAACATGGACGTAGACTTTGCATAGGGACGCGAAGATATATGTATATACTTTTCATTGTTGAGTGAAAGTATAGGTGCAGATATGTGTATATATTTTTGTATTGCAAGACGTAAGAGTAGCCATGTGCATGGACGTAGATGTGGATTTTCTTTCGATATTTTTCTAACCAAAATTCTTTTTCGATGTTTTGTCAAAATGCTTTTATATTGTTAATCCCCGAAATGATCTCAAGATAATATTCACCAGTAATAATCGTAGTATTTTGTAAACAAGTCTGACAAAAGAAAAACGTGATTTGAAAGATGCAAAGAAAGCAACTATTTTATTGATATGCCTATGAATAGGCGAGAATACAAGACGCAATTCCTAGAAAGAGGTAATTACAGGAGATTTTAAAACTGTAAATGGAAATAAAAATGATAATTGCTACTGCTGTTCCCCAACATCCTTTTAATAATATTATCTCCTTTGCCTCTGAGTTATATGATTCAGATATATTTCTCGCCTCGTGATTTGTAGTCTCTTTTCTTAGATCGCGGTCTTTTTGTTCTTTATTTCTTTTTGAATGATCCCTAATTTTTGCCTGGATTGCCCTTTCGGATTTTCAATCCACCGGGATAATTTGTTTTTTATATGCCCCTAATTTTTGCCTGGATCGCCCTTTAAGGTTTTCGATCCACCGAGATGCTCCTTTTTCCTAAGTCGCCCTTTCGGGGTTCGAACTTAGCGAGCCTTTTATACATAGTATTTTTTGACTGCGTCTGAATTTTCTGGATGCGGTAGTTCTTCCCCATCCATTGTTGTGAGGATGAGACCACCTCCGGAGAATTCCGTTTTAATTACGTATGGACCTTCGTAATTTGGTGTCCATTTACCACGTGAATCGAGGCGAGGTAGCAGAATCTTCTTGAGTAATAGACCATGTCGTGGTTCATCTTGTACAGTATACTGTTACTCAAGAAGAATTTTGAGGCTAATTTTCATAGAGTTTGTCGGTCGCTGATGGAGGCATTTTCTGGATGTTCTTGAAACCAAGGCTTGTTATATTGTCGTTTTTTTAACATCAAGGCAATGTGCGGGCTCTTCGAAGCGTGTGTTTATGATGTGCGGTTTGTGGTTAGACCGAGATATTTTGAACATATACGGTATAATCGTCAGGGTGTCTGTCATTTGATTTCCTTTTCGCAGGATGTGACTGAAAGTGATTTTTGCGAATTTCGCAGTCAGTTTTTTTTAAAAACATGATCCCGATATGGAACCAGTTTTGGATGTTTAGTATCCTGTTTACTATTAACTTGGTATATGGCTTGTGACCATTCTCTGGAGAAGTCAACACTTCCCCTATATCGTGCTCCGGTGCATTTGAAGCTTCGTCGAACATGGATACCCAACGTGCCCCTGGCTCGGGTTCTTCGTCAGATCTTGGTATTCTGTAGGTGCTTATTTTTATAGTGTTGTCTGCATTTGACCTTGGCCTATTTCTGTAGATATGGGCAATAACTTGATCATCTTATTTGTGGATCTGATCTTTATATTTCCCCTTAGCTTGGTTTCTTCCAGGTGTTCCCCTATGCTCAGATTAATAGCCTCTTGATATGGTTGCATATTGTTAGCTTTTCTTTTTATTTCCCTCACCATTTTCTCAGAGAGTTCAAGATCTTTACCATCTTCCTCTTTAGCTTGGTTTATAGGAGCATCAAAAGTATATCGGATCACAGCAGTAGTATTATCAGTGGTTTTGGGCATGGATCTGCACCTTTATTATGTTTTGGTGCAGATTTTAGTATATGAACTTTTTGAAAATGCATATGCAGAGAAAGTATTTCCATTTTTAAATTTAAGAGATAAATTCAAGAGAAAGACAACTATTCTAATTGAAAACAAAATATAACTTTCATTAATTGCAAATATTGTTTGAAACAAAACGGGAAACCCTTACAAGCAACCCCTATGCCCCAGGCTTGACATAGGTTCTTTCAAAAGCTTCGTTGTGTTCTAGCGGGAGTCCATATCCAAACTGATATTATTTCCCTGGGTTTATCGAGGTTTTTGTTTGCCTTCTTGCCCCAGAATCAGTGACTACTTCGATTGCATTTATTGTTAGCCCATCGTGCAACGATGTAGGGTCTGATTTGATGTTAGGCTTCTCGAAGGTGATGTCTTAGGATTCTAACAAATCTTGGACCTTATGCTTGAATGACCAACATTTCTCTATGGTATGTCCAGGAGAATTAGCATGATACTCACATATGAAGTTGGAATTGTATCATCATGGGAGTGGCCCAACTGGGGGAGCTAGAGGCTTGAGTTCCACTAAGGATGCCTTAACTAGCTGTTGTAATAACTGGCTAGGTGGCATCGGGAGTGGATCAAATTTCCTGGGTGGCCTTTTTCCTTGCTGCTGCCCTTTGGGGATCACTAATGATTGTTGACCCCTGGGTTGTAGTGCTACAACATTAATCTCTCCCTCCTTTCCTTTGGTGAAGTTTGAAGCAGGCCACTTTGAATTGTAGGGAGCATTTGATGGTCCCCCTGATATCTTACCACTTTTTATCCCCGTCTCGATTCTTTCTCTGATGGTTACTAGGTCTGAGAACCCCGAAGAGATGCTTCCAACCATCATCTCATAATACAGCCCGTGCAAAGTTCCCATGAACATATCAACCAACTCCTTCTCTAACAGCGGTGGTTGCACACGGGATGCCAACTCCCTCCATCTCTGGGCATACTCCTTGAAGGACTCTTTTTTCTTCTGGGACAAATTCTGGAGTTGCATGCGGGTATGCGCCATGTTCAGGTTATATTTGTAATGCTTTAGGAAAGAATTAGCAAGATCTGCCCAGGTTCGAATATGCGTTCGCTCCAATTACATATACCAGTCTGAAGATGCCCCACTTAGGCTATCTTGAAAATAGTGAATCATCATCTTCTGATCATGGTCATGGGCATGCATCTTCCTGCAATACATGCAAAGATGATTTCTTGGGCAAGTGAGCCCCTAGTATTTTTCAAAGTCAAGTACTTTGAACTTTGGCGGAATCACCCCATCAGGAACTAGGCCCATTTCGAGAGTGTCTACTTCAAAAACATTGAAACTCTCCATAAATTTTAATCTTTCCTCCAGAGCTTTGTACTGATTCATCATCAGTGGTTCATCAATAACAAAGGTACCAGTCATCCTTAAGGGCGCTTGGTTGGCATCCTCTGGGTTATGGTCTCCGTATTGTAGGTCTAAGTAGTTATCTGCATCATTGGTCAGAATCTGTAGGGTACAAGATGCCCCTGCTTTTGGCGGTGGTGGGGCAAACCCTTCAGTTTCATCTACTTGTTGGGCCATGATGGACTTCTGGAGTCATTCCTCTGACTCTTTCTTTAGTTGGTGACCACTTGATGCACCGATAGTCTGGGCTACTTCCTTAAAAGCTACCCTAGGAATTTGATCTTGCCTGTCAATAATGTTCTTCAAAGCCAGAAGAACTTGACCCAAATCTCCTTTCATTGAACTTACGTTGCCCTTTACTTGGTCGAGATCCTCTTTGAACGCATCCTGAGTGTCCTCGATTTTCTCCATGGTTTCCTGTTGATAGGCCCTGGTTTGATATGGAGGCCAAGGAAGTGGAGACCTTCTTCTACCAATGGTTCAACTGGAGAGATGTTTTTTTTGAAAAATGAGTTTTGAGATGATATGCGGGTGTTCGTGAATGCATGCGTGTGAATGAATACATATGAATATGAAATGGTTACTTGTTTTGATTTTCTTATTCATTTGGGTATGTATTTGTCTTTCTCTTATTATTCGGTGACCATCTTAAAAATGGATACGCCAATGAGATAGGGAACAAAATGTCGTTATTGAAGGTAACATAATTCAGATATTGAATAATATTACAATCTTAAACCAAAACTTTATTTGCATGAAATCAAGCAAAGAGGAAATAAGTGTTCTTTATGTGCTTGTGGACGTCTGCTCTTCAACCTGTCCACCTTTGCTTGACAAAGCTTGAGAAAGTCTTCAGCATATTATTTCCCTTTTGTGGCTTTGATTTCAGACATGTTTGGCGCATTGACGCGGACAAGTTGTTTCCCTCGGTATCCATTTTTAAAGACAATCACCGAGATCTTGATTTTATTATTTTTTGTACCCTTTGAATAAGACAAAGAAACGGGTGACGAATATATGAAATGTATGAAGAATATATGAAATGCATGAATGCATAGATGTAGGGTTGAGTGACATGACTTTTGTGATAAGTACCCCTATAAGGTAGGAATGTATGGTTCAATGACGGGGTTTTTGTGATAAGTACCCTTAGAAGGTAGGCTCCTTAATTTTGACATACAGTTGGTTTACCCTCCCAAAAGGTGGCTTCCTTAAGGGTGTCATGAATAACACTAGAGGAAAAAGACACAAGGGTCTCCCTTAGGTGGAGCCTCTTTATGGACCTAAACTTTTGTCTCAAAGTCGTGAAAGGTCTCGTCACAAGTTTTTTGGGTTAAGGTCGTTACAAAGAGTCACGGATGACCTTCCAAAGTCCTACTCGTCAAGAGGATATCTCTCGATAAGTATTTCTTTTTCGGAAGTCCACCGACTCTAGGCGAAGTCATCACATAAACTCGCAGGGATGATGTACCCCATAAGCTAATAAACGAACTTTCTTTCTAAGGGTTATCGAAAATAATTTTTTGAAATAAAAACCCGCCATATAGCAAATATATAATAATTAAAAAAATAGACAAGAAATAAATAAATGCAATAAATAAATTAATGCAAATAAATAAATAAAAGTAAAAACTCAAAAGAGACCTAAAACCTAGGGTTAAGGAGAGTCGCCAGCTGTAGTGACTGGTTTTTTTAATCAAGAGTCGCCACTATTAGTTCTTATCCTAGGGAAGGGAATCTAATAGTAAACCCTAATTCGCGGATAGAGATTCTAGGTTTCGGACTCAATTAGACGAAAGGAAGTTGTTAGGCACCTTTCATCCACCTTGTTCACAAGGATATTAGACTCTAGGTTTAGGATTGGAGTAAACTGGATTTTAAGTTTTAATTAGAAAGACTTGCCACGACTTTAGATCATATGCCTATGTATCCTCTTATGAGGAATCAGAGTCTCAATTCGTAGTTTGTATGGGTTGGTGTTTTTTAGGGGTTTGCAAGCATATTTTGAATCACTTCGCACTCGGTCGGGAGTAGTGATTGCGGAGATTATGACTGGATGCACAGTAAGTCAAAATTAGTTTGAAACCCATTTGCAAAAAGACTATTGATTAGTTTAGTTTATTGCGAAAAATAGTTTGATATTTTTTCGTGTTTTTTAATTGTATTAGTTGCGAAAATCTTGATTAATGCATGATTAGAAAAGATTTAATGCAAATAATATATAAAAATAATATATGCAATTTTAACATGAAGATAATTTATTTGATCATATAATAATATTTACATATAATAAATAGTAATAATGATATTTAAATCATGATAATAAAAATTAATAATAATAATAATATTAATTATAAATGCAAAAGAAATAAATAATTAATAAAATATAGCATAAAAATAATATAAAAGAAATAATAAAAAATAATTATAATTTTAAGTAAATCTGGGGGGTGCATTTTCTAGTTACTAAGTAAAAAGTGGGGGTGCTAAAAGGAGGCTGGGCTAGGCCCAAAATAATTCAGGCATGGAGGAGGTGCGTTTGTTTTGAGATTCTAGTAAATGGTTGAAAGGAGGGTGTGGATATCAGCGGGCTTAGACCCAACGCGTTTTTGAAGAAGACTGGGGGGTTTGTGTGTTGCGCGGTGCATAGGCTTATGGTACAGACTTGGCCTAACGGTCGTCTGATGATGATCAAAAGAGGGAAGGAAAAGGTGTACGATACTTATGATATGCACGCCCCTACTGGATAACACGGAATAATAAAATTTATTTTTACATTTTCATTTTCATTTTACAGCACTTCCTCTCTTATAGTAATACTTTCACCTTCTCTCATCTCATCTTCTTCCTCTCTCGCTACCCCAAACCCTAACCCCCGAAAACGCTCATCACGATGGCGCTTCAACCCGGCACCCGCAATCAAAATCCAATCAAACAAAACCCCAAATCAACAATTATAAAAAAGAAAAAGCTAAGTTTAACCTCCCAAAATCGCTTTCTGACTTCCAATTTTCCGGTCCAATTTGGTGCTAATCTGCCTTTTTCCTTCTCGATTTGCAGGTTTTAAAGGTGATGCCCGATGGTGGTGGAGGCGAACGGCGAGCAGAAACGACCATAGCGATTAGGATTTTTCGATCCAAAAACTCTAATCACCTTCTCTTCTAGTTTTCAACGGTGCAAAAGGGTTTGTTCTTCTGCGTTTCAATTTCTTCTCTCCAATTTTCGTCTCAGCATCCTTTTCCCTTGTTTTCTCTCTGTCTATTTATATAGTTAGTACTTTAGGGTTTCAAGTCTTTGTCGTTACAGCTTAGCCTTAGATTTAGGAATTGATTAGGGATTTAGAGATTTCTATAATTGATTGAGATTTGGATTGAGACAGATTTCCTTTGTAAGTCTTGATTTCGTAAAATTTTTCTTTATTTGGCTTAATTTTATTCTGTAAGATTTGTATTCCTAGGGATTTGATTGTATTTCGGATTCTGTAGATTTAACATTAGTACTATAATAATGATTTTGTAAGATTTTGGTTTGTATAGTTTTCTTCTAGTTTCGTAAAGATCTGGTGAAGATTGGATATTATGTACATTTGATTATGATATTGCATGAATGTTGAAGATTTGATTTAATCTGATATTGTGTTTTAATTTGTTTTGAACAATATATGTTCATTAAGAAAAACACGCGTTAATCCTGGTGTATTGATACAATGACTGTTTATTTTTGGACATTTAGGCCTTGTAAAATAATATTAATTCAGCCCAATATTTTCCTCTTTCTTTTTTCCTACAAAGATTAGATCCAATAATATTAAAAGCATATCTTCTTTCAAATAACCCATTCACATTTACAAACTCTTAATAAATAAATTTGAAAACATTTAATACAGTTTATAAAATAAATAATACAGTAAATCTATTAATTGTAAATAAAAAGTATTTAATAATAATTGATAATACAGTAACAATAAAAAACCAAATAATTTGCTCAAAATCCCAAATGGGCCCAGCGTACTACTTTTGCTTACTGTAATGCTCCTTTTTGGTACAGATTGGGCCCCTTTGCAACAGATCGGACCCAATATAAAGCTTGAGTTTTGTAAAACTAGTCTTTTAATGAATAGGTTATAAGAATAATCAATAGGACAATGTTTAGTAATAATGTTTCTCCTCAAAACAAAATAGAATGATTTACAAAAGTGGATCAAATAGGCTAATAAGACATACACCCCCTTCTTTACTTTTTAATGACCAAAAAATGGAAATGGTCCCAACGAATAACGGGCTTTTAATTGATATTTCACGCACCCCCTTTTGGCAAAAAAATCTTTAAATGGCGTTAATAGTTATTTGAATAGATCTACATTCACGAATCGCATGGGCCATTGGCCAACATGCTTCATGAATATGTTCATAGATACATGAGTCTTTCTAATTTAGAAAGCTCCGCTTTCTTGAATTTAAAATACACCCCCTTAGTCCCGGATAAAGATGGGCCATCAGATGCTGCTGTACCACCTTTGATTAAATGTTTCTTTATTATTTTAGTCTTAAAAAATAAAATCACCGGGGTAGGACAAATTTGGGGTATGACAGATAGTTAAACCCTATGCCAATATGTGTTCTACCACCTTCTAAATCTTGGAGAATATCATCCAGGACATCAGATCCCTTGTTCAACATTCTTGCAACTTTGATTAAACTATTAATTTTTTATGTTAAAAAAGTCATTTCATTTTGAAGCTCAGAGATGTCAACTAGGTATTCTTCCTTTTCAGTATGGAGTTTAGAAATGATCATTCTCTTCTTTACACCTACTTGATAGACTTCTTCACTTTTGTTGAAGAGTTCCTTGTAAGGGGTAGTTAGTTCATCATAAGATATTTCTTTACTTCTGAAGTCTACATTAGAATTCAAACCTCCTTTTAAGGCAATCACAAGCTTAAGAGATTCTCCCTCGGAGGATTCATCATTTGACCAAGAAACAGTCAGTCCCTTAGGTTATATTTTGAGATAAGAGGGACATTCTGCTCTAATGTACTCAAATCCTTCACATACCTGACAATGAATCTCTTTAATATGATTTGGCATTTCTTCAGTTCTGAATTTATTTTTGAGTATCATAGTTATTCCCGACGTCAGATGAGATGTTCTTGACATTTGGTTTTCCTTTCCTTTCCAATCTATTCAAATTTGTATTGAATTACTTCCCAAGTAACACAATGGTATTTTACAATCCTTCCTCAGAATCCATAGTACACGAAAAAATATTCTCCCTGAAGCTCGCCAAAAAACAGAACAAGGTGCCTGCTCTGATGCCAATTAATATTTTGGTACTATAAAACATATTTCAAGACTAATGTCCCAACTCTAAAACACAATGTCAAGACAGATGTTATGACATCATCTGCTGAAAGAAAACACTTTTACCCAAATAATAATTATGTAAAAGTAAATTGCAGAAGGTAAAAGAGATAATCAATTGTTAACCAAGTTCAGTGCAACATCACCTACTCTGGGGGAAACCAAGCCAGGAAGGAAATTCACTATGATATTATTAGTTCAAAGGTAAACAACCCTAGTTTAAAAATTATCACCTAATCACTACCTTGTGAAAATTCTACCTAGAAACCTTCTAGGTATAGGATCCCCCTCTCGCTTCCCAAAAACAAAAACAAAAGAACACACTTTCAATTACAATACTTAGTTTTGCTTAAAAGCTTTTAAATAAGAACAATAACATAACACACAATCAATTGTTTGCTTAAAATCTCATGAGTGATGGGCAAGTAAAAATGAACAATCAGTATACCTCAATGTATCAAAAGATACATGGATGACACACAAAAACCAACAAAGCACTTAAATTATTCTCAAAACCCTAAACTCGTATATTATGCACCCACAGTTTTTTATGTGAATGCTTACTAATTTTAGGTTTAGAAAGTCTTTATATATAGACTCTTGTAGTATGGGCTTGGACTCTTCAAACAAATCCAATCTTCTAATTTTAAATCAGTTGTAAGATCTTCTACAAAAATAGGAAGCAATCTTAAAAGTTTCGTAAAAAGTCTCAAAGATCCTTTTTTTGAAACCAAATCAAATATGTATTGTTCCTAATAAAATCTTCATGTCAAGAAAAATAACAGCAGGACCTGTTGTACAGTTGGCCAAGATGTCAAGACATATGGCTTAACATCTGTCTGATGTTCATGACAGTAAAACCTGTCTCGACAGTTAGTCAAGATGTTGTGACATCTTGCTCAACATCAGCTATGAACCATGTTTTAGAAAATTTTATGTCAATCATAAAAACATGGATCAAACAAACAATATGGCAGAATTGAAGCTTGCACTTTTGGTCTTGAGGAAGTTATTAATCTCACGATTACCATTTTTGATGTATTTGGAGATTCAACTTTGGTTATCAATCAGACTAAGTAAGAATGGGAAACTCATCATCTGAGTTTGATCACATACAAACACTATGCTAGTAGGTTACTGCCTTTCTTTAATGAAGTCAACTTTCATCATATACCTCGATAGGATAATCAAATGGAATATGCGTTGGCCATTTTATCCTCCATGTACCGAGTGGATTTCTATAATTAAGTACCTCATATTATGATCATACATATGGATAGGCCGGCTCATGTGTTTTCAGCTGGATAAGAAGATGATAGACCATGTTATTATGATATCAAGTGTTTCCTCCAGAGTTAGGTATACCTACCTGGAATGTAACACCCAAAAATAATTAGATTATTTATTTAATTATTTAATTTAATTATGATGAGCTTTTGTGATGTTTATGTGATGTATTGATGATTGTGATGCTTGATATGATGTTTTGTGTGGTGTATGATGGGGTGATAGGAATTAAGAAGGTATAGAGTAGTTTAGAATAATTTGGATAATTTTAGATAATTAAAATAATTAATTAGGATTATTTTAATTAGTTAAATAGAATAATATTGGTGTTAGAGATCACAGGGGCATAATGGTCAATTGTAAGATGTTAAGTGAGGGAAAAGTTGGAAGGACCATATTAGGGGTCCAAGGGGTAAGATTGACAAATAGAGAATATTGTGGTTAAAGCGATTCATTATGTACAATCATTTTCGGAAGAGAAATAGAAAGATGAGGCTAGGGCACGAAGAGAAGAGAATAAATCGTAGAGCTTGGATCATGAATCAAAGGTAGAATCTAAGGTAAGGGGGTTTATCATTATTATTATAATTGATCTAAGATTTAGATAACTGTAGGTTGTGTAGGGGTTTGGGGATGATGATGTCAATGTGATGTTTTGGTGAAAATTGGTGAAATTATGATGTTTTCTTACAAAGAATTGATGCATATGATGTATGATAATTTGTATTGTTGTTTTTTGATGAAACCAAGTGAAGCAATGAGGATTTGTGACCTGTAACATGATGAAATCGTGTGAATTTGGGATTGGTGCAGTGCAAAAATTGCAACGGGAAAGTCTTGTTCGCATTGTGTCGTCGGGCGATGGATGTGCGTTATTGGGATAGTTAACTACACCTAATAGCACCGGGTGAGTAAGAAGCGAAGGAATAGGGTGAAAAACATAGCCTATGGAACTTTGAATGGGGAGGGGTACGTCGTTGGAGCATCGTCGGGCGATGCAAAAGCGAGAGGTGGTCGTCGGTGCATCGTCGGGCGATTAACATTAGAGAAACTAGAGCCCTGGAGTTTTGAATTTGGATGGTGTTGTCTCTCCTCATCACCGGGCGAGCCTCAGGCGAGTAGTCAGTGTCGTCGGACGAGCACCAGGCGATGGATAGCAGCATATTTTTAAAAGTGTCATAACTTAAGTTTCAGGACTCTGATTGATGCGTTGTTCAAAGCGTTGGAAAGCTAAAGTGATGAACTATATTTTGTGGGAATAAATTAGGGCATATGTAGTGTTTTTTTACCTAAGATTTGTTGAATAAGATGATTCAGTGATTGTTTCAATATGATGTATGTGTATACACTGAATTGTTGATGATATGATGATGTTTTTTTGTGTTATGAAGTATGTGTTGATATTTATGATGATTATATGTTTGATGATGCATTTTTAACTAGCCGTGGTCATTTGGTTATTAAGATGTTACGCATCATGAATTCATGGAATAAATTAGGGCGTAGCCTAGTGATGATTACAAGATGTTGTTCTAGTGAGTTTTGTAAGATGAATAGTCCAGTGATGGACTGAATCCCATATTTTGGATTGAGTGAAAATTTTGATGTGCTATAGTTCTAAGCGGGAATTGATCCTATTGGTGGGGATCCTTGGATAAAAACAATGACGGTGTCATCTGTGATGTTTTGGTACCACATGCTTAAATCCAAAGAAGTTGCATTGCATTATGTGTGGCATTGCATGATGATTTGATTGACCGATGTTTTGAGAATACGTGTTTTTGATAGTTTCTAATTGATGGTATTACCATGTGTCTGATGAGTATTATAATGCTTGAAGGTGTGAGTATGACATGAGGTTTTCCATGGTGCATTTCTTTGATGTTGTATCATGACTATTATATTTACTCCTTATTTGTTTTATAATGATTATGACTTACTCACTCTTGCTGCTTAGAAATGTTGCCTCTTTACATGGGTAACTTGCAGGTAATCAAGAATAGTTCACTGAGGCTTAGAGGATAGTTTTGGAGTGTGTTCTTTATTTCCAGTAGCATAAAGGGGTCTTGCTCTAATATGTAACATCGGGAATGGGGTCGTTTCACTTGAATAATTATGTCATTTTGTTTAAATTGAAGTTTAAACTACCTTCATGGTATTTGTTTTAATTGAGTTGTGAATCATAGATGAGAAAGTATGATGATGATTCTATGAATTCCTTTTAATAAAGTGTTTTGAAAACTATGAATTCTGCTGCGAGAAGTTTAAATGATGTTGTCATTAATGAAGTATTTATTATAATTGATTTTTAAAAACATGTGTTACAATGCATGATGTTTATATGACGTTAGTGCAAAGATGTGACACCCTTGTTGGTTATTCTATTTGCTTTATTTTTCGTAAAATTATATGCGAAATATATGTGGGTTTATAAGGGTGTTACATTATTGGTATCAGAGAAGGTTGGTCTATCCGGCCAGGTTGTTGAGAATGTAGTGTATGACAATGGAATATTGTCGAGATAGTTTTTAACCATTTTGACTGTTATTGGCATGAAACAGAGAAATGGATGGAAGAAATGATGCTGCGATTGATGCTGCTTTGTAGGCAATGGATCAGGTTATGCAACATCAGCCTAATGCTGATAGGAATGATGGATCCCGTGTTTTGGAGACGTTTCAGAGAATTCAAACGCCTTTTTTCAAAGGTAGATACGATCCTGATGGAGCCCAAAGTTGGCTCAAGGAGATTGATATGATCTTTCGAGTCTTACATTTCTCAGAGGCACAAAAGGTTAGGTTTGGTACACATCAACTGGCATTGGAAGCTGATGACTGGTGGGTTGGCACCTGTCAGAGACTGACAGCTGTGGGTGAAGCTATTACTTGGGATGTGTTCAACAGAGAGTTTTTGTGGAAGTACTTTCCTGAGCATCTGTGTGAAAAGAAATAGATTGAGTTTTTGGAGTTAAAACAAGGGAACTTGACTGTGACGGAGTATCCTTCAAAGTTTATGGAATTGACAAGGTATTACGCATATTATAATGAAGCGACTAGTTCTCGAGGTGTATCAAGTTTAAGAATGGTTTGCATCCAGAAATTAAGCGGGCAATTGGATATCAGCAGATCTGTGTGTTTTTAGATTTGGTGGACAATTGTAGGATCTATGAAGAAGACAATAAATCTCATTCATCTCACTACAAGAGTTTGAACGAGAAGAGAGGAAAGAAGTATCAAGACTATAAGAAGACTTATAATTCCCCAACTGATAAGGGGAAACAGAAGGCTTATGATGGGAAAAATACAAGTGGGGGAGGAGCTCCCACTTCTGTCAAGTGTTATAGGTGTGTTTAACAAGGTCACCATTCTAATGAATGTGAGAATAAGGTGCTAAGGTGCTGCAAATGTGGTAAGATGGGTCATCATGGTCTTGAATGCAAGAACGATGGTCCAACCTGTTTTCATTATGGAGAGCAGGGTCATATCAATACCCAGTGTTAGAATTCAAACATGGATGTTGCTTTCCAGACCAACAATAGACTATTCACTTTGAGTGGATCAGATGATTCCAAGGGGGGAAACTTGATTCGAGGTACTTGTTTTATTAATGATGTTGAATTGGTTGCTATTATTGATATTGTTGCTACACATTTGTTTATTTTGCGTGAATGTGCTAACATGTTGGGATTAAAGTTGTCTAATATGAATGGTAGTATGGTGATAGATACTCTTGCTAGTGGTTATCTTACTACTAATTTGTTTGTTTGAGATGTCCTTTGGCTATTAATGGAAAAGTTTTATGATGGATTTGGTGTGTCTTCCTATACACCAAATTAATGTTATTCTTGGGATGAACTGGTTTGAGTTCAACTAAGTTCACATAAATAGTTATAGTAAGACATTGAGGTTTCGTAATTTCGGTGATAATGGAGAATTGATGTTGTTGTCTACTAGGAAAGTGAGCGAACTTATGGAAGACAAAGCTTTGATGTTTGCAATATTTGGGTCACTAAAATGAAGCTGCGAGTATGGAATTATCGGTTGTCTGTGAATTTTCAGAAGTGGTTCCAGATGAGATCAGTGATTTGCCTCCGGAACATCAAGTGGAGTTTTCTATAAATATGGTGTCAGGTACAAGTCTAGTGCCAATGGATCCTTATAGGATGTTAGCTTTGGAGCTGAGCAACTTGAAGAAACAAGCAGAAGAGATGATTGAGAAGAAGTTCGTGGGACCGAGCGTTTCTCCGTGGGGTGTGCCTCTGTTACTAGTTAAGAAGAAAGACAGAGGTAAGAGATTGTACATGGATTACATACAGTTGAATAAAGTAACTATTAAGAATAAGTATCCACTTATGAGGATATATGATTTGATTGATCAGTTGGTAGGTGCTTGTGTTTTCAGCAAGATTGATTTGAGGTCGGGTTATCATCAGATTTGGGTTAAACCATTTGATATTTCGAAGATGGCTTTTTGAACGAGGTATGGTCATTATGAGTACACTGTGATTCCGTTTGGTTTATCTAATGTGCATGTGTTTTAATGGAATATATGAATCACAATTTTCATTCATATTTGGATAAGTTTATCGTGGTTTTCATTGACGATATTCTGATTTATTCTAAGTCAGAAGAAGAGCATGCAGAACATTTGAGAATTGTGTTGCAAGTGTTAAAAGAGAAGAAGTTATATGATAAGTTGTGGAAGTGTAAATTTTGGCTAAAGGAAGTGAGTTTCCTTGGTCATGTGATTTATAGTGGTGGAATTGTTGATCCTTCTAAAGTGGATGTGATGTTGTAATGAGAGACTCTGAAGTCCGCGAATGAGATTCAAAGTTTTCTTGGTTTAGCAGGTTATTATCAAAGGTTCATTGAAGGATTTTATAAGTTTGCATTACTGTTAACTCAATTGACTCAAAAGGGTCAGGATTATGTGTGGGATGTGGCGTGTGAAGAAATTTTTGTAAAACTTAAAAAGAAGTTGACGACTGCTCCAATATTAATTTTTGATAATCCAAGTGATGCTTTTGTAGTATATTGTGATGTGTTGAAGATGGGTCTTGGTGGTGTGATAATGCAAAATAGAAAGGTTGTTTATTATGCTTCTAGATAATTGAAGTTTCCTGAAAGGAATTATCCTACTCATGACTTATAGCTAGCAACTGTGGTGTTTGTGTTGAAGATTTGGATACATTATCTTTTTGGTTCTAAATTTGAAGTGTTCAGCGATCACAAGAGTCTCAAGTACTGGTTTTATTAGAAAGAGTTGAACATGAGGAGATGGCCTGAGTTATTGAAAGATTATGACTTTGATTTGAATTACCATCCGGGTAAATCCAATATGGCGGCTTAAGTATTGAGTAGGAAGTCATTGCATATGTCGATGCTTATGGTTCGAGAGTTTGAAATGATCGAACAATTTAGAGATATGTGCTTACTATGTGAAGAGACTCCCGATAGTGTGAAGTTAGGAATGTTGAAACTAACTAGTGGTATAATAGAAGAAATCCGAGAAGGTCAGAAATATGATTTGAAGTTGGTTGACCAAATGACCTTGATTAACCAAGGTAATGGAGGTAAGTTCAAATTTAATGATAATGGTGTGATGCGGTTTGGAAATAGAGTGTGTGTTCCAAATATTCCAGAACATAAGAGAAGTATTCTTGAGGAAGGACATCAATGCGGGTTAAGTATTCATCTCGGTGCCACGAAGATATATCAAGACTTGATGAAGTTATTTTGTTGGCTAGGTATGAAGAAAGACATTGCCAAATTTGTTTATGCTTGTTTAACTTGTCAGAAGTCAAAGATTGAACATCAGAAGCCTATGGTTATTATGAAACCTTTGAGTATTCCAGAGTTGAAATGGGATAATGTCTCTATGGGTTTTGTATAGGTTTTTCCAAAGAATGCTAAGGGCAATGACTCAATTTGGGTGATAGTGGATAAGTTGATTAAGTCAGCTCATTTCTTACCAATGAGGATTAATCATCCTATGGAGAAACTAGTTGAGATGTATATTGATGAGATTGTGAAATTTCATGGAATACCTTCAAGTATCATGTCAGATAAAGATCTGTGGTTTACGTAGAAATTCTTGGAAGTTTTTCAGAATGCGTTTGGTACTAAGTTGAAATTGAGCTCTGCATATCATCCGTAGACAGACGGTCAGACTGAGAGGACTATACAGTCTTTGGAGGATTTGCTCAGGGGTAGTGTGCTAGAACAAGGAGGATATTAGAATAGTCACTTGCCATTGATGGAGTTTACATACAATAATAGTTTTCATGAGAGGATTGGTATATCATCGTATGAAGCATTGTATGGTAGGAGGTTTAGGACTCCATTGTGTTGGTATGAGTCAGGCGAGAGAGTTATGCTCAGACCTGAGATTATATAGAAGACTATTGAGAAGATTACGATGACTCAAGAGAGAATGAAAGCTTCTCAGAGTCGTCCGAAGAGTTATCATGACAAGAGGAGGGAGGAAATTGAATTCCAATAAGATGATCATGTTTTTTTAAGAGTTACACTGGTGATAGGACTTGGTAGAACATTGAAGTCGAGGAAGCTTATGTCATGTTTTGTTGGTCCATGTTAGATTTCAGAGAAGATATGTGAGGTGGCCTATCGGATAACTTTACCATCGTCGCTTACAAATAATCATGACGTGTTTCATGTGTCTCAATTGAGAAAATACATTTTAGATCCTTCGCATGTGATTTAAATGGATGATGTATAGGTGAGATATAACCTGATTGTGGAAGAATCACCCATGCGAATAGAAGGACGGGAAGTGAAGAAATAGCGGGGTAAAGACATTGCTTTAGTAAAGGTATTGTGGGGTGGACCACCTGGTGAAAGTTGGACTTGGGAACGTGAGGATCAAATGAGAGAGTCTTATTCGAGTTTGTTTCTATCAGGTAATTTTAGAGGGCAAATTTTTTTTTATGTGGGAGAGAGTTGTAACACCCCAAAATAATTAGATTATTTTTTTAACTATTTATTTTAATTATGATGAGTTTTTGTGATGTTTATGTGATGTATTGATAATTGTGATGCTTGATATGATGCTTTGGGTGATGTATGATGGGGTGATAGGAATTAAGAAGGTACATAGTAGTTTATAATAATTTGGATAATTTTAGATAATTAAAATAATTAATTAGGATTATTTTAATTAGTTAAATTAAATAACATTTGTGTTAGAGATCACAAGTACATAATGGTCAATTTTAAGAGGTTAAGTGAGGGCAAATGTGGAAGGACCATATTAGGGGTCCAAGGGGTAAGATTGACATATATAGAAAATTGGGATATGAGCAATTTATTCTATACAATCGTTTTTGGAAGAGAAACAAAGAGAAGAGGCTAGGGCATGAAGAGAAGAGAAGAGAATCAACCGTAGAGCTTAGATAAGGAATCAAAGATAGAATCCAGGGTAAGGGGGTTTATTAATGTTATTATAATTAATCTAAGGTTTAGATAATTGTAGGTTATGTTGAGGTTTTGGGATGATGATGTCAATGTGTTGTTTTGATGAAAATCAGTGAAATTATGATGTTTTCTTGTAACGAATTGATGCATATGATGTATGATAATTTATGTTGTTATTATATGATAAAACTGAGTGAAGCTATGAGGACACTTGACCTGAAACATATTGATATCATGTGAATTTGGGGTTGGTGCAGTGCAGAAATCGCAACATGGAAGTCCTATTTACGCTGCATCGTCATGCGATGGATGTGCATTGTAGGGCGAGTGACTTCTCACAAGCATCGCCAAGATAGTAAGGAGAGAAAGAATGGAGTGAAAAACATAGCCCCTGGAAAGTTGAATGGGGAGGGGTACATCGTTGAATTATCGCAGGGCGACGCAAAAGCGAGATGTGGTCGTCGGGAGAGCAAGGTGCATCATCGGACGATGGACACCAGAGTAACTAGTGCCCCTGAAGTTTTTTATGAGGATGGTGTTTTTTCTCCCTCATCATCGGGCGAGCCTCATACCAGCAGTCAGCATTGTCGGGCGAGCACCAGGTGATGGACAACAACAAATTTTTAAAAGTGTCATAATTTGAGTTTCAGGACTCCGATTGACACGCCATTCGAAGCGTTAGAAAGATAAAGCGATGAAATATATGTTGGAAAAATAAATTATGGAATATGTAGTGTTTTCCAGTACCTATGTGTAATACAGTGGGAGAATTGATTTAGTTTTGTGTTTTATCACAAATGTTGCAGATAGTAAGAGTCGCCCCGGACTTTTCTTTTATCTAATAAGGAAAGGGTGAAAACAACAAGAAAGACCTTTTTTAATTTTTAGTTCGGGGGGTAGGTCATGAAAAGGGAAGGTGTTAGCACCCTTTTCATCCGTAGTTATCTACGGGCTCTTAATTGTTAGCTCACTTTTGAAAATGCTTTGTGTTGTGTGTTTGAAAATATTTTGGAAAGTTTCCAATTGTAAGGCAAACTTTGTAATGATTCTCGTATCTCTCCTCGAGAATGCGTACAAAGTGTTTGTTTGAAAATATTTGGAAAGTATAATTGTGAAAATGTTTTGTTTGTTGTGAACAAGCGATTAACAGCATTGTACCTACTCAAGGTCGTTCTTGTGTTTCCCCCTCCTTTAGATAGTACTATCCCACCATTAGTTAGTAGGATGCCCTATCATTGGATGTGAAGGGACATGTGTGGGTGATCTTAAGGACTCTTTAGCAATTTTTCATAAAGGGACTAGATCATTTACCGAAGTCAACGTCGAAAGGATTTTCGAGGGACTATGATCTTTGTATCGAGGGACTTTGCAAAAGTGTCCCCACGTTCGAGGGACAAGACTGTTTTCCAAAAGGCAACAAGGGAGGTTACCCTAGAGGTGCGAGTGTGCGAGGTGATTTGTGTTTCAGTTATTTTATCTTCGCATTAGGGTTAGCTATCGTTTGTTTTTATCTTGCCATATAAGACCTAATTACTAACAGTAATATTGTAAAATAGAAAAGTAGTATATGTGCGGAAACTAATAGCGGAAATGTAAACCATAAACTATTACATCACTTTGGGAGAGGTACATAAGTAGGAAAATGGGGAAAGTAAACTAATTACTATTACAACCCGATAACAGTTACAATAAGAAAAAGGGAAGCAAGAAATAATTACATTCACGAAGACCTATCAAAATAAAATCAAATGGAAAAAGAAGTGTTTTTTTACTCATTTTTTTATGAAAAAAAGGTTTGTTGATGATTAAAGAAATAAACCTAAAAAAAACTAATTAATTTTAATTAAAAAAATAAATTGATTAAGTTAAAAAAACCTAAAAACCTAGTTTTATTAGGGTTTATAAAAAAGGTTTTGAAAAAAATTTGGTTTGTTAAAAAAAAGGTTTAGGATTCAAATAATTTAGGGTTTAAGGGAAAAAGGAGAAAGAGTAAGAAAAATAGAGAAAACGTCACAATTTCCAGGGGTAGGTGTTGAACCTACTCCCTTAGATTCCTTAGCCAACTGGTTCACCACTGCGCAAAGCACGCGCTTGTGATTGAGAATGAGAATCAGCGCGTTTTATGTTTATCCTGCAAAACATGAAAACATATGAAAAAAACATCCAAAATGCCAAAAGGTTGGGATCGAATCCACACCTTCGCATAGTAGTGACTTAGTGCGCGCGATTTAACCACTAGAGTGGTGATACATCCAGTGTTATTGATGAAACAAATTAAACATAACATAAATAAATTGCATGGACCAGAAAGGCGCCAGAGCCCTAGCTTCGACCGTCTTCTCTGGTAAGTCTTTTTTGTTCCTACAAAAAATAACAAATATTAGAAATCCAAGGGGATCCTACCCCCTTAAATCAAGGCCTACGAATTCAATGGAACAATTAGTTTGGGCTGAATCGCGTTGGTTTAGGAGATATATTGAAACTGTCATGGATCGCTGTGGTTATGGTGATGCGCAATTCCGGTAGCATGAAGGCCCTGCAATTGACTTTTCCTGCATATTGATACCTTATGAACACGTTAATAACATTAGTATGCATAAAAACATAATGAAATAACTAATTTGAAAATCATGCAATGATGAAACCGGCGAGGCACGTATATGCAATTTTATGCCCTTTTGATCATGGTAATCTATCCAGCCTTACCCTATTGTGTTCCTGGAAGTGAATGGGAGGGTTAGTAGGCCTCAAGAGTGGCTGCAAGCTATGGTTTCAAGTTTCCCTAGTTTGAATGATTTTTGAGATTTTTGGAAGTTATTTCTTACACAAGGGTTTGTGTAAGGGTTTGTATGAATGAATGATGTATATAAGGAGAGAATTAGGTTAAAGGACAATGGGCTTTGACTTTGTAAGAAAGAGCCTTGATTTTATCTTTTAAATTTTGACTTTTAAATTAATAAAAATAAAAAATAAATATAATAAACCAAATGGTGGTGCATGAACAAGTCTTGAGGGTCACTATGAAGTGTATAACACGTTTAGACCTTGAATCAATAGCCCATTAGCCAAAAAATTCAAGTTTTCCCAATTTAAACTTCTTGCATTTGATCAAAATTTCCCAACTTGCACCAATCCAAACTCTCTCAAATTTTGTCATTTGAAGGTGATCTTTGATTTTTTGGAAAGCTCAAGATGTCCTCTACAATCTATCTTGTGATCATTTTTGCATTTGAAGAATTTATCTTGATGTAAGTTGACTTGAAAAAAAAAGTCTTTTTGTTGACTTGAGCTTAGAGAGACAAAGTTGTAGAGAATTGAATTTCCTTCAAAATGAGATTTGTTTGAGGAAAATCTGATGAGGCATGTGAAAGTTATGCTTGGTCAAAATTAAGTTGACTTCTCTTTAAGAAAACCCTAATTTGGAAACTTTTGACTTTTGATGAATTGAGAGTTTTCTTGATGAATCACGATCAACCCTTGATCAAATGAAGAACATGACTTCAAAATATTGATGTTAACCAAAACTCTTGAGGTTTAACTGCATATTCACCTTAGTTGACTTTTTGTCCAATACAATTGATTTTCAGTCATCTGAGCAATTGACTAAGAAAACTTATGGTGTAAGGCAGGAAATTTCGTATGAGCATTTTTGGATACTCATAATAAACCATGGAAACCACTTGAGGCCTTAGAAACCCAAACTTCCTTTAAAAAGTTAAACCCTAGTTGTAAGTCTATTGCTTAGGAGGAGAATTTATCTGATCAATTCTTAGGCAACCTTGAGCATTTTAGAACCCTAGGAGAATGTCTTGAAGAAAATGGGAGGGAAAATTTTGGAGTACAACACTATGCTTTGATGAATAATATGATTTGGTGATTCTTTCAATATGATCTATGTGTATACAATGAATTGTTGATGATATGATGATGTTGTTTTGTGTTATGAAGTATGTTTTGATATTTATGATGATTATATGAATGATTATGCATTTTGACTAGACGTGGTCATTTGGTTATTAATATGTTTCACATCATGCATTCATGGCATAAATTAGGGCGTAGCCAAGTGATGATTACATGACGTTGTTCTAGTGAGTTTTGTAGGACAAATAATCCAGTGATGGCCTCAATCTATAGTATGTATTGAGTGCAAATTTTGATGTGCTTTGGTTCCAAGAGGGAATAGATCCTATTGGTGAGGATCTTAGGAGAAAAATGATGACATTGTCTTTATTGATGTTTTGGTACCACATGCATGAATCTAAAGAAGTTGCATTGCAGTGTGCATGGGATTGCATGATGATTTGATTGACTTATGTTTTGAGAATGCGTGTTTATGATAGTTGCTAATTGATGGTTGTTGTACCCCAAAATTTACCCTCTTCATTTCGACGCTATTTGGCTTATATTTCATTATTTGTACATGCATATTATTGGTTCTATTGTTATGGGATCAAGGTATGTCTTTCAAGCCTCACCAGGTTACATAAGATGTTTATTTCATCAGTTGACGTGTTCCAAACGCTCTACATGCTATTTATGAGTGAGTAGTCAGATTATCTTCATTCCTAGTTCCCATGTTCTCCAGTACGCCTTGAACAACAGAGAAAATCAAGTGTTTCGGTGAATTCGGAACAATGTGAACCAGAAACATCATTTTGCTGGATTAAGATCAGAAATCCATAACTTTTAGTCAGGATACCATTTAAGGTTGATTCCTCAGGCATTAGAACCGTCTCAGTATTTTCTTCAGTTTGTATATTCAAACCAGAGGCCAATTATGTGCAGAAGATCCCCAAATAATTTGATTTCCCTGAAGTCGTACTTTCATATATTTCCTGAGTAGTTGGAATTTTATAACTTTCATCTGATTCGGTATTTTCAGTTGATTCTTTGAGCATTGAGATTGTCGTGATTTTCTTATCAATTCTCTATTCGTATCGAAGGTTAATTTTGTGAAGAAGGTATCCGGGAATTTTAATTCTTTGAAGAAAATGTATTGAATTTAATTATTTCTTTGTTGTTACGCAAGCACTTAAAAATTCATAACTTGTGTTTGGAATAATGTTTTGGAATGGTTCTTGAGGTGTTAAAATCGTTTTAAGGTCTTCTCCATTTTGTATTTTCGGATCGAAAGCCAATTATTTGAGGAAGATCTCTGAATGCGCGAGTACTTTAAAGAGAAACAGTGAAAAAATAGTGAAAATGCTGTGCTAAACTATTATTTTGCGAACATTCAAATATTCATAACTTTCTCTTGGATCGATGCTTTTGAGCCGTTCTTTGGGCGAAAAATCCATCTTGATGCCATCTTCATTTCGTATGTTCTGGTCGAAGATCAATTCATTGAGGAAAGTCCTCAGAATTATGGATCACGAGAGAAAGAATTATACTGAAAAGGATTTTTGTTACATTGTTTTTCTATATTATAAAATTTGTATCTTCTTAGATTTTTATCGCACAGTGACGGTTCCTTCGGCATAATTTCACAAATTATGTTAGCTTCAACTATGCTTCAGACCCTGAGTTCGGATTTTGATAAGAGGATTGTCATTCACGACATTCTTTCCAGGGTGAACAGTGAAAAAAGATGAAAAGGAAATAAGTTTGTCTGAGACAATGTTAGTGCACCTTCAAAAATTCATAACATTCTCGTCGTTTATCCGATTGAGTATGTTCTTTTGGAAAAGTCAAAAATTTCACAACCTTCATTTTTGATATTGAGTTCGAGTCAACCAATGATGACATGTCATTTTGTACTCACATTGTGCGTTAAATTTGATGACACTGTTAGAATGTGGCCCAATCTAATTTCACATCCAAGGCCCAATTTTCCCACACTATATATATTCTAAGAATCATATTTTTTCTCTCATAACATACACACTCTCAAAAACCTCTCAAATTTCTCTCTATATACTCTCAAGGATCTAGAACTTTTCTCTCAACTTTTCTTAAACTTTCATTAAGAACACCAACAATCTTCGTCAACCTTTAACAAAAAAAATCACAAAAAGTGCAAATCTTCTTCTACTCCCTCTCCGCC
Organism: Vicia faba; assembly: GCA_948472305.1. Classification (NCBI taxonomy): domain Eukaryota; kingdom Viridiplantae; phylum Streptophyta; class Magnoliopsida; order Fabales; family Fabaceae; genus Vicia; species Vicia faba. The sequence goes on along the minus strand of OX451735.1, from coordinate 1,363,677,589 downwards.
CGCGACTCCAATCCTCCTCTCTCCTTCCTTCGCTCCTCTCTCGCCACTGGTAAACATTGGTCCCGACGCCTCTCCCTCCTCCTCTTCCGACCATGATTACGATTCCTTTTCTCTGGCCATACGCATTTTTGTGATAATTCTCCTCCATCCACCGCTTCTGATTGTCTCCGGTCAAGTGCTCGTCTTTATCAACCTCCTATTCTCTTCAATTAGGCAATTTCTCATAATTTTCTTGAATTTTTTAGTTGAGATAAAGTGTTTCAAAGTTGATTATGAATTGAATTTTGATATTGTTGTGTGATTAAAGTGTTGGATATTTGTTTGTGGTTCTTGATTTGGACATAGACGTAAGGTGAACCTTTGAATTTGAAGTTGGAATATTGATGTAGTTTAGGTGTTTGTTAAAATTCCTAAGAGATAATTTAAATTTAGAATTGAATTCTAGGACTTGCATTTGATTATGTGATGATGTCTAAGTATGGAATAGGCTAGAGCCTTGTTGGAATTAATGCATAGGTGTTGTTTCTTGGAATTAAAGAATGGTTAATTATTGAGAAACTTGGAGGTTGTGTTTAGCATTAGAGTTTTAGCATATTTGGGAATAAAACTTGATTTTGGTTGAGTTTTGGTGCATATTTATCACTGACAATGAAACCTTTACCACTGGCAATGAAGTGTTCCCATGTTCTCTAACACACCTTGAACGGTAGAGAAAATCAAGTGTTTCGGTGAATTCGGGACAATGTGAACCAGAAACAATATTTTGATGGTTTAAGCTCAAAAATCCATAACTTTCAGTCAGGATACTGTTTCAAGTTTATTTCTCAGTCATTGAAACCGTCTCAATATTTTCTTCAGTTCATATGTTCAAGCGGGAGGCCAATTATATGCAGAAGGTCTCCAAATAATTTGATTTCCCTAAAGCAGTACTTGAATTTAGTGACTGATTATTTGTTTCCTGAGTGGTTGGAAATTTGTAAATTTTATCTGATTCACTATTTTCAGTTGATTCTTTGAGCATTTAGACCGTCATGATTTTCTTATCAATTCTCGTTTTTGGGTAAAAGGATAATTTTGTGAAGAAGGTCTCCGATAATTTTAATTCTTTGAAGACAGTGTATTGAATTTAATTGTTGGTCCGTTGTTACGAGAGCACTTAAAAATTCATAACTTCTATTTGGAATATTGTTTCATAATGGTTCTTGAGGTGATAAAATCGTCTTAAGTTCTTCTACATTTTGTATGTTCGGCTCGAAAGCCACTTCCTTGAGGAAGATCTCTGAAGGCACGAGTACTTTGAAGAGAAACAGTGAAAAAATAGTGAAAAAATTGTGTTGAACTATTATTTTGCAAACGTTAAAAAATTCATAACTTTCTCCTGGGTAGATTCTTTAGAGCTGTTCTTTGGGAAAATAATATTTCTTGATTCCATCTTTATTTCGTATGTTCGTGTCGAAGATCAATTCATTAAGGAAAGTCCCTGAAATTATGGATTACTAGAGAAATACTTGTGTTGAACAAATTTATGTTACACCATTTCTTGATATTATAAAATTTGTATCTTCTTCTATTTTTATCGTATCGTGACGATTCTTTCGACATAATTTCAAAAATTTTGTTAGCTTCAACTTTGCTTTCGACCCTGAGTTCAAATTTTGATCATAGAATTGTCATTTGCAGCATTCTTTCAAGACAGAACTGTGAAAAAGCTGAAAATAAAATAAGTTTGTCTGAGACGCCGTCAGTGCACCTTCAAAAATTCATAACTTTCTCGTTGTTTATCTGATTTAGTCCCTTCTTTTTGGAAAAAAGTTAAAAATTTCATAATATTCATTTTTTATATTGAGTTCGAGTCGAGATTTCGCATCGATAGTGACGTGTCAATTTGTACTCACATTGTGCGTTAAATTTGCTGACATTGTCAAAATGTGGCCCAATCATATTTCACATCCAAGTCCCAATTTGTCCACACTATATATTCCAAAAATCATATTTTTTTCTCTCATAACATACACACTCTCACAAACGTCTCAAATTTCTCTCTCTAATCTCTCAAGGATCTAAACACTTTTCTCTCATTTTTTCTCATTTTTTCTTCAACTTTCGTTAAGAACACCAACAATCTTCGTCAACCTTCAACAACAAAAATCACAAAAAGTGAAAATATTCTTCTACTCCCTCTCTGCTCGCGACTACGATCATCTGCTCTCACTCCTTCCTTCCTCTCCCTCTGCCGGTAACCATCAGTCTCGATGTTGCTCCCTCCTCCTCTTCCAACCGCAATTGTGGTTCCTTCTCTCCGGCCATCTGCATTTTCCTGGTAATTCTCCTCCCTCCACCGCTTTTGATTGTCTCCGGTCACGTGCTCCTCTTCATCAACCTCATCTTCTTTTCAAATAGGTAATTCCTCATACTTTTCTTGAATTTTTAAGTTGAGATAAAGAGTTTGGAAATTGATTATGAATTAAATTTTAATATTGTTATGTGATTAAAGTGTTAGATATATGTTTGTGGTTCTTCATTTGGACATAGACGCAAGGTGAAACTTTGAATTTGAAGTTGGAATATTGATGTAGTTTATGTGTTTGTTAAAATGCCTAAGAGATACTTTGAATTTAGAATTGCATTGTAGGAGTTGCATTTGATTATGTGATGATGTCTAAGTGTGGAATAGGCTAGAGCCTTGTTGGAATTAATGCATAGGGGTTGTATCTTGGAATTAAAGAATGGTTAATTATTGAGAAACTTGGAGGTGGTGTTTACCATTAGAGTTTTAGCATAATTTGGGAATAAAACTTGATTTCGGTTGAGTTTTGGTTCATATTTTTTGTTAGAAATTGTATAAGTGAACATTCTTGAATTGATTAGAATTTAGTGCAACCTTATGAGTTGATGTAATTTGTCACCAAATTGATGAATGATTCAAATTTTCAACACAAAAAACTTCAATTTAGTGATAATTACATCAACACATAATTGTTGAGTTTTGCCCGGTTTCAAAGCAACTTTTGCATTATTTTTCCCTACAGCTTGTGTGTGATTTTTAAGTATTCATACTTGGTCTATTGAGCACTTTTGTTTTCCTTTTTCTCATGTTTGAGTTTAATTTCGGGTGAAACGCATTAAAATGTACAAGGCTTCCCGGTGTTGAAAAGTAGCGGTTTCACTTGGAATTAATTCAGAGTATATACTTTTTTGAATTCGTTGATAGTTTAGAAGCAACCGTGTAATTTCCGTGTGATTCTGTTCCGATGATTTTCGCGCCTAATTTTCGAATATAACGCTTTTGAACCATAAATAACTCGAACTTTTAGTTTTTGCTTTCACTGGATGCACGTTAATGCTTTAATATTCGTTTGTGAATAATTATGATCGAGTTTACTCGCTTCCGTTGCATTTTTCGGCTCGGTTCGTGTTTTAACCGTGTGGCTGCCCGAATTTCACTTTTACACTTCCAATGTGAATTTGTTTCCCATTTTCTAATGATTTAAACTTGTTTTGAATTTTCATAGTAATGTTTGCTTCCGATAGCGCTTCCTTGTTATTTCTAACACATTTGTTAACTTGTACAAGATTCTTTGAGATGGTTTTCGATCCTGTAATTACCGCTTGATTATCTGATCGAAAAATATGCTTGTGACACTAATTTATGGTGCACACTTGTGTTTGATACCCATGACGTATTCTCATTTCTTTGAGATTGTAGTTCATATTACTTGCCTGAATTGTATTTGTGCAAGTACTCTGTTATTATACGGATGTGTCTGATACACATTCTGTGTAATCTTGTTTTTTATATTACTTGCATGAATTGTATTTTGTGCAGGTACTTTGTTGTCTATACGGATGTGTCTGATACACATTCCATATTATTATGTTATTCTGTATTTTGCATTAATTGTGTTTTGTGCAGGTACACTATTTTGATATACGGATATGTCCGACACATACCATATTATCTTGTATTATGTATCTTGCCTGAATTGTGTTTATGCAGGTACTTTATTGTTGTACAGATATGGCTGACACGTTCTGTATTATCTTGTATTTTGTGTTACTTGTATGGATTGATATCTTATGCGGGTACGCTGTTTTGTTATACAGATGTGTCCGACACACATTCAATATTATATTGTATTTCGTATCGCTTGTCTGGATTGTTATCTTGTGCAGGTGTATTGATTGATATTCACATGTGTTCGATACACATTCCAATTTGAAGTTTATTATTGTGTTGATACTTTGAGGCATATTTTGCACGCGTGATTACTTATTATTTTGTTATTGATGTCAGTTGCTCGTGAAGTATTCCAGTTTTATTTTTCTTACATAACATATATGGATTGACATTCGTTTGGTATTTTCTCATGATTTTTTTATCTCGCATTCTTTATTACTTTCTAGTAATCATGAGAAGTAGGTGTAAATGTAACCGTGTAAATCAGAGATCGAGCTATCAATTAACACGACTCGCAAAAAGCAAGAGTCACCACCGCGCTTTATTATTTCCAAAGGAAAAGGGAAAAGAGAGAAATAAAACTCTTAAATATGCAATGTAAAGTAATACTTAAAAGTAATGAAAATACATTGCTTTTTTTGAAAAGGATCTAAAGTTTGGGGGTTGGTTATAAAATGGGAAGGTAGTAGCATCCAATGCATCTACGGTACTCTGCAGAAACCTTTTGAAGTATCTGTTTTGGTTGAAATTGTTTGTTTGGTTAAAATGGTCTGTTTGACTAAAAATGGGTATGAAAGAGATTTTGAAGATACGACGGCCTAGTGTCGAAGTGTTGACTTAAAAGGTGTGAGTTTTAAAATTGAGTCTTTTAGGAAAATTAACTTAGTATTAACAGAAATAGTAAAAAAAATGAATGAAAGGATTCGCTCAATCGTATAAGATGTATTTTGATGACATGAAGTCAACAAAGTGAAGACATTTCGCTTGGAATTTAGACGGACGAAAGATATAAAGATTAAAAAAAGTTAATTAGAATTAAATAAATAATAAAAATTAAACTATACTAGCATGAATTTAAATAAACAACACAAATTAAATAAAAAGATAATTTATACTAGCATGTATTTGAATAATTAAATAAATAGCAAGAATTAATTTCATAGCATGGTTTTATAATTTATAATGCCATGAAATAATTATATGTATAAAATAAACTAAAACTAATATTATTAGGAAATAAGGCTAAAAAAACAAAATAAAAAGCCCCAACAAGGGTAAATCTCGGGTCCCTTAAGTTGCAACAGACATGTGTTACCAACTGAACTATGTTATCTATCTGTTATATCTACGTTCTAAATAAAATATAAGGGGAATAATGATAATGGATTGGGCCCACATTCCTAATGGGGCTGACCCGGTTTGGAAGAAACAAAAGGAAAGATTTGGAAACCCTAAAATCAAAAGTAGCACGGCGGCTGGGAGTATTAGGAAGGGAAATGTAGATTAAATTATTATTACCAGTACACTCTTATGCTTATCGTGAAAAAAACTAAAAGACTCTCTCTCTGAGTCACCTTCATTCATCATCAACACATCACTCTTCCTCTCTACAAATTCCTCTCTAGTTTCAAATATTTGACAATAGCTTCAGCTTGTTGGCTTGATTCTTTTGAGATATGAACAGTTCCAACAACATAGACATCACAAACACCACCCTTTTCCGTAGACTCATACGAAAGCACAATGACATTTTTGACAGCTCCTCCGGTAACTCCACTGGACGGTGCTTCCATTCCCTCCTTTCCATTTCTGGTGATTGTTCTCCTCTGCAGTTGGCAGTAGTTTTATTAGCACAAATGTGCAAAAACCTAGCTTCTGGGTTCCATTTCAAATCATCAAAAGATGGAATCTTTGTGTACTTTCAGATTTCCCTGACCATATTACATTCGGTTTGCAAAAATTTTGAGCTTCCTTGACAGCTTCATCGCTCCATGAACTGGTAACGATATAATTGACGACATCATCGTTTTTGCATATGTTTAAGGGCACGATGGAAAACTGGGTGGTGGCGGGGAATTTGATGGAGATGGGTTTGAAGGTTGGTGGGTTGTGGACTAACGGATTAAGGGTGTCGACGAAATTATAAGGATGAGTCCAGGAATTTGAAACTGGAAACAGAGGTTACATCGCAGATGGTAAGTGATGGATATTGATGTTCATGAAACAGAGGTTGACGGAGTATGGCAGTTGTGAGGACATGTCGAAGAAGGGTGGAGACAATAGAATGTACATGAGGAGTATATGAGCAGGAAGAGGAGATGAAAAAATGGAGAGAAGGTTTATGGTTTATGGTTAAAACAAGTTATAATTTTTGGTGTTAATAAATTTTGCTTTTATAAAACAAATTATAACTTATATTAACAGGTTTTAGGTTTGCTGTTGACAAGTTGTAGCATATATATAACATTTGTTCTGTTTTTATTAAAACAGGTTGCAAAAAACAGTGATCTAAGCATGAAAATTACTATGCAAATAAATCTAGCAGACATGGATGTATATATGAAAAAGAATTATGTAGAAGTAATTGGGAGAAGAAATACCTATCGGAGTCTCTCCAATGGAGCTTAAAAAACATTAAGTTCTCTTGATGCTCAAACCTCTCTTACTCTAAATATTTTATGCTATTCTTGAACAAACTTTCCCTCTTTTCTGTTTTTCCTCTCCTTGAGTTTTTCTTGTCATTTTTCTGTCCATTAAGATGGATTTTTATAGCGAAAGAACAAGGCATTTAGGGGGAAAATAGTAGAATATTTGACTTGTTTTGACAAACTGTTTTGATGCCTTCTTCATGCAGTTTTTCTTTAGCCATTTGGTGCAATTTCTTGGCTGTTATGATGCAGGACAGCAGGCTGTAGCAGACTGGTCTAGGCTGATTTTTTAGCAGTTTTTGGACTTTTACAAGCTGCTTTTTTTTACTGGTTTATGACATTTTTGGGCAGAATCTGGACTATTATAGGTTGCTGTTTTGGACAGCAAACTACAATAAAAATTGGATTGTTATTGTAGGGTACTGCAATATGATATTGGACATAACACAAGATGCTTAAGTAAAGAGGCCGCCACTTGCTGTCTTTAAAGGATATTAATAAACACACAAGCTGCTCAAATAAAGAGGCCACCATTTACTATCTTCAAAGGATATCAATAACACACAAGCTGCTCATGAAGAGACAACCGTTTTCCATCTTCCAAAGATATCTATAACATACAATTTGCTCATGAAGAGTCTTCCACTTATTGTCTTCCAAGGATGTCAGTAACACACAAGCTGCTCATGAAGAGACCGCTACTTGTTGTGTTCCAAAGATCAATAACACATAAGCTGCTCATGAAGAGACCGCCACTTGCTGTTTTCTAAAGATATCTATAACACACAAGCTACTCATGAAGAGACTGCCGCTTGCTGTCTTCCAAAGATATCTATAACACACAAGTTGCTTATGAAGAGACCGCCGCTTGCTGTCTTCCAAAGATATCTATAACACATAAGCTTCTCATGAAGATACCGTCACTTGTTGTTTTCCAAAGATATCTATAACACACAAGTTGCTCATGAAGAGACCTCCACTTGCTGTTTTACAAATATATCTATAACACAAGCTGCTCATAAAGAGACCGCCACTTGCTGTCACGTCGATATTCCAGAAGAATGTTGTGATAACACTTCTAGGGATTAAAGTTCTTCTTCAAAGGGAACCATGAATAGGTCCTTCCTGAGGAGACCAAGTATTTTAAATGCGTAAAATAAATACGTTCTTCATCTAGGTTTCACAGCCTAGAGAAATCTATGGGGTAGGATATGCGAGAGACAAAGCTCAATCCAGAGATGAACCAAAGAGAAAACAATCAAACAAGACTCTACCCAATGAGGAAACAACTCAGTTGGGGATTTGTCCTATCTAGATATGGAAAAGGAAGGCTAAATCAAGATTCTTCCACGAGGATTAACTCAGTTGGGGAATTAGAAAGGAAGCACACTTTCTGCCTAAGTTGACATTCTATTTGGAAAGAGCAAATAAAATGTTCAAATAGACATAGCCAAGGTATATGAACCCACTAACATCGATAAATACGAATGTGCATGCATGATGTAAGTGTGAATGAATAAACGAATGTCATGTATATGCTGGCGAAACAAATAGAGGAGATAAACTGAAGATGATAAGACATCACAAAATGACCGGATACTCAACCAATCTCAAAGAGATGGGAAAATAAATTGAGATAGAACAAAAGGCATCATCGAAGCGTATCATATTACAAGGCTAAAGTCTCTTTTAAGAGGACCATACCCAAATTCCAATCTTCTAACATCAATAAACCACTGACATGATAACAAAATGTACTCCACTTCGATTAGGGAGAAAAACTTGCTCAACTAGAGATAACTAAATCAAGGATTAATCGAGATTGCTAGGGAGTCACCAAGCTTAGTACTCTACTAGAAACATAAGGTCACACAACTAACACCTCATGATGATTTTGAAGGAAGAAGCATTACTTTTCACATAAGGATGAATTACTATGTTGTTTTGCAATTCAAGGCTTAACCATTCTCAGAGCAACTGTTAATATTCCTTCCAATATTCACGACACAATTCAAGATATGAATACTCTAATTAACTTTGTTTCAAATATTTCTATAAAAACTGAAATTTTGCCCGATAAAAAAACACAAAAACATAAATGCCCAAATTTCATTAATGAGATGGTAGTCCTCTAACGGCGCGACTCCAAAGGTTTACAAAAATTTGGGAAATAGTACATGAAAGAAAAGGTTACAAAAACAATGACCACTATTTTCCCTAACAACTTTGAATTCCAAGATGTGTTAAAATTTGTCGTGACTGGTCTGATCAAAAGCCTGCTTAAGCCCCCCCTTCGGGTTTTCAACTTAACGAGCTGTCATCTCAATTCCAGGCGAAGTACTTCTTTACTGCATCAGTGTTCATGGAGCACGGGAGATCCTCGCCATCCATATTTGTAAGAATCATGACGCCCCCAGAAAAACCTTCTTAACAACATACGGTCCTTCATAATTCGGAGCCCATTTGCCCCTACAATCAGGTTGGAAAGATAATATCTTCTTGAGCACGAGGTCACCTTCTCTGAATTCGCGTGGCCGAAACTTCTTATCAAATTCCTTCTTCATTCTCTATTGATATAGATGGTCATGACACAATGCTATCATTCTCTTTTCTTCAATCAAATTCAATTGATCATATCTACTTTGACACTATTCAGCCTCAGAAAGCTTTGCTTCCATCAAAACTCTCATAGACGGGATCTTAACCTCCACGGGGAGTACTTCTTCCATGAAATATACTAGAGAAAATGGAGTTGCACCTGTTGAAGTTTGAACTGAAGTACGGTACCCATGTAGAGCTAACAGAAGCATCGCATGCCAATATTTAAAAGTTACCACCATCTTCTGGATAATCTTCTTGATGTTTTTATTAGCTACTTCAACGGCCCCGTTCATCTTTGGTTTGTAGGGTAAAGAATTATGATGTTTGATATTGAACTCTTCATAAAGCTCTCTCATCCTTTTTTATTCAAATTCAAGTCATTATCAGTGATGATCTTGCTCGGGATGCCGTATCGACAAATGATCTGATTCTTGATAAATCTGACTACCACCTATCTGGTTACATTAGCATATGATGTTGCTTCCACCCATTTAGTAAAGTAGTCAACGGCCAATAAGATGAAACGATGACCATTTGAAGCCTTGGGTTCAATCATTCCAATCATATCAATTCCCCATATAGAGAAAGACCAAGGTGAAGAGATAACATTAAGGAGGGTCGGTGGCACATGTATCTTGTCCGCATAAATTTGGAACTTATGGCATTTCTTCACATATTTGCAGCAATCAGATTCCATCATCATCCAATAGTAACCCGCTCTCAATATCTTTTTATCCATTGCATTTTCATTGGCATGAATGCCAAAGGATCCTTCGTGTACTTCTTGTATCAACAGGTTTGCTTCGTGTTTATCCACGCATCTAAGCAAAACCATGTCATAATTACTCTTATATAATAATTATTAATTGAGGAAGAAACTACTTTCCAACCTCCTTAACGTCTTCCTATCTTTATTGGATGCCCCAGGATAATAATCTTGACTTTAAAGAACACATTTAATGTCATAGAACCACGATTTGTCATCGGTGACCTCTTCTACTGAGAATACATGAGTGGGTATGTCGAGGCGCATAATTTTGATTGAAGCCATATTGTTCTAATGATTCACTTGGAACATAGAAGACAAAGTAGCTAAGGCATTATCCATTTGGATCTCATCTATAGGGATATGATGTAATTATACTTTGTTGAAGAAAGTTAACAATCTTCTAGCATAATCTCTGTAAAGGTTCAAACCAGGATGATGAGTCTCCCATTCTCCTTTGATTTGATTGATTACTAAAGTCGAGTCTCCGTATATGTCAAGAATCTTGATCCTTAGATCCACTGCTTCTTCGAGACCCATAATACATGCTTTATATTCATCCATGTTGTTCGTACAATCAAACTACAACCTCGTTGTGAACAGGATATGAGTACCTCAGATAGTGATGTTGATTGCCCTAATTCCATTTCCATAAGCATTTACAACTCCGTCAAATATCAAACCCCAACGGGATTCGGGATCAGGTCCTTCTCCAGGTAATGGCTCTTCACAATCTTTGGTTTTCAAGTACATAACATCTTCATCTGGGAAGTCAAACTTGATGGTTTGATAATCGTCAATTGGCTGGTAAGCCAAATGATCGGCTAGAACACTTCCTTTGATTGCTTTCTGAGTGTGATACTCAATGTCATATTCAGACAATAAAATCTGCCAATGAGCTATTCTTCCAAACAAGGCATGCTTCTCGAAGATATACTTGATCAGATCCATTTTGGAGATCAAACAAGTAGTGCGGTTAATCATATATTGGTGTAGACAACGAGCATCCCAAGCTAAAGTACAAAAGGTTTTTCAAGCATTGAGTATCAAGATTTACAGTCTGTGAATTTCTTACTCAGATAATATATGGCATGTTCCTTTCTTCTAGTCTCATCTTGTTGAGCAAGCACACATCCCATGGAATCTTCTAATATGGTCAGATACATAATCAGAGGTCTACCTTTCACTGGAGGAATAAAGATGGGAGGCTCAAGTAAATATTCTTTGATGCTATCAAAAGCTTTCTGACAATCTTCTGTCCACACACATTCGAACCTTGCCATCTTTCATAGCAACAGGCACTATATTGGCTAACCACTGAGGATAAACTGATGTAACGATGAAAACTGCACTGATTTGTCTATGTACCTCTTCTTCGATCTTGTCAGCCATATCAGGACAAGTCCTTCTCAACTTCTGCTTAACCGGCGGACATTCAAGTCTCAACAGCAATAAATGCTCCACAATATTGTTATCCAAACCTGGCATGTCTTGGTAGGACCAAGAAAACACATCTACATACTCTCTGAGAAGCTCTAACATTCTTTCTTTGACCTCTAGGATAAGAAACGCTCCAATCTTGACTTCCTTTTTGTCTTCTTCATTACCCAAATTGATTATCTACACGGGCTTTTCGAACGGCTGAATGATCTTTTCATCGTGCTCAAGTAAGCGGGAAATTTCATTATGGATCTCTTCATTATCTTCTTCCTTGGCTCCAAAAATAGGAAATTCGAAGTTGGGAGGGGGCATAGGGTCATTGTTTTCGATGGTTAGGTCATGGATAAATCTGCACATATGATTTATGCTTTATTTTAGAAACCGATTAATGCGAAGGTTGTACACATATATATATATATATATATATATATATATATATATATATATATATATATATATATATATATATATATATATATATATATATATATATATATATATATATATATATATATATATATATATATATATATATATATATATATATTTGTTTATTATTACTATTTTCATTTTTGTTACCATTTTCCAGTAAAATGAAAATTAAAAATAGTATGGGGGACAAAATAACATTTTTATTTATGATTGGCACTACTTGAAACAAAATCCCAAACATCTTCTCTTTTTCCTTGGGCAAAGCAAAATGATTTATTTTAACATAGCTCGACACAAATACTCTCTCGCCTTGGTCAGAGTGAAAGGTTTTTCAAAATAGAACAAAGAATTACTTAGAAATATGCATCACAGAAGGAATATCAACAACAGTCCAGTTCTGGAAAACCACTCCATGCGCTACAAAGTCAGGAAAATCCTCTTCAGAATCATCTTTCATTATAGCATCAATTTCGGGCAGAATCGGATGGATAAAACCTGTGCTCCGTAAAACTTCTTGTATAGGACGGGTAACTATATCTTGCTTAGCTCTTGCAGACACGGGATAAAAACCAAGACCTTCTCCAAACTTGTTCTTGGGAAAAGTCAACACCAGGCCCCATCCTTCAGCCAAACCACTCTCACCCACTTGTCGTGCATCCTCAAGAGAAGAAATAGATGCCCCTTGCTTCTTTACTTCATTATTAGCGACATAGAGTGCTTGGAACTGGGTTCCAATAGCCTCATCAGCATCAATGTAGGAAAAAGATGACAAGTGGCTTACCACCATAGCTTGTTCTCCACCAATTGTTAGCAGCTTTCCATTCCTCACAAACTTCAATCTTTGATGGAGCGTGGAAGTGACTGCCCCTGCATAATGGATCCATGGGCGACCCAGTAGGAACCTGTAGGCAGCATGAATATCCATTACTTGGAAAGTAATCTGGAAAGTATGCGGACCAAGTGTCATGGGGAGATCCACTTCACCGATGAAAGTTTTCCTAGAACCATCAAACGCTTTGACAATTACGTCACTAGGTTCATATGAGCACCTTGATGTGAAAGTCGAGATAATGTAGTTTTGGGCACTACATTTAATGATGAGCCTCTATCTACCAGCACACTTGACAAAGTATCATTTCCACAATTTATCAAGATATGCAAGGCCATATTATGGTTCCTTCCCTCTTCCGGAAGTTCTTCATCACTGAAACCGAGATTATTACATGAGGTAATGTTTCCCACAATTCCATCAAACTGGTCTACCATCACATCATGATCTACAAACGCCTGGTCCAAGACCTTCATTAAAGCTTCCCTATAGGCACTGGAATCTCTTAGTAAAGCGAGCACATAAATTTTGGAAGGAGTTTGCAATAGTTGGTCCACGATCTTGTATCCACTTCTCTTAATGAGTTTCAAAATCTCATCATCATCAAGATATGGGTTAGGTCCACTAGATCGGCCTGCCTCGACCCTTGGTTCAACGTTCATCATCGGAACTTCCACTGGTATAGGTTTTCTAACTTGAACTTCAGGACTTTTCGATGGGACAGTTGCAAAGATACGCCCACTCCTTGTGACTCTACTCACATTAGAAATATTTACAAAATATGGCATTGGTGGTATGGGGACTTCTACTCCATTCTCAATCATTGTGGCATTATATTTATATGGTATGACTTTGTCTGAGTTATAAGGCACGGGGCCAGGTGGACAAACAATCAAAGGAGAAACAGATGAAGCCTGACTATCATAAGCAATCTCCACTGGTTCAGGCATGTTGAACTGTGGCACTATAACATTCACCTCATCGTCTAGATCTCTGTCATATGTGATGGTAAGGACCCTTTGATCTAACAATTTATGAATGTCTTCTTTCACAATAAGGAAATCAATTTCTTTTGAGAAAAATTCGCAACCGTCATAATCATGTTGATGTTTAAAGAAGGCAAGTCTACTTAAACTTTGATGCATTCTGATCAGTGAGTCCCTTATATGCTCAACTTGGTAGACTCGGAACTTTCCAAGACATTCGTGCACCATGTTTATCGATGCTGCCCCATGTTGAGGAAATGGATTTGCTTGAACATTTGGGTTAACATCTTTAAAAGAAAAAATACCACTCTTGATTAACCTCTAGACATCTACCTTTAAAGCAAATAAATTTTCAATATTATGTCTTGGCGAACCTTGGTGATATGCACATAATTGATCAGCCTTGTACCAAGGGGAAGTATTATTTGGTGCAATAGGAGGAGGTTTTGTTGTTATGAGATACTTATGGATCAAAGTGTGGAACAAATTGGTGTAAGTCATTGGTATTGCATCAAATTGTGGTTTTCTCGGTGAACGATTATGATTGTTGAATTTAGGAGCCTATTGTCGAGGAAGTTGCTAAAACTGTCGTTGAATTAGAGAGGCTGGATGGGCTAGAATTACCATTGTTGGGTGGATAGCAGGAGTGACTTCTGCAACGTGTGAATATCCTTTTCTAGGCCTTCCAGGAAAAACTACACTAACATCTTGTTCCCTCCTCTTGGAGAAGATACTCCCAAATTTCTTAACACCCTAGATGTACCACCTTCCTTGGCTAAACACCCTTCACGGATTCCATCTTCAAGTTGTGTGCCCATGTTCACCATTTCAGTAAAGTAGCTAGGCGCACTTGTGATCATTCTCTCATAGTATAAGGAAACTAATGTTTTCAGAAAAATCTTCGTCATTTCTTTTTCTTCGAGGGGAGGATAGATTTAAGCGAAAATCTCATGCCACCTTTTGGAATACTCTTTAAAATATTCTCTATCCTTCTGGGACATAGCTCAGAGTAAATCTCGGTCCCGGTCCATGTCAACATTATACTTGTATTGACTAACAAAAGCCTCACTGAGGTCATTGAAGTTGCGGATTTGGGTGCTATCAAAACCCATGTACCATTCATGGAGGCACCAATTAAGTTGTCCTGGAAGTAGTGAATTAATATCTTGTGATCATTAGAGTTGATGGACATGTTTCTCACATACATGGTTAAGTGACTTTGCGGACTTGCGTCACCTTTGTATTTTTCAAAGTCTGGCACTTTGAACTTAGCTGGAATTTTCACGTTTGGGACCAAACACAAGTCAGGAGCATTTTTCCCGAACAAGTCTTTCCCTTTAAGTGCTCTAATTTCCCTCTGCATTTCTTGGAATTGGTCTTGGAACTCCTCCATCCTATCAAAGATGCCTAAACTTTCAGCAGGTTCATCATGATAAATGGGTTCATTTGTATATGGAATAGTGTGAACCACGAGAGCAGCAATAGTCATCACAGGATGAGGGAAAGATACCATAGGCTGGATCATAGGTTGCACAGTAGTCATCTCAGGTTGAGGAAAAGACACAATAGGTTGAATCATGGGTTGCACAGTAGACTGGTACCCTTCTGGCGTGAAATTGTAAGGCATACCCAATGGAAAACCTTTCGGTATTTGATGTTGTGGAGGGTTAACTTAAGCCAATGAGGCCGGAGCAGTGATGATCTCGGAAACTGCAGCAGTTTGAGCTTGAGCTTCAGTTGCCGAAGTCGATGGCTGATTCTGAGAAGCCATCAAGCTTTCCACAAAGCGATCAATTTTTTCATTCTAGTGCGAAGAGTAGTAACCTCCTCGCGAAGCTCATGATTTTCTTGCTCTAGATCTTCAATTCTCTTTCGACAATTAGCTCGAGTATTATACTGGTGAAACAGCTTGACAATATATCGGAGTGGAAAAAGAAGAAAGAATAAGACTCTAGAAAACATGTAAGATTGAACATTGAATGATGCATGATATGCGATGCAAATAATTATTTATTTTTATAGTTTTTCAAGGAACTTTAAAACTTTGATAACTTGCAAACATAAATGGTAAATAATTTTGGAACAATAAAACTCATTTCATTAATAAAAGCAATAAGTTACAACTTTGGAACATAAAATAGCTTTAAAGAGTTTTACAAAATGTCATAAGTAACAAAAGCTTGGGACGATGATCATTCAGAATCATCATCGAACAAAGGACCAAATGCTACTTGTAACTTGAGATTCCTAATCTTCTTTTCATAGAAGTCCTCCATCTCTGTCTTCTCGGCTACCAGCTGATCAACAACTTTCTTCCATGGATTAGGAATAGGAGTAACGCCTACTAAATCTTCTTTCTTTCTCTTATTTTCCTTAGCATATTTCTTGAGCAGTGCATCTTTCTGACGAAGCTTCTCATCACGATTAATAAACCAACCATATTGAATAAATAACATATCCTCCTTCTCCTTCAACTATCGAGTCAGGACCCTATTTTCATATTCTGACATACTATATTTTTTCTTCCAAGCATCTATTTCAGACTCCATTCTAGCCAGATTTTCCTGATACTCTTTCATGTTCTCAATATGAATGGTAGTAGATGATGGTGTAGCAACAAGGAATAAAGGTTTCTCAAGATAATAAGGCATCTTGAGAGCAAAAGCCCCAGCACGAACCTATTAAAAGTAAGGCTCCAAAGAAAAAACACCTCTCTGCCCTAACATGTCTCTTCCTTTTCTATGGATATGGCGCCAAGCCCTATCAATCTCCTCCTTAGCTGCTTTGTGATCTTTTCCTTGTTGGAGAAAGAAACTACTCTGATGAATGTTATTTGGCTTTTCCTTCATTGGGTATCCAAACTGGAGGCACGCAAGAACAGGATTGTAGTTAATTCCTACCTTCGTACCAAGAAGAGGCACATTGGGAAAACACCACAACTATCAATAATCTTCACATCAGAATAAGCTTGATTGTGCCAATCTATGTCGGAATGAGTAAGAGACTTAATTTTTGGCGCCTGTCATGGATCTTTCTTGAGATCCCAAAAAACACCAGACCTAGGTAACTGAGAAACATACCACTGGTATAAAAATGGTGTACAACAGATAATCATCCCACCTTGGTAGGAATTCCGAAGATGGATGGAATAGAAGGTATCTCCTAGCAGTGTAGGGACCAGATTTCTAATAAAAAAGATTCTAATGGCATTGACATCCACGAACTTATCGATGTTAGGGAACGAGAATAACCCATAAGTAAGCAAAGCAAAGAGAGCTTCAAAGGCGACAGTATCCTTTATCTCGGCGAAGTAACGTGCTTTCTTCAACAAAAATTGTGCAGGTAAACCTCGGATTCCTCCCTTGGTAGTGATGTTTTCTTCTATCTCAGACTTCCTTAAATGGGTAATTGTTGCCATCTCATGAGGCTTGGGTTCCCCTTCCAAACCGGAGAAAGGAACACAGTAGGTGATTGGTAGACCAAGTATATAATAATACTCTTCCAAAGTAGGCATCAACTAGTAATCAGGAAAAGTGAAGCATCGATACAATGGATCATAGAACTAGACCAACAAAATAAGGATGCCTTCCTTCATCTTGCATTTCATAAGAGGAATAATAGATCCATATTTATTTTGGAAATTCGTAGGGTTCTCAATCTTGGGAATCAAACTCTTCACCTCTTCAATCTCTGGATCCTTGAAAATGTAACTCCAAGTACTTCTTTTTCCAAAATCCATGGTAAAAGTACCTGAGATGTCTGCAAAAATCATTCTTAAGTTCCTTGAAAAACATGTTTAAAGAATGCTTATGGATGCATGAATGAATGATAACGCAACAATTACACATAAGTTCACGAACATGGGGTTCAAAGGTTCAACGCTACGAGCATGGAGTCAAAGGTAAAGACCACCCCAAGGTATGTACTAAAGGTTTAATCACACCTATAAAACAAGGTTATAAAAGTTCCTAGAGTCCACAATCCTCCTTCAGATATTACCAGCATCTCGATTACTTGGTAATTAGAAATATTCTCAAGAGAAACTCGTCTGTGTGTAGCATCGCGTGACAACTACTTCTGGATTACTCTGTTATAGTCTTCGCACTACACCTAAGAGGCCAAGACGGATTAAGGGTTATACGGTTCTCAACTTCTCTAGCTCCCAGGTCGAAAGCAATAACATCTTCCTGATTACTCGATAAACAAATACTACAGTCAAAGGGGCTTCCACCGAGTGGGGGATTTCATGTCTCCTTCTTCAGGATTACTCCCTCAAAGTTAACATGATTATACCGCCTGTCATATTCTTAAGCGTACTTTAGTCTAGGTATAGGACTTGTCCTTTATAAGTAACATCAACACCCAAATGACCACAATATATAACATATAATCAAACAAACAAACAAATAAAAACAAATACGACAAATTAGGCTTAACCCACTTAGGGATAGACCAGCAAGAGGTCAATCTCTCCCCAGCAGAGTCGCCAATTCTGTAGCAATAAAAAAAAATGTAACAGTGTAAATCAGAGATCTAGCTATCAATTAACTCGACTCGTAAAAAGAAAGAGTCATTACCACGCTTTATTATTTCCAAAGGAAAATGGAAAATAGCGAAATAAACCCTTTAAATATGCAATGTAAAGTAATACTTAAAAGTAATAAAAATACAATGCATTTTTTGAAAAAGATCTAAAGCTCGGGGGCTGGTTATACAATGGGAATGTACTAGCACCCAATACATCTGCGGTACTCTGCAGGAACCTTTTGAAATATCTGTTTTGGTTGAAATTGTTTGTTTGCTTAAAATGGTTTATTTGACTAAAAATGGGTGTGAATGAGATTTTGAAGATACGACGGCCTAGTGCCGAAGTGTTGACTTAAAAGGTATGACTTATAAAATTGAGTCTTTTAGGAAAATTAACTTAAGATTAACAAAAATAGTAAAAACAAAATGAATGAAGGGATTCGCTCAATCATATAATATGTATTTTGATGACATGAAGTCAACAAAGTTAAAACATTTCCTTTGAAATTTAGATGGACGAAAGATATAAAGATTAAAAAAAGTTAGTTAGAATTGAATAAATAAATAAAAATTAAATTATACTAGCATGTATTTAAATAAACAACATAAATTAAATAAAATGATAATTTATACTAGCATGTATTTGAATAATTAAATAAATAGCATATTTTTATATTTTAGCATGTTTTTATATTTTATAATGGCATTAAATAATTATATGTATAAAATAAACTAAATTTAATATTATTGGGAAATAAGGCTAAAAGAACAAAATTAAAAAGCCCCAGCAAGGGTAGAACTCGAGTCCCTTAAGTTGCAATAGACATGCCTTGCGAACTGAACTATGTTATCTATCTGTTATATCTATGTCCTAATTAAAATATAAGGGGAATAATGATAATGGATTGGGCCAACAGGCCCAATGGGGCTGACACGGTTTGGAAGAAACAAAAGAAAATTTTTGGAAAGCCTAAAATCAAAAGTAGCGTCGCGGCTGGGAGTATTGGGAAGGGAAATGCAGATTAAATTATTATTACCAGTAAACTCTTATGCTTATTGTGAAACAAAACTAAAACACACACACTATCTCTCTCTCTCCCCGAGTCACCTTCATTCATCATCAACACATCACTCTTCCTCTCCAAAAATTCCTCTTTGGTTTCAAATATTTGACAATAGCTTCAGCTTGTTGGCTTGATTCCTTTGAGATATGAACGGTTCCAACAATGTAGACATCACAAACACCACCCTTTGTCGTAGACTCGCATGAAAGCATGATGGAATTTTCGACAGCTCCTCTGGTAGTTCCACTCGACGGTGCTTTCATTCCCTCCTTTCTGTTTTCGGTGACTGTTCTCCTCCATAGTTGGGAGTAGTTTTATTAGCACAAATTTGCAAAAACCTAGCTTCTAGCTTTTGTTTCAAATCATCAAAAGATCGAATCTCTGTTTACTTTCATACTTCCCCACTTTTTTGTTTTTCCTCTCCTTGAGTATTTCATGTCATTTTTTTGTCCATGAAGATGGCTTTTAATAGAGAAAGAACAAGGTATTTAGGGGGGGGGGATAGTAGAATATTTGAACTGTTTTGACAAACTATTTTGATGCCTTCTTCATGCAGTTTTTCTTTATTCATTTTGATGCAATTTCTTGGCTGTTATGTTGCAGGGCAGCAGGCTGTAGGAGATTGGTCTAGGCTGATTTTTTAGCAGTTTTACATCAGTTTTTGTACTGTTACAAGCTGTTGTTTTTTTGGACTGGTTTATGGCATTTTTGGGCAGAATCTGGACTATTATAGGTTATTATTTTGGACAACAAACTACCACAAAAATTGGACTGTTATTGTAGGGGGCTGCAACGTGATATTGGACATAAAACAATAAAACAAAGATAATAGTAATAATAACGATAAAAGGCAATTTGTTAGTAATACAAAAATAAAAGAATAATAATAATAAAAATAAGATGCAAACAAAATTAATTTTATTTTGATTTTAATATTAACTCAATTTTTAAAAATTGAATTAAAATTAGAATCAAATCAAAATTAATATTGTATTAAAAGAAGTTAAAACTATAATGGCTAAAATAAATAAAAAAATGTAAAATAAAGGAAAAAGATATTAACTATATTTTTGAGATTTTTTTGGATTAAAATTTATAATAAAAAACATAAATCTAAATGAAACGAATAAAACTATAATAATTTTTTATAATTTTTTAATTAAGAATTGCGAAGTTAAAATACTATAATGCTAATTATAAATATTTTTGTGATTTTTCTAATAATTCGATAGTAAAAAGTGACATGAACTTAAATATTTATATTTTTTTATTTTTAAATAAGACAAAAAAATGATAAATAAAAGACGGAAAAAAGGTGTGATATGCACGATTTGGTAAAGGTTGGACAAGACATGATCAAATTCCATTAAATTCATAAAGCGACTTCTAACATTTTCATTCTTTCGTGGCTTTTCAAACTTAATCAACTCTTGACTTGTAGACAAAAGTTGTAGATGTTGTCAAGGAGAATCATATGTAAAAGAACCAATAAAAAAATGTCAAATTTTGAAGAAGTTATGAATTTTTGAAATCTGACTCGAGAAAAATGGCAAAAATAGGTTGAATCGCCTGTGAACACTTGTTATGCAATAAAGCAGATAGGAGGTGGGATCTTAGGTCAAAAATTAGGGTATGACAGTAGGAAATGAAGAGCATGCGCTCGAAGTCGCTGTTTAAAGACCTGTAGCAGGCATTCTGCATTTATTTTTCTATTTGTGTGTTCTTCATGTGTTTACATTTGTTCCAAAGACCTCAAAAGAGGCATCCCATTCCCATTCCCCATTGTATGTCATACTTAGCTTGCGTAGTACGCCGACGCTTTAGAGTGTGCTTACTCTTGTATCAACTCGGTCAAGTGGAAAAGGGTTTTGCAACCAAACCCCGGAACTTTATCTTGAGATCACGTTGGTCAACGTTGATGCTCTGTTCCTGCTCATATAATCTTATATCGCCTACCTAGATGACATGATATCTTTGTTTGGTGTTTAGTCGCTTTGAGTGTGCACATTCCCCCTTCTATACTTCTTTCCTCGGTGACATGATACCTTGGTTAAGAGTAGCATTCATGACCCTATTCTTTCCTATATGACACGATATTTATGGTCAGGAACATCCCCCATCATACCTTGATGATGCGATATCACGATTAGGTGTCCCGCTTCCTTTATCAGGCCTTGATGACATGATATCATGATTATGGTTCCCTCTTACTTCCTACCTTGGTGACATGATACCATGGTTATGTGTGTTCTACTTAAGTAAGTGGATACTTCTCAAGCATTTGTTTTGCTTGCTTTCATGACTATGTTAAGTGCTTGTTTGCTTGCATGATTCTTGTTTTGCGTGTTCACATGCTCCCCATGGGACTCTTAGTTCTTTCTTGGGTAAGATCAAACTAAGTAGACCCTAGGATGTTTATCCATGTATGCTAACATTATATAGGTTCTCTCCATCTTTATCCTGATTGTTCGTTCAAAGATCTATTGCTCGGGCTACAAGAGATAAAATGCAAGGCATGGTTGAAAGATTGAGAAAGGAAAGTAAACAATCAGCCGGTTACCACCCTGGGTCAAGATCATAAGGCTTTAACCGGGTTTTGGGATCGGAGGATCATGTAATCAGTAATGAAAGAAGATGAAGAGGCAGCAACCGAGTTCATACCATGGATCCAGAGGTTACTCTATGCCCGACATTAATGAAGCCATTATGCAATGGCCGGTCCATTGAGGGCATAATCGCTCATTGTTATACAACGGTGCATGTTATGATAATAGCCACCATTGGGGATGACAAACGTTACTTGCCTTTAAGGAAACTCAGTTACATAACATGGAAAGGCATAACAGTTGCATGTAGTAATCAATGAGGTTCAAGCACCTTTATATATAGGGCTCCCGACTGAGGGGTAAGAAAGACACATCGCTTGGAGCTTATGCATACTCATATAAACCTCTGAATCCCTTAATATCATAAACAACATCATCTCGCTCATTTAAGGCACTCCCTGTCATCCAATGAGGAATAGGGAAATCTCATATTTGGTGTTTAGCAAGAATATTTGGCGCCTGGTAAAACTATCCCAGGCTGCATTAACCAACCTTTCAACAATGTCTTCTAAGGGGGACCCTCCTCCAGACATGGTGCAACTATTGGCCATGATAGATGATCTTCGCTAACAAAATGATACACTACAAGCCATTTGGGATGATCAGGTTCCATAGAACTTCAAACCCCCGACATTTGCAACTTACGACAGCAAGTCCGACCCCCATGAGCATATTATTTCCGTCAATATATAATGGCAATAATTGGGGCTCATGATTCACTAAAGTGTAAGTTTATGGTCGGCACCTTCAGGGAATTGGCCCTGAGATGGTACATGAATCTCCTTATATACTCTATTGTCTGCTACCAAGACTTCACCAAAATGATGGTCAGCAGTTCTTGGCGAGCTGACATCAAAAGGTGTCGACTACAACATTTTTTAATGTCTGCCAACTCCCATCAGAATCCCTGAGGGATTACATGGTCCAATTCAACGAGGTAACCATAAAGGTCTCTCATCCCAATCAAGAGATCTTTGTGGTAGTTTTCTAGCACGGTCTTCGGGCAAGAAAATTCAACGAGTCACTAGCCTAGAAACTGGCTGCCAGCATGGACGAGATAATCACTCGGGCTGAATGCTATGTAAAGGGAGAAGAAAGAAATATGGAAAAAATAACTAGATATGCTAGAGAAAAAGGAAGAACCCGGGAAGAAAGTTCCGGGAAGAAGAATGAGCAGAGCAGGTCTCATGATCAACCACTACCTCAAGAACGGCCTCCCTAACAATCATCCCGGTGACCTTTGGTTTCGGAAGAAGACCTGACTCCTCTAAATTCCAAAAGAGAGGACATCTAGAAGGATGTGAATCACCCTAACTTACTTCCCAGACCGTGGCGTCCCAAAGGAGTAAACACAATCTTGGGTGATGACCATGAGGCATCGTGTGTGTATCATCGAATCTAAGGACACCTGTTGTACCCCAAAATTTTCCCTCCCATATTCCTCAAGATTTGACAAGAATAATTCTCAAATTACTCAAGATTGCTCAAGGATTGCACAGTCCAAATACCTCTTAAGCCAGCTGAAATTAGGGTTTTGGTTCTTTCAAGGAGTTTGAGGTTTTCAATGGTTCAATCAAGTCTCATAGGCCCATATGCATTCTCAAGCACCTACATGCCAAGTTTCAAGACTCACAGGGCCAATTTGCACAGTCAAAAGCTTCATTTGACCTACAATCAACTGCAGGGGCAAAATGGTCATTTTGTAGTCAAAAGTCAGAATTTTTGGTCAACATCTCACTTTGAGTACACAATCATCATTTGATCAAGTCTTGATCATGATTCCACAAGAATGACTCAAAAATCATCAAGATGCAAAAAGTTACTATTTTTGGACAGTAGAAAAGTCAACTGTATCTTAACCAGGGCATAACTTTTTCATGGTTCATCCGAAAAATCCCATCCAATGCTCATTTTGAAGGGGATGACATTTCCTACAATCCATCTTCACACTCCAAGTCCAAGAAATGCTCTCACAAAAAGTTATCAATTTCTACATTATAGGTCAAATTCAAAAGTCAACAAAAATGCACTTTAAGTCAAAGGTTATAACTTGAGGTTGGTAAATCCAAATGACATGGGACCAAAGGAATTGGTTAGAGAACTTCAAGAAATTTCCAAAATGTCCAAGAACATGTTCATATGATCAAAATTGAGCATGATATGCATTGGAGAAGTTGGGAAATTTTTATGAATTTGCAAAAGTCAACTTTGCTCAAAATACCTTATTTTTGCTAATGGGCCTCAAATTTCTTGTTGAAACTTCATCCATGGCCTATGCACGACCCATCAAGCTTAATTGAATTTATTTTCTTATTTTTTATTAATTAATTAGATTTTTAATTAATATTAATTCATTTAATTAATTTAAATTGTAGGAAAATACAAAGATTTGGTTTTTCAATCTTTTTGTGAAGCAAATATGACCTAAAAAGGCTGGCAATTTCGTGCACCAAGTCAAAGATGCAAAATCTCCAAAATTGGCAACTTTGTTCAATCATGAAAATGCAAAAAGATTTGATTTTCAATCAAATATTCAATCATCATTGCAATGGATTTTTGTTCAAGATTTTGACCTAATTCCATTCCTCTATATATATGCAAGCAAACCCTGATGCAAGACACGTGAGAGAAGCTGCAGAAAAGCCATAGCATATTGAAAAATTTCCAAGAAAACTCAAAACTGACTTTGGCATTCTAGAGCGATTCAAAGGTTTTTATTGATTCTAACACATTGCAGGAGGTCCCAGGGATAATTTGCAATTGAATTCACGTGCTAAAACTCAAGGAATCATCACGCATAGAACCACAGTTTGCCACTTTTTTTCAGAATCGTAACTCCTAATTCATGCACATATAACATATTTTCTTGATTGTTTTGCGTTGCTAGGGACTGTACAAAGCTAATGGTATATCTTAATTGAACTGAAACGCCATAAATCCAAAGATGCCATAGTTGAATTTTTAGGGTTCATAAGCTTTGAATTGGGGATTCCTAAACCAGGAAAAATTGAGACCACTAAGGCACATGGTTGGAATCCTGAGAACCAGACGAATCCAAATCACCCATTGCGAAATATTTATATGCATTGTATCTCCATTCGCTATTATTCCTTGTTGTAGTTTGTGGGGGTTAAAAACCCCCGCTATCTAATATGTTTTTATGCAGAACGAAGGAAGAAGACAAGGACGTGTTGACACTCCATTGGTTTATTCAAAAACACGGGCGTTATTTTTCTTTTTCAGCATATTGACCAATTTCTTAATATAATAATTGTCACTTGTTTCAATAACAATTAAAGCAGGTGGTTGGAGTGGTTAAGGCATTGGCTTGGAAATGTTGGGACCTGGGTTCGAATCCCAGGTCCCCCAAAATATTTGTTTCTATTATTCTTTGCATAATCACATACAGGTCTCTAACACGTGATCCACTATGCACCTCACATCCCAGGCGCCAGATGTCTACAGGCACAAATCTAATGGCCATGAGATGATGATCATCATACTCCCAGTCAACCATGCGCATGGAGGAGCCAGAAAGTCAAACAGGCTTGAGCAATTGGGCTTCAAAATTTCTAACACACCTCCTGATTTGGGTCATCACCCCCACAAGTTTACTTCTTTTCTTTTTTTTTTCTTTTTTTCTTTCTTTTTTTTCTTTCTTTTTTATTTCTTTTATTAATTATTATTATTATTATTATTAATTAACATAATTAATTATTTTCATAATAAAAATCAGAAAACTAAAATATAATATTTTTAATTATTATTATTATTTATTAATTTCACCTTTAATTTATTATTTTTGTAAATAAATACTAACAAATTAATTTAGTCTTTTTTTAATTAGGTTAATTTCAAATATTTTTTGCAATAAATAAAATAAATTAGAATTAGGGTTTTTACTAACTTTTGACTACTTTTTATTTATTTCATTAAAACATAAAAAACCAAAAATATTTATTTTAATTAATTAATTAGTTTTAGGTTTAATTTAATTTAAATGCAAAATAATGAAAAACTTCTTTCTTTCTCAAAAAAGGGTCAAAACCCTAAGGACTTCTCTGATTCAATTCTTCCCTCGCGCATATTCTTTTTGATTCGTATTTTTGATCCATTATTATGTAATTGCTCCGAGGATGTAATAACTTTAATTAGGAATTTTTATCGCTTTCTTTTAATTTTCCCTCAATTTACTTTTCAAGGGTTTGTTTTTGGCGATGTAAATACCCGACGCCTTGTAATAGCGTAGATTTACTTTCCACAACTATTAACTGCTAGATGTATGTTAATTAGGCTATGCATGACAAGATATGTATGAAATTAAAATCAACCCGTAGCTCACCATAACATGTGCAAAGAAAACTTAACTGAATCCTGACACACTCGCACATGCCACTCTTAGGGTACGCCTCACTTGGTTGCCTCGACGTGGTCATTGAGTATAAGGTGTTTTAGAGGTCGCCCTCTTGTCTCAAGATCTAATTTGCCTCGAAACGGTTGCCTCGGATAAAAAGGATCTAGGACACTAGGGTTACCGCTAAGGCGTGTAAGTCTCAGAGTGCCTAAGAGGGGGGGGGGGGGGGGGGGTGAATTAGGTCTTATAAAAATATTCGGTTTTATGAGAATGCTTGGTAGTAATTTTGGTTAAGTGTTTGAAGGTTTTGATGATATCTTTATCTTTTCCTGATTATGATGATGAAGGCGATAAATGCGGAAAAGTAAAGAACACGGTGATATATCCTGGTTCCCCTCACAATCCGAGAGTACTCCAGTCCCCTTTCCAACACGAAAGAGATTTCACTATAGTTAGAATGATTGTACAACCTATGCTTACTATCTAACCTATAGGGTGATCAAAGGTTCTTAACACCTTTAAGACCAAACAAACACTAATGTGAATGAAGAACAATCCTCTTCAAATCACAACACTTACTTCCAACAATCCTGGATAGTAAGGGAAAAACCCTTAAGTAATAAAATGATTTAGTTTGAAGTATATGGAGAGCTTTATCAATCTTCAATTGATCTTATTCTTCAATATAAAAACAATTCTCAACAATGTATATAAATGTTCACAATGTATGAATGAAACTTGTAATGATAATGAAAGAGTATATGGCAAGTTTCACAAAATTATGAACATATGAAAGTTTAAATTCAAATGTGAGTAAAGTGAGAAAATTGTTAATGAAGAAGTATATTTGTTAATTTGAAAATTAAAGTATTGAACATTTATTGTTTGAAAATGTTATATGTGTTCTTGTTTGAAATCTGAAAAAATCTGCATTTTATAAAGTTGTAAGAACCTCTTCATTCATGCCAATTCATGTGAAAAGTTGCAATGCATTCATGAAAAGATACCACTTGAAAAATGTTCAAAAAACAAAGTAAAAGCTGCATTGGTTTGCTAGGAACCGGTTCCGATACTGATAGAACCCGGTTCTTAGTGAACGTTAGAATTTGAAATTCAAAAATTACACGCAGGAACCGGTTCCCCTATTGGTACAACCCGGTTCCTGGTACAAAATCCAGGGACATGTTTTTTGAGAAAAGCTTGAACCCGGTTCCCTGTTAGGGAGGAACCAGTTCCTAAAGGTTTATTTTCAAAAATACATTTTGAAAGATATTTCAAACAAAGTTTTTATTGATGTTAAAGTTATGGAATATGTATATGTTGATGAATGCATATTGTGAACATATATATTCAAGATTTAAAGAATTATTTATACCATATTGACATCTGATGATTTCTTCAATAATTCTTCAATAATCTTCAAGACTTTTATTTGATGTTGATAAGCTTTTTGCACATCCTTTGAAAGTTGATGTCCATGTTGTCTTCATCAAAACACATGCTTTAAATATGACTTGAGAAGCTTGCAATTACATTCTCCCCCTTTTTGATGATGACAACCAAGTCTTGAAAACGATTTCTTGAAATGTTCATGTTGTTTTGTGTAGCAAACATGTTGAGCAAATGCAAGGCTCCCCCTAAATTGTATGCTCCCCCTAAGTCCATGATTCTTTGAATTTTGGAGTGAGTTTGATATTTATTTGGGCCTGCAATTTCTTTGATACAAAACAACACACATGCATACTCTTCTCCCCCTTTGTTAACATAAAAAAGGATGGGGAAAAAGAGTGAAATAGATACATATAAAAATTAAGACGTGTATCTTAAGAGAAACATTTAGATATCACCTTCATCCAAAATACCAAGTTCTTTTCCAAGCTTTTTGTTCTTGATGGACCAAAGAGATTCATGTGTAACAATTGTAGTGGTCTTGTAGTAGACACCATATTCTTAGATTTGAAAGTTGTTTTGGTCTGTTTGCCCTTTTGGCATGCATTACATAATTTGTCCTTGATGAACTTCATCTTTGGTAGACCAATAACTAAGTCATGCTTAACCAATTTGTTCAAGTGCTCCATGTGAATGTGAGCGATCCTCTTGTGCCATAACCAAGCGTCATTGTTGTTTACCATAAGACATTGTACCTTCAGAGACAAATCATCTAAAGTAATCATAAAAGTATTGTTAGTTCTTATACCTTTGAGTTTTACCTCATTGGTGACTTCATCAATAATCAAGCATTCATCTTTTGTAAACTTGATCTTGAAGCCTTTGTCACAAAGTTGACTTGTACTTAGAAGTTGTCTTTTGTTTTTCAACATAAAGTACATCTTCAATGGATATGAAAGTTAGTGTATCAACTTTTCCAATGCCAAGAATTCTTCCTTTAAGGTATTTCCCATATGTGAAATAATCCTTGGACTTGAACTAGATTTGAAAGTTAGTGTATGTCTCCCATCATATGCTTTGAACAACCACTATCAAGATACAAAATATTGTATGTGGTCTTCAAGCATACCTACAAAACAAATTAAGTTTGATTTGGTACCCAATGTGCTTTGGGTCCATCATAGTTAGTTCCTTTCTTAACCCACACATAATGCCCACTTGCCATACTAAAGTTTCTAACATAGCAAGCATTAGGTGTACAGCCTTTAATACCACAATAAAAACAAGTAGGTTCAAATTTACTTCTATATCTATAAGGATAAGATTTTTTCTTATGAAATGTTTTCTTTTTCGATACATTAGCCTTTTTCTTTTGATGATTATGAACAACTTGCTTCTTTTCTACTTTCTTGGGATTGGAACTATTACTAGCCTTTACAAAAACAGTGGGATTGTTACTTGGTTTCTTAGAATTCACATAACCAAGACCCCTTTTATCATTTGGATAACGTTGTTGGCTTAGTAATCCTTCCAATCCTATTTGTCCTTTTTCATATCGTTCAATGACTCTTTTCAATTGAACAATTTGAAAGACATTTGATTCACACTTGGAGCATGCAAAGTTTTCCCTTTCTTTAATAAACTTTTGTTTTTGAAGATCAAAATCTTTAGTCATGGTGTCAATTTTTTCTAGACAAATTAAAAGTTCTTTTTCTTGATTTGACACCTTTTTGTATAAACTTTTGCATTCTCCCAAGAGTTCATCAATAGCACCTTGAACATCATCATAAAAAAGATTAAATTCATTACTAACCTCATTGTCTTCATCATCGGAATGATGCGATGCCATTAAGGCTAAATTTGCACGTTGATTGTTTTTGGAATCGGAAGATGAACTTTCCCATGCTATATATGCTTTCTTTGACTTTTTATCTTTATTTCTCTTGAAATATTTCTTCTTCTTTTCAAGTGTAGGACATTCACTTTTAACGTGTCCCTTTTCTCCACATTCAAAGCATATAATCTTCCTTATTGGTGCTTCTCTTTTTCTTTCTTTTCGTAGAACCTTTTCAATCTTCTTGATAAGATCATCATCTTCACTACTAGTGGATTCATCCTCTTGATTGCTATCATGATTTTTTATCCTTGTATTCAAAGCCATGTCTTTTGAGTCTTTTACTTGGATTTCATGCTTTTCGAGTCTTGCAAGTTCCGTCTCATATTCTTGAAGTTTGCCAAATAATGTAGCGGAAGTTATTGCGGAGAGACTCTTCTTTTCCGAGATTGCCGTTACCTTTGGTTGCCATTCCCTAGTCAATGATCTAAGGATTTTCAAGTTGAGTTCATCATTTGTCAAGGTTTTACCAAGAGCATTTAAGTGATTTGTCAAATGCACAAATCTCTTTTGTAAGTCAAGAATGGATTCTCCGGGCTGCATTCGAAATAGTTCATATTCTTGACTCAAGGTATTTAGCCTTGATCTTTTTACTTCAGTCGTTCCTTCATGATTTTGAACCACGGTATCCCATATTTATTTTGCTGTCTTGCAGTTCGAGACACGGAAAAATTCGTCCATACTGAGTGCACCTTGAAGAAGGTTTATTGCCTTTTTGTCATAGAGAACTTTCTTTTTATCATCGTCGTCCCATGCAGTTTTGGGCTTTACAGAACCAATGCCATTGATTAATGATATTGGAATAAATGGACCATTTTCAACAGCATCCCATGCTTCCTCTCCTTGTGCTTCTAAATGCGCCTTCATGCGTATTTTCCAGAAGTCAAAATATTCACCACAGAATAGAGGAGGCTTGTTGTTACTACCACCATCTCTGAAAACTGGTTGATGATTTGCGGAAGCCATTCTGGATCTTTAGGAACAAGTTACCTATAACTTGCTCTGATGCCAATTGTAAGTCTCAGAGTGCCTAAGAGGGGGGGGGGGGGGGGGTGAATTAGGTCTTATAAAAATATTCGGTTTTATGAGAATGCTTGGTAGTAATTTTGGTTAAGTGTTTGAAGGTTTTGATTATATCTTTATCTTTTCCTGATTATGATGATGAAGGCGATAAATGCGGAAAAGTAAAGAACACGGTGATATATCCTGGTTCCCCTCACAATCCGAGAGTACTCCAGTCCCCTTTCCAACACGAAAGAGATTTCACTATAGTTAGAATGATTGTACAGCCTATGCTTACTATCTAACCTATAGGGTGATCAAAGGTTCTTAACACCTTTAAGACCAAACAAACACTAATGTGAATGAAGAACAATCCTCTTCAAATCACAACACTTACTTCCAACAATCCTGGATAGTAAGGGAAAAACCTTTAAGTAATACAATGATTTAGTTTTAAGTATATGGAGAGCTTTATCAATCTTCAATTGATCTTCTTCTTCAAGATAAAAACAATTCTCAACAATGTATATAAATGTTCACAATGTATGAATGAAACTTGTAATGATAATGAAAGAGTATATGGCAAGTTTCACAAAATTATGAACATATGAAAGTTTAAATTCAAATGTGAGTAAAGTGAGAAAATTGTTAATGAAGAAGTATATTTGTTAATTTGAAAATTGAAGTATTGAACATTTATTGTTTGAAAATGTTATATGTGTTCTTGTTTGAAATCTGAAAAAATATGCATTTTATAAAGTTGTAAGAACCTCTTCATTCATGCCAATTCATGTGAAAATTTGCAATGCATTCATGAAAAGATACCACTTGAAAAATGTTCAAAAAACAAAGTAAAAGCTGCATTGGTTCGCTAGGAACCGGTTCCGATACTGACAGAACCCGGTTCTTAGTGAACGTTAGAATTTGAAATTCAAAAATTACACGCAGGAACCGGTTCCCCTATTGGTACAACCCGGTTCCTGGTACAAAATCCAGGGACATGTTTTTTGAGAAAAGCTGGAACCCGGTTCCCGGTTAGGGAGGAACCGGTTCCTAAAGGTTTATTTTCCAAAATACATTTTCAAAGATATTTCAAACAAAGTTTTTCTTGATGTTAAAGTTATGGAATATGTATATGTTGATGAATGCATATTGTGAACATCTATATTCAAGATTTAAAGAATTATTTATACCATATTGACATTTGATGATTTCTTCAATAATTCTTCAATAATCTTCAAGACTTTTATTTGATGTTGATAAGCTTTTTGCACATCCTTTGAAAGTTGATGTCCATGTTGTCTTCATCAAAACACATGCTTTAAATATGACTTGAGAAGCTTGAAATTACAAGGCGTCCTACTATTGCTTTAGTGACCACCTGTCCCATATAATCGAATTGACCCGAAAACTCCAACGACGGTGCTACCTACTTCTCAATAGTGGGATAGTACTGTCTAAAGGACATTTACACAGCTTAATTTCTTTTGAGTAGGTAGAGGTTCTCAGGTACTTGCTCTTTCAAAACAAAAACAACTTTTCGCACTTACACTTTTCTGACAAAAGTTTTCAAACAACACTTCATACACTCTTCAGGACTGATACAAGAGTTAAAACGAAGTTTTCAAAACAAACTTTTTTCAAAACCCACAAACACAAGAAAAGCAAAACATTTTATAAAACATAGTGAGCAAGTACCTAAGAGCCCGTGGATAACCACGGATAGAAAGGGTGCTAACACCTTCCCTTTCTATAATCTACCTCCCGAACCGAGAAACATCTCGAAAAGGAATTTTGTTGTGCTTTTGTCCTTTCCTTGTTGGAGAAAATAAAAGACGGTGGCGACTCTTGCTTACCGTGACATTTCGCGAACCAGCATTCCAAAACAGTCAGTTCTATTTCCACCGATCACAGAACTGACGACTCTGCTGGGGAATCATTAATAAGTGAGGTGTACCTTAGGATTAGATCATTATATATTTTCAATTGAATGCTTTGTATGATTTATATTTGTGGGCTTGTATTGGAGTTTCATAGATCCTAACCCGGATCTGGGGAATACCCTTTAGGTAGCAATAAACTGTGAGGGACCTGTCCGGCGTAGACCGACACGGGTGAAGCAGTAGCTACGTTGGTGTGACACCTTGGTCTGTACCGATATCCCTTGTGTTGGAACGAGGAGAATATGGGTCTTCTGAGGAGTCATTAAGCACCAACTGACCTTAGAACCTTAAATTGAACCAACTTGGCCATAGAACAGTAGCAGTATGCTACGCTCATTGAGGCTAAACTCTCGTGATGGTTCCGGCCGCAAGAAAAGGTTGCTAAGCTGGAGTTATGATCGATTGAGGGTAGTCAGTGATATTGAGATCCTCTAGAACCCGATTACTATTTTCTAGGACAGGTCTTAACCAACTGAAACTGAAAGAGGGTAGTACCTAAACTTCATGCTGGCCTGAACTCTAAGGGCTGTCTTGTGTGACTTGTGTGCCTTACCATGTTTGCCTTTTGTGAGTACTTGTGGTGTGCCTTTATCATAACATCATACCATCATAACATTGCATGCATCCTGCATAAGGACTAACCCATTTCAAAGACAAGAGGGCTTCATCTTTGCTCTGTTTTGTAGGACATCATGATGCATATGCGAAGGAATACTATCTGGATCAACATTGTTCAACCACCTGCTTTGCTTACAGAATTGGTTGATAGGATTCCAAATGCTACTTCCTTCATCAAGAGGCATGGTTCTCTTCTCGGTTTAGTCACTTCAAAGTGGGACCAACAATTGATGAGTGTCCTGGCCCAGTTTTATGATCCGCTATACCATTGCTTCACCTTTCAAGACTTCCAGCTGGTCCCTACCCTGGAAGAATTCTCTGATTTGCTTGGTATCCCTGTTTTGGAACAAACTCCATTCACTGGTTGGGAAAAGACTCTTAGGCCTAAGGAGATTGTTGCAGCCCTTCCTTTGACCAAAGAAGAGGTAATGGCTAACTGGGAGACTAGAAGCGGAGTTAAAGGCTTTTTGGCTAAGTTTCTGATTGGCAAAGCTAATAGTTTCTGGAATGACTTAGACTTCAGGGCGTACGAAGACATCCTGGCTCTCTTAATCTATGGTCTAGTATTGTTTCCAAATCCTGATACCTTTGTTAATGTCAACGCCATAAGGATCTTCATCTCTCGGAATCCTGTACCCACTCTCTTGGGTGATATCCTACAACAACTCTATGCTCGTACTGCCCGAAGACGGGGAACTTTGTGGTGTTGTGCTCCTTTATTGGTGAGGTGGTTTATTTTGCACCTCCCTAAGTTCGTGCTGAAGAACAAAGAAGGAAGGGGCTGGGCTCATAGGATAATGTCTCTCACTGATAATGACATCATTTGGACTCTCAGAGGTTTAGATAAGGTGGCTGTTATTGACCGTTACGGAGAGTATCCTAATGTTCCTTTGATCGGAACCCAGGGGGGAATCTCTTATAATCCACGTTTAGCTCTTCGTCATTTTGGAAGAGCCAGAAGAGCAGGGCCTCATGAGATGTTGTTATCTCACATCAGTTTTGAGTTTCAGGTAGATAGTGACGAGCTGTGTCGTATATTCATCCGGGCTTGGGATAGAAATCACAAGGCTGAACCATATGAGTTGGGACCAAAGACTTCTCTACCAATGGAATCCTACTTCAGATGGGTCCGCATCCGTGCTCAGAAGTTAGGTATGCCATACGAAGCTGTCAGACCTATTACTCTTGAAGTTCCTGATAGAGACGGGGTTCCTCCAACTGTTCTCCATCCTCAGATACCCACTGATATTGGTACACTGAAGAGGTCTTGGGT
Organism: Vicia faba; assembly: GCA_948472305.1. Lineage (NCBI taxonomy): Eukaryota > Viridiplantae > Streptophyta > Magnoliopsida > Fabales > Fabaceae > Vicia > Vicia faba. The sequence goes on along the minus strand of OX451735.1, from coordinate 1,363,643,259 downwards.
GCAACTGCAGGAAGAACGGGATTCTTATCGGGAAAGGTTCAACGAACAGGAACAAAAGATTCAGAAGCTGACGAAGCAATTGGAGAACGAGCGGATCCTGAATGACTATATCCGTACTAAGAAGAAGAGGCCATGGGAGCATTGATGGACACTTGAATGTTTCTTTTACAACTTTTATTTACTTTTCAGTATTTTCCATTTTTGTAACGCCTAAGGGCAATGTGTTGAACAATTTGAATTCCAAAGTTAAAGATAATAAAGTGTGTTTCCTTTTTGTCTACAAAGTTGAATCCCTATTGTCTTTGAAAACATAAATCATACGCATTTCATTCCATCATATGCATAATAGGTACCCTTTTACAGGTCACTTATCTTCTTCGCTGTTTATTTCAGCAATCATCATGACTTTTGAACCTTCCACTGAACAAGCTATCAAGGCCCTCCAGGCCCAGAATGCCAAGTTCCAAGAGTTGGTTATGAGCTTAGCCAAGGGTCAACAGGAGTTGAAGACCCCGATTCTGAAGAAGAAGAAGAAGAGGACCGTCTTGTTCAACACTGGACGCAGATTTGGGAATGGACTGCAGAATGAGGTTGAGCTGACTACCTCATCTGTAGGGAAAGACAGTCCACAAGAGAGAAGGGTTCTTAGTCCTGTGGTCTCCGACAACGAGACAGATTATGATGAAGAACAATACCCTCCTGCTGAGGATAGGTACAAATAGCTGGAGGACCGCCTAAGTGCTATGGAGATTCAAAATGTGCCCAGGTTGGACTTTGGAGACCTAGGCTTATCCTCTGGGGTGGTGATTCCCCATAAGTTCAAGGCACCTGCTTTTGCCAAATACGACGGAGCTTCCTGTCCTAAGCTGCACTTCTGGTCGTATGTGAGGAGGATCCAACCTTATACAGCTGACAAGAATTTGTGGATCCATTTCTTCTAGGACAGTCTTTCAGGGATTCAACTCGAATGGTTCTATCAGATGGATGGAGCCAGTATTTGTAACTGGGAGGATTTGGCTATTGCGTTCTATAAGTAGTATCAGTATAATTCCGACCTCGCTCCTACGCGTACCCAACTCCAGGGTATGTCACTAGGGACGGGTGAAGGATTTAAGGAGTATGCTCAAAAGTGGAGAGACCTTGCTGGAAGGGTGCAACCACCTCTGACTGACCGTGAGCTTGTTGATATGTTCTTGGGGACCCTGTCTGGTCCGTTCTTCAACCATTTGATTGGAAATTCTTCTGCCGGGTTTACAGACCTTATCTTGACTGGTGAGGGAATTGAAGCTGGTATCAAGTCTGGGAAGATACAGAAAGGTGCCTCCTCGAGCACTGAGAAGAAACCGTTCAAGAAGGAATCCAGTGCTGTCTATGGTTCAAGGAGACAGAATAAACCAGAACGCTGCCAAGCTGTCAACGCGGTGGTAATTTAAAAACCTGCTGCTGCTCCTCAGCATCACAACCAACAAAGGGGTGAGAGACCTAGAAGGAAGTTCACTCGACTCAGCATGACCTTGTCCCAGATATTGCCACAGTTACTGACAACCAATCTGGTGATTATAAAAGAAGCTCCGAAGGTTGTAAACACAACGTCCCCAAAGTACAATCCTAACGCCCGCTGCGCTTACCACTCTGACAGCCCGGGGCATACTACAGATGATTGTTGGGCTCTGAAGAATAAGGTTCAGGACCTAATTGATGCTAAAGAGATAGAGTTCGAGGCACCCGAAAGGCCCAATGTTGTGACTGCTCCCATGCCCAAGCATGGAGTGAATGCTGTAGAGGAAGACCTGTATGTAGCCTCTGTGGATGATATTGTTACTCTGCTATTGACTGTCAAGAAGAACCTGTTGCTAGCCGGTTTTTTTCCGGGATGTAGTGAAGGTTGCCATCTGTGTTCCGTTTCACCTACTGGTTGCCCATCTTTGAAGTCAGGTATCCAAAACCTAATGGATAATAAAGAGATCCTGTTCGAGAAGGTTGTTGTTCCTGCTACCCCTACTGAAGAAGTTTCCATTGTCACCATTTTCAACAATTCGCCCAAGGCTCCCTCAAAAAAGCCTGTCAAAATCATGCCTGTTCAGAAGATTGCTCCCATAATCATCACTATTCCGGGGCCTATTCCCTATACATCCGACAAAGCTGTCCCGTGGCACTATGGGGCAGATGTTTATATGCTCGGAGTTAAACAAGAGTCTGATACTAGTACCGGCGTCAGTAACATCACCGGGCCTGCCAAAGTCACCCGCAGTGGTAGACTTTTCTCACCAGATATTGCGCCACCAACCATCCAGAGACCTATTGTCATCACACCTACAAGTGTGCCTACTTCCCTTCCTGATCAAGTTCCTATGTCTACCCCTGCTGCCGAGTCATCTGACGCTCGGGGCAAAGGGATCGCTACTTATATGCCTGCCCAGACGGAGGCACCGAAGAAAACCACTGTTGAAGCTTCCAAGAAGGAGATGGAAGAGATTCTTAAGATTATCAAGAAGAGTGATTTCAACATAGTTGAGCAGCTGGGGCACACCCCATCTAAAATTTCTATGCTATCACTGTTGTTGTGTTCAGAGGCCCATGCCAAAGCTCTGATTACCTTCCTGAAGACGGCCCACGTGCCACAAGAGACGTTGGCTGATTAGTTTACCGATTGTGTGGCCAACTTAACTGCTGATAATGGTTTGGGTTTCTCCGACGCCGATCTGACTGCTAAAGGGAAGAACCATAACGATGCCCTGCATGTCTCCATTGAATGCAGGGGCACTACTCTTGCACATGTGCTGGTTGACACTGGTTCCTCGTTGAACGTATTACCCAAGAAAGCTCTAGACAGGCTGGATTGCGAAGGGTTGGAACTAAATCCAAGCAACATTATTGTCCGGGCCTTTGACGGGTCTAAAAGGATGGTACATGGCGAGGTTGATATTCCAATCAGGGTTGGTTCGCAGGTCTTCGATTCTACATTCTATGTGATGGACATCCGACCATCCTACTCTTGTTTGTTGGGTCGTCCATGGATCCATAAGGCTGGAGCTGTGACCTCCACACTGCATCAGAAGCTGAAATACCCGGTCAGAGGGAAGATTGTTACAGTGCAGGGGGAGGAGGAATACATGGTCATCCACCTCAACTCGTTCCGGTACATAGAGATGGATGGGGAATTCATTGAGACTCCATTCCAGCACTTTGAAGAGGTTCCTCAGACACTGGCATCAGCAGAGACTGTGATCGAAGATTCTTCTTTGAAGATGGCTTCCTTAAGGGATGCCCGGGCTGTTGTTGAGAAGGGTGAGTGCGTAAACTGGGGCCGACTTCCTGATTTCACTCAGAAGACTAACAAGTTTGGTTTGGGTTTCACTGTAGAAGCTTAGAGGGTTGTTCGTAAGGCAAGGATTGGAAGACCTCTTGTGTTCATCAGCAACTCGGGAGTAAATGCCATCGAAGATGACATGGAGGAATCTGAATTCGACAGCTGGATCTACCCTACGACCGACAGTGGACCAAACAACTGGCAGCGAAAGACTTCATACCTATTACTTTTGTCACTCAGTAATGAACTCCTTTGTTTTGAAATTGTAACAGACAATATTGTGAAACTTTATGGCCCGGTGTCTTACCCGGGGCACCGTGGCTTCATTTGTGAGGGCTTTTGTGTGTCATTTTCATATATCATTAATAAGAGCATTGGACGTTTTTTGCATTTCAAATATTGCGCTCCTTGTCTTTCTTTATTATATATTGCAAAACAGCTATTTACACACACTCACATATACAGGTCCCAATCCACCCTGGATCTCACTGGTAACGACTCTGCTACTGCCAGTTCTGACTTCAAAAATCCGATCAACTTAGCCGAAGACGAAGGTGAAGATGATTGCGAAGTGCCTGGTGAGCTTGCAAGACTGCTACTCCAGGAAGAGAGGGCCATTCAGCCACATGAAGAGCTAGTAGAAACGGTAAATCTGGGTACTGAGACAGACAGAAAGGAAGTCAAGATTGGTGCCAATCTGGAGTCTAGTGTGAAACAACGGTTGATTCAGATGCTGCATGACTACGTGGAAATCTTTGCCTGGTCTTACGAAGATATGCCTGGGTTGGATACCGACATTGTGGTTCGTCACCTGCCTACCAAGGAAGACTGTCCTCCGGTAAAACAGAAGGTTCGCCGTATGCGTCCAGAGATGTCCGAGAAAATCAAAGCTGAGGTTATGAAACAATTTGACGCCGGTTTTCTCGCAGTAACTTCTTACCCCCAGTGGGTTACCAATATGGTCCCGGTGCCGAAGAAAGATGGTAAGGTCCGAATGTGTGTTGACTACAGGGATTTGAACAGGGCGAGCCCTAAGGATGACTTCCCTCTGCCTCACATCGACGTTCTAGTTGACAACACTGCTCAGCATAAGGTATTCTCCTTCATGGACGGGTTCTCCGGTTATAATCAGATCAATATGGCTCCTGAAGACATGGAAAAGACCACTTTCGTCACTCAGTGGGGCACCTTCTGTTACAAGGTCATTCCTTTTGGGTTGAAAAATGCTGGGGCAACGTATCAGCGTGCCATGGTTGCTCTGTTTCATGACATGATCCATCATGAGATAGAAGTATACGTCGATGATATGATTGCAAGGTCTCAAACTGAGGAAGAACACCTTGACCATCTACAGAAGCTGTTTGACCGGTTGAAGTTGTACAAGCTGAGATTAAACCCGAATAAGTGCACCTTCGGGGTGAGATCTGGAAAATTGCCAGGCTTCTTCGTAAGCGACAAAGGTATTCAAGTAGACCCTGCCAAAGTGAAAGCCATATAAGAGATGCCAGTTCCCAAGACTGAGAAAGAGGTCAGAGGCTTTCTAGGACGGTTGAACTACATTGCCTGATTCATCTCGCACCTAACTGCTACCTGTGAACCAATCTTCAAGCTACTGAAGAAAGATCAAGTAGTACGTTGGAACGATGAATGTCAGGACGCTTTCGAAAGAATCAAAGAGTATCTCCAAGAGCCACCCATTCTTATGCCACCGATTGAAGGGAGACATCTAATCTTATACTTGACAGTACTTGACAACTCAATGGGATGTGTGCTAGGTCAGCATGACGAGTCTGGCCGAAAAGAGCATGCTATTTATTACCTTAGCAAAAAGTTTACCGACTGTGAGACCCGATACTCACTGCTCGAGAAAACTTGCTGCGCTTTGGTATGGGCTGCTCGCCGGCTAAGACAGTACATGTTGACTCACACTACTCTGTTGATTTCAAAGATGGATCCAATCAAGTACATCTTCGAAAAGCCTGCCTTGTCCGGAAGAATCGCAAGATGGCAGATGATCTTGACTGAATATGATATCCAGTACACGACTCAAAAAGAAATCAAGGGAAGTGTGTTGGTAGATCATTTGGCACACCAGGCAGTGGATGACTACCAATCTATGAACTTTGAATTTCCAGACGAGAATATCAGGGTAGTGACTGATTGTGAAGTACCTGGACCGGATGAAGGACCTGAGGAAGGATCCCGATGGTCTATGCACTTTGACGGAGCCTCAAACACTTTAGGTAACGGTATTGGCATTGTGATCATATCTCCTAAAGACTCACATACTCCACTTACCTCCAGACTATGTTTCAATTGCACCAACAACATGGCGGAGTATGAAGCGTGCATCATGGGTCTTCGAGCTGCAATTGACGTAAGGATCAAGTTTCTGAGTGTCTTCGGAGATTCCTCTCTTGTGATCAGTCAGATCAAAGGCAAGTGGGATACGAAACACCCAAATCTTATTCCTCACAAGGAGTATGTATTGACGTTGCTTCCCCATTTCGAGGAGATAACCTTTGAACACTTCCCAAGAGAAGAGAATCAGTTGGCGGACGCGTTAGCTACGATGTCTTCTATGTTCAAAGTCAAGTGGGACAACGAGGCTCCCCGGATCATTATTTGGAAATTGGATGAACCTGCACATTGCTGTGATCTTGAGACTGAAGAGGTAACAGCAAAACCTTGGTATCATGAAGTAAAGAGGTATCTTGAAGCTCAAGAATACCCCGAGGGTGCATCCATTAATGACAAGAAGTTCCTGAGAAGGTTCGCGGCAAAGTTCTTCCTCAGTAATGGCATTCTTTACAAACGAAACCATTATTCAACCTTACTGTGTTGTGTGGATAAGACTGAAGCAGAAAGGATCATGATAGAGCTGCATGAAGGTACCTTCGGAACGCATTCCAGTGGACATACCATGGCAAAGAAAATCCTCCGGGTAGGATATTACTGGTCAATAATGGAAGCCGACTGTTATCAGCATTCTCGGACGTGTCACAAATGCCAGATCTATGCTGATAAGGTGCATATCCCTCCAGTTCCTTTGAACGTCTTGACAGCACCTTTGCCTTTTGCAATGTGGGGCATTGATATGATCGGCGAGATCAGGCCTACGGCATCCAACGGGCATCGCTTCATCCTGGTAGCAATTGATTACTTTACGAAGTGGGTTGAAGCAGCTTCCTTTGCTACCGTAACCAAGAATGTCGTGGCACGGTTTATTCGGCACAACCTGATCTGTCGATACGGTGTACCAGAGAGGATTATTACGGATAATGGTACCAATCTCAACAACAAGATGATCACTGAGCTCTGCGAGCAATTCAAGATACAGCACCACAACTCTTCTCCCTACCGGCCGAAGATGAATGGGGCGGTAGAAGAAGCTAATAAGAATATCAAGAAGATTGTGCAGAAAATGATAGCGACCTACAAATATTGGCACGAGATGTTACCGTTTGCTCTTCATGGGTACCGTACCTCAGCAAGGACGTCAACAAGGGCAACACCCTATTCCTTGGTCTATGGCATGGAGGCAGTCCTGCCCATCAAAGTTCAGATACCCTCTCTCCGAATCATGAAGGATGCAGGTTTAAGCGAAGACGACTGGATCCAGACTCGGCTTGATCAACTAAACCTAATCGACGAAAAGAGACTCACTGCTATTTGTCATGGTCAGACGTACCAAAAACGGATGATCAAGGCATTTAATAAGAAAGTCAAACGACAAGAGTATGAAGTTGGGGACCTGGTAATCAAGCGCATCATTCTACCTCAAGGTGATCCCAGGGGCAAATGGACCCCTACGTACGAAGGGCCATTTGTGGTTAAGAACATCTTCTCAGGAGGAGCAATGATTCTAACCACCATGGATGGTGACGACCTTCCTCACCCCGCCAATGCAAACATAGTAAAAAAATACGATGCATGATTAAAGAACCGCTAGGTCGACTGGCCTAGGCAAAAATAAGGGCTTCCCGGCGAACCAAAAGGGTTCGGGCAAAAATAAGAGATGAAATGAAAAAAATTGTACACCCGGCAAGTCAAAAACCTGAAAAGGCGGCTTGGGCAAAAATGGGTATCCCGGTGGACTGAAAACCCGGAATAGCGGTCCAAGAAAAAGTTAGGGATAAGCGTAATACTATGTCTCATTGGATCACCCTGCATCCAGACCTCGGTATCGACTATCAGGCTCAGACGACACCAATCAATCAGATTCCTCTTCAACTAAGCAGCAAAGTGATGAGACGCTTGAAGACATAAAGGCGATAGTAGAGTTGGAACCCAGTGGGATTTTTCACAGAGCTGTTTTGTTTTCTTTTTACAAATTGTATAAACTCTATTTTGTTCGGCGGCGTTCTCTTACCAGGACGTCAGCCTCTTGTACAAAAACGCCTATTTACAGGCAAATTTCAAAATCAATACAAGCTCACTTTTCCATACAAATTGAAAATTGTTTTTCCTTTATCTGTTTTGTTTTGCAAAGAACGTCCAATGTTCATTTTTGATATATGCATTTGACATTAATTGCTGATCACAAATATTTGCATGTGAAACAAAGGACCAATTACGGGTGATGTCAGAAACAGGGACAGTAAGAATTGTCTAAGCGATCTAGTTGCTCTGTCCATCGAGGTACCAAGGTGAGTTCAGCTGAAGAATATGACCAAGATACCTTCACTCCCCACTGAGACTTACAACTCCGGATGAATCAACAATACTCTCCCCCAAGCAGAGTTGGTCTATCATCAGCCCTAAAAAGAAGTTGGGTATCCCCAGAAGATCTTAACATTCTCCAGCCGAGTATAAAGATATTCCCCATCAAGCATCCCCGACAGTCTTTAAATTCCTCGACAGAAATATAAGATTGTTCCCCGGCGGAATACAAGATACCCCCAGTGGAGCCATTTCCTCAAAAGTTTCCCCAGGAGAGTTGAATCATCTTACCCAGTAGATTCTAGAAGCTTGTCCCCTGCAGAGTACAAATATCTCTCCCCAACCATATTCAAAGGTTATTCCCCACCAGAGTCTAACTGGGTTATCCTCAGCAAATCGCAACGGAAAGATCGTCCTCATCGAAGTTCTTCCCATCCCCAGCGGAGTTCATCATCAAAATCCCCAACAGAGCTTATCAACGGAGTCCCCAGTGGAATTATCGTTAAAATCTCAGCGAAGCATCTCTTCCCACAGAGTAATTCCCCGCAGAGTTATCTCTTCACCAGGTTTATTCCCCAACGGAGTCATCTTCTCCTATCGGTTTATTCTTGCAATCATCTTCGCTCATCATCCCCAGCAGAAACGAAGAACTCTACTCTTCAACATCAGCCCAGGATTCAACAAACTCCCTGGCGTTTGTCAAGGATTTATTTTCCCAGACGAAAATACATTCATAAACATATCACATTTCACATCTCCTATTTACATACATGATAAAGTGCATACGACACGACCTCATTTATTCTTGAGAACATCATTACATCATGCATTTCATACATCATGACATTGCATACAAATAATGTTTTGCCTTTTCAGGAAAAGGTCAATCAAAAGATGATTACCATCAGCCTTTTTCAAGTCCCAGATCAACACCTGTAACTAGCCAGGAAATATCTGTGGACGACGGATTATAGGTTAACACCTGAAACCAGACAGGAAAGCCACCTATACGAAGAGATTGAAGATCAACACCTGTAACATGCCAGGAAACTATCTTTCTTTCTCCGGTCAGAGATTAATACCTAAAACCAGACAGGAAAACTATCTCCTCGACTAAATCTTCTTAAGTTCCAGATCAACACCTGTAACTAGCCAGGAAATATCTGTGGACGACTGATTATAGATCTATACCTGAAACCAGACAAGAAAGTTATCTACATTGAAGAGATCGAAGATTAATACCTGTAGCAAGACAAGAAAACTATCTTTCTTTCTCAGGTCAGAGATTAATACCTGAAACCAGACAGGAAAGCTATCTCGACCAAACTTTTCTTAAGTTCCAGATCAACACCTGTAACTAGCCAGGAAATATCTATGAACGACTGATTGTAGATTCGATACCTGTAACTAGCCAGGAAAGTTATCTACATGAAGAGATCGAAGATTAATACCTAAAACCAGACAGGAAAACTATCTTTCTTTCTCAAGTCAGAGATTAATACGTGAAACCAGATAGGAAAACTATCTCATCGGCCAGCCTTCTTAAGTTCCAGATCAACACCTGTAACTAGCCAGGAAATATCTGTGGACGACGAATTGTAGATTAATACCTGAAACCAGACAGGACAACTATCTACTTGATCATCCTGAAGCAACCCTATATCGGTTCCTTCTCTTCCAAGATGTAGTTTTACACTGACTCATCATCAGGCAACCCTACACAGGTTCCTTCTTTCAACCTACCGAGTTACAATTCAACAAATGATCTCCAGATGGCATCTATAAGCCCATCCTTCCATTACATTTCCAGATGGCATCTATAAGCCCATCCTCTTATCCATCATCTCTCCAAATGGCATCTGTAAGCCCATTCCCGACATCACATTGCTGATACTACACCATGCGAGTGCAAATTTCTAGGCACTTTAGTGTTCAATCATCTTCCACATTTGGATCACGAAAGGCACGCAAGCCAATCTACATCCTCAGGTGTAAGAAGATTGAACAGGGGCAACTGTTTTACCCCAAAATTTTCCCTCCCATATTCCTCAAGATTTGACAAGAATAATTCCTAAATTGCTCAAGATTGCTCAAGGATTGCACAGTCCAAATACCTCCTAAGCCAGCTGAAATTAGGGTTTTGGATCTTTCAAGGAATTTGAGGTTTTCAATGGTTAAATCAAGTCTCATAGGCCCATATGTATTCTCAAGCACCTACATGCCAAGTTTCAAGACTCACAGGGCCAATTTGCACAGTCAAAAGCTTCATTTGACCTACAATCAACTACAGGGGCAAAATGGTCATTTTGTAGTCAAAAGTCAGAATTTTTGGTCAACATATCACTTTGAGTACACAATCATCATTTGATCAAGTCTTGATCATGATTCCACAAGAATGACTCAAAAATCATCAAGATGCAAAAAGTTACTATTTTTGGACAGCAGAAAAGTCAACTGTATCTTGACCAGGGCATAACTTTTTCATGGTTCATCAGAAAAATCCCATCCAATTCTCATTTTTAAGGGGATGACATTTCCTACAATCCATCTTCACACTCCAAGTCCAAGAAATGCTGTCACAAAAAGTTATCAATTTCTACATTATAGGTCAAATTCAAAAGTCAACAAAAATGCACTTTAAGTCAAAGGTCATAACTTGAGGTTGGTAAATCCAAATGACATGGGACCAAAGGCATTGGTTAGAGGACTTCAAGACCTTTCCAAAATGTCCAAGATCATGTTCATATGATCAAAATTGAGCAAGATATGCATTGGAGAAGTTGGGAAACCTTTATGAATTTGCAAGTCAACTTTGCTCAAAATACCTTATTTTTGCTAATGGGCCTCAAATTTCTTGTTGAAACTTCATCCATGGCCTATGCACGACCCATCAAGCTTAATTGAATTTATTTTCTTATTTTTTATTAATTAATTGGATTTTTAATTAATATTAATTCATTTAATTAATTTAAATTGTAGGAAAATACAAAGATTTGGTTTTTCAATCTTTTTGTGAAGCAAATATGACCTAAAAAGGCTGGCAATTTCGTGCGCCAAGTCAAAGATGCAAAATCTCCAAAATTGGCAACTTTGTTCAATCATGAAAATGCAAAAAGATTTGATTTTCAATCAAATATTCAATCATCATTGCAATGGATTTTTGTTCAAGATTTTGACCTAATTCCATTCCTCTATATATATGCAAGCAAACCCTGATGCAAGACACGTGAGAGAAGCTGCAGAAAAGCCATAGCATATTGAAAAATTTCCAAGAAAACTCAAAATTGACGTTGGCATTCTAGAGAAATTCAAAGGTTTTTATTGATTCTAACACATTGCAGGAGGTCCCATGGATAATTTGCAATTGAATTCACGTGTTAAAACTCAAGGAATCATAACGCACAGAACCACGGTTTGCCACTTTTTTCAGAATCGTAACTCCTAATTCATGCACATATAACATATTTTCTTGATTGTTTTGCGTTGCTAGGGACTGTACAAAGCTAATGGTATAGCTTAATTGAACTGAAACGCCATAAATCCAAAGATGCCTTAGTTGAATTTTTAGGGTTCATAAGCTTTGAATTGGGGATTCCTAAACCAGGAAAAATTGAGACCACTAAGGCACATGGTTGGAATCCTGAGAACCAGACGAATCCAAATCACCCATCGTGAAATATTTATATGCATTGTGTGATCGGTGGATCTGGAACTGACTGTTTAACGCTGGTTCGCGAAATGTCGCGGAAGCAAGAGTCGCCACCGTCTTTTATTTTCTCCAAATGGAAAGGACAAAAGCACAGAAAAATTCCTTTAAGAGATTGCTCTCGGTTCGGGAGGTAGGTTATAGAAAGGGAAGGTGTTAGCACCCTTTCTACCCATGGTTATCCATGGGCTCTTAGATACTTGCTCAATGTGTTTTCAAAAATGTTTGTTTGCTTTTCAATTGTGGGTTTTAAAAAGTTTCTTTGAAAAATTTCAGTTCGACTCGTACGTCAGAGTGTTTGAAAAATTTGCTTTGAAAGCTTTTGAAAAGTGTCGGTGTGAAAAGATTTTGATTTGTTTTGTTTTTAAAGAGAGCAAGTATCTACGAGAACCTACCTACCCTAAGGAATTCGTTTGTGTAAATGTCCTTTAAAGTAGTGCCATCCCACCATTGAGAGGTAGGTAGCACCACCGTTGGAGGTGTTCGGGTCAATTCGAGTTTGTAGGGACATGGTGATCACCAGAGCAATGGGAAGATACCTTAGAAGCTACCCTCATGCCAGGTTCCCGGATCATGAGGACTTACTAAGACATCCTCTACTCGACGATCACCTTTCGAAAGGCAACAGTGAGACGTACCCTAGGGGTGGTGTGTGCGAATTGTGTGTCATGTTTCAATTATTTGTCTTGTCATGTTAAAGTGATCTACGCTTGATTTTATCTTTAAAGCCATTCATTCTTGCATGCTTATTTAACAGTTAATATTCGCGAGGAACATAAATCTAAACTATTACAAATGGCGCGGGTCCACATCGCCAAAATTAAACCGGACCCGATTTGACAGAAGATAAATAAAGTAAAAGAAAGTGCGAAAAGTTTAAGTTACATGGCTTCGGGACAGATACATAACTATTTAAGCGAAATAAAATAAATACGCAAATTAAGTAAATTACGAACGAGGGCGTTGGACCCTTTTGCAAAATATTATTAATAATGGAATTGAAATTAAGAATTAAAAAGAATGTTTTTTTTTGGTATTTTTGGTTATTAAAATTTAATAGAAAAAATAATTAATTAAAATTGAAATGAAGCGTCACACTCTAATTCTAATGTTTTTTAAGTTTATTGTGAAAATATTAAGTTTTAACCTAATTTGAATCTAAGTTAATTTACATGCAATTTAAATGAAAATAAAATAAGTAATATTATTAAAAAAAAAAGGGAAAATTAAAAAGGAATAAAAAGAATTCATTAAACCTAATTCTATATTTTTTGTATTTTTGTTTAAAAGAATTTAAAATTTGCAACCTAATTAAACTAAATAATTACATATTAATTTATTTATGAGAATATTAAAATAAAATAATTTATTATATTTTTATCTTTTTCTGATTTTTCTGTATTTTTTATGTATTGTAAAAATAATGAATTAAATTAAAACAATAAAACAAATAAAAATAATAATAAAAAAAAGATATGAGAAAAATAAAAACACTTGCAAACCAGGGTGGGGGTGTAGTCCCAAATTGTGAGGTATGGACTTGAGAAGCCTGGCCCATTATTCTGAAGCCTCCTTTGACTTTTGCTAGCCTGCTTCAGCGTTGACTGGAGTTCATCATGATCTCTAATCCATGGCCTTTAGATTGATGGAGCTAGACGCGTGTATGGCTCTGATCTGGGGGTGTATCATGGCCTTCAATCCCAGCGCTATACATGAACATTAATTGAAAAGAAATAAATGGAAAGGAAGAAGACCTGGGATCGAACCCAGGTCGTTGATGTTACCAATCCACACGTGCACCGCTGAGCCAAGTTAATGCGTTTGTTAAACAAATAAACGATAAATATAATAAAAGAAAAGAACACGTTAACGAATTAAAACACGCGAAATTCAAAACTACGTATCACTGATTGACACGATGTCGTCTTCTTCACGTCCCCTGTAACACAAACTCAAAGGCAACAGTTTTCATAGCGTTTCATTAGGTGGGCTATTGGAAAATAGCGAATAGCTCATCTCTCAACATAAATTAGGCGCGAATACATGTTCATGATCGTCCCAACCTGCTGAGTGCAATGGTAATGGCCTTGAGTCTTAATTTTACCTCGTTCTAAAAGCCCCAAATTTGCAAACCTGTAACCTTAGAAATCGCTCATGGTGAAATCACATATAACGCGTAATAATTCAATCAAAAGCAATTGTTAGCTTCGAAACATCACATTGAACAAGAATTCATAAATAAAAATGCAAAAAGATGCGTGAATTATGATATACGATTTTGAAAATTTCGTGACACAGTTTGAGTTTAATCTACCAATTCTTTGTGTTTGAGTTGATGTTCTTGATTGGCACACGTTCAGAGAACCACAATGAAGCTATTGGAATCAAGATTAAGGCTTGAATCGTCCTCCAACAATGACTTCAGAATTTTGTTTTCAAGCAATTTTTCCAAGTTGCAAATCTGTTCTTTAGCGCAGCTTCCAGTGTCCTTGCATTAGGTTTTGATTCAAGCATATGTAGTGAACATTTTAGGTCAACAAAACTGGCCAAGATCCAATGCAATAATGGTTTTGCATATTTGATTTTCTTAAAATCTTTTTGAATCTTTTTCAAGTGTATTTTTGTTCAATCATGCCAAATCAAACCAAATCTTGCCATATTGGGATGTGCACGTGATATTGAGAGTAAAACATGCATGAAAAGATTTTTTAGGTCAAGTTTGATATTTTTCATGTATTTAAATAATTTAAATGAATTAATATAAATAATAATTCAAATAAATAAATAAAAAATGAGAAAATACTTCCCTTTGGGCCAAGTGGTCGTGCATAGGCTTGGAATGATGAATCATGGAAGAAAAATGGGCCCATTAGCAAATTTAGGTCATTTGAAGTAAAGTTGACTTTTCAAAATTCCCAAAACTTTCCCAACTTCCACAAGGCATAACTTGCTCAATTTTAAAGATTTGCACATGTTCTTGGACATTTTGGAAAGGTCTTTGAGTCCTTTAACCCATGCCTTTGGTCCCATGTCATTTTGATTTACCAATCTCAAGTTAGGGCCTTTGACTTAAAGTCCCTTTTTGTTGACTTTTGAAAATGACCTATAATGTTGAAATTGATAACTTTTTGTGAGAGCATTTCTTGGACTTGAAATATGAATATGAGTTGTAGGAAATGTCTTTCTATTCAAAATGAGCTTTGGATGGAATTTTTCTGATAATTCATGTGAAAGTTATGCCCTGGTCAATTTCAGTTGACTTTTTCAACTGTCCAAATATAGTAACTTTTGCATCTTGATGATTTTCTGAGCCAAATTTTGAGAATCATTATCAAGCATTGATCAAATGATGTTTGTGGCTTCAAAATGATATGTTGACCAAAAATTTGAACTTTTGACTGTCAAATGACCATTTTGCCCCTACAGTTGACTGTAGTGCAATTTAGGGTTTTGACTGTGCAATTTTGAGCTGAATGCCTTGAAACTTGATATGAGGATACTTAACCATATTTGTAGGCATATGAGACTTGATTGAGCCTTTGAAAACTTCATTTTCTTGATCAGAATCCAAACCCTAGTTTTGACTGTATAGGAGCCAGTTGGACTGCGCAACCCTTGGGGAGTTTTGTGACTTGGCTTGGCAATTTCTTGGGGAGTATGGGAGGGAAAATTTTGGGGTGCAACAGTTGCCCCTGTTCAATCTTCTTAGACCTGAGGATGCAGATTGGCTGACGTGCCTTTCGTAATCCGAGGGTAGAAGATGATTGGACACTAGAGTGCCCAGAAATTTGCGCTCACATAGTGGCAGTGTGATGACAGAATGGGCTTATAGATGCCATTTAGAGGTTGCTGGATAGGATGATGGGCTTATAGATGCCATCTGGATGTTGATCGCGTAAGAGATTCCTTAGCGAGAACCTGCATACCTGCACAAGAAAAATGAGTACCTGACACGCTGCAGGAGCTGACTTTAGATGCTGGGTATAGATATGTCCTGACTGGTTACAGGAGCTGGGTCTGGAGCTTCAAAAGATGATGAATGAACCAGGCATGGTTACTGCTTTAGCATGAATGGTAAGAGAACCTTGGATGATTTTAACTTCAACAACGCTCGTTGAGAAAAATCTTGGTGGAAATTACCATCTTTGTAGTGTCAGGGAGAGAACCAATAGACAATTATAATCTGAAAGGGAATCACCTCACTCGCCGTCGGAGAGGGAATCATAGGAAAAGGAATTGTCACCTCACACACCGTCGGAGAGGGGAAACATCTGAAAAGGACTTACCACCTCACGCACTTGCCGGAGAGGGGACCATAAGGAGATTATCACCTCACACTCATCGTCGGAGAGGGAAACATCTGAAAAGGAAATCTGGAAGCAGCATCAGAACGTCACCATATCTGGATCATATCTGAAACTATATCGAGAAGGAAATCTGGAAGCAGCATCAGAACGTCACCATATCTGGATCATATCTGAAACTATATCGAGAAGGAAATCTGGAAGCAGCATCAGAACATCACCATATCTGGATCATATCTGAAACTATATCGAGAAGGAAATCTGGAAGCAGCATCAGAACGTCACCATATCTGGATCATATCTGAAACTATATCGAGAAGGAAATCTGGAAGCAGCATCAAAACGTCACCATATCTGGATCATATCTGAAACTATATCGAGAAGGAAATCTGGAAGCAGCATCAGAACGTCACCATATCTGGATCATATCTGAAACTATATCGAGAAGGAAATCTGGAAGCAGCATCAGAACGTCACCATATCTGGGTCATATCCGAAACTATATCTAGAAGGAAATTGCGATAGTTGGTAGTAATCATTTTGGTATTGATCTTTTTCCTGAAAAGGCAAAACATAATTGTATGCAAAATCATGATGCATGAACTGTACGTCTTCAAAATTAATGAGATTCGTGTAGTATGATGCATATGCATGAAGATGTGATGTTTATGAGTGTATTTTTGTCTAAGAAAATAAATCCTTGACGGGTGCCGGGAAGTCACTCCTGGGCTGATGTTGAAGAATAGCTTTTGCTTCCGCTGGGAATGATAGTTGCAAGTATACCGGTAGGAGGAGATAACTCCGTTGGGGAATAAACTTGGCAAATGACGGATTCTGCGAGGAGAAAAGATACTCTAGTGACCATGCTGAGAAGCAATACTCTGTGGGAAGAGGGATGCCTTGCTGAAGTTGATAACTTGCTGAGGATGTCTTGTTGTTGGAAGTGTGAATAGACTTCGCTGGGGTAAGGAGACTGTGTCGACGACGATCTTTCCGTGGCTTTTGGCTGAGGATAACCCAGTTATATCCTATTGAGGAAATAACTCTTTAAATAAAGCCGGAGGACCCGTTCGTGCTCCGTGAGGATAAACTTCCCGAATCGTCTGGGGATAAGTTTGCTGTTTGGGGATATGAATTCCATCTTTCCTGGGGAACTGGATTGGATTCTCTGGGGAAGTTTTGAACTGTATTGGTTATGTTCTTCCACGGAACCTACCCTGATACCTTGGAGGATAACAATCAGATTGCTTAGACCATTCTTTATTGCCCCTGTTTCTATGGGGGAGGCACTTGTGGGGTGCTGATAGTTGTTGATGGATAAACCTTCTTCTGGTAGGTAGATGACAAGAAGACGGGACATAGTCGTACGCTTTTGATCCCTTACTTTTGCCTGGACCGCCCTTTCGGGTTTTCAGTCCACCGGGATACCTATTTTTGCCCAAGCCGCCTTTTCAGGTTTTCGACTTGCCGGGTGTAAAATTTTTTCATCTTATCCCTTATTTTTGCCCGAACCCTTTTGGTTCGCCGGGAAGCCCTTATTTTTGCCTAGGTATGTCAACCTAGCGGGTCTTTGATTTTGCGTAGTATTTTTCGACTATGTCCATGTTCAGGGAATGTGGGAAGTTGCCCCTGTTGGAAGTATTTTGCCACGCCACCAGAAGATGTTTGATCAGGCAAGATTCATTGTTGGAGTGCCCTAAGTGACTCAGGCGGAGACTTGCCCCAGGCTTTTTGGCCTTTGAGAGATTCTCCGAATCTTGATTGGATTGCCCCAGATGACGGACCATGATTAGGTCATGCCCCTTGATTGGAATTGCTTTTGTTCACTAGGTATTCATCGTGCGAATTTCCCTGCTGTTCAAACAAAAAGTCATATGCAAACAAAGTTATGTTAAAAATGCACAGCCTATGTCTGTCTTGAAGATTTTGAAAATGCATTCTTTTTTCATAAAACAAATGAATGTTTGTAAAACGTGATGTCAACTCCGTATTTACCGTAAGCCTTAAGGAGTCAGGATACCTTTCGTAACAGTATGCTTTCGGACTAACCCATGCTTCAGCTAGGACTTTTAAGGGTTATAACGTGGCCTGGTTCACGGTTTAAGAAACAAAGGATAAAGGCTCAAATTTTATTTGTACCCACCCGCTCTTCGTGATGTTCTCCAAACCTAAACTCAGTTGATCATGCGTTAGACCTTTTTTTGAGTTTTTGTCCTGATGTTCCCATGATGGTTCAGATATTGATGATTTATTCTGAATAGGCAGTCATTCCTTTTTTGTTGAGGGTTTGTAAGACCTCTTTCTTGTCTGATTTTTTTGTTATCCCTTTCTTTTTTTGCCTGAACTGTTTCCTTTTTTGGAATTACAGTCAGCGGGATGCCCCAGTTTTGTAAGTCTCCTTCATAGGTTTTGACTTAATGGGCTTTTATTTTGAGAAGTAATGACTGCCTGTCTGTATGATTGTTCGGAACCATCACTGTCTTTTGTTTTGTAAGGACCTCTTTGGTGCCATTTGTTATGCATTTGGACCAACTGAGAGACTACCCTGCCCCAGGTTATGATTAAGGGTTTCAATTTTCGAAAATAAAAACTCCTACTTCTTTGGCTCAGATGGGTTGACGAGGGATTATCATCCTTATAACTCCAGTGTTTAGGATTTGAAACAATGCATGTACCTCATCAGCGGGGTCTGTTCAAAAGCATACTGTAGATTTAGGTATCGTTTTCGTCATCCTCCCTCAAGAGGCTTAGAATTTTAGATCCAGAGTTGACATCAGAAAAAATATGAAAAGAATATAATAAAAATAATTGTATTAATTCCCAAAACAGACATATGCGATGCATTGATAGAATAAAAGAGTTTGCTATGACATTAATTGTTTGTATAAGCAAAGAAAAATACAACTCAAAAATTCCAATAAACAAAAGGTCTTCAACGATTGGGCAATGAAGCAGTGATTATGTTCGGAGTCTCTGGCACTTCAAACTGAATCTCTCCGGCGTCAATCATATCTTGGATCTTGTTCTTGAGAGGCCAGCAGTTGTCTGTAGTATGCCCCGGGCTATCTGAATGATATGCGCACCTATCGTTGGGATGATAGTTGGGAGCAGAAGTGTTCGGATTCCGAAGAGGAGCCCTTAAGGTGATCAGCCCCGCCTTCAACATTTGTTGCAGTGCTTGATCCAACGACATGTTGAGTTTGGTGTACTGCCGTTTCTCCTTGCGCTGCTGCCCCTGTCCTTGTTGAGCAGGTCCGGGATTGGAGATCTGGATTGCCCCTGCCTCATGACGGCTCTTTTTACCGTGCACAGCATTGGATTCTTTCTTTCCATGATGAGGCTTTTTATCCGAAGGTGCAGCCTCTTGAATTTTCCCAGACCGGATGCCGGCTTCAATTCTCTCCCCAGTCAAGATAAGATCTGTGAACCCAGCAGAAGAATTCCCGATGAGATGGTTGAAAAATGGCCCAGATAGGGTCCCCAAGAACATGTCTACCAACTCTCGATCAGTCAATGGTGGCTGCACCCTGCCAGCCAGGTCTCTCCACTTCTGAGCGTACTCCTTAAAACCTTCGCTTGCACCTAACGACATACCCTGGAGTTGGGTACGTGTGGGGGCAAGGTCGGCATTGTACTGGTACTGCTTATAGAAAGCAGTTGCCAACTCCTCCCAGTTACGAACTTTGGTCCCATCCAGTTGATAGAACCATTCGAGGTGAGTCCCTGAAAGACTTTCCTGGAAGAAGTGGATCCACAAGTTTTTATCTGCTGAGTATGGCTGAATCTTCCGAACATAGGACCTGAGATGTAACTTGGGACAAGACGCCCCGTCATATTTAGTGAATGATGGTGCCTTGAACTTCCGAGGGATGATCACACCAGTAGACAAACCCAGATCCCCGAAATCCAGCCCAGGTACTTGTTGTATTTCCATAGCCTTCAAACGGTCTTCCAACTGCTTGTACTTGTCCTCAGCCGGAGGGTATTGTTCGTCGTCAAAATCTGTCTCGTTGTCGGAGACCACTGGACTAGGAACCCTTTCCTCTTGGTGACTGCTCTTCCCCACAGATGGAGTTGTCCTCTCAGTTTCAATCTGCGGTGTATTCCCAGATCTGCGTCTAGGGCTGAACAAAACAGTCCTCCTCTTCTTCTTTTCTTTCTTCAAAAGCAGAGCCTTCAGATCTTGTTGCCCCTGGGTCAAGTTCATGATCAACCCTTGGAGCTGGGCGTTCTGAGCCTGGAGGGCCTTGATGGACTGCTCAGCTGATGATTCAGGATTCATGACGATCGGCTGAAATAAACAGCGAAGAAGGGTAAGCAACCTGTCAAAGGGATACCTGTAATGCAATGAGATGTATGACATGCATGCAATGATTTCAAGGACCTCGCGGGGTAAACAAAAATTGTTAGAACTAGGTAGCTTGATTGAGGGAACTTCATGTTTGCTGAGATTCCTTCTTCAAGGGTCAAAGGCTCACCATATCCAGTGGGTCATAGCCCCTGACAACCTTGGCCAGAGGAAAATAAATCCTCCTTGCCCCTTGCTGGGATAGTTGGTTCATCATGACCTGCATCACAAGCCCTTGAGATCCTTGAAATGGGTTAGGATGTATGCAATGGTATGATGTCATGCTATGCATGGGGTGATGTAGGTAAACCCTGTTATGAGTCCCAATTAAGGACTATAAACAGACCCTGCAAGAAATTCAGTATACTTTGTTATGAGTCTCAATTAAGGGCTATAAACAAAAGCCTGCAAGAGATCTAGTAAACCCTGTTATGAGTCCCAGTTAAGGACTATAAACAAAACCTGCAAGAAATTTGGGTAAACTTTGTCATGAGTCCTAGTTAAGGACTATAAACAAAACCTGCAAGAAATTCGGTAAACTTTGTCATGAGTCCTAGTTAAGGACTATAAACAAAACCTGTAAGTAGTTCATGTGTCAGCTAACAAGCATGCAAGTAGGCAAGTACAAAGGCACACAAGTCACACAAAAGAGCCCTTAGAGTTTAGGCCAGCATGAGGTCTAGGTATTACCCTCTTGAAGTTGGTGGGTTCAACCTGTCCTAATCAAAGTAACCGGGTTCTAAGGTTCCCAATATCACGGGATTGCTTTCATTGTTCATCGTTTCGATTTAGCCACTGAACTGGCGACCGAAATATTCCAGGAAAGCAACCCTCAATTGAGTGTAGTATCGAGTATCAACCAACCTCGGACTGCACCAAAGTCAGTTATCTCACTACCCTAAAGAGGCCAAGATAGTTCAATTAAGGTTCCTAAGGTCTGTTGATGCTTCACGACACCACGCGGAGGCCCCGTACTCTCCTTGACTGAACTCAAGGGTTACCGGTACACACCAAAGTGCCACATCAACGTAGCAGACTGTTTCAACCATGTCGGTATACCCCGCACAGTTCCCTCACAGCCTTGTTGCTACTTTCTAAGAAGGTATCCCCCAGATCCGGGTTAGGATCTATAGAACTCCCAAGCAACCCACAATTTAAAGCACACAAGGAAAACAATTGAAAACATAGTTATGAACTAGCCCTAAGGTACACCTCACTTTTAAGTATTGCTCCCCAGCAGAGTCGCCAGTTCTGTGATCGGTGGATCTGGAACTGACTGTTTAACGCTGGTTCGCGAAATGTCGCGGAAGCAAGAGTCGCCACCGTCTTTTATTTTCTCCAAATGGAAAGGACAAAAGCACAGAAAAATTCCTTTAAGAGATTGCTCTCGGTTCGGGAGGTAGGTTATAGAAAGGGAAGGTGTTAGCACCCTTTCTACCCATGGTTATCCATGGGCTCTTAGATACTTGCTCAATGTGTTTTCAAAAATGTTTGTTTGCTTTTCAATTGTGGGTTTTAAAAAGTTTCTTTGAAAAATTTCAGTTCGACTCGTACGTCAGAGTGTTTGAAAAATTTGCTTTGAAAGCTTTTGAAAAGTGTCGGTGTGAAAAGATTTTGATTTGTTTTGTTTTTAAAGAGAGCAAGTATCTACGAGAACCTACCTACCCTAAGGAATTCGTTTGTGTAAATGTCCTTTAAAGTAGTGCCATCCCACCATTGAGAGGTAGGTAGCACCACCGTTGGAGGTGTTCGGGTCAATTCGAGTTTGTAGGGACATGGTGATCACCAGAGCAATGGGAAGATACCTTAGAAGCTACCCTCATGCCAGGTTCCCGGATCATGAGGACTTACTAAGACATCCTCTACTCGACGATCACCTTTCGAAAGGCAACAGTGAGACGTACCCTAGGGGTGGTGTGTGCGAATTGTGTGTCATGTTTCAATTATTTGTCTTGTCATGTTAAAGTGATCTACGCTTGATTTTATCTTTAAAGCCATTCATTCTTGCATGCTTATTTAACAGTTAATATTCGCGAGGAACATAAATCTAAACTATTACAAATGGCGCGGGTCCACATCGCCAAAATTAAACCGGACCCGATTTGACAGAAGATAAATAAAGTAAAAGAAAGTGCGAAAAGTTTAAGTTACATGGCTTCGGGACAGATACATAACTATTTAAGCGAAATAAAATAAATACGCAAATTAAGTAAATTACGAACGAGGGCGTTGGACCCTTTTGCAAAATATTATTAATAATGGAATTGAAATTAAGAATTAAAAAGAATGTTTTTTTTTGGTATTTTTGGTTATTAAAATTTAATAGAAAAAATAATTAATTAAAATTGAAATGAAGCGTCACACTCTAATTCTAATGTTTTTTAAGTTTATTGTGAAAATATTAAGTTTTAACCTAATTTGAATCTAAGTTAATTTACATGCAATTTAAATGAAAATAAAATAAGTAATATTATTAAAAAAAAAAATGGGAAAATTAAAAAGGAATAAAAAGAATTCATTAAACCTAATTCTATATTTTTTGTATTTTTGTTTAAAAGAATTTAAAATTTGCAACCTAATTAAACTAAATAATTACATATTAATTTATTTATGAGAATATTAAAATAAAATAATTTATTATATTTTTATCTTTTTCTGATTTTTCTGTATTTTTTATGTATTGTAAAAATAATGAATTAAATTAAAACAATAAAACAAATAAAAATAATAATAAAAAAAAGATATGAGAAAAATAAAAACACTTGCAAACCAGGGTGGGGGTGTAGTCCCAAATTGTGAGGTATGGACTTGAGAAGCCTGGCCCATTATTCTGAAGCCTCCTTTGACTTTTGCTAGCCTGCTTCAGCGTTGACTGGAGTTCATCATGATCTCTAATCCATGGCCTTTAGATTGATGGAGCTAGACGCGTGTATGGCTCTGATCTGGGGGTGTATCATGGCCTTCAATCCCAGCGCTATACATGAACATTAATTGAAAAGAAATAAATGGAAAGGAAGAAGACCTGGGATCGAACCCAGGTCGTTGATGTTACCAATCCACACGTGCACCGCTGAGCCAAGTTAATGCGTTTGTTAAACAAATAAACGATAAATATAATAAAAGAAAAGAACACGTTAACGAATTAAAACGCGCGAAATTCAAAACTACGTATCACTGATTGACACGATGTCGTCTTCTTCACGTCCCCTGTAACACAAACTCAAAGGCAACAGTTTTCATAGCGTTTCATTAGGTGGGCTATTGGAAAATAGCGAATAGCTCATCTCTCAACATAAATTAGGCGCGAATACATGTTCATGATCGTCCCAACCTGCTGAGTGCAATGGTAATGGCCTTGAGTCTTAATTTTACCTCGTTCTAAAAGCCCCAAATTTGCAAACCTGTAACCCTAGAAATCGCTCATGGTGAAATCACATATAACGCGTAATAATTCAATCAAAAGCATTGGTTAGCTTCGAAACATCACACTGAACAAGAATTCATAAATAAAAATGCAAAAAGATGCGTGAATTATGATATACGATTTTGAAAATTTCGTGACACAGTTTGAGTTTAATCTACCAATTCTTTGTGTTTGAGTTGATGTTCTTGATTGGCACACGTTCAGAGAACCACAATGAAGCTATTGGAATCAAGATTAAGGCTTGAATCGTCCTCCAACAATGATTTCAGAATTTTGTTTTCAAGCAATTTTTCCAAGTTGCAAATCTGTTCTTTAGCGCAGCTTCCAGTGTCCTTGCATTAGGTTTTGATTCAAGCATATGTAGTGAACATTTTAGGTCAACAAAACTGGCCAAGATCCAATGCAATAATGGTTTTGCATATTTGATTTTCTTAAAATCTTTTTGAATCTTTTTCAAGTGTATTTTTGTTCAATCATGCCAAATCAAACCAAATCTTGCCATATTGGGATGTGCACGTGATATTGAGAGTAAAACATGCATGAAAAGATTTTTTAGGTCAAGTTTGATATTTTTCATGTATTTAAATAATTTAAATGAATTAATATAAATAATAATTCAAATAAATAAATAAAAAATGAGAAAATACTTCCCTTTGGGCCAAGTGGTCGTGCATAGGCTTGGAATGATGAATCATGGAAGAAAAATGGGCCCATTAGCAAATTTAGGTCATTTGAAGTAAAGTTGACTTTTCAAAATTCCCAAAAATTTCCCAACTTCCACAAGGCATAAATTGCTCAATTTTTAAGCTTTTCACATGTTCTTGGACATTTTGGAAAGGTCTTTGAGTCCTTTAACCAATGCCTTTGGGCCCATGTCATTTTGATTTACCAAGCTCAAGTTATGGCCTTTGACTTAAAGTCCCTTTTTGTTGACTTTTGAAAATGACCTATAATGTTGAAATTGATAACTTTTTGTGAGAGCATTTCTTGGACTTGAAATATGAAGATGAGTTGTAGGAAATGTCTTTCTCTTCAAAATGAGCTTTGAATGGAATTTTTCTGATAATCCATGTGAAATTTATGCCCTGGTCAATTTCAGTTGACTTTTTCAGCTGTCCAAATATAGTAACTTTTGCATCTTGATGATTTTCTGAGCCAAATTTTGAGAATCATGATCAAGCATTGATCAAATGATGTTTGTGGCTTCAAAATGATATGTTGACCAAAAATTTGAACTTTTGACTGTCAAATGACCATTTTGCCCCTACAGTTGACTGTAGTGCAATTTAGGGTTTTGACTGTGCAATTTTGAGCTGAATGCCTTGAAACTTGATATGAGGATACTTGACCATATTTGTAGGCATATGAGACTTGATTGAGCCTTTGAAAACTTCATTTTCTTGATCAGAATCCAAACCCTAGTTTTGACTGTATAGGAGCCAGTTGGACTGCGCAACCCTTGGGGAGTTTTGTGACTTGGCTTGGCAATTTCTTGGGGAGTATGGGAGGGCAAATTTTGGGGTGCAACACATTGTATCTCTATTCACTATTATTCCTTGCTGTAGTTTGTGGGGGTTAAAAACCCCCGCTGTCTAATATGTTTTTATGCAGAACGAAGGAAGAAGACAAGGACGTGTTGACACTCTATTGGTTTATTCAAAAACACGCGTGTTATTTTTCTTTTTCAGCATATTAACCACTTTCTTAATATAATAATTGTCACTTGTTTCAATAACAATTAAAGCAGGTGGTTGGAGTGGTTAAGGCATTGGCTTGGAAATGTTGGGACCTGGCTTCGAATCCCAAGTTCCCCACTATGCATCCCAGGCGCCAGATGTCTACAGGCACAAATCTAATGGCCATGAGATGATGATCATCATGCTCCCAGTCAACCATGTGCATGGAGGAGCCAAAAAGTCAAACAGGCTTGAGCAATTGGGCTTCAAAATTTCTAACACACCTCCTGATTTGGGTCATCACCCCCACAAGTTTACTTCTTTTCTTTTTTATTTCTTTTTTTTTCTTTCTTTTTTATTTCTTTTATTAATTATTATTATTATTATTTAATTAACATAATTAATTATTTTCATAATAAAAATCAGAAAACTAAAATATAAAATTTTTTATTATTATTATTATTTATTTATTTCACCTTTAATTTATTATTTTTGTAAATAAATACTAACAAATTAATTTAGTCTTTTTTAATTAGCTTAATTTCAAATATTTTTTGCAATAAATAAAATAAATTAGAATTAGGGTTTTTACTAACTTTTGACTACTTTTTATTTATTTCATTAAAACATGAAAAACCAAAAATATTTCTTTTAATTAATTAATTAGTTTTAGGTTTAATTTAATTTAAATGCAAAATAATGAAAAACTTCTTTCTTTCTCAAAAAAGGGTCAAAACCCTAAGGACTTCTCCGATTCAATTCTTCCCTCGCGCATATTCTTTTTGATTCGTATTTTTGATCCATTATTATGTAATTGCTCCGAGGATGTAATAGCTTTAATTAGGACTTTTTATCGCTTTCCTTTAATTTTCCCGCAATTTACTTTTCAAGGGTTTGTTTTTGGCGATGTAAATACCCGACGCCTTGTAATAGCGTAGATTTACTTTCAGCAACTATTAACTGCTAGATGTATGTTAATTAGGCTATGCATGACAAGATATCTCTGAAATTAAAATCAACCCGTAGCTCACCATAACATGTGCAAAGATAACTTAACTGAATCCTGACACACTCGCACATGCCACTCTTAGGGTACGCCTCACTTGGTTGCCTCGACGTGGTCATTGAGTATAGGGTGTTTTAGAGGTCGCCATCTTGTCTCAAGATCCAAGTTGCCTCGAAACAGTTGCCTCGGATAAAAAGGATCTAGGACACTAGGGTTACCGCTAAGGCGTCCTACTATTGCTTTAGTAACCACCTGTCCCATATAATCGAATTGACCCGAAAACTCCAACAACGGTGCTACCTTCTTCTCAATAGTGGGATAGTAATGTCTAAAGGACATTTACACAACTTAATTTATTTTGAGTAGGTAGAGGTTCTCAGGTACTTGCTCTTTCAAAACAAAAACAACTTTTCGCACTTACACTTTTCTGACAAAATTTTTCAAACAACACTTCATACACTCTTGAGGACTGATACAAGAGTTAAAACGAAGTTTTCAAAACAAACTTTTTTCAAAACCCACAAACACAAGAAAAGCAAAACATTTTTGAAAACATAGTGAGCAAGTACCTAAGAGCCCGTGGATAACCACGAATAGAAAGGGTGCTAACACCTTCCCTTTCTATAATCTACCTCCCGAACCGAGAAACATCTCGAAAAGGAATTTTGCTGTGCTTTTGTCCTTTCCTTGTTGGAGAAAATAAAAGACGGTGGCGACTCTTGCTTACCGCGACATTTCACAAACCAGCATTCCAAAACAGTCAGTTCTATTTCCACTGATCACAACACCACACCGAGGAATGCAAGCAGCTGAAAAAGGAAATTAAAAAGCTAATCCAAAGAGGAAATTTGCTATCTTATGTCAAAGGTAATGTCGAGCAAGCCGTAAAATGAAGTCCTCCCAAGGGGAACGACACCTCAGAGTGCCCTTCAAAGAATAAAGGGAAGGTAACAGAGGAACTACGAGAAACGAGACTTACCCGGCACACCTTC
Organism: Vicia faba; assembly: GCA_948472305.1. Lineage (NCBI taxonomy): Eukaryota > Viridiplantae > Streptophyta > Magnoliopsida > Fabales > Fabaceae > Vicia > Vicia faba. The sequence goes on along the minus strand of OX451735.1, from coordinate 1,363,615,831 downwards.
AATACGATATTTAGAGGATTTGTCGGAGGAGGCTTCACTAACTCGGAACGAAAGAGGTATGCCCGAAATATAATACATGTGGCTCAGGTGGAATTGACAGAAAAAGGCGGAGACCACATGGCTGTTACCTTCTCCTAGGAAGACGCGGAAGGAGTTTTACAACATGAGAACGACCCCATAGTCATTAAATTTCAGATCGGGTATTGGTGTATCAAACGGGTACTAATCAATCTCGGAAGCTCAGCCGACGTATTGTACAAGGAATCCTTCAAAGGCATGGACTGCGACCCAAAAGAGTTGCTACTCTTCAATGGAATCTTAGTCGGATTCTTAGGTGAGCAGGTGTAGGTGCTCGGACACCTTCCGGTTCTAACCATATTCGGAACAAAGGAGAAAGACAAAGAAGATACGGTAAGGTAATTGATCGTCAATGTAGTGTCTCCCTACAACATCATAATCGGTAGGACATCATTCAACACAATGCAGGCAACACTATCGACCCTCTACCTTACTATGAAGTACCCTCTCGGTAAGGGTCGGGTAGGAACGATACAAGGAGACCAATGCCTAGCAAGAAAGTGCTATAAAGATAGCCTGAAAATGAAAAAGAGGGCTACAGTTGTAGAAGAAATAGACAGCCACAAAGTCAATGTGGTCGATACTGACCCCCGAGAAGATCCCATAGAAGATAGTCTACATCCTCAAGAAGAAACTAAAGAAATTCAGATAGGCCTCGAATCTTCAAAAATCACCCACTTGGGAACTAATCTATCACCAGAGGAGGAGGCCGAAATTGTTGACATTCTGAAGAGAAATATCAACTTGTTCGCCTGGAAACCATCTGACATGCCCGAAATCGACCCTAACATCATGTGTCATCACTCGGTGCTTGATCCCGGGGTGAAACCAGTGTCCCAGCAAAAGAAAAAAGGCGGCGGAGAAAAGAGAAAAGGAATAGTAGAAGAGGTGGATAAAGTGATGAAGGCTGGATTTTATCGGAGAAATCCAATATCCCATTGGACTATCCAACATGGTTATGGTTAAGAAGAAAACTAGGAAGTGGAGAATGTGTGTAGACTTCACTGACCTTAATAAGGCGTGGCCAAAAGATCCATATCCACTACCTCACATTAACCAGTTGATCGGCAGAGCTTCTGGGACAAGGCTTCTAAGTTTCATGGATGCTTATTCCAGGTATAATCAAATTTGTATGAACCCGGCGGACGCATCAAAAATAGCATTCTTGACAGACCGGGGCAACTATTACTACGAGGTTATATCGTTTTTCCTAAAGAACGTTGGGGCTACTTACCAGAGATTAATGGACATGTTCTTCACTCCACAAATTGGATGGAACATGGAGGTTTATGTGGATGACATGGTAGTCAAGATCGCCGAAGAGCGGAAACACGTTCATGACCTGGAAGAAACTTTCATAGCATTTCGAAGCTATAATGTGCACTTGAATCCAAATAAATGCATATTTGGAGTTCAAGTCGAAAAGTTACTTGGGTTCATGCCGACGAACTAGGGAAAAGAAGCCAACCCAGACAAATGTCAAGCGATCATTATCATTAGAAGCCCGAAGTCCATTCGTGAAGTCTAACAACTAACCGACCGTTTGGATGCCTTATCTCGTTTTCTATCTTGTGTAGGTGAAAAATCAATTCATTTCTTTGCAATAATTAAAAAGAAGGCTGATCTTAAGTGGACCGACGACTGTGAAAGAGCTTTATAAGAAGTCAATAAATTCCTGTCAGCTTCCCCAATACTAGTCTGACCTAAAGAAAATGCACCATTGGTATTGCCCTTAGCAGTGTCAGACAGAGACATAAGATCAGTTCTAGTCCAAGACAGCGAGTCAGGAGAGAATCCGGTTTACTTTGTCAGCAAAGTAATGTGAGGAGCGAAACTCAGATACTAGAAGATCAAGCGGTTAGCTTTGGAAATAATCATAACAGCAAGAAAGCTGAGGCACTACTTCCAAGCCCACCCCATCCTGGTGAAAACAAATTTCCCCATAAAACAAATCTTGAATAAACTGGACTTAGCTGGAAGAATGATAGCATGGGTTGTAGAGCTCTCAGAATATGACATAGAGTTCACCCTGTGCACTAGTATTAAGTCTCTAGTGTTGGCCGATTTCATCGTAGAACTGAGTGCTCCGATGAACGAAGAAACATCCTCAAAATAGGTTATGTCCGTGGATGGATCACCGAATTTGAGAGGCAGTGGGGAAGGCATTTTATTAGAAGGACCTGACGATTTTTTTCCTAAAATACTCATTCTTTAACTTCCAAACTAGCAACAACCAGGACAAGTATGAAGCTTTGATCGCCAGAATGAAATTAGCTAAAGAAATCGGGATAATCCACCTGCTTGTCCAGACCTATTCACAATTAGTGGTTGGATAAGTCAGTGGAGAGTTCCAGAGAAAAGACCCCATTATGTTGAAGTATTTACAATGGGCTATGCAACTCACAGAGGAATTCAAAGAGTTCAGAATATGTCACATACCGAGAGAAGAAAATACCTGAGGCGACCTGTTGAACCGGTTGGCTAGTACGAAGGGCTCTGGTCTAAACAAAAAGGTGATTCAAGAAACATTAGAATTACCAAGCATAGAGAAGGGAGAAGTGCTTTCTATAGAAGAAAAAGTGGGGTGGATGACTCCCATAATGAAATACTTGATACAAAATGAACCGCCACCTGACCAAGAGGAGGCCAAACACGTGAAAAGGATCTCGGCATAATACCTCATGGTGGCAGAAAAAGCTATATAAAATGGGAAGATCAACACCCATGTTATGTTGCGTCTCAGAAGACGACATAAGCATAATAATCAAAGAAGTGTACGAAGGTGTATGTGGGAATCACATCGGAGGTCGGGCCTTGTCCAGCAAAATACTGAGAGTTGGGTACTATTGGCCTACCATGCTTAAAGATTGCGTCTGATTTGTAAGCTGGTGTGACAAATGTAAGATATTCTTACCATTCATCCACACTCTGGTAGAATTGCTTCATTCTGTAGTATCCCCATGGCCTTTTCATTAATGGGGAACAGACATACTTGGACCCTTTCTGGTGGCACCAAGACAACTAAAATTCTTAATCGTCGTGGTTGAATATTTCACCAAATGGGTGGACATAGAAGTCGTGGCCCGAATAACAGCTGAAAGGGTGAGTTGTTTTTCCTAGAGGAATATCATTTGCAGATTTGGGTAACCTCAGGTTATCGTTTCTGATAACGGAACCCAGTTCACAAGCTCATCTGTAATAGAATTCTGCAGAGAGCTCGAAATCATCAATCGCTTCATTTCAATAGAACACCCTCAGGCGAACGGACAGGCAGAATCAGCTAACAAGGTTATCCAAACTAGGATGAAAAAGGAGTTATATGAAGCAAAAGGATTATGGGCTGAGTACCTCCACGAGATATTATGGTCTTATCACACCACCGTTCACTCCAGGACCAAAGAAACTCCATTGAGAATGGTATATGGGGTTGAATCCATGATCCCGATAGAAGTCAACACACCATCCCAGAGAAGAGTAATCTTTGAAGATAATATAAATAACGAGCATCTAGCAAGCGAAGCCGACCTACTTGGTGAAATCAGAAACACGACACATGTCCATGAGATTGCAGCACAATAAAGGATAGCCCAGAGATTCAACATGAAGGTGAAACAAAGCGGATCTTTCTGGTGCTCGTTATAAACAGAATCACAAATCTAATAAAGAAGGGGAAGCTCTCACCAAACTAGGAGGGATCTTTCCCAGTTGTTGAGAAACTCAGCAATGGAGCTTACAAGCTAGAGACGTTAGACGACATATAAGTTCCTAGGACATGGCATGTATCTAGTCTTAGGATTTATTTCAGCTAAAGTCATGTAAGCTCATGTAATATTAAATAAAAATAGGTGCACTCTTTTCCGTGGCAAGGGTCAGGGTTTTTAATAAGGAAACCTATAAAAGCATCATTTTTGTCAAAATACTTACTTCGAAAGGCTCTATACATTGGTTCAAACTTAAACCTCCTCATGTATAACCTTTTCGGGTTCCACACCTCGGTTCATATCTTGAGCCACCTCAATTGTAACCTTCTCGGCGATGAACCTTAAATCGAATTCCTCCCCTTCAAATGTTCTACACCTCGGTTCATATCTTAAGCTGCCTCAGGTGTAACCTTCTCGATGATGAACCTTAAATCAGATTACGCCCCTTCAAAGGTTCTACACCTTGGTTCATATCTTGAGCTGCCTCAGGTGAAACATTCTCGGTGATGAACCTTAAATAGGATTTTTCCCCTTCAAATGTTCTACACCTCGGTTCATATCTTGAGTCGTCTCAGGTGTAACCTTCTTGGTGATGAACTTTAAATCGGATTCCTCCCCTTCAAAGGTTCTACACCTTGGTTTATATCTTGAGTCGTCACAGGTGTAACCTTCTTTGCAACGAACCTCAAATTGGATTTCGCCCCTTCAAAGGTTCTACACCTTTGTTCATATCTTGAGCCGCCTCAGGTGTATCCTTCTCGGCGATGAACCTTAAATTTGGTCCCCCCCCCCCCCCTTTCAAAGGTTCTACACCTTGGTTCACATCTTGAGCCTCCTCAGGTGTAACCTTCTCAGAAATGAACCTTAAATCGGATTCTACCCCTTCAAAGGTTCTACACCTCGGTTTATACCTTTAGTCGCCTCAGGTGTAATCTCCCGAGACATCACACCTTGGACCAAACTGGAACCACCTAAAGTGTGATATTCCCAATCCAACTAGGCATAACTTTGTAGGCCATACATCTTGGCTTTCATAAGTACAGGGTCCAGCACCCAAAAGTTTTTAAGCACATAAATTCGCCTCCACAAGCCTACACGGCTATTCAAAACAAGAAATTACAGGCAATGACTTAAAAATACAAGCATAACAAATTTTAAATAAACACTCATATGACTCACAATGGTCTCTCCAACAGAGTTACAAACCCTATGAAGATTAATATCGGGATGAAATTATTCCCATGAGAACAACCAATCAGTTGCAAGGCAACATCAGGCATATCAAAGAGGATTAGAACCTTTCCTTCGAAACGAATCACTATGGTTTTTGCCAAAACCACATGACTAGGGGGCTACCATACATCCATAATCCTCTCACGTATGAACATACAAAATACATACAATTGAAAACCTACATAATTGTAAATTGCAAAACAAAAACAAAACTACGATTAATGATAAAAGGCCCATAGGGAAATTGCCAGAATAGGCGAAAGGCATTCAAAAGATATTACAAAAGTACACCCACCAGAAAAGGGTGACTAACAATAAAGTATTTAAAAAAAATTAAGGAATCACTTGGTCACATCGGCCAGAGAAGCATCGTTGGTACCCGACTCACCCGTGGTTGGGGAATCATCATTGTCTTCATCACCATCAATGTCCACCAACTTGCCATCCACAATGTTCTTGAAAAGTCCACTGAGGAGATGTCCAAATCTAGATAAAGGCACAACACCTGATCCTTATCCCAGTCAAAAGCCATATCCCCGACATTAAGGACATCTATCTGAGACATCTCCAAAGACTTTTGCAGGTCGATGCAGGACATATCTGCAGCACTCAAACCATCGGTAAGCTTGGCATTTGAGCCCTTAAGATCCTCATTTTCCTTGGTCAGATACTAGTTCTTTGAGATTTCTTCAAGCAACTTCTTCTCCATAGATGAACATTTGTCAGCATAAGACTTCTCGCTCTCTGTCAGTTGTTGTACGTCCTTCTTAAGGGTTGTACACGTCTCCTCTAAGTCGTCCCCAAACTTAAACAAACCTCGGGCTAATACAACGCACCTCATCAGGTAAGAACTCAGGTTCTAGGTGAGCTTCTGAGGACCAAGGCTCTTCACCTTGTTGACATGCTCGGTGGTATTGAGTTGGTCATAAAAGAACTTCATCCCATCAAAGTTGTTTGACCAGAACTTATTTTCATTGGAGACCAGAGCCGAGCCCTCACTAGTCTCCTGCATTAGAGCAGAGACTTCTGAATAAACCCTGAAAACCTCATCTGTAATTATGGTTTGCATCCGCTTTAGAGATCTCTAAGAGGGCTCCTCAATTTCCAGGGCATGCTTGGCTGATGATTGAGGCATGCTGATGATAACGCCTGCCTTTTGGATGAGTCCTTTCTTCTCTTTCGCCGCTCGGAGTTTCACACTAGTCAAGTCAGACTTGGAGTCAGAAGTCCCTCCAACCCCTCTCCCGGAAGCACAGGCAGCACCCATCAACTTCTTTTTCTCTTTAACAGAGAGATCAGTCATCTTATCTACAAAAAACATCAAAAAAGAGTATGTAAGAAAGGAGTAAAAAACCCTTAGGTGGCGGAGAATTAAAGTGAGCCTTACCCAGAAAGGTCAGAACCTCTTTATCAGGCAAGGGTAACAAGTCCTTGACCATGAACGGACGAAAGAAGTCTAACACTTACACAAATTGAGTCTCAACATCACTCAACTTATCATAATCAAACCCAGATATGGGTAAAGGACTCCCTGTCCAGTACAAAGGGAACTTGGGATAACCATCGTGGCATAAACAACCCGAGGACACCTTAATCTGCACCTAACTCGAAGGAACCGGACCTTGAATAACTTGTAATTAGTGGTAAAGGCTTGAAGGAAGCTCCTATGAGGTACGCTGCTAATAAAAACCTAGCTCCAATATTATACATTCTTGACTTCAAAATGAGAGGAAAAAAAACCAATAATTGGGGTCACATCCAACGCTTCACAGATCATCTCAAAAGCTTTGATAAAACCCCAACTGTTAGGGAAAAGTTGAGATGGGGATACATTCACCGTGTTTAATACATCCACTTCAAAATCAGTGAAAGAGATGCAGATAAACATATCTTCCAACACCTCAACATAGAAATAAAACCATTCATCTTGTACTCCCTTTTGTTGGTACATACAAACCCGTTCTCCAGAGATACAAGCCTCTAGGACCATGTCGTCCTCATTCCCATTCGAGGACACCTTTCATAGAGAGAGAATCTTCTCTATTTCCACCTCATCCATGGAGCTTTGATCTTAACCCATCACCTGCTCACTAAAAGATCTGGAAGTTTCCATCAGGACCTCCACAGAACTTGAAGAATCGGGGTCAGAATCACTTTCAAAAGTAAAAACTTTGCTATACACTTTATTCATGGTTCGTGTGTACTCATCTACACCTAAAGAATCTCTCATCTCTTGCACACACTCCTCCCGTACAACTCTCTCCTCCTTATTACTATTACGTCTTTTATTTCCAAAATCATCACACTCTCTGATGATAACCATCCCTCAAAAATAAAAGTGTACAAAAAATAAGGTAAAGGAAGACAAGAAATACCTGGTAACAGTGGTTGATTGAGAGATTTTTTGGAAGAAACAAATGAGAGTGCTTGCAAAGGGAAGTAGGAGAGTCTTTTGGAAACAGAAAAGGAAAGGTTTTTATAAAAGAAAGTTATGGGAAATAAAACGCTTAAAGAAGAGGAAGCATGTATAAACATTCAAAATTTACCTTAGAAATTATTATGCCTAAGGGACTAGGGGACTTTTGAGAAACTAGGGTGTAAGTAACACGCATGTCGAGGTATCATTGTTCGGTCTTAGAGGCCCATCCCAGAGCATAGATCCATTTCTACGTTGGTCGGCCATAAGGCTTCAAGTAAAAGCCATATGCTCGTGGGACTTATGTTCATACATAGATCTATTTCATGCGCTCATAGTTATACGACATCGCACGTTATGATAATAGCCACCATTGGATCGGCAGATGCTACTTTCCTTTAAGGAAACTCTGTTACGTAATATGGAAAGCCATAATAGTTATATGCAGTAACCAATGAGGTTCATACACCTCTATATATAGGGATCCCGAATGAGGGGTAATAAAGATACATCGCTTAGATCTTACGCATACTCGTGCAAGCCTTTGAATCCTTCAATATCATAAATAACATCCTCTCACTCATTTAAGGCCTCCCTGTCATCCTCTGAGCAGCAGGGAAATCTCATATTTGGTGTTTAGCAAGAACATTAACCTTAGGGAAATCTTTGGATGATAACATTAGGGGTAGAACTAGATAGTTTCCCTTAGTTGTTTTCTTTAGCATATTAAGACTAAAAATATTTTTCTTTATCAAGTTCATAAAACAGTTACATAAAACTTAAATCCTTTTTCAAGGTAAAACTAATCCACCAATGCAAACCATTTTGTCTTCCGACCTTTTTCTTTTGAAAACCTTTTCGATAAGGGTATGTTGTTTCAAATTCGAGCGAGTCACTAAGTCTGCAAGTGGTTGAGCATGAGTCTTTGATAAGATGCAATGCCAAGCATGAATTTCAATCCTAATCGCAAGGATGCGAAACAGTATCACTAATAAAAAACATGCAACCAACCAAAACATTTTAGGGGAACTACGAGTTCTTTGATCACCATTGCACGGTCGGTGGTACGTAGGCACAAAGGTTCACAACTCCGGAAGGTACGAATAATAAAACCTTTTCTTTATAAATAATCATCTGCATTCATGCATTCCCTGTACAACCTAGCTTTAGATTTTAGACACACCTTTTAGATTAGATAACAAGAGTGGATATCATATAGTACTACGAGCGTGAGGGGTGTTAATACCTTCCCCTCTCGTAACTGACTCCCTTACCCGATCTCTATGGTTGCAAGACCGTGATTTCACCCTTCAGGTTTACTCCATATTTACCCATCCCCTTCGGTGGGATAAAAAATGTTCGATGGAGACTTCATTGTTTATTTCGATGATTTGTCCAGTTGCTTCAATAGTGTTACCATGTGTTTGATGAGTATTATGATGCTTGAAGGTGTGAGTATGACATGAGGTTTTCGATGGTGCATTTATTTGATTTTGTATCATGACTACTATATTTACTCTTTATGTCTTTTATAATGATTATGACTTACTCACCCTTGCTGCTAGGAAATGTTGCCTCTATATGTCGGTAACTTGCAGGTAATCAAGAATAGTTCGCTGAGGCTTAGAGGATAGTTGCGGAGTGTGTTATTTATTTCCAGTAGAAAAAAGGGGTCTTGATCTGATATGTAACATCGGGGATGGGGTCATTTAACTTGAATAATTATGTCATTTTGTTTAAATTGATGTTTAAACTACCTTAATGGTATTTGTTTTAATTGAGTTGTGAATCTTAGATGAGAAAGTATGATGATGATTCTATAAAGTATTTCTTTTAATAAAGTGTTTTGAAAACTATGAATTCTGCTGCGAGAATTTGAAATGACATTGTCATTAATGAAGTATTTGTTATAAGTGATTTTTAAATATCCGTGTTATGGAGCAGGATGCTCATATAACGTTAGTGCAAAGATGTGACACCATTGTTGGTGATTTTATTTGCTTTATTTTTCATAAAATTATATATGAAATATATGTGGATTTAGAAGGGTTTTACATGGGGCATCCAGTAAAGATAAGAAGACTTTTAGAAGATTGGCATACAATTTATTTCTCATTTGAGGATGTGTTATACAAGAGGAATTATGACATGGTTTTACTCAGATGCGTGGATAGACGCGAGGTAGACATGCAGATGCAAGAAGTTCATAAAGGTTCTTTTGGTACTCATTATAATGGATATTCCATGGCTAAGACTATGCTCAGAGTAGGTTACTATTGGCTGACAATGGAATCTGATTGTTGGTAATTTGTTAAGAAGTGTCATAAATGTCAGATTTATGCAGACAAAGTGCATGTGCCTCCGACTCCACTCAATGTTATTTCCTCTCCATGGCCTTTCTCTATGTGGGGAATAAACATGATTGACATGATTGGGCATAACGCTTCAAACGAACATCATTTCATCCTTGTAGCTATTGATTACTTCTCCAAATGGGTTGAAGTGGCGTCATTTGCTAATGTGACCAAGGAGGTTGTGGTCCAGTTTATCAAGAATCAAATAATTTATCGATATGGTATACCAAGCAAGATTATTATTGTAAATGGTTCGAATTTGAATAACAAGATGATAAAAGAACTTTGTTAAAGCTTCAAGATTAAACATCACAATTCTTCACCTTACAAACCTAAGATGAACTGGGTTGTTGAAGTGGCTAATAAGAATATTAAGAAGATTATCCAGAAGATAGTTGTAACCTACCATAATTGCCATGAGATTCTCCATTTTTCTTTTCATGGGTACCGTATACGTCCTCAGATCAACAAGGGAAACCCCTTTCTCTCTTGTTTATGGCATGGAAATTGTGCTCCCTATAGAAGTTGAGATCCCATCAATGATATTCTTGATGGAAGCCAAGTTGTCAGAGGCTGGATGTTGTCAGAGTAGATATGATCAGTTGAATTTGATTGAAAACAAGAAAATGACATCCTTTTGCCATGGTCAGTTGTACATGAGGAGGTTGAAGAAGGTGTTTGATAAGAAGGTCTGACCTCGTGAATTCATAAAAGGTTACCTCATGCTCAAAATGATCTTGTCTTCCCACAATGATCTTTGTGGCAAGTGGACTCCTAATTACGAAGTCCCATATGTTGTTAAGAAATCCTTCTTTGGCGATGTAATGACTATTACAACTATGGATGGTGATGAGCTCCCTCATCCAGTGAATGATGATGTAGTCAAGAAATACTTATCCTAAATAATTCAATGAACTACTCGCTAAGTCGAAAACCTAAAAGGGTGACTTAGGAGAAAATGAGTGTCTCGGTGGCTAAAAACCCGAAAGGGCGGTCCAAGAAACAATTAGAGACATAAACAAAAATAAATCATCCCAGTGGATTGAAAAACCAAAAGGGCGATCTAGGAAAAAGTTAGGGATATGGAAAGTAACTGCATCAGGCCAGACTTGATCACTTGAAGCAGCAACATCACCATCAAGATATCTTAATTTAATCTCTCTCAACAGAAAATTGATTACAGGAATTCAAAAGTTGTTAGAGAGAATATTGGTCATTATATTTCAATGTAGCCTTTCCAGTTACCATTTTCCAAATTTTGTAAAGATCCATAGAGTTATGCCATTTGCAGACTATCATTCTATTAATAAAATTTTGATCTTTCTCCAATTTATTTCAATTCTTATATACTTGTTTATTTTTCTAAATTTCATTTATTTTTTATAATAATCATTGAAACAAAAGTAATAATAATCCTGTTTTAAAAAAATTACGAAACATTTCTCTTTAACTTTTGAATAAAACTAAAAGGAATGTTGGTGCTTGTTCAAATATGAGCGAATCTTGAAGTGAAGAACTCGGATTCTTAAGCATGGTTGCTTTACCCAACATGGTCATTTGGAAGTGTTCCCCCAACACAGTTGTTGGAAAGCTGTCTTCCACAAGTTTCTTTAGTTTGATACCTTTGTCTCCCTAAGTAGGATATTATTGGTGGATTATCTTTTAGCTAATTCATTTTTGCATGGTTAATTTGGTTCTTTTTCCACCATCAAAGAAGTGTGGTTCTAATTATTTGATGCTCGATTTTCCCCTAAAGACGTCGCTTTTGGTCTTTCCCGTAGACGTTGTTTTTGGTTATCCCAACGGCTTGTCATCTTCTATTTCCCTAAATTGTCTCGTTTGCTCAGATAATGGATATTTTTAGTTTCATGTTAATTTAAGTCTTGTCCCCACGGAGAATTTTTTATTCTTATGATATGTCTGCATGTTGATATGTCTTCGGTTTTTCTAAACAGATTTTGGAAGTTTTTGATAGATACATCCTCGGAAGAGTGTTGATCTCTGGAGATTTGTTTGAGCTTCCTTAGAGGATCTTTGCACCTCAGTAGATCCTTATCCTTCAGGTGAACTTTCCTCTCTTTCCCTAGAAGCCGTTGTTTCCTCACCAGGTTGTTATGTTCCAATGGATCTCTCATCTCCATTAGTGTCCTCGTCTCGCGATGATTTTTGTTGAAGATAAACTTTGAGGATCTTCACTTAGCTGAGTATTGGTCGAGTCCTCTATCATTTTGTCAGAATAAACATAAAATGACATTGCATTCAATTATAACATTCATATGATTATCACCATGCATAGCCGAAGGCAAATTCATGCTCATTTGCATTTCCTTGGTGTTTTTCAATCTTCTTCCTGGTGGAATTTTCCTAGCAAATTTTTTTCCAGGCTTTCCCAGCAAAAAAATTTCTTTGGTGGTGTGTCTCCATTGAAGTTGTATACTTCTTGGTGATACTTCCTAAACAGAGTCCATTTCGTATCTCCTAATTGAAATTGTACTTTCTGAGAAATTATGTTTCAATTTTCCTTCCTAGCATATTTGTCTGGAGGAAATAAATCCCCGATCGACGGAGTAGAGTCTTATTTGTCTGTTTCTCTCCAATTTGTTCTTGGATTAAACTTTGGTCCCCATTTAGATTTTAATCTCTCGGGTTGGACTCATAGATGATGGAGAATGTTGGCACTTTACATCCTTTTGGATCCTGGCTTCCTCATCAGGGAAGATTAGTGAGTTGTGGAATTTATTTTTCTCCAACAGTTGTCGCTATGACATCTCTTGAAGTTTCTTTCAACAATAAGTGGTAGTCTCTTTATTTGAGAAGCTTGTCTATTCCCAGATATCAAACTTTATCATAATGCTAAGTGGTTATATCTTTATTTAAGAAGCTTTATTTTTCTTGGAAATATCAATATCTTTCTGCAGCAAGTGGCTATCTCGCCATTCTTCAATAGAGAAGCTTGTTACGATTCAACATTCAACAATACTAGTTCATTCACCTACCAGCGGTTGTCTCTTTATTTAAGAAACCTGTTGTGAACAACAATTCAAGTCAAAATTTCAATTTTTAGCAATCTAACCTGCTTAGATCTCTTTGAGCATCCCCTACAAAGTTATTGATTATTAATACCCATTCATTTGTGGTCCTTTCTAGGTAGAATCCTTGGTTAAAGTAGAAACTGAGACTTGTTCCAAGCGAAGACCAGAAGTTTTGGGAGGTTTGTTACACTTTCCAAGTGGAATACTTTTTTAAAGAAGGAGCTATGAGCCTTTCCATGCGAAGACAAAAAGTTTTGGGAGGCTTATTATTAATTCAAATTTTATCACTACCTTCATCTATGAGTTGGTTGTATACTGTAATCTATGAGTCGGTATTACTTGTTTCTTAAATGTCATCTATGAGTTGGTTATTCTTGTTTCTCTACATTCATCTATGAGTTGGTAGTATATCGTCTCCTATGAGTCAATTTTGTCCCGTTTCTCCACCTTCATCTATGAGTTGATACTTTGTCCAGATACTATTTAATTCCTTCATCTATGAGTTGGTAGTAGTTCTTTTCCGACGGGTTACTCATGGATTTGTTCCCAAAAGAGTCAACACATCGTGCCTTGTTGCATATACCTAGTGGAGTTTTCCATTATTTCCTATCACGCCATGTTATCCCCATTGAGTTGTATCTCCCTGAGAGACTCTTTCCTTTGCCTTTTCTTCAGCAGATTCAAGTCGTAGTTCATCTATGCAAAGTTTGGTCTCTCGTAGAGTTTTTCCCGCAGAGTCCTATTATTTGTATGCATATCATAAGCATTTTTCGGCATCTTAGGGACAAAAATTAGTTCTTCTATATTTAAGTATCTCTGATCTCGTCGATACGAAGAGTTTCAATTTTAATATCTCTAGATAGAAGAAACTTAAATAGGGGCATCTGTCATACCCTAATTTTCAGGCCTAAGATCCCACCTATCAATCATTTTCACTTCATCAAGATCACAAGAATGGTATCCTCATAACCTTTGGGTTTATCTTGTGGGAGAGATCACCAAGCACCCTTGTGTTTCTTTTTTTCTTTTTATGTTTTATGTTTTACTAACCCTTATTTAAAATACAAAAATATGTCTTGCTTTGTTTTCTTTTGTGCGAGGTAGGGTTTTTCTATCAAACGATCAAGTGAAGTTGCTAAATTAGGGTTTTGGTTCTCAAGCTCAAGGTTTGGTCAACAAGTGGTACATCAAAGCTTATTCTTTAAGGTATGTCCTATAATATTAGGTCTCATTCATCTCAAGCTTCATTCAACATGGTTCAATCAAACGAAGTTCAAGTTTGATGCATATTTTAATGTTTGTTCTAGATTGGTTCATGTATTTATTTCCATTCTATCTTCACTAAATTGTCAAACATTTATCAAGTTTCTTCTATGCACAATCAAAATTTCTTCCTTTGGTCTTCAAATGGTCAACATTGATCCTTTTGATGCAAGAAAATTCAAGGAAAGTCAAGTTGGTGCATGGTTGGTTGACCTAAAATCAAGAAATGCATGTCATTTGGTCCGAAGAACATAACTTCATCATTTCTAAATATTTTTAAGGTCTTCTTCGAGCCAAATGTCCCTTTTGATCTCCCCTATAACTTTGCTTCAAGGGCCAAATGCCAATTCAGCTTCTAAGTCCATCAATTTTTGAAATTGCTCAAAGGCCATTTATGCACTAAACTAGGTTCATGACATGTTTAACCTAATACCAGACCTGCGAATTAGTGCACGACCTCAACTTAATTAGTATGCCATTTTTAGCTCAACCATCCTTTAAACCTGGTTATTTTTGCATTGTATACTCTTCCATGAGAAGATCATTTGGCATAAAAAACTTACAAATTGCACGAGTCGATTGCATTCGGCCTACGCTTGAAGATGGCACCATGTGCTCTATTCTAAATCGTGACCTCTAATTTGGTAATGATGTAAATATCTAATTATGACCATCAAATCATGTGCAACTTTATTCCTTATTTCAAAACACATCTCACACAACACAAAATGACTTGATTCCACTCAAAAACTCATGCATTTTATGCTCGATTTCACACAGTTTACAAAAGCAAAATATCAAACTTGGTTGGCACGATTGGAGAAGGATTTCACATGTGCCATGAGCCCGCTCACTCTCCAATAAACAAACCTTCATTTTTCATTCGAAATCAAGCTTCGAAAGACACTGAAACCTTGTTAATTTCACTCACTAAACCACCCAAAAACCATAAACCCTAACTTCCATTTCTCCTCATTTCAACTTCAAATCTCTACCCAAAAAGCTTCACTGACATCCTATAAATTTGTTTGAATGTTTACAGAAGTTTGAAGCACCTTTCAACTACCTATTTGAGTTCACCTTTTTCAGGCCTTGAAGCTTAGTTTGGAAAGGTAGTTACAAGTTCATATTCCATTCAAACGAGTTACCACTCTCTTTATATTGTTCCACTAATTGAAATACCTCACTCATCTTTGATTTATTCATTGTGTTTATCATTTAATTTTACTTTTAGTAATCTAGGTTTTTTGCATTTTTCTGCAAAATTCTCTTTGCTTAGAACCAATCAATGGCTTTAATGCAGAGAGACAAGAACAATGAGACGAGTTGAAGCTTGCACGCATGGATTTTGAGCTCAAAATCCATGCGTTCTTGATCTGCAAAATTGGCAAGCTTAAGGTTAAAGATGAATTGCTTCACGAGAATTAAATTGATTATTTGAATCCTTAACCAATCAACACGTGACACCTAACTTGTCATTGGTTTTAATTGTTTTAATATTTCAAACTTCTCTGATTTATTCCTCATAGTTCTTTTGACCTTTTTTACTCCATTTTTTTCATAAATCACTAAAATTATTTTCTATCACATATATTTTTTTCAAGAATTTAAAGGTTTTGTTTAGCATTTTTATCTATTTTCTCTTTGTTTAGATCTAAATTAACTCTTAACAGTTAATTCTCCATCATTTTGAAATATTTTTTAGTCCAACTCTTGAGATCTTGATCCTTGGATTTTTTTTCTTCTAATTTTCTCAAATTTTTATGGCTTTTCATTTCTCTAACATGTATGACATATAAATTTATATTTCCTTACCTCAGATTATTGTGACTTCTACATAAGTCCAATTACGATTACTTAGCATAGCTCTAAATTGTCTTGAATCAGTTGATTAACTTCTAACACTAACATTAACTATATATAATTTTTATATTTTACTTTATGCACTTTACATTAACTTAATTTATTTTATGTTATTTATGGTTCAAGTCATTTACATTTCAAGCCATTTTCATTCATTTCATCTTTATTTTTGCTTTTACTGTTGTTATCTTGTGCTTTATTTCCTTTAAAAGACCAAAAATATTAATAAAGATCAAAACCCTTAAAATGTTTAATCTTGATCCATGGACTTGATGTTACTATCCTTTTCTTGCAATTGGACTTTTGGACTTAGATCTAGGGTTCTTGTTCCCATGCTTGAAGTTTGTATTAGAGACCTTAGAAATTCATCTACACCATTGATCATCAAAATCAACTTGGCTTTGAACCTTGGTTATTTTCATCTGATGCTTTGTTGGTTCATCTAAGACTTGGCTTTTGTCCTAAGAACTTTAGTCTTTGTGATTTTGTTTGGACCTTGTGATATCCATCTACTTTGTGTTTGGCTTTCTTGTGGCTTAATCCAAAGGAAGTGCATGATGTGCTTGGTTTGACTTATGTCAATTGCTTGCTTCATCACGGTTAGTTCACTTGCACACACAAACACTTTCTCTTGGGTTACCTTACAATTAGCTCATTTATTTCTTATAATTTACTTTATGTTTTAGGATAGTCTCTTCATCTCCTCCCATTCTTAAATTTTCAAAGTCTTCTATCTTTTTTAAAAACCTTCTTATTTAAATCTTAAAACCACTTTCAGAATAAACCTTAACTTTGTCAAGTGATTTTCAAAAAAATTCTCAATAAATGCTAAAACACTAAGCATATCAGAATCATTTCAAATACTCTAAAAAACACAAACATCATCAAATTAATTTCGTGCTCTTGCACTTTTTCTTTTCAAACTTTTCGGAAAGATTAGACCTAAGTCATCCTCTTGTAGTGATGTAAATCTCATGTTCCAATAGTATGGTGGAAAGATGTTGACTTTTTCTGTTTGAATGATGAGACATGCTTGTTGACTTTATCCAAGCTATAGTTTTCCATCAAGATGGTGCAGATGTCCACTTTCTCATTCTTATGGGTGATAAGTTGAGTTTTCCACTCAAAAATGACAAAATTCCTTTTCATTAAAATCAATCAAACAAACACCTTTTTGTTCTTTTTTATAAGAGGTATAAATTTCTGACTTTTTCCTTGAACATTCAGGGTACGTAGGCACGGGGATCTCAATGTCCATTTGCAAACAACTATTTTAGCCTAACACTACGAAGTACCGTAGATGTGAGGGGTTTTAATACCTTTCCCTTACATAACCAACCCTCGTACCTAGATCTTTCTCTCTTCTTTTGGGTTTTATCAATATTTTTCCATTCCTTTGGAAACAATAAAGTTCAGTGGTGACTCTTGCTTATTATTTTTGCGAGTTAAGTTAATTAATAGCTTAATCTCAATTTTCCCGCCGAAACAAGATGATAACAACCCTTTTGATGTTTGTCATTGTAAAACCGCAAAGGAAATGCGGGATACTCTATAAAATATATATGGAGCTTCTCTAAATGTCGGGCTAGAGAAGATGAACACACGAGGCGAAGATTTTAACTTTAAGTGTTTTCTTAGCACTAGACACATAGGAAATTTTATTAGAGATTATTTTGCTAACATATATCTAAGAATTAAGAATTGGAGATGAAAACCTTCATTAATTTCAGGAAAAATCAAGAAAGAAAGAAATCATAAAAAAAGATGGACGGGTTGATTTACTTATAGACAAAAAGAACCCAAAGAATCACCATCCTCGTCTTATTTATAACATACAACTCCAGTTCAATCCTTCGAAAGAACATACTCTATTGTTGAATGATCAACATTAGATGGAGTATTCACTCGTTCAAAGAACAACAAAGAAGATGGAGAATTTTCTTCAACAGTTGAAAAAAGAAGAGGAAACACATCAACCTTGGGGAGAACCCTAAAAGAACCATCTTCCAACAAAGAAGATAAAATATGCTCAAAGGCACCCTAAAAAAAGATATATTCTGGATAGAAAAGAAAATCATTCAACATACAAATGTACCTACTGTGAGAAAGTAGGATACTTAAAATATATTTTACACCTGGGCCCAAGAAGATGATATGGGAATCAAAGGTGAAATCTTAAATGTTTTATAGGTTATGATTTGCATCTTAAAATGTTCTAAGAATAGATTATTTGAAGAAGATTTAAAAAGTAGAAGTATAATCTAGAAGTATACATGTTTTAAGTCTTTGATCCTAAAAATGAACAATAAAGACAATTGTCGACCATTGTGATCCAAGAAACACATTTTGAGTGTTTCTTAAGATTAAATGGTTTGAGATGATCAATAGAATGAATGAGCCTATAATGGACTTGTTCATTGTTGTGATTTTACCAACTCCCGCATCAAATATGTATGGAGAAGGACACACAATTGTGGTATTTTTCCTAAAGAAACTTCTCGATAAAATTATTTAAAGGTTGAAATAACCATTTAAATCTGATTAAACCCTTAAAATAATTATTTTAATTAATCATCTCATCTTATAAATAATCATTTTATACTACTCATTTTCAAATTAATTATTTGTAATATATAAAATGAGTTTGTTCAATTTTAAGCTTACGGGTACTAGAAGTATCAATTAGAGATGTTAAGGAAGTAACAAAGCCCAACAAACTAACCAAAGCACCAAGGAGGCCTGAATGAGCAATTATAACCGATTAGCAAAAGTTGCTAACTGTGATACGGTGGCACAACCTACTATTAATACTGGTTTGCGTTTTTTGTTCGCAAATGTCGCGGTAAGAAAGAGTTGCCGCCGACTTTTATTTTATCTAATCAGGAAAAGGAAAAAGAACAGAAAAAAATTTTTTTTGAGATGTTTCTGAGTACGGGGGGTAGATTATAGAAAGGGAAGGTGTTAGCACCCTTTCTATCTGTGGTTTTCCACGGGGTCTTAGGTACTTGCTCATTTTGAAAACTGCTTGTGTGTGCTTGTTTTAAAAAGTTTTGTTTTACTTTGTTTTAACCCTTGTTTCTGTCCTTAAGAGTGTTACAAAGTTGTTTTTTAAAACTTTGTTTGGGAAAGTGTTGGTGTGAAAAAGTTTTTGTTTGTTTGAGCAAGTGCCTAGGAACTAATCTACCTACTCGAAAAAGGTATGTTCGTTTTCCTTTTACCAAATGCTAGCCCATTATTGAGAAATAGGTAGCATCGTCATTGGAGTTTTTTAGGGACATTCGAAGGGATAAATACGATCACAAAAGCAATGTTAGGATATGTTAGTAATCATCCTAAAGCCTTAAAGATCTTTTTCCGAGGCAACATCCGAATGGGTCATTGTAGATCTTTCGGGGCTAGAGGACAACCACTAAAAAACCCTATACTTCTTGACCGTTTACCGAAGGCAACCGGAGTGGAGTAAATCCTTGGAGTGAGCATGTGCGAGTGTAATTTTCAATTAATTTATCTTTGCACATTTAGGGTTTTCTACCGTATTAATTTCCAGTTTGTCTTTCCATACAATCCTATTAACATCTAGGTAGTTTATAGTTTGCGGAAATAAAATGCGGGAAAGTTTAAAGTCCTAGCTATTACAAGGCTTTTGCAGATACATAATTATTTTGGACTGAAAATAAAAATGCGGAATTTAAACCCTAATTACTATTACAAACTCGGAGCAATTACAATAATAATAAAAAGGAATTAAATGCGCGCGGCGAATTAAGCCCGAGAAATATTTAAGAAACCTAAAAAATCTAATTGAGAAAATTTTTAGGTTATTTTTGAGAAAAATTAGGTTATGTACAAATTAACCCTAATTTCTAATTATTTTAGATTATATAAAAAGGAATTAAATTGCGCAAATTTTAATTAAACTAATTAATTAAGGAAATAAAATATTTTTTATGAAAAAAATGATTTTTATGTTTTTTGTGATTTTTTTGATTTAATGATAAAAAATGATTTTTGTGTTATTTGTAAAAAGAAAATAATTAGTGAAATAACAAAAGAATTAAAATAAAAAAGAGAAAAGAAATGGGCCTGTATTGTTGAGAAATTCAGGGGGTGCAATGTTGAAAATTCAAAGGCCTAAATTCCTTGGCCCACCTTCCTTGCGATGGATCCAGTGGGGGCTATGCTGGAAGGTGTACCATGGAGACGCATCCTGAGGCGCTGGATTGGTGATGGTGATGATCTAATGGCTGCATGGATGGAGTGTATGGTGAGCGTCTGGCTGTATAAATCATGGAACCTGCATGCAAATATTAAGAAAATAGAGAAAATGTTGGGACCTGGGATCGAACCCAGGTCCTCTCCACTTTCCAACGCGCGCTTCACCACCGGGCCACATGTTTTATTGTTAATAAGATTGAAACAAAAATAATATAATACAATATGAGTTAGTATGTGTTGTACCCCAAAATTTTCCCTCCCATATTCTTCAAGGTTTATCAAGAATCATCTTCAAATGGTTCAAGATTTCTCAAGGGTTGCACAGTCCAAATACCTCCTAAGCCAGCTGAAATTAGGGTTTTGTTTCTTCCAAGGAAATTGAGGTTTTCAATGGCCCAATCAAGTCTCATATGCCTATAAACATCCTCAAGCATCTACATGTCAAGACTCAAGGCTCACAATGTCAATTTGCACAGTCAAAAGCCCTATTTGATCCACAATCAACTGTAGGGGCAAAATGGTCATTTCACAGTCAAAAGTCAGAAATTTTGGTCAACATCTTATTTTGAGTCCACAATCATCATTTGATCAAGTCTTGATCATGATTCCTCAAGAATGGCTCAAAAATCATCAAGATGCCAAAAGTTACTATTTTTGGACAGTAGAAAAGTCAACTGTGTTTTGACCAAGGCATAACTTTTTCATGGTTCATCAGAAAAATCCCATCCAATGCTCATTTTGAAGGGGATGACATTTCCTACAACTCATATTCACATTCCAAGTCCAAGAAATGCTCTCACAAAAATTTATCAATTTCTACATTATAGGTCAAATTCAAAAGTCAACAAAAATGCACTTTAAGTCAAGGACCATAACTTGAGATTGGTAAATCTAAATGAAATGGGACCAAAGACATTGGTTATAGGACTTCAAGACCTTCCCAAAATGTCCAAGAACATGTTCATAGGATCAAAATTGAGCAAGATATGCATTGGAGAAGTTGGGAAATTTTTGTGAATTTGCAAAAGTCAACTTTGCTCAAAACACATTGTTTTTGCTAATGTGCCTCAAATTTATTCTTGAAGCTTTATCCATGACTTATGCACGACCCATCAAGCCTATTTGCATTTATTTTCTTATTTTTATTAATTAATTGGATTTTTAATTGATTTTAATTCATTTAATTAATTTAAATTGTAGGAAATTCAAAGATATGGTTTTTCAATCTTTTTTTGAAGCAAGAATGACCTAATCAAGCTGGCAAATTCGTGTATAAATCAAGGGGACAAGAATCTCCAAGTTTGGCAAGCTTTTCCAATCAAAAAGATTCAAAAATATATGATTGCAAATCAAATATTCAAACCATCATGCAATGGATTTCTTGGCCAAGATTTAACCTAATTCTCTTCCTCTATAAATACACAACTCAACCCTAATGCATTGGACGTGAAAAATTGCTGCAGAAAAGCCATATCAACATTGAAAAAAATCAAAGAAACTTGAAAACTGTTTTCCTAGTTCCAGGCTAATTCAGAGCTTTTTATTAATTCTAACACATTGCAGGGGTCCCCAGGAAGGTGTAGGAACCAAAACCAAGCGTTTAATCTCAAGAAATCACCAAGAACAACTTCACGGTTTGTTGGTTATTTTGAAAATCGAATTGCTTATTTCATGCATCATTAACACGATTTATTGGTTGTTTTGCATTGTTTGAGTCCATATGAAGCTAATGGTACAGGTTAATTGGATTATGATGCACAGAATCAAGAATCACCATTGATGAGTTCTAGGGTTCATAAACCTTGAATTTGGAGATTCAGCAACCAGGAAAAATTAGCACCTCTGATGCCCATGGTTGAAACCGTTGCATCCCGACGAATCAATCACCACCATCGCGAAATATTTATATAGCCTGTAGGGCTATTCGCTATTTTTCCTCATGCTGTTTTGTGGGGGTCAAAAACCCCCGCTATCTATTTGTTTTTACAGGTTCACAGCGAAGAAGATGAAGGCGTGTAAGCATGTGGTTGGTCCATTCAAAAATAGCGCGCGTGATTTTGTTTTGTCCAGCATATTGATTGTTTCTTAATAATATATTTGTTTGGTATTATAATTACAAAAGCAGGCAAGTGGCTGGGTGGTAGATGCGCTGGACGTGAATCATTGGGACCTGGGTTCGAATCCCAGGTCCCCCCCCAAACTCTTATATTATTTTGTCTAACATGTTCATATGCAGGCATGCCAAGAGTGTTCCACCATATGCTTCAATCATCAATGCGCCATGTGTCCTTAAGAACATATCTAATGGCTATGAGTGGATGACCATGGTATTCCCTAGTCAACCATGCGCTGGACAATCCAGAAAGTCAAACAGGCTTGATCTTAATGGGCCACCAATTTCCAGAACAAACCTCCATCTGGGCCCAACACCCCCTGGGTTTTGTTTTCTTATTTTTCTCTTTTATATTTTATCTTTAATTTTTAATATTATTATTATTTAATGAACTTAACTATTTTCATAATAAATTCAGACAATTAAAAAAAATGTGAATATTTATATTATTATTATTATTTTCACCTTTAATTATTATTTTGTAAATAAATACTAATAAATTGATTTAGTTTAATTAGGGTTAATATTGAATATTTTTGCAATAAATAAAATAGATTAGAATTAGGGTTTTTCTTTTGACTTAATTTCTTTTTATTTTATTTTCATTAAAGACTTAAAAATCTAAAATACTTTTTTTCTTTTAATTATTTAATTAATTAGAATTAGGTTTAATATTAATTAATCACAAAAAGGACCAAAATTCATTTCTTTTCTCAAAAAGGGTCAAAACCCTAAGACTTTTCCCGATTCAATTTCTTTTCGCGCATATTTATTTTTGATCATATTTATGTATCTGTTCCGGGAATGTAATAGATAATTAGGACATTTATCGCTTTCTTTATTTTCTCGCATTTATTTTCAAGGGTTATGTTTTTGGCGATGTAAATACCCGACGCCTTGTAATAGCGTAGATTTACTTTCCGCAAATTAGTAACTGTTAACTATGCATGACAAGACTTGCCTGAAAAATAAAACCAACTCGTAGCTCACCATAATACTTGTGCAAAGATGATCTTAACATGAAACCTGACACACATGCACATGCCACTCCTAAGGTACGCCTCACTTGGTTGCCTCAAGGTGGTCATTAAGTATAGGGTGTTTTAGAGGTCGCCCTCCTGTCTAAAGATCCAGTTGCCTCGAAACGGTTGCCTCGGATAAACAAAAGGATCTAAGACATTAGGGTTTCCGCTAAGGCGTCCTACTATTGCTTTGGTGACCACACATGTCCCTATAATCGAATTGACCCGAATAACTCCAACGACGGTGCTACCTACTTCTCAATAGTGGGATACTACTGTCTAAAGGACTTTTACACAGCTTAATTCCTTAGAGTAGGTAGATTTATCCTGGGTACTTGCTCTTTCAAAACAAAAACAACTTTTCGCACCTACACTTTCAAACAAATGTTTTCAAACAAATACTTCATACACTCTTGAGGACTGATACAAGAGTTACCTAGAAGTTTTTTTCAAACAAACTTTTTCAAAACCCACAAACACAAGAAAAGCAAACATTTTTGAAAACATAGTGAGCAAGTACCTAAGAGCCCGTGGATAACCACGGATAGAAAGGGTGCTAACACCTTCCGTTTCTATAATCTACCTCCCGAACCGAGAAACATCTCGAAAAGGAATTTTGTTGTGCTTTTGTCCTTTCCTTGTTGGAGAAAATAAAAGACGGTGGCGACTCTTGCTTACCGCGACATTTTGCGAACCGGCATTCCAAAATAGTCAGTTCTATTTCCACCGATCACAGAACTGGCGACTCTGCTGGGGATATTATATAAGTGAGGTGTACCTTAGGATTAGACCACTCTTGTTTTCAATTGTATGCCTTGTTTGTTTTATATTTGTGGGCCTTGCATCGGAGTTCTATAGATCCTAACCCGGATCTGGGGATACCTTTTAGAAGTAGCAACAAACTGTGAGGGAAATGTGCGGGGTATACCGACATGGTTGAAGCAGTTGCTACGTTGGTGTGGAGCTTTGGTGAGTACCGGTAACCCTTGAGTCAAGTCAAGGAGAGTACGGGGCCTCCGCGTGGTGTCGTGAAGCATCAACTGACCTAGAACCTTACTTGACCATCCTGGCCTCTTTAGGGGTAGTGAGATGATCGACTTTGGTGAAGTCCGAAGTTGGTAGATACTCAATACTACACTCATTGAGGGTTGTTTTCTTGGAATATTTTGGTCGCCAGTTCAGTGGCTAAATCAAAACAATGAACATAGAAAACAACCCAATGATATTGAGCTCTTTAGAATCTGGTTACTTTTCTAGGACAGGTTTTGAGCCAACCAACTTCAAGAGGGTAGTACCTAAACTTCATGCTGGCCTAAACTCTAAGGGTTGTCTTGTGTGATTTGTGTGCCTTATCATGTTTGCTTTTTGTGAATACCTATGGTGTGCCTTTATCATAACATCACAACATCGTAAAGCATCATATGCATCTACTAACCACTTCAAGGGTTCGAATCTTCATCTTTGTTCTTGTTTTGTAGGACATGGAGTCTCTTCGCAGAAAGACAATTCAAGTCAACCTTGTAAGGATACCTCCTCAGCTCAAGGAGCTTACATCCAGGATTCCCGAGAACTCCTCCTTCAGTGAAAGGCACGGTAGGCTCATCAACTTGGTCAACACCAACATTGAAGAAGATATGATGAAAGTTCTTTTCCAGTTCTTTGACCCCTTACACCACTGTTTTACTTTCCCGGATTATCAATTGGTGCCTACATTGGAAGAGTTTTCTCAGCTTCTGAAAATTCCTATCCTTAGTCAACTACCCTACAACGGTACGGAAAAGGAACCAAAACTTGAAGAGGTTGCTCGAGCCTTACCTCTACAACCATCTGAAGTCAAGGGACATTGGGAAGTTAGAAGTGGTATCAAAGGATTCCTGGAAAAGTTCCTGTTTGAAAAGGCCCAAGAATGTTGGAATTCTCTCGACCTACAAGCTTTTAAAGAAGTAATTGCACTCCTTGTCTATGGGTTGGTCTTGTTCCCAAACCCTGATCAACTTATAGACATTAATGCTGTCAATATTTTTATGTCCATGAATCCTATACCTACTTTGCTTGGGGACATCCTCCACTCATTTTACACTCGAACAATGAGAAAACGAGGTGTTCTCATGTGCTGCACTCCTCTCCTGGCAAGGTGGTTTATTTCGCACCTTCCACAATCAGTTTTGAAGAACGAGCGGGGTTTGAGATGCTCGCAACGATTAATGACTCTTACACATGCTGATATACATTGGTGTTCTCGGTCCAGAGAAAATGTCACTATCATTGACCGTTGCGGAGAATTTCCTAATGTTCCTTTACTTGGAATTAGAGGAGGTATCACTTACAACCCATGTCTGGCTTTGAGACAATTTGGATATGCTCGGAGGGATGGCCCTCATGACATGTTGATTCCTGACATAGTTTTTGACTTCGACAACAATACGCAAGGACTTCGGCAGAGATTCATCAGAGCTTGGAGGATGCCTAATAGGGTGGATAGTAATACGCTGGGGCACAAGAATTCCATCCCCTTTGAGCCTTACCTCAAGTGGGTACGAGCACGCTCTCAGAAGATTATGATGCCATACCCTCACATTCTCCCCGTGATTAAAGAGCCAGTTAGGGAAGGAGAGGTCCCATACACCATTCAACATCCTGACATGCCAACATCTTGGGAAGAAATGCAGAAGAGCTGGATCCAACTAAAGAAGAGCGGAATTCTCTTGAAGCCAATCTACATGCCATTGAGAAGAAGGTCTTGGAGCTCACCCGCCTACTTCACGAGGAAAAGACCCTCAACACCTACATCGCTCCAAAGAGGATGCGCAGTGAATTTTGGCATTAAGTATTTTGTAATATTTCGCCCATGAGGCATTGATGTACTAAACAATTTACTTCTTAATATAACGTGTGTTCCTTTTTGTTTACAACAAATTTGAATTTTCGAACCCTTGAACGCATTGCATAAATAGCATACCATGCATCATATGCATAACAGGTACACTTTTTTACAGGTCACTCATCTTCTTCGCTGTTTATTTCAGCAATCATCATGACTTCTGAACCTACTAATGAACAAGCTATCAAGGCCCTCCAGGCCCAGAATGCCCAGTTCCAAGAGATGGTTATGAGCCTAGCCCAGGGTCAACAGGAGTTGAAGACTCTGCTTTTGAAGAAGAAGAAGAAGAGGACTGTCTTGTTCAATACCAGACGTAGATATGGGAATGCACTACAGAATGAGGTTGAGCTGACTACCCCATCTGTTGGGAAAGACAACCCATAAGAGAGAGAGGTTCCTAGTCCCGTGGTCTCCGACAACGAGACGGATTATAATGATGAACAGTACCCTCCTGCTGAGGATAGGTACAAACAGCTAGAGGACCGCTTAAGTGCTATGGAGATTCAACATGTTCCCGGGTTGGACTTTGGAGACCTAGGCTTATCCTCTGGGGTGGTAATTCCCCATAAGTTCAAGGAACCTGCTTTTGAAAAGTACGACGGAGCTTCCTGCCCTAAGCTGCACCTCTGATCGTATGTAAGAAGATCCAACCGTATACAGCTGACAAGAATTTGTGGATCCATTTCTTCCAGGATAGTCTTTCAGGGACTCAACTCGAATGGTTCTATCAGCTGGATGGAGCCAGTATTCGTAACTGGGAGGATTTGGCTACTGCGTTTTATAAGCAGTATCAGTATAATTCCGACCTCGCTCCTACTCGTACCCAACTCCAGGGTATGTCTCTAAGGACGGGTGAAGGATTTAAGGAGTATGCACAAAAGTGGAGAGACCTGGCTGGAAGGGTGCAACCACCTTTGACTGACCGTGAAGTCGTGGATATGTTCTTAGGGACCCTGTCTGGTCCGTTCTTCAACCATCTGATTGGTAATTCTTCTGCTGGGTTTACAGATCTGATCTTGACTGGAGAGAGAATAGAAGCTGGTATCAAGTCTGGGAAGATACAAAAGGGAGCCTCCTCGAGTGCTGAAAAGAAACCGTTCAAGAAAGAATCTAGTGCTGTGTATGGTTCAAGGAGACAGAATAAACCGGAACACCGCCAAGCTGTCAACGCGTTGGTAATTTCAAAGCCTGCTCCTGCTCTTCAGCAATATAACCAACCAGGGGGTGAGAGACCTAAGAGGTAGTTTACTCGACTCAGCATAACCTTGTCACAGATATTACCACAGTTACTATCCACCAATCTGGTGACTCTAAGGGAAGCCCCAAAGAATCCCAACAAGACATCTCCAAAGTATAACCCCAACGCCCGCTGCGCTTATCATTCTGATAGCTCGGGACATAATACAGATGATTGCTGGACTTTTAGGGACAAGGTTCAGGACCTAATCGATGCAAAGAAAATAGAGTTCGAGGCGCCCGAAAGGCCCAATGTTGTGACAGCTCCCATGCCCAAGCATGGAGTGAATGCTATAGAGGAAGACCTGTATGTAGCCTCTGTGGATGATATTGTTACTCCGTTGTTGACTGTAAAAAGGAACCTATTACTAGCCGGTTTATTTCCGGGATGTAGCAAAGGTTGCCTTCTATGTTCTGTTTCACCTGCTGGTTGTCCATCTTTGAAGACAGGTATCCAAAGCCTGATGGATAATAAAGAGATCTTGTTCGAGAAGATTGTTGTTCCTGCTACCCATACTGAAGAAGTTTCTATTGTCACTATTTTCAACAACTCTCCCAAGGCTCCCTCAAAGAAGCCTGTCAAAATCATGTCCGCTCAGAAGGTTGCTCCCATAATCATCACTATTCTGGGGCCCATCCCATATACATCTGACAAAGCTGTCCCGTGGCACTATGGGGCAAATGTTTATGTGCTTGGAGTTAAACAAGAGTTTGATACTAGTACCAGCATCAGCAACATCACCAGGCCTGCTAAGGTTAATCGTAGTGGTAGGCTCTTCTCGCCTGACATTGCACCTCCAGCTATCCAGAGACCTCTTGTCATCACACCTGCAAGTGTGCCTACTTCCCTTCCTGACCAAGTTCCTACTTCTACCCCTGTTGCCGAGTCATCTGACACTCGGGGAAAAGGGATTGCCACTGATTTGCCTGCCCAGACGGAGGCACCAAAGACCACTGTTGAAGCTTCCAAATAAGAGATGGAAGAGATTCTTAAGATTATCAAGAAGAGTGATTTTAATGTAGTTGAGCAGCTGGGGCACACCCCATCTAAAATTTCTATGCTATTACTGTTGTTGTGTTCAGAGGCCCATGCCAAGGCTCTGATTTCCTTCCTGAAGACGGCCCACATGCCACAAGAGACATCAACTGATCAATTTACCGATTGTGTGGCCAATTTAACTGCTGATAATGGTTTGGGTTTCTCTGACGCTGATTTGACTGCAAAATGGAAGAACCATAATGATGCCCTGCATGTCTCCATTGAATGCAGGGGCACTACTCTTGCCCATGTGCTGGTTGACACGGGTTCCTCGTTGAACGTATTACCAAAGAAAGCTTTAGACAGGTTGGATTGCAAGGGTTTGGAACTAAAGCCTAGTAACATTGTTGTCCGGGCCATTGACGGGTCCAAGAGGATGGTACATGGTGAGGTTGATATTCCAATAAGGGTTGGTTCTCAGGTCTTTGATTCAACATTCTATGTGATAGACATCCGACCATCCTATTCTTGTTTGTTGGGTCGTCCATGGATCCATAAGGCTGGAGCTGTGACCTCCACATTACATCAGAAGCTTAAATACCCGGTCAGAGGGAAGATTGTTACAGTGCAGGGGGAGGAAGAGTATATGGTCAGTCACCTCAACTCGTTCCGGTACATAGAGATGGATGGGGAGTTCATTGAGACCCCCTTTCAACATTTTGAAGAGGTTCCTCAGACGCTGGCGTCGGCAGAGACTGTGATTGAAGGTTCTCCTTTGAAGATGGCTTCCTTAAAGGATGCCCGGGCTGTTATTGAGAAGGGTGAGTGTGCAAACTGGGGCCAACTTCCTGATTTCACTCCGAAGACTAACAAGTTTGGTTTGGGTTTCACTGCAGAAGCTCAGAGGGCTGTTCGTAAAGCAAGGATTGGAAGACCTCCTGTATTCATCACCAACCCAAGAGTAAATGCTATTGAAGACGACGTGGAAGAGTCTGAGTTCGATTGTTGGATCTACCCAACGACCAACGGTGGACCTAACAACTGGACTGCGAAAGACTTCATACCTATTACTTTTGTCACTTAGTAATGAAATCCTTTGTTTTGAATTTGTAAACAAACAATATTACTAAACTTTATGGCCCGGTGTCTTACCCGGGGCACCGTGGCTTCATTTGTGAGGGCTTTTGTGTGTCATTTTCATATATCATTAATAAAAGCATTGGACGTTTTTTGCATTTCAAATCTTGCGCTCCTTGTCTTTCTTTATTATATATTTCAAAACAGCTATATTTACACACACTCACATATACAGGTCCCAATCCACTCTGGATCTCACTGGTAACGACTCTGCTACTGCCAGTTATGACTTCGAAAATCCGATCAACTTAGCCGAAGACGAAGGTGAAGATGATTGCGAAGTGCCTGGTGAGCTTGCAAGACTGTTACTCCAGGAAGAGAGGGCCATTCAGCCGCATGAAGAGCCAGTGGAAACGGTAAATCTGGGTACTGAGACAGACATAAAGGAAGTCAAGATTGGTGCCAATCTGGAGCTTAGTGTGAAACAACGGTTGATTCAGATGCTGCATGACTACGTGGAAATCTTTGCCTGGTCTTACGAAGATATGCCTGGGTTGGATACCGACATTGTGGTTCATCACTTGCCTACCAAGGAAGAATGCCCTCCGGTAAAACAGAAGGTCCACCGTATGCGTCCAGAGATGTCCGAGAAAATCAAAGCTGAGGTTATGAAACAATCCGACGCCGGTTTTCTAGCAGTGACTTCTTACCCTCAGTGGGTTGCCAACGTGGTTCCAGTGCCGAAGAAAGATGGTAAGGTCCGAATGTGTGTCGACTACAGGGATTTGAACAGGGTGAGCCCTAAGGATGACTTCCCTCTGCCTCACATTGACGTTCTGGTTGACAACACTGCTCAGCATAAGGTATTCTCCTTCATGGACGGGTTCTCCGGTTATAATCAAATCAAGATGGCTCCTGAAGACATGGAGAAGACCACTTGTGTTACTCAGTGGGGCACCTTTTGCTACAAGGTCATGCCTTTTGGGTTGAAAAATGCTGGGGAAACCTACAAACGGGCCATGGTTTCTTTGTTTCATGATATGATCCATCATGAGATCGAAGTATACGTCGATGATATGATTGCAAGGTCCCAAACTGAGGAGGAACACCTGGACCATCTGCAGAAACTATTTGACCGGTTGAAGTTGTACAAGCTGAGGTTGAACCCGAACAAGTTCACCTTCGGGGTGAGATTTGGAAAACTGCTAGGCTTCGTCGTAAGCGACAAAGGTATTCAAGTGGACCCTGCCAAAGTAAAAGCCATATAAGAGATGCCCGTTCCCAAGACATAAAAAGAAGTCAGAGGCTTTCTAGGACGGCTGAACTATATTGCCCGATTCATCTCACATCTAACTGCTACCTGTGAACCAATCTTCAAGCTACTGAAGAAAGATCAAGTAGTACGTTGGAAAGATGAATGCCAGGCCGCTTTCGAAAGAATCAAAGAGTATCTCCAAGAACCACCTATTCTTATGCCACCGGTTGAAGGGAGACCTCTAATCTTATACCTGACAGTACTTGACAGCTCAATGGGGTGTGTGCTGGGGCAGCATGACGAGTCTGGCTGAAAAGAGCACGTTATTTATTACCTTAGCAAAAAGTTTACCGACTGTGAGACCCTATACTCACTACTCGATAAAACTTGCTGTGCTTTGGTATGGGCTGCTCGCCGGCTGAGACAGTATATGTTGACTCACACTACTCTGTTGATTTCAAAAATGGATCCAATAAAGTACATCTTCGAAAAGCCTGCCTTGTCCGGAAGAATAGCAAGATGGCAGTTGATCTTGACTGAATACGACATCCAGTACACGACTCAAAAAGCAATCCAGGGATGTTTATTGGCAGACCATTTGGCACATCAGGCAGTGGATGACTACCAGTCTATGAACTTTGAATTTCCAGACGAGAATATCATGGTAGTGACTGATTATGAAGTACTTGGACCGGATGAAGGACCTGAAGAAGGATCCCGATGGTCTATGCACTTTGACGGAGCCTCGGACGCTTTGGGTAATGGTATTGGCGCTGTGATTATATCTCCTAAAGGCTCTCATACTCCACTTACCGCCCGGCTATGTTTCAACTGCACCAACAACATGGCGGAGTATGAAGCATGCATCATGGGTCTTCGAGCTGCAATTGACCTAAGGATCAAGTTTCTGAGTGTCTTCGGAGATTCCGCTCTCGTGATCAGTCAGATCAAAGGCGAATGGGATACGAAACACCCAAACCTTATTCCTTACAAGGAGTATGTGTTGACGTTGCTTCCCCATTTCGAGGAGATAACATTTAAACATTTCCCAAGAGAGGAGAATCAGTTGGCGGACGCGTTAGCTACGATGTCTTCTATGTTCAAAGTCAAATGGGACAACAAGGCTCCCCGAATCATTATTTGGAAATTGGATGAACCTGCACATTATTGTGACCTTGAGACCGAAGAGGTAACAGAAAAACCTTGGTATCATGAAGTGAAGAGGTACCTTGAAGCTCAAGAATACCCCGAGGGCGCATCAGTTAATAACAAGAAGTTTCTGAGAAGATTCGCGGCAAAATTCTTCCTCAGCAATGACATTCTCTATAAACGAAACCATGACTCAACCTTATTGCGTTGTGTGGATAAAACTGAAGCAGAAAGGATCATGGCAGAGCTGCATGAAGGTACCTTCGGAACGCATTCTAGTGGACATACCATGGCAAAGAAAATCCTTCGGGCAGGATATTACTGGTCCACAATGGAAGCCGACTGTTATCAACATTCTCGGACATGTCACAAATGCCAGATCTATGCTGATAAGGTGCATGTTCCTCCAGTTCCCTTGAACGTCTTGACAGTACCTTGGCCTTTTTCAATGTGGGGCATTGATATGATCGCCGAGATCAGACCTACGACATCCAATGGGCATCGCTTCATCCTGGTAGTGATTGATTACTTCACAAAGTGGGTTGAAGAAGCTTCCTTTGCCACCGTAACCAAGAATGTCGTGGCACGATTCATTCGGCATAACCTGATCTGTCGCTACGGTGTACCAGAGAGGATCATTACGAACAACGGTACCAATCTTAACAACAAGATGATCATTGAGCTCTGCGAGCAATTCAAGATACAACATCATAACTCTTCTCCCTACCGGCCGAAGATGAATGGGGCTGTAGAGGCGGCAAATAAGAATATCAAGAAGATTGTGCAGAAGATGACAGTGACCTACAAAGATTGGCACGAGAGGTTACCATTTTCTCTTCATGGGTACCGTACCTCAGCACGAACATCAACAGGGGCAACACCCTATTCCTTGGTATACGGCATGGAGGCAGTCTTGCCTATCAAAGTTCAGATACCCTCTCTCCGGATAATGAAGGATGCAGGTTTAAGCGAAGACGACTGGATCCAGACTCGGCTTGATAAACTAAACCTAATCGACGAAAAGAGACTCACCGCTATTTGTCATGGTCAGACGTACCAAAAACGAATGATCAAGGCATTTAACAAGAAAGTCAGACGACAAGAGTATCAAGTCGGAGACCTGGTGATCAAGCGCATCATCCTACCTCAAGGTGATCCCAGGGGCAAATGGACCCCTATGTATGAAGGGCCATTTGTGGTTAAACATATCTTCTCAGGAGGAGCTATGATTCTAACCACCATGGATGGTGACGACCTTCCTCACCCCGCCAATGCAAACATAGTAAAAAGATACTACGCATGATTAAAGACCCGCTAGGTCGACTGGCCTAGGCAAAAATAAGGGTTTCCCGGTGAACCAAAAGGGTTCGGGAAAAAATAAGGGATGAAATTAAAAAAATCTGTACACCCGGCAAGTCGAAAACCTGAAAAGGCGGCTTGGGAAAAAATGGGTATCCCGGTGGACTGAAAACCCAAAAGGGCGGTCCAGGCAAAAATTAGGGATTAAAGCGTAATACTATGTCTCATTGGATCACCCTGCATCCAGACTTCGGTATCGACCATCAGGCTCAGATGGCACAAATCAATCAACTTCATCTCCAACTAAGCAGCAAAGTGATGAGACGCTTGGAGACATAAAGGCGATAGCAGAGTTGGAATCTAGTGGGATTTTTCCACATAGCTGTTTTGTTTTCTTTTCACAAATTGTATAAACTCTATGTTGATTCGGCGGCGTTCTCTTACTAAGACGTCAGTCTCTTGTACAAAACGCCTATTTACAGGCAAATTTCAAAATCAATACAAGTTCATTTTTCAGACAAATCACCAATTGTTTTTCCTGTATCTATTTTGTTTTGCAAAGAACGTCCAATGTTCATTTTTGATATATGCATTTGACATTAATTGCTAATCACAAATATTTACATGCGAAACAAAGGACTAATTACGGGTGACATCAGAAACAGGGCAATAAGAATTGTCAAAGCGATCTAGTTGCTCTGTTCACCAAGGTACCAAGGTAGGTTCGGCTGAAGAACATGACCAAGATACCTTCACTCCCCAAGCAGAGTTAGTCTCCCATCAGCCCCAAAAAGGCACAGTATCACCAGCAAATCAGCAATACTCTCCCCAAGCAGAGTTAGTCTCCCATCAGCCCCAAAAAGGCACAATATCACCAGCAAATCAGCAATACTCTCCCCCAAGTAGAGTTAGTCTACCGTCAGTCCTGAAAAGTTGGGTATCCCAAGAAGATCTTAATATTCTCCAGCAGAGTATACAGTTATTCCTCAGCAAGCATCCCCGGCAGTCTTAATATTCGTCAACGAAATATAAGATTGTTCCCTGGTGGAATTCAAGATACCCCCAGTGGAGCAATTTCCTTAAGAGTTTCCCCAGGAGAGTTGAACCATCTCCCTAGTAGATTCTGGAAGCTTATCCCCGGCAGAGTGCGAATATCTCTCCCCAGCCTTATTCAGAAGGTTATTCCCCACCAGGGTCTAACTGGGTTATCCTCAACAAATTACCACGGAAAGATCGTCCTCAGCGAAGTTCTTCCTGTCCCCGACAAAGTTCTTTCTATCCCCCAGCGGAGACCATCAAAATCCTCTAACAGGGCTTATCAATGGAATCCCCAGCGGAGTTATCGTTAAATATCAGCGAAGTATCCCTTCCCCGCAGAGTAATTCCACACATAGTAATCTCTTCGCCAGGTTTATTCCCCAACGGAGTCATCTTCTCCTACAGGTTTATTCTTGCAATCATCTTCGTTCATCATCCCCAACGGAAACGAAGGACTCTACTCTTCAAACATCAGCCCAGGATTCAACGAATTTCCCGGCATTCGTCAAGGATTTATTTTCCCAGACGAAGATACAGTCATAAACATCACATTGACATACATCATGATACATGCATATACGCATCATATCATACAATCTCATTTATGTTGAGAACATCATTGCTTGATCCATATCATGCATTGCATATGACTAACCTTTACCTTTCAGGAAAGATGCAGTTAAATTCTAAATCCAGTCAAAAGAGACAAATCCAGTCAAAAGAGACAAATCCAGTCAAAAGAGACAAATTCAGTCAATGGAGGCAAAACCAGTTAAATCGATTCCTAAAGATTTTTCTGAGGCTAATCCAGTCAAAGAAGACAAATCCAGTTAAATCAACTCCTAAAGATTTTTCTGACGCTAATCCAGTCAAAGAAGACAAATCCAGTTAAATCGATTCCTAGAGATTTTTCTGACGCAATCTGTCAATGAAGACAACCCGTCAATGAAGACAACTCGTCAATGAAGACAATCCATCAATGAAGACAATCTGTCAATGAAGACAACTCGTCAATGAAGACAATCTGTCAATGAAGACAACTGGTCAATGAAGACAACCTGTCAATAAAGACAACCTGTCAATGAAGATAATCCGTCAATAAAGACAACCACGTCAATAAAGAGAATCTGTCAATGAAGACAACCTCGTCAATGAAGACAATTCGTCAATGAAGACAATTCGTCAATGAACACAATCTGTCAATGAAGACAACCCGTCAATGAAGACAACCTGTAAATGAAGACACAACTATCCACTACAATCTACAGATGGCATCTATAAGCCCATCCTCCCATCCATCATCTCTCCAAATGGCATCTATAAGCCCATTCCCGACATCACATTGCTGATACTCCACTATGCGAGTGCAAATTTTTGGGCACTTTAGTGTTCAATCATCTTCCACCTTCGGATCACGAAAGGCACGCAAGCCAATCTACATCCTCAGGTCTAAGAAGATTGAACAGGGGCAACTGTTGTACCCCAAAATTTTCCCTCCCATATTCTTCAAGGTTTATCAAGAATCATCTTCAAATGGTTCAAGATTTCTCAAGGGTTGCACAGTCCAAATACCTCATAAGCCAGCTGAAATTAGGGTTTTGTTTCTTCCAAGGAAATTGAGGTTTTCAATGGCCCAATCAAGTCTCATATGCCTATAAACATCCTCAAGCATCTACATGTCAAGTCTCAAGGCTCACAATGTCAATTTGCACAGTTAAAAGCCCTATTTGATCCACAGTCAACTGTAGGGGCAAAATGGTCATTTCACAGTCAAAAGTCAGAAATTTTGGTCAACATCTTATTTTGAGTCCACAGTCATCATTTGATCAAGTCTTGATCATGATTCCTCAAGAATGGCTCAAAAATCATCAAGATGCCAAAAGTTACTATTTTTGGACAGTAGAAAAGTCAACTGTATTTTGACCAAGGCATAACTTTTTCATGGTTCATCATAAAAATCCCATCCAATGCTCATTTTGAAGGGGATGACATTTCCTACAACTCATCTTCACATTCCAAGTCCAAGAAATGCTCTCACAAAAAGTTATCAATTTCTACATTATAGGTCAAATTCAAAAGTCAACAAAAATGCACTTTAAGTCAAGGACTATAACTTGAGATTGCTAAATCCAAATGACATGGGACCAAAGGAATTTTTTAGAGGACTTCAAGACCTTTCCAAAATGTCCAAGAACATGTTCATAGTATCAAAATTGAGCAAGATATGCATTGGAGAAGTTGGGAAATTTTTGTGAATTTGCAAAAGTCAACTTTGCTCAAAACACATTGTTTTTGCTAATGGGCCTCAAATTTCTTCTTGAAGCTTTATCCATGACTTATGCACGACCCATCAAGCCTATTTGCATTTATTTTCTTATTTTTATTAATTAATTGGATTTTTAATTGATTTAAATTCATTTAATTAATTTAAATTGTAGGAAATTCAAAGATATGGTTTTTCAATCTTTTTTTGAAGCAAGAATGACCTAATCAAGCTGGCAAATTCGTGTATCAATCAAGGGGACAAGAATCTCCAAGTTTGGCAAGCTTTTCCAATCAAAAAGATTCAAAAATATATGATTGCAAATCAAATATTCAAACCATCATGCAATGGATTTCTTGGCCAAGATTTAACCTATTTCTCTTCCTCTATAAATACACAACTCAACCCTAATGCATTGGACGTGAAAAATTGTTGCAGAAAAGCCATAGCAACATTGAAAAAAATCAAAGAAACTTGAAAACTATTTTCCTAGTTCCAGGCTAATTTAGAACTTTTTATTAATTCTAACACATTGCAGGGGTCCCCAGGAAGGTGTAGGAACCAAAACCAAGCGTTTAATCTCAAGAAATCACCAAGAACAGCTTCACGGTTTGTTGGTTATTTTGAAAATCGAATTGCTTATTTCATGCATCATTAACACGATTTATTGGTTGTTTTGCATTGTTTGAGTCCATAGGAAGCTAATGGTACAGGTTAATTGGATTATGATGCACATAATTAAGAATCACCATTGATGAGTTCTAGGGTTCATAAACCTTGAATTTGGGGATTCAGTAACCAGGAAAAATTAGCACCTCTGATGCCCATGGTTGAAACCGTTGCATCCATACGAATCAAACACCACCATCGCGAAATATTTATATAGCCTGTAGGGTTATTCGCTATTTTTCCTCATGTTGTTTTGTGTGGGTCAAAAACCCCCTCTATCTATTTGTTTTTACAGGTACACAACGAAGAAGATGAAGGCGTGTAAGCATGTGGTTGGTCCATTCAAAAATAGCGCGCATGATTTTGTTTTGTCCAGCATATTGATTGTTTCTTAATAATATATTTGTTTGGTATTATAATTACAAAAGCAGGCAAGTGGCTGGGTGGTAGATGCGCTGGACGTGAATCATTGGGACCTGGGTTCGAATCCCAGGTCCCCCCCAAACTCTTATATTATTTTGTCTAACATGTTCATATGCAGGAATGCCAAGAGTGTTCCACCATATGCTTCAATCATCAATGCACCATGTGTCCTTAAGCACAGATCTAATGACTATGAGTGGATGACCATGGTGTTCCCTAGTCAACCATGCGCTGGACAATCCAGAAAGTCAAACAGGCTTGATCTTAATGGGCCACCAATTTCCAGAACAAACCTCCATCCGGGCCCAACACCCCCTGTGTTTTGTTTTCTTATTTTTCTCTTTTATATTTTATCTTTAATTATTAATATTATTATTATTTAATTAACTTAACTATTTTCATAATAAATTCAGACAATTAAAAAAATGTGAATATTTATATTATTATTATTATTTTCACCTTTAATTATTATTTTGTAAATAAATACTAATAAATTAATTTAGTTTAATTAGGGTTAATATTGAATATTTTTGCAATAAATAAAATAGATTAGAATTAGGGTTTTTCTTTTGACTTAATTTCTTTTTATTTTATTTTCATTAAAGACTTAAAAAACTAAAATACTTTTTTTCTTTTAATTATTTAATTAATTAGAATTAGGTTTAATATTAATTAATCACAAAAAGGACCAAAATTCATTTCTTTTCTCAAAAAGGGTCAAAACCCTAAGACTTTTCCCGATTCAATTTCTTTTCGCGCATATTTATTTTTGATCATATTTATGTATCTGTTCCGGGAATGTAATAGATAATTAGGACATTTATCGCTTTCTTTATTTTCTCGCATTTATTTTCAAGGGTTATGTTTTTGGCGGTGTAAATACCCGACGCCTTGTAATAGCATAGATTTACTTTCCGCAATTTACTTTCCGCAAATTATTAACTGTTAACTATGCATGACAAGACTTGCCTGAAAAATAAAACCAACTCGTAGCTCACCATAATACTTGTGCAAAGATAATCTTAACATGAAACCTGACACACATGCACATGCCACTCCTAGGGTACGCCTCACTTGGTTGCCTCAAGGTGGTCATTAAGTATAGGGTGTTTTAGAGGTCACCCTCCTGTCTAAAGATCCAGTTGCCTCGAAACGGTTGCCTCGGATAAAAAAAAGGATCTAAGACATTAGGGTTGCCGCTAAGGCGTCCTACTATTGCTTTGGTGACCACACATGTCCCTATAATCGAATTGACCCGAATAACTCCAACGACGGTGCTACCTACTTCTCAATAGTGGGATACTACTGTCTAAAGGACTTTTACACAGCTTAATTCCTTAGAGTAGGTAGATTTCTCCTGGGTACTTGCTCTTTCAAAACAAAAACAACTTTTCGCACATACACTTTCAAACAAAAGTTTTCAAACAAATACTTCATACACTCTTGAGGACTGATACAAGAGTTACCTAGAAGTTTTTTTCAAACAAACTTTTTCAAAACCCACAAACACAAGAAAAGCAAACATTTTTGAAAACATAGTGAGCAAGTACCTAAGAGCCCGTGGATAACCACTGATAGAAAGGGTGCTAACACCTTCCCTTTCTATAATCTACCTCCCGAACCGAGAAACATATCGAAAAGGAATTTTGCTGTGCTTTTGTCCTTTCCTTGTTGGAGAAAATAAAAGACGGTGGCGACTCTTGCTTACCGCGACATTTCGCGAACCGACATTCCAAAACAGTCAGTTCTATTTCCACCGATAACAATATGATAAAGAAACGCGTGAAATTTGAATTGCCCAATCAGGCTGGGACTTGCCATCGTCCTCTTCCTTATTCTATCATTTTAGACAATAGCCCTTTACCAACAACAATTTCCGTCACTATAGGCTTTAGTGACGGTTTTTTATGCGTTGCTATAGACCTGCAATATCTCAAAATGCAAAGAAAGCAATATTAATCAAAACTAAAAACATATACCCACTAAGAATCATGTCCTGAGTTCATTGGTATCATTAATCAATCCTAATTATGCCTCTACGGAGAATCCCTAATTTGAAGCTTCCAAACCCTAGTAATGGGGTAAGCTTGTTCCTGCACTAGAAATCAAATCCAGGCTATCCAAAAGATCACAAACATGATTATGAATACATTTATGCAAGCAAATCGAAGGTAAAATGCATAAAACCCTAAAAACGAATTTGAGTTATAAGGGTGCAAACCGTGATCTGCATCTCACAGCTCTGGATGTTTTGTGGCTCGAGAATGACTAGAATCACTTCAGAGTACGTCCAGGAAGAGATTGGCGGATTTGAATCGTCCTCTATGATGGAAACTGATCCAGACTTTTGCTTCAAAAATTTGAGTTTTGTTTGGGGTTCTCATGACTGTAATCCTTCTTCTTGTGCACTGGTTATGTTCAGCATATATACTAGAGCATATTAGGTCAACAAAAATAATTTGTATCTTGGCAAATCATGAAAATTTGATTTGATTTTGCTCTTGTATGATATGTTTCCAAAATATGCCTAACCATGCCAATTTTTGCTTCAATTTGCTTTTCACGATTTGATCTGATATGCCAGCCTAATTGGATTTGATTCCTACAAAAAATCATATCAAAATCAATCTTTTTGTATTTTTTCCCATTTATTTGATTTAATTTGAATTTTAAATAATAAAAAATCAAAATAAAATAAATAATGAAGAAAATAATGTGTGGATGCTAAGTTGGGTCGTGGACCATGTTTTCAACAAGCTTCAATCATGAAATGCTAGGCCCATTTGACAAAAAAATGCACTTTTGAGCACATTTGACTTTTGGCAATTTTGCAAAAATTGTCAACTTTGACAAGGCATATCTCCTCCAATTTTAACCCTAGAGAGGTGTTCTTTGAATTTTTAGAAATATTATGATTTCCCTTAAACAACCCTTTTGGTTTCATCTCAATTGGATCTTCCATGTTCATGTAAGAAGCTTTGACCCAAAAGGTGTTTTTGTTGAATTTTCAAAAGGACCTATAATGTAGAAATTCATATCTTTTGATGAGTACATATTTTGAATTTGTGGGATGAAGATGAATTGTAGGGAATTGCATCCTCTTCAAAATGAGCCTTTGATTGAAAATTTATGATAAAGCATGAAGAATTTATGCTTGTTCAATGTTTGGTTGACTTTTCCTATGAAACCCTAATTTAGCAACTTTTGGGTTTTGATTAATTTGGGGGCATTCCTTGAGGAATCATGATCAACCCTTGATCAAATGATGGATATCTCTTAAAAATGTTGATGCTGACCAAAGATCTTGAAGTTTGACTGTGTGTGGGTCACAATTGACTTTTGACCTAGTATAGTTGATTTTCAGGCATCTTGGCAATTGACTAAGCAAACTTCTTGTGCAAGGCATGAAACTTGACATGGATGATCTTGATAAAATACTGGGACCCTTGGACTTCAACCATCTTGATGAGGAATGAAACCCTAGTTTGAAGCTTGTTGCCTTAGGATGAGGATTTTCCTGGTCAATCCTTGAGAAACTGAGGACCTCTAGAGGCATGTCTTGAGTGAAATGAGAGGGAAAATTTTGGGGTACAACAGCTGCCCCTGTTCAATCTTCTTAAACCTCAGGATGTAGATTGGATGTCTGCCTTTCGTAATCTGAAGGTGGAAGATGATTGAACACTAGAGTGCCCAGAAATTTGCACTCGTCTGAGATGGTGCTGGACTGTGTAGGTAGTATCGGGAATGGGCTTACATATGCCATTTGGAGGAGATGACGGAAGGTCACCGGAGATGGGCTTAAAGATGCCATCCGGAAGATATGATGGAGAATCGTTGGAGATGGGCTTAAAGATGCCATCTAGAGGATGTTGATTTCCCGAGGTATTCCTTTGATGAGAATTCCTGTTCCTGTCGTTTGAGGAGGAATCTGTTGAGGAATGTTGGTCCCTGTCTTGGGAGAAATGGAATTTTAGGAACTTCAATTGTCCGTTACTCTACTGGGGAATCATCTCTTAGTCGAGGAGATGAAAATGAACTGCTATATGGTCGTGCTCCAGGCTTTATAGTGATTTGTTAAGGATAATAAGACTAACTGCTATCTGGTCGTGCTCCAGGTTTTACAATGACTTACTGGGGAGATGAGATTAAACTTGCTATCTGGTAGTGCTCCAGGCTTTGCAATCTCAAAAATTGTTATC
Source organism: Vicia faba (assembly GCA_948472305.1). Lineage (NCBI taxonomy): Eukaryota > Viridiplantae > Streptophyta > Magnoliopsida > Fabales > Fabaceae > Vicia > Vicia faba. Next base: position 1,363,574,073 of record OX451735.1, on the reverse strand, counting down.
TGGTCGTGCTCCAGGCTTCAGAAGGAGTTAAGTGGTTATCCGTTCACATCCGGGTTTCAACTTAAATTTAAGGCATACTAACATATGGTTGTTTCCAGGATTCAATAGTAATTGGCCGAGTAAACTGCTATCTGGTCGAATTCCAAGCTTCACAGTGCATCATACTGTTATCTGGTCGTGCTCCAGGTTTCACAGTGTCTCTTGCCGCTATCTGGTCGTGCTCCAGACATCACAACGTCTTATACTGTTATCTGGTCGTGCTCCAATCTTCAGTAATTTGGGGAAATTAAGATAATATCTGGTCGATTTCCGGGCTTCATAGCTTGAGTTTGAGATATACGACTATCTAGTCGATTCCACGCTTCCTAGTATTTTGGAGAAATTAAGATATTATCCGGTCGATTTCCTGGCTTCATAGCTTAAATTTGAGATATACCACTATCTCGTTGATTCCATGCCTCGTAGTGTTTTGTACTATAATTCGGTCGTGCTTCAGGCTTCACAGTATGATGTATTGTTGGTTGACTATTATCCGGTCAGTTTCCGGGATTCATAGCTTTTGAGCTGGAATAGAAATATTAGTATCGATTTGACTGAACCAGGGAAAGGTCTTGAGTTAAGTTTGACTGGCATATGAATCAAGAAAATCATAGCGGCGATTCGGCTGACCCAGATGAAAGTCTTAGAACATCTTCAACTAGAATAGAAGCCTTAGTGTCGGTTTGACTAAACCAGAGAAAATATTGAAAAGTGTCGGAATATCTCCAATTGGAATAGAAACCTTGGTGTCGGTTTGACTGAACCAGAGAGAACTTGTGAGAACTTGATTGCATCTTTCCCTGAAAGGTAAAGAGTTAGTCGTATGTAATGTCATGATGTATGAAATGTATTGAGTAATGATGTTCTCAAAGTAAATGAGATTGTGTTGTATAATATGTATGCACATGCCATGATGTAGGGATATACAATGCTATTTTGATATTCTCTAGCTAGGGAAAATAAATCCTGGACTACTGCTGGAGAGTATAAGGAGTTGAGTTCTTCGTTTCCACTAGGGATAGTGACCAAAGATGATTATCTGGGGATTTACATCCATTCTGCTTGAGAACATTCTGTCGGAGGAGACTCTGTCTTAGAATAATCCTGCGGTGGAATGACTATGTGGGGAAGAGAGATACTCTATTGGAAGATCTGCTAATTTGGAGAAATAAACTCAGCTGGGGATGAACTTTCATTGCTGCAGAGAAGAGCTCTGTTGGAGATTGAGCTTCCGTTGTTAGAGAAATAAACTCAGCTCGGGAGATGGCTTTATAAACTACTCAGGGTTATAAAACTCGGTTGGGGAATACAGACATCAGCTTTCTGAAGGAACCTGCTGGGAAGGAATTCCTGCTTGGGGATACGAGGTCAGACTTTGGCTATCTCTGCTTTGTGGGGAATATAGGTATCACTGGCTTGTATGTGATAGTGACTTTGCTTCCAACTGTCTCTTCCCCTTGTACCATGATGGATGGGGTAATTGTCGGTATTTAGGTTTTGTACCAGTTTCTTTGAGTTCTTAGTAACTGTCTTTCTATTTTATATGCAGATATTTGTGAACAGTAATCATATTCAAATGCACATGTCAAGAATAAAACATTGGACTTTTTTTTTGCAAAACAAAACAGAAAACGGAAAAAATAAACACAGAGTTTTGTACTCAAAAGATGCTTTGTATTGATTTGAAATTTGCCTATAACAGGCATTTTTTACAAGGAGGCTGACGCTCTAGTAAGAAAACACCGCCGTAAAAATGGAAATTATTACAGAAATTGTGTACAAAAAGAAAACAGATATGTGTAGTGATCCCATTGGGTTTCAATTCTACTATTGCCCCTATGTCTTCGAGCATCTCATCACTTTGCTGCTTGTCTGAAGCTGACTGGATTGATCGGTACCGTTTGAGCTTGATATATGATTACTGAGGTCTGATCGTAAGGTTATCCAATAGGATATAGTGATACACTTTAACCCCTAATTTTTGCCTGGACCTCCCTTTCGGGTTTTTAGTCCACCGGGATATCCTTTTTTTCCCAAGCTGCCTTTTCAGGTTTTCGACTTACCGGGTGTACAAATTTTTTCATTTTTTATCCCTAATTTTTGCCCGAACCCTTTTGGTTCGTCGGGATGCCCTTATTTTTGCGTAGGTATGTCAACCTAGCGGGTCTTTATTATGCGTAGTATCTTTTCACTATGTCCACATTGACAGGCTGTGGAAGGTCATCACTATCCATGGTGGTCAGAATCATGGCTCCTCCCGAAAATATGTTCTTAATTACAAATGGTCCCTCATAGGTGGGAGTCCGTTTTCCCTTGGGATCACCTTGCGGCAGTATGATGCGCTTGATTACCAGATCCCCTACTTGATACACTTGTTGTCTGACTTTCTTGTTGAAGGCCTTGATCATCTGTTTCTGATACATTTGACCATGGAAGACAGCAGTAAGTCTTTTCTCGTCGATTAAGTTCAATTGATCAAGTCGGGTCTAGATCTAATCGTCTTTGCTCAAACCCGCATCCTTCATAATCTGTATAGAAGGGATCTGGACCTCCATGGGTAGGACAACCTCCATGACATATACCAGAGAATAGGGTGTTGCCCATGTCGACGTATGTGCTGAAGTACGGTACCCGTGAAGAGCAAACGGTAACATCTCGTGCCAGTCTTTGTATGTCACTATCATCTTTTGTATGATCTTTTTAATATTCTTATTAGCAGCTTCGACAACCCCATTCATCTTCGGCCAGTAAGGAGAAGAGTTGTGATGCTGAATCTTGAATTGTTTACAAAGTTCAGTGATCATCGAGTTATTGAGATTAGTACCATTATCCGTAATGATCCTCTCAGGGATACCATAACGACAAACCAAGTTATGCTTGATGAACCGTGCCACCACATTCTTGGTAACCGTAGCAAAGGAGGTAGCCTCGACCCACTTTGTGAAGTAATCAATGGCCACTAGGATGAAGCGATGCCCGTTGGATGCGGTAGGTCTGATCTCGCCGATCATGTCAATGCCTCACATTGCAAAGGGCCAGGGGGCTATCAAGACGTTCAAGGGAACTAGAGGTACATACACCTTATCAGCATAGATTTGGAACTTGTGACAGGTTTGAGAATGCTGATAACAGTTGGCTTCAATAGTGGACCAGTAGTATCCTTCCCGTAGGATCTTCTTTGCCATGGTATGTCCACTGGAATGAGTGCCAAAGGTACTTTCTTGTAGGTCTACCATGATCCTCTCTGCTTCGCTCTTATCTACACACCGCAGTAAGGTAGAGTAATGATTGCGCTTATAGAGGATTCCATTGCTGAGGAAGATCTTTGCAGTAAACCTTCTCAGAAATTTCTTGTCATTGACAGATGCCCCTTCGGGGTATTCTTGAGCCTCGAGATACCTTTTCACCTCATGAAACCAAGGTTTGTCGGCTACCTCCTCAGTATCGATCTCACAGCAGTACGCCCGTTCATCCAACCTCTCAATAGTGATTTGGGGAGCTTCATTATACCAACTGACCTTGAACATTTACAACATAGTAGTTAGCGCGCCCGCTAACTGATTCTCTTCTCTTGGGAAATGTTCAAAGGTGATCTCTTGAAAATGCGGTAGCAGTGTTAGTACATGTTCTCTGTAAGGGATAAGGTTCGGGTGTTTCGTATCCCACTCGCCTTTGATTTGACTTATCACCAAAGAGGAATCCCCGAATACACTCAATAACTTGATCCTTAGGTCAACAACAACTCTAATACCCATGATACACACTTCATACTTTGCCATGTTGTTGGTACAGTTGAAACATAATCAGGCAGTGAACGGAGTATAACATCCCTCAGGAGATATGATTACAGCGCCAATGCCGTTAGCCAATGTGTTTGAGGCTCCATCAAAAAACATAGACCATCAGGATCCTTCCTCAGGTCCTTCATCCGGTCCAGGTTCTTCACAGTCGGTTACTAACATGATGTTCTCATCCGGGAACTCAAAATTCATGGACTGGTAGTCATCCACGGCTTGATGTGCCAAATGATCAGCTAACACACTTCGCTTGATTGCTTTTTAGGTTGTGTATTGGATGTCGTACTCGGTTAAGATCATTTTCCATCTTACTATTCTTCCGGAGAGAGCGATCTTCTCGAAAATGAACTTGATTGAATCCATATTAGATATCAACAAAGTAGTGTGGGTCAACATATACTGTCTCACTCGGCGAGCAGCCCATGAAAAAGTGCAACAAGTTTTCTCGAGCAGTGAGTATCGTGTTTCACAGTCGGTAAACTTTTTGCTAAGGTAGTATATTGCATGCTCTTTTCGACCAGACTCGTCATGCTGCCCCAGCACACACCTCATTGAATTATCTAGCACTGTTAAGTACATTATCAAATGTATTTCTTGAGTCGGAGGCATCAGAATAAGAGGTTCTTGGAGGTATTTCTTGATTCTGTCAAAGGCGACCTGGAATTCGTCATTCCACTTTACCACTTGATCTTTCTTCAGAAGCTTGAAGATTGGCTCACAAGTAGCAGTCAGATGTGAAATGAATCGGGCAATGTAATTTAGGCGTCCCAAGAAACATCTAACTTCCTTCTCAGTACGGGGAGCCATCATCTCTTGTATGGCCTTCACCTTTGTAGGGTGTACTTGAATACCTTTGTCACTGATGATGAATCCCAAAATCTTACCAGACCTTACCCCGAAGGTGCACTTTTTCGGATTTAACCTCAGCTTGTACGTCTTCAACCTATCAAATATCTTTTGTAGATGATCAAGATGTTCTTCCTCAGTTTGAGACCTGGCTATCATGTCATCAACGTAAACCTCTATCTCATGGTGAATCGTGTCATGGAACAGAGCTACCATAGCTTGCTGATAAGTTTCCCTAACATTCTTCAACCCAAATGGCATCACCTTGTAGCAGAAAGTGCCCCACTGTGTAACAAAGGTTGTCTTCTCCATGTCTTCAGGGGCCATCTTGATCTGATTGTTGCTAGAGAAACCGTCTATGAAGGAAAAGACTTTGTGTTGTGTAGTGTTGTCAACCAGAACATCGATGTGGGGAAGCAAAAAGTCATCCTTGGGGCTTTCCCTGTTCAGGTCTCTGTAATCCACACACATTCGTACTTTACCATCTTTGTTAGGTACTGGAACCACATTAGCAACCCACTGCGGATAGGAGGTGACAACTAAGAACCCTATGTTGAACTGCTTCATAACCTCTGCTTTAATCTTCTCTGACATCTCATGGCGCATACGACGGACCTTTTTCTTTACCGGAGGGCAGTCTTCTTTAGTCGGCAGACAATGAACTATTATATTTGTGTCTAGTCCCAGCATGTCTTCATATGACCAGGAGAATATTTCAACATACTCATGCAACATTTGTACCAACCGTTGTTTGACACTAAGCTCCATATTTACACCTATCTTAACCTCTTTTATGTCTTCCTCGGTACCCAAGTTCACTGACTCAACTGGCTCTTCATGAGGCTGTATGGCCCTTTCTTCCTGCTGTAATAGTCTAGCAAGTTCTCTGGGTACCTCACAATCTTCCTCACCTTCATCCTCGGCTTGGTTGATCAGATTTTCAAAGTCATAATGAGCAGTAGAAGAACTATTATCAATGGGATCCAGAGTGGATATGGATCTGCATTTGGATACGTGAGTATGTGTAAGAGCATAGCTGTATAGACAGAAAAGAAAAGAAAGACAGAGAGTACAAAATTTGTATGCAAACGTCCAATGCTTTATTGATGTCATATGAAAATGAAACATGATAACCCTCACAAATAGAACCATTGTGCCCCTGGTAAGACACATGGCTATAGAGTTTATATATTTTTTTTAAATTACATATCCGAAAAATCATAAAGACAATTACTCCTGAACAAAAGTAATCGGTACAAAGTCCTTGGCAGTCCAGTTACTGAGTCTGCCATTGGTAGTCGGTGTTGCACCCCAAAATTTACCCTCTTGATTTAGGCTTATGTTTCATCATGAACATCATAGTGCATTGCATCCATACATTGTGATAGGATCAAAGTACTTTGGTGACCAAGTATTCCTCAAGCTTTGAAGGTTGATTGCATTAACAAATTGCTCAAGTAGAATCTTATCATCTAAACCTCTGAATCTTTCAAGCTCAAAAGTTTTTTGCATATCTCAATATTGTTTATTCATCTCTTTGGACCCCTAGAAGATTGGAGCTTGTGTTTGATCATAAGGAGAACAACTCTTTGGATGCACTAGTCAAATTAGGGTTTTGCTTGATTAAGGCTATTGGCCAAGGCACAAATCTTGGTTTTGGAAGCAACAACATTCCTTTGATATTTGAAAGGTCTTTGTACAATAAATTGGTCAAGATGCCCAAAGGATTTGAAGTTTTGAAGATGATTCCTCAGTCTCCTAATGTGTTGAGCAAAACTAGGGTTTGGGATTTCATCAAGATTTCTTGGGAATTCTGAAGTGAAACTTTCACATGACCTCTACATGTTTGGAAGATCATATGTTTAAGGTTTTGTTCATCAATTTTAAAGGGAAGTGGATCAATTGATTCAGAAGGTCAAAATCAGTCAAAGTCAAGGTTGACCAAGTGAATTTTTGGCCAACCATCAATTAAAGGGTGTACTTTTCATATTTCAAGTCCATTTTGGTTATGGGATCAAAGAGATTGAAGTATGGATTGAAACTTATTCTTGAAGAAACCCTAAAAGTTACTAAATTTGGAAAATAAGGACCTAATTTCAAAAAATTCATATTTTATTCACCCTTGATCAAGAAGATGCAAATGAAATATGATTGGAAATCTAAGAGAATGATCTTTCACCTCCTTTTTGTTTCATGTCCAAATTGGCAAGGAATCAAGAGTTATGGACTTTTGAAGTTACAAAATTATAGGTCATTTTTCAAAATTAGTGAATTTCAAGCTAAATTCTGAGAGCCTTAATGGATTAATTTGAAAAAACTATAAACTAAGTGTTTGTATATCTTTTCAATACCTTTCCAAATTGTGCTCATTTGTATCAAAATTCAAAAGCATGACCAAGTTATGAGTTTTGGAAATTTGAGGCATTTTATTGAAATTTGGCAAATATGCAAAATGGCCAATTCATGAAAACTCAGGTTTCAACCATCCTCTTTGTCCCTAACCCAGCCCATGACCTATTTGTGATTTACTAAGGCCCAATATATCAGCTATTTCGTGTTCTATGGACCTTGGTGTTTGTTTGAATGAAAAAATGCAAAAATGGTCCAAACTTGCAAAAACTCCAACATTCTTTGATCATGTGGAATTAAGGGCCAGGGTTTTAAGTACAATCTTCTGAAGTTATTTGGCTCACAAAGCGCATAAGAAGCAAGATAACGCACGGGCAAAATGGTTGATTCAATATGAACCTCATTTTTGGCCAAAATCCCCAATCCTGCCCTCCAACGGTTTTAAAGTTAGATTTCCACTTCTAACCTTCTCTACAAACTCTATATAAGAGAAAGCAAGCAAAGAGAGAGGGAGAGGACGTGCCATTTGCAAGAATTCCATATCTGAAATTTTTCTTCATCTTTTGCAACTTGATTCAATTCTCTCAATTCCTTGGTGTTTTCTTCAAAATTCTTGTGGATTCTACTTCAGCAAAGCAAGTAGATCAAGCTAGCACCGTTTATTTTCATCTGGAGTGAAGGAGATAGTAGATCACTTTTCGCCTTGAGGAAATGATTCCAAACTTCAACTTCTGAGATGCACTTGTTTATTGAGATGTTTGAGCTTGGATTCATGTTCAATGATGTTAATGGAATGTTTCTGAAGCTTTATAGCGTTTAATTTGATGAATTATGCATGATTGGATGCTCTAAAACTCGTGATTCAGAATGTTTTTGTTCATATTCATGACTTGATTGTGGACAATATGGTTGATGATTTGATTTGATTCAAAATGCTATGGATTCCTTGCCATGCTAGCTTTGATTTTCCTTTGATTTCATAAAAAATGATGCAAAATTGAGTATGTTATGTTGATCTGAAAGTGAGCCCTAAACATGGATGTTGCACGCGCTTTTGAACTGTCCAGAGGTTGAAGATGATGTGGTGGCACATCATGATTGGTCTGTTTGAATTTTTTGGTTTATTTGAATTTTTGTTTTATTTGACATTTTGTTTAATTTTGTTTTCTGATCAAAACACATTCCAAAATCACAAAAAATTACCATAGGTCAATATTATTTTCTAGTATTTTCATTTTGCATTTTGCATAATCCCCTGACTGCATGATGGGACCTCTGTTGCTGCTATATGTCAGGAGGCCCTATGGTTTTTTGTCTGATTGCATGTGTTGTGTTTTTTTTTATCGATGAGTCACTCAATTTAGAAATTGAGATCACGATATCACTCTCGTTGCATGTTCCCTATAGGATGTTTATTGATTTTCTTCTTTAATTGTTGATCGATGAGTCACTCAATTTAGAAATTGAGATCACGACTTCGCTCTCATTGCATGTTCCTTATAGGATAGTTTCGTTGAGCTCCCTCTAGCATGTAAATTAGGGTAGGATTTTTCCTTTATCCTCAACCTTAGGATCAACTATTGTATGATAACACTAGGGATAGTGCTAGACTAGTTTCCCTTAGTTTCTTTTTTTTCTTTCTTTGCATTTTGCATCTTAAAACAAAATTTGTTTTCTTGGAAAATCTTAAGACATCTTTAATGAGTTCAAACCCTTCTTCAAAGTAAAAGATACAAACCAATCTTGCCTTTCCTTGTTATCTCTCAGTCGATGTTTCGCCATCTCACATTTGTTTGAAGCTGATGTTTCGCCATCGCACATGTTTGTTATCCTACTTTGATTCCCAATATCATTGTTAGGTGTGATGTTTTGTCATCCGTTTTATTGATGTTTAGCCATCTTTGCCATGATTTCTTGCTACCTTTTAGCCGATGTTTCGTCATCGCACATTTGTTTGAAGCCGATGTTTCGTCATCGCACATGTTTGTTATCCTACATTGATTCTCAATATCATTGTTAGGTGTGATATTTCGTCATTTGTTTCATTGATGTGTTTCCATCTCTACCATGTTATCTCTTAGCCGATGTTTCGCCATCGCACATTCGTTTAAAGCCGATGTTTCGCTGTCGCACATGTTTGTTATCCTACATTGATTCTCAATATCATTGTTAGGTGTGATGTTTTACCATCCATTTTATTGATGTTTCGCCATCTTTGACATGTTACTTTGTTATCATTTAGTCGATGTTTTACCATCTCTATTGTTTGTTGTTTTACTTGATGTTTTACCATCTTGACTATCTTTGTTTGTCTTAATTAAAAAACACAAACCAACCAAAATACATAAGCCGAACTACGGCTACTCTGATTCCTTAAAAGGGATACGTAGGCATTGGGGTAGGGCCCAACCGAGCACAACTTTTATTTTCCCTACATTGTTTTCTTTTTCTTTCGCATGCATTCCCTTTTCAGTTGTAAGCCATAAACATAGGATTTGACCACACCCATTAGATTAGACAACAAGAGTGGATACCATATAGTACTACGGGCGTGTGGGGTGCTAACACCTTCCCCTCGCGTAACAGACTCCCTTACCCGATCTCTCGGTCGAAAGACCATGATTTCTCCCTTTTCAGATTTTCTCGATGTTTACCTTTCCCTTTCGGCGGGATAAAAGACGTTCGGTGGCGACTTGATTGATGTTTCATTAACATCCAGATGACAGGTTCCGGCCGTGTAGTTTCAGCTGGAGACTTCACTTGGGACATATTGACCTTTTGCTGGTCCATCCTGGAGTCGACCCTAGCTCTTGTTTGTTTTCCTTTTGGGTGTTTATTTTACTGCTTTGCATATTTATCTGTTTGCATTGCATCCTATGTGCGCTTTACTTCCTGCATACTGGATTTGGCTGGACCGTTTGGTTTCTGGATTTTCTTGATGGGTGGGTTTGTTCCATGAGGTAAAAGGCCTCATACCCAGGCTATGAGTGGATTCCATAGGAACTAGGAATAGAGTGGCCATGGCAGCTATGAGGCGGATGCTTTGTAGACCTGACCATGAGACCCATGACTTCAGAGGTAGTTTGGATAGGTGTTATCGTATGATGATACCGACATTCGAGCTATCGTACATTGATTTGGATTTTAACCTTACCTTGACCTAGACTACACCTGTGAGAGGGGCGGGAAAACTTTTCTTACAGGTACAGGTACTGTTGGTGACTTTGTGTTGCAAAGGTGACTCAGGTTCCCGTGTTAGTTTTGAAGCGTCGAGATTCTCTTTCGATTTTGAGCGGTGTTGTCCTGTAATGGTCCAGCCATGATCCAGTGTGAAACTTTGATCCTGTCATATTGCATCATAGCATATTTATTTCTAAAAAAAATGATGTAAAAAAATTACTAGCATGCGCATGTCATTTTCCAGGGACATTCAAGAGTCTTCTTTCCATCAGAAATGGCCGGTCTCCCTCCAGTTGAGTTCAATTCAGTTCATGTTAAAGAGCTCACCAGGCATACTTTCTCTTATCAGATTCCTACCATTGATGTGTCCGAATTGAAGAGGTTGAGTTCTTATATGAAGGGTGATATTCTGAATAATTTCAACAAAACTTATGGCAACTTGTTACTAGTCTTTAATACCCCAGTTGACCCCATGGCTTTGATCACTCTCCTCCAGTTCTATGACAAAGAATTACGGTGATTTACTTTTCAAGATTATCAACTGGTTCCCACCCTAGAAGAGTACGCGTACCTGCTTAATATCAAGTTTTCTGATGAAGTTCCTTTTGTCCAAGTGCCGGAAAAGCTGAAGTTCGAAGTTATTGCTGAGATTCTTCGTTTGAGTTGGAAAGAGGTGAAAGACAATTGGAAGTCGAGTGAGGGTACTACAGGGTTTTATTTGGACTTCTTAGTGAAGAAAGCTGAAGATTGGGCAAAGAAAGGAAACTGGAGTGATTTCGGTTCTCTGTTCTCTCTCGTGATATACGGGATCATCCTCTTCCCTTGCAAGAGAAATTTTATGGATTTGGCTGCTATTTATGTTTTTAGAAACAAGAACCTGATACCGACACTCTTGGCATATACTCTTTACACCATTCATTCCAAGGCATGGAAAAGGTGGTAATGTAAGTTTATGCCATTTGATGTTGTATCAATGGTTTAAGTTGCATCTACCAGTAAGTGGTCCCTTCGTGGATACCAAGCATTCTCTCTGATGGTCATCAAGGCTTGTCAACCTTACTTCATTTGATATCCGGTGGAATTATGACATGGGGGAAATACAAAGTGTTATCACTAGCTGCGGAGATTTCCCTAATGTTCCCCTCATAGGAACTAAGGGGTGTATCAACTACAATCTGGCGCTTGCTTATCGTCAATTGGGATATGCAATGGATGGACCGCCGAAGGTTGAGGAGGTGTCTGAATCAGTGTATTTCGCTAGAGGAAGTGATCCTGATATGTTGAAAAGAGTGACAAGTGCTTGGAAGGGAATTCATAAGAAGGATAGAAATACTTTGGGCAAGAAGGTTCCTATTGCTAGGATTCCTTACCTGGAGTATGTTAAAGCCAGGATTAAGATCTTACGGTTACCATTTGCAAGGTCGGATCCTCTATACGAACAACCTCCTGCTGTTCTGAGTAACACGGTGCCTACCGAGATGTTCACCCAGGTTCATGTTGAGAACATTCAGCTTCGTGCAAAAGACCGTGAGGCAGGGATGAAACATTAATGGGAAGATCAATAAAGGGCTGACTTAGCTCGTAAACTCAAGGAAACTTAAGGGGAAACTTCTGATGTAACCCATTTTAGGAAGAGGTCTCATGCTGAAATGGAAGAAGAATTAAGTAAGACTCAACAAGAGTGTCGGAAGCTTCAGGTATCTGAGAATAGCTATAGAAAGAAGATTCAGATCTTAGAAAAACAGCTCAAAGACAAAGATGCTCAGCTCGAGAGGGAAGTAACCCAGAAGCGTGTCGCATAAGATCGGTTCCGAGAAAGTAAAATAGTCGCATCTCAACTTTTGAAGGAGAAAGCCAAACTTAAAGAGTACTGTCAATATTTTAAAGCATGTTTAGTTCCAGAGATTTAGTTTTGTTATTTACTTTTAGTATGTCTGGTCACCCCCAGAATTGTTGGAAGGGACCAATTGTTTTTTGTTACTATTCAGTTCTTTTTGCTTTATTGTTAAGACATGTATTTAGTTGTTTATCATTTTACTCTTAATTGATCGAAGTCACTTGGACATCTTTTCTTTTGTTTGTAAATAATTGAGGTGTTCATCTTATTATCCTTTCTCTTTTGATTGTATGGTCGAACACCATGATTGATGAATAAAAGGACTCTTGGATACTTGGGAAAGACAAACATAACTTGCACATCATGCATTTCATAACATTACAGGTTAGCTCAAGACGGTTTTCTTATTCTGTTGCTTTTCTTATTCATAATTCAAGACGACTACTCATCGGTATTCCACCAGAAACAACTTGCCAAGACATATGGAACAGGTTCAAGCTGAACTCGCTGAAATGAGGGCCCAAATGGCTACTCAGATGACTCAGTTCATGGAGGTCATCACCAATGTGAATCGCCGACATGAGGAGTTGGCTGCCATTGTCAACAACCAGCGCCGCCATCCGGGGGATGGTGGAAATCGAGGGCTTTATCAGGACATTTCTGTAGAATTGGGGGATGTGCAAGATCAACCTGCTGGAAATTTTCACGGGATGCCGGGAAACCCTTTTGTGCGCAACGTAGGGCCGTTTCCCCCATCTCCTGGACCTCGTCTTGTGGGGAATAGGAGAGCTAATCAGGGCGGTGTAAGGAATTATCAGGATCAGGATTTTGATTTTGACCAGGATGGAGATCAGTTTTCTGTGCGGCATTCAGAGTCGGGGGTTCAGATCGAGGATATGAAGTATCGTTTATTGGAAGAGCGTCTGAAGGCTGTGGAAGGGCAAGGAGTCCTTGGTATGGATGCTAATGATCTCGGGTTGGTGTCTGGGGTGAAAGTTCTCCAAAGTTCAAGCCTCCTACATTTGAGAAGTACAACAAAACGTCGTGTCCTATTACTCATGCAACTGCTTATTTCCGGAAGATGTCAGTACATACTGAGGATCAGGGGCTTTTGATTCACTTTTTCTTGGATAGCCTATCTGGGGCATCCCTGGAGTAGTACATGAAGCTGGAGAAAACCCATATTTGTTGCTGGAATGATCTTGCTCGGGCTTTTGTCAAACATTATCAGTACAATGTGGATATGGCGCCTAATCGCACTCAGTTACAGAATATGTCGCAAGGACCAAAAGAATCTTTCAAGGAATACGCTCAGAAGTGGCGTGAGTTGGTTGCGAGGGTTCAACCTCCACTCATGGAGAGAGAACTCATTGATATGTTTATGAGTACCTTGCAAGGTCCATTCTATAAGCACATGATATGAAGTACTTCGGCAGGATTTGCAGACTTGGTTATGGTTGGTGAAAGAATTGAAGTGGGTTTGAAATTGGGGAAAATTCAGATTGGAGGTTCTAGTGGCTTATCCGGGGGAAGTAAGAAACCATTCAACGCTTAACCTAAGAAAAGGGAAGGCGACGCAAGTGCAATTTACTCTCATAGGGGACAAAGAGAGGATCGTCAACACCAACAAATAAATGATGTTTCTATTCCTGTTAATGCTCCTCTGCAGCAGAGACCGAATGCAGTTCCTCAACAACAAAGGCAGCAAGATGCTCCCCGTCAGTATAATAACCTACAATGGAGACAGCCCATAAAATTTGATCCCTTGCCAGTAACTCTTACTGAAGTGCTCCACCACTTGCTTGACTCGAAGTTGATCAGTTTGAGAAATATGCCACCACCACCCGCAAGACTCCCTGTTAACTATGATGCTAACACTAGATGTGAATTCCATTCAGGAGGAGTTGGTCATTCAACTGACAATTGCTTTACATTGAAGTGCAAAGTACAAGACTTGTTGGATGCTAAGGCAATTGAGTTTACCCTAGTAACTAGTCCTAGTGTTACTAAGAACCCAATGCCTAGGAATGGAGGGGTGTTGTTAACATGATTAATGATGATGGTGAAGTATTGAACTTGATCATGAATGTGGAGCAGGTAACTACTCTGTTGTGCTATATTAAGAGGTATTTTCTTGACAATTCTATTTTCCCGGGTTGTACTTCAGAGTGTGCCAAGTGTAGAGAGCAACCGAAGGGATGTGGTGATTTAAAAGCCAGTATCCAGTTGTTGATAAAAGAGGGGTCCCTGAAATTTGATAGAAAACCGAGCTACCGCAAGGTTACTGAAGAGGATGTTGATGTAATATCGATTCCTTACGCCCCTGCATGCATTCCTACCCCATCTAGGGCGCCTCCTTTGATGATTACGGTACCTGATCCCATGCTGTACACCAGTGAGAAGGCCATCCCATGGCATTACGGTGCCGATGTTTATTACCATGGGGTGAAGCGGAAGGTAAGTACCCGTTCGTTTGAGGAAGAACATGCTGAAGGTAATGAAGAGGAAGTTCATAATTTCTCTAGTGTGGGTCGAATGATTATAAGCGGGAGAGTATTTGGTCCTTCCAATGTGCAAGATGCGGCAGATGCCTCTGCAAGAGAAAAAGGAAAACAACAGGTAATGATTGGTAATCCAAGGGTTATGCCAGCCAATGTGACTCAACCAAATCCATACCAGAAGCTTCTTCAGTTCCCGATGAGGTTGAAGAGTTGATGCAAATTATCAAAAAAAGTGATTATAGCATAATTGATCATTTGAGCCATACTCCTTCTAAGATGTTTATCTTGTCTCTCTTGATTTATTCAGAACCTCACAGAAATGCTTTGATGAAGTTGTTAAAGAATGCGTTCGTTCCACATGAGATAACAGTCAATCAGTTTGAGAAGGTTTGTGCTAATATATCTGTTGGGAATGGTTTGGGCTTCATCGATTTTGATCTTCCTCCAGAGGGACCAGACCATAACAAAGCGTTGCATATTTAAATGGAGTGTAGAGACACTACTTTATCCCGGGTTTTGGTAGACACAGGATCGTCTTTAAATTTATTGCCCAAGTCAGCGTTGATGAAGATTGATTATTCTGGACTAGAGTTGCGCCCTAGCGATTTGATGGTGAAGGCGTTTGATGGGTCTCGAAGGTCAGTATTTGGGGAGGTAGAGCTACCAATCAAGGTTGGTCCTTGCACCTTCACGGCTACATTTTTTGTGATGGATATACATCCAGCATACTGTTGCTTGTTGGGAAGGTTATGGATTCATAGAGCAAGAGCAGTCACTTCTACTCTTCATCAAAAACTCAAGTATCCTGCCGAAGGAAATATGCTAATTGTATGTGGAGAGGAAGAGTACATTGTGAGTCATTTGACGTCATTTCGATATGTTGAGGTTGAAGGTGAGATACACGAAACGCTGTTTCAGGCATTTGAGACAATTCATGCTGTCAATTTTCCTCCTCCAGAGCAGAAAAAGAAATCGGAAACTGTTAGGTCTTCTCTCAAAGATGCAAAAGCTGTAGTGAAAGGTGGTAACCCTGAAGGTTGGGGTCAGGTGCTGGACATTACTCCGAAGTTTGATAAATTTGGTCTTGATTTTTACCCGGCTCAGCAGAGTGCAGCTCCCAGAGCATCCAGTTTATCTACTCCTATGAAATTTTCCCATCCTTGTGCTACTCAAGAAGGGCACGTCAATGCAGTTGGCGAAGATAGAATTGATGGCTATAATATCGAGGATTGGATTCGTCCGAGTACTCCAGGACAGGTACTCAACAATTGGACTTTTGTGGATGTTATCCAAGTTTCAAGCGCTGAGGAGTAATTTTCTTGTTTCTTTTATTGTCATATCATAATTCCTACGCTCTGCCCAAGGCGTAGTGAATCATTTGTGTAGGGCCACCATGTTTACTTTCAAGTTTATCATGAAATAAATGACGTTTTTGCATTCAAATTTTTATTTTTTTTATTTTTTAATGGCAATGTTTCTCTTTTCACACACTGCCACTAAAAAACGCAAAAGTGTCATTCATGTAGATGCACTTCCATCACCGATTCTATCGATAACGACTCTGCTATGGCTCATTATGACTTTAATACTCCTATTTATCAAGATGAAGAAGAAGCATATAAGGATTGTGATCTTCTTGAGGAATTAGCAAGACTATTGAAACAAGAGGAGAAGGTCATCCAGCCGAATCAAGATTCGATTGAGGTGGTGAATATTGGCACAAGAGAGATAATAAGAGAAATCAAGATAGGGGCACATCTCGAAGAAGGTATAAAGGTCAGATTGATTGAGCTACTCTGTGAGTATTCTGATATCTTTGCTTGGTCTTATTAGGATATGCCTGGGTTGGATACAGACATAGTGGTGCATCGACTACCGCTCAAAGAAGGTTGATCTCCTGTCAAGCAAAAACTCCGAAGAACTCATCCTGAGATGTCCAAAAAGATCAAGGAGGAGGTCCAGAAGCAGTTGGACGTAAATTTCTTAAAGGTTGTCAATTATTCTCCATGGATTGCAAATATTGTGCATGTGCCCAAGAAAGATGGTAAAGTCAGAATGTGCATGGATTATAGGGATCTAAACAGGGCTAGCCCTAAAGAAGATTTCCCTCTTCCGCATATTGATGTGTTGGTCGATAACACTGCTCACTCCAAAGTGTTTTTGTTCATGGATGGCTTTTCGGGTTACAATCAAATAAAGATGGCTCCGGAGGATATGGAGAAGACAACATTCATCACGCCTTGGGGAACTTTCTATTATAAAGTGATGCCTTTTGGTTTGAAAAATGTTGGGGAAACATATCAGCGCGCCATGGTCACTCTCTTTCATGACTTGATTCACAAAGAGATTGAGGTTTATGTAGATGATATGATTTCTAAGTCTGACACGAAAGAGGAACACCTTGTTCATCTGGAAAAAAATTTCGGGAGACTGAGGCAGTTCTTGCTAAGGTTGAATCCAAATAAGTGCACCTTCGGGGTGAGATCCGGCAAGCTTTTGGGCTTTATTGTAAGTGAAAAGGGTATCGAGGTGGACCCGACCAAGGTAAAAGCGATACAGGAAATGTCTGAGCCAAGGATAGAGAAGGAAGTACATGGCTTCTTGGGAAGGTTAAACTATATTTCCAGATTTATTTCTCATCTCACAGCCACCTATGAACCTATGTTCAAGTTGTTGAAGAAAAGTCAGACGGTGAAGTGGAATGAAGATTGTCAGAAGGCCTTTGAAAAAATAAAGGAGTATTTGCAGGAACCTCCGATACTCATGCCACAAGTTGAAGGAAGGACACTAATCATGTACCTAACTGTGTTGGAGACCTCAATGGGTTATGTCCTCGGTCAGCACGACGAGACAGGGAAGATGGAACAGGCTATTTACTACTTGAGTAAGAAGTTTACAGAATGCGAGTCGAGGTACTCATTGCTGGAAAAGACTTGTTGTGCGCTTACCTGGGCCGTCAAACGTTTAAGGCAGTACATGTTAACTCATACCACCTACTTGATATCCAAAATGGATCCAATCAAGTACATTTTTGAGAAGCCAACTCTTACAGGCAGGGTAGCCCGTTGGCAAATGATACTCACCGAATATGATATCCAATACACTACTCAAAAATAAATTAAGGGTAATGTACTGGCCGACCATCTTGCTCATCAGCCCATGAACGATTATCAACCAATGAAGTTTAATTTTCCAGATGAGGAAATTGTGTATATTCGGGATTGTAATATGCCAGACCCAGATGAAGGACCCGAGCCGGGATCACGTTGGACGCTTGTTTTCGATGGTGCCTCTAATGCCATAGGCAACGACATCGGAGCTATTATCACTTCCCCTGAGGGATACCACATTCCTTTCACGGCTCGTATCTGTTTTGATTGCACTAACAACATGGCCGAATATGAGGCTTGCATTTATGGCATTGAAGCGGCGATCGACTTGCACATCAAATTTTTGAAAGTTTACGGGGATTCCAATCTTGTTATCAGACAGATTAATGGATATTAGGAGAATCGCCATCAGAACCTAATTCCATATCGTAAGCATGTTATGAAGCTGATTCCGTACTTCGAAGAGATCACGTTTGAACACATTCCCAAAGAAGAAAACAATCTAGCTGATGCACTAGCAACTTTGTCCTCCATGTTCAAGGTTAAGTGGGCTAATGAGGCACCTTCCATTACTATCAGAAGTTTGAGTGAGCCAGCTTTCTGTTTTGAGGCTAGTTTGGAACCAGATGGTAATCCTTGGTTTTATGATGTTAAACGATATCTTGAAACACAAGAGTACCCTGAAAAGGAATTCGTCACATATAAGAAGTTCTCAGCCAAGTTCTTTCTCAATCGTGTCGTGTTGTATAGAAGGTATCATGACGGTTTACTGCTCAGATGTGTTGACAAGAAAGAAGCAGCTAGAATCATTGAAGAGATACATGAAGGTGATTTCGGGACCCATCCAACGGGCATATCATATCGAAAAAGATCTTGCGAGCAGGGTATTATTGGTCCACCATGGAGACTGACTGTTACAATCATGCACGGGTTTGCCACAAATGCCAAGTCTATGCTGACAAGGTGCATGTGCCGCCAGTACCTTTGAATGTCTTGAACTCCCCTTGGCTGTTTGTGATGTGGGGAATTGATATGATCGGAAAGATTGAACCGACTGCATCCAACGGGCACCGTTTCATTCTGGTTGCTATTGATTATTTTACAAAATGGGTCGAAGCTGCATCCTATGCCAATGTCACAAAGCAAGTGGTAACTCAGTTCATTAAGCACAACATTATCTGTCGCTACGGAGTGCCTGAGAAGATCATTACCGACAATAGGTCTAATCTGAACAACAAAATGATGAAGGAGCTTTGTGAGTCCTTCAAAATCAAGCATCATAACTCTTCCCCATATCGACCAAAGATGAACGGCGCTGTTGAAACGGCCAATAAAAATATCAAGAAAATCGTCCAGAAAATGGCCGTCACTTATAAAGATTGGTATGAGATGCTGCCTTTCGCTTTGCATGGTTATCGCACCACGGTGCATACTTCGACTGGGGAAACCCCGTTTTCATTGGTTTACGGCATGGAAGCAGTACTGCCAGTAGAAGTCGAGATTCCTTCTCTTAGGGTCATGAGAGATGTTGAGCTGGATAAAAGTGAATGAGTTCAGAATCGGTTGGATCAGCTAGAACTTATTGATGAGAAAAGGTTGACGGCTGTATGTCATGGTCAGGTGTATCAGCAAAGGATGATAAAAGCTTTTGACAAGAGGGTATAACCTCAGTGTTACAATCCAGGTGACCTTGTGCTCAAGAGGATAATTCTTCCCCGGGGAGATCCCAGGGGCAAGTGGGTTCCAACTTATGAAGGGCCTTTCGTGGTCAGAAAAGTTTTCTCTGGAGGGGCGATGATGCTCACGACTATGGTTGGAGAGTACTTCCCTCTCCCTGTGAATGCTGACGTAGTTAAAAAATACTTTGCATAAAAATAATAAAAAACTCGCTAAACTGAAAACCCGAAAGGGCGGTTTAGGCAAAAAGAGGGTGTCCTGGTGAATCGAAAACCCGAAAGGGAGATTCAGTTAAAAGTTAGGGACTTAAAGCAAGTGACTACGCTCAGCATGGGATCCTTTTGTTTCTTTCCTTCTTTCCGTTACCTGGCATAAGTTCGAAGCCAATTTAAGTTTGATCTGTCCGAAAGCAGGAAAATGAAAGTTGTAAAAGTCATAGCAGAGTTGGGACTCAATGGATGTTCACATTCACATTGCCATTTGTAAACACTTGTTTGCTTTGAATTTTGTAATTTCTTGCTTCCAAATGTAAATGCCTTTTTCACAGGCTAATTTATCAAAATCAATAGAATATCTTCTTTCAAGTATACATATGCTTTTCTTTTCTCCCTTTTTACTATTTTTGTTTAGAAAAAGCGTCCAATATTTTTGATAAGCATGAGCATATAAACTTCGTGGCCCTTACACGGATATGGTAATTTGAATCATGGTTAGTTGATCGCTTGAAATACGGATAACAAACATCACTGCTACTGTGCAAGGGGCATGTTTGTTTCTCTGTCTGATGGACTCCTCTTTCACTATGTTGGATTTTTCCTGGCAGTTTTGTTTCACAGCTCTGGGATGTTTGTAATGGTTAAGGAACAAAATAATGTCAAAATTACGGCAGGTCGGCGAGATTGGTGAACCTGGTTGGGGATACTTCTTCCCCATAATGGCTTTTATTATGTTTCTTTTCCGCACTTTCACGTGTCACATTGATTGATTGTTTTAGCATTGTCTGCATATAGGATTTTGTTTATAGTCGAATGTCGGTCTTGATGCGTTGAATATTTTTGCCTTAAAATTTTTTTTTTTCGTTTTACTTAATCCATCCAGTATCACTCTTTAATCGTTTTTCGGGCATTTTGATACCAATTGTGCCAATTCTTTTGCTTAGCCAAGAGTTTGAAGGAAGGAGTTTAGCTAAAAACGATAACTGTAGTGGTATGCTTTTGAGTAGATCCTCATTGACGATGTACAGGCATTGCTTCCATCCCCAAACACCGGAGATATAAGGGAGTTAGACCCTCGTTAACCCCTCTGAGCCTTCGAAGTAGGAGTTTCTTTTCCGTCCAAAGAAACAAAAACCTTTTTTAACCAGGGGCAGGGTAGACGTTCAGTTAATTTGACCAAGCATTCAATTTTCAGAAGGAATGTCCCATCTGAGGATCACCATATTTTATCTTTCGCATCATGAGATCAGGAAAAATGTCTAAATCACGATGTTTATTTCCTCACAAAATCCTGAGGTCGAGATCGAATCGATACAAAAATGGCTATCCCTCGCCGACCAAAAAATGAGGCATTTGTTTTCTTCAAAGAAAAAAGGGAAAGAAAGAATGAAAAAGTTCAAAGACCTAAAGTCACATTGACTTGTTCAAAGCAGAAAGCACGAATAAGAAAGAAACAAAAAGCCCCACTAAGTCGAAACTTGAAAACAAGTCGCTTAGGCAAAAGTTAGGGCATCCCGCTGGACTCCTAAAAATGGAAATTCAAGAGATTTTTGTCCAGGAAAAGGTTAGGGAAAAGAGAGCCTAAAAGGCCAAAAAAAAAAGAGAGAAAGATTATTCAATAAATTTTTCATCAAGAGAAGAGGAATAATAATAGCAAAAGCAGCAAATGTTTCGACGATCATGTTGGAGGATTTGTCGTGATCACTCAACCATCATAAATCCTTTTAAAAGATGAATGCTTGTTGTTGTACCCCAAAATTTGCCCTCTCATATTCTTCAAAGTTTTGACAAGCATCATCTCAATTTGCTCAAGTCTACTCAAGGGTTGCACAATCAAACCATCCTCCTAAGCCAGTCAAATTAGGGTTTTGGTTCCTTCAAGGAAGCTGAGGTTTTCAAGGGCTCAATCAAGTCCCATATGCTCATATACATTGTCAAGCACCTACATGCCAAGTTTCAAGGCTCACAAGGTCAAGTTGCATAGTCAAAAACCCTAATTGCCTCACAATGAACTGCAGGGGCAAAATGGTCATTTGGCAGTCAAAAGTCAAAAATTTTGGTCAACATCTTATTTTGAAGCCACAATCATCATTTGATCAAGTCTTGATCATAATTCCTCAAGAATGGCTCAAAAATCATCAAGATGCAAAAGTTTCCATTTTTGGACAGCTGAAAAGTCAACTGTAACTTGACCAAGGCATAACTTTTTCATGGTTCATCAGAAAAATCCCATACAATGCTCATTTTTAAGGGGATGACATTTCCTACAACTCATATTCACTTTCCAAGTCCAAAAAATGCTCTAACAAAAAGTTATCAATTTCAACATTATAGGTCATTTTCAAAAGTCAACAAAAAGGCATTTTAAGTCAAAGACCATAACTTGAGATTGGTAAATCAAAATGACATGGGACCAAAGGCATTGGTTATAGGACTTCAAGACCTTTCCAAAATGTCAAAGAACATGTTCATAGCTTCAAAATTGAGCAAGATATGCATTGGAGAAGTTGGGAAATTTTTGTGAAATGGCCAAAGTCAACTATCCATGAAACTTCATTTTTTGACAAAAAGGGCCCACTTTTTCCACTTGAGTTAGCTTTTCCATGTCACCCACGTGTCCCATGATTTATTTCAAGATTAAAGATTAATTTTTCTATTTTTTATTTAATTTTATTTGATTTAATTCATTTTAAATCTTTAAAATTCAAATAAAAATCAAAGAAATTAATTAAGGGATATCTTTGAGTTTGAATAGCCTTAATGTATCATGAAACACATACCAATTTCGTGTACATCCTATTTCAAGCATAAAAATTCAAATTTGGAGCAAAAAAGGCAAGTTGTTCAATGGTGGTTATGGAGGAAATCAAAACTTCATTGCAAGGCTTCAAGGCTCCTTATTGTGATTGATTCTCATTCATATACACATATGCAAGCCTTCCCACCCTCATGGACGAAAAAAAGGCATCCCTAAAACGGCAGAGCAAAAACTCAGAATTTGTCAAAAAAGTGTGAGATCTAAAACAAGGTTGTAGGCAGTTTCAGACAAAACAAAGCACGTGAGATCCTTCATTGCCATACCCTGAAACTAAAGAGACCTTTACCACGCCCTGAGACTCCATATCAAGCACTGTAAGTCATCACAAACTCACCCCTATACACGAAATCGTGTTTCTCTATTCTTGCATTTTTTTCTGGAAAATAATGGCATAATCATACTCCATGTTTGATTTCTAACATAACCATATTGTTCAATTTCATTTTGGGGCTTTGTATGATGATACCCGCATCTAGGGTTTGCATTGTTTGTTTTTAGGCATTCTTTCTCCAGGCACAATCAAGACAAATCATAAGCATGAAGGGATTCAAGAGGTGGAAACGAGATCAGCTATGGTCTTGAAATAGATTTTCATGGCCTGAGGAGCATTTTCAGAGCAAGCCTGCGAAACCACCTGCGGATAAAAATCCGCAGGTAAAAAACCAGTATCAAAGGAAGAAGACGCTGACGCGTCCCCTCCTCATTCGTTGTTTCAAAAAGCGCGCGTTTTTATATTTTTTTCAGGCATATGCTTTTGTTTTCTAATTTAATAATTGCGTGTTATTTTGATAATGAATGGAACGTGCAGCTCAGTTGGTCAAAGCCTTGGAACGTGAACAATAGGACCTGGGTTCGATTCCCAGGTCCCCCATATATTTCTTCATGTTTTTCTTAACATATTCCAGTGCAGCGTCACATCAAATAATTCACCATAGACTCACACATCTAACATGCCATGTGTCCTCAGACAGTCATCCAAAGGCCAAGAGAGGGAGGAATACCATGTTCCAAGTCAAACGCGCTCTGGACAATCAAGGAGAGTCAAACGTGGCTTCTTAATGGGCCAGAATTCAACACACCTCCTATTTGGCCCAAACCCCCCCCCCCCCCCCCCCCCCCCCCTTGGGTTTGCAATTTTTCTTTTTTTATATTTTATTTGTCTTATTTTATTTTTCCCTTTTATTAACAATTAACCAATTAATGTTTTCATAAAAAATAAAAAAAAAAGAACTAACATTATTAATTTCATTTGTATTTTTATTTTTGTAAAATAAATATTAACAGATAAAATAGTTTAATTAGGCAACTTTAACTTTTTTTTTATAATTAAAATAAGTTTAGAATTAGGTTTTTAATTAACTTTGAATTTTTAATTCCTTTATTTTATTTTCATAAAAAACATAAAAAATACAAAAAAACATTTTTCTTTTAATAAATTAATTAATTAGTAATTAGGCTTTATTTATTTAATTGCATTTAATTCAAAAAGACAAAAAATTCAATTCTTATTCAAAAAAGGGTCGACACCTTTAAGACATTCCCGATTCATTCTTTCGAGCGCATTTTAGTTTTAGTTATTTATTTTGATTATTTTTGTAACTGCTTCAAGAATGTAATAGTAATTAGGTTTATCGCTTTATTTAAATTCTCGTACTTATTTACCAAAACGGGTCTTTGTATTTTTGGCGATGTATAGACTCGCGCCTTGTAATAGCGTAGAATTTATATTTCCGTAATTTACTTTCCGCACCCCTAATTGTTAAATGCATGAAAGAATGTATGAAAAAATAAAATCAATCCGTAGCTCACAAATAACATGTACAAAGACATTAACTGAAAAACAACACACAAAGCACATGCCACTCCTAGGGTACGCTTCACTCGTTGCCTCGAAACGTGGTCGTCAAGTATAGGGTGTCTTAGAGGTCTCCCTTTGTCTAAAGATCCAGTTGCCTCGAAACGGTTGCCTCGGATAAAAGGATCTAGGACGTTAGGGTTACTTCTAAGGTGTCCTACCATTGCTTAGGTGACAGCACTGTCCCTTAATCGAATTGACCCGAACACCTCCAACGATGGTGCTACCTACCCCTCAATGGTGGGATAGCACTATCTAAAGGACTCTTACACAGCTTAATTCCTTAGAGTAGGTAGATTTCTCTTAAGTACTTGCTCTTTCTCAAAACAAACAAAAACAACTTTTCGCACCTACACTTTTAAAAGGTTTTCAAACAAATTTTTTCATACACTCTTGGAACAGATACAAGAGTTACTTAGAAATCTTCCAAAAGAACTTTTTCAAAACCCACACACATCTGAAAAGCAAACAATTTTGAAAACATAAGAGCAAGTACCTAAGAGCCCGTGGATAACCACGGATAGAAAGGGTGCTAACACCTTCCCTTTCTATAAATCTACCTTCCGAACCGAGAACATTCTCGAATAAGGAATTTTGCTGTGCTTTTGTCCTTTCCATGTTGGAGAACATAAAAGACGGTGGCGACTCTTGCTTCCACGACATTTCGCGAAACCAGCTAAAAACAGTCAGTTCTATTTCCACCGATCACAGAACTGGCGACTCTGCTGGGGACAAATAAAAGTGAGGTGTACCTTAGGATTAGTTCATCATCATGTTTTCAATTGCTTGATCAGTTTGCTTTAAAATTGTGGGCTTGTTTTGGAGTTACATAGATCCTAACCCGGATCTGGGGAATACCCTTTTAGGTAGCATAAGCTGTGAGGGACCTGTCCGGCATAGACCGACACGGGTGAAGCAGTGGCTACGTTGGTGTGGCACCTTGGTCTGTACCGATATCCCTTGTGTTGCAACGAGGAGAATATGGGTCTTCCGAGGAGTCATTAAGTACCAACCGACCTTAGAACCCTAAATAGACCCAACATGGCCATAGAACAGTAGCAGTATGCTACACCCATTGAGGCTAAACTCTCGCGATGGTTCTGGCCGCAAGAAAAGATTGCGACGCTGGAGTTATGACCGATTCAGGGTAGTCAGTGATATTGGGATCCTCTAGAACCCGGTTACTTTTGATATGACAGGTTTTTGAGCCCACCAACTTCAAGAGGGTAATACACTAAACCTCATGCTGGCCTAAACTCTAAGGGCTATCTTTGTGTGACTTGTGTGCCTCCAAACTTGACTACTTGCACACTTGTTATCTAACAACACGAGTTCCTTGCAGGTTTTGTTTACAGTCCTTAATTGGGACTCATAACAGGGTTTATCTACATTACTCCATGCATAGCATAACATCATACCATTG
The DNA here is from genome assembly GCA_948472305.1 of Vicia faba. Classification (NCBI taxonomy): domain Eukaryota; kingdom Viridiplantae; phylum Streptophyta; class Magnoliopsida; order Fabales; family Fabaceae; genus Vicia; species Vicia faba. The sequence continues at coordinate 1,363,548,426 of OX451735.1, read as the reverse complement.
CATACATCCTACATAAGGACTAATCCATTTCAAGGATCTCAAGGGTTTGTGATGCAGGTCATGATGAATCAAATGTCTAGCAAGGGGAAAAGGGGATTTATTTCCCCTAGCCAAGGTTGATAACTTGAGTCAGGGGCTATGACCCACTAGATATGGTGAGCCTTGACTCTTGAAGAAGGACTCTCAACAAAATGAAGTTCCTTCAATCAAGCTACAAAATTCAAGTTCTAACAATCTTTCTTGTTTATCCCGCGAGGTCCTTGAAAACATTGCATGCATATCATACATATCATTGCATTACAGGTACCCTTGTTACAGGTCGCTTACCTTCTTCGCTGTTTATTTCAGCAACAGCTTCCCAACAAGATAACCAGGGTCTTCATGCTCAAGAGACTCAGTTCAGGGAGATCTTCCTAAGCCTATCCAAGGGGCAGAGGACACTCCTCATGGGGAATTTGGCCAAGAAAAGTCCCGAAGATGATAAGGACGAACGGCTGGAACGTCTGCAAGCTGAGGTAGATACAATGAGAACCCAGATGCTAGGGCAAATGGCTCTCATCCAAGGCTTAGCTCGGGAGCAAGAAGAGTTGAGGGCCATGATCAGTCAGCTTCATCAAGACAAATACAACATGAAGCAACCAATCCAAGTCAGGGACCAAGTCATTGATCAGCTTCCAAGAGGACAAGAGTCTGGTATAGTGAAGAATAGACCTCTACAAATTGCTACCACTTCACAGGTACAACCACAACCTCGCCCAGAGCAACAGGTTGATCAGAGTAAGCCAGAAAAGCCAAGGAGGCAATTCACCCAGCTCAACACGTCGCTGTCCCAAGCTTTGCAACACCTGTTGAAGTTGAATCTGGTGACGTTGATAGGACCTCACCCTAATCCTAAGACTTCTTCACCCAACTATAATCCTGGGGCCAGATGCGAATACCATTCTAACAGCCCGGGGCATGATACTGACGACTGTTGGAAGTTGAGGTACAAAATCCAAATCCTGATTGATGAAGGAGCTGTGGAATTCACCCCAAATGGTCAGGTCGAGTTCTTCTACTATCCTTGCGAGATTCACCATTTGAAGTGACAAGTCCTGAGACTAGAAGACTTTTTGTTCATTCGAATGTTCAAGTTGTATTTTCTTTGCTTATACAAACAATTATTGTCATAGCAAACTTTATTACTTTATCAATGCATCGCATATGTCTGTTTTGAATCAATATATTTGCATTCGCTATATTCAAACTGCTTTCATTTTTTGATGTCAACTCTTAATAACTCTAAGCCTCTTGATGGAGGATGACGAAAACGATACCATGATCTACATTATGCTTTAGAACAGACCCCGCTGATGAGGTACAGGCATTGTTTCAAATCCTAAACACTGGAGTTATAAGGAAGATAATCCCTCGTCAACCCCTTTGAGCCAAAGAAGTAGGAGTTTTTTTTTTTTCACAAAAAAATTAAAACCCTTAATTATAACCTGGGGCAGGGTAGTCTTCTCAGTTGATCCAAGTGCACAACGAATGGCACCAAAGGAGTCTTTACAAAACAAAAGACGACGATGGTTCTGAATAATCATAAAGACAGGTAGTCATTATCCCTCAAACTAAAAGCCCGACAAGTCTAAACCTATGAAGGAGACTTGCAAAACTGGGGCATCCCACTGAGTGTAATTCCTAAAAGAAACAGTTCAGGCAAAAACAGGGATAACACAATCAAAAAAAGAGGTCCTACAAACCCTCGACAAAAGGAAATGACTGCCTATTCAAAATAAATTGTCAACATCCGAACCATCACTGGAATATCAAAGCAAAGACTCAAACAAGGTCTAATGCACGATCAGTTGAGTTTAGGATCGAAGAACATCACGAAGAGCGGGTGGGTACAAATAAAATTTGAGCCTTTATCTTTTGTTTCTTAAACCGTGAACCAGGCCACGCTACAACCCTTAAAAGTCCTAGGTGAAGCATGGGTTGGTTCAAAAGCATACTGTTACAAAGGTATCCTGACTCCTTAAGGTTTGCTATAAAATACTGAGTTGACATCGCGTTTTACAAAATTCACTGGTTTTACTGAAAAAACACATTTTCAAAAACTTCAAGACAGACATGAGCTTTGAATTTTAATATAACATTGCTTGCATATGACTATTTGTTTGAACAGCATAGAATTTCGCACGATGAATGTCTAATGAACAAAAGCACCTCCAATTAAGGGGCATGGCATGATCATTGTCCATCATCTAGGGCAGTTAAGTCAAGATTCGAAGAATCTCTCAAATGCCAAATAATCAGGGGCAGATCTCCATCTGAATCAACTTGGGGCATTAGACGCGAATTCCAGCTACAAATCTTGCCTGATCAAACGAAGATCTTCTGGTCACATGGCAACACTACTAACAGTGATAACTCCTTACATCCTAAGAGCACAGACATAGTCGAAAAAAACACTACGCATAAGCAAAGACCCGCTAGGTTGACACACCTAGGCAAAAATAAGGGCTTCTCGGCGAACCAAAAAGGTTCGGGCAAAAATAAGGGATGAAATGAAAAAAATCTGTACACCCGGCAAGTCGAAAACCTGAAAAGGCGGCTTGGGCAAAAATGGGTATCCCGTTGGATTGAAAACCCGAGGTCCAGGCAAAAGTTAGGGATCAAAGCGTACGACTATGTCCCGTCATCTTGTCACTTGCCTACCAGAAGAAGATTTGTCAAATCGGCAGTCCTCAAGTACCTCTACAGGTGCCTTCTCCCACGGAAGCTGGGGCAATAAGAGTTGCCCAAACTGTACAGCTGCTTTCCTCCAGGTACAAGGTAGATTCAGTTGAAGAATGTAACTAGGATACCTTCACTCCCCGCAGGGTAAGACCAGAATCAACAATACTCTCCCCGAGCAGAGTTGGTCTCCCATCAGCCCTAACAAGGCAATGTATCTCCAGCAAGTCAGCAACACTCTCCCCAAGCAGAGTTAGTCTACTGTCTTAAGGAAGTTGGGTATCCCCAGAAAAACTCAATATTCACCAGCGGAGTATACAGATGTTCCTAAGAAAGCATCCCCGGCAGTCTTAAAATAAGATTGTTCCCCGGCGGAATACCAGACACCCCAGGGGAGCCACTTCCCCAGTACAGTCCAAAAGTTTCCCCAGGAGAGTTGAATTAATCTCCCCAGTAGGAAGCTTATCCCCAGTAGATTCTGGAAGCTAATCTCCTGCAGAGCGCAAAAGCATCTCCCCGGCTTTATTCAAAGGTCATTCTCCACTGGAGCCTATAACTGGGTTATCCTCAGCTAATTACCATGGAAAGATCGTCCTCGACGAAGTTCTTCCTATCCCCAGCGGAGTTCATCAAATTCCTCAACATAGCTTCTCAATGGAATCCCCAGCGAAGTTATCACCAAATCTCAGCGAAGTATCTCTTCCCACAGAGTAATTCCCCGCAGAGTAATCTCTCTAACAAGTTTATTACCCCAACGGAGTCATCTTCTCCTACCGGTTTATTCTTGCAACCACCATCCCTAGCGGAAACGAAGAACTCCACTCTTCAAACATCAAGCCCAGGATTCAATAAACTCCCGGCATCCGTCAAGGATTTATTTTCCTAAACGAGAATACATTCATAAACATCGCACCGTCATGATACATGCATATACACATCATACAATCTCATTTTATGTTGAGAACATCATCGCTTGATCCATGTCATGCATTGCATGTGACTGACCTTACCTTTCAGGAAGGATACATTTAAATGATCAGCTATGTCAAAGAAGACAGATACAGTCGAAAGAGACCAACCCAGTCAAAGAAGACAGATTCAGTCAAAATAAGACAAGTCCAGCTAAATCCCAAAGGTTTTTCTGATGCTCATCCAGTCAAAGAAGACAAGTCCAGTTAAAATTAATTCCTAAAGTCATTGAAGACAACCTGTCGTTGTAGACACCCGTCAATATAGACACCCGTCATTGAAGACAACTCGTCATTGAAGACAACTCGTCATTGAAGACAACTCGTCATTGAAGACAACCCGTCATTGAAGACAACTCGTCATTGAAGACAACTCGTCATCGAAGACAACTCGTCATTTAAGACAACCCGTCATTGAAGACAACTCGTCGTTGAAGACAACTCGTCAGTATAGACACCCGTCGTCGAAGACAACTCGTCATTGAAGACAACCCATCATTGAAGACAACTCGTCATTGAAGACAACTCGTCATTGAAGACAACTCGTCATTGAAGACAACTCGTCATTAAAGACAACCCGTCATTGAAGACATCTCGTCATTGAAGACAACCCTTCCATGGAGACAACTCGTCAAGAAAGACAAAACCTCCTCTTGTTCAGTTAAATTGATTCCTGAATATTTTCTGAGATAACCTGTCAGTAGAGACAACTCATCAACATTCTGAAATTCCAGATTCGATTCCCGTATCCAGCCAGGGCATATCTGCAGAAAGAGTTTGAAGATCAACACCTGTAACAGGCCAGGAAACCATCTTCCTTTCTCAAGTACGCAGGTTCTCACTAAGGAATCTCATACGCGATCGACACCTAGATGGCATCTATAAGCCCATCTCCACAACTATCCATCACAGTTCCAAATGGCAATCTATAAGCCCATTCCCGACAAGGTTTTGTCACATCTCCGGATGGCATCTATAAGCCCATCCTCCTATCCATCATATCTCCAAATGGCATCTATAAGCCCATTCCCGCTATCACACCGCTGATACTCTACTATGTGAGTGCAAATTTCTGGGCACTCTAGTGTTCAATCATCTTCCACCTTTGGATCACGAAAGGCACGCAAGCCAATCTACATCCTCAGGTCTAAGAAGATTGAACAGGGGCAACTGTTGTACCCCAAAATTTTCCCTCCCATATTCTTCAAAGTTTTGACAAGCATCATCTCAATTTGCTCAAGTCTACTCCAGGGTTGCACAGTCAAACCATCCTCCTAAGCCAGTCAAATTAGGGTTTTGGTTCCTTCAAGGAAGCTGAGGTTTTCAAGGGCTCAATCAAGTCCCATATGCTCATATACATTGTCAAGCACCTACATGCCAAGTTTCAAGGCTCACAAGGTCAAGTTGCACAGTCAAAAACCCTAATTGCCTCACAATCAACTGTAGGGGCAAAATGGTCATTTGGCAGTCAAAAGTCAAAAATTTTGGTCAACATCTTATTTTGAAGCCACAATCATCATTTGATCAAGTCTTGATCATAATTCCTCAAGAATGGCTCAAAAATCATCGAGATGCAAAAGTTTCCATTTTTGGATAACTGAAAAGTCAACTGTAACTTGACCAAGGCATAACTTTTTCATGGGTCATCATAAAAATCCCATCCAATGCTCATTTTGAAGGGGATGACATTTCCTACAACTCATCTTCACATTCCAAGTCCAAGAAATGCTCTCACAAAAAGTTATCAATTTCAACATTATAGGTCATTTTCAAAAGTCAACAAAAAGGCATTTTAAGTCAAAGACCATAACTTGAGATTGGTAAATCAAAATGACATGGTACCGAAGGAATTGGTTAGAGGTCTTCAAGACCTTTCCAAAATGTCCAAGAACATGTTCATAGCTTCAAAATTGAGCAAGATATGCATTGGAGAAGTTGGGAAATTTTTGTTAAATGGCCAAAGTCAACTATCCATAAAACTTCATTTTTTGACAAAAAGGGCCCACTTTTTCCACTTGAGTCAGCTTTGCCATGTCACCCACGTGTCCCATGATTTATTTCAAGATTAAAGATTAATTTTTCTATTTTTTATTTAATTTTATTTGATTTAATTCATTTTAAATCTTTAAAATTCAAATAAAAATCAAAGAAATTAATTAAGGGATATCTTTGAGTTTGAGTAGCCTTAATGCATCATGAAACACATACCAATTTCGTGTACATCCTATTTCAAGCATAAAAATTCAAATTTGGAGCAAAAAAGGCAAGTTGTTCAATGGTGGTTATGGAGGAAATCAAAACTTCATTGCAAGGCTTCATGGCTCCTTATTGTGATTGATTCTCATTCATATAGACATATGCAAGCCTTCCCACCCTCATGGACGAAAAAAATGCATCCCTAAAACGGCAGAGCAAAAACTCAGAATTTGTCAAAAAAGTGTGAGATCTAAAACAAGGTTGCAGGCAGTTTCAGACAAAACAAAGCACGTGAGATCCTTCATTGCCATACCCTGAAACTAAAGAGACCTTTACCATGCCCTGAGACTCCACATCAAGCACTGTAAGTCATCACAAACTTACCCCTGTACACGAAATCGTGTTTCTCTATTCTTGCATTTTTTTTGGAAAATAATGGCATAATCATACTCCTTGTTTGATTTCTAACATAACCATATTGTTCAATTTCATTTTGGGGCTTTGTATGATGATACCCGCATCTAGGGTTTGCATTGTTTGTTTTTAGGCATTCTTTCTCCAGGCACAATCAAGACAAATCATAAGCATGAAGGGATTCAGGAGGTGGAAACGAGATCAGCTATGGTCTTGAAATGGATTTTCATGGCCTGAGGAGCATTTTCAGAGCAAGCCTGCGAAACCACCTGCGGATAAAAATCCACAGGTAAAAAACCAATATCAAAGGAAGAAGACGCTGACGCGTCCCCTCCTCATTCGTTCTTTCAAAAAGCGCGCGTTTTTATATTTTTTTCAGGCATATGCTTTTGTTTTATAATTTAATAATTGCGTGTTATTTTGATAATGAATGGAACGTGCGGCTCAGTTGGTCAAAGCCTTGGAACGTGAACAATGGGACCTGGGTTCGATTCCCAGGTCCCTCATATATTTCTTCATGTTTTTCTTAACATATTCCAGTGCAGCGTCACATCAAATAATTCACCATAGACTCACACATCTAACATGCCATGTGTCCTCAGACAGTCATCCAAAGGCCAAGAGTGGGAGGAATACCATGTTCCAAGTCAAACGCGCTCTGGACAATCAAGGAGAGTCAAACGTGGCTTCTTAATTGGCCAGAATTCAACACACCTCCTATTTGGCCCAAACCCCCCCCCCCCCCCCCCTTGGGTTTGCAGTTTTTCTTTTTTTATATTTTATTTGTCTTATTTTATTTTTCCCTTTTATTAACAATTAACCAATTAATGTTTTCATAAAAAAAAAAAAGAACTAACATTATTAATTTCATTTGTATTTTTATTTTTGTAAAATAAATATTAACAGATAAAATAGTTTAATTAGGCAACTTTAACTTTTTTTTATAATTAAAATAAGTTTAGAATTAGGTTTTTAATTAACTTTGAATTTTTAATTCCTTTATTTTATTTTCATAAAAAACATAAAAAATACAAAAAAAAACATTTTTCTTTTAATAAATTAATTAATTAGTAATTAGGCTTTATTTATTTAATTGCATTTAATTCAAAAAGACAAAAAATTCAATTCTTATTCAAAAAAGGGTCAACACCCTTAAGACATTCCCGATTCATTCTTTCGCGCGCATTTTAGTTTTAATTCTTTATTTTGATTATTTCTGTAACTGCTTCAAGAATGTAATAGTAATTAGGTTTATCGCTTTATTTAAATTCTCGTACTTATTTACCAAAACGGGTCTTTGTATTTTTGGCGATGTATAGACTCGCGCCTTGTAATAGCGTAGAATTTATATTTCCGCAATTTAGTTTTCGCACCCCTAATTGTTAAATGCATGAAAGAATGTATGAAAAAATAAAATCAATCTGTAGCTCACAAATAACATGTACAAAGACATTAACTGAAAAACAACACACAAAGCACATGCCACTCCTAGGGTACGCTTCACTTGTTGCCTCGAAACGTGGTCGTCAAGTATAGGGTGTCTTAGAGGTCGCCCTTTGTCTAAAGATCCAGTTGCCTCGAAACGGTTGCCTCGGATAAAAGGATCTAGGACGTTAGGGTTACTTCTAAGGTGTCCTACCATTTCTTAGGTGACCACACTGTCCCTTAATCGAATTGACCCGAACACCTCCAACGATGGTGCTACCTACCCCTCAATGGTGGGATAGCACTATCTAAAGGACTCTTACACAACTTAATTCCTTAGAGTAGGTAGATTTCTCTTAAGTACTTGCTCTTTCTCAAAACAAACAAAAACAACTTTTCGCACCTACACTTTTAAAAGGTTTTCAAACAAATTTTTTCATACACTCTTGAGGACAGATACAAGAGTTACTTAGAAATCTTCCAAACGAACTTTTTCAAAACCCACACACATCTGAAAAGCAAACAATTTTGAAAACATAAGAGCAAGTACCTAAGAGCCCGTGGATAACCACGGATAGAAAGGGTGCTAACACCTTCCCTTTCTATAAATATACCTCCCGAACCGAGAACATTCTCGAATAAGGAATTTTGCTGTGCTTTTTTCCTTTCCATGTTGGAGAACATAAAAGACGGTGGCGACTCTTGCTTCTGCGACATTTTGCGAAACCAGCTAAAAACAGTCAGTTCTATTTCCACCGATCACACTTGTGGTAAATCAACTGAATTTAGGACAGGAGAATATCACGAAGGGGGTGGGCACCAAATAACTTGAGCCTTGGAAACTTTTTTTCAAAAGAACCTTGAACCAGGCCATGTTACAACCTTTAAAAGTCCTAACTGAAATATGGGTTTAACTCGAAAGCATACTACAACAGGATAACAGTTCCCAAACTCCCCAAATGTGTGTTGCATAGCCGTGTTGGTATCTTATCACCCGTGTTTTGACTCGTTTTTCAAAAAGGGAAAGAAAAGTTTTTAAAACATTTTTGCTCTCTAGCCAGTGATTCATTCACAACAGAGATGCGACACTTTTTTAAGTTCTTCAAGGGTTAAATAATCACCGCATCAGGTCTATCATTCTCAATAAACATTTTTCTATGTGCAAAACAGTTGTTTGACATAAAAAAAAAGTTTACACGTTGAATACCTGTAAAGAGCTTAATGATTGTCAAGAGGGGAATGTTCGACTCTCTTTTGTTTTAACAGAGCCCATGTTTGATTAGGACTTTTCTTACCCCCTGTGAAGTTTCGTTTCCCCAATGAAGTTTCCTTTCCCTGATGAAGTTTCGTTTCCGCAGCAAAAGGTTTGTTGTTCTAGGGATTTTCTTTCAAAAAAAGCCTCTTTCCAAGACTTTAAGTTTGGATGTGTCATACATCCCCGATGGAGTCGTTAAGAAGGAACCCACGTTATGAAGGAGTTTCAACTCCCTGACAGAAATGCCAACAAAGATCCCTCGCCTTGACCTCTCATTTCCCAGCCGATCTGTTGGCCGGGGCATCCTTACGAAAATCTCCTTTCATTCCCCAGTAAGGTCGTTACCGTGTGACTATCTGCATGATCCATTCGTTGGTTGCATTCCAAGAATATCTCTCCAATAAGAAAATCCTCAATAGAGTTCTATCTCCCCGGTGAAGTCTCACCTCTTCAGCAGAACTTTGTTCCCCCAGCAAATTTTTTCGTCCCTTTCCGGAAGCTGCAGTGTCGACCTGATCTTCCTTAGGAATTCGCAATTTATTTTTGCAGCTCCTCTCAATGTTTGCAGCCCGTTTCTACTGGTTGCTCGGGTGTTGCTCTCCGCGAAGCTTCATCTCTTAGAGGTTCCCTCTCTAGCGGTTCCCCGTATCTTCTCCTCTCCCTTGGATTTTGCAATTTATTTTTGCAAGTCATGTCAGATGCTGACTTTTTGTTTTTTGGCTTCTCAATTGGCCATTCCCTAGTGGGAATTTTAAACATACATCATGGAATTGCATCTACCAAAACGCGTAGCATTTCCATTATATGGATCATTGCGCTATATAAAAAGAATTTAAACATGCATTGTAACATAAGCAATTATTATTTCTGTTATTCCCAATGATTTGCTAAAACTTCAGATTTAAACCCCAGCGAGGTCTTCATCCTCATTATTCACCCCATACCAATATCCTTCTGACGTCAATCTTTTGTTTGTTTGAGTGTCTAATGTTGACTATAGTTCAATTTCGCCCTGGAGCGGTCTACTTGGGTTTAGTCTTCACTACCCTCTCCGATTCATTCCAATGTCTATTGATGCACCTTTTCGAATACCAGTTTCGTCCTGATATTCGCTTTCGGTAGGTTTTTAGGTGTACGCCCTAATCTCCTCGCTTTGGGTTGAGCTCAGAGTTTCGTCTCCTCACCTTGTGCATGAAATCCGGTTACGTCCTAGTACTCATCTAGTTTAGTTTCTCCTAACTAGTTATTGAGTCGAGTTTCGTCTCGTGTTTGCTTTCCTACCTTGGACTCTTTGACGGTGTTTGTTTACCGAGTGCAGTGTTCGTGTTGTGTCCTTGGTTTGAAATCAGTCTCCTTTCCTTGGATTCTTTTATCAGTTTTCGTCATTGTTTATCCTTTGACCTGAGACTAGCAGGTGCTCTGAGAAACATGCGCTCTCATCACTTCGCTCTGGGTCGAGTTTCGCCTTGTTACCCATGCGTGAAATCCAATTTAGTCCTGGTACTCATCTAGTCTAGTTTTGTCTGACTAGTCGTTAAGTCTAGTTTCGTCTCGCTTTTGTTCCTCTTTTATGGGAATCTTTCAGTTCCTTCATACTATCTATCCTAGTTGAGATCAGCAAGTGCTCCTAGAATCATGCACTCTAGCCATTTTTCTTTGGGTCGAGCTCAGAGTTTCGTCTCCTCACCCACGTACGTTTTCTGTTGCAAAGTTTAGTTGCGCCTATGCTCTGTTGGTTGAGTTTTGTCTCACCCCTTCCTTTTGAAGCCCAGTTTAACCTGTCACGTTTGTCCGGAAGGTTAGTTGCGCCTACTCTTCTCTTGTTTTCGTTCTGTCTCAACCGGCGTTGTAGCTTCATTCTGACGCATGTCTAGGGAGTTTTCTGTTTTCGTTTCTTTCAAGAGTGTAAATTTTCAGGCTCTTTCGTATTCAAACATCGTCAAACCTGAACGCTCGAAAGTTATCACTTTTCTCACTTATAATGTTGAAGATATTTGAATAGGGGCAGCTGTTGAACCCCAAAATTTACCCTCTTGATTTAGGCTTATGTTTCATCATGAACATCATAGTGCATTGCATCCATACATTTTGATAGGATCAAAGTACTTTGGTGACCAATTTTTCCTCAAGCTTTGAAGGTTGATTGCATTAACAAATTGCTCAAGTAGAATCTTATCATCTAAACCTCTGAATCTTTCAAGCTCAAAAGTTTTTTGCATATCTCAAGATGCTTTATTCATCTCTTTGGACCCCCAGAAGATTGGAGCTTGTGTTTGATCACAAGGAGAACCACTCTTTGGATGCACCAGTCAAATTAGGGTTTTGCTTGATTAAAGCTATTGGCCAAGGCACAAATCTTGGTTTTGGAAGCAACAACATTCCTTTGATATTTGAAAGGTCTTTGTACAAGAAATTGGTCAAGATGCCCAAAGGATTTGAAGTTTTGAAGATGATTCCTCAGTCTCCTAATGTGTTGAACAAAACTAGGGTTTGGGATTTCATCAAGATTTCTTGGGAATTCTGAAGTGAAACTTTGCACATGACCTCTATATGTTTGGAAGATCATATGTTTAAGGTTTTGTTCATCAATTTTGAAGGGAAGTGGATCAATTGATTCAGAAGGGCAAAATGGTCATTTTGGTCAAAATTAGTCAAAGTCAAGGTTGACCAAGTGAATTTTTGGCCAACCATCAATTAAAGGGTGTACTTTTCATATTTCAAGTCCATTTTGGTTATGGGATCAAAGAGATTGAAGTAGGGATTGAAACTTATTCTTGAAGAAACCCTAAAAGTTACTAATTTTGGAAAATAAGGACCTAATTTCAAAAAATTCATATTTTATTCACCCTTGATCAAGAAGATGCAAATGAAATATGCATGGAAAGCTAAGAGAATGATATTTCACCTCCTTTTTGTTTCATGTCCAAATTGGCAAGGAATCAAGAGTTATGGACTTTTGAAGTTAAAAAATTATAGGTCATTTTTCAAAATTAGTGAACTTCAAGTTAAATTTTGAGAGCCTTAATGGATTAATTTGAAAAAACTATAAACTAAGGGTTTGTAGATCTTTTCAATACCTTTCCAAATTGTGCTCATTTGTGTCAAAATTCAAAAGCATGAGCAAGTTATGACTTTTGGAATTTGAGGCATTTTATTGAAATTTGGCAAATAGGCAAAATGGCCAATTCATGAAAACTCAGGTTTCAACCATCCTCTTTGTTCCTAACCCAGCCCATGACCTATTTGTGATTTACTAAGGCCGAATATATTAGCCATTTCGTGTTCTATGGACCTTGGTGTTTGTTTGAATGAAAAAAAATGCAAAAATGGTCCAAACTTGCAAAAACTCCAACATTCTTTGATCATGTGGAATTAAGGGCCAGGGTTTTAAGTACAATCTTCTGAAGTTATTTGGCTCACGAAGCGCATAAGAAGCAAGATAACGCACGGGCAAAAAGGCTGATTCAGTATGAACCTCATTTTTGGACAAAATCCCCAATCCTTCCCTCCAACGGTTTTAAAGTCAGATTTCCACTTCTAACCTTCTCTACAAACTCTATATAAGAGAAAGCAAGCAAAGAGAGAGGGAGAGGACACGTCATTTGCAAGAATTCCAGATCTGAAATTTTCCTTCATCTTCTGCAACTTGATTCGATTCTCTCAATTCCTTGGTGTTTTCTTCAAAATTCTTGTGGATTCTGCTTCAACAAAGCAAGTAGATCAAGCTAGCACCATTTATTTGCATCTGGAGTGAAGGAGATAGTAGATCACTTTTCACCTTGAGGTAATGATTCCAAACTTCAATTTCTGAGATGCACTTGTTTATTGAGATGTTTGAGCTTGGATTCATGTTCAATGATGTTAATGAAATATATCTGAAGATTTATAGCGTTTAATTTGATGAATTATGCATGATTGGATGCTCTAAAACTTACGATTCAGAATGTTTTTGTTCATATTCATGACTTGATTGTGGACAATATGGTTGATGATTTGATTTGATTCGAATTGCTATGGATTCCTTACCATGCTAGCTTTGATTTGCCTTTGATTTCATAAAAAATGATGCAAAATTGAGTATGTTATGTTGATCTGAAAGTGAGCCCTAAACATGGATGTTGCGCGTGCTTTTGAAATGTCCAGAGGTTGAAGATGATGTGGTGGCACATCATGATTGGTCTGTTTGAATTTTTTGGTTTATTTGAATTTTTGTTTTATTTGACATTTTGTTTAATTTTGTTTTCTGATCAAAACACATTCAAAAATCACAAAAAATTACCATAGGTCAATATTATTTTCTAGTATTTGTCATATTTTTTTGGATTTTTTTAAAAATAATTTGATTGGTTTAAAAAATTCATAGGTTTAATTAATTATTTGTTCAAAGTTTATTTTAATAGTGCTAGTGATCTAAAAAATCCACAAAAATTATTTGAGACTCACAAAATAATGTAAAAGTTGATTCTGATTTTGGTTCATCATTTTTCTTAATTTTGATTTAAAATTTAATTTCAAAAGGTTATTTGTAATATTTTTTATTTTTTAGTTTTAATACTTCTATTAATTCAAAAATTCCCAAAAAAATCATGTAATCTTGTTTTTAATCATAGAATCTTAATATATTTTTACTTTGACCTTTTTCATGGTGTTTGGTTATGGTTTTCATTTTCTTGCCCTTAAATAATAATTCAATTATTAATTGTTTGTTTTCTTATTTTTAACATTTTCCTTTTATCCAAAAAATTCACAAAAATTCAGGGGAGTGTGTTTTTGGCTCTAATATTTGAATATAATTTTGGTTGGCCATTTTCCTGACTTTTTGATTTAAATATCATTTTGATATGTGAATATTTGTTAATGGAATAATTGTTTGAATTTAATTCCTTTTTTTGTATTTTCCTAATATAAAAAATGTGAAAAATATATTTTCTGAAATTTAGGGTTTCTTGATGTTTTGCATGACCTTGGTTTAATTTTTTTGAGTTTTGATCCTATTTAATCAATATTTAGGATTAAAAGTCAAAATCTAGGGTTTTGTTGCTTATGGTGCAAGTTTCATATTCAAAACCTTTGTGCCTTGGACTTTTCTTGGAATTCAGGTCTTGATTATTGTTCATGAATGTGTTAGGAATTTGAAAATCATTTTTATTGAATCATTTGACTTGGTTTTACATTTTTCCACAAATAATTTTGAAAACTTGTCTAGTTTGATAGATTTGCCAACTGGTTTTGAACTTTGGACTTCTATTGGTCTCCTCCTCAATCATTCATGAACTTAGGGATTGCATTCTGACTTCTAAACACTACCAAGATGTTAAAATATTTTTGGTTTGAATTATGGATCATTGTTTCTATTTTTGATATAATTTTGGAGTGAAGGTACCCAATTATGTTTGCATGTCTTGTTGCAATTTGTTTGAAGGCCAATGAACATGAGTGAGACCTATAATTGGGAACCTAATGATCATGTGATTCTGATTGTCCATATTAGCTCAAGCCATTTCACTTATAAGCTTCATGTTTGAATATTTTGAACCATCTAATGCATTATGTAGGTTTCATTTCCTATTGTGTTCACGAAGTTATGATTGAATTAGTTATGCATGATTAAAATATGTTTGCTACTGACCTTCATGGTTTTTGTTCATAGTATTCTCAAGCTCTTATGATCCTTGATTGATACTCAATTGTCAATTCAACATGGTGATAGGAAGGAGCAACATTCTTCTGATTCTTTTGACCTAATCTGTGCATATGCTTGTCTCCTCTTGCTTATAATGTCTAAAATTTTGTAATTGCCACCATGTTATTCTCATTTCTTCACCTTTTGGAATACTAACTTGGTTGTTGAATATGCGAGGTACTCTGAGAAATTTTCCACTTTTGGCTTGAGGCTTTTGTGTTCCACTTTATTTGTGGAACACGGTTTATTATATTAGCATTATTTTTGTGTTTGGCATGCTTGATGGTTTATGCAGGATACACCTATCTATGATTTTGAATGCCATACATTGCCCATGGGATTTTTTCATATCTGATAAAATACTTAGATCCTGATGGTGTAATTTTTGACTTGATTTGTCTACTGATGCCAGCTTGCTTGAAGTTTCTATGGGTTTCTTTTTATTCTTGATTGATTGTTATAGATAGTTGTCTGTTTGGTATGGTACTACTTCCTTTCTCCCATTTTCATTTTGCATAACCCCCTGACTGCATGATGGGACCTCTGTTGCTGATATATGTCAGGAGGCCCTCTGGTTTTTTGTCTGATTGCATGTGTTGTGTTTGTTTTTGATCAATGAGTCACTGAATTTAGAAATTGAGATCACGACTTCGCTCTCATTGCATGTTCCCTATAGGATGTTTATTGCTTTTCTTCTTTAATTGTTGATCGACGAGTCACACAATTTAGAAATTGAGATCCCGACTTTGCTCTCATTGCATGTTCCCTATAGGATAGTTTTGTTTAGCTCCCTCTAGCATGTAAATTAGGGTAGGATTTTTCCTTTATCCTTAACCTTAGGATCAACTATTGTATGATAACACTAGGGATAGTGCTAGACTAGTTTCTCTTAGTTACTTTTTTTCTTTCTTTGCATTTTGCATCTTAAAACAAAATTTTTTTTCTTGGCAAATCTTAAGACATATTTAATGAGTTCAAACCCTTCTTCAAAGTAAAAGATACAAACCAATCTTGCCTTGCCTTGTTATCTCTCAGCCGATATTTCGCCATCGCACATATGTTTGAAGCCGATGTTTCGCCATCGCACATGTTTGTTATCCTACTTTGATTCCTAATATCATTGTTAGGTGTGATGTTTTGTCATCTGTTTTATTGATGTTTAGTCATCTTTGCCATGATTTCTTGCTACCTTTTAGCCGATGTTTCGTCATCGCACATTTGTTTGAAGCCGATGTTTCGCCGTCACACATGTTTGTTATCCTACATTGATTATCAATATCATTATTAGGTGTGATATTTCGTCATCTATTTCATTCATGTGTTGCCATCTCTACCATGTTATCTCTTAGCCGATGTTTCACCGTTGCACATTTGTTTAAAGCCGATATTTCTCCATCGCACATGTTTATTATCCTACCTTGATTCTCAATATCATTGTAAGGTGTGATGTTTTACTATCCGTTTTATTGATGTTTTACCATCTTTGACATGTTACTTTGTTATCATTTAGTCGATATTTTACCATCTCTTTTGTTTGTTGTTTTACTTGATGTTTTACCATCTTGACTATCTTTGTTTGTCTTAATTAAAAAACACAAACCAACCAAAACATATAAGCTGAACTACGGCTGCTCTGATTCCTTAAAAGGGATACGTAGGCATTGGGGTAGGGCCCAACCGAGCACAACTTTAATTTTCCCTACATTGTTTTCTTTTTCTTTCGCATTCATTCCCTTTTCAGTTGTAAGCCATAAACATAGGATTTGACCACACCCATTAGATTAGACAACAAGAGTGGATACCGTAGAGTACTATGGGCGTGTGGGGTGCTAACACCTTCCCCTCGCGTAAAAGACTCTCTTACCCGATCTCTCGTCCGAAAGACCATGATTTCTCCCTTTTCAAGTTTTCTCGATGTTTACCTTTCTCTTTCGGCGGGATAAAAGACGTTCGGTGGCGACTTCATTGATGTTTCATTAACATCCAGATGACAGGTTCCGGCCGTGTAGATTCAGTCGGCAAGATCCAGCTATCAATGTCGGAATCACCATCATTGTCTTCAAGTGCATTGACCCTAGGGTTGCTGATGTGTAGGGGAGGTCCGCCAACCCGAGCATGACGAACAACCTTTTGAGCACCTATAGTAAAGCCCAAACCAGATTTGTCAGACTTGTAATGAATAACTGGGAGCTGACCCCAAATGGTAGACCCACCTTCTTCAACCGCTGCTCGTGCATCCTTGAGAGAAGCCATCTTCAAGGGAGATTTGGTGACCGTTGGAGGACTGTCGGTAGTTTCTACAATAGCCATAATCTGAGGTACCTCTTCAAAGTTATGGCAAGGAGTCTCGATGAACTCGCCATCCATTTCCACGTACCTGGAGGAGTTCAAGTGACTGATCATATACTCCTCTTCACCATGCACCGTGACAATCTTTCCTTTTACTGGGTACTTCAACATTTGGTGGAGGGTAGAAGTAACAGCCCCAGCCCCATGTATCCAAGGGCATCCCAACAAGAAATAATATGATGGTTTGATATCCATTATGTAGAAAGTGGAGTCGAAAGTCTGGGAACCAACTTTGATAGGGACATTCACTTCCCCGTGCACCATCCTCTTCGAACCATCGAAAGCTCTCACTACTATATTGATAGGCTTCAAGGTCAATCCTTCGGAGTCCAATTTGTCCAGAGCTTTTTTAGGTAGAACATTCAACGAGGAGCCAGTATCTACCAAAACATGGGCCAGAGTCGTGCCCCTGCATTCAACGGAAACATGAAGAGCATCATTATACTTCCTCCCCTTTGGTGTCAGATTCGCATCGGAAAAACCCAAACCATTATCGGCAGTCAGACTAGCCATACAATTTTCAAATTTCTCAGCAGATGTCTCTTGTGGCTCGTGAATCGTCTTCAGAAACTTAACCAAGGCCTTCGCATGGGCCTCTGAACACAACAACAAATCCAACATAGAAATTTTGGATTGGGTCTGCCCTAGCTGCTCAACCACGTTGTAGTCTCTATTCTTTATTATCTTCAAAATTTCTTCCATTTCTTTTTTGGAAGCTTCTGGTATGGTTATTGAGTTGGCCTTTGTTAGGACAGGCTCA
This sequence comes from Vicia faba, assembly GCA_948472305.1. NCBI lineage: Eukaryota > Viridiplantae > Streptophyta > Magnoliopsida > Fabales > Fabaceae > Vicia > Vicia faba. The sequence goes on along the minus strand of OX451735.1, from coordinate 1,363,530,658 downwards.
ATCAATATGTCTTTGCCTCGAGTCTCGACCGACTCGGTGATGGGAGGGTCAATAGGAGTGATACTGGAATCGCAGTAGTAGTCTTGGGTGGAACCACATCAGGAATGATCACAGGTCCGGTAACAGTCTTTGGGGGAGAAATTTCAGGGGAGAACACTCTTCCACTTCTTATTATTTTACTGGTTCCGGTAATATTGACGATGTCGAAATCAGCATTTTCAGCATTCTTGTCTTCAATGGCTAGCATGTCCTGCTTTACACCGTGGTAATAGACATCGGCCCCATAGTTCCAAGGAACAACTTTGTCTGAGGAGTATGGGATTGGCCCTGGCATGGTTATGATCAACGAATTCACCTTCAAAATTGATGTAATCCTGACGGGTCTCTTAGCGGAGGCCCTGGGAGGATTGGCGAAAATGGTTATGATAGCAACGTCTTCACAGGAAACATTTGAAACAAGAGTCTTCTCAAACAGAATCTCTTTGTCATCCATCAGGAGCTGAACACCTGTCTTCAACAAATGGAAACTAGTCGGTAAAAATGAACAAAGGTGGCAACCTTCATCATATCCCAGAAATAAACCGGCCTTCAGCAAATTCCCTTTGATAGTCATGAGTGAGGTCACCAATTCTTCCATAAAAGTCATAAATACATCTTCTTCAACGACATTAACACCCCGACCATGTTTCGGCATAGGAGCATTGATAATGTTAGGAGTCTTCGGGGGACTAAATTCAATCTCCTTAGCATCAATCAGATCCTACACTTTGTTCTTCAAAGCCCAGCAGTCATTGGTATCATGGCCTGGAATTTTCTAATGGTAAGCACAGCGAGCATTCGGTTTATAGTAAGGAGAGGTGATGTTAGGGTTCCTCAGAGCTTCCCTCAGAGTAACCAGATTAGACTTCAACAACTGAAGTAAAACCTGAGACAGCGTCATGTTGATCTGAGTGAACTGTCTAGCTGGTCTTTCTGCTCTTGGCTGATTGTTTCTTTGCTGAGCAGGTCCAGGTTTGGGAATCATAACACCCTCTACCGCTAGATGGCGCTCGGTTAGATTCTAATTCTTTTGGTTATAAATGACACTGACTTCCGTTTTACCTGCAAACGGCTTCCTTGCAGCACTAGAAGAGGCATCCTTCTAAACTTTTCCACTTCAGATTCCATCTTCCACTCTTTCTCCTATTAAGATCAGTTCAGTAAAACCCGCCGATGAACTTCCAATCAGATGGTTGAAGAATGGCCCAGTCAAAGTTTCCAGAAACATATCCACAAGCTCCCTGTCAGCAAAGGGAGGTTGAACTCTTCCAGCCAAATCTCTCCACTTCTGAGCATAATCCTTGAAACCCTCGTTCAAACCCATAGACAGATTTTGGAGTTGTGTATGGGTGGGAGCGAGGTCTGCATTATACTGACATTGCTTATTAAATACAGCAGCAAGGTCTTCCCAGTTACGAACATTGGCTCTTTCCAGCTGATAGAACCAATCCAGTTGTGTTCTAGACAGACTGTCTTGTAAGAAATGAACCCACAAGTCTTTGTCAGCAGTATGAGGTTGTATCTTCCTCACATAGGAAAGGAGATGCATTTTAGGACAAGAGACCCCATCATACTTAGAAAATACTGGTGCCTTTAATTTTGGGGGGATAACAACCCCGGAGAATAGACCTAACACTTCAAAATCCAGCCCAGGAACCTTCTGGATTTCCATAGCACTCAGACGCTCTTCTAGATGCTTATACCTTTCATCAGGTGGAGGGTACTACTCCTCATTATAATCAATTTCATTGTCAGACTCTTTAGGACTAGGGTCCTCTTCTTTGGCTTCACCCTCTTGATTCTCTCCCTCTTTAGATGAAAAAGCTAAATCAACAACCCGTCTTGGCGGACCTCTGAACCTTCTGCTCATATGTGCCACACCAGATGTCCTCTTGTTCTTCTTAGTGTTCTTCTTAACAATCAGAGCCTTCAGCTCTTCCTGTCCTTTGGCCAGAGCCATAATCATTTGCTAGAACTGAGTGTTATGAGTCTGAAGATCTTTCACAGTTTGTTCAAGAGCCATTGCTGAAATAAACAGCGGAGGAGATGAGAAACCTGTTACGAATCCTATTATGCAATGATATGTATGAAATATTTTCAAGGGTTCTTAAAGGCTCAAATTTGCTTAAACAAAAAGTAACAAACGCGATTTGTATTAGTAAACTTGAATTGTTACCAAGAATGTATTTTGAGAGTACAATTAAGCAAAATAAAACAAAAAGCAGACTAGGTTTCCCATGGGCGCATCCTCTTTGGCGCGTGTAGCGGTAGCAATGTTCAAGACTAAGACATTGGATTGACTATCCTTTATACAAATCAAAATAAAAATCTCCGTCACGCTTTATTGTTTCCAAAGGAATGGGAAAAGAGCGAATAACCCAAAAAGAGGGGGAAAGATTCAAGGTAAGGGGGTTGGTTATGCAAAGGGAAGGTATTAGCACCCTAAACATCTACGGTACTCCACAGGAACCTCTTTGTAAAATATGTATATTTTGGCTATAAAAAATGTGTTGTATATAAAATGGATAGTGGAGGTGAGAAAAGCAGTATTTTTTATGATTTTTGCACCCGCCGCGGTTGCGAACCTTTACTGCCTACATACCACCTTTCATGCAATAGGGGATCAGGGTACACATAGTTCCTCTTTTTAAAAATTTGAAACACAAGTGTGTTGGTTGATTTTAAGAGATAAGACATCATCGTTATTGTCCTAGTAGAAAACATACTTACTACCCACAATCATGAGAAAGGAGAATTTGCGCCATCTCAAAGTGGAGGATTATGGCTTTGATTTTAAAATCAATAATGCCTCACTCAACACCCAAGTGGAAAATATCTCACTTCACTATATATTGTAGAAGTATAGTTGTTTGCATCACTACAAGGATTGACAAGAGCCTAATCTTTTAAGAAAAAAGCCAAAGTGGCAAAATGGTTTGAAATGAGATTGGTTAACTTTTAGCCTTCTCACAAAAAGTGTCAAAGTATTTATTAAATTGATTGAAGTTTATTTATGAAAATATTTTTGAAAATGCATGGACCTAAGTCCAAGTTTATTATGAAAGTGGTTTAGGTTTCAAAAAACAAGAAGAGTTTTCAAAAGGAGGGAGAAGATTTTTGAAATTAAAGAAGATGAGAGGAGAAGAAGAGAATATCCTAAAGCATAAAGTAAAAGCTAAGGATAAGAACCATCTAACCAACAAGAAGAAAAAAATTGACATTATGAGTCAAGATAGAATTCCCATTCTTTGGATTGAAACCAAGCAAGCAAAGATACTAGACCTCTTGAGAGAACCAAACTTCTAGTGTATTAAGTGTTCACAAAAATTGGGCAGAGTAACGGCTGTATATGGGTGAATTCCAGATTACAAACAGAGAATGTAACCACACAAAAAAACCTGCACACAAAAACAAACAAACAACCCAATGTCTTAAGGTAAACCTCAAGAACTCCAGACAAAATAATCAGATAAGATGACAAGGTCTCCAAGATATGCCAAGGTTTCTAATCCTAAGTCCAAGAAATAGTCCACTGCTCCATAATGCCAAGGATAGTAACCAAATAGTCCAAGTGCCATTGAAGAGTTTTTTAGGGTTTAAGTTGGTTTTTAAGTATCTTAAGAAAGGAAAAGAAAAGCTCAAGTGAGCAAAGTAAAAATGACAAGAAAATAAATGCTCAAATGAGCAAAGATGAAAATGGAATGAAATGTAAAATGCTAAAAAAAAAGTGCATAAAGCATAAAAGAACAAAAGCAAAAGATAAACAAGTCAACAATTAGTGGTTAGTTGGATGACCATCTTGAAACTTACATTTGGAACTCATTAGAGGATTGGTAGAACCAAAGCCTCCATACAACAAGTTGCATTTTCTTTTTATCAAGTATATCATCCATTTGGAATTCTCACAAGTACCATTTAATGATCAACGATGTTTAAGTGATCCGCGTTGACCAAAGGTGTTGTAGATCCATTAGAGGATTGATAGAACCAAAGCCTCCATACAATGAATCTCAAGGTTATTGGATCAAAGAGATCAAATTAACATACTTGGGCTTGCAATCATAAGTTTGGGCCACGAGTGACCATTTATTCGAATCGGGACAAAATTTAGCGCTATGTTAAGCAATCGTAAGTGGACTTATTTAGAAGTCGCACCTATTTTGAGGCCGGTCAATAGCAATCTATGCGCCATTTATTTTTAGACATGATATAGAGACCATGCTCCAACAATATTTAGTGCAATGAGAAGGGGATGAGATGAAGGGGATTTAGGGTAAAAAGAAAAAACCACATTTGAATTAACATTTAATCAAACTATTATTAAAATCATTCATCCATTTTTTGTGGAGTTAAACTCAACACCATGGATCCAATAATGTTAATAAAGTCATGACCAAAAAATCAACCCAAGACAGCCAGAAAATATTCACAAAATGATATAACATTTAATATATATATATATATATATATATATATATATATATATATATATATATATATATATATATATATATATATATATATATATATATATATATATATATATATATATATATATATATATATATATATATATATATATATATATATATATATATATATATATATATATATATATATATATATATATATATATATATATATATATATATATATATATATATATATATATATATATATATATATATATATATATATATATATATATATTAAAGGATTAAAAATGTTAAAATAAACTAGAAAATAATGAGGAAAATATCAACTATGTTCAAATTATTTAAGAATGAAAAATTAAGCCATAGAAAAATCAGAAATGGGTCCAAATATTTTTATAAAAATTTTAGTAATTTTCAAAAGTCATAAACTATTTTTAAACTATTTAAAATTGCTAAAAAAAATAAGATAGATAAAAAATAGTAAACCTCGACATAAAATTCCATAAAATTTTCAAAAAGTCAAAAATATGCCAAATAATGTTTATGAAATTTTTACAGAATTAAAAAATGCTAGAAAGTATTTTTTAAGTAATTAAAAGAAAGCAAATAATACAAAAAATATAAAAAATACCAAATTTTAAAATAAAAATGTAAAAAAGTATTCATGAGATCAGAAATAATTTAAAGTATTTTTTGTGAATTTTTCATAATTTTTGGATAAAAAATAAAAGAGTTATGAATTTTTGAAAATTTAATCAAATAAAATATAAAATCAGAAAATAAAATAAAACCAAAAAGATGTAGACCATCAGATCAAAGTCAAAACGCGTTATTAAGCTAATCCAATGGACCAGACGCGATGTGCTTGATATGGACCTTAGTGAAACACACATGTAATCATAAAAAGGGCAACCAATGAAATTAAAACGCTTGGAACGCTATCATTGGCTGAGACGAGACATGTCATCGTCTTCAACCTCCAGACGCCCCGCAATAGGGATTTTGTGAGATCCTTCAAATGGAAAAATTAGGATCCCTGGCTAGCATCATTGAACTCGTCTCTTCAAGACGATTCTAACACAACCATCACGCCAAATTTATGTAAAGTATGGAGAGAGATATGAATCAAAACACAAAAATAGCGAGAACCTTCAATTTGAGATTTCTCTCTCAATTCTCAATGGATTTAAAAATTGTAAACAGCATTAGAATCAGACAAAGGAGTAGAATAGATTAGCACTTGATTTGGATCCAATTGATGGAGAATTCTACCTTTTCGAAGTTCAAGTAAGAAGCTCTGAAACTGGACTTCTCTAGCTTGGATTATGGGTCGTTTTGATTGGTTTAAGTGTTGGAGAGTTTGTATGAAGTTCAAGGATGGTGAATGCGCAAAGAATTTTGGAAAAGGAAGCTTAAATTTCAAAAACTGAATTCAACAAAAATGGGTTCGTGTGAAGTTTTGGCAGGGTGTTCTTGGCTCTCTAAGCTTGGGAAATTGAATGGGGGATGACCCTCTATTTATAGGGAAGCAAATGGGATCAAAAGGAATAGAAAATGATATGTTTTGGAGGGGATTCGTGTGGGTCTGCATCATGAAGAAAGTGTGACTCAAACTTAATCAAAACTCAGCCAAATCGTGTGTTTCATGATGTTAATCACTTATGACAAGTTGCTAAACATGATTAGAAACGAAAACGCGTGGAAATCCTGTGATTAGAAGCCAAAATAAAGATTTCAAAATTCTGACTTTGTGCAAAATTCAGTTTCAAACTACCAAATTCAAATCTAAGGCATTTCCACCTCAAGGGGTCTTAGGACATAATTCTTTATGCTTTAGAAAGATGAGATTACAAGCTTTGCAATGGAAAAATAATGGAATCAAATGGATGCTTGAGCTGAAAGTTACATGGAGTCAAAGTTGATGAAAAAGAGTTGACTTTCTATACTTAGAAAAATTTCAAACTCTTCTTTAAAAATGACCTATAATCTCTTGCATCCAAACATGGCCTTCCACTTACAATTCGCTCTTGACCAAAACATATGGAATGAATTAGACCTCTTGAATGACATTTTTCAATTTGAACCACTCAAAATCTCCAAAAATTGAGCAAGTTATGACTTGTTGAAGTTGGCCAAAAATCATGAATTGACCTATAATCTCTTGCATTCTTAAGGAAACTTCCGTCCATTTTATTTCTTTGCACATAAAAGAAGGAATGTAGTACACATCCTTAGGTTCATCATGAAAAAATAATGGGCTCGACATGATAAAATTGACCAAGTTATGATCATTTGAAATCACATTATGAAAAATGAGGGATTCATCTGGATGACTTGTAATCTTTCTTCTTCACTAAGTTCATTCCATATGAAAACTCCTTAGAAATTTTGAAGTGATTTGTTGGTAACTCTTTGAAGAGAAGAATGTTTTTGGAATCACTCAAAAATACCAAAAGATGAGCAAGATATTCCCCTCTGAAGTCCAAAACCCTAGCTTCTTGATCAAGAGAATGCTTGATAGAACTTTTCCAAGTTTGAACAAACTTTTTGTGCCAATATTATTCCTTTGTGAATAGAATTTGTTAAGGATGATGATGAGGACTCATGTCCACCAAAAATACTTTCATACCAACTTCAAAAAAACTTCAATGGTGAGGTTTGGATCTCTCAAGCTTTTGACTAAGGCATGGAAATAAACTCATGAACCCATGATGCGACTTGCTAAACCTCATTGCCTTTACCTACCTTATTAACAAGTAAGACAAACCAATATTGTATTTGTTAATTTAGAGAGAAAATAAAAGAAAAATATCCATGATCACCAAAGAAAAAAAGTCAAGGTGCTTGGTAACTCCTCAAAGAGCAAGGCTAAAGATAGGGAGAGGAACCAAAAGCCCTAATGTGATTTTGTAGTGATTGAAACAATATGGTATGATGAAGGGATCTTAGGGGGGAAGATTGGGGTACAACAGCGTGATGTAGGCGTTGATATTCCTCTTTTCATGAAGTAGCCTAGTGAGTTCCAAGACCTTCTTCTCGCTGGCGTAAAGTTGGGCTTCAAACGTATCCCGCTCCTCTTTTAGCTGAACCCAAGAATTTTGTAACTCTTCATGATCAGTTGGCATGACTGGATGAAGAACAAGATGAAGAGTGTCTCCCTCGGCAACTGGTTCCATAATCACAGGTCGGATAGCGGGATAAGGCATCATAATAGTTTGTGCGTGGGCTCGTACCCATCTGAGATAAGGCTCGAGAGGTATGTAATTCTTATGCACAAGTGTCTTACTGTCAACCCTATGTACCATACTCCAAGCTTGTATAAACCTTTTGCGGTAACCTTGAACATCATTCTCATAGTTGAAGGAGATTCCTTGAATAAGTGTATCATAAGGACCATACCTTCTCGCATAACCAAACTGTCGTAATGCTAAGCCAGGGTTATAAGTGATTCCTCCCCTAATGCCTAAGAGAGGGAGATGTACATTATGGAATTCACCATAGCGATCGATGATAGTAACATCTTTTGAGAACCGTGAACACCAATGAATGTCTGAATGCGTAAGGGACATCAGTCGATGAGACCATCTTTTACCCTGTTCATTCTTCAAAGTAGATCTGGGTAGGTGCGAAATAAACCACCTAGCCAATAGAGGAGTGCAACACGGGAGGGTCCCCATTCTTTTCAGAGTGCAAGCATGCAGGGAGTGTAGAATATCCCCGAGTAATGTAGGTACCGGATTCCGAGACAGAAACACCTGGATTGTACTCACATCTACGAGTTGCTCAGCATTAGGGAAAAATACCATCCCGAAGACAAGGAGCGCCAAAACCTCTTCAAAATCTTGTAGATCTAGGGTATCCCAAAAATAGTAAGCCTTCTCGTACAGAAATTTAACCAGAATTCCTTGAACACTCCCTCTGGTTTCCCAATTTTTCACTATGTCAGACTGTTGTAAGGATGGAGCTTTATCAATTTCTTCAGGTTTAGGATGTCTTTCCGTACCGCTGAAAGGTAGCTGATCAAGAATGGTAATCCGGGAATGTAAAACATTGATGCAAAGGATCGAAGAACTGAAACATCACTTTCAACATTTCTTCATCAGGTTTTGCAGTGACCAAGTTGAGCAACCGACCATGCTTTTCAGTGAAAGGAGAGCTTTCGAGAATCATTACTGCCAAGTCCCTTAATTGGGGAGATACTTTCACTAGGTTAATCTGAATAGTTTTCCTGCGGACGAATGCCATATCCTACAAAACAGAGCAAAGATGAGCCCTAGAAACCCTTGAAACAGTTAGTATGATATGCTATGGTGTGATGTTTATGATGTCATGATAAATCACATGTATAGCAAACACAGACAAATCACACCAAGTCCTTAGGTTTAAGGCCTGCTTGAGTTTTAATGTCATACCCTCTTGAAGCTGGATTAGTTCAACCTGTCCTATAAATATGTAACCAGGTTCTAAAGGGATCTCAATATCACTGATCTTTCCCCCAAGCCTTGTTTAATCGACGATTGACTCGTAATCAAACAAAACTCAGAAGTCAAACCTCAATGAGTGTAGCATCGAGTATCTGTCGACCTTGGGCATACACCAAAGCCGGCCATCTCGCTACGTCCTACTGGCCAAGTTGTGCAATTAAAGGTTCTAAGGTTAGTTGATTCTTTATGAGACCATGCGGCGGCCCTGTACATCTCCCTGATTGACTCAAGGGTGACGGGTACCAACCAAAGTGCCACATCAACGTAGCTACTGCTTCAACCGTGTTGGTATACCCTAGCACATCTCCCTCACAGTTTATTGCTACTTACCTAAAAGGTGTTTCCAGATCCGGGTGTAGGATCAAATATCCCAAACATTTCCCATAAATATAAAAGCAAGCAAAAAAATCAAGAGAAAGCAATTAAAAATGACCTAGATCCTAAGGTTTACCCCACTTTATATGTTATTGCCCAGCAGAGTCGCCAGTTCTGTGATACGGTTGCATAACTGACTATTAATATTGGTTTGCATTTTTTGTTTGCAAATGTCACGGTAAGCAAGAGTCTCCATCGACTTTTATTTTATCCAATCAGGAAAAGGAAAAAGAATAGAAAAAACCTTTTTCGAGATGTTTCTGAGTACGGGGGGTAGATTATAGAAAGGGAAGGTGTTAGCACCCTTTCTATCTGTGGTTATTCACGGGCTCTTAGGTACTTGCTCATTTTGAAAACTGCTTGTGTATGCTTGTTTTAAAAAGTTTTGTTTTACTTTGTTTTAACCCTTGTTTCTGTCCTCAAGAGTGTTACGAAGTTGTTTTTGAAAACTGTTTGGGAAAGTGTTGGTGTGAAAAAGTTTTTATTTGTTTGAGCAAGTACCTAGGAACTAATCTACCTACTCGAAAAAAGGTCTATTTGTTTTCCTTTTAGACAATGCTAGCCCATTATTGAGAAATAGGTAGCATCGTCTTTGGAGATTTTTAGGGACATTCGAAGGGACAAATACGATCACAAAAGCAATGTTAGGAAATGTTAGTAATCATCCTAAATCCTTAAAGATCTTTTTCCGAGGTAACATCTTAATGGGTCATTTTAGATCTTTCGGGGCTAGAGGACAACCACTAACACCCTATACTTCGTGACCGTTTACCAAAGGCAACCAGAGTGGAGTAAACCCTAGGAGTGAGCATGTGCGAGTGTAATTTTCAGTTAATTTATCTTTGCACATTTAGGGTTTTATACCGTATTAATTTTCAGTTTGTCTTTCCATACAATCCTATTAACATCTAGGCAATTTATAGTTTGCAGAAATAAAATGCGGGAAAGTTTAAAGTCCTAGCTATTACAAGGCTTTTGCAGATACATGATTATTTTGGACTGAAAATAAAAATGCGGAATTTAAACCCTAATTACTATTACAAACTCGGAGTAGTTACAATAATAAAAAAAAAGGAATTAAAAATGCACGCGGCGAATTAAGCACGAGAAATATTTAAAAAACCTAAAAAATCTAATTGAGAAAAAATTTTAGGTTATTTTTGAGAAAAATTAGGTTATGTACAAATTAACCCTAATTTCTAATTATTTTAGATTATATAAAAAGGAATTAAATTGCCCTGATTTTAATTAAACTAATTAATTAAGAAAATAAAATATTTTTTATGAAAAAAAATGATTTTTATGTTATTTGTGATTTTTTTTTATTTAATGATAAAAATAATTTTTGTGTTATTTGTAAAAAGAAAATAATTAGTGAAATAATAAAAGAATTAAAATAAAAAAGAGAAAAGAGATGGTTCTGTATTGTTGAGCAATTCAGGGGGTGCAATGTTAAAAATTCAAAGGCCCAAATTCCTTGGCCCACCTGCTTTGTGTTGGATCCAGTGGGGGCTATGCTGGAAGGTGTACCATGGAGACGCATCCTGAGGCGCTGGATTGGTGATGGTGATGATCCAATGGCTTGATGGCTGGAGTGTATGGTGAGCGTCTGGCTGTGTAAAGCATGGAACCTGCGTGCAAATATTAAGAAAATAGAGAAAATGTTGGGACCTGTGATCGAACCCAGGTTCTCTCCACTTTCCAACGCGCACTTCACCGGCCACATGTTTTGTTGTTAATAAGATTGAAACAAAAATAATATAATACAATATGAGTTAGTATGATAAACAAATGCGTGGAATTTGAATTGCCCAATCAGGCTGGGACACGTCATCGTCCTCTTCCATGTTCTTTCGTTTTAGACAATAGCCCTTTACCAACAGCAATATCCATCACTATAGGCTTTAGTGAAAAAATTTTGTGCGTTTCTATAGACCTGCAATATCTCAAAATGCAAAGCAAGAAATATTAATCAAAACTAAAAACATAGACCCACTAAGAATCTTGTCCTGAGTTCTTGGTATCATTAATCAGTCCTAATTTTTCCTCTACGGAGAATCCCTAATTTGATGCTTCCAAACCCTAGTAATGGTGTAAGATTGTTCCTGCACTAGAAATCAAATCCAGGCTATCAAAAAGATCACAAACATGATTATGAATACATTTATGCAAGCAAATCGAAGGTAAAATGTGTAAAACCCTGAAAACGAATTTGAGTTATAAGGGTGCAAACTTTGATCTGTATCTCACAGCTCTGGATGTTTTGTGGCTCGAGAATGACTGGAATCACTTCAGAGTACGTCCAAGAAGAGATTGGCGGCTTTGAATTGCTTTGAATCTTCCTCTATGATGGAAACCGATCCCCACTTTTGCTTTAAAAATTTGAGTTTTGTTTGGGGTTCTCACGACTGTAATCCTTCTTCTTGCGCATTGGTTATGTTCAGCATATATACTAGAGCATATTAGGTCAACAAAAACAATTTGTATCTTGGCAAATTATGAAAATTTGATTTGATTTTTCTCTTGTATGATATGTTTCCAAAATAGGCCTAACCATGCCAATTTTTGCTTCAATATTCTTTGCACTATTTTTTATCTGATATGCTAGCCTAATTGGATTTGATTCCTACAAAAAATCAGATCAAAATCAATCTTTTTGTATTTTTTCCATTTATTTAATTTAATTTGAATTTTAAATAATAAAAAATCAAAATAAAATAAATAATGAAGAAAATAATGTGTGGATGCTGATTTTGGTCGTGTACCATGTTTCCAACAAGCTTCAATCATGAAATGCTAGGCCCATTTGACAAAAAATGCACTTTTGAGCACATTTGACTTTTGGCAATTTTGCAAAAATGGTCAACTTTGACAAGACATATCTCCTCCAATTTTAATCCTAGAGAGGTGTTCTTTGACTTTTTAGAAATATTAGGATGTCCCCTAAACAACCAATTTGTTTTCATCTCAATTGGATCTTCCATGTTCATGTAAGAAGCTTTGACCCAAAAGGTGTTTTTGTTGAATTTTCAAAAGGACCTATAATGTAGAAATTCATATCTTTTGATGAGTGCATATTTTGAAATTGTGGGCTGAAGATGAATTGTAGGGAATTGAATCCTCTTCAAAATGAGCCTTGTATGTAAAATTTATGATAAAGCATGAAGAAGTTATGCTTGGTCAAAGTTTGGTTGACTTTTCCTATGAAACCCTAATTTAGAACCTTTTGGGTTTTGATGAATTTGGGGGTATTCCTTGAGGAATCATAATCAACCCTTGATCAAATTATGGATATCTCTTCAAAATGTTAATGTTGACCAAAACTCTTGAAGTTTGACTGTATGTGGGCCACAATTGACTTTTGACCTAGTACAATTGATTTCCAGGCATCAGGGCAATTGACTGAGCAAACTTCTTGTGCAAGGCATGAAACTTGACATGGATGATCTTGAGAACATATTGGGACCATGGAAGGAATTTGGGACCCTTGGAATTCAACCATCTTGATGAGGAATGAAACCCTAGTTTGAAGCTTGTTGCCTTAGGAGGAGGATTTGTCTGGTCAATCCTTAGTCATCCTTGAGAAATTGAGGACCTCTAGAGCCATGTCTTGAGTGAAATAAGAGGGAAATTTTTTGGGTACAACACTAACTGATTATAAAATCTTAAAACGTGTAAATTTCAAAACAAATCCAAGTCAACTTGACGCGCCTAGAAGATTCAATGTCAGTATTAATGGAAATCTCATCAATATTTGAAAGATTGGGAAATCCAATTAATCAAAGTAAAATATCACTAATTAGAAGACCTAAATATCGCAAATTTGGATACAATTTTTGGACAACACAACCCTCATTCATATCTTGCTCCAAATACAAGCCCAAATCCATCAAAACACTCACTATAAATAGGTATCACACTTCTCACTTTTCTTTCATCTCATATTTTCTTGCAATCTCTCATTTGTATGTTCTATTTTCTTCCTAGAACTTCACCATGATCCCTTCAAACAAAAAACACAGAAACACGTCAAAATTCAATACCTTTCCCGCATAACTTATTAATCAAAAGCAAGAGGAGAAATCGTCAATCCTTTAAAAAATTTTATCCAACCATGGTATCTAGATGCAAGCCTACTAAAAATCACATACCTTTCCATCAAATATGCCATGCATCTCTGAAAGAATTCCTCACGAAAATACCAGATGAAACCATTCCAAAATTAGTACGAGAATTCTACATAAACCTAAAATTATAGGATCCTCTCAAATAACATCTATGAAAGGAGTAGAGATCGTCATTAATAAGAACCACTTTTGAAGAACCTTTGAGCTACCCCCTGATGGGATAACTTACACCCTTGATAGACCTTTTGGCTTCAAAAACTTCAAACACATAACTCTCATAAATTACCTACTAATCACTCCAATGGATAAGAAGAAAATAACCTTTAAAGCCACTCACCTTAAACCAAAATTTAGGATCCTATAATATCTACTCACCAATATATTTTTTCCCAAAATGATAAATAAAAACTTTGTGATATGAGAACATGTAGTAGCGTTATGGCTCTTAATCCTAGAAATTCCAACAAACTGGGTGGGAAGCATTTTTAGACATATGATCCGCTATAAGGAAAATCCAAATGCAAGGCTACCCTATGAGCCACTAATAACAAAACCTTTCACCATTTTCAATGTTAACATAATTAGTGAGGTAGAAGACCTAATAAATCATAGGATTACCCTCAGCATCCTAAGAGAAAAAATAGTCCACATCTGACATGGAGAGAAAGAAGAAGACTTATACTTAAAAGAAGAATAAGAACTAAATAAAAATAAGAACACCAAAATAGGTAAAAAGCTAAGTTTCTGCAAAATCATAGTCGAAATTATAAAGAAACTCATAGCTTAGGGTGGTGAATATCTTCTTGTAGAATAAGCAATACTCATATGCTAGGCTCATGACTTTCAAATTTATGCATTTTTATCTTCACACTTTCAATTATTGTACTTTCATTTCTCTTGTATTTCCCTTATGTACTTTGAATTTTAATAAGTATAAGTATGTATTTGAAGGAAAATTGTGATCCAAAACGCAACGGAAAATTAAATTTTCCTTTAGTGATTCTTACGAATAGGCATGGTCAATGATAGAAATCATTATCGCTTTTGGTAATTAAGACCTTTGATATTGTGATCACGAACATTGATCAATAGGAACGTCTCTACTCAGTACACACGAACATATCACTTCCATTCATAGTGCTAGATGCTTACAAACGTAAAATTTGAGTGAGAGAGTAAGTAAAAAATATGGCTAGGGTTTAAAGAATGAAATTTAATCAAGTGAAATGCTTCAGCACAAGGGTTCTATTTACAGAACCACTTATGTGGTTTGCAAGATAAAAGCCCAATTAAGGCTACAAGCTAAAACCCTAATTAAGCCTACGGGTATCATACCTTATGATATACCGCATATCGCTTCAGTGCGTGGTACTTTACCACATTCCATATTTCACTTAAGTGTATTGTACCTTACAGTGTTCTACAATTCACTTAAGTTCACTATACCTTACGATGTTCCTTATTTACTCTACCTCTCATCAACCTGACCTTACGTGTATGACCTTGTAAGTTTTCCTGATGTTGGCAATTATATTAAATCACACATTTCACATAATAAACAATGAACGGTATCTAGCAACACATCACTGCTACCCAAGTCACGAAAATGTCACGTGTTCTGACAAAACCTTTCCTTGATAATATTTGTGTGTACAATTACCCTTTTTCCCTTATGTCTATATTGAACACAATGCATAGAATGTGTCACCCTTGTCCAGTTCAATATTGGGCCTTTAGATATTTATCCTATTATGCAGGATGAGCAAATTCCATCTAGGTCACTATGATACGGTGGCAGAACCGACTGTTTAATACTGGTTTGCATTTTGTATCCGCAAATGTTGGGTAAGCAAGAGTCGCCACCGACTTTTATTTCATCCAACAAAGGAAAAGGAAAAAGAACAGAAAAAACCTTTTTCGAGATGTTTCTGAGTACGGGGGATAGATTATAGAAAGGGAAGGTGTTAGCACCCTTTATATCTGTGGTTTTCCACGGGCTCTTAGGTACTTTCTCATTTTAAAAACTGCTTGTGCGTGCTTGTTTTAAAAAGTTTTGTTTTACTTCATTTTAACCCTTATTTCTGTCCTCAAGAGTGTTACGAAGTTTTTTTTGAAAACTTTGTTTGAGAAAGTGTTGGTGTGAAAAAGTTTTTGTTTGTTTGAGCAAGTACCTAGGAACTAATCTACCTACTCGAAAAAGGTTTGTTCGTTTTCCTTTTAGACATTGCTAGCCCATTATTGAGAAATAGGTAGCATCGTCGTTGGAGTTTTTTAGGGACATTCGAAGGGACAAATACGATCACAAAAGCAATATTAGGAAATGTTAGTAATCATCCTAAAGCCTTAAAGATCTTTTTCTGAGGCAACATCCGAATGGGCCATTTTAGATCTTTCGGGGCTAGAGGACAACCACTAACAAACCCTATACTTCATGACCGTTTACCGAATGCAACCGGAGTAGAGTAAACCCTAGGAGTGAGCACGTGCGAGTGTAATTTTTAGTTAATTTATCTTTGCACATTTAGGGTTTTCTACTGTATTAATTTTCAGTTTGTCTTTCCATACAATCCTATTAACATTTAGGCAGTTTATAGTTTGCAGAAATAAAATGCGGGAAAGTTTAAAGTCCTAGTTATTACAAGGCTTTTGCAGATACATAATTATTTTGGACTGAAAATAAAAATGCAGAATTTAAACCCTAATTACTATTACAAACTCGGAGCAGTTACAATAATAATAAAAAGGAATTAAAAATGCACGCGGCGAATTAAGCACGAGAAATATTTAAGAAACCTAAAAAATCTAATTGAGAAAATTTTTAGGTTATTTTTGAGAAAAATTAGGTTATGTATAAATTAACCCTAATTTCTAATTATTTTAGATTAGATAAAAAGGAATTAAATTGCGCAAATTTTAATTAAACTAATTAATTAAGGAAATAAAATATTTATTATGAAAAAAAAATGATTTTTATGTTTTTTGTGATTTTTTTTGATTTAATGATAAAAAATGATTTTTGTGTTATTTGTAAAAAGAAAATAATTAGTGAAATAATAAAAGCATTAAAATAAAAAAGAGAAAAGAGATGGGCTTGTATTGTTGAGCAATTCAGGGGGTGCAATGTTTAAAAGTCAAAGGCCCAAATTCCTTGGCCCACCTGCCTTGCGCTGGATCCAGTGGAGGCTATGCTGGAAGGTGTACCATGGAGACGCATCCTGAGGCGCTGGATTGGTGATGGTGAT
Organism: Vicia faba; assembly: GCA_948472305.1. Classification (NCBI taxonomy): domain Eukaryota; kingdom Viridiplantae; phylum Streptophyta; class Magnoliopsida; order Fabales; family Fabaceae; genus Vicia; species Vicia faba. The sequence goes on along the minus strand of OX451735.1, from coordinate 1,363,513,955 downwards.
GATCCAATGGATGGATGGCTGGAGTTTATGGTGAGCATCTGGCTGTGTAAATCATGGAACCTGCGTGCAAATATTAAGAAAATAGAGAAAATGTTGGGACCTGGGATCGAACCCAGGTCCTCTCCACTTCCCAACGCGCGCTTCACCACCAGGCCACATGTTTTATTGTTAATAATATTGAAACAAAGATAATATAATACAATATGAGTTAGTATCATAAAGAAACATACGGAATTTGAATTGCCCAATCAGGCTAGGACACGCCATCATCCTCTTCCCTGTTCTATCGGTTTAGACAATAGCCCTTTACCAACAACAATTTCCATCACTATAGGCTTTAGTTACGGTTTTTTGTGCGTTGCTATAGACTTGGAATATGTCAAAATTCAAAGCAAGCAATATTAATCAAAACTAAAAACATTGACCCACTAAGAATCTTGTCATGAGTTCATTGGTATCATTAATCAGTCCTAATTTTGCCTCTACGGAGAATCCCTAATTTGAAGCTTCCAAACCCTAGTAATGGCGTAAGCTTGTTCTTCCACTAGAAATCAAATCCAGAGTATACAAAAGATCACAAATATGATTATGAATACATTTATGCAAGTAAATCGAAGGTAAAATGCATAAAACCCTAAAAACGAATTTGAGTTATAAGGGTGCAAACTGTGATCTGTATCTCATAGCTTTGGATGTTTTGTGGCTCGAGAATGAGTGGAATCACTTCAGAGTACGTCCAGGAAGAGATTGGAGGCTTTGAATTGCTTTGAATCGTCCTCTATGATGGACACCGATCCACACTTTTGCTTCAAAAATTTGAGTTTTGTTTGGGGTTATCACGACTGTAATCCTTCTTCTTGCGCATTGGTTATGTTCAGCATATATACTAAAGCATATTAGGTCAACAAAAACAATTTGTATCTTGGAAAATCATGAAAATTTTATTTGATTTTTCTCTTGTATGATATGTTTCCAAAATAGGCCTAACCATGCCAATTTTTGCTTCAATTTGCTTTGCACGATTTGATCTGATATGCCAGCCTAATTGGATTTGATTCCTACAAAAAATCAGATCAAAAACAATCTTTTTGTAATTTTTTCCATTTATTTGAATTAATTTGAATTTTAAATAATAAAAAATCAAAATCAAAATAAACAATGAAGCAAATAATGCGTGGATGCTGATTTGGGTCGTGGACCATGTTTCCAACAAGCTTCAATCATGAAATGATAGGCCCATTTGACAAAAAATGCACTTTTGAGCACATTTGATTTTTGGCAATTTTGCAAAAATGGTCAACTTTGACAAGGCATATCTCCTCCAATTTTAACCCTAGAGAGGTGTTCTTTGACTTTTTAGAAATCTTAGGTTGTCCCCTAAACAACCCTTTTGGTTTCGTCTCAATTGGATCCTTCATGTTCATGTATGAAGCTTTGACCCAAAAGGTGTTTTTGTTGACTTTTGAAAAGGACCCATAATGTATGAATTTATATCTTTTCATGAGTGCATATTTTGAACTTGAGGGATGAAGTTGAGTTTTAGGGAATTGGATTATATTCAAAATGATCCTTGGATGAGAAATTTCTGATAAAGTATGAGAAATTTATGCTTTGTCAAAGTTTGGTTGACTTTTCCTAAGAAACCCTAATTTAACAACTTTTAAGTTTTGATGAATTAGGAGAATTTCTTGGGGAATCATGATCAACCCTTGATCAAATGATGGGTATTACTTCAAAATGTTGATGTTGACCAAAAATCTTGAAGTTTGACTGTATGTGAGTCACAGTTGACTTTTGACCTAACACAGTTGATTTTCAGGCATTTGGGCAGTTGATTGAGAAAACTTCTTGTGCAAGGCGTGAAACTTGGCATGGATGATCTTGAGAACATATTAGGACTATGGAAAAGGTTTGTGACCTTTGTAGTTCACCCATCTTGATGAAAATGGAAACCCTAGTTTGAGGTTCATTGTCTTGGGAGAGCATTTGCCTGATCAATCCTTGGACATCCTTGGGCAAGTTGAGGATTTCAATGAACATATGTTGAGTAAAATGGGAGGGAAAATTTTGGGGTACAACAGTCACTCATGTCCCTCAACATGCTTTGTGAAGTACCCATCAAATGTCTTTATGGTCATCCAGTTACGGATAATGTTTGATCAGCAATAAAGTACTTAACTCTACATATAGGGTCCATAGTGGTTTCAGGTCGAAGGGTGGTATAGACCATTATCACTATGAAAATAACTTATGACACCTTGCATAACATTCTATGTAGTATTTTCATAGGGGGTCAATCTAGTATAACTATTACTCCTAATATTAATACCTATGTCAAGACTTGATAACTCCTTATCCATAATCCATGAGGTGTGATCATCAGTCTATGTTCATAATAATCTCATTGATTTAATGTTATTACACTTCAGAATAAAGCTCGACTATGGATACTTTAAGAATAATGTTCTTATGTTTAATGGGATCTCATGATTAAGTTACACTTAACATTTCATTAAATAGATGAACTATTCAAGGGACTTTATTATTTAGGAAAAGAAAACATAATGGAGAAATTCCTTTTATTATTAATAAATAATTCGATACAAGTACCAAAAGTATTGGCTTCTAGGGCATACACCAACAATCTCCCACTATCACTAGAGCCAATCAGGCATACCCCTAATACCCATAGATCTAGTATGTCCATCATGCTTCTGCTGCGCAAGAGGCTTTTTTTGTGGGTCAGCAACATTGTCAAGTGTATATACTCTACATATCTTCACATCTCCCCGATTCCTACTACATATAGGTTGCTTCACCTAAGTCCTTCATAGAAAACCATTGCCAACCAAGTCTTTACTTGTTGCAAGGTAGGTACATCGTTGCCAATGAGTAATATTTCATCTACATATAATATCAAGAAAACAACCATGCTCCCACTAACCTTATTGTAGACACAAGGCTCATCTTCATTCTTGATGAATCCATATTATTTTACTGTTTCATCAAAATGAAGATTCCAGCTTCTAGAAGCTTGCTTCAATCCATAGATTGATTGTTGTAACTTGTATATCTTTTGGGCTTCTTCTGGTATGTCAAATTCTCCAAGTTGTGTCATGTACACATCTTTAAGAAGATTCCCATTAAGGAAAGCAATCTTTACATCCATCTGCCAAATTTCATAATCATGATATGCAGCGATAGCAAGTAAAATCCGAACAGATTTAAGCATTGCAACTGGTGAAAAGGTTTAATCATAGTCAACCCAATGAATTTGTTTATAGCCTTTTGCAACCAGTCTTTCCGTATAGGTATGTACCTTACCATCCAATGACAGTCATCTTTTTAAAGACCCTTTTGCATCCTATAGGGTTAACTCCTATATGAGGTTCTACCAAGGTCTAAATCTAGTTCGTGTACATGGAATCCATTTCAAATTTCATGGCTTCTAGCTTCTTCTCATGCTCAGGACCAATTATGGCCTCTTGGTAGGTCACAGGATCATCTTAATCCATGAGCAATACATTACCTTGATCACTTATGAGATATCCATATCTATCAGGTTGGTGACCTATCCTGTTTTACCTATGTTGGTCTTGTTCTACTTGAGCAGGTTGTTCTTCCATAACTACTTGTGTTTCCTGCTCTAATTCCTCCATAGGTGTATCAATGCTTTGTGATTCTTGAATTTCTTCAAGCTCTACCTTCCTCCCACTAATTCCTTTGGAAATAAAATCTTTTTCCAAGAAAATCCAGTTCGAGCGACAAACAATTTTCCCTCAGAAGGATTGTAGAAGTAATAACCTCTTGTTTCTTTAGGATACCTCACAAATAAGCATTTGTCAGATTTGGACTCAAGCTTAGTTGAGATTTGTCGTTTCACATAAACTTCCCAACCCCAAATCTTCATGTAAGACATATGTGGCTTTTTACCATTTCATATCTCATATCGTGTCTTCTCAACCTTTTTGGATGGAACACAGTTAAGTGTGTAAGTTGTTATCAATAGTGCATGTCCCCAGAAGGAGTTTGGAAGATCAGTGTGACTCATCATGGATCGGACCATGTCTAACAAGGTTCAATTTCTTCTCTTAGATACACCATTCCATTGTGGTGCTCCTGGAGGATTAAGTTGGGATAGAATCCCATATTCCTTTAGATGGTCATCAAACTCTAGGCTTAAATATTCACCGCCTCGAGCTGATCAAAGAACTTTAATATTCTTACCTAGTTGGTTTTGTACTTCCTTCTTGAATTCCTTAAACTTTTCAAAGGTTTTAGATTTGTGTTTCATTAAATACACATAACCATATCTACTGAAATCATTAGTAAATGTGATGAAGTATTGAAAACCTCCTCTGGCTGGTATATTCAGTGGTCCACATACATCAGAATGTATGAGGGAAAAAATATCGTTAGCCCCTTCACCTTTTCCTATTAAGGGGGACTTTGTGATCTTTCCAATTAAACAAGACCTGCATCTCTCATATGATTCATAATATAAAAAAGTCCAAGAGTCCATCTTTATGGAGTTTGAAAATGTGTTTCTCATTTATGTGGCCTAAGCAAAAATTCCAAAGGTAACTTGGATTTATCTCATTAGGTTTAATCCTTTTAGTATTAATGTTATAAATTGGAATTTCAAGATCAAGGACATAAAGTCCATTTTTCATTTGTGCTGAAGCATAGAATATATCATTCAAATGAATGGCGCAACAATTATTCTTTATTATGAATGAAAAACCAAACTTGTCCAAATAAGAAACGAAAATAATATTCCTGCTAATTGCAGGTACATAATAACAGTTCTCTAACTAAATTATTAAATTACTAGGTAAAGTCAAAACATAAGTTCCTACGGCTAAATCAGAAACCTTTGCTCCATTCCCAACTTGTAGGTCAACTTCACCTTTTTCCAAATCTCTACTCCTTTTTAGCCCTTGCACATTGGTACAAATTTGAGAACCGCATCCAGTATCTAATACGCATGATGCAGAAGTAGATAAATTAATTTTTATAACAAAAATACCTGAATTTGAATTCTCTACTCCATTCTTCTTATCTTCTAGGTACTTTGGGAAATTTCTCTTCCCGTGTCTGGTCTTACTGAAATGGAAGCAAGTGCCCTCTTTTGCTATGCCTCCACTAGGCTTTAAAGCAGGAACAATAGGTTTAGGTTTGGAAACTTCCTTGCCTTTCCCTTTACTAACCTTCTTGGTGGGCTTTTTGTTCAGCTTCTTTCCATTACTGACTATCAGAATGGACTTCCCTTTTGACCATATTTTTCTCAGCAGTTCTTAAGATGCTTAGTAACTCTAGAAGGCTTTTGTCCATGTCATTCATGTTGAAATTCAAGACAAATTGATTGAAGCTCTCTGACAACAATTGTAAGATCAATTCAGTCGCGTGTTATTTTCCAAGGGGAAACCCTAACCTTTTATAGTTCTCCACATACCCAATCATCTTGAGTACATGGGGACCTATAGGGGTTCCCTCAGCTAATTTTCTATTAAAAATGGCCTTTGAAACCTGAAACCTATCATTTGTTGCTTCCTCTTGATAGAGCATCTTTAGATGTCTGATCATATCGAACCCTGACATGTTCTCATGCTGCTTTTACAAATCTGAGTTCATGGTAGCTAGCATAAGACAAGTGGTCTCATTGGCATCATCGACATGCTTCTTATAAGCATCTCTTTCTTCCTTAGGTGCAGAACTAGGAGGTTCCACTCCAGGAATAGGTGCCTCCAAGACATACAACTTCTTATCATGCTTGAGGATAATCCTCAGATTTCAGTGCCAATCCAGAAAATTTGTCCTTGACAAATTTTCCTTATCAAGGATTGATCGTAAAATGTTATTAGAGGTGTTCGTTGTCATGGTAATCTACAAGAAAAATATGAAAATATAAGTATCATTAAAATAACATATTCAATTAGGCCTTTAAACAAATATGCTCCCACTATTTTACTCAAACCAAATGACCCTCATCATTTGATTCGGAAAATCCCATTGGATGATTTTCTAGTGGGTCGAGATACACATTTCACTTTGTTTTAAGTTAACGTTAGGCTGATTACATAAAACTAGGTTATTTAGGTAGAAACTCCTTCCAATTGTATCTCATATAATTCTCGAATTTTTTTGTTGGGTGAATAACTCCTTATTCTAATCCATCATATAAATAATTCCCAATTCTTGCTTCTAAAAATGTATAATCTTTTTATAATTTGTTTAGTTAAGTTTGACCCAATGTTTTAGCAATTGGATATTACATTTATCCCATCACACCTTACTAATATAGAACATGCACCTCGCGTTAGGCGAAACCTACGTTGTTCGATATTAGTCTTGATGAGTGTAAAAACTTGGAAAGCATAAACTTAATATTCCTTTTGAGGGAATTTGATATTAGTTTGATCTCACCGGATTAACATGAAAATTGTCTCTCACATGTATCAACATACAAACACATGCATCAACATACATATAAAAAGATATAGTTATGGCCCCTAGCGTAATTGTTCTCCCAAGCCAATGAGAGAACCTAAGCTAACCTAATAACAATCTAAACTTCTCCAAGATAGATCTCCATGGTTGTCTTCCTTCAATCTTGTCTTCTTCATTTTCTTAATTACATTACATTACATAAAAGAATACCCGTTTAACATACGAGGGAATGAGATGAGAAAATAAGTTACATCAAGAGATTAAGAGAAAGGCACGACACGCAAGTCGTATTTTAAAATCTCAAAAACAAAATAAAGGAATCTAAAGTGATAACTGATCACCACAAGACAACAATGATAAACACTTTATTATTATTATTAATTAAAATTATGTTAATTAAATAAGTCAACTTAATTTTCTGCAATTGATCACACTATGCAGAGTTAGACGGGGGTTCCACTACCCGGTCAGTAGACGGTGGTTCCAACCCTAATCTGCATAACTCTTTGACAACACAACCCTTGTGCCTTCATTAACCCTAATGAAAATAATTTCATACCGTCAAACACAACTCAATTGATAATTCAGTATGATCGATCAATATGCCATTGCTTCATCATACTAACGTTAGATTCCGAATCAAATGGCCAATGATCTTTCAAAAGAATAACATTCATTATGTGATTGAATTGAAGAAATCAAAATAGTATATCCAATAAACCATCTTTGCACCAGAATTTTTTATACCGTATATAAGGTTGATCAATCATATTAGTGTAACTTATGGACGACCGAGGTATCACTGCTTCACCATACTAGTGTCGGACTCCGTAGCATTATCAACATCGATTGGCCCAAATCGTACACATCATGATGCCAAAATTTAATTTACTTGGTTATTATATAATTCATTATGTGTTTTAATCCGATTAATACAGAACATACATAAAATAAACAGCTATCAAATCCATGGTTTCATAAGTGGCTCTGATACCACTGAAGGAAAATTGGGATCCAAAACACAGTGGAAAATTAAAATTTTCCTTTAGTGATCCTTACAAATAGGCATGGTCAGTGATAGAAATCATTACCTCTTGTGGTGATTCATACCTTTGATATTGTGATCACTAACATTAATGAATAACAATGTCTCTACTCAGTCCACACAAACAGATCGCTTCTGGTCATAGTGCTAACTGCTTAGAACGTTAACTTTGAGTGAGAGAGTGAGACAAAATATGGCTAGGGTTTCAAGAACGAAATTTCATCAAGTGAAATGCTTCAACATAAGGGTTCTATTTATAGAACCACTTATGTGGGCTACAAGCTAAAATCCTAATTAAGGATACAAGCTAAAAGCCCAATTAAGCCTACGGGTATCATACCTTATGATATACCGCATATCACTTAAGCGTGTGGTACCTTACCATATTCCATATTTCACTTAAGTGTATTGTATCTTACGGTGTTCTGTAGTTCACTTAAGTGCGCAGTATCTTACGGTGTTCCTTCTTTACTCTATCTCTCATCAATTTGTCCTTATGTGTGTGACCTTGTAGGTTTTCGTGACGTTGGCAATTATATTAAATCACACATTTAACATAATAAACAATGAGAGGTATCTAGAAACACATCACTTCTACCCAAGTCACGAAAATATCACGTGATCTGAAAAAACCTTTTCGTGATAATATTTGTGTGTACAATTACCCTTTTTCCCTTATGTCTTTATTGAACACATGGCATAGACCGTGTCACTCTTCTCCAGTTCAATATTGGGCCCTTATACATTTATCTTGTTATGGAGGATGAGCAAATTTCGTCTAGGTCACTCATGTCCCTCAGCATGCTTTGTGAAGTACCCATCAATTGTCTTTATGGTCATCCAGTTATAGATAATGTTTGATCAGCAATAAAGTACTTAACTCTACATCTAAGGTCCATAGTGGTTTCAGGTTGAAGGGTGGTATACATCATTATCACCATGAGAATAACTTATGACCCCTTGCATAACATTCTATGTTGTATTCTCATAGCGTCTCAATCCAGTATAAATATTACTCCTAATATTCATACCTATATCAAGACTTGATAACTCCTTATCCATGATCCATGAGGTATAATCATCAGTCTATCTTCATAGCAATCTCAATGCTTTAATGTTATCCCACTTCTCAATAAAGCTCGATTGCGGATACATTAAGAATAGTGCTCTTATGTTTAATGGGATCTCATGATTAAGTCAGACTTAACATTTCATTAAACAGAAGAACTATTCTAGGGACTTTATTATTTTGGAAAATTAAACATAAAAAAGAAATGCCTTTTATTATTAATAAATAATTTGATACAAGTACCAAAAGTATTGGCCTCTAGGACTTACATCAACAGTATTTCCTTTCTTAAATGTTCTTGGTACCTTTGTTTGCACTTAAAAGCTATCATTGACTTGCATAATTTGATAAATATGATATTTTACACTATAACCACATAACTTAAATATAATATTCTCTTAAAAACATTCAATAAATCCTTGTTTTGCATAATTGCCCTTGCTTTACATATTTTGGAACATACTTTGAAATAAATGTTTATTTTTCTAAAATAATCATGCTATGCTTAAGTATATAGTGCAAGAACATATTTTATATGATGCTTACATCCAATAAAACCTTTTTATATGACGTGGTTGTCTCTTGTCTTTCATTATTTTTCATTAAGTGTGATATTTTCTTTTTCTATACATGTGTTGGCTCCCAAATTCGACACTTGCTATATTTGGTCTCTTTGACCAAACAACTAGAAATGAACTACACCAGGAGGTGTAATTCGACGCATGAGATAAATTAAGGAAAAGGATCCAAGGTATAATAAGAAAGCTTCGACCAAAGGTTCATTCGACCGAGGCAGATGTAGGTTGTTTCGACTGAAGGGAAGTGTTCGCGCCTTGGCACATGGGACAAAGACTATTTTGAAATTTGAATTATTGGAGGGAAAGGTGGTTTTTATCAGCGTCTAAGGGAAGGAAACGTGGCAAAAGGCTATGGGTCGAGAGGCATGCATGAGACACTTGTCTTCATCCTAGCGCAGAATGTCCCCTCGACGGTTACCTATTTTTAGTATAAATTAAGAAGTTTGTGTAATTTTTAGTGTGTGCAACTTATAGTACAAAGTCTCTCAAATATTATCCAAGTAACTACTGCGTGAGAAAGGATAAAAAGCAGAGCAATGTACGTTAGAAACACCTTTTTTACTTAATAAAAGTCTTTTCACTTTAATTTACCATTATCTTGCAAAGTTATCTATTACTTCTTTTCACTTCTTTTACTTGCATTTTTATGTTTTCATTTACTGTTCAACAATCTTAAACATCTCTCCCCTGGGTCGAACGTGCATTCTTCCTTCTCATTCATTTTACATAAAGATTATCATATGTTCTGGGATTAGTTTGGTCGATCCCGCAAGCAAACCAAAAACATAGCTTTTTTGGAGACCAGCGATTGTTTACCAAAAACAACGGTAAACAAATTGGAACACCTGGTGGGACGTTGCTATTTGTCTATGTTATTGTGTTTTTTTCCTGTACAGCTATAACATTGCATGTTATTACGGAGTGGTAGAATAACCAACAAATATACTGTTAGGAAAGAAAGTGGAGAGAATAATATGGCTAATGAGCTAAACCATGGAGAGATACCTCCACCGATCACAGGAACAACAGTTACTACTGTTGTCGAAGGGACTATCCCAACTTCTGTCGGATCCATGCCAGCGTTAACCATGAATCAAACTGGACCCTTACTTACGTATATGGGTCCAAGAGGTCCTTCAGGAACACCCTCACCAAGGATGAACCTAGGGTCTCGATCAATTGTACCCCCAGGCTTTTCGACAACCTGGATGGGTCGAGAACAGCCATATGGCATGCCAACTACTGAAATGGCTAGCCTTATGAATGCTGCATCTACTTTCTCAGAACCTTTGGTAAATGCTACATCACCATTACATGGATCTGGAGCCAGTAGAAACCAATTTTTAGGAGGGCCATCTCATATGATACCAAGTCTCACAAATGCTTCGACAGTAATTTTGAGGCAACAGATGGACGAAAGTAACCATGAAATGGTACAAATGTTAGCACAAACTCTAAGTACAATACTAAATCCCCTCATTCAGACTGCCACGCAGTCTAATCAACAGATGATAGTGCAAATAACGCGCATGGCTGAATTCTTTGGGGTGCCTCAAGTTGCTCAACTACCCCAAGTTGTTCGACAGCCCCAGAGGGTACCAATAAGATTAAATCAAGAGGTAATCATGGAAGAAGATTTGACCATTAATCCAAACCCCCAAGTTCCAAGGATCGAAGTAGAACAACCAAGATTAGAGATACCTCGAAACCATCGAGAAATCGATCAGGGCGTTATTCTGGAAAATAGAAACCAAAATGCTGACGAATTAATACAACAAGTTTGACACCGGAACTATGGGGCGGATAATAATTTAACCGCTATGATCGAGAGAATCATGCTTCAAAACGGGATGAATGTTGGTTTCCATAGACCAAACTTTACATCCCCATTGTCAGAATATATTCTGCAAACAGACTTACCACCTAGGAGAAAAGTCCCAAAATTCACTAAATTTTCGGGGGATACGATAGAGTCGACTGTCGAACATGTGTCTAGGTATTTGATAGAGGCGGGAGAAATAGAAAACAATGAAAACCTTAGAATCAAATACTTCCTAAGTTCATTAACTAAAAATGCTTTTACTTGGTTCACTACCCTCCCAGCCAATTCGATCCACAATTGGAACCAATTAGAAAGATTGTTCCATGAACAAGTTTACATGGGTCAAACCAAGATAAGTCTAAAAGAATTGGCTAGTGTAAAAAGAAGGTTCACTGAGCCAATTGATGAATATCTAAATAGGTTTCGACTACTCAAATCCAGATGCTTTACCCAAGTACCTGAGCATGAATTAGTTGAAATAGCAGCAGGTGGCCTGGATTATTCGATTAGGAAAAAGTTGGATACACAATAACTAAGAGATATGGCCCAACTTGCTGATAGGGTTCGATAAGTAGAACGCCTTAAGGCTGAAAAGGCCAAAACTACTAAAACTCTTCGACGAGAAAGGGTAGCTTATGTCAAAATGGATGATGACGATCCAGAGACATACAGTGATCCTGTAGATATCGAAGAAGGCGAAATTGATCTAGCTGAATTAAAAAATGGACCACCATATGCTTGTTAATTGTTGGTGCCATCAAATGGAAAAAATAATGTGGAACCTGAGAAAAGCAGTGATAAATTTCCTAAGGAAAATTATAGTTTCGACATATCCAAGTGTGACGAAATATTTGATCTATTAGTTAAAGATGGACAGATGATAGTGCCCCCAGGGGCCAAATTTCCTCCTTTAGAACAGAGAAAGAAATCAGGTTTTTGTAAATATCATGATTTTTTAGGACATAAGACCTCACAATGTTTCCTTTTCAGGGATCTCGTTGAACAGGCATTGAATGAAGGAAGGCTGAAATTTGTTGATAAACCAGCAATGAAAATCGACACCAACCCACTACAAGCAGAAGATCATTATGTCAAACCAGTTGGCATTCATATGGTAGAAGTGTCTGAAGATTTCATCATAAAACCCATCTTCGGAAGTTTCACTAGGAACATCTCCAGGAAAACAATCGAAGGCGTGAGAAAGGCTACTGAAGGCCTGGATTCGAAAAAAGAAGTTGACCAAGCGTCAAATGAAAAGGCTGTTGTTGGCCTGAAATTGATCAAAGGAGTTACCAAAAGCTCCAGCAAAAGAACCATCACAGGTTCTTATTTGAATGCTGCAAAGGGTTCGACATAAGCCTTGGAGACCAAAATGCAGAAGATGAACCTGACTGCCAAAAGCATCTTGCAGGTTAATGTGGTCGAAGTCTCTGGAGCTAGATTTCAGAGGAAACCCTTTGACAAGAGGAGGTAAACAAAACTACATTCCCAAAGGAGGATGAAAATTTGGCAGATTTTTTGCATAGATGTCAAAAGAAGAAATCAGAGGTTATTCTATGCCCTAGGTGTAGCTCTATTTTTGATAAAAAGGCCGCTGAACATATACAGGTGATACGGGCTGTAAAAGAAAAACAGGGTACCAATGCCCAACAAAGAATGGGTCCAGAAATTTGATTTGACCCCAGAAGGGGACATCAACAAAGACCCATGACTCAAGAAAGGAGGCCACCAACTTTTAGGCCTCCAACTAATGTTCCTACTGATACCTGGCTAAATACCATGGGAAGAAAACGACCAAATGAAGAAAAGTGGCAGACATTCGACGTACCTAGAGGTTCCTCTCTAGATTACAAAAAGGAATACCATGCCTCTACATCGAACAAAATGACCCATGTGTCGAGCAACTATAAAGGAAAGAATCCTATGTCTCGTTCACAATGGAGGAGGTTTCAAAGACGGCGAAAAGCTGAGAAAGAGGCAGCTGGGCCTCATCCAGAAGTTAGCACCAATGTGCAGAAAAGACAAAGGAAACCTCTGGAGAGAAATCCTATGCCCTGGGCGGAAGAGTGTGGGTCAAATTATGATGACTCCGACTCTAGTGACAATTTGGACATCATGGTGAATGTCATATCTGTGTTGCCCAAAGAATATAATCGAGAGGTCAAAGTCGAAGAGACTGACCTAATGGTTGAACAGGAACTGGCTAGACATAAGCCAGTATGTTATTATATAATGAACAATGGATGCGTGGAGGAACAAAATGCATTCTTTGAACCCCCAACAGAGGCAATGAAGAGCCATCTGAAACCACTGTTCATTAGAGCTAAAGTTGGGGAGGTAAACATAAACAAAATTCTGGTTGATTGTGGGGCAACCATTAATATCATACCACAATTTATGCTGGAAAAGTTAGGAAAAGGAGATGCCGACATAAAGCCACACAACATGGTCTTATCCAACTATGAAGGGGGCATTGGCACCATAATGGATGTCATTCAACTCGACCTCAAGGTGGGCTCAATCCTTCGACCCACCATGTTCATGGTTATTTCAGCAAAGCCCAACTACAATCTACTCCTTGGTCGAGAGTGGATACATGGCATTGGAGCAGTGCCATCTTCGATGCACCAAAGGGTTATAATGTGGCGCCCAGATGGCATTGTGGAGAACATTGAAGCGGACCAGAGTTACTACCTGGGTGAAATAAATAGTGTCGGAAAGAATGATTTCGACAGAAATTTTGCTCACATAGGGCCTTGTAACCCACGAGAGTTTGATTTGACTCCAACTCCGAATGTGTTCTGCTCTCTATACCTGCACTCTGATTTTGGTTTCCAGTGGGATAGAGAAGATTTATCCAACATAGAGTTTGGAGGAATCAACGATATACAGCCAACAGGCTTGGGCAACGAATTTGATGATGATGACTGAGTCATCAACTCTCCAAAAGATTTCGGCCTATGTGGCCGAAAACAGAATGATAGCGGCTTTAGAGGCTGAAGTTAAATATGTGGCTTCCAACGCCAATGAACAAGTTATGTCGAAGACAGGACCTGGGAAAGACTTCGATCCTGAGCCTCCCGACTTGGGAACGGAAGACTTTGTAGACCAGAGGTTAGACACCATTTATGACAACGAACCTCTTGGTTTTGAAAAGGACCCACTGGCGCATAATTTCAGAATGTTGGCCCAAGATCCTCTAGAAGAGGTAAATCTAGGCGAAGGTCCTGTGAACAGGCCCACATACATAAGCGCAAAGATGGATCCAGGACTCAAGGTTGAAATGATTAAATTACTGAAAGAGGTCAAGGATTGCTTCGTGTGGGACTATGATAAAATGCCTGGTCTCGACAGAGGATTGGTCGAGCTGCAGTTACCAATAAAGCCTGGAAAGAAACCCGTCAAGAAGACTCCAAGACGGTTTGCACCAGAGATTTTATCAAAAATCAAAACGGAAGTCGAAAGGCTGCTGAAGTTCAAGTTCATTAGAACAACCAGGTATGTCGAATGGAATGCAAATATAGTACCTGTTATAAAGAAAAATGGTACCTTTAGGGTGTGCATTAACTTCAGAGATCTCAATGTTGCAACCCCCAAAGACGAATATCCAATGCCAGTGGCGGAAATGCTTGTGGATTCTGCTGCTGGTTTCGAATACATGAGTATGCTGGATGGCTACTCTGGCTACAATCAAATCTTCATTGCTGAAGAAGATGTGTCGAAGATGGCCTTTCGTTGCCCTGGGGCTTTAGGCACCTATGAATGGGTAGTGATGCCTTTTGGCCTAAAAAATGCAGGGGCAACGTATCAAAGAGCCATTAATTCGATCTTCCATGACTTTATTGACACTTTCATGCAAATTTATATTGATGATATTATTGTCAAATCTGTTTCAGGGAAGGCTCATATGGATCATCTTCGACAATCCTTTGAGAGGATGAGACGGTATGGCTTGAAGATGAATCCTCTGAAATGTGCTTTTGGTGTAAGAGCAGGAGATTTCTTAGGTTTTGTGGTCCACAAGAAAGGTATCGAGATAAATCAAAACAAGACTAAAGCTATCTTGCAAGCCAAAGCGCCAACTAACAAAAAGGAATTGCAATCCCTAAGGAAAATAAATTTCCTAAGGAGATTTATATCCAACCTTAGTGGGAAAACGCAAGCCTTTTTGCCATTACTTCGACTCAACAAAGGAGGATTTGAATGGAAGGAAGAACATCAAGAGGCCTTCGACAAAATCAAAGAGTACCTCACTAAACCATCAATTCTGGTGCCTCCTTGTCGAAGTAGAAGTATGAGGCTGTACATAGCTGCGTCAGATAAGACTTTAGGGATCATGCTTGCTCAGGAGGACGAACATGGTGTCGAAAGGCCCATATACTACCTCAGTAGAGTTTTAAATGATGCATAAACTAGATATAACAAAGTTGAAAAACCGTGTTTATGTCTATATTTTTCATGTACAAAACTTAAGCAATATATAAAGCCAGTTAATGTTTATGTCTCATCTCATTTTGACGTTTTCAAGTATATGTTGTCAAAACCCATTCTGCATAGTAGAGTTGGAAAGTGGGCACTTGCATTGACTGAATATTCATTAACTTTCATGCCTCTTAAAGCTATAAAAGGCCAAGTGGTTGTAGACTTTATAGTCGACCACTCTGTACCAGAAAGATCACTAAATTATTTGGAGATCGAACCATGGAAACTCTACTTCGATGGATCTCGTTACAAAGATGGAGTCGGAGTCGGAGTCCTTATTATTTCTCCCAATAGAATTCCAACAACATTTAAGTACAAAATAGATGGAGATTGTTCGAATAATGAGGCTGAATATGAAGCATTAATTATAGGCCTTGAAATTTTGTTGGAATTGGGGGCAACTCGAATCGAAATAATGGGAGATTCGGAGTTAGTCCTAAAACAAATTACGAAAGAATATAAATGCATAAAAGAAAACCTTATTATGTATTTCGTAATAGCCAGGCGGTTGTTGAAAATTTTTGAGGCAGTTAACATTCGACACATACCCAGATTAGAAAATCAAGCAGCCAACGATTTGGCACAAATTGCTTCTGGGTATAAAGTTTCGAAAGAGAGGCTGAAACAGGAAGTGGAAGTTAGAGGGAGAGTAACTTCCACCAAATTATTTCCATCAGACTTAAAGACCACAAAGTTGGGGTATACTGATCAGGAGAATTGTGAAATATCGTTCATAGACAATCTAACAGAGCAGGATTGGAGAAAGCCTGTAGTGGATTATTTACAAAATCCAGCAGCTTCGACAGAACGAAAGAAAAAGTACATAGCATTGAGTTATGTGTTGATGGGAAACGAACTATTTAAGAAAATGCCAGAAGGTGTACTCTTGAAATGCTTAAGTGAAACAGAGGCATATGTGGCCCTTTCTACCACACACGCTGTGGCATGTGGAGCACACCAAGTAGGCCAAAAAATGAAATGGTTATTGTTTCGACAAGGCTTATATTGGCATTCAACATGTGCCAGTAAATGAGCTTCACTCAATTGTGAAACCTTGGCCTTTTAGAAGATGGGCTTTGGATCTCATTGGAGAAATTCGACCAGCATCTTCTAAAGGTCAGAAGTATATATTGGTGGGCATTGATTATTTTACTAAATGGATCGAAGCGATTCCTTTAATCAATGTAGACCAAGAGAATGTCATTGAATTCATTCAAAAGAACATCATATACAGCTTTGGGATCCTTGAGACAATAAATACAAACTAAGGATCAGTCTTCACTGGTCGAAAAATGAAAGATTTCGCTGCAGAAGTGGGGTTTAAGCTATTGACGTCTACGCCTTATTATGCACAAGCTAATGGTCAGGTCGAAGCAGCAAACAAAGTGGTAATCAGTTTAATAAAGAAACATGTGGGAAAGAAACCTAAAAACTGGCACAAAACACTAGATCAAGTCTTGTGGGCATGTTGAACGTGTCCCAAAGAAGCTACAGGGACAACACCATTTCGCCTAACCTATGGTCATGATGCGGTGTTACCAGTGGAAATCCACTTGCAAGCGACAAGGATTCAAATACATCACGAGATCCCTTCCGAAGTCTATTGGGACATGATGTTGGATGAGCAAGTAGACTTAGACGAAGAAAGGTTGAAAGCTTTAGACCTTTTGAGACTACAAAAGAAGCGAGTCGAGAAATCCTACAATCAAAGGGTAAAATCCGAGACGTTTCAGCCTGAAGATCTAGTTTGGAAAGTAATACTCCCAATGGATCGAAAGGATCGAAGCTTGGGAAAATGGTCCCCTAAGTGGGAAGGACCTTCTAAGATTGTGCAGGCTTTCTCAGGTGGAGCCTATGAGATCGAAGAGTTAAGCGGAGATCAAAGACTCTTGAAGGTAAATGGTAAATACTTGGAAACATATAGACCTATGCTTCAAGAGATAGAAATAAATATATATAATCACTAATTATAAAGAATACCAAAATGGAAACTTAAATGATTTTCATTAAAGAGGCCAAAATGGCTTTGAAATTGTTACAGAAAGTGATTACATAATAAAGAGAACAAGATTCAGAAGGGAAGATTAGATTTAATATGGAGGTACTTGATCCGTTGCAATTCTAGCCTTCAATCACAGAGAGCTTTTGATTGGTGAAGGTTTTCGAGCTTAGCATCCAGAGATTGAGCTCGATCGACATGTCTTAACCCTTCAGCCAATTCTTCTTGGATTTCTAACTCAGTGTTCACAGCAAGAAGCTCCTCTTTCTTTTTTTCGTTGGCAGCAAGTTTTGCTTCCAACTCTGTAATCTATGCTCTCAACTGAACACTGTTTTGATCAATCTCCTCGACTTCCTTTTGCCTAGCCTCCTGGGCCTTCGACAAGTCCTTTACTCTAGAAGTGGATTCAGTGGCAGCATGCCAGGCAACAGCCACTTGGCCATTGGCTTCCTCAATATCACGATTAATTAGTCTTTGACGATTGAAGTCTGCTGATACTTGCTCGACGATAGAAAGTAAATCCATGATTACACTGGCTACATCTGGAGGGGCAACAAGGAGATCGACAGCTTTCAAGATAGTCTTCAGATAGGAAGGCGCTGCTGGTTCCCCCTCTAAAGTTAACATCAAATCTCTTTTAAAGATTTGTGCTTTAACCTTTTGAAGAGCTTCGTCGAGAGGGAAAGTCGAGGTACTGCCAGATGCAGTCGAGGCTCTACGATCAGAGGAGCTCTCTCGACCCTCCAAGATTGCAGTCAAATAACCTAATAGATCTTGTTGCTTCAGTAAAGCCAAATCCTCTTTGGTTCTGGACCCTGTTGAAGGGATGCTTGCATTGGCTGCAATAACCACGTTAGGTACTTGAGTAGGAATTGCCTCAGTACCTGGAGGATTTTGGTTTCCTTCAGCAAGAGCTTCTTCACCCTCATCTTCTGGGATCTCCCCATGTTCCCTCTCTGTCTCAAATTCGACCATATGAATCCTAACCTCCTCTTGATTTCCTTCAGCTTCTTCTTCATCAGCTTCTTCTATGGTTTCATGCTAGGGTTCAGAAGTCTGATTCACTTTGTCAGCTGAACTCACGAAAGAGTCTTTTTCTGAAGAAGGTCTGTAGGTAGGAATCCTGTCACTATTCAAGCAAGTGGTTGAGTCCTCAACATGAGTAGGATTTTGTGTCGAAGTGCCAGCAGTGTCCTGAAAAATAGAAAGAATTTATTGCTTTTAAAAGCGTCACAAAGTAAGAGAGAGTGAAAAGTACATAACAAGCAGTCAAAGTGGATACCTGTACTGGAATTTCAGCACCAGGGCTAGAATTGTCACTTTCACTAGGATTGTTTAATCTGGCGATCATCTCCTGTTAAGTGGGTTCATTGATGATGACAGGAGGTATCCTCCCCGCCATAGTTTTAATCCTGATTTTTGGACGGGTTTCGACAGCAGGAGTTGGTTTTTTCAATCTTCGTCTCTGCAAAGGAACAGGTGGAGACTCCTCTTCCTCATCGCTAGAGATTTGGATCTCTTGAACCTTCCGCTTTTTTGGGGTTGATTTCTAAGCATATAGAAAACCAAGTCGAGAAGATCAATAACTACGTTAGATAAAACTAAGGGTAAAAAAGGAAAGGTAAGTACCTTAGGAGAGGGATTGATGGCAGAATCTCCACCTTTTGTACTCTCAGCGGTTTTCTTCGAAGCAACCCGCTTGACAGCTAAACGAAAGGCAAAACAGCTATGGTTAGTTAGGAGTTGGTAAAACAAATCTAAAACGAAGGGATAGAAAAAGGAATACCTTTTTTGACTTTGTCGAGAACCGACTTGAATGCCTCACGCAGATGGTGGGCGAAGTCCTTCTCGTCGAAGAACTCTTCCTTATAATAATGACTCCACCACGTCTCAGAAATGGTAGAGTTCAGAAAATGAAGGTTAAAATTGAACAGGGTCAGTGTAGTTCGACCAGAATACCTACCAATATGCTTGGTAGCGGCATCCTCTGAGTAATCTGCATTATAAAATAGTAGAAGTTTCTCTCAAGGGTATATAGGCGAAAGAAGCGATTGAGAAATTCCAAATTGTCGAGAGACAAGATTGGGTTGATAAGAAATCAAGCTCAATTGGTTCTTCGAGCTCTTAAATCTTAAAGGCATGATACTGGGGCGGAGAAACGCTTCCCACATGCTCACGAACTCATCAACCACGTCATCTTCTTCTGAAGGATATGGTCTGGTAAACCATTCCGGGCCAACTTTTCTACTGGCAAAAGGAGCCATAGTCGAATCAAAGCTTTTTCACTCCACAAACATCATTACGAAGCTTGTAAAGGCTTTTTGAAACTGTTGGCCTTCATCAGTAGGAGTTAGCAATGCCAACCTGGTGCCTTCGACTCTCCTGTTTAAAATTTCAGGAGCTTCTTCATTGATCTTGTTCTTTTGAGCGAGGAAGGATTCGAAGGTGGCGTTAAGCCACAGTTGCAGAAGCCAGAAGGGACCAGATAGCAGCAAACTTCCTCTGTCTCCTAGAACCTTAAGTTGGGTCACACCATTACTGATGGACTCATATAAGTTGGCCAGAATCAATTCGGCCAAGCAAAGAGGGTATTTGTGATGGAGTTGTGTTGCAAGCGTCAACATCTTTTTCGTCACCTGCATTGATTTAGTGCAGAAAACGAATCGAGACAGTCACATGGCCAAGAAGGCTATGTGCTCCACCTCCGACACAATATTTGAAGCCTTGTCATGAAAGTGGTTTATGAAGGTGGTATAAGTAGGTTTGGTAGCAACAAACCCAATGGGATCCTCAGACAGGTCTTCAGGGTCGAAATAGTCACCAGTGGGTCGAAGACCAGTAATGGCATCTATGTCGAACAAGGAAGGGGTCACCATCCCACAAGGAAGATGAAAGGTGAAATGTGCACTGTCCCAAAAGTACAATGAGGATACCAGCATAAGGGGGCAATAAGGTAACCATGTCTTCGACAACATCACTAAGTCATAGATGCCCATCTCCTTCCATAGAAGCTTGCACCCTCTCCATTTTATTCAGCCAGTCGGAGTATTCAGAAGAAAGGTTAGGGCTTGATCGAAAGATGCGATTCCCTTTATTCATGAACTGGAAGTTGATATCATTAGCAGTTTGAGGATGTTGCTGGTTAGCCGGTGTAGCATCTTCAGCATCTGCCCTAGGTTTTTTGGCACAACCTATGGGTTTAAGCCTTGGATGTGTAGGGAAAAAGGCTTTGTTTTTTAAGGGATTTTTGGCACATGAAGATAATGGGTCGGACATAGCATACATCTTTCCGCCATATCTGACGGGAATAAGGAGTTGAGAATCATAGGCTTCTCGCCCTTCTCCCATGGGTTCAACAATGTACCTGTTAGTCGAGGAAGAAGGAGGGTTGATAGAAAAAATCTTTGGTGGTTTCTGAACATCATTGGCATTCTTTGGTTGTGGATTGTTTGGTGCATTAGAGAGAAAGGCCATTGGTAAAGACTTAAGAGAAAGAGTGAAGGTGACAATACAGTGTTGTGAGAATGCAAGGGGTTTGGAAAAGCTGAGAATGATAAAAGTTCTAAATAGAGAAGTTTGGAAGTATTTATAGCCTTCAGAAGTGGGAAATGTCTCGTCAAAAGCATTTAATGTTTTGCAGGTAGTGGGGCACGTGGCGAGGCAGAAAACGATTACCGTGCAGGCATTGGGAAACGTTGGGACATGCTTGCTTAGATTATAGGAACGAGGCCATCATGGCGAGCATGGTAACGGCAACTTTGAAGAGACATTTTGGAAAAAAAGTAATGATGGTTTTATCAAATATAGCAGTTGTTGGAAGGCGAAAGGTACACATCAAAGCCTGGTGGACAAATGGTAAGACAGGTGTCGAATGGGAAGTTCAAAGAATGGTTATTTCTTTGGGCGTCGAAATAGACATTCTTGGGGGGAAATTTGTTGGCTCCCAAATTCAACACTTGCTATATTTGGTCTCTTTGACCAAACAACTGGAAATGAACTACACCAGGAGGTGTAATTCGACGCATGAGATAAATTAAGGAAAAGGATCCAAGGTATAATAAGAAAGCTTCGACCAAAGGTTCATTCGACCGAGGCAAATGTAGGTTGTTTCGACTGAAGGGAAGTGTTCGCGCCTTGGCACAAGGGACAAAGACTATTTTGAAATTTGAATTATTGGAGGGAAAGGTGGTTTTTATTAGCGTCTAAGGGAAGGAAATGTGGCAAAAGGCTATGGGTCGAGAGGCATGCATGAGACACTTGTCTTCATCCTAGCGCAGAATGTCCCCTCGACGGTTACCTATTTTTAGTATAAATTAAGAAGTTTGTGTAATTTTTAGTGAGTGCAACTTATAGTACAAAGTCACTCAAATATTATCCAAGTAACTACTGCGTGAGAAAGGATAAAAAGCAGAGCAATGTATGTTAGAAACACCTTTTTTACTTAATAAAAGTCTTTTCACTTTACTTTACCATTATCTTGCAAAGTTATATATTACTTCTTTTCACCTCTTTTACTTGCATTTTTATGTTTTCATTTACTGTTCAACAATCTTAAACATCTCTCCCCTAGGTCGAACGTGCATTCTTCCTTCTCATTCATTTTACATAAATATTAGCATATGTTTTGGGATTAGTTTGGTCGATCCCGCAAGCAAACCAAAAACTTACCTTTTTAGAGACCAGCGGTTGTTTACCAAAAACAACGGTAAACAACATGCCTATACTTGTTTACCTCAAGAGTAAAAAAGCAATATGATATTTTATTTCATGCTCTAATGTTTGTATATCTAGATTTTTTGCAATTGCATCCTCTACCCGCCTTTTTTATTTTGACAAAGGGGGAGAAGTATACTCTCATGGGGGGTATATATTTATATAACTAAGGAGGAGTTTTGTCACTCAAATATATCTTGTATCTTTTACCACCTTCCTTTGGAGGTATGTTGGCATCATAGAAAAATGGGAGAATGTGGAACCTTGTTTTGCAGGTAATAGACTATTAATCAAGACAAGCATCTTTTGATGATGACAACTATAAAGAAAATTATAGAGACATCCATCGTGATAAAGATGCAACCAATGATAAGACAGATAATTCATACAATGCACTTTAGCGGTTAAAGATGTAAGTCATGAATATAAAGGTTTGATAAACATGACTACCAGAGAAAGGTAAACAAATTGAATTCTATCAAAAGTCTCAAGATATCTCAAGCAATTGCCAATGCAAAAAGATCACAACCGACAAGGATTAGAGAAAATAACTTAAATTAGTAAGTGAGTGGAACTATGTAAAATCAAAAGGACTTTTTCATATAAGTATATCGCTATAAGCACACTCACACACACTAAAAAAATTTTCTCAAATAATTTACCAAAAGAAAATACTTTGAAAAACATATTGAAATTATATAGAACAAGATGGGAGTAGTCAAAAAGTCATAAAAGAGTTTTTGACTATATTTAATTGTTTGGAGAAAAATTCTAACCGACTAGATTGGCGCGAAATTGAGGTGCAATGCAAGTTGAATGCACCCAAATTCTGTACAACAACTATATATATATATATATATATATATATATATATATATATATATATATATATATATATATATATATCTCATTTTTCCATAGTGGGAACTTTTATACAATTTATTTTAAAAAATTAATTGATTAGAAAAATCGTCAATCAATTAAGTAACAACTTTTTGGCTTAAATGTTATTTCCTTTTATGGGGAACCTCAAGCCTATAAATAGAGGCTCCATTTCTCGTTTAAATCATCCAGAACATGAATTTGTATATTGACACTCTCACTCTCTCTCTCTCTCTCTCTCTCTCTCTCTCTCTCTCTCTCTCTCTCTCTCTCTCTCTCTCTCTCTCTCTCTCTTTCTCTCTCTCTCTTTCTAAGTTTTATTTTAACTTTCTCTCACTAGTTCTTATAGCCAAATGCTTTTGTAAGGAAAATACCATTTGTGAGTGAGGTAATCATTGTAGTTCTAGTAGGGTAGAATTGTATAAATTCACCAAGGTAACTATGTTTATAAACCTTGGTTGAATACTATCAAAATAGGGATTATATATGTGGTTCTAAGCTAAATCTATTAATAGCTTATTCTTGAGGATTGTGTGATCAGGTCCTATATATATATATATATATATATATATATATATAGGTTGAGGATTGATTATTTAGCTTAGACAATATTCCCTTGCTTCTTGATTGGTTGAAGGTTAGCTGATATTAAAATCTTTCATGGTTTAGGATCAGTCTGGTTAAAATCTCAGAGGTTATTTGGTTATCTTATTAATTCAAAATTGAGCTCATATATTTGGAACTTGAAGAATAACCGCTAAAGGTTTGTGTTCATTGAGAGAATACTAAATACTTTTGTTAGTTCCATGGTTTTAGGACTCACATAATTTTGCTAAAACATGGTTCTATACTAATGTTGATCAAGATGTTGCAACATTTTTATCAAATGTCATAATAGTTTTGATGTTATGAGTGTTTTGGTCAAATGTCGAAGCAGATGTGATGACATCTTGTTCTGCTATAGCAGACGCTGATGTTTTAAATATTGACATATTTGATTTGATTCTGTGATATTTATTTTGGATATATCTCTCTAAATTTCGTAGGTCAAGAATATTTAATCTAGAACAATATTTGTATCTCCAGATGTACATTATCTACTGAATTGGGCCTTCATACAATTTATGAAACTTTGTATTGGTTGTTCCTATTGAAACATCCCATAAATTTTGAGGATAACAACGCATGTTTATTTATCTATTTTTTGTAACAAGTTTGTAGACATGACATCCAATTACCAAAACACAAAAGAACTCCTTCCCACAATTGATTTTATTTTAAAATATTTTGAGGTTATTAAAATTATACTCCTACTTCTCATTCTTCAAGTCATCAATCATAGGATTCACATAGTACATCTATGTCTACTCAGACTACAAATGAAAAAGAGGAAAGATTAACATTATGTAAAACTTGTTATATCCTTTTGTCACAAGGCTTCAAAAAAGGTTGAGGTAACACCTTGGTTGTCCCATCATAAAAGTATATAATTTCAAAGATCCTCTCAATGGTCATCTCTCTAAAAAGGCTATAAAAGGCTGCCTCATCTTATGAAGAATCATCAGTTGAGAAAGAGTACAGTATCAAAAACATCATACTTAATCACTCAAGTTCAAACTTCAAAAATCTACTCAAACTCAACCTGGTAAAATCTTATTTATTCAAACAAGATTATCACTACCATATAGTGCTTTGAGCTTTTGATAGAATATTATCTTGTTTGTATAGGCTCGAGTGATACAAAAATCTTGTAAAGATGAGTGTAATCAAATTCTAAAGGAAGAATACTTTAGTGATTGTAAAAGCCTTTTGAGGCTAAGAGAAAATTAACACATTTATTCTTGACAAGAGTAGTTTGTGAGGAATAAGAAAAATCTCACTGTGTGTGAGGACTGGACTAACCAACATTGGTCAACTAGGATAAACTCATTGTATATATTTTTTACTTTCAGTATCTCCTCATTAACTTAACCTAAGCAAAATTCTTTAAACACATAAATTTTTAAAGGGTAATTATTCAAACCCCCATTCCTAGTGACACTTCCAGTTACTTCAGTTCCAAGATTTAAGGATATTTTGCTGCACAATTGGTGCATCTCAGCTTATGGATCAAGAAAATTTTGGATGCAGAATTTGAAGCCCATGGACTGCAGAGGTGTATTTAAAGATAAGACCTAACCTAATGTTATTTAAACTTTCAATAATTTTTAAATTAAGGGAAGCTTAGAGTCTTAGGTAATGAGAGTTCCTTGTGTAGTTGTAAGTCACCCTTGTATCTTTTGATCCTTGTGGTATACGTAATGTTCTCACTCAGAAGCCTTTGGGTAATGAGTTCAGTATTGTTCTTGGTTGAAGCTTTTAATCAAAACCACGTATTTTTATTAGTTAAGAGTCTTGACTAAGTATTTTTGTATTGGAAGTGTAATCTTCTTATTGAGTTGTTTTTGATATAGCCACTGGGATTGAGACTATTAGATATCAATGAGGTGATTTAGGGAGTGAAATGGAAATTTCTCATTTGTTGGAGGTTGTTTTACCCCAAAGTTTTCCCTCCAATTTTTCTTCAAGACATTCTTATAAGGTCCTCAAATGCTCAAGGTGGCTCAAGAATTGATCAGACAAATTCCCCTCCTAAGCAATGGGTCCACAATTAGGGTTTGGTATTTCTCAAGGAAGATTGGTTTTCCAAGGTCTCAAATGGTTTTCATGGGTCCTCATATCTCTTCAACAATGCTCATACCAAGTATCAAGCCTTGCATCATAAATTTGCTCACTTAATGGCTCAAATGACTGAAAAACAATTGTATTGGGTAAAAGGTCAAATATGGTCAACATACAGTTAAACTTTAATATTTTTGGTCAACATCAACATTTTGAAGTCACGTTGATAATTTGATCAAGGGTTGATCATGATTCCTCAAGAATAACCCTCAAATCATTAAAAGTCAAAAGTTGCCAAATTAGGGTTTCCTTGGGTGAAGTCAACTGAACTTTGACCAAACATAACATTCACATACTTCATCAGCTTTTCCCTAACCAAAACTAATTTTTAAGGAAATTTCATATTCTACAACTTTTTCTTTCTAATCTCAAGTCCAAAAAAATGCATCATTTGAGAGATATAAGCCAATACATTACATGTCATTTCAAAAGTTAACAAAAAGACACTTTTTGTTAAGGCAACTTACATCAAGATAAATTCTTAAAAAGCAAAAATTATCAAAATAGAGGTTGTAGAGGATATCTTGAGCATTCTAAAAAGTCCAAGATCACCTTTAAAATATACAAATTTAGTGAGTTATGGCCATTTCAAGTTAGGAAATTTTGAGCAAATGCGTGAAGTTCAAAATTAGCAAGCTTGAAATTTTGGGCTATTGGGCCATGGTTTAAGAGTCCAAACATGTATTATACTCTTCATAAACCTCAAACCTTGTTATCACACCCCTTGATCCTTTTTTATTTTAATTATTTATATTATTTTTGATTTAATTAATTAATAATACAAAATAAATCAGATAAAATCATATCTTATTACACAAGGTCCAAGCCCACACATTGTTGCCCTAATTTTCCCTATAAAATCTCAGTACTTCCCATACATCAAGCCATGAAATCCTTGCATAAGAAACCATCCCAAAAAACTCTCAAACATATCAAAAACTAGAGAGAAGTCAAACCCTAGTTTTAACCCTCCTTCAACCGAAACCAAGCATTCAAACATACTCCTGAAGATCTCAGGAGTCGTTCTCATTCATCCAACAAGCTTAAATCATCCCATAAGGCATTCCCTCAAGAGCACCGGTTGGGTAGTTTTTCGAAACCTTGAATTTTTATTTGTTGCATTTGTTTATTGATTCTATATGTTCATGTGTGTTTATAATGGTGTTTAGAACATATTACAACCATTGCATGGGATCCATGACATCCAAATCAAGAATTGTCATTGAGGGACCGAACTAGAATTTTTCCTTCGAAACTCATGATCCAAGCGTTTTTAGTCAAAACTGAGCCTATACTTGGATTCAGGACCCACGATTTAGGTGGGTAAGGTATTCTTTAATCATTAAAGTGCTTTGTTTTGCAGGATATAGAAACGTGCTCACCGAAGAAGAAGACCAGAGCTAGGGCTCTGGCACTTCTCCGCCTTGTCTGAGTTGTTTTATATTATATTTATTTTCATCAACTATATGCATGGATGAAACATCCACCCCAGTGGCAAGAGCGCGCGCGATAAGGCATTGGTACTGAAGGGCGTGGGTTTGATCTAGTCTTTTGACATTCTTTTTTTTAAAAATTTTTCCAAACTGACATGCAGGTGTAACATATCTTGTTTTATTCCTGTTTCTAAACACCAACGCAGCGCAGCTCTGTTGGCAGGCATGCATGCTGGAGAGGCAGGGGCGTGGGTTCAACACCCACCCCCAACATTCTTTTTCTCCCTTTATTTTACTAAAATTATTTTCTATTTTTACCTTAACCCTAGTTTCTTAAATAACCTTAATTACTTTTCTTTAATCAACATTAAAACAAATTAGGTTTAGTTTCTTACTAATAAATTAATTTATATTTTTTTATTTATTAAATTAATTAGGATAATTAGTTTTCGAGTAATTTAATTACCTAACTTTTTGATAAATTAAAATCAATTAGACTTTAGGATAATTATCGAAACTTTTTCGTCAAACGATCACAAAACGATTTTTAATTTCCTTTTTCTCTGTATTTTACCGATTTGCGTGTTTACTTTCTCATTACTTTTGTTTATCAAGAAATTGCTATAGTATGTAATAGTTAATTAGAGTTTACATTCTTTTTTTCCCAATTTTATGGTTTTGTACCCCCTTCCCTGAAGCCTTGTAATAATTTAGGTTTACTTTTCGCACCTTTACTTTCCGCGATTTACTACTTTCCTGACAAAAACAAAACATGTTTTACACATAACACTTTTTCTCTACAATATTTTCAAAAACAAACATTTTATATGCATTCTTAACTTATACGGGAATCATTACAAAGTTGCCGTACTTAGGAATTTTTAAAAATATTTTCAAACGTATACACAAAGCATTTTCAAAGTGAGCTAGCAATTAAGAGCCCGTAGATAACTATAGATGAAAAGGGTGCTAACACATTCCCTTTTCATAACCTACCCCTCGAACTCAATAATCTAAAGGTCTTTCATGTCCTTTTCACCCTTTCCTTATTGGATAAAAGTAAAGTCGGTGGCGGCTCTTGCTATCCTCACATTTGGATAAAACCAAAAAAGTCAGTTCTCCCACCGTATTACAGAACTTGCGACCCTGTTGGGGATAACTAAAAGTGGGGTTACCTTAGAGTTAGATCACTTTTAAATGCTTTCCTTGTTTGATTTGTCTGCTTTATTTTTAAAGGGGTGTTTGGGTTTTATTCTTGCAAAGATCCTATACCCGGATCTGGAGAACATTTTAGGTAAGTAGCAATTGGTCATGGAAACTATACTGCATATACCGATATGGTTGAGATGATGGCTACATTAGTGTGACACGTTGGTTTGTAATGTTATCCATCGAGTCATTTGGGGAGCATACTAGGCTGTCGCGTGGTGTCATAAGCACTAGCTGACCTTAGAATCTTAACTAACCCAACTTAGCCATTAGAAGGTAGTGAGATAGCTAACTTTTATGTAGTCTGAAGTTGATTGATACTCGATACTACACTCATTGAGATTCGACTATCTAGTTTTGTCTTGTGGCAAGTCAGTTTTCGTGCTATACAAAACTTGTGGGAAAAATCTGTGATATTGGGATCCCTAGAACCCGGTTACTTCTTTAGGAAAGGTTGAACCAAATAAACTTCAACAGGGTACTTACCTATAAACCCCATGCAAGCCTAAAACTATGGCCTTGTTTACTTTGCTTGTGTTTGATTATCTATTTGAACATGACATCATGACATCATAATATCATAACATCATTCCATGACTAACCATTTCAAGGATCTCAAGGGTCTATGATGCAGGTTATCATGAACCAAACACGTAGCAAGGGGCAAGAGGATTTATTTTCCTCTAACCAAATGCCGTCAAAGTATTATGAACTAACGTCTAGGAAGGGCCAAGGGGATTTATTTTCCTCTAACCAATGTTGTCAAAGACCAAAGTATGTTATCTTGAGTCAAAGGCTTGGACCCACTCGACATGGTGAGTTTGATTCTCATAGAAGGACATTCAACGACACAAAGATCTTCAGTCAAAGCTGCATCCAGATTCAGCTTCTAACATTTCACTTTTGTTTACCCCACGAGATCCTTGAAAACATTGCATTTGTATATCATCCATCATTACATAATAGGTTTTCTCATCTTCTTGATGTTTATTTCAGTAAAAGGTGGCTCTTGAACAAACTGTTAAGGAACTCTAAGCTCATAATGCCCAATTCCAAGAGACCCTCCTGAATCTTGCTCAAGGAAAGAAATATATGATGGCCACTTCGCCAAAAAGAAAAAGACTCAGAAACTAATTGTTATTCTCAACGCGGGAAAAAGATTCAAAGGTCCTACTAAACTAGTTCAAATTGCAGTTATCACCTCTGATGAAGATGACAACCAAACGGAGGATGGTAGAAGTGTCAGGGCTGAAGGTGGAAGCAACTTAGGCTCTGGTAAGATGCCTAAGGACAAAGACTATTCTAATAAACAGTATCCTCCTACTGACGACAGATGCAAATAACTGGAAGATCGCCCTAAGGCCATGGAAATCTAGAAAGTTCCTGGAATGGATTTTGGAGAGATGGGTCTTATTCTAGGGGTGGTTATCCCTCACAAGTTCAAAGTCCCTGCTTTTGATAAATATGATAGTGTGTCTTTTCTGAAACTTCATCTGCGATGTTATGTTTGAAAGATCCAACCCCATATTGCTGACAGGAAGTTATGGGTTCATTTCTTTCAGGAAAGTTTGTCTGGCACATACCTCGAGTGGTTCTATCATCTGGAGGGGACCAACATCGTACTTGGGAAGACTTGGCTGCTGTTTTTTACAAGCAGTATCAATATAATGTTGACCTTGCACCAACTCACGTGAAATTACAAAACATGACTATGGGTTATAATCAAGGGTTTAAAGAGTATGCCCAAAAATGGAGAGACTTAGCTGGAAGGGTACAACCTCCCCTGTCTGACCGGGAGCTAGTGGATATGTCCGTGCAAACTCTAACAAGTCCATTCTTTAATCATCTGATTGGGAGTTCTTCATCTGGTTTTACTGAGCTGATTCTAACTGGAGAACATGTCGAAATTGGTATTAAGAGTAGAAAAATTCAAGCGGTTGCATCTTCAAATGTTGTGAAGAAGACACTCAATGGTAAGAAGGATGCCAATGTTGTTTATGGCCAGAAGGTTCGTGGTAAGAATGACCGCAATCAGTCTGTAGGAGCGGTATTGATTTCTAATCTTGCGCCTATTCAACAACAACAACAGGTCAATAGGCGTTGGTTAGACGCTTCGGGAAGGCAGTTTACCAAGATTAATATGCCATTGTCTCGGGCGTTATAACATTTACTAAAAGCGGGGCCGATGACACTAAGGGATCCTCCTTAGAATCCCAACACCTCCTTTCCTAAGTACAATCCTAATGCGAGATGTGCCTACCATTCTAACAGTCTTGGGCATGACACCATAATTGTTGGACCCCGAAAAACAAAATTCAAGATATGATTGACAACAAGGAGATTAAGTTCGATCCTCTAGAGACACCGAATGTAATTACTGCACCTATGCCGAAGCATGACAAAGGCATAAGTGCAATTGACTAATTTCTTTGTGTGGCTATTGTAAGTGAATTGGTTACTCCTCTACCAATAATCAATAAGAATCTGCTACAGACCAGTTTATTTCTGGGATGTAATGAAAAATGTTAATGTTGTACAACCCAATTGTTTTAGACAAAAAGGAAACACACGTTATATTAATAAGATAAAGTTTGAGTACATCAATGCCCCTTGGTCATAATAATACAAAAACTCTAAGATAGAAATGTAGTGCACATCCTCTTTGGTGCAATGTAGGAATTCAGATGCTGCTCCTCATGAAGTAGCCTAGTGAGTTCCAAAACCTTCTTCTCGCTTGCGTAGGATTGGGCATCGAAAGTATCTCGCTCCCCTTTTAGTTGTATCCAATCCCTTTGTAGGTCTTCAAGAGATGTGGGCATGTCAGGATGTAGGATAGTGTATGGAACATCTACCTCCGTGACATGCTCAATGATTACCGGGAGAATGGAGGGGTAAGGCATCATAAGACTCTGAGCACGAGTTCGTACCCATTTGAGGTAAGGCGCAAGAGGGATGAAATTCTTATTCCCCAAAGTCTTTCTATCCACCTTGTTTAACATCCCCCAAGCTCGGATAAATCTATGGCGAAGACCTTGATCGTCGTTGTCGTAGTCAAATACCAAACCTTGAATCAACATCTCGTGCGGGCCATCCCTTCGGGCGTAACCAAACTGTGTTAAGGCCAAACAAGGGTTGTAGGTGATACCTCCCCTAATGCCAAGTAAAGGGACATTAGGAAATTCTCCACAACGGTCGATAATGATAATATTCTCTTTGGACCGAGAGCACCAATGAATGTCTGAATGTTTGAGCGTCATCAACCTTTGTGACCACCTTGAACGTTGCTCATTCTTTAATACAGATTGGGGAAGATGAGAAATAAACCATCTTGTCAAGAGAGGAGTGCAACACATAAGGACACTTATTTTCCTCATTGTGCGAGTGTGAAAAAAGTGTAGGATATCTCATAGCAATGAAGGCACCGGTTGCGGGATATGAAGATTTTGACGGCGTTGACATCTATGAGTTGGTCAGGGTTTGAAAACAAAACCATCCCATAGATGAGGAGAGCCATAATTTCCTCAAAGGCTTGTAAGTCAAAGGAATTCCAACAGCTTTGGGTTTTCTCAAACAGGAACTTTGCTAAGAAACCTTTAATACCACTCCTTGTTTCCCAATGAGTTGTGATATTAGATGAGTGTAAGTGTAGAGCTTAAGAAATCTCTTCTGGCTTTGGGTCTCTTTTCGTACCGTTGAAAGGTAGTTGATTGAGAATTGGAATCCTCAAGAGCTGAGAGAATTCTTCCAAAGTAGGCACAAGTTGATAGTCGGGAAATGTGAAGCAATGGTGTAAAGGATCGAAGAACTGAAAGAGAACCTTCATCATGTCCTCATCTGTGTTAGAGGTGACCAAGTTGAGTAGGCGACCATGTCTCTCGGTGAATGGAGAGTTTTCAGGAATCCTTGAAACTAGCTCCTTAAGTTGTGAAGGGATTCTCACAAGGCTGACTTGAATAGTTTTCCTGCGAAGTGAATCCATATCCTACAAAACAAGAACAAAGATGAATCCCAAAAATCCTTGAAATGGTTAGTGGATGTATATGATGTTCATGATGTTCATGATGTTATGTACAAGTATGCATATACAAACAAAGTAAACAAGTCCTTAGGTTTAGGCTTGCATTGAGTTTTATATGTAAGTACCCTGTTGAAGTTTAGCTGGCTCAAACTTGTCCTAGTAATAGTATCCGGGTTCTAAGGAGCTCAATATCACTGGTTTGTTTCCTTGGTCATTGTTTCAGCACAAGCCTCTTTAATGGCGACTGAAATATCCCAAGAAACCAAACCTCAATGAGTGTAGTATCGAGCATCTACCAACTTCGGACTGCACCAAAGTCGGTCATCTCACTACATCCTAAATGGCCAAGTTGGTCAAGTAAAGGTTCTAGAAGTTTATTAGTGCTTCATGACATCACTCAGCGGCCCCGTATTCTCTTTGATTAACTAAAAGGCTACCGGTACCCACAAATATGTCTCACTAACATAGATATTGCTTAGACCATGTCGGTATACCCCACACTGTTTCCATAATGTATTGCTACTTACTTATAATGTATCCCAAATCCGTGTAGAGGATTCAAACCCAAATAAAGAACCACAATGTAAAACATACAAGTCAAACAATGTAAGCAAGTAAACGTGATCTAATTCCTAAGGTAACCCCACTTTTAGAATTTTACCCAGCAGAGTCGCCAGTTCTGTGAAGCGGTGGGAGAACTGATTTGAGGGTTTGCGTTTGATTGCAAATGTTGTGGTTAGCAAGAGTCGCCACCGACTTTTCTTTTATCCAAAAGGAAAGGTGAAAAGGCACAGGAAAGACCTTTGAGATTGTTTCTTGAGTTCGGGGGGTAGATTATGAAAAGGGAAGGTATTAGCACCCTTTTCATCCATGGTTATCCATGGGCTCTTAGTTACTTGCTAGATCACTTGCTTTTGTTTGAAATTGTGCTTTGTGTGGTTTTTTGGAAGTATTTTGTAAAGAGGCCTTTGTTTAGGCAATCTTTGTAATGATTCTTGTTCGTAAGAATATATACAAAGATGTTGATCTTTTGAAAATGTTTTTTCAATTTTGTAAGATATTTGAAAGTGTATGTGATTGTTTTGAAAATAACAAGGATATTTGTTTTGAGATGGAGCAAGTAATTAGGAGCAATCCACCTACTCAAATGTCTTTCTTGTTCATTTTCTTTTCCTTTGATATTGTTGTCTTACCATTGATTTGGTAAGCAGCCCTATCTTTGGATGTAAACGGGGCGGGCGGGGGTCATCGTATCACCGTGATTAACAATGTTGCAAGGTATCTTAGCATTTTCCTTTAGGGACTAAGATCATTTTTAAAGGCAAATTTTGATAGCGTCATCGAGAGACTATGATCTTGTATTTGCTTGTTTTTGCTAAGATACCTTACATGCGTAATATGGCCATTTTTGTAAGGCAACCAAGTGGATTTTACCCTAGGGGTGCTTGTGTGCAAGTGTGTCATTTTCATGCTTGTTTTTGTCTTGGATTAGGGTTTTCTATTTGATTGATTTTATTCTTTCCATACAAACTCTAATTACTAACATGTTATGTAAAAGCGATAAATTGTGAAATTTAAAGTTACTACGCTATTACAACATTTGTGGGAGGGGGTATACAATTTATGAATGGGTATTGCAATAATATAAACCTAATTTATCTATTACAACCAAATTGAATTATTGTACAAATAATTGAAACAAATAACATGCAAGATGAATTAAATGTAAATGCAAAGAAAAGATTTTATTTTATTTTTGTTTTCTTAATGTAAAGGAAGTTTTGACCTAAAAAGAGTAATTAAATTAAATAAAACTTAAGTTAAATAAAGAAATTATTTAAGAAAAGATTTTAATTAAGAAAAGATTTTTTTGGATGAAACCCTAAATCTATTTAAGTTGATTAAAAGGAATAAGTTTAAAGAAAAAAGTATTTTTGTATTTTTATATTTTTGTTTTGAAAAGAATATGTGGTGTCATGAAATATTTTTGGTCCTTTTTATATTAAAAAAATAAGTGTATTTAAATAATAACCTAGTTTTATTTAAATATTTACAAGAAAATTAATACAAATAAATAAAGTATGATGGATAAAAATAATTTTTTCATGTAGAAACAATAATTAAATTATGTCAAAATATAAATCTATATTTTTTATACATTTTATGATTTTTTTGGTATTTTAGAAAATGTATTTAAAAGAAAAAGAAATGAATAAATGAATAAAAATAAGAATGGGCCAGGGGGTGTTACAAGCAAACAGGGAGTATGAGCTAGAAAAAAACAATGTCAGGCCCAAAGGGTCCAGCGCCTGCCAAAAACATGTTAGGAAATCAGAAAATAGGAAAAATGAAAAAGGGGGGTTCACATTGGTTCGAACTCTCGCCCTTTAGGTAACATATGCCTTAGTACGCGCGCGCTTGCCACTGGGGTGGCTGTTTCATCCGGTCATATAATCAAAGCATAAATATATAAGGCAAATTGCTTTCTGAAGGCAACTTCATCTTCAACCTTGAGCCATGGCCGGACCACCTGTATCTTCCTCATTTCTCCACAAAAATGGAAACTCCAAACATGAAAGTTATGGTGTTTCTTCCCACGAATTCAAATATATAACTTATGTAAACTAAATGTCAAAGATAAAAACTAATTTTGCTGGCCCTAAATTGAAATCTAATTTTCTCAGAAATTTCAAATCCAAAATTCTCTATACACAGTCAACATAAATGGAAACTATAAACATAGTTAGCTTTAGGGAAAGGATTTGTTTTCATAAATCAGGACAAAATGATGCTTGTATGAAGAGATAGAAGTTTGAGTTTTTACATCTTGCAGCTGGAGTCGTGAATGGAGTTTGAGGGACTTTTGAGATGGCCTGAGGATCTGTTTGGCTTTCCTGGACCTCCTTGAGTGTATCTCAACTCTTACTTTGCCATGAATGTCCCTGAATCTCTCTACTCAAGTCAACCTGCAAGCTTGGTTTTTGAAAATGGTGGATAATGGTGGAGGAGTTACAGTGAGGAAACAAGGGTATGGATTACTTTGGTATGATGTTTAGAAGGTTTTTGAGTGATTAGTTTTCAAAACACACGAGTGGAAATGAAGATCACGAGTTTTGGTTCAGAACTGTATGTTAATGGTGCTCTTGAACAAGTTTTTTGTTCTTGGATGTTTGAGGCAGTTTCAGGGCTATATTACTCGTCTGTCAACTTGCCAATAGTGTATCTACTTATAAGCAAGAGGTTTCAAGACTTGTATCAACTCAGATTTCAAAAACTCACATGTTTTTCTTGGTTACTTGTTTTTGAAGCAAAGCTAGCAAACATGGTTTCAAGGTGAAGTACAAAGCTTGTAGGGGGGTTGAGACCTTTAAGCATACTTGTTCTGATTGTGTGGAGTGTGTTTATGCAGAAAGAACCAATGCACGGCTCAATGCAAGCTGACTTTGCATGAAGCTTGCTTTTCAAAAATGGCAATGTTGCCTTTCTCTCAAAAATGGAATTAAGTTTGTACAATGCATTGAATGCTTGGGTTAAAGCTTCCAACAGCTGTGAAAACATTTAATTATGGAGTGAAACTCAAGTTAGAGGCCTGCAAAGTGGGATTTGTACAGCATGGTTAAGGATTTGCATTTGTGTTCATCATGAAAATGCCCTAAATTCAAGTGACAAAATCCTAATTTGATCTCTTCGATTCTCCCTACTCAAGAATGATCCCAAGGAGTTCTTGGACATTTTGGAAAGATTGAAATGTGCTCTACAACTCATATTTGAATTTCTTTTGAATATTCCTTTTTTAACTATGTGAAAAATTGCCATGAAGTTAGGTCAAAAATCTGCCTAACTAGGGCAAAATTTCACTAAGTCATTTTTAGTTCATGAGCATGTATTCACAAAATTATAACTTGAGATCCAAGCATTTTTAGGAGAAATTGTGTGAAGAAAAGTTGTATATTTTATGGATATCTACAACTTTCGTGTTTGAATTTTCTTTTGAATCATCTTGCATCATGGTGAAAATTTGGCTCAAAGTTATGAAAAAATAAGAATTTTTCTATACTTAGAAAAATTTCTAAGTTAAGAAATTTCATCTTTTCAAAAAAAAATCTTTGAATCTTGATTTATTGATGAACAAGTTTCATAATTTGACATTTTTGTATGAATTATGACCTTTGGCACTTGATTTTAACCAAAAAGTCAAAGTTTGACTTTTCAGTATACAATTGACTTTTGATCAGTTGATTGAAAAATTCATCTGTCAATCCAATGGACTTGTAGTGTTTTGAACCATGTAATTAGGTAAAAGTGATGCAATTGGAATCTTTAGATCATGCCTTATCTCAATTGATCATTTGCTAGGTCAAAAATCAGAAATTGCCCTCTCCTAGTCAAAACCCTAATTTTAACCTTTTTGTCCTTTTGATGATTTGATCAAATTTCTTGAGGAGTTATGGTCCAAACATGATCAAATGCTTCATATGAGTTTAAAATGTTGGTGTGGATAAAAAATTATGAAGTTTGACTGTAAATTGGCCATGGTTGACTTTTTCCCCAATACAAGTGATTTTTAGGTCAACTGTTCAATTGACTGATCAAAGGTGTGATCCAAGGCTTGAAACTTGGCATGAGTAATCTTGGGAGTCCATAATGATAATTGAGAGTCATATGGAGCATTGATAGTCTAAAACCCTAATTTTCAGTCATCAGTGCTTGAGGAGGTGTCTTGAGCTGATCAAACCCTGGTGCAGTCTTGATCCAAAGGAGATCTTGTGAAAATCCTTGATAAGTGAGAGGGCAAATTTTGGGGTACAATAGTGACCTACCAACTTTCACTTAAGGTAGAGAGAAAATAAATATCATAGCACCGACGTTCACTGACGGTGAACTACCAACATTCACTGAGGGTAGGAAAAAAATAACAATCACCAACTTTCACTGATAGTGACCCACCAACTTTCACTAAAGGTAGTAAGAGAAAATATGATAGCACCGATGTTCACTGACGGTGAACTACCAACTTCACTAAGGGTAGAAAAAAGATAACAATCACTAACTTTCACTAATGGTGACCTACCAACTTTCACTGAAGGTAGTAAGAGAAAATATCAAACACCGTTGTTCACTGACGGTGAACTACCAACGTTCACTGAGGGTAGAAAAAAGATAACAATCACCAATTTTCACTGATGGTGGCCTACCAACTTTCACTAAAGGTAGAGAGAAAATAAATATCCTAGCACCGACGTTCACTGACGGTGAACTACCAACGTTCACTGAGGGTAGCAAAAAGATAACAATCACCAACTTTCACTAATGGTGACCTACCAAATTTCACTGAAGGTAGTAAGAGAAAATATCATAGCACCGAAGTTCACTAATGATGAACTACCAACATTCACTGAGGGTAGCAAAAAGATAAAAATCACCAACTTTCACTGATGGTGACCTACCAACTTTCACTGAAGGTAGTAATAGAAAATATCATAGCATCTCCGTTCACTAACGATGAACTACCAACGTTCACTGAGGGTAGCAAAAAGATAACAATCACCAACATTCACTGATGGTGACCTACCAACTTTCACTGAAGGTAGAGAGAAAAGAAATATCATAGCACCGACGTTCACTGATGGTGAACTACCAACATTCACTGAGGGTATCAAAAAGATAACAATCACCAACTTTCACTGATGGTGACCTACCAACTTTCACTGAAGGTAGAGAGAAAAGAAATATCATAGCACCAATGTTCATTGACGGTGAACTACCAACATTCACTGAGGGTAGCAAAAAGATAACAATCACCAACTTTCACTGATGGTGACCTACCAACGTTCACTGAAGGTAGCAAAAAGATAACAAATTTCCCCAAAATTCTGGCATTTCACCTAGAACGGGTCTCAACTTCTTCTTTAACCAAGGCATTCCACATGAAAAGGTTAATATATAAGCTGTCTCAAATAAAGAAACTACCACCTGCAAAGGTTTCACAACAAATTATCTCTGCAAAATTGAAAGACTTTCCATCCACCGGCGTAATTTGACAACGAACTGCAAACTATCCACTTATAGAGAAGATAGCAAAAAGGTAACGTCGACTTTTATAGGGAAGTACGAGTTACTCAAATAAAGAGGCCAGCTACTTGCTGTTATAGGAAGGATTGTAAAAATGACTCCCTGGGGAAAATGTCATGACTTCTTGGGGAATGAATCATGACTTCATGGGGAAAGCAATATAGCTTCCTGAGGAAAGAAATATGGCTTCCTGGGGAATGAAATACAGCTTCTTGGGGAATGAAATGCAACTTCCTGGGGAAATTCCAACATATTCCTATTGAGGAGATAAAGTCTTCTCGTGAAAAATAAATGCATATTCTCAAACCAAGGCTCGAAGCTTACAGAGATCCAAAGTAATAATATTGTTGGGAACCAAACATTCAAACCAGAAATAAACTGGAGTGAAACAGTCAACCAAAACACATCCTTTGAGAAATAAACTCAAGAGGGAAATCCAATCTATCCAGACAAAAAGCTGTACAGGAAGGCTAAAGAAAAAATCTTCCACAAGGGACAACTCAGTGGGGGAAATTGAAAAAATATAC
This sequence comes from Vicia faba, assembly GCA_948472305.1. Taxonomy (NCBI): domain Eukaryota; kingdom Viridiplantae; phylum Streptophyta; class Magnoliopsida; order Fabales; family Fabaceae; genus Vicia; species Vicia faba. Next base: position 1,363,474,935 of record OX451735.1, on the reverse strand, counting down.
ACTTTCTGGTTAAGGCCGACACTATATTGGAGAGAGGACAACACAAATCTTCAAAACAAGGTAATATGTCAAAAAAATAATAACGAATGTGAATGAGCAATGATTTGCTAAATTTAACTATGCATGATGTATGTATGAATGTATGAGTGATATTATGTATATGTTGACAAAACAGACATATAACGCTGAGGATAAACAGACAAAACCAACTCAGGTACAGTCAATACTCAGCTAAGTCACATCCAAGATGAAAATTCTATAAGAAAATAAGCACCGACTGAGGAAACATATTCTTATTTCATGGCTTAACTTCACTGGGAAGGAACATAATCCGTAAATAATCAAATCATAGTAACAAATCAGTACATATACAGGGATATGACATCCTTCTCCATGCTTCACCGGGGAATAACACATCGACTTCAATGGGGAAACAAATGTTTTCATGGTTCGCACTTCTACTGGGGATTGCAATACTCATTTCAAATAAGGCAGATTAAAAACATATCGTTAAAATATCAACTGATGTTCTCGTGCTGACTTCATTAGAGAAATATCATACAGACCTCACTAGGGGAGATAGTGCCTCATCATCAAGACATCAACTGGGGACCTCGTGCTGACTTCATTAGGGAAATATCAACACCGCATCGAAGAGGGGAAAACAGGATACGTTCTTCAATATTGAGAGTAAGTATTGCACCAACTTCTCTGGGGAAAAAGTATGAAACCTCATGGGGATAACAACTTGGGGATTTAAGAAATCAAACATAACATCAAGAAATCAAAATTATGGGGATTTTAAATCAAACTCAGCACTTGGCGGGTGAAAACTCAAAATCTGACAAATGCCTCAACACTTCTTAAATGAAACATTGCCCTTGCCTGACTATCGGGCGATTAAACAAAATGCAAGTACTGCTTAAAGGAGATGCTTCGCAAATGAGTCCAACTCAGCATGCATGGGGAGAAAAGACCTCTATCAAATAGTAAAGCCTTCACTGGGAAATATTGGATTCTTTATATCATGAAAACTTATTCCAACAAAATATGCCATGGGATAGCCTTCCCGGGGAATCAAGAAGTCAACATTATAGAAAGAGGTCAAACTCCTGGGGATTTTAAATAAAACACATCACTTGGCGAGTGAAAACCCAAAGGGTTGACAACTGTCTCAACACTTCTTAGAAAATATACTACCCTGGTCTAGTTTCCTGGGAAATAAATATTAACAATATTGCACAAACTGCAGAAAGAGCGACATTTTGAAAATAGTTCCATCTCAGCACACCAAGGGAACAAGACCTTTCATCATATGAGGGAAGACTTTGCTGGGGAATCTGGGATAGAAGCCTCATACCATGCAAAACCAAAATCAAAAAAGAGAACCAAGACTTAACTGGGGACACTGGGATCACAAACCCACTACCGCACCTTACGCCAATTGGTATTGTCTTCAACTATCTGAGAAACACAAGAAGATCGTACGTATACCAGCAAAAACAACCTGAGAAAACCTTCTCGGGGAAAACAAAACTTCCCAAAATTACTGGAGTTCGTCTATTCCTGGGATCACCACTTTTGTATTCCTCTTGAATCACAGAATCTAAAGTAAAAGTAATTTGTAAATTCTTTTCGAAAAATAATTTTGTTTTTTAATCTTTTTGCTTAAAAAATTATTATCAATAATAAATGGAGTCTTTGTAAGCTGAATAAAATAAGAATTATATAGAATTGGGTAAAAGCTTAAATTTTATTGATAAAATGATAGTCTGCGAATGGCGAGACTCCACGGATGATCACAAAGTTCAAAAAATGGTAATATATAATGGAAAATATACATTGAGATACAATGACCGTTATTCCCTCTAACAACTTTGAAATTCTGAGTAGCAGCTTCTGTTGAAGTATGGTGATGATCTAAGAAGATTGTTGCTTCAATGATCAAGTCTTGTCTGATGCAGTTACTTGCCAAGAAAGTCCTTAACTTTTGCCTAAGCTTCCCTTGTGGGTTTTCAACTTAGAGGGAAATTTTATTCTGTTTATGTCTCTAATTTTTTCCTAGACCGCCCTTTCGGGTTTTCGGCCTACCGAGACGCTCATTTTTGCCTATGCCGCCCTTTCGGGTTTTAAACTTAGCGAGCTGTTCTTTTATTTATTTAGGCGAAGTATTTCTTGACTGCATCAGTATTCATGGGACGTGGGAACTCCTCGCCATTCATAGTTACAAGAATTAATGCACCGCCAGTGAAGGCATTCTTGACAACATATGGGCCTTCAAAATTGGGAGTCCACTTGCCGCTAGAATCAGCGTTAAAAGACATGTTTTTTCTGAGCACGAGGTCACCTTCTCTGAATTCTCGAGGTTTGGCCTTCTTATCAAAAGCTTTCTTCATTCTTTTGTGATATAACTGGCCATGACACAAAGTCGTCATTCTTTTCTCTTCGATCAAATTCAATTGGTCAAACCTGTTATGGACCCTTTCAGCCTCTGACAACTTGGTTTCCATTGTCACACGCAAAGAGGGAATCTCAACCTTGATTGGGAGCACCGCTTCCATTCCATACACAAGGGAGAACGGGGTTGCTCATGTTGAAGTGCAGACAAATGTCCGATATCCATGTAAAGCAAAAGGGAGCATTTCATACCAATCTTTATAAGTAACAACCATCTTCTGGATGATATTCTTGATAATCTTATTAGCAGCTTCAACAACCCCATTCATCTTCGGCATGTACGGAGGTGAATCGTGATGGACAATTGAATTCTTAACAAAGTTATGTCATCATCTTGTTGTTCAGATTCGAGCCATTGTCAGTGATAATTCTGCTCGGTACACCATACTGACATATGAGATTATTCTTAATGAAGCGCACTACCACCTGCTTAGTAACATTAGCATATGAAGCAGCTTCCACCCATTTGGTGAAGTAATCAATTGCTACCAAGATAAAACGATGTCCATTCAATGCTTTGGGTTATATCATTCTAATCATGTCAATACCCCACATAGAGAAGGGTCACAGGGAAGAAATAACATTGAGAAGTGTCAGAGGCACATGAACTATGTCCGCATAAATCTGGCATTTATGGCACTTCTTTGCAAATTTGTAACAGTCAGATTCCATTGTCAGCCAATAGTAACCTGCCCTTAGCATATTTTTATCCATCGAATGTCCATTGGCATGAGTTCCAAATGAACCTTCATGAATCTCATGCATCAACATGTCTGCTTCGTGTCTATTCATTCATCTGAGCAAGACCATGTCATAATTTCTATTGTACAACACATTTTCACTGAGGAAGAAGCTGCCAACCAATCTTTTTAATGTCTTTCTATCTTTATTCAATGCACCAATCAGGTATTCCTGAGTTTGAAGAAAATGCTTGATATCATAATACCAAGGTTTCTCATCTTCTACTTCTTCTATTGTAAACACATGAGCGAGCCTATCCAGTCACCGAACTATAATTCGAGGTATGTTCCAAGTATTCACTTGATACATAGAAGCCAAAGTTTCCAGAGCATCTACCATTTGATTTTCTTCTCTAGGGATATGATGGAATTCAACTTTATTAAAGAAGGGTAACAATCTTCTAGCATAATCTTTGTAAGGGATTATGTCGGGGTGACGATTATCCCACTCTTCTTTAATCTGATTTAATACCAAAGCTGAATCGCCATACACATTTAGAATTTTAATTCTGAGATCAATAGCTTCCTCTAGACCCATGATGCAAGATTCATATTCTCCCATATTATTAGTACAATCAAATGTCAACCTTGCAGTAAAAGGAATGTGTGATCCACATGGAGTGACAATCACAACACCAATTCATTTACCATAAGCATCCACAACTCCATCAAATATCATGCTCCAGCGAGATTCAGGATCAGGACCTTCCTCAGGCAATGGTTCATCACAATCTTTCACTTTCCAAAACATCACATCCTTATCAGGGAAATCATAGATCACAGACTGATAATCATCAATTGGTTGGTGAGCAAGATAATCTGCCAACATGTTTCTTTTAATAGCTTTTTGAGTGCGGTATTCGATGTCATATTCAGATAACAACATCTGCGAGCAGGCAATTCTCCCAGTAAGAGAAGGCTTTTCAAAAATGTACTTGATTGAATCCATTTTGGAGATCAACCAAGTAGTGTGATTCAACATATACTGCCGTAAACATTTTGCCACCCAGGCCAGAGCACAACATGTCTTTTCCAGCATGGAATACCCCAACACACAATCAATAGACTTTTTACTGAGATAATAAATGGCGTACTCTTTCTTCCTCGTCTCATCTTGTTGTCCCAGAATATAGCCCATGTAATTATCTAACACTGTCAGATACATACTCAATGGCCTTCCTTCAATAGGAGGGAGCAATATAGGAGGTTCAAGCATATATTCTTTAATACTTTCAAATTCCCTTTGGCAGTCATCTGTCCATACACAACCTTGATCTTTCTTTAACAACTTAAATATTGGTTCACACATTGCAGTCATGTGGGAAATGAATCTGGAAATATAATTCAAACGCTCGAGGAACCCTATGACTTGCTTTTCAGTTCTCGCCGCTGGCATTTCTTGAATTGATTTGACTTTATCAAGATCAACTTCAATCCCTCTCTGGCTGACAATGAAGCCCAAAAATTTCCCTGGCCGAACACCGAAGGTACATTTATTTGGATTCAAGCGGAGACGATACTTCCTCAAACGCTGAAACATCTTCAACAAATCTTCTACATTCCCTTCTTCATTCTGGGATTTAGCAATCATATCATTAACATATACCTCAATTTCCCTGTGCATCAGATCATGGAATAGGGTTGTCATAACCCTCTGGTACGTTGCACCAGCGTTCTTCAACCCGAAGGGCATCACTCTGTAACAGAATGTTCCCCAGGGTGTGATAAACATTGTTTTTTCCATGTCCTCAGGTGCCATCTTTATTTTACTTTACCCAGAAAATCCGTCCATGAACGAGAAAACTTTGAATTTTTCTATGCTATCCACTAATATATCAATGTGTGGCAATGGAAAATCATCTTTTGGACTAGCTTTATTTTGATATCTGTAATCCATGCACATGCGAACTTTTCCATCTTTCTTCGGTACTGGGACAATATTGGAAATCCACTGAGGGTACACCGATGTCACAAGAAAACCGGCATTAATCTTCTTTAGAACTTCTTCTTTGATCTTCACTGCCATATTTGGGTGAGTTTTTCACAACTTCTGCTTGATTGGCAGGCACTCTGGCTTCTGCGGAAAATGGTGCTCTACAATATATGTATCTAGACCAGGTATATCTTGGTAAGACCAATCAAAAATATCCACATACTCTCTCAACATCTCAGTTAACCTTTTCTTCACATCAGAATGTAGTAATGCTCCAATCTTGACTTCCTTCGGATCTTCTTCTGAACCCAAATTGATTACTTCCAATGGCTCGTTATATGGACGAATGGCATTCTCTTCACGCTCAAGCAACCATGAGACCTCTTCCAGAATCTCATCATAATCTTCTTCTTCGACCCCATACACAGGACATTCAAAGTTGGGAGAGGGTGCAGGGTCATTGTATTCAACGGGTTTTTTAATTAATCTGCACATATGATTTATGATTGTTTTTAGAAACTGAAACATATAAGAAGTGATCATGCAGATTGAATTTCAGTTATTCTTTATTTTGAAGGGTTTTTTCTGATTACCATTTTCCAAGAAAAAAGCAAAAAATAAAAACACAATTTGGGAAACAAAGACAACTTTTATTATTGACTTTAAAAAATCAACGCAAATCGATAAACCCATACAATATTAATATTTTCACCTTGGGCAGAGTGAAAGTTTTTTTTCAAAAAGATCAACAAAAAACAAATTACTTTGAAACATGTATGTAAGAGGGAACATCAATAGTGATCCAGTTCTGAACCCTAACTCCGTGCGTCACATAATTTGGCATTTTTGGCTCTGCTTCATCTTCCACAATGGCATTAATCCCGGAAACAGTTGGATGAAGATAACCCCCACGACAAAATATGTCTTGATACTTTCCTGCTACAGACTTCGGCTTCATAATCTTTCCTTTATCATTTTTCACAAAGAATCCCAAGCCAAATCTCTTCTTGTTTACAGGTGGATCAATAATTTGTCCCCATACTTCACTATGGCCATTACGCACTACCAGCTGAGCATCTTTAAGCGAAAGCATAGAATTCTCATTTCGTCTTATGTTATCAACGGATAAAGCTTGGAATTGGGTTCCAACAACAGCTTCATCCGCCTCCACAATGCTGGAAGAGGACAAATGAGATATCAATAATGCCTTCTCTTCATTTATAATTACCACATTTCCTTCACGAACTAACTTTAACTTCTGGTGTAAAGTCGAAGTGACAGCCCCTGGCTCATGTATCCACGACCGTCCCAACAAACAGCTGTAAGCGGGTACAATATCCATGACCTGGAAAGTAATTGGAAACAAATGTGGGCCTATATGAATAGGCAAGTCCACTTCACCAATAACAGATTTCCTTGATCCATCAAACGCTTTCATAATAATGCCACTCGGGCGTATGGGCGGTCCTTGATATTTCAACTTCATAAGTGTGCTCCTCGGTATAACGTTCAATGCAGATCCATTATCAATCAGCACATTGGATAATGAATCATTCTTGCAGTTCATAGAGATGTGGAGGGCCAGATTGTGATTCCTTCCTTCATCGGACAGTTCATCATCGCAGAAACTCAGGTTATTACATGATGTAATGTTTCCTACTACACTGCTGAATTGATCTAGAGGCATATCACTTTCCACGAAATCTTGGTCCAATACCCTTATCAAAGATTCTATGTGAGCAAAGGAGTTCATCAATAAAGTCAAGATAGATATTTTTTAAGGAGTCTGCAGTAGCTGATCTATAATTCTGTAGTCGCTCATCTTGATTATCTTCAAAATATTATCCACCTCTTTTTCTAGCGTAGCTCCACTAGATTCACCCACTGCTTTCTTGGGTTCAACATTTTCCACAACTTTCTTTCCAGTACTAATATCTCCACGAACAACTGGTGCAAACACACGACCATTGCGGGTCACTCTGCTAGTCTCAGCAATATTTCCAACATTAGGCATTGGCTGGATGGGAACTTCCACACCATCCTCTAAAATTGTAGCATTATATTTGTAAGGTACAACCCGGTCTGACTTGTAGGGGACAGGACCCTGAAAACTAATCACCAATGGAGTAATAGCTGGCTTGCCATGATATTCCACTTCAAAATGGGCGGGTGCACCCAAAACAAGGTACAATAACATTTACTCCCTCTTCAACACATTCAGTCATTACAGAGTCACCTCTGGAAAACATATCTTCATCTGAGGAGAAGAACTCATCTGTAGAGGCATACTCATCATCTGATTTTTCTTCAGCCAAACAAACCTCAATCTCATTGACCTCGTGGTAATCATCCCTTTGGCCTGTAACTTTGATAGTTCCATTATCCAATAACATCTGAACACCTTTCCTTACAATTGAACATCCTCGGGAGTCCTGACAGAAAATTCGGCAAGATCCATACTAATGTTCCACCTGTCCATCCATGTGGTAGAAAGTAGCATGAAATTGTACAAGATCCTCATTCATATATTTCACATCAAAGATTCTAAACTCTCTAGGACATCCAGAAATCATGTTTACTTCCTCTTCATACTCTGCCCTAGGCCTGATTATATAGATGAGGCCCTCATCCATCATCTCCTGCAAATCAGCCTTTCTCTTGTCACAAACTTGTATATCCGTACTACAAATAGCACAACTGGCATGGTCATGCGTATAGTAGCTAAATTCACAGAGGTCTGCATGAATTCTCACCAAATCTCCTCTAAGAAAATTAACGTCAAAAATTCGGAAGTCGCTTGGACAACCAGCCACCATGTTCACAGCATTTGCTCCTCCATGCTTGGGCAAAGGATTGTCTTTCACATTAGGGCCAACATCCTTGAAGGACAATATACATGTGATACGGTGGCAGAACCGACTGTTAATATTGGTTTACGTTTTTTCTTCGCAAATGTCGCGGTAAGCAAGAGTCACCATCGACTTTTATTTTATCCAACAAGGAAAAGGAAAAAGAACAGAAAAAACCTTTTTTGAGATATTTCTGAGTACGGGGGGTAGATTATAGAAAGGGAAGGTGTTAGCACCCTTTCTATCCATGGTTTTCCATGGGCTCTTAGGTACTTGCTCATTTTGAAAACTGCTTATGTGTGCTTGTTTTTGAAAAGTTTTGTTTTATTTCGTGTTAACCCTTGTTTCTGTCCTCAAGAGTGTTATAAAGTTGTTTTTGAAAACTTTGTTTGAAAAGTGTTGGTGTGAAAAAGTTTTTGTTTATTTGAGAAAGTACCTAGGAACTAATCTACCTACTTGAAAAAGGTCTGTTCGTTTTCCTTTTAGACAATGCTATCCCATTATTGAGAAATAGGTAGCATCGTCGTTGGAGTTTTTTAGGGACATTCGAAGGGACAAATACGATCACAAAAGCAATGCTAGGAAATGTTAGTAATCATCCTAAAGCCTTAAAGATCTTTTTACAAGGCAACATCCGAATGGGTCATTTTAGATCTTTCGGGGCTAGAGGACGACCAATAACAAACCCTATACTTCATGACCGTTTACCGAAGGCAACCGGAGTGGGGCAAACCCTAGGAGTGAGCATGTGCAAGTGTAATTTTCATTTAATTTATCTTTGCATATTTAGGGTTTTCTACTGTATTAATTTTCAGTTTGTCTTTCCATACAATCCTATTAACATTCATCTAAGCAGATTATAGTTTGCAGAAATTAAAGCGAGAAAGTTAAAGTCCTACATATTACAGGGCTTTTGCAGATACATAATCATTTTGGACTGAAAATAAAGATGCGGAATTTAAAACCGTAATTACTATTACAAACTCGGAGCAGTTACAATAATAATAAAAAAGGAAATTAAAAGCGCGCGGCGAATTAAATGTGAAATAATTAGAAAACCTAAAAAATCTAGTTGAAAAAAGATTTAGGTTATTTTTGAGAAAAAATTAATTAGGTTATGTAAAAAAATTAAACCCTAATTCTAATTATTTTTAATTATGAAAAGAATTAAATTGCCCTAATTTTAATTAAACTAATTAATTAAAGAAATAAAATATTTTTATGAAAAAAAATGATTTTTGATGTTTTTGTGGTTCTTTTGATTAAATAAAAAAACAATGATTTTTGGTGTTATTTAAAAGTAAAATAATTAGTAAAGTAATAAAAATAATTAAAATAAAAAAAAGGAAAAAAGATGGGCCTGTTTAGAAGCAATTAGGGGGGTGTATGTTGAATTGTTCAGGCCCAAGAACTGCTGAGCCCATTCCATGCGTGAGATCCAGTGCTGCCCCTTTCTGATGGTGTACCATGGTCTTTCATTGATGGGCGTTGGATCTGGCTAGCAATGAATCTAGTGGTAGGATGATGACAGCGCATGGTAGACGTCTTGATGCGTGGAGCATAGAATCTGCAGTTAAATGTTGAGAAAATAACAAAATGTTGGGACCTGGGATCGAACCAAGGTTCTTTCACTTTCAAACATACGCCCTTGCCAACTGCGCTACATTGATTAATTTATAATATAATAGCCATAATAAGTAATATATAAATCAAAATGGGTAACTGAATAAAACAAAAAAAAAGTGCGCGTAATTCAAACAAGTCAGTGGTGTTACGCCAGCTCATCATCTTCCTTCCTGTCTGTCGTCTTAGGTATGAGACTTATACCTACGGATTGAACTCCATAGACATAGCCCTGCAAGCTTCCAGAATTCACAGCAAGCATGATAAATCAATTGTGAGTACATAGATCAATTTGTCTTGATCTCACGAGCATCATGGTACCCCCTTTCTTGGGCCAATTTAACCTGTATAGAAAAACCCTAAAATGGAAAGGTAAACCCTAACAATGGCAGTTGACAAAGCAGTTATCAAAACGCAAAATTACTTAAACCAAAACATTCCAAATAATGATACCAATGTAATGTTATGCTTAAAAGTGATTAATCATGCGTAAATAAGCAAAGTCAAATTCAAAAGAATTTCCAAACCGTGAGAGGCGTGGAGGCTGATTCAGGGCGTCTCAGGACATGCAAGTGGTCGTATTAGCTTCAGGAGATGTCCAGGAATGGATTTGTGGCTTTCAATTTCTTTGAATCATCCCCTAGGTTAGAAATCTGATCCATACTTTTTGTCAAATTTTCAGTTTTGTTTGATGCTTTCCACGACTGTGATCCTTCTCCTTTTGGCTTGGGTATGGTCTATATATGTAGTAGAACTGATTAGGTTAACAAAAACAAATTAAATCTTTGTGAATCATGGAAATTGAATTTTATTTTGCTCTTGTATTATATCTTTCCAAAACAAGCATAATCATGCCAATTTTTCTTCAATCATCCCTTGCACGATTTGATATGATATGCCAGCCTAATTGGATTTGATTCCTACAAAAAATCAGATCAAAATCAATCTTTTATATTTTTTGCAATTTATTTGATTTAATCTAACTTTTAATAAATAAAAATCAAAATAAAATAAATAAATAAGCAAATAATATATGGAGGCTGATTTGGGTCGTGGACCATGTCACAAACAAGATACAATCATGAAAAGCTAGGCCCATTTGACAAAAATGCACTTTTGAGCACATTTGACTTTTGGCAATTTTGCAAAAATGGTCAACTTTGATAAGGCATATCTCCTATAATTTTAACCTTAGAGAGGTGTTCTTGGACTTTTTAGAAATATTAGGATGTCCCTTAAGCAACCCTTTTGGTTTTTATGTCAATTGGGTCTTCCATGTTCATGTAAGAAGCTTTAACCCAAAAGGTGTTTTTGTTGACTTTTCAAAAGGACCTATAATGTAGAAATTCATATCTTTTAATGAGAGCATATTTTGAACTTGTGGGATGAATATGAGTTGTATTGAATTGCATCCTATTCAAAATGAGCCTTGGATTTAAAATTTCTGATAAAGTATGAAGAATTTATGCCTGGTCAAAGTTTGGTTGACTTTTCCTAAAGACCCCTAATTTAGCAACTTTTGGGTTTTGATGAATTTGGGGCATTCCTTTATGAATCATGATCAAACCTTGATCAAATGATGGATATCTCTTAAAAATTTTGATGTTGACCAAAAATCTTGAAGTTTGACTGTATGTAAGCCACAATTGACTTTTGACCTAGTATAGTTGATTTTCAGGCATCTGGGTAATTGACTCAGCAAACTTCTTGTGCAAGGCATGGAACTTGGCATGGATGATCTTTAGAACATATTGGGACCATGGAAAGAATTTTGGACCCTTGGACTTAAACCATCTTGATGAGGAGTGAAACCCTAGTTTGAAGCTTGTTGCCTTAAGAGGAGGATTTGTGTGGTCAATCCTTAGTAATCCTTGAGTAATTGAGGACCTCTAGAGGCATGTCTTGAGTGAAATGAGATGGAAAATTTTGGGGTACAACAGCTGACCCTGTTCAATCTTCTTAAACCCGAGGATGTAGATTGGTTGTCTACCTTTCATAATCTGAAGGTGGAAGATGATTGAACAATAGAGTGGCCAGAAATTTGCACTCGTCTGAGATGGTGCTGGACTGTGTAGGTAGTATCGGGAATGGGCTTACAGATGCCATTTGGAGGAGATGACAGAAGGTCACCGGAGATGGGCTTAAAGATTTCATCTAGAAGATATGACACAAAATCGTCGGAAATGGGCTTGAAGATGCCATCTAGAGGATGTTGATTTCCTGAGATATTCCTTTGATGTGAATTCCTGTTCCTGTTGTTGAGGAGGAATCTGCTGAGTAATATTGGTCTCTGTCTTGAGAGAAATAAAATTTTAGGAACTTCAGTTGTCCGTTACTCTACTAGGGAATCATCTGTAAGTCTAGAAGATGAAAATGAACTACTATTTGGTCGTGCCCCAGACCTTACAGTGATTTGCTGAGGATAATAAGACTGACTGCTATTTGTTCATGCTCCAAGTTTCACAGTGACTTACCGGGGAGATGAGATTAAACTTGCTATCTGGTCGTACTCCAGGCTTTGCAATCTCAAAAACTTTTATCTGGTCGTGCTCCAGGCTTCAATAGTAATTGGCCGAGTAAATTGTTATCTGGTCGGATTCCAAGCTTCACAGTACCTCATACTATTATCTGGTCGTGCTCCAGGTTTCACAGTGTCTCTTGTGGCTATCTGGTCGTGCTCCAGACTTCACAGCATCTTATACTGTTATCTAGTCGTGCTTTAGGCTTCAATAATTTGGGGAAATTAAGTTGTTATCCGGTCAATTTCCGGGCTTCATAGCTTTTTTAATTGGAATAGAAATCTTAGTATCAATTTGATTGAACCAGGGAAAGGTCTCGAGTTGTCTTCAACTAGGAGAGAAATCTTAGTATCGATTTGACTGAACCCGAGAGAGGTCTCAGATTAACTTTGACTGGCATAGAAATCAGGGGAATCTTAGCAGCGATTCGGCTGACCCAAACGAAAGGCTTAGAACATCTTCAACTAGAATAGAAACCTTAGTGTCAGTTTGACTGAACCAAAGAAAATCTTGAAAAGTTTTGGAACATCTTCAACTGGAATAGAAACCTTGGTGTCGGTTTGACTGAACCAGAGAGAACTTGTGAGAACTTGATTGCATCTTTCCCTGAAAGGTAAAGAGTTCGTTGTATGTAATGTCATGATGTATGAAATGTATTTAGTAATGATGTTCTCAAAATAAATGAGATTGTGCTGTATAATATGTATGCACATGCCATGATGTATAGATATGCAATGCTATTGCGATATTCTCTAGCTGGGGAAAATAAATCCTGGTCTTCTGCTGGAGAGTATAAGGAGTTGAGTTCTTCGTTTCCGCTGGGGATAGTGATCGAATATGATTAGCCGGGGATTTACACCCATTCTGCTTGAGAATATTCTGCCGGAGGAGACTCTGACTGAGAATAATCCTGCGGGGGAATGACTCTGTGGGGAAGAGAGATACTATGTTGGAAGATCTGCTGATTTGGAGAAATAAAGTCAGTTGGGGATGAACTTCCATTGCTGGAGAGAAGAGATCTGTTGGAGATTGAGCTTCCACTGTCAGAGAAATAAACTCTGCTCGGGAGATGACTTTATAAACTTTTCATGGTTATAAAACTCGGCTAGGGAATGCAGATATCAGCTTTCTGAAGGAACCTGCTGGGGAAGGAATTCCTTCTTGGGGATATGGAAGTCGGACTTTAGTTGTCTCGACTCTATGGGGAATATAGGTATCACTGGCTTGTATGTGATACTGACTTTGCTTCCAAATGTCTTTGCCTCTTGTACCATGATGGACGGGGTAACTGTCGGTATTTAGGTTTTGTACTAGTTTCTTTGAGTTCTTAGTAACTCTCTTTCTGTTTTATATGCAGATATTTGTGAAGAGTAATCATATTCAAATGCATATGTCAAGAATAAAACATTGGACGTTATTTTTGCAAAACAAAACAGAAAATGAAAAAAACAAACACAAAGTTTTATACTCAAAAGACGCTTTGTATTGATTTGAAATTTTCCTATAACAGGCATTTTTTACATGGAGGTTGACGCTCTAGTAAGAGAACGTCGTCATAAAAATGGAAATTATTACATAAATTATGTACAAAAAGAAAACAGCTATGTGTAGTGATCCCATTGGGGTTCAATTCTGCTATTTCCCCTATGTCTTCGAGCATCTCATCACTTTGCTGCTTGTCCGAAGCTGACTGGATTGATCGGTACCGTTTGAGCTTGATATCTGATTACTGAGGTCTGATCACAAGGTGATCCAATGGGATATAGTGATACGCTTTAATCCCTAATTTTTGTCTGGACCTCCCTTTCGGGTTTTCAGTCCACCGGGATACCCTTTTTTGCCCAAGCCGCCCTTTCGGGTTTTCAACTTGCCGGGTGTACATATTTTTTCGTTTTTTATCCCTAATTTTTTCCCGAACCCTTTTGGTTCGCCAGGATGCCCTTATTTTTGCCTAGGTATGTCAACCTAGCGGGTCTTTATTATGCGTAGTATATTTTCACTATGTCCGCATTAATAGGGTGTGGAAGGTAGTCACCATCCATGGTGGTCAGAATCATGGCTCCACCGGAAAATATGTTCTTGACTACAAATGGTCCCTCATAGGTGGGAGTCCATTTTCCCCTGGGATCACCTTACGGCAGTATGATGCGCTTGATTACCAGATCCTCTACTTGATACACTTGTTGTCTGACTTTCTTGTTGAAGGCCTTGATCATCTGTTTCTGATACATTTGACCATGGAAGACAACAGTAAGTCTTTTCTCATCGATTAAGTTCAATTGATCAAGTCGAGTTTGGATCCAATCGTCTTCGCTCAAACCTGCATCCTTCATAATCCGTAGAGAATGGATCTGGACCTCCATGGGTAGGACAACCTCCATTCCATATACCATAGAATAGGGTGTTTCCCCTGTCGACGTACGTGCTGGAGTACGGTACCCATGAAGAGAAAACAGTAACATCTCGTGCCAGTCTTTGTATGTCACCGTCATCTTCTGTATGATCTTTTTAATATTCTTATTAGCAGCTTCAACAACCCCATTCATCTTCAGCCGGTAAGGAGAAGAGTTGTGATGATGAATCTTTAACTATTTACAGAGTTCAGTGATCATCGATGTTGTACCCCAAAATTTTCCCTCTCATATTTCTCAAAACATTGCAAGAAAGATCTCCAAGTTGCTCAAGGTAGCCCAAGGGTTGGCCAGACAAGCTCTCTCCTAAGGCAGTCTACTTCAAATTAGGGTTTCATGTTGCATCAAGATACTTGAGTCCAAGGGACCCCAAATGCTCAAAATTGTCCTAATATGTTCTCAAGATCATCCATGTCAAGTTTCAAGCCCTGTAGAGGATGTTTGCTCAGTCAATTGCTCAAAGGCATTAAAATCGACTATGCAAGGGCAAAAGTCAATTGTGGCCCACATACAGTCAAACTTCAATATTTTTGGTCAACATCCTCATTTTGAAGTATATTTCATCATTTGATCAAGGGTTGATCATGATTCATCAAGGATTGCTCATAATTCATCAAGATTCAAAAGTTGCTAAATTAGGGTTTTGCAGGAAAAGTCAACTCAACTTTGACCAAGCATAACTTTCTCATACTTTATGAGAAATGACCCATCCAAAGATCATTTTGAAGAGGATGAAATTCCCTACAATCCATCTTCAGCTCCAAAGTTCAAAATATGCATTCACAAGAAGTTATGAATTTGGACATTATAGGTCATTTTGGAAAGTCAACAAAAACACCTTTTTTGTCAAAGCTTCATACATGAGCATGGAATATAAAAATGAGATGATACCAAAAGGGTTGGTTAGAGGACATATCAAGCTTTGTAAAAAGTCCAATAACACCTCCAAATTCACTCACGCAATTTATTTTTCCCTATTCAATTTTGATGTATCTGCTCCCGGCTTGTAATAGTTTTAATAGGACATTTATTTATTTTTCTGCTTTTTATTTTCAAAGGGTTGTTTTTGGCGATGTAAATAGTCGACGCCTTGTAATAATTTAGTTTTAAATTCCACTTTTTAATTCCGCAAATTATACAACTGTTAGATGTTTGGTAATAGGGTTTGCATGACAAGAATGAATGCTTAATCTTAAAATCAATTAGATCACCCTAAACATGTGCAAAGATAAAAATAATTGAAATCAACACACTCGCACATGCGCACTCCTAGGGCACATCCCACTTGATTGCCTTTGCAAACGGTCATTGAGTATAGGTTGTTTTAGAGGTCGCCCTCTTGTCTAAAAGATCATAGTTGCCTCAAAATGGTTGCCTCGGACATCGTTGCCTCGGATAAATGATCTAAGACATTAGGGTTACCGCTAAGACATCCTAATATTGCTTTAGTGACCGTATGTCCCTCTTTCGAATTGACCCTCAAAACTCTAACGATGGTGCTACCTACTCACTAATAGTGGGATAGAATTGTCTAAAGGAAATTAGCATAGAACGATTCCTTTTTCGAGTAGGTAGATTAGTTCTTAGATACTTGCTCATCCAAAACAAAAATTTTTCACACTTACACTCCTTTTACAAACAAAGTTTTCAAAAACACTTCATTACACTCTTAAGCGAGATTTAAATCGAAGTTGAAACAGAAAATTTTCAAAACCCACAAACACAAAGAAAACAATTTTGAAAATGATGAGCAAGTACCTAGGAGCCCGTAGATAACTACGGATAGAAAGGGTGCTAATACCTTCCCTTTCTATAATCTACCCCCCGTACTCAGAAATATCTAGAAAAAAGAATTTTTCTGTGCTTTTTTCCTTTCCTTGTTGGATAAAATAAAATACGGTGGCGACTCTTGCTTACCGCGACATTTTGCAAAAACAAACGCAAAACGCGAACCAGCATACCAAAAACTGTCAGTTATTCCCACTGTATCACAGAATTGGCAACTCTACTGGGGAGTTAATAAGTGGGGTGTACCTTAGGAATAGTTCATCATAATGTGTTCAATTGCTTGATTTGTATGCTTTATCTTTGTGGGTTTGAATCGGAGTTACTATAGATCCTAACCCGGATCTGGGGATACCTTTTAGGTAAGTAGCAATAGACTGTGAGGGAACTGTACGGTGTAGACCAATGCGGTTAAAGCAGTAGCTACGTTGGTGTGGCACTTTAGTTTGTACTGATATCCTTTGTGGTGGAACAAGGAGAATATGGGTCAGCTAAGGGGTCATTAAGCACCAACTAACCTTAGAATCTATAATTGACCAACTTGGCCATAGAAAAGTAGCAGTATGCTACACTCATTAAGACCAAACTCTCGCGATGATTCTGGTCGCAAGAAAAGGTTGCTAAACTGGAATTATGACCGATCGAGGGTGGTCAGTGATATTGAGATCCTCTAGAACCCGGTTACTATTACTAGGACAGCTTGAACCAACTAAACTGAAAGAGGGTAATACCTAAACTCCATGCCAGCCTGAAATCTAAGGGCTACTGTGTGACTTGTTTGCCCTTACCATGTTTGCTATCTGTGAATACCTGTGATGTGTTTCTATCATGACATCATGCATCATGACATTGCATGCATATTGCATTGGAATAACCATTTCAAAGACCAATTGGATTCATCTTTGTTCTGTTTTGCAGATCATGGCATCTATGCGTAGAAACACTATTCGGATCAGCTTTGTACAGACTCCTACTCAGCTTAGAGATTTGGTTGCAAAGGTCCCTTATACTTCCTCTTTTGACAGAAGACATGGGCACCTCCTTGGTTTGGTCACTTCCAGATTAGATGAGCAGATGATGAGTGTCTTGTGCCAGTTCTTTGATCCATTATACCACTGCGTTACTTTCCCGGACTATCAGTTGGTCCCTACCTTGGAAGAGTTCTCTGATCTACTTGGTATTTCTATTCTAGAGCAGACGCCATTTACAGGTTAGGAGGTAGCTCTTAGGCCAGAGGATGTTGCTACAGCCCTACATCTAACAAAGGCTGGGGTAATGTCTAATTGGGAAACTCGGAGATGGACAAAAGGCTTCTTGGCTAAGTTCTTGGTTAATCAGGCTAATCAGTTCTAGGACAGTCTAGACTTTCAGGCATTTGAAGACATTCTGGCTCTTCTTATTTATGGTTTGGTTCTGTTTCCAAATTCAGATTCCTTTGTTGATGTGAACGCGGTGAGGATTTTCATGTCCCGTAATCCGGTGCCCACTCTCTTAGGTGACATTCTACATACTCTCTATGCTCGTACTGGTCGGAAACGGGGAACCCTTGTGTGTTGTGCACCATTGATGGCGAGGTGGTTTATTTCTCACCTCCCCAAATTTGTTTTGAAGAACAAGGAAGGCATGGGTTGGGCCTACAGAATTATGTCCCTTTCTCTCACAGACATCATTTGGACTACTAAAGACATGGAAGAAGTAGCTGTTATTGATCGCTGTGGGGAATACCCCAATGTTCCACTACTTGGAATTAGAGGAGGGATCACCTATAATCCTTGTCTGGCCTTACGACAGTTTGGGAGAGCTAGGAGGCACAGACCTCATGAGTTGTTGCTTCTGAGGATTGTCTTTGACTTCCAAGGGGATAGTGAGGAACATCTCTTCAGGTTCATACGAGCTTGGAATAGGGTTCACAAGTCTGATCCGCACGAGCTAGGAATGAAAACCTCTCTTTCGATGGAACCGTATCTCCGGTGGGTTCAAACCCGTTCCCAAAAGCTGGGAATGCCCTACAAAGCTGTCTTACCGGTAATTGTTAAGAGTACTGATGATGAAGGGATTCCTCATATTGTCCTCCATCCATACATGCCTACTGACATTGGGGCATTAAAGAGGTCTTGGATCCAGTTGAGGGAAGAGCGGGATACTTATAGAGAAAAGTATCATGAGCAGGAGCGGAAGATCCTAAAGCTTACAAGGCAATTGGAGAATGAGAAGGTCCTCAACGACTATGTCAGCACCAACAGAAAACGACCATGGGAGCGCTGATGCCTTTTATTGCTTTTAGTTTTGATTTACTTTTCATGTATTCCTTTTGTAACGCCTTAAAGGCATTTGTCAAACATTGTTTCAAGTTTTTTAATCTAATAAAAGTGTGTTTCATTTTGGTCTACGAATTTGAATCCCTAAAGTCTTTGAAATCATATCATATGCATTCCATTCCCATGCACCTCATCACAGGTACCCTTACAGGTTTCTCATCTTCTTCGCTGTTTATTTCAGCATCATGTCTGCTGAAACATCAACTGATCAAGCTATCAAGACTCTACAAGCTCAAAACACCCAGTTCCAGGAAATGTTCATGAACTTGGCCAAAGGTCAGCAAGATCTGAAGACTCTTATCTTGAAAGATAAGAAGAAGAAGAAGAAGAAGAAGAAGAAGAAGAAGAAGAAGAAGAAGAAGACATTCCTCCTGAACATGAGTCGCAGATTTGGGAACAATTTGCGAGATGTTGATTTATCTCACTCATCTGGAGAGGGAGAAAACCAAGAAGAAAGGAGGGTTCCTAGCCCTGTGGTATTTGACAATGAGACTGACTTTGACGAAGACCAGTATCCTCCGGCTGAGGACAGGTATAAGCAACTTGAAGACCGGTTAAGCGCGATGGAGATCCAGAAGATACCTGGGATGGATTTTGGAGAGTTGGGTTTGTCATCTAGGGTGGTGATTCCCCATAAATTTAAAGCACCAGCCTTTGCTAAATACGACGGGGTCTCCTGCCCAAAGCTACACCTCCGCTCGTATGTTAGAAAGATTCAGCCGTACACTGCTGATAAGAACCTCTGGATCCATTTCTTTCAAGACAGTCTCTCAGGGACTCAACTTGAATGGTTTTACCAACTAGAAGGAGCTAGCGTCCGTAATTGGGAGGATCTTGCTGCTGCTTTTTACAAGCAATACCAATATAATGCCGACCTCGCTCCCACGCGTACCCAACTTCAGGGTATGTCTATGGGTGCGAGCGAAGGTTTCAAAGACTACGCTCAGAAATGGAGGGACCTTATTGGAAGAGTACAACCCCCTTTGGCTAATAGGGAGTTAGTATATATGTTTCTGGGGACCTTGTCTGGTCCATATTTTAATCATCTGATTGGTAGCTCATCGTCCGGATTTACCGAATTAATAATGACTGGGGAGAGAGTTGGAGCCGGTATTAAGAGCGGCAAAATACAGAAGGGTGTTTCGTCAAGTACCGAGAAGAAGCCTTTTAAGAAGGAGTCCAGTGCGGTTTACAGTTCAAAAATCCAGAATCGACCTGAACGCCGCCAAGCGGTTAATGTAGTAGTTATTTCAAGACCAACTGTTGCCACACAACGCAACACTCAGCCAAGAGGTGAGAGGCCTCAAAGACAATATACTCGACTTAACATGACTTTATCTCAAATTCTGCCGCAGTTGCTAAAGACCAACTTGGTGATTCTGAGGGAGGCCCCGAAGAATCCCAACACTACATCACCGTTGTACAATCCAAACGCCCGTTGTGCTTTTCACTCAGATAGCCCGGGGCATGATACAAATAATTTCTGGGTCTTGAAGAATAAAGTGCAGGATTTGATTGATGTTAAGGAGATTGATTTTGAAGCGTCGGAAAAGCCTAATGTTGTGACTGCTCCTATGCCAAATCATGGAGTAAATGTTGTGATTGATGATGTGTTTGTATCATATGTGGAAGACATTGCTACTCCATTGATGACTGTAAAGAAGAACCTTCTGTTAGCCGGTTTATTTCTAGGCTGTGGCGAAGGTTACCGTATGTGTTCCGTCCTACCTACCGGTTGCCATCTATTGAAGTCAGGTGTCCAACGCCTGATGGATAATAAAGAAATTCTATTTGAGAAGACTTTTGTTCCTTTGGTTCCTGTTGAAGAAGTTTCTATAATCACCATTTTCGAGAATTCTTCCAAGGCTTCCTCGAGAAAGCCTGTTAGAATTACATCTGTTCCGAGAATCGCTCCCTTTATCATTACCATTCCTGGGCCTATCCCCTATACGTCAGATAAGGCTGTCCCGTGGCACTATTGGGCTGACGTGTATTATCATGGGATTAAACAAGATTTGAAGGGTGAAGAGGCTGATACTGACATCAGCAATATTGTTGGATCTAGTAAAGTCACCCGCAGCAGAAGACTTTTCTCCCCTGATATCTCTCCACCAACTGTTCAGAAGCCTATTGTTATTACACCTGCCAGTACATCTGCTACTATTCATGTTCAAGTTCCAATCCTTACCCCTGTCGCCGAGTCATCCGATATTCGGGGAAAAGGGATCACCGGTGCGCCTGCCCGGACGGAGGCACCGAAGAAGATTACTGTTGAAGCCTCTAGACAGGAGATAGAGGAAATTTTAAAGATCATCAAGAAAAGTGACTACAATGTAGTCGAACAGTTGGGGAAAACCCCGTCGAAGATCTCTATGTTGTCTTTATTGTTGTGTTCAGAGGCCCATGCTAAGGCTCTGATTGCTTTCCTAAAGACTGTGCACGTGCCACAGGAGACATTTGCTGACCAGTTCAAAGATTGTGTGGCTAGTCTGACAATAGATAATGGGTTGGGTTTCTCCGACACAGACTTGACTGCTAAGGGGAAGAATCACAATGACGCCATGCATGTCTCCATTGAGTGCAGGGGCACTACTCTAGCTCATGTTTTGGTGGATACTGGGTCCTCGTTGAACGTTTTACCCAAGAAAGCGCTAGACCGTTTAGACTGTGAAGGGTTGGTGCTGAAGCCAAGCAACATTGTGGTTAGGGCCTTTGATGGGTCCAAGAGGATGGTACATGGAGAGGTGGATATTCCGGTTAAGGTTGGTTCTCAGATTTTCGCATCTACATTCTATGTGATGGACATTCGGCCATCTTATTCTTGTTTGCTGGGTCGCCCGTGGATCCACAAAGTTGGGGCAGTAACTTCTACGCTCCACCAGATGCTGAAATACCCAGTGAAGGGGAAAATTGTTACAGTACGAGGGGATGAGGAATACATGGTGAGCCACCTCAACTCTTTACGGTATGTGGAAATGGACGGGGAGTTCATTGAAACCCCGTGTCAACATTTTGAAGAAGTCCCCCAGGCACTGGCGTCGATAGAAATTGTTGCTGAAGATCCTCCAATGAAGATGGCTTCCCTCAAGGATGCCCGGGTTGTTATTGGGAAAGGTGGGTGTGCAAATTGGGGCCAACTCCCTGACTTTGCACATAAGACTAACAAGTTTGGTTTGGGTTTCACTGCAGAAGCTCAAAGGGTTGTTCATTGTGCACGGATCGGAGGACCTCCCATGTTTATCAACAATTCAGGAGTGAATGCCATTGAAGACGGTGATGAAGAATCTGAGTTTGATAATTGGATCTACCAGACTGCCAACGGTGGCCTAAGCAATTGGACGGCAAAGGACTTCGTGCCAATTTATTTTATTACCCAGTAATGAGACTTTTGTTTTGAATTTGTAACACAATTTTTAACTTTACGGCCCGATGTCTTACCTGAGGCACCATGGCTTTGTTTGTGAGGGCTTGGTATTTGTCATTTCCATATATCATTAATAAAAGCATTGGATGTTTTCTTGCATTACGAATTTTGTACTCCTTGTTTTTCCTTTTTCTATCTTTCAAAAGAGCTATTTTACACACACTCACATATACATGTCTACTTCCACTCTGGATCCCACTGATAATGACTCTGCTATTGTCGGTTATGACTTCGAAATTACGATCAACCAAGCCAAGGACGAAGGTGAGGATGATTGCGAAGTGCCTGGTGAACTTGCAAGACTGTTACTTCAGGAAGAGAGGGCTATTCAGCCGCATGAGGAGCCAGTGGAAACAGTGAATCTGGGTACCGAGGTAGACAAGAAAGAGGTCAAGATCGGTGCAAACCTGGAATCTAGCGTCAAGCAACGGCTGATTCAGATGTTGCAGGACTATGTTGAGTTCTTTGCCTGGTCTTATGAAGATATGTTTGGGTTGGATACCGATATTGTAGTTCACCGCTTGCCTACCAAGGAAGACTGTCCTCCAGTAAAATAGAAAGTTCGCCGAATGCGCCCGGAGATGTCTGAGAAAATCAAGGCTGAACTGATGAAACAGTTTGACGCCACTTTTCTAGCAGTTACTTCTTACCCACAGTGGGTGGCCAACGTGGTTCCAGTGCCGAAGAAGGATGGTAAGGTTCGAATGTGTGTTGATTATAGGGATCTTAACAGGGCAAGCCCCAAGGATGATTTCCCTCTACCTCATATCGACGTTCTGGTTGACAACACCGCACGTCATAAGGTCTTCTCCTTAATGGATGGTTTCTACGGTTACAATCAGATTAAAATGGCTCCCGAAGACATGGAGAAGACAACCTATGTTACTCAATGGGGTACCTTTTGCTACAAAGTCATGCCTTTCGGATTGAAGAATGTTGGGGAAACGTATCAGCGCGCCATGGTCGCTTTGTTCCACGACATGATTCATCATGAGATTGAGGTATATGTTGACGATATGATTGCAAGGTCCCAGAATGAGGAAGAACATCTTGACCATCTTCAGAAGCTATTTGACAGGTTGAAGTTGTACAGGCTGAGGTTAAACCCGAACAAGTGCACCTTCGGGGTGAGATCTGGTAAGCTGCTGGGTTTCGACGTAAGTGATAAAGGTATTCAGGTGGATCCTACCAAGGTGAAGGCTATACAGGAAATGCCAGCTCCCCGAACAGAAAAATAAGTCAGAGGCTTTCTAGGACGTCTGAACTACATTTCCATATTCATCTTACACCTAACTGCTACTTGTGAGCCAATCTTCAAGTTACTGAAGAAAGATCAAGTGGTAAGATGGAACGATGAATGTCAGGCCGCTTTCGAAAGGATCAAAGATTATCTCCAAGAGCCACCTATTTTGATGCCTCCAGTTGAGGGGAGACCTTTGATCTTATACATGACAGTACTCGACAACTCAATGGGGTGTGTGCTGGGTCAGCATAAATAGTCTGGCCAAAAAGAGCATGATATTTATTACCTTAGCAAAAAGTTTACCGACTTCAAGACCCGATACTCGTTGCTTGAGAAAACTTGTTGCGCTTTGGCATGGGCTGCTCTCCGGCTGAGACAGTATATGCTGACTCACACTACTTTTTTGATATCAAAGATGGATCCAATCAAGTATATCCTCGAAAATCCTGCCTTGTCCGGAAGAATAGCAAGATGGCAGATGATCTTGACTAAATACGATATCCAATATACGACCCAAAAAGCAATCAAGGGAAGTGTGTTGGCAGATCATTTGGCATATCAGGCAGTGGATGATTACCAGTCCATGAACTTTGAATTCCCGGATGAGAATATCATGATAGTGACTGACTGCGAGACACCTGGACCGGATGAAGGACCTGAGGAGGGATCCCGATGGTCTATGTACTTTGATGGAGCTTCGAACGCTTTGGGTAATGGCATTGGCGCGGTAATCATATCTCTTGAAGGCTCTCATACCCCGTTCACCGCCCGACTATGTTTCAATTGCACCAACAACATGGCGGAGTATGAAGCATGCATCATGGGTCTTTGAGCAGCAATTGACCTAAGGATTAAGTACTTAAGTGTATTCGGAGATTCTGCTCTCGTGATCGGTCAGATCAAAGGCGAGTGGGATACGAAACACCCTAATCTTATTCCTTACAAAGAGTATGTGTTGACGTTGCTTCCGCACTTCGAAGAGATAACCTTTGAACACATCCCTAGAGAGGAGAATCAGTTGGCGGACGCGCTAGCTACAATGTCTTCTATGTTCAAAGTCAAATGGGACAACGAGGCTCCCCAGATTATTATTAAACGGTTGGACGAACCCGCACATTGTTGTGACATTGAGACTAAAGAGGTAGCATATAAACACTAGTTTCACGAGGTAAGGAGGTATCTTGAAGCTCAGGAGTACCCCGATGGTGCATCTGTTAATGACAAGAAGTTTCTGAGAAGGTTCGCGGCGAAGTTCTTCATCAGCAATGGTATTCTTTACAAGTGTAATCATGATTCAACCTTACTGCGATGTGTGGATAAAAACGAAGCAGAAAAGATTATGGTAGAGTTACATGAAGGTACTTTCGGGACTCATTCCAGTGGACACACCATGGCAAAGAAAATCCTACGGGCAGGATATTATTGGTCCACTATGGAAGCCCACTGTTATCAGCATTCTCGGACCTGTCACAAGTGCCAAATCTATGCTGATAAGGTGCACATACCTCCAGTACCTCTGAACATCTTGACAACTCTATGGCCTTTTGCAATGTGTGGCATCAACATGATCGGCGAGATCAGACCTACGGCATCCAACGAGCATCATTTCATCCTGGTAGCGATTGATTACTTTATGAAGTGGGTTGAAGCAGCTTCCTTTGCTATAGTAACCAAGAACATCGTAGCACGGTTCATTCGGCACAATCTGATTTGTCGATATGGTGTACCAGAGAGGATCATTACGGACAATGGTACAAATCTCAACAATAAGATGATCACCGAGCTCTGCAAGCAGTTCAAGATACAGCATCACAACTCTTTTCCTTACCGGCCGGAGATGAATGGGGCTGTTGAAGCGGCTAATAAGAATATTAAGAAGATTGTGCAGAAGATGAGGGTGACATGCAAAGATTGGCACGAGATGTTACCATTTGCTCTTCATGGGTACCGTACCTCAACGCGAACGTCACCAGGGCAAATCCCTATTCCTTGGTTTATCGCATGGAGGCCATCTTGCCCTTTGAAGTTCAGATACCCTCTCTTCGGATTATGAAGGATGCAGGTTTGAGCGAAGATGACTGGATTCAGACCGGCTTGATCACCTGAACTTAATCGACGAAAATAGACTTACTGCTATTTGTCATGGTCAGACATACCAGAAGCGGATGATCAAGGCATTTAACAAGAAAGTCATACGACAAGAGTATCAAGTTGGGGATCTGGTGATCAAGCATATCATCTTACCTCAAGGTGATCCTAGGGGTAAATGGACCCCTTCTTATGAAGGGCCATTTGTGGTTAGGAACATTTTCTCAGGAGGAGCTATGATTCTAGCCACCATGGATGGTGACAACGTTCCTCACCCTGTCAATGCAGACATAGTGAAAAAATACTACGCATAATCAAAGACCCACTAGGTCGGCTGCCTAGGCAAAAATAAGGGTTTCCTGACGAACTAAAATGGTTTGGGCAAAAATAAGAGATGAAAATAAAAAAAATCTGTACACCCGGCAAGTCGAAAACCTGAAATGGCGGCTTGGGAAAAAAAGGGTATCCCGGTGAACTGAAAACCCGAAAGGGCGGTCCAGGCAAAAATTAGGGATCAAAGCATAAAACTATGTCTCATTGGATCACCTTGCAACCAGACTTCGGTATCAACTATCATGCTCGGACGGAACTAATCAACCTGATCCACCTTCAACCAAGTGGCAAAGTGATGAGATGCTCGAGGATATAAAGACAATAGCAGAGTTGGAACCCAGTAGGACTGTTCACATAGCTGTTTTTATTTTTCACAAATTGTATAAAATCTATTTGTTCGGCGGCATTCTCTTACTATGACGACAACCTCTTGTACAAAAACGCCTATTTACAGGCCAAACTTCATAATCAATACAATTCATTTTCACAAATAAATTTTTCCCTTTTTGTTTTGTTTTGCAAAGAACGTCCAATGTTCAGTTTTTGATATATGCATTTGACATTAATTACTGCTCATAAATATTTACATGCGAAACAAAAGACAATTACTAGTAATATTAGAAACAGGGGCAAACGAGAAATGTCCAAACCTTACAGTTGCTCTATCCACTAGGTACAAAGGTAGATTTAGATTAAAAATACGATTGAAAGTACATTCACTCCCCGCAGAGTAAGAAAAGACAGTAATGTTAACTCTCCCCAGCTGAGACTCGCAACTGTGAATGAATCGGTAATATTCTCCCTAAGCAGAGTTTATCTACCATCAACACTGAAAAGTCTTATCAATCCCAGCGGAGTATAAACAATATCCCCAGTAGAGTTTGAATAAACGTCCCCAGTAGACTCTAGAAGATTATCCCCGGTAGAGTCTAAAAGGGCTATCCCCAAAAAGGTCGCAACTGGAAAATCATCCCCAGTGGAGTTCTTTCCTTTCACAAAACAGGAATTCTATCCCCAACAGGGTCCATTATCACCAGCAATGGTAATTCATCCCCAGCTGAGTTTATTAGCGGAATCTTCAACAGAGCATCTCTTCCCCACAGAGTCATTCTCTCATCAGTTTATTCCCCAACGGAGTTATCCTCTCCTGCAGGTTTATTCTCACAAACATCTTCATTCACTATCTCCAGCGGAAACGAAGAATCCAATTCTTTTCTCCAGCAGTGATCCGGGATTTATTTTCCCCGGATAAAAACATCACATTTTCATGTATCATGACACATGCATATGCATCATACAACACAATCTCATTTATTTTGAGAGCATCATTGCTTGATACATATCAAGCATTACATACAGCTAACCTTTACCTTTCAGGAAAGATACACAAAATTCAAGCTATGAAGCTTTCACCTCAATCGGATTACGGACAAGTTCCTAAATCTCAACAAAGAAGTTTCTTCAGTTGAATTACGGACAAGCTCCTAAATCTCAACAGAGATGTTTCTCAGTTGAATTACGAACAGACTCCTAAATCTCAGCAGAGTTGTTTTCTCAGTTGAATTACGAACAAGTTCCTAAATCCCAGCGAAGTTGTTGAATTACGGACGAGCTCCTAAATCTCGACAAAGACGTTTCCTCAGTCGAATTATATACGAGTTCCTAAATCTCGACAGAATTTTTATCTCGGTTGAATTACAAACAAGTTCCTAAATCTCAGCAAAGCAGTTAAATTATGTACGAGTTCCTAAATCTCAACAAAATAGTTGAATTACGGACAGGTTCCTAAATCTCAGCAAAGCAGTTGAATTACGGACGGGTTCCTAAATCTCGACATCTCAATTGAATTACGGACGGGTTCCTAAATCTCAACACCTCAGTTGAATTACGGGCAAGTTCCTAAATATCGACACCTCAGTTGAATTATGGGCAAGTTCCTAAATCTCGACATCTCAGTTGAATTATGGACGGGTTCCTAAATCTCGACACCTCAGTTGAATTACGGGCAAGTTCCTAAATCTCAGCAAAGCAGTTGAATTACGGATGAGTTCCTAAATCTCGACACCTCAGTTGAATTACGAATGAGTTCCTAAATCTCAGCAAAATGTTTGAATTACTGACAAGTTCCTAAATCTCAGCAAAGTAGTTGAATTACAGGCGAGTTCCTAAATCTCAGCAAAGCAGTTGAATTACAGATAAGCTCCTAAATCTCAGCATAAATACTCCCTCAGTCGAATTACAGACAAGTTCCTAAATCTCGACAGATATGTTCCTCAGTTGAATTACGGACGAGTTCCTAAATCTCAGCAGAGTTATTTCCTCAGTTGAATTAAGGATGTGTTCCTAAATCCCGACATCTCAGTTGAATTACGGGCAAGTTCCTAAATCTCGACACCTCAGTTGAATTATGGACGAGTTCCTAAATCTCGACACCTCGATTGAATTACGGGCATGTTCCTAAATCTCGACACATCAGTTGAATTACAGATGAGTTCCTAAATCTCGACAAAGTCAGTTGAATTACGGATTAGCTCCTAAATCTCAGCAAAGATGTTTTCTTAGTTGAATTGCGGACGAGCTCCTAAATATCAGCAAAAAAAAATGATTCCTCAGTTGAGTACGGATGATTGAAGTTCCTAAATATCAACAGAGACGACTCACCAGTAGAATGACGGACGACGAAGCTCCTAAATTTCTGTCTCAATCAATGAAAGATCAGACTTCCCCAGCGGAATCTTTCTCAACAACAGGTATGCGAGCTCTCGCTAAGGAATCTCTTATGCGATCGACACTTCTCCAAATTACATCTTTAAGCCAATTCTCGACATCACAAGACAAGTACCACTTTATGCGAGTGCAAATTTCTGGGCATTGTAGTGTTCAATCCACTTACACCTTCAGATTGCGAAAGGCACGAAAGGCAATCTGCATCCTCAGATTTAAGAAGATTGAACAGGGTCAGCTGTTGTACCCCAAAATTTTCCCTCTCATATTTATCAAAACATTGCAAGAAAGATCTCCAAGTTGCTCAAGGTAGCCCAAGGGTTGGCCATACAAGCTCTCTCCTAAGGCAGTCTACTTCAAATTAGGGTTTCATGTTGCAACAAGATACTTGAGTCCAAGGGACCCCAAATTCTCAACATTGTCCTAATATGTTCTCAATATCATCCATGTCAAGTTTCAAGCCTTGCATAGGAAGTTTGCTCAGTCAATTGCTCAAAGGCCTGAAAATCGATTGTGCTAGGGCAAAAGTCAATTGTGGCCCACATACAGTCAAACATCAAGATATTTGGTCAAAATCCTAATTTTGAAGTATATTTCATCATTTGATCAAGGTTTGATCATGATTCATCAAGGATTGCTCATAATTCATCAAGATTCAATAGTTGCTAAATTAGGGTTTTGTAGGAAAAGTCAACTCAACTTTGACCAAGCATAACTTTCTCATACTTTATGAGAAATGACCCATGAAAAGCTTATTTTGAAGAGGATGCAATTGCATACAATCCATCTTCAAATCCCAAGTTCAAAATATGCACTCACAAGAAGTTATGAATTTGGACATTATAGGTCATTTTGGAAAGTCAACAAAAACACCTTTTTTGTCAAAGATTCATACATAAGAATGGAATATCAAAATGATATGATACCAAAAGGTTTGCTTAGAGGACATCTCAATATTTCTAAAACGTCCAAGAACACCTCCAAAGAGTCAAAATTGCGGAAGTTATGCATTGTTGAAGTTGACCCCTTTTGCAAAATTGCCAAAAGTCAACTATCCCCAAAACTTCAAATTTTGCCAAATGGGCCCATTCTTTTTCACTTGTTTTGAGTGGCATTATAGCCCACGTGCTACAGCCTTGGCCATGTGTCCATATCATATTTTTATTAATTATTTTTATTTTATTTGAATTAATTTGATTTAAATCAAAATAAATCAAATAAAAATCCAAAAGCATTGATAACAAAGATTTTGTGGTGATTTCAGGTTTCATTGTACAGCTTGCCATCATCAAACTCGTACCAAGGCATTAGTGTACAAAAATATGGGATTTGGATCAAATTTGGAAGGTTGTTAAAGGAGGATCAAATCAAATTCAAAGTCATTGATGGAGAGAGATTTGGGCAGAGTTTGCTACCCTAATACATTGTACATTACATAAGGAGGCGAGGCAGACAAAAATAGGGGTTAGAGATCAGTTATAGAGCAAGAACAAAAACTGAAAAATCAAGCAAAAAGTGTGAGTTCGAAATCATTCCTAGAGGAAATTTCAAGGCTTGATACTTGTCTCAATCTCTTCCTGGAAATCTCAGGAATCTAAAGCAAGAAAAGCCACGCGTTTTCCAGCCCTCCAGTGCACTGTAATTTGTTCGTAACCTTGCTTTGTTCTTGAATTCGAATCTTACAATTTAAGCATGGTTGATCTGAATTAATGGCATAATCTTAATCTGCAAAGCATTTGCAAGCTTTTGGTATTATTCAATTGCATTTATCTGACCTACATCGTGATTCACCATAGCTAGGGTTTCTTGGAGCTTTTTAACGCTTTTTGTTACAGGAATAATTGGCCTTCGTGAAGGGTACAATCTTGTTTAGGGGAACAAGACGAGTTCAACCATGGCACTAGTTTCCATTTATATTGCATGTGGAAGAACTTAGAGTGAAGCTACGACATTAGTTGCGGATAAAATCCGCAGGTAAAAGTTATAGTTTTTAGAGGATAGGGACGATGCGTTGCCACTCCCCATTTGTCCATTCAAATAGCGCGCGCGTTTTTTTAATTTTTCTGGCCATTAATTTTGTTTTTATATATTATTATTGATTTGTATTGTAATAACAAAAAGAGCAACATGGCCTAGTGGTAACCACATCAGCGCTCAAGGATTCAAAGGCTGGAGGTCAGGGGTTCGATCCCTGCCTCCAGCAATTTGCCGTTTTCTTGTTTATTTTCAGGGAATCTAGTGCATACTCAAGCCTACCATCCACCATGGACTTTCACTCTTCAGCGCGCCAGATGGCCAGATGGCCATATCTGGTGGCCAATTTTGAAGGAGCATCAAAAGGCCAGTCAACGCATATGCACTGGATTACAAAAAGTCCAATAAATCAGCATCATTGGGCCAACGAAAATGCTATTGACACGCCAAATATCAGGCCCATTCTTTACTTCTTCTTATATTTTATTTATTTAATTTAATTATTTTATTTTGTTTCATTTAATTACTAACCAATAGAATAATTTTCTTTTTTACCAAAAATTACAAAAAATACTTTTTATCCAATTAAATTTCAGAACTTTATTTTTATTTAATAAATATTAATTAATTAATTAGGTTATTAATTCTAGATAACTTTAATTTATTTTGTAAATATTTAAAATCAATTAGAATTAATAGGTTTTAATCATTAATTTAATCATTTTATTTTCTTTCCTAAATTAACAAAACTCCAAAAATATGTCATTAATTATTTTTTTCATTAAATAATTAATTTAATATTTAATTATAGGATTTAATTTCTTTTCTTAAAAATAAAAACACCAAAAACATTTTCTTTAATTAAAAGGGTCAAAACCCTAATTTCACATTTGATCCAAATTCACTCGCGCGATTTATTTTTCCCTATTCAATTTTGATGTATCTGCTCCCGACTTGTAATAGTTTTAATAGGACATTTATTTATTTTTCTGCTTTTTATTTTCAAAGGGTTGTTTTTGGCGATGTAAATACCCGACGCCTTGTAATAATTTAGTTTTAAATTCCGCTTTTTAATTCCGCAAATTATACAACTGTTAGATGTTTGGTAATAGGGTTTGCATGACAAGAATGAATGCTTAATCTTAAAATCAATTAGATCACCCTAAACATGTGCAAAGATAAAAATAATTGAAATCAACACACTCTCACATGCGCACTCCTAGGGTACATCCCACTTGATTGCCTTTGCAAATGGTCATTGAGTATAGGTTGTTTTAGAGGTCGCCCTCTTGTCTAAAATATCATAGTTGCCTCAAAATGGTTGCCTCGGACATCGTTTCCTCGGATAAATGATCTAAGACATTAGGGTTACCGCTAAGACATCCTAATATTGCTTTAGTGACTGTATGTCCCTCTTTCGAATTGACCATCAAAACTCCAACGATGGTGCTACCTACTCACTAATAGTGGGATAGAATTGTCTAAAGGAAATTAGCATAGTAGGTAGATTAGTTCTTAGATACTTGCTCATCCAAAACAAAACTTTTTCACACTTACACTCCTTTTACAAACAAAGTTTTCAAAAACACTTCATTACACTCTTAAGCGAGAGTTAAATCGAAGTTGAAACAGAAACTTTTCAAAACCCACAAACACAAAGAAAACAATTTTGAAAATGATGAGCAAGTACCTAGGAGCCCGTAGATAACTACGGATAAAAAGGGTGCTAATACCTTCCCTTTCTATAATCTATCCCCCATACTCAAAAATATCTCGAAAAAAGGAATTTTTCTGTGCTTTTTTCCTTTCCTTGTTGGATAAAATAAAAGATGGTGGCGACTCTTGCTTACCGCGACATTTTGCGAAAACAAACACAAAACGTGAACCAGCATACCAAAAACAGTCAGTTCTTCCCACCGTATCACAATCGAGTTGTTAATATTAGTACCATTATCCGTGATGATTCTCTCAGGGATACCATAACGACAAACCAAGTTATGCTTGATGAACCATGCCACCATATTCTTTGTAACTGTAGCAAAGGAGGAAGCCTGAACCCACTTCGTGAAGTAATAAATGGCCACTAGGATGAAGCGGTGCCCGTTGGATGCGGTAGGTCTGATCTTGCCGATCATGTCAATTCCCCACATTTCAAAGGGCCAGGGATCTTTCAAGACGTTCAAGGGAACTGGAGGTACACACACCTTATCAGCATAAATTTGGCACTTGTGACAGGTTCGAGAATGCTTATAACAGTCGGCTTCCATAGTGGGTCAGTATAATCCTGCCTGTAGGATCTTCTTTGCCATGGTATATCCACTGGAATGAGTACCAAAGGTACCTTCGTGTAGGTCTACCATGATCCTCTCTGCTTCGCTCTTGTCTACACACCACAGTAAGGTAGAGTCATGATTGCGCTTATAGAGGATTCCATTGCTGAGGAAGAACTTTGCAGCAAACCTTCTCATAAATTTCTTGTCATTGACAGATGCCCCTTCGGGTATTTTTGAGCCTCGAGATACCTTTTCACCTCATGAAACCAAGGTTTGTCGGCTACCTCCTCAGTATCGATCTCACAGCAGTATGTCGGTTCATCCAACCTCTCAATAGTGATTCGGGGAGCTTCATTGTCCCACATGACCTTGAACATTGACGACATAGTATCTAGCGCAACCTCTAACTGATTCTCTTCTCGTGGGAAATGTTCAAAGGTGATCTCTTCAAAATGCGGCAACAGTGTCAGTACATGTCCTTTGTAAGGGATATGGTACGGATGTTTCGTATCCCACTCGCCTTTGATTTGACTTATCACCAAAGCAGAATCCCCGAATACACTTAAGAACTTGATCGTTAGGTCAATAGCAGCTCTAAGACCCATGATAAACGCTTCATACTCTGCCATGTTGTTGGTACAGTTGAAACATAATCGGGCAGTGAACGGAGTATGACAGCCCTCGGGAGATATGATTACAGCGCCAATGCCATTACCCAGTGCATTTGAGGCTCCATCAAAAAACATAGACCATTGGGATCCTTCCTCAGGTCCTTCATCCGGTCCAGGTTCTTCACAGTCGGTTACTAACATGATGTTCTCATCCGGGAACTCAAAATTCATGGACTGGTAGTCATCCACGGCTTGATGTGCCAAATGATCAGCTAACACACTTCCCTTGATTTCTTTTTAGGTTGTGTATTGGATGTCGTACTCGGTTAAGATCATTTTCCATCTTGCTATTCTTCCGGAGAGAATGGGCTTCTCGAAAATGTACTTGATCGGATCCATCTTAGATATCAATAAAGTAGTGTGGGTCAACATATATTTTCTTAGTCGGAGTTCAGCCCATGCCAAAGTGCAGCAAGTTTTATCGAGCATTGAGTATCGTGTTTCACAGTCGGTAAACTTTTTTCTAAGGTAGTATATTGCGTGCTCTTTTCGACCAGACTCGCCATGCTGCCCCAACACACACCCCATTGAATTATCTAGCACTGTTAAGTACATTATCAAAGGTCTTCCTTCAGTCGGAGGCATCAGATTAGGAGGCTCTTGGAGATATTGTTTGGTTCTGTCAAAGGCTACCTGGCATTCGTCATTCCACTTTACCACTTGATCTTTCTTCAGAAGCTTGAAGATCGGCTCACAAGTAGCAGTCAGATGTGAAATGAACCTGGCAATGTAATTCAGGCTTCCCAAGAAACCTCTAACTTCCTTCTCAGTGCGGGGAGCCGGGATTTCTTGCATGGCCTTCACCTTTGCAGGGTCTACCTGAATACCTTTGTCACTAAAGATGAACCCCAACATCTTTTTGGACCTCACCCCGAAGATGCACTTGTTCGGATTTAACCTTAACTTGTACGTCTTCGACCTATCAAACAGATTTTGTAGATGATCAAGATGTTCTTTCTCAGCTTAAGACCTGGCTATCATGTCATCGATGTAAACCTCTATCTCATGGTGAATCATGTCTTTGAACAGAGCTACCATAGCTCGCTGATAAGTTGCCCCAACATTCTTCAACCCAAACGGTATCACCTTGTAGCAGAAAGTGCCCCACTGTGTAACAAAGGTTGTCTTCTCCATGTATTCAGGTTCAATCTTGATCTGATTGTAGCCAGAGAAACGTCCATAAAGGAAAAGACTTTGTGTTATACGGTGTTGTCAACCAGAACATCGATGTGGGGAAGCGAGAAGTCATCCGTGGGGATTTCCCTGTTCAGGTCTCTTTAATCCATACACATCCGTACTTTACCATCTTTCTTAGGTACTGGAACCACATTAGCAACCCACTGCGGATAGAAGGTGACAGCTAAGAACCCTGCGTTGAACTGCTTCATAACCTCTGCTTTAATCTTCTCTGACATCTCAGGGCGCATACGACGAACCTTTTGCTTTACCGGAGGGAAATCTTCTTTAGTCGGCAGACGATAAACCACTATATCCGTGTCTAGTCCCAACATGTCTTCATATGACCAGGCGAAGATTTCAACATACTCATGTAACATCTGTATCAATCGTTGTTTGACACTAAGCTCCAGATTTGCACCTATCTTAACCTCTTTTCTATCTTCCTCTGTACCCAAGTTTACTGTCTCAACCGGCTCTTCATGAGGCTGTATGGCCCTTTCTTCCTGCTGTAATAGTCTAGCAAATTCTTCGGGTACCTCACAATCTTCCTCACCTTCGTCCTCGGCTTGGTTGATTGGATTTTCAAAGTCATAATAAGCAGTAGCAGAACTATTATCAATGGGATCCAGAGTGGATATGGATCTGCATTTGGATACGTGAGTGTGTGTAAGAGCATAGTTGTATAGACAGAATAAAAGAAAAGAAAGACAGAGAGCGCAAAATTCGTATGCAAACGTTCAATGCTTTATTGATGTCATATGAAAATGAAACATGATAAACCTCACAAATAGAACCATTGTGCCCCGAGTAAGACACATGGCTATAGAGTTTATATTGTTTTTAAATTACATATCCGAAAATCAGAAAGACAATTACTCCTGAACAAAAGTAATCGGTACAAAGTCCTTGGAAGTCCAGTTACTGAGTCTGTCGTTGGTAGTCGGGAAGATCCAGCTGTCAATGTCAGAATCACCATCATTATCTTCAAGCGCATTGACCCCAGGATTGCTGATGCGTAGGAGAGGTCCTCCAGCTCGAGCGTAACGAACATCCTTTTGAACACCAATAGTAAAGCCCAAACCATATTTTTCAGACTTGTAATGAATAACTGGGAGTTGACCCTAAATTGTAGACCCACCTTCTTCAACCACTGCTCGTGCATCCTTGATAGAAGCCATCTTCGAGGGAGATTTGGTGACCTTTGGAGGATTGTCGGTAGTTTCTTTTGTAGCCATAATCTGAGGTACCTCTTCAAAGTTCTAGCAAGGAGTCTCGATGAAATCGCCATCCATTTCCACGTACCTGAAGGAGTTCAAGTGACTGATCATATACTCCTCTTCACCATGCACAGTGACAATCTTTCCTCTTACTGGGTACTTCAACATTTGGTGGAGGGTAGAAGTAACAGCCCCAGCCCCATGTATTTAAGGGCGTCCCAACAAGAAAGAATATGATGGTTTGATATCCATTACATAGAAAGTGGAGTCGAAGGTCTGGGAACCAACTTTGATAGGGACATCCACTTCCCCGTGCACCATCCTCTTCGAACCCTCGAAAGCTCTCACTACTATATTGCTAGGCTTCAAGGTAAAGCCTTCGCAGTCCAATTTGTCTAGAGATTTTTTAGGTAACACATTCAACGAGGAGCCAGTATCTACCAAAACATGGGCTAGAGTCGTGCCCCTGCATTCAACAGAAACATGAAGAGCATAATTATGCTTCCTCCGCTTTGGTGTCAGATCCGCATTGGAAAAACCCAAACCATTATCGACAGTTAAACTAGCCACACAATTTCAAACTGATCAGCAGATGTCTCTTGTGGCACGTGAGCCGTCTTCAGAAACTTAACCAAAGCCTTCACATGGGCATCGGAACACATCAACAAAGCCAACATAGAAATTTTGGATGGGGTCTGCCCCAGCTGCTCGACCACGTTGTAGTCGCTCTTCTTTATTATCTTCAAAATTTCTTCCATTTCTTTTTTGGAAGCTTCTGGTATGGTTACTGAATTGGACTTTGTCAGGACAGGCTTAATCATTATGTCTTTGCCTCAAGTCTCGGCCGACTCAGTGATGGGAGGGTCAACAGGAGTGATTACTGGAATTATAGTAGTAGTCTTGGGTGGAACAACAGCAGGAATGATCATAGGTCCGGTAACAGACTTCGGGGAGAAATTTCAGGGGAGAACACTCTTCCACTTCTTGTTATTTTACTGGTTCCTGCAATATTGACGATGTCAGAATCAGCATTTTTAGCAATCTTATCTTCAATGGCTAGCATGTCTTGTTTACGTCGTGGTAATAGACGTCAGCCCCATAGTTATAAGGAACAACTTTGTCCGAGGAGTATAGGAATGGCCCTGGCATGGTTATGATCAACGGAGTCACCTTCATAATTAATGTAATACTGACGGGTCTCTTAGCGGAGGCCCTGGGAGGATTGGCGGAAATGGTTATGATAACAACGTATTCACAGGAAATAGTCGGAACTGGAGTCTTCTCAAACAAAATATCTTTGTCATCCATCAGGCGCTAAACACCTGTCTTCAACAAAGGGAAACCAGTCGGTAAAAATGAACAAAGGTGGAAACCTTCATCACATCCCGGAAATAAACTGGCCTTCAGCAAATTCCCTTTGATAGTCATGAGTGGGGTCACCAATTCTTCCACAGAAGTCACAAACACATCTTCTTCAACGGCATTAACACCCCGACCATGTTTCTCCATAGCGACAGTGATAACGTTGGGAGTCTCTGGGGGATCAAATTCAATCTCCTTAACATCAATCAGATCATGTACTTTGTTCTTCAAAGCCCAACAGTCATTGGTATCATGGCCTAGACTTTCTGAATGGTAAGCACAATGAGCATTCGGTTTATAGTAGGGAGAGGTGGTGTTCGGATTCTTCGGAGCTTCTCTCAGAGTAACCAGATTGGACTTCAGCAAATAAGGTAAAACCTGAGACAGCGTCATGTTGATCTGAGTGAGCTGTCTAGTTGGTCTTTCTGCTCTTGGTTGATTGTTTCTTTGCTGAGCAGGTGCAGGTTTGGGAATCATAACATCCCCTACTGCCGGACGACGC
The DNA here is from genome assembly GCA_948472305.1 of Vicia faba. Taxonomy (NCBI): domain Eukaryota; kingdom Viridiplantae; phylum Streptophyta; class Magnoliopsida; order Fabales; family Fabaceae; genus Vicia; species Vicia faba. The sequence goes on along the minus strand of OX451735.1, from coordinate 1,363,437,310 downwards.
TCGATTCGATTCTGATTCTTTTGGTTATAGAAGGCATTGACTTCCTTTTTACCTGCAAATGGCTTCCTTGCAGCATTAGAAGAGGCATCCTTCTGAATTTTTCCACTTCGGATTCCAACTTCCACTCTTTCTTCTGTTAAGATCAGTTCAGTAAAACCCGCTGATGAACTTCCAATCAGATGGTTGAAGAATGGACCAATCAAAGTTCCCAGAAACATATCCACGAGCTCCCTGTCAGCCAAGGGAGGTTGAACTCTTCCAGCCAAATCTCTCCACTTCTGAGCATAATCCTTGAAACCCTCGTTCGAACCCATAGACAGATTTTGGAGTTGTGTACGAGTGGGAGCGAGGTCTGCATTATAGTGATATTTCTTATAAAATGCAGCAACAAGGTCTTCCCAGTTACGAACATTGGCTCTTTCCAGCTGATAGAACCAATCCAGTTGTGTTCCAGACAGACTGTCTTGGAAGAAGTGAACCCAAAAGTCTTTGTCAGCAGTATGAGGCTGTATCTTCCTCACATAGGAACGGAGATGCATTTTAGGACAAGAGACCCCATCATACTTAGAAAATACGGGTGCCTTGAATTTTGGGGGGATGACAACCCCGGAGACCAGACCCAACTCTTCAAAATCTAGCCCAGGAACCTTCTGTATTTCCATAGCACTCAGACACTCTTCTAATTGCTTATACTTTTCATCATCTGGAGGGTACTGCTCCTCATTATAATCAGTTTCATTGTCAGACTCTTTAGGACTAGGGTCCTCTTCTCTAGCTTCACCCTTTTGATTCTCTCCCTCTTTAGATGAAGAAGCTAAATCAACAACCCGTCTTGGAGGCCTTCTGAACCTTCTGCTCATATATGCCACACCGACTGTCCTCGGTTTGCTTAGTGTTCTTCTTAACAATCAGAGCCTTCAGCTCTTCCTGTCCTTTGGCCAGAGCCATAATCATTTGCTGGAACTGCATGTTCTGAGTCTGAAGATCTTTCACAGTTTGTTCAAGAGCCATTGCAAAAATAAACAGCGGAGGAGATGAGAAACCTGATATGAATCCTATTATGCAATGATATGTATGATATGTATGCAATGTTTTCAAGGGTTCTTAAAGGCTTAAATTTGCTTAAACAAAAAGGAATAAACGCGAATTGTATTAGTAATTGAATTGTTACAAATAATGTATTTTGAGAGTACAATTAAGCAAAATAAAACAAAAAGAAGATTAGGTTTCCCATGAGCGCATCCTCTTTGGCGCGATATAGGCGTTGATATTCCTCTCTTTATGAAGTAGCCTAGTGAGTTCCAAGACCTTCTTCTTGCTGGCGTAGAATTGGGCTTCAAACGTATCCTGTTCCTCTTTAAGCTGAACCCATGACTTTTGTAACTCTTCGTGATCAGTTGGCATGTCTGGATGAAGAATAAGATAAGGAGTGTCTCCCTCGGCAACTGGTTCCATAATCATAGGTCAGATACCGGGATAAGGCATCATAAGATTTTTAGCGCGGGATCATACCCATCTAAGATAAAGCTTGAGAGGTATGGAATTCTTATGCCCAAGTGTCTTGCTATCAACCCATTGTACCATACTCCAAGCTTGTATGAACCTTTTGCGGTAACCCTGAACATCATTCTCATAGTCGAAGGCTATTCCTTGAATAAGTGTATCAGGAGGACCATCCCTTCTTGCATAACCAAACTGTCGTGATGCTAAGCAAGGGTTATAAGTGATTCCTCCCCTAATGCCTAGGAGAGGGACATTAGGGAATTCACCACAGCGATTGATGATAGTAACATTTTCTGAGAACCGTGAACACCAATGAATGTCTGAATGCGTAAGGGACATCAGTCGATGAGACCATCTTTTATCCTGTTCATTCTTCAAAGTAGATCTGGGTAGGTGCGAAATAAACCACCTAGCCAATAGAGGAGTGCAACACTGGAGGGTCCCCTTTCTTTTTAGAGTGCGAGCATGCAGAGAGTGTAGAATATTCTCGAGTAATGTAGGTACTGGATTCCGAGACAGAAAAACCTGGATTGTGCTCACATCTACAAGTTGATCCGCATTAGGAAACAATACCATCCCGTAGGAAAGGAGAGCCAAAACCTCTTCAAAATCTTGTAGATCCAGGGTATCCCAAAAATAGTAAGCCTTCTCGAACAAAAATTTAACTGGAATTCTTTGAACACTCCCTCTAGTTTCCCAATTTGTCACTATGTCGGACCGTTGTAAGGATAGAGCTTTAGCAATTCCTTCAGGTTTGGGATGTCTTTTCGTACTGCTGAAAGGTATATGATCAAGAATGGGTATCCCTAATAACTGAGAAAATTCCTGCATAGTAGGCACTAACTGGTAATTCGGGAATGTGAAACAGTGATGCAGAGGATCGAAGAACTGAAACAACACTTTCAACATTTCTTCGTCAGGTTTTGCAGTGACCAAGTTGAGCAACCGACCATGCTTTTCAGTGAAAGGAGAGCTTTCGGGAATCCTTACTGCCAAGTCCCTTAATTGGGAAGATACTTTCACTAGGTTAATCTGAATAGTGTTCCTGCGGGCGGATGCCATATCCTACAAAAATAAGCAAAGATGAGCCCTAGAAACCCTTGAAACAGTTAGTATGATATGATATGGTATGATGTTTATGATGTCATGATAAATCACATGTATAGAAAACACAGACAAATTACACCAAGTCCTTAGGTTTAAGGCCTGCTTGAGTTTTAAGGTCATACCTTCTTGAAGCTGGATTGGTTTAACCTGTCATATGTAACCAGGTTCTAAAGGGATCTCAATATCACCTATCTTTCCCCCAAGCCTTTTTTTAATCGATGATTGACTCGTAATCAAACAAAACTCAGAAGTCAAACTTCAATGAGTGTAGCATCGAGTATCTGTCGACCTTGGGCATACACCAAAGCTGGCCATCTCGCTACGTCCTCCTGGCCAAGTTGTGCAATTAAAGGTTCTAAGGTCAGTTGATGCTTTATGACACCACGCTGTGGCCCCGTACATCTCCTTGATTGACTCAAGGGTTACGGGTACCTACCAAAGTGCCACATCAATGTAGCTATTTCTTCAATCGTGTCGGTATACCCCAACACAACTCCCTCGCAGTTTATTCCTACTTACCTAAAAGGTGTTTCCCGATCCGGGTCTAGGATTAAATAACCCAAACAGTTCCCATAAATATAAAGCAAACAAGAGAATCAAGAGAAAGCAATTAAATATGACCTAGATCCTAAGGTTTACCCCACTTTATATTTCATTCCCCAGCAGAGTCGCCAGTTCTGTGTTACGGTGGAAAAACTGACTATTAATACTGGTTTGCGTTTTTTGTTTGCAAATTTCGCAGTAAGCAAGAGTCGCCATCGGCTTTTATTTTATCCAATAAGGAAAAGTAAAAAGAACAGAAAAAACATTTTTCGAGATATTTCTGAGTATGGGGGGTAGATTATAGAAAGGGAAGTTGTTAGCACCCTTTCTATCCATGGTTTTCCATGGGCTCTTAGGTACTTTCTCATTTTGAAAATTGCTTGTGTGTGCTTGTTTTTGAAAAGTTTTGTTTTACTTTGTGTTAACCCTTGTTTTTGTCCTCAAAAGTGTGACGAAGTTGTTTTTGAAAACTTTGTTTGAAAAGTGTTGGTGTGAAAAAGTTTTTGTTTGTTTGAGAAAGTACCTAGGAACTAATCTACCTACTTGAAAAAGGTCTGTTTGTTTTCCTTTTAGACAAATTATATCCCATTATTGAGAAATAGGTAGCATCGTTGTTGGAGTTTTTTAGGGACATTCGAAGGGACAAATACGATCACAAAAGCAATGCTAGGAAATGTTAGTAATCATTCTAAAGCCTTAAAGATCTTTTTCCGAGGCAACATCCGAATGGGTCATTTTATATCTTTCGGGGCTAGAGGACGACCACTAACAAACCCTATACTTCATGACCATTTACCGAAGGCAACCGGAGTGGGGCAAACCCTAGGAGTGAGCATGTGCTAGTGTAATTTTCAGTTAATTTATCTTTGCATATTTAGGCTTTTCTACTGTATTAATTTTCAGTTTGTCTTTCCATACAATCCTATTAACATTCATCTAAGCAGTTTATAGTTTGTGGAAATTAAAGCGAGAAAGTTAAAGTCCTAGCTATTATAGGGTTTTTGCAAATACGTAATTATTTTGGACTGAAAATAAAGATGCGGAATTTAAAACCCTAATTACTATTACAAAATCGGAGCAGTTACAATAATAATAAAAAAGGAAATTAAAAGTGTGCGGCGAATTAAATGCGAGAATAATTAGAAAACCTAAAAAATCTAGTTGAAAAAAGATTTAGGTTATTTTTGAGAAAAATTAATTAGGTTATGTACAAAATTAAAACCTAATTCTAATTATTTTTAATTATGAAAAGAATTAAATTTCCCTAATTTTAGTTAAACTAATTAATTAAATAAATAAAATATTTTTATGGAAAAAAAATGATATTTGATGTTTTTGTAGTTCTTTTTTATTAAATAAAAAAACAATGATTTTTGGTGTTATTTAAAAGGAAAATAATTAGTGAAGTAATAAAAAGAATTAAAATAAAAAAGGGAAAAGAGATGGGTCTGTTTAGAAGCAATCAAGGGGGTGTATGTTGAATTGTTCAGGCCCAAGAACTGCTGAGCCCATTCCATACGTGAGATCCAGTGCTGCCCCTTTCTGATGGTGTACCATGGTCTTTCTTTGATGGGCGTTGGATCTGGCTAGCAATGAATCCAGTGGTAGGATGATGACAGCGCATGGTAGACGTCTTGATGCGTGGAGCATAGAATCTGTAGTTAAATGTTGAGAAAATAACAAAATGTTGGGACCTGGGATCGTACCCAGGTCCTTTCACTTTCAAACATACTGTTGTACCCCAAAATTTGCCCTCCCATATTCTTCAAGATTTGCCAAGATCAATCTCCAGATGATTCAAAATCCCTCAAAGGTTGCACAATCCAATTGCCTCCTAACAATAGTCAAAATTAGGGTTTTGGTTCTTGCAAAGAAATTGAGGTTTCCAAGGGTCCAAACAAGTCCTACATGCCTATATACATTGTCAAGCAACCATATGTCAAGTTTCAAGACTCACAGCATTAAATTGCACAATCAAAAACCCTAATTGCTCCACAGTCAACTGCAGGGGCAAAATGGTCATTTGACAGTCAAAAGTCAAAATTTTGGGTCAACATATCATTTTGAAGCCACAATCATCATTTGATCAATTCTTGATCATGATTCTCAAAACATGGCTAAAAAAGTCTCAAGATGCAAAAGTTTCTATTTTTGGACAGTTGAAAAAGTCAACTGCAAATTGACCAAGGCATAACTTCTTCATGGTTTATCAGAAAAATTCCATCCAAAGCTCATTTTGAAGGGGATGACATTTCCTACAACTCATCTTCACACTTCAAGTCCAAGAAATGCTCTCACAAAAAGTTATCAATTTCAACATTATAGGTCATTTTCAAAAGTCAACAAAAAGGCACTTTAAGTCAAAGACCATAACTTGAGATTGGTAAATCAAAATGACATGGGGCCAAAGGCATTGGTTACAGGACTTCAATACCTTTCCAAAATGTCCAAGAACATGATCATAGCTTCAAAATTGAGCAAGATATGCCTTGGAGAAGTTGGGAAATGTTTGGGAATTTTGAAAAGTCAACTTTGCCTAAAACACTTCAAAATTGCTAATGGGCCTCAATTTCTTTCTTGAATCATTACCCAAAGCTTATGCACTACCCATTGAGCTAAAAATGATTTATTTTCTTATTTTTAATTAATTAATTGAATTTTTAATCTTATTAATTCATTTAATTAGATTTAATTATGAGAAAAATATCAAATAATGCTCTTCAAATCTTTTTGTGCAGCAAATATTCTCATTATAGGCTAAAGATTTCGTGCACCAATCAACAAGACAAGATCATCCATATTTGGCAAGATTTGCATGGAAAAAAGAAGATATGAAAAAAAATCAAATATTGAAATCATCAATTCATGGATCTTTGGGCTTGTTTTTGACCTAGAATGCTTCATATACATATGCACAAGGAAACCTAATTCAAGAGGACACGAAAAAGCTGCTAAAGCCATAGAACAAAGTTGAAAATTTTCATAAAAAACTCAAAAACTGTTTTCTGATTTACAGTCCAATTCAGGGAAGATTGTTGATTCCAAACCCTTGCTGAGACTTCTTTGAACGTGTTGCAACCATTTTCCAGTCCCCATACTCAAAGAAACGGTAAAACATGGTTATGGTTTGAACGAATATGTTGATAATCGAAACATAATTTCCATGCATTATTCATATGTTTTATTCATTGATTTACACTAATGTTAACCTTCTGAAGCGATTGGTACAACTTAATTGTGATAATATTGCCTAAATTAGAATCCACCATTGATGAAACCTAGGGTTTCAGAGCTTCAAAATTGGGGGTTCCCATATATGGTAAAATTAGACCACCAAACCTGTATGGACCTACTCGTGGCAACAAGACGAATTGTTTGAGATACTCGCGCCTAATTTATATAACCCATGGGCGTAATCGCTATTTTTACAGGTCTCAATTTGTGGGGGTTTTAAACCCCCGCTATTTGTTTTCTATTTTGCAGGAAGAATGAAGACGAAGCATGCGTGGCAAGGCGTGACTGGAGCATTTGAATTTCAGCACGTTTTTTTTTTGTTTTATATCATTAACTTTTGTTTTTCATTATAATATATGTTTTCCATTATATAGACAAACGCGCTAAGTGGCTCGGTTGGTGGAGGAGAGGTATTGCAAGCATTGGGACCTGGGTTCGATTCCCAGGTCCCCCCACTTAATTCTTAATTTTTGTTTCAATGTATTCACATGCAGCACATCCTCAAGGGTTCACCATACGTCCTCATGCATTGGCTAGCCAGATGGCCCTGATCCTCAATCCAAAGGCTGCAGGAGGAGGTCTATCATGTACCCCAGTCAACCATGCGCACTCAAGCTGGAAAGGTCAAACAGGCTTTGTGTTCATGGGCCAAATTTGCTTCAAACAAACCTCCTTTTGGGCCTGATACCCCGTGGTTTGCATCTTTTAATTTTATTTTTCTCTTTTAATTATAATCCTTTTTAATTCTTTTTAAATGTTTTATCAATTCACAAATAATTAATTTTCATAATATAAAAATCAGAAACTAAAAAATGTTTTTTTAATTAATATTTAATTTCACCATTTGAATATTTTTGTAAATAAATGTTAAGTAATTAATTTAGTTAAATTAGGTTTCAATTTTAACACTTTTTCTTAATAAATAAAAAAATATGTAGAAATTAGGTTTTTGACATTTTTATCTTTTTCTTAATTAATTACTTGCCTCATTATTTATTATTATTATTAAATATTTTTGTAAATAAATATGTAAATTAACTAATTAGTGTAAATTAGGTTAACTTGTATACTTTTTTCATTAATAATTAAAAATAATTTAGAACTAGGGTCTCACTAACTTTAATTTTAATTCTTTTCCTTATTTTCATAAATACCAAAAACATAAAAAACATTTTTTATTAAATAATTAATCAAGTCTTAATTTCATTTAATTTCAAGCAAAGGGTCAAAACCCTCGGACGTTCGATTTTAATTTCTATTTCGCGCATTTATTTTCTTTTGAATATTATGTAATTGCTCAAGGATTGTAATAGTAATTAGGTTTACCGCATTCTTTTATTTTCCGCATTTTTATCAAAAACGGGTCTTTGTAATTTGGCGATGTATAGACCCGCGCCTTGTAATAGCGTAGCTTTTATCTTTCCGCATTTAAATTTCCGCACTCTTAAATTCTAACTTTGTATGAAAGAATGTATGCTAATTAAAAACAAGCGTAGCTCACGATGCCATGATCAAAGATAAACTTAACATGAAAACAACACACAAATACACACACCACTTCTAGGGTACGCCTCACCTGTTGCCTTCGAAACGTGGTCATCGAGTATAGGACGTTTTAGTAAGTTCTTATGTCCATGATCCAGTTGCCTCGAAACGGTTGCCTCGGATTAAAAAAGGGTCAAGGACATAAGGGTAGCTTCTAAGGTGTCCTACTGTTGCTCTGGTGACCACACTGTCCCTAAACTCGAATTGACCCGAACACCTCCAACGGTGGTGCTACCTACCTCTCAATGGTGGGATGGCACTACCTTAAGGACTTTTACACAGCCTAATTCCTTAGGGTAGGTAGATGACTCATAGATACTTGCTCTATTCAAAAACAAATCAAAACTCTTTTCACAATGACACTTTCAAAAAGCTTTCAAAATAATTTTTCAAACACTCTTGAGGGCAGATACAAGAGTTATTCAGAAAACTTTCAAAGAAACTTTTTCAAACCCACTCACAATTGAAAAGCAAACATTTTGAAAACACAATGAGCAAGTATCTAAGAGCCCATGGATAACCATGGATAGAAAGGGTGCTAACACCTTACCTTTCTATAAATCTACCTCCCGAACCGAGAAATATTCTCGAAAAGGAATTTTGCTGTGCTTTTGTCCTTTCCTTGTTGGAGAAAATAAAAGACGGTGGCGACTCTTGCTTCCGCGACATTTCGCTAAACCAGCGTTAAACAGTCAGTTCTAAATCCACCGATCACAGAACTGGCGACTCTGTTGGGGACATTCATAAAAGTGAGGTGTACCTTAGGATAGATCACTTGTGTTTTCAATTGTCTGAATTGTTTGCTTTATTATTGTGGGAACTGTCTTGGGAGTTCTATAGATCCTAACCCGGATCTGGGGATACCTTCTTAGAAAGTAGCAACAAGACTGTGAAGGAACTGTGCAGGGTATACCGACATGGTTGAAGCAGTCTTCTACGTTGATGTGGCACTTTGGTGAGTACCGGTAACCCTTGAGTCCAGTCAAGAAGAGTACGGGGCCGCCGTGTGGTGTTGTGAAGCATCAACTGACCTTAGGAACCTTAATTGAACCATCTTGGCCTCTTTAGGGTAGTGAGATAACTGACTTTGGTGCCGTCCGAGGTTGGTTGATACTCGATACTACACTCAATTGAGGGTTGTTTTCTTGGAATATTTTGGTCGCCAGTTCAGTGGCTAAATCGAAACGATGAACAATGAAAGCAATCCAATGATATTGGGACCCTTAGAACCCGGTTACTTCTGATAGGACAGGTTTTGAGCCCACCAACTTCAAGAGGGTAGTACCCCGGACCCCATGCTGGCCTAAACTCTAAGGGTTGTGGTGTGACTTGTATGCTTTACCATGTTTGCTTTTGTGAATACTTGTGGTGTGCTTTATCATAGCATCATAACATCATACAGCATCATATGCATTGACTAACCATTTCAGGGGTTCGAATCTTCATCTTTGTTCTTGTTTTGTAGGACATGGAAACTATCCGCAGAAAGACAATTCAGATCAGCCTTGTAAGAGTCCCTCCTCAGCTTAAGGAACTTATATCCAGGATTCCCGAGAGCTCTTCTTTCAGTGAGAAACATGGAAGACTCATCAGCTTGGTCAACACCAACATTGAAGAAGATATGATAAAGGTCCTCTTCCAGTTCTTTGACCCTCTGCACCACTGCTTTACTTTCCTGGATTATCAACTGGTGCCTACATTGGAAGAGTTCTCTCGGCTTCTGAAGATCCCTATTCTTAGTCAACTACCCTACAACGGTACGGAAAGGGAACCAAAACTTGAAGAGATTGCTAAAGCATTGCGCCTACAACCATCTGACATCAAGGGACATTGGGAAGTTAGAAGTGGTATCAAAGGTTTCTTGGCCAGGTTCCTGTTTGAGAAGGCCCAAGAATGTTGGAACTCCCTTGACCTACAAGCTTTTGAAGAAGTGGTGGCCCTCCTTGTCTATGGATTGGTGTTGTTCCCGAATCCCGATCAGCTTATAGACATCAATGCTGTCAAGATCTTCATATCCAGGAATCCTATACCTACGTTACTGGGGGACATCCTTCACTCATGTTACACTCGAACCATGAGAAAAAGAGGTGTTCTTATGTGCTGCACTCCTCTCCTAGGAAGGTGGTTTATTTCGCACCTTCCACAATCAGTTTTGAGGAATGAGTGGGGTTTGAGATGGTCCCAACGATTAATGACTCTTACACATGCAGATATACATTGGTGCTCTCGGTCCAGAGAGGATGTCACTATCATTGATCGTTGCGGGGAGTTTCCTAATGTTCCTTTACTTGGAATCAGAGGAGGTATTACTTACAACCTGTGTCTGGCTTGGAGGCAGTTTGGTTATGCTCGGAGGGACGACCCTCATGACATGTTAATTCCTGACATAGTTTTTGACTTCGACAACGATGCACAAGGACTTCGCCAGAGATTTATCAGAGCTTGGAGGATGCCCAACAAGGTAGACAGCAAGACACTGGGGCATAGAAACTCCATCCCGTTGGAGCCTTATCTCAAGTGGGTACGAGCCCGCTCCCAGAAGTTAGTGATGCCATATCCTCATGTTCTCCCTGTGATCAAAGAGCCAGTCTTGGAAGGAGAGGTGCCCTACACCATTCAGCATCCTGACATGCCTACATCCTGGGAAGAAATGCAGAAGAGCTGGATCCAGCTTAAGGAAGAACGGAATTCTCTTGAGTCCAGTCTACATGCTAGTGAGAAGAAGGTCTTGGAGCTCACCCGCCTACTGCACGAGGAAAAGACTCTCAACACTTACATTGCTCCAAAGAGGATGCGCAATGTCTTTTGGGATTGATTTACTTTGTAATGTTTTGCCCACGAGGCCTTGATGTACTGAACAATTATTTCTTAATGATAACGTGTGTTCCTTTTTGTCTACAACAAATTTGAACTTTCGAACCCTTGAATGCATTGCATAAACACATATCATGCATCATGTGCATAACAGGTACTCTTATTTTCAGGTTGCTTAATATTCTTCGCTGTTTATTTCAGCATCATGAATCCTGAATCATCTACTGAGCAGTCCATCAAGGCCCTTCAGGCTCAGAACGCCCAGTTCCAAGAGCTGATCATGAGTTTGGCCCAAGGTCAGGAGGAATTGAAGGCTCTGCTGGTCAAGAAGAAGAAGAAGAGAACTGTATTGTTCAACACTGGCCGGAGGTTTGGTAACACACTGCAGAATGAGGTTGATCAAGCTGGTTCTTCTGTAGGGAAAGGCAGTCCCCAGGGGGGAAGGGTTCCTAGTCCGGTGGTCTCTGACAACGAGACTGATTTCAATGAGGAGCAGTATCCTCCAGCTGAAGACAAGTACAAGCAGTTAGAGGATCGTCTGAATGCCATGGAAATTCAACAAGTGCCTGGTTTGGATTTCGGAGACTTGGGTTTATCTTCTGGTGTGGTGATCCCACACAAGTTCAAAGCACCATCTTTCGCAAAGTATGACGGGGCGTCCTGCCCTAAGCTATATCTCAGATCTTATGTGCGGAAGATTCAGCCGTATATTGTGGACAAGAACTTATGGATCCATTTCTTCCAGGAGAGTCTTTCAGGGACTCATCTCGAATGGTTCTATCAGCTGGATGCAACCAAGGTTCGTAACTGGGAGGACTTGGCTACTGCTTTTTACAAGCAGTATCAGTATAATGCCGACCTCGCTCCTACACGTACCCAACTCCAGGGTATGTCGCTAGGATCGGGAGAAGGTTTTAAAGAGTATGCGCAGAAGTGGAGGGACCTGGCTGGCAGGGTGAAGCCACCATTAACCGACCGTGAGCTAGTAGACATGTTCTTGGGGACCTTATCCGGGTCGTTCTTCAATCATCTCATTGGCAATTCGTCTGCAGGGTTTACAGACCTCATTCTGACTGGGGAAAGGATAGAAGCTGGGATGAAATCAGGGAAGATACAGAAAGGTGCGTCCTCAATTTCTGAGAAAAAGCCTTTCAAGAAGGAAGCCAGTGCTGTGTATGGGCCTAGGAGGCAAAATAAACCAGAACGCCGCCAAGCCGTCAACGCGGTGGTAATTGCTAAGCCTGCTGCCACTCCTCGGCAACTTAACCAACCAAGGGGTGAGAGACCCAGAAGAGAATATACTCGGCTTAGTCACAGATCTTGCCGCAACTGCTATCGACCAACTTGGTAACCGTCAGAGAGGCACCGAAGGTGGTAAATACAACCTCTCCGAAGTACAATCCAAACGCCCGCTGTGCCTATCACTCTGATAGCCCGGGGCATTCTACTGATGACTGTTGGGCCCTGAAGAATAAGGTGCAGGACCTTATCGATGCCAAGGAAATACAGTTTGAGGCACCTGAGAGGCCCAACGTTGTGACTGCTCCTATGCCCCAACATGGAGTAAATGCTATTAAGGAAGACTTGTATGCAGTTTTTGTGGATGATGTTGCTACCCCTTTATTGACTGTCAAGAGGAACCTGCTGCTGGCCGGTTTATTTCCGGGTTGTAGTAAGGGTTGCCTTCTGTGTGCTGTTTTTCCTACTAGTTGTCTGTTGCTGAAATCAGGCATCCAAAGCCTGATGGATAGCAAAGAGATTTTGTTCAAGAAGACCGCTGCTCCTATTGTTCCTACCGAAGAAGTATCTGTTGTCACCATCTTCAATAATCCTACCAAGGCTCCCCCGAGGAAGCCAGTCAAAATCATGTTTGTTGCACCTATTATCATTACTGTTCCGGGGCCCCTCCCCTATGAATCTGACAAGGCTGTCCCATGGCACTATGGGGCAGATGTGTATGTACTTGGAGTGAAGCAGGAGTTCAACACCAGTATCGGTATCAGTAACATCACTGGTCCCGCCAAAGTTACTCGCAGTGGCAGGCTCTTCTCGCCTGACATTGCGCCACCAGTTATCCGAAGACCTCTTATCATAACGCCTACAAGTGCGCCTGTTCCCCCTCTTGATCAAGTTTCTACCCCTACTGCCGAGTCATCTGACACTCGGGGCAAAGGGATTGCTGATGTGCCTGCCTGGATGGAGGCACCAAAGACTGTTAATGTTGAAGCCTCCCAGCAAGAGATGGAGGAAATCCTCAAGATTATTAAGAAGAGCGACTTTAACGTCGTTGAGCAGCTGGGGCATACCCCCTCCAAGATCTCTATGCTATCGCTGCTGTTATGCTCAGAGGCCCATGCCAAGGCCTTGATTTCATTTCTGAAGACGGCTCATGTGCCACAAGAGACATCTGCGGACCAATTTACTGACTGTGTGGCCAACTTGACCGCTGATAATGGTTTGGGTTTCTCAGATGCTGATCTGACCGCCAAAGGAAGGAATCACAATGATGCCCTGCATGTCTCCATTGAATGCATGGGCACTACTCTCGCACACGTGTTGGTGGACACCGGTTCTTCGCTGAATGTATTGCCCAAGAAGGCCTTGGACAGGTTGGATTGTGAGGGCCTGGAGCTGAAGCCTAGCAACATCATTGTCCGAGCCTTTGACGGGTCGAAGAGGATGGTACATGGTGAAGTGGATATTCCGATTTGTGTTGGTTCCCAAGTCTTTGATACAACGTTCTATGTGATGGACATCCGTCCATCTTATTCCTGTTTGCTGGGTCGACCTTGGACTCACAAGGCTGGGGCTGTGACCTCCACTCTACACCAGAAGCTCAAATACCCTGTCAGAGGGAAGATTGTCACAGTGCAGGGGGAGGAAGAGTACATGGTTAGTCATCTGAACTCGTTCCGGTATATAGAGATGGACGGGGAGTTTATTGAAACCCCCTTTCAACATTTTGAAGAGGTACCTCCAACATTGGCGTCACCAGAAACAGTAATTGAAGAAGACTTTCCTTTGAAGATGGCTTCCTTGAAGGACGCCCGAGCTGTAATTGAGAAAGGTGAATGTGCTAACTGGGGCAGGCTCCCTGATTTTACTCCTAATACTGACAAGTTTGGGCTGGGTTTCACTGCAGAGGCTCAGAGGGCTGTACGCAAGGCAAGGATCAGAAGACCTCCCATGTTCATCACCAACCCGGGGGTGAATGCTATTGAAGGCGAGGCAGAGGAATCAGAGTTTGATAGCTGGATCTACCCGACGACCGATGGTGGACTGAATAATTGGACTGCAAAAGACTACATACCTGTTACTTTTGTTATGCAGTAATGAATTCCTTTGTTTTTATTTGTAATGAACAATAAATTGAAACTTTATGGCCCGGTGTCTTACCCGGGGCACCGTGGCTTCATTTGTGAGGGCTTATTAACTGTCATTTCCATATATCATGAATAAATACATTGGACGTTTTCGCATTTCAAATCTTGTGCTCCCTTTCTTTCTTTCTTTATATATTGCAAAACAGCTGTATTTACACACACTCACTCATACAGGTTTCAATCCACTCTGGATCTCACTGGTAACGACTCTGCTACTGCCAGTTTTGACTTCGAAAATCCGATCAACTTATCCGAAGACGAAGGTGAAGATGATTGTGAAGTGCCTGGAGAGCTCGCAAGACTGCTACTCCAGGAAGAGAGGGCCATTCAGCCACATGAAGAGCCAGTGGAAACGGTAAATCTGGGTACTGAGACAAACAAAAAGGAAGTCAAGATTGGTGCCAACCTGGAGCTCAGTGTGAAACAACGGTTGATTCAGATGCTGCATGATTACGTGGAAATCTTTGCCTGGTCTTACGAAGACATGCCTGGGTTGGATACCGACATTGTGGTTCATCACCTGCCTACCAAGGAAGACTGCCCTCCGGTTAAACAGAAGGTTCGCCGTATGCGCCCAGAGATGTCCGAGAAAATCAAAGCTGAGGTTATGAAGCAATTCGACGCCGGTTTTCTTGCAGTGACTTCTTACCCTCAGTGGGTTGCCAGCGTGGTTCCAGTGCCAAAGAAAGATGGTAAGGTCCGAATGTGTGTTGATTACAGGGATTTGAACAGGGCGAGCCCTAAGGATGACTTCCCTCTGCCTCACATTGACGTTCTGGTTGACAATACTGCTCAGCACAAGGTGTTCTCCTTCATGGACGGTTTCTCCGGATATAATCAAATCAAGATGGCTCCTGAAGATATGGAAAAGACTACCTTTGTTACTCAGTGGGGCACCTTCTGCTACAAGGTCGTGCCTTTTGGGTTGAAAAATGTTGGGGCAACCTACCAACGTGCCATGGTTGCTTTATTTCATGACATGATCCATCATGAGATTGAAGTATATGTCGATGATATGATTGCAAGGTCCCAAACTGAGGAGGAACACCTTGACCATCTACAGAAGCTGTTTGACCGTCTGAAGTTGTACAAGCTGAGGTTGAACCCGAACAAGTGCACATTCGGGGTAAGATCTGGAAAGCTGCTAGGCTTCGTCGTAAGTGACAAAGGTATTCAAGTGGACCCTGCCAAGGTTAAAGCCATACAAGAGATTCCAGTTCCCAAGACAGAGAAAGAAGTCAGAGGCTTTCTAGGACGTCTGAATTACATTGCCCAATTCATCTCACATTTAACTGCTACCTGTGAACCAATCTTCAAGCTACTGAAGAAAGATCAAGTAGTATGTTGGAACGATGAATGTCAGGCCGCTTTTGACAGAATCAAAGAGTACCTCCAAGAACCACCCATCCTTATGCCACCGGTTGAAGGGAGACCTCTAATACTATACCTGACAGTACTTGACAGCTCAATGGGGTGTGTGCTGGGGCAGCATGACGAGTCTGGCCGAAAAGAGCATGCCATTTATTACCTTAGCAAAAAGTTTACCGACTGTGAGACCCGATACTCACTTCTCGAGAAGACTTGATGCGTTTTGGTATGGGCTGCTCGCCGGCTGAGACAGTATATGTTGACTCACACTACTCTGCTGATTTCAAAAATGGATCCAATAAAGTACATATTCGAAAAGCCTGCTCTGTTTGGGAGAATAGAAAGATGGCAAATGATCTTGACGGAATACGACATCCAGTACACGACTCAGAAAGCTATCAAAGGAAGTGTATTGGCAGACCACTTGGCACACCAGGCAGTAGATGACTACCAGTCAATGAACTTCGAGTTTCCAAACGAGAGCATCATGGTAGTAACTGATTGTGAAGTACCTGGACCGGATGAAGGACCTGAGGAAGGATCCCGATGGTCTATGCACTTTGACGGAGCCTCCAACGCTTTGGGTAACGGTATCGGCGTTGTGATCATATCCCCTCAAGGCACTCATACTCCACTTACTGCCCGGCTATGTTTCAACTGCACCAACAACATGGCGGAGTATGAGGCGTGTATCATGGGTCTTCAAGCTGAGATTGACTTAAGGATCAAGTTTCTGAGTGTCTTCGGAGGTTCCGCTCTCGTGATCAATCAGATCAAAGGCGAGTGGGATACGAAACATCCGAATCTTATTCCTTACAGAGAATGTGTGTTGACATTGATCCCCCATTTCACAGAGATAACTTTTGAACATTTCCCAAGAGAGGAGAATCAGTTGGCGGACGCGTTGGCTACGATGTCTTCTATGTTCAAAGTCAAGTGGGACAATGAGGCTCCCCGGATCATTATCTGGAAACTGGACGAACCTGCATACTGTTGTGATCTTGAGACTGAGGTAGTAACTGAAAAACCCTGGTATCATGAGGTGAAAAGGTACTTAGAAGCTCAAGAATACCCTGAAAGTGCATCCATCAATGATAAAAAGTTTCTGAGAAGGTTCGCAGCAAAGTTCTTCCTCAGCAACGGCATCCTGTACAAGCGAAACCATGATTCAACCTTACTGCGTTGTGTGGATAAGACTGAAGCAGAAATAATCATGGCAGAGCTGCATGAAGGTACCTTCGGAACACATTCCAGTGGACACACCATGGCAAAGAAAATCCTTCGGGCAGGATATTTCTGGTCCACAATGGAAGCCGACTGTTACCAACATTCTCGGACATGTCATAAGTGCCAGATATATGCAGATAAGGTGCACGTTCCTCCAGTTCCTCTGAATGTCTTGACAGCACCTTGGCCTTTTGCAATGTGGGGCATTGATATGATCGGCGAGATTAAACCTACGGCATCCAACGGGCATCGCTTCATCCTAGTAGCGATTGATTACTTCACAAAGTGGGTTGAAGCAGCTTCCTACGCCACTGTAACCAAGAATGTCGTGGCACAGTTCATTCGACACAATCTGATCTATCGATACGGTGTCCCGAAAAGGATCATTACGGACAATGGTACCAATCTTAATAACAAGATGATCACTGAGCTCTGCGAGCAATTCAAGATACAGCACCATAACTCTTATCCTTACCGGCCGAAGATGAATGGGGCTGTCGAAGCAGCTAATAAGAATATCAAGAAGATTGTGCAGAAGATGACAATGACCTATAAAGATTGTCACGAGATGTTACTGTTTGCTCTTCACGGGTACCGTACCTCAGCAAGAACGTCAACCGAGGCAACCCCCTTTTCCTTGGTCTATGGCATAGAGGCAGTCTTGCCGATTGAAGTCCAGATACCCTCTCTCCGGATAATGAAAGACGCAGGCTTGAGCGAAGATGAATGGATCCAGACTCGACTTGATCAATTAAACCTAATTGACGAAAAGAGACTCACTGCTATTTGTCATGGTCAAACGTACCAAAAACGGATGATCAGGGCATTTAACAAGAAAGTCAGACCACAAGAGTATCAAGTTGGGGACCTGGTAATCAAACGCGTCATTCTTCCTCAAAGTGATCCCAGGGGAAAATGGACCCCTACATACGAAGGGCCATTTGTGGTTAAGCATGTCTTCTCAGGAGGAGCCATGATTCTAACCACCATGGATGGTGACGACCTTCCTCACCCCGCCAATGCAGACATAGTAAAAAGATACTACGCATGATAAAAGACCCGCTAGGTTGACATACCTAGGAAAAAATTAGGGCTTCCCGGCGAACCAAAAGGGTTCGGGAAAAATGAGGGATGAAATAAAAAAATCTGTACACCCGGCAAGTCGAAAACCTGAAAAGGCGGCTTGGGCAAAAATGGGTATCCCGGTGGACTGAAAACCCGAAAGGGCGGTCCAGGCAAAAGTTAGGGATTAAAGCGTAATACTATGTCTCCTTGGATCACCTTGCATCCAGGATCTGGTATCGACATCAGGTTCAGACGGCATCGATCAATCAGCTTCATCTTCAACTAAGCAGCCAAGTGATGAGACGCTCGAAGATATAAAGGCGATAGCAGAGTTGAAACCCAGTGGGATTATTCTTTTCACACAGCTGTTTTGTTTTCTTTGTACAAACTGTATAAACTCTGTCTGTTCGGCGGCGTTCTCTTACTAGGACGTCAGCCTCTTGTACATAAACGCCTATTTACAGGCAAATTCAAAAAATCAATACAAATTCACTTTTCAGATCAATTGCCAATTGTTTTCCTTTTTCTGTTTTGTTTTGCGAAGAACGTCCAATGTTCAATGGTGATATATGCATTTGACACTAATTGCTAACTCATAAATATTTGCATGTGAAACAAAGGATTAATTACAGGTAACATCAGAAACAGGGGCAATAATGAGTGGTCTAAGCGATCTAATTGCTCTGTCCACCAAAGTACCACGATAGGTTCTGCTGAAGAACATAACCAAGTTACTTCCATTCCCCAGTGAAGTCGCCAAGAATCATCCATACTCTCCCCAAGCAGAGTTGGTCTCCAATCAGCCCCGAAAATGCATAGTATCTCCAACAAGTCAGTGATGCTCTCCCCAAGCAAAATAGTCTACTGTCAGCCTTAAGGAAGTTGGATATCCCCAGAAAATCTCAATATTCCCCAGCGAGCGGAGTATACAAATGTTCCTAAGCAAGCGTCCCCGGCAGTCTTGATCTAAGATTGTTCCCCGGCAGAATACCAGACACCCCAGTGGAGCCATTCCCCAGTACAGTTCAAAAGTTTCCCCAGGAGAGTTGGATCAATATCCCCAGTAGATCCTGGAAGCTTATCCCCAGTAGATTCTGGAAGCTTATCCCCAGTAGATTCTGGAAGCTTATTCCTGCAGAGTACGAACGCATCTCCCCGGCTTTATTCAAAGTTATTCCCCACCAAGGCTTGTAACTGGGTTATCCTCAGCTAATTACCACGGAAAGATCGTCCTCGACGAAGTTCTTCCCATCCCCCAGCGGAGTTCATCAACTCCCCAACATAACTTATCAATGGAATCCCCAGCGGAGTTCTCATCAAAATCTCAGCGAAGTATCTCTTCCCACAGAGTAATTCCCCGCAGAGTAATCTATTCGCCAAGTTTATTCCCCAACGGAGTCATCTTCTCCTACCGGTTTATTCTTGCAACCATCATCCCCAGCGGAAACTAAAAGCTCTACTCTTCCACAGCAGCCCAGGATTCAACTGCCCGGCACCCGTCAAGGATTTACTTTCCTGGACAAAACAACACATACATTCATCACATATTTATACATTATAGCATGCATACACGCATCATGAACCTACAATCCCACTTATTCTGAGAACATCACGCATGTCATACATCATGACATCACATACAACTAACGTTTTGTCTTTTCAGGACAAAAGATCAGTACAAAGATGATTACTATCAACTGTCGTGATTTCAGATCCGATTCCTGTATCCAGCCAGGGTGTATCTGTTGGCGACTATTTCCGGACTCGATTCCTGTAACCAGCCAGGGTATGTTTGAAGAGTTTGAGGATCCAATTCCTGTATTCGGCCAGGGTGTATCTGTTGATGACTATTTCCGGACTCGATTCCTATAACCAGCCAGGGTACGTCTGAAGAGTTTGAGGATCTGATTCCTGTATCCAGCCAGGGTGTATCTGTTGACGACTATTTCCGGACTCGATTCATGTAACCAGCCAGGGTACGTCTGAAGAGTTTGAGGATCCGATTCCTGTATCTTGCCAGGGTGTATCTGTTGATGACTATTTCCGGACTCGATTCCTGTAACCAACCAGGGTACGTCTGAAGAGTTCGAAGATCCGATTCCTGTATCTTGCCAGGGTGTATCTGTTGATGACTATATTCCAGACTCGATTCCTGTATCCTGCTAGGGCACGTCTGAAGAGTTCAAAGATTCGATTCCTGTATCTTGCCAGGGGGTATCTGTTGACGACTATATTCCAGACTCGATTCCTCTAACCAGCCAGGGTACGTCTGAAGGGTTCGAAGATCTGATTCCTGTATCCATCCAGGGTGTATCTGTTGACGATTATTTCCGGACTCGATTCCTGTAACAAGCCAGGGTACGTCTGAAGATTTTGAGGATCTGATTCCTGTATCTTGCCAGGGTGTATCTGTTGACGACTATTTCCGGACTCGATTCTTGTAACCAGCCAGGGTACGTCTGAAGAGTTCGAAGATCCGATTCTTGTATCTTGCCAGGGTGTATCTGTTGACGACTATATTCCAGACTCGATTCTTGTATCCTGCCAGGGCACGTCTGAAGAGTTCGAAGATCCGATTCCTGTATCTTGCCAGGGGGTATCTGTTGACAACTATATTCCAGACTCGATTCTTGTAACCAGCCAGGGTACGTCTGAAGAGTTTGAGGATCCGATTCCTGTATCCAGCCAGGGTGTATCTGTTGACGACTATTTCCGGACTCGATTCGTGTAACCAGCCAGGGTACGTCTGAAGAGTTTGAGGATCCGATTCCTGTATCTTGCCAGGGTGTATCTGCTGACGACTATTTCCAGACTCGATTCCTGTAACCAACCAGGGTACGTCTGAAGAGTTCGAAGATCCGATTCCTGTATCTTGCCAGGGTGTATCTGTTGACGACTATATTCCAGACTCGATTCCTGTATCCTGCCAGGGCACGTCTGAAGAGTTCGAAGATATGATTCCTGTATCTTGCCAGGGGGTATCTGTTGACGACTATATTCCAGACTCGATTCCTGTAACCAGCCAGGGTACGTCTGAAGGGCTCGATGATCTGATTCTTGTATCCAGCCAGGGTGTATCTGTTGACGACTATTTCCGGACTCGATTCCTGTAACCAACCAGGGTACGTCTGAAGAGTTTCAGGATCTGATTCCTGTATCTTGCCAGGGTGTATCTGTTGACGACTATTTCCGGACTCGATTCTTGTAACCAGCCAGGGTACGTCTGAAGAGTTCGAAGATCCGATTCTTGTATCTTGCCAGGGTGTATCTGTTGACGACTATATTCCAGACTCGATTCTTGTATCCTGCCAGGGCACGTCTGAAGAGTTCGAAGATCCGATTCCTGTATCTTGCCAGGGGGTATATGTTGACAACTATATTCCAGACTCGATTCTTGTAACCAGCCAGGGTACGTCTGAAGAGTTTGAGGATCCGATTCCTGTATCCAGCCAGGGTGTATCTGTTGACGACTATTTCCGGACTCGATTCCTGTAACCAGCCAGGGTACGTCTGAAGAGTTTGAGGATCCGATTCCTGTATCTTGCCAGGGTGTATCTGTTGATGACTATATTCCAGACTCGATTCTTGTATCCTGCCAGGGCACGTTTGAAGAGTTCGAAGATCCGATTCCTGTATCTTGCCAGGGGGTATCTGTTGACGACTATATTCCAGACTCGATTCCTTTAACCAGCCAGGGTACGTCTGAAGAGTTTGAGGATCTGATTCCTGTATCCAGCCAGGGTGTATCTGTTGACGACTATTTCCGGACTCGATTCCTATAACCAGCCAGGGTACGTCTAAAGAGTTTGAGGATCCGATTCCTGTATCTTGCCAGGGTGTATCTGTTGACGACTATTTCCGGACTCGATTCCTGTAACCAGCCAGGGTACGTCTGAAGGGTTCGAAGATCCGATTCTTGTATCTTGCCAGGGTGTATCTGTTGACGACTATATTCCAGACTCGATTCCTGTATCCTGCCAGGGCACGTCTGAAGAGTTCGAAGATCCGATTCCTGTATCTTGCCAGGGGGTATCTGTTGACGACTATATTCCAGAATCGATTCCTGTATCCTGCCAGGGCACGTCTGAAGAGTTCGAAGATCCAATTCCTGCATCCTGCCAGGGTGTATCTGTTGACGACTATGCTCCGGACTCGATTCCTGTATCTTGCCAGGGCACGTCTGAAGAGTTTAAAGATTCGATTCCTGTATCCAGCCAGGGCACATCTACATAAAGAGTTTGAAGATCAACTCCTGTAACAGGCCAGGTAATTATTTTCTTTCTCAGGTACGCAAGTTCTCGCTAAGGAATCTCTTACGCAATCAACACCTAGATGGCATCTGTAAGCCCATCCACATACCAAAAGTCTCCAAATGGCATCTATAAGCCCATTCCCGACAAGGTACTGTCACACTTTCAGATGGCATCTATAAGCCCATCCCTCTATTCATCCGTCTCCAAATGGCATCTGTAAGCCCATTCCCGTCATCACATTGCTGATACGCAACTATGTGAGTGCAAATTTCTGGCCACTCTAGTGTTCAATCATCTTCCACCTTCAGATTACGAAAGGCACGCCAACCAATCTACATCCTCAGGTCTAAGAAGATTGAACAGGGGCAACTGTTGTACCCCAAAATTTGCCCTCCCATATTCTTCAAGATTTGCCAAGATCAATCTCCAGATGATTCAAAATCCCTCAAAGGTTGCACAGTCCAATTGCCTCCTAACAACAGTCAAAATTAGGGTTTTGGTTCTTGCAAAGAAATTGAGGTTTCCAAGGGTCCAATCAAGTCCTACATGCCTATATACATTGTCAAGCAACCATATGTCAAGTTTCAAGACTCACAGCATCAAATTGCACAATCAAAAACCCTAATTGCTCCACAGTCAACTACAGGGGCAAAATGGTCATTTGACAGTCAAAAGTCAAAATTTTGGGTCAACATATCATTTTGAAGCCACAATCATCATTTGATCAATTCTTGATCATGATTCTCAAAACATGGCTAAAAAAGTCTCAAGATGCAAAAGTTTCTATTTTTGGACAGTTGAAAAAGTCAACTGCAAATTGACCAAGGCATAACTTCTTCATGGTTTATCAGAAAAATTCCATCCAAAGCTCATTTTGAAGGGGATGACATTTCCTACAACTCATCTTCACACTTCAAGTCCAAGAAATGCTCTCACAAAAAGTTATCAATTTCAACATTATAGGTCATTTTCAAAAGTCAACAAAAAGGCACTTTAAGTCAAAGACCATAACTTGAGATTGGTAAATCACAATGACATGGGACCAAAGGCATTGGTTAGAGGACTTCAAGACCTTTCCAAAATGTCCAAGAACATGATCATAGCTTTAAAATTGAGCAAGATATGCCTTGGAGAAGTTGGGAAATTTTTGGGAACTTTGAAAAGTCAACTTTGCCTAAAACACTTCAAAATTGCTAATGGGCCTCAATTTCTTTCTTGAATCATTACCCAAAGCTTATGCACGACCCATTGAGCTAAAAATGATTTATTTTCTTATTTTTAATTAATTAATTGAATTTTTAATCTTATTAATTCATTTAATTAGATTTAATTATGAGAAAAATATCAAATAATGCTCTTCAAATCTTTTTGTGCAGCAAATATTCTCATTATAGGCTAAAGATTTCGTGCACCAATCAACAAGACAAGATCATCCATATTTGGCAAGATTTGCATGGAAAAAAGATTGGAAAAGATATGAAAAAAAATCAAATATTGAAATCATCAATTCATGGATCTTTGGGCTTGTTTTTGACCTAGAATGCTTCATATACATATGCACAAGGAAATCTAATTCAAGAGGACATGAAAAAGCTGCTAAAGCAATAGAACAAAGTTACAAATTTTCATAAAAAACTCAAAAACTGTTTTCTAATTTACAGTCCAATTCAGGGAAGATTGTTGATTCCAAACCCCTGTTGAGACTTCTTTGAACGTGTTGCAACCATTTTCCAGTCCCCATACTCAAAGAAACGGTAAAATATGGTTATGGTTTGAACGAATATGTTGATAATCGAAACATGATTTCCATGCATTATTCATATGTTTTATTCATTGATTTACACTAATGTTAACCTTCTGAAGCGATTGGTACAACTTAATTTTGATAATATTGCCTAAATCAGAATCCACCATTGATGAAACCTAGGGTTTCAGAGCTTCAAAATTGGGGGTTCCCATATATGGTAAAATTAGACCACCAAACCTGTATGGACCTACTCGTGGCAACAAGACGAATCGTTTGAGATACTCGCGCCTAATTTATATAACCCATGGGCGTAATCGCTATTTTTACAGGTCTCAGTTTGTGGGGGTTTAAAACCCCCGCTATTTGTTTTCTATTTTACAGGAAGAATGAAGACGAAGCATGCGTGGCAAGGCGTGACTGGAGCATTTGAATTTCAGCGCGTTTTTTTTGTTTTATATCATTAACTTTTGTTTTTCATTATAATATATGTTTTCCATTATATAGACAAACGCGCTAAGTGGCTCGGTTGGTGGAGGAGAGGTATTGCAAGCATTGGGACCTGGGTTCGATTCCCAGGTCCACCCACTTAATTCTTAATTTTTGTTTCAATGTATTCACATGCAGCACATCCTCAAGGGTTCACCATACGTCCTCATGCATTGGCTAGCTAGATGGCCCTGATCCTCAATCCAAAGGCTGCAGGAGGAGGTCTATCATGTACCCCAGTCAACCATGCGCACTCAAGCTGGAAAGGTCAAACAGGCTTTGTGTTCATGGGCCAAATTTGCTTCAAACAAACCTCCTTTCGGGCCTGATACCCCCTGGTTTGCATCTTTTAATTTTATTTTTCTCTTTTAATTATAATCCTTTTTAATTCTTTTTAAATGTTTTATCAATTCACAAATAATTAATTTTCATAATATAAAAATCAAAAACTAAAAAATGTTTTTTTTAATTAATATTTAATTTCACCATTTGAATATTTTTGTAAATAAATGTTAAGTAATTAATTTAGTTAAATTAGGTTTCAATTTTAACACTTTTTCTTAATAAATAAATAAATATGTAGAAATTAGGTTTTTGACATTTTTATCTTTTTCTTAATTAATTACTTGCCTCATTATTTATTATTATTATTAAATATTTTTGTAAATAAATATGTAAATTAACTAATTAGTGTAAATTAGGTTAACTTGTATATTTTTTTCATTAATAATTAAAAATAATTTAGAACTAGGGTTTCACTAACTTTAATTTTAATTCTTTTCCTTATTTTCATAAATACCAAAAACATAAAAAACATTTTTTATTAAATAATTAATCAAGTCTTAATTTCATTTAATTTCAAGCAAAGGGTCAAAACCCTCAGACGTTCAATTTTAATTTCTATTTCGCGCATTTATTTTCTTTTGAATATTATGTAATTGCTCAAGGATTGTAATAGTAATTAGGTTTACCGCATTCTTTTATATTCCGCATTTTTATCAAAAACGGGTCTTTGTAATTTGGCGATGTATAGACCCGCGCCTTGTAATAACGTAGCTTTTATCTTTCCGCATTTAAATTTCCGCACTCTTAAATTCTAACTTTGTATGAAATAATGTATGCTAATTAAAAACAAGCGTAGCTCACGATGCCATGATCAAAGATAAACTTAACATGAAAACAACACACAAATACACACACCACTTCTAGGGTACGCCTCACCTGTTGCCTTCGAAACATGGTCGTCGAGTATAGGACGTTTTAGTAATTCCTTATGTCCATGATCCAGTTGCCTCGAAACGGTTGCCTCGGATTAAAAAAGGGTCAAGGACATAAGGGTAACTTCTAAGGTGTCCTACTGTTGCTCTGGTGACCACACTGTCCCTAAACTCGAATTGACCCGAACACCTCAAACGGTGGTGCTACCTACCTCTCAATGGTGGGATGGTACTACCTTAAGGACTTTTACACAGCCTAATTCCTTAGGGTAGGTAGATGACTCGTAGATACTTGCTCTATTCAAAAACAAATCAAAACTCTTTTCACACTGACACTTTCAAAAAGCTTTCAAAACAAATTTTCAAACACTCTTGAGGGCAGATACAAGAGTTATTCAAAAAACTTTCAAAGAAACTTTTTCAAACCCACTCACAATTGAAAAGCAAACATTTTGAAAACACAATGAGCAAGTATCTAAGAGCCCATGGATAACCATGGATAGAAAGGGTGCTAACACCTTCCCTTTCTATAAATCTACCTCCCGAACCGAGAAATATTCTCGAAAAGGAATTTTGCTGTGCTTTTGTCCTTTCCTTGTTGGAGAAAATAAAAGATGGTGGTGACTCTTGCTTCCGCGACATTTCACGAAACCAGCGTTAAACAGTCAGTTCTAAATCCACTGATCACACATACGCCCTTGCCAACTGCGCTACATGGATTAATTGATAATATAATAGCCATAATAAGTAATATATAAAACAAAATGGGTAACTAAATAAAACAATAAAAAGCGCGATTCAAACAAGTCAATGGTGTTGTGCCAGCTCATCATCTTCCTCCCTGTCCGTCATCTTAGGTATGAGACTTATACCTACGGACTGAACTCCATAGCCATAGCCCGACAAGCTTCAAGAATTCACAGCAAGCATGATAAATTAATTGTGAGTACATAGATCAATTCGTCTTGATCTCACGAGCATCATGGTACCCTTTTCTTGGGCCAATTTAACCTGTATAGAAAAACCCTAAAACGGCAAGGTAAACCCAAACAATGGCACGTGGCGAAGCAGTTATCAAAATGCAAAACTACTTAAACCAAAACATTACAAATGATGATACCAATGTAGTGATATGCTTAAAAGTGATTAATCATGCGTAATTAAGCAAAGTCAAATTCAAAAGAATTTCCAAACAGTGAGAGGCATGGACGCTGATTCAAGGCGTCTCAAGACGTGCAAGTGGTCGTATTAGCTTCAGGAGATGTCCAGGAAGGGGTTTGTGACTTTGAATTGCTTTGAATCGTCCTCTAGGTTAGAAATCTGATCCACACTTTTTGTCAAATTTTTCAATTTTGTTTGATGCTTTCCACAACTGTAATCCTTCTCCTTTTGGCTTGGGTATGTTCTATATATGTAGTAGAACTGATTAGGTTAACAAAAACAAATTAAATCTTTGTGAATCATGGAAATTGGATTTGATTTTGCTCTTGTATTATATCTTTCCAAAACAAGCATAATCATGCCAATTTTGCTTCAATCATCCCTTGCACAATTTGATATGATATGCCAGCCTAATTGGATTTGATTCCTACAAAAAATCAGATCAAAATTTAATCTTTTATATTTTTTGCAATTTATTTGATTTAATCTAACTTTTAATTAATAAAAATCAAAATTAAAATAAAATAAATAAATAAGAAAATAATATATGGAGGCTGACTTGGGTCGTGGACCATGTCACAAACAAGATACAATCATGAAAAGCTAGGCCCATTTGACAAAAAATGCACTTTTGAGCACATTTGACTTTTGGCAATTTTGCAAAAATGGTCAACTTTGACAAGACATATCTCCTCCAATTTTAACCCTAGAGAGGTGTTCTTGAACTTTTTAGAAATCTTAGGATGTCTCCTAAACAACCCTTTTTGTTTCATCTCAATTGGATCTTCCATGTTCATGTAAGAAGTTATGACCCAAAAGGTGTTTTTGCCGACTTTTCAAAAGGACCTATAATGTAGAAATTCATATATTTTGATGAGTGCATATTTTGAACTTGGGAGCTGAAGATGAGTTGTAGGGAATTGTATCCTATTTAAAATGAGCCTTGGATGGAAAATTTCTGATTAAGTATGAAGAAGTTATGTCTGGTCAAAGTTTGGTTGACTTTTCCTAAAAACCCCTAATTTAGCAACTTTTGGGTTTTGATGAATTTAGGGCATTCCTTGAGGAATCATGATCAAACCTTGATCAAATGATGTATATCTCTTCAAAATGTTGATGTTGACCAAAAATCTTGAAGTTTGATTGTATGTGGGCCACAATTGACGTTTCACCTACTATAGATAATTTTCAGGCATCTGGGCAATTGACTGAGCAAACTTCTTGTGCAAGGCATGAAACTTGACATGGATGATATTGAGAACATATTGGGACCATAGAAAGAATTTGGGACCCTTTTACTTCAACCATCTTGATGAGGAGTGAAACCCTAGTTTGAAGCTTGTTGCCTTAGGAGGAGGATTTGTCTAGTCAATCCTTAGTCATCCTTGAGCAATTGAGGACCTCTAGAGGCATGTCTTGAGTGAAATGAGAGGGATAATTTTGGGGTACAACAATACCATACTTCACCAATTTTTGTACTTCATCTTTCAAATTATAGCAATTCTTAACATTGTGCCCTGATGCTCCCTGATGAAAAGCACATGTTTGGTCTGCTTTGTAATACCAATGCAATGGTGATGGTACAACGGGAGGTGGTGTGGTCTGAACCAACTTCTTCTGAATTAACACCGGGAGTAATTTTGTATAACTCATAGGGATAGGATAATAACTTTCCCTTCTCTGATTATACCCTTCATTCCCCTGATGGGATGGTCTCTGATAAGCAACGGTGGTTGGAGCTACACCAACAACTGGAGTAACTGAGGCAACTTGTTGATGACGCTAATAATTTCTTCTAAGAGGATTAACCCCCCTATATTGCATAACAACATTTGTATCTCCTTCCTTCTTTTTGGAAAACCCATAGGATGACTTCTTCGTACTTCTGGAACTTTCACTTTTTATTAAACGACCCTCTCTTACAGCCTCTTCCAAATGGATACATATGCCCACCATTTCAGTAAAGTCACTTGACGCACTCGCTACCATCCTCTCGTAATAGAAAGCACCCAGAGTCTTTAGGAAAATCATAGTCATCCCTTCTCTTCCATGGGAGGAATCACTTGGGTGGCTACCTAACGCCATCTGTAACACCCCAATTCTATCCGACAATTATATATGCAAATCAGAGTCATAAAATTTGTGCAACTGAATCAGGATGCCACAAATTCAACTTTAAAAACACATTGCATTCAACATGGATACATAACACTTTAAAAATTCGGATGAACTATCAGCATAATAATTTAATCTCTTAATTCAACAACTTGAACATCTACGCATCGGAATCATAATAACATCTTTGTCCAACAACTTCAAAAAATTGCATACTTAGCAACAAACAAATTAAAGTTCAACAACTGAAATAATCAATAACTAAAAGCAACAAGCGTTCATCCCCCCGAGTGTTACTTATTAGAGCAATGACACCGACTCAAACTACTAAAGGTAAACCACCTTCACTCTAGATTACCTGCACGTTACCAACATAAGGGTAACATTCAAACAGAAGAGGTGAAATATCTAACAATATAATAAAACATGTGATAAATAATATATTAAATTACATTACATAACATCACCACTTCTCATCTTATAAACAACAATAATTGCAACAGAATACCAACAATATACATATTCACCGCATCAATACATAACTTCTTCATGAAATCATATAATGTGACTCAATACTATGCAAATGCATGTGGTACCAGTAGAGAAGAACTCCCATCTCAAATAATTAATTACCAATAAATAGAGGCATCAACAAGGAATAAGCCTTCATCTTAATATTCGCCAATACATGACATCTTAACGAGCATCAGCTTTATCTTGATATGCAATGTATGTGACACAATCATGAATGTAGTAACAACAACCACAATTAACAACATCTCAACACCACATCATCGTTGGCCAGAAGCCTACAACTTAATATCTTCCAATTATTAGAGGCATCTCAATATCATTCATCAACATCATTCATCAACATAATTCATCGCATAATTTATCAACATAATTTCATCAACGTAATTCATCAACATAATTTTATAACAACTCAGCCACAACAACAATACAACGATAGATCGACAATCCCTCGATGTTGGCCATAGGCCTACAACATGATAGTTCCTATAATTAATTAATCATCTAAGTCTTACCTCTAGTTAACAAACCTCTACATATTATTAATTCTGTAATACTACATCATAATCATCATTCATCTTACTGTTATGAACCAAGCAATGGTCTATAATCATCTTATCCTCATCATACTTCGCAAAATCATCATAGCGATTAACACGGGAAGATAACTATAGTCCTAAATTGGGTTACTAGTATTACTCTTCTTATCCTTCATTTTAATCCTTACGAATGAATTTCATCGTGTTAACTATCCAATGCTTCGAATGGAACCTCAAACGGAGTCCGGAAACTCAGTTACAACCTTTGGAAACGAATCTGCCAAAAATAAGACTACATAAGTCAATGCATAATGTTTTGAGTCAACGCGTACTGGGTTAAAATCCTGCACGAGTCGACGCGTAATCCATTTGTATCGACTCATATTGAGTCTGCAACACCGCATGTATCGACGCATGCTCCTTCGTATTGACTCATCCTGAGTCCAAAAACCTTCATGTATCGACGCAAGGGTTTTGAGGTCGACGCATATTGTTCTGTCATGAATATTTTCTACGATTTCACTGTGTTATCACTGTGATATCCCTGCCTTAGGCCCTAAAAATATCCTCTAATCATAGGTAATCATCAATTATAATAATCCTATATTTCTACATTAATTATACCACATTAGGGCAGCATTATTCATCTCTACAACATTGTTCTTCATCATACAAGAATATATACATTCCAATCATAAACAAGACAACTTTTCACATCTAATCCCGCATACTACTCATCATAAACCCTATTATAGAGTCAGAACCCCACCCTTACCTTGGATTGAAGGTTGCTCAACAAATTTTCTGATTGAATTCTGTTCAGGCTCTTTTCCTTCTTTTCTGCAACTTTCACGTTCTCTTCCAACCCTTATTTCTTTCTCTTCTTACTGCTTCTTCTTTTCCTTATTATTTCTAAAAACTAATATAATAACCCTATAATTCTCAATATGTCTTAATGGGTTTAAAACTCCTACACCCCCTTTCTACTACTTCTATTCCTTAAAATAAGCCCACATCAAATAATATTATTATTCTAATATTATTCCACAACTTAATAGAATAAATATATATCCAATAACAACCACACATCAACTATCATCATAACATAAATTCACAAAATCCAAAAATAATTTAATTAAATAATTAATTAAATTACGGGCGTTATAACTCTCCCCCACTTGGAATATTTTCGTCCTCGAAAATTTACCTTAATCAAACAATTCAAGATAAGAGTCCCGCATCTTGTTCTCCAACTCCCAAGTCATACTTTCTCCAGTAGCTCCTAGCCAAACCACTTTAACCAAAGCAATCTATTTGCCCCTCAGATTCTGTATTTCATGATTCGCGATCCGTACAGGCATCGTCTCCACCATAAGGTTATCCTGTACTTGCACATCATTCATATGAATCGCATGAGATGGATCTAAAATATACTTCCGAAGTTGTGACACATGAAACACATCATGAAAATTCGAGAGATTAGGCGGTAAAGCCACCCTATAAGCAACATTCCCCACTCTCTCTGAAATTTGATATGGTCCAATAAAATGAGAAGTGAGCTTCTTAGACTTTAATGCTCGTCCAACACCAGTCACAGGTGTAACTCTCAAAAACACATGGTCACCCGCTTGAAATTCTAAATCTTTCTTTTACTTGTCATGATAACTCTTCTGTCTACTCTAGGAAGCTTTCATCTTTTCTTGAATCAACTTCACCTTCTCAGTAGTCTCACGAACAAGTTCATGTCCAAGTATCACACTTTCTCCAGATTCATGCCAACATAAAGGAGTTCTACATCTTCGACCATACAACGCTTCAAAAGGTGCCATCCCAATACTAGAATTGTAACTGTTATTATAAGTGAACTCTATTAACGGAAGATAAGTATCCCACGAACCTCCCTACTCAAGAACACATGCCCTCAGCAAGTCTTCCAATGATTGAATAGTCCGTTTAGTCTGACCATTTGTCTGAGGATGATACGCCGAACTCAACTTCAACTTAGAACCCAACGCTTCTTGCAAACTCTTCCAAAAATCAGAAGTAAATCTTGGATCTCTATTTGACACAATGTACAAAGGAACACCATGCAACTTTACAATCACACTAATGTAAATCTCAGCCAACTTTGACACAGGAAAACTAATGTTAATAGGAATAAAATGAGCCGACTTTGTAATCCTATCAACAATCACCCAAATTGAATCATGTCCTCTTATAGTATTAGGTAACCCCGTCACAAAGTCCATCGAAATGCTATCCCATTTCCATTCTGGAACTTCTAACGGTTTCATCAACCCTGTAGGCTTCTGATGTTCAACTTTCGACTTCTGACAAGTCAAACATGCATACATAAACCGAGCCACGTCACTCTTCATCCCAGGCCACCAAAACAAACCTTTCAAATCTTGATATATCTTTGTAGCTCCTAGATGAATACTCAACATACTTATATGACTCTCTTCAAGTATCACTTTCTTCATCTCAGTATCATCAGGAATAAAAATCTAGTTACGAAATCTCAACACACCTTGTGCATCTAGCTTAAAATCATTATTCTCAGACTGATCGATCCCAACCATCGAATCTACCAGTTTCACATCCAACTTCTGAGCTTCTTTGATATTGTCTAGAAATTCATTATTAATCTTCAACATACCTAACATAACACTCTGTGGTGTCACCTCGCAAACTAAGCTCATATCTCTGAACTGTTCAATTAATTCCAACTCTTTAACCATCATTGTCGACATATATAAAGTCTTTCGACTCAATGCATCAGCTACCACATTCTCTTTTCCTGGATGATAATTCAAACCGAAATCATAATCCTTTAACAATTCCAACCATCTTCGTTGCCTCATATTCAGCTCCTTCTGATCGAATAAATACTTTAAGCTCTTATGGTCACTAAAAACTTCCAATCTAGAACCCTAAAGATAATGCCTCCAAATTTTCAACACAAAGACAACTGCAGCTAGCTCCAAATCATGCGTATGATAGTTCTTCTCATGATTCCTCAACTGCCTTGACGCATAAGCAACTACCTTATCATTCTGCATAAGCACACCTCCTAAACCCATCTTAGAAGCATCACAATATACCATGAAAGGCTCTCCTGGATTAGGTAACGTCAAAATTGGAGCCGACGTCAATCTCTTCTTCAATTATGTAAAAATTTCTTCGCAGTGAACATCCCACACAAAAGCTCTACCTTTAGAAGTCAACTTAGTCAAAGGAAGTGCCAACTTAGAAAAACCTTCGATAAACCTTCTATAGTAACCGGTTAATCCCAAAAAGCTTCTAATCTCAGTAGCTGACTTCGGAGTTTCCCATTGCAACACAGCATCAACCTTCAATGGATCTATAGCAATGCGACTACCTGAGATCACATGACCAAGAAAACTAACCTCCTTTAACTAGAACTCACACTTGGAAAAATTTGCATACAACTTCTTCTCTTTTAAAACATGCAATACTACTCTTAAGTATTTTGCATGCTCTTCTCCTAACTTAGAATAAATCAAAATATCATCAATAAACACCACCACGAACCAATCCAAATAAGTATGAAAGATACGATTCATGTATTCCATGAATACTCCCGACGCATTAGTAACACCGAAAGGCATCACTGAATACTCGTAATGTCCATAACGCATTCTGAAAGCCGTCTTCTGGATATCTTCATCCTTCACTTTAATCTGATGGTAACCCGACCTCAAATCAATCTTACTAAACACACGAGCGTCCACCAATTGATCCATCAAGTCATCTATTCTTGGAAGCGGATAATTATTCTTAATCGTCACTTTATTCAACTGTCTATAATCAACACAGAGCCTCATACTTCCATCTTTCTTCTTTACTAACAACACTGGAGCTCCCCACGGCGATACACTTGGTCTTACAAACTTCTTTTCAAGTAACTCTTCCAATTGCTTCTTTAACTCTTAGAATTCAGATGCAGACATATTGTATGGTGCCATAGACACAGGTCTGGTACCAGGTACAAGATCAATTGCAAATTCAACTTCCCTCTCTGGTGGTACATCAGGAATATCATCGGGGAAAACTTCAGGAAATTCACACACCACCTACAATTCCTCAATTATAGCTTGAGTCTCTACAGATAGCAAGGACATCAACGAGAACATTCGTGCCTCTTCTTGCATCAACTTCCTCAACTGTCTAGCAGACAACAGACTATCTTCTTCTTCTTCAGGAGTAGAAAACCTCAAAGACTTGTCATAACAGTTAATATGAACACAGTTATGCTCTAACCAGTTCATACCCAAAATAACATCCAACCCTCTTAACGGTAAAAAACCAAATCAACAGCAAAGTCTCTGTCGAAGATCGATAAGGGACACTTTAAACACACAAAAGAAGTAGTCACCGACCCCTTGGCTGGAGTGTCGACGACCATTTCTCCATAGAAGACAACATAAGACCCAATCTTTCAACACAATCAGCAGCAATAAAATAATGAGTAGCACCGGTATCAGTAATAGTAATTAAAGGAGTAATATTAATGAAACATATACCTCTGATAAGTCTTTCCTCAGTAGCTGTCTGATCCTCAACCAAAGCAAACACCTTACCACTTGTTTGCGCCCTCTTTGGTTTCTGACACTGACTACCAATGTGCCCTTCTTCACTACAATTGAAACAAATCACATCCTTATGTTTGCACTCAGATACAACATGTCCAGTCTTATCACAATGGAAACACCTCTTTACCTCAGCAGTGCACACATTACTCTTATGCCCAGGTTTTCCACATTTGAAACAAACCACACCAGCAGAAGCATCTCCCCCACTAGTCCTATGACCCTGAGCAGCTTTCTATTTACCTTTACCAGCTGGGGTATCATAAGGCTCACCATGATTCTGTTGGTACTTACCCATCTTCTCACTGATAATCTTGTAATGAGCATTATTATCCTCTTCATAAATTCTACAACTATCAACCAAATCAGCAAAGACACATATCTTCTGGTATCCAATTGCCTTCTTGATCTCTGGGTGCAACCTGTTCTCAAACTTGATACACTTCGAAAACTCAGCATCTGCCTTACCGTAGTGCAGATAGAACTTAGCCAACTCAGCAAACTTTGCAGCATACTCAAGAACCGACATATTTCCTTGCTTCAGCTCAAGGAATTCAATATCCCTACTTCCGCGGCTTCCAATCTCTGACAAGTCTCTAGCCACCGGTCATCAGCCTCGACTGCTAGCATATGGGTACCATATCGAACCTTTTTCGCTAGAGTGCAGTCCATCACACGGAAGATTCTATCAATCTCTTTCAACCAATCCAATGCTCCATTACGATCATACTTTCCCTTGAAGGTAGGCCGATTCTCTCTCTGGAAAGTCGCCAAACTATGAGATCCAGCATTCCCGTCAGCATTCGGCTGATTCTCCATCGCATATGCCATTGCTTCTAAAGTAGCAGCAAGTGCATCATCATTCCTTCCAACCATCTCAACTTATCACTACAACATAAATAATGGTTAGAACTCAAATTAAGAATACTCGAGTGTTAGATAAATACGACTCGACAACTTGGTCGGACGGACCAACCTTTGCTCTGATACCAACTTTATAACACCCCAATTCCACCCGGCAATTATATATGCAAATCAGAAGCATAAAATTCATGCAACTGAATCAGGATGCCATAAATTCAACTTTAAAAACACATTGCATTCAACGTGGATACATAACACTTTAAAACTTCTGATAAACTATCAGCATAATAATTTAATCTCTTAATTCAACAACTTGAACATCTATGCAGCGGAATCATAATAACATCTTTGTCGAAAAATTATAACAACTTCAAAATAATGCATACTTAGCAACAAACAAATTAAAGTTCAACAACTGAAATAATCAATAACTAAAAGCAACAAGCGTTCATCCCCCCGAGTGTTACGTATCAGAGCAATGACACTGACTCGAACTACTGAAGGTAAACCACCTTCACTATGGATTACCTGCACGTTACCAACATAAAGGTAACATTTAAATAGAAGGGGTGAGATATCTAACAATATAATAAAACGTATGATAAATAATATATTAAATTAGATCACATAACATCACCACTTCTCATCTTATAAACAACAATAATCACAACAGAATACCAACAATATACACATTCACCGCATCAATGCACAACTTCTTCATGCAATCATATAATGCGACTCAATACTATGCAAATGCATGTGGTACCATTGGAGCAGAACTCCCATCTCAAATAATTGCTAATAAATAGAGGCATCAATAAGGCATAAGCCTTCATCTTAATATTTTCCAATACAGGCCATCTTAATGAGCATCAGCTCCATCTTGATATGCAATGTATGCGACACAATCATGAATGTAGTAACAACAACCATAATTAATAACATCTCAACACCACATCATCATTAGCCAGAAGCCTACAACTTAATATCTGCCAATTATTAGAGGCATCTCAACATCATTCATCAACATAATTCATCACGTAATTCATCAACATAATTTCATCAAAGTAATTCATCAACATAATTTTACAACAACTCAGCCACAACAACAATACAACGATAGATCGATAATCCCTACACGTTGGCCACAGTCCTACAACATGATAATGCCTATAATTAATTAATTATTTAAGGCTTACCTCTAGTTAACAAACCTCTACATATTATTAATTCTATAATACTACATCATTATCATCATTGATCTTACTGTTATGAACCAAGCAATAATCTATAATCATCTTATCCTTATCATACTTCACAAAATCATCACAGCGAATAACGCGGGAAGCTAACTCTAGTCCTAAATTGGGTTACTAGGATTACTCTTCTTATCCTTAATTTTAATCCTTAAGAAGGAATTTCATCGCGTTAGCTATCCAATTCTTCGAACGACACCTCAAACGGAGTCCGGAAACTCAAGTTACAGCCTTTGGAAACGAATTTGCCAAAAATCAGACTACATAAGTCGACGCATAATGTTTTGAGTCGACGTGTACTGGGTTAAAATCCTGCATGAGTCGACGCATAATCCCTTTGTATCGATGCATGCTGAGTCTGCAACACTGCATGTATCAATGCATGCTCCTTCGTATCGACTCATCCTGAGTCCAAAAACCTGCATGTATCGACGCATGGCTTTTGAGGTCGACGCATATTGTTCTGTCATGAATAGTTTCTGCGATTTCACTGCGTTTTCACTACGATTTCCCTGCCTTAGGCCCTAAAAACATCTTCTAATCATAGGTAATCATCAATTATAATAATCCTATGTTTCTACATCAATTATACAGCGTTAGGGCATCATTATTCATCTCTACAACATTGTTCTTCATCATACAACAATATATACATTCCAATCATAAACAAGACAACTTTTCACATTTAATCCCACATACTACTCATCATAAACCCTATTATAGAGTCAGAACCCCACCCTTACCTTCGATTGAAGGTTGCTCTACGAATTTTCTGGTTGAATTTTGTTCTGGCTCTTTTCCTTCTTTTCTGCAACTTTCACGTTCTCTTCCAACCCTTATTTCTTTCTCTTCTTACTGCTTCTTCTTTTCCTTATTACTTCTAAAAACTAATATAATAACCCTATACTTCTCAATATGTCTTAATGGGCTTAAAACTCCTACACCCCCCTTTCTACTACTTCTATTCCTTAAAATAAGCCCATATCAAATAATATTATTATTCTAATATTATTCTGCAACTTAATAGAATAAATATATCCAATAACAACCATGCATCAACTATCATCATAACACAACTTTACAAAATCCAAAAATAATTTAATTAAATTACGGGCGTTACACCATCTCTGTGCATATTCTTTGAATGATTCTCTGTCCTTCTAGACCATGGCCCTGAGTTGATCACGGTCAGGCGCCATGTCCACGTTGTATTTGCATTGTCTGATAAATGCATCTCCTAAGTCATTGAAAGTATGGATATTGACACTGTCCAAACTCATATACCACTTCAACGCAGCACTAGTCAAACTATCCTGAAAAAAGTGAATCAACAGACACTGATCATCAGCGTGGGTAGACATTCTTCTTACATACATCACAAGATGAGCATGAGGACAAGTGTTGCCCTTGTACTTCTCGAATTCCGAGACTTTAAACTTCGCAGGTATCTTGACATTCGGGACCAAGCATAAATCATTCACATTCTGCCCAAACAATTCCTTTCCCCTGGGGGCCTTCATCTCCCTCTGCATCTTGTCAAACTGATCTTGAAAATCATCCATTCTATCATAGAGACCCAAGCCTTCACTTGGAGGAAAAGAATGATACATATCATCATTAGAAAATGGAACCATATTCACCGAAGGAGGTGTAACAGGAGTAACATGAATCATAGGAGGTGTAGGAGTAACAGTAGTCTGAACAACTAGAGTATCTTGAAGACCAAGATTGAAACCTTCAGGCACACAGTTCTCTGGCATTCCCCATGGATAACCTTGAGGCATGAAATTTTGAACAACAGCTGGAGTGGCAGACACGGGAACAATCAGAGCTTCAGTAGTAGCCTTTGTTTGTTGAGGTTGAACACTCGATGGATGATTCTGGGCAGCCACCAGAGATTCCATCAGAGTAGTGAGATTGGCAATGCTGACCTTTAAAGCAGAAACCTCCTTGTGCAGCTCACGATTCTCTTGTTCTAAGTTGTACATCTTCCTTCTGAAATTAGCTCGAGTATTGTAGTGGTGAGACAGCTTGCTAAACAAAGTAAAGAAGCTTGGTAAGACACCTGGATATGCATAAAGAATGCAAGGAATATGTGCAATATGATGCATGATATGTGTTTACCCCAAAATTTGCCCTCCCATATTCTTCAAGATTTTCAAAAAGCATGCTTCAAAATCTCCCAAGGGTTGCACAATTCAATGGCCTCCTAACAGTCAAAAAACTAGGGTTTTGGTTCTGGCAAAGAAGTTGAAGTTTCCAAGGGTCCAAACAAGTCCCACATGCCTACAAACATGGTCAAGCATCCATATGCCAAGTTTCAAGACTTACAGCATAAAACTGCACAGTCAAAAACCCTAATTGCTCAACAGTCAACTGCAGGGGCAAAATGGTCATTTGACAGTCAAAAGTCCAAATTTTTGATCAACATCTTATCTTGAAGCCACAAACATCATTTGATAAATTCTTGATCATGATTCTCAAAGCATGGCTCAGAAAGTCTCAAGATGCAAAAGTTTCTATATTTGGACAGTTGAAAAAGTCAACTGTAACTTGACCAAAGCATAACTTCCACATGTTTTATCAGAAAAATTCCATCCAAAGCTCATTTTGAAGAGAATGACATTTCCTACAACTCCTCTTCACACTTCAAGTCCAAGAAATGCTCTCACAGAAAGTTATCAATTTCAACATTATAGGTCATTTTCCAAAGTCAACAAAAAGGGACCTTAAGTCAAAGACCATAACTTGAGATTGGTAAATCAAAATGACATGGGACCAAAGGCATTGGTTAGAGGACTTCAAGACCTTTCCAAAATGTCCAAGAACATGATCAAAGCTTTAAAATTGAGAAAGATATGCCTTGTGGAAGTTGGGAAATTTTTGGGAATTTTGAAAAGTCAACTTTACTTCAAATGCCTCAAAATTGCTAATGGGCCACAAATTCTTCCAAGAATCATCATCCAAAAGCTATGCACGACCCATTGACCCAAAGGGGGGTTATTTTCTTATTTTTAATTAATTAATTGAATATTTAATCTATTTAATTCATTTAATCAAAATTAATTACAAGAAAAATGCTAAAATAAGGTTTTCAAATCTTTTTGTGCAGTATAATCTCTCATCAAGGCCTAAGGATTTCGTGCATGCCCAAAGAAGAAAGATTCCATGCAAATTGGCTAGGTTTGATGATAAAAAGATTGAAAAAGATTATGCAAAATCACAAAATTCAAAAGCATTGATTCCATGGATATTGGACTTGAATTCTTACCCTAATTCGTTCCATATACATACTCAAACACAACCCTAATGCTAGAGACCTGAAAGTTGCGCCTCAAACCATAGACAAACTTTGCACTTTTTGTGAAAAACTTCAAAACTGAAAACACAGTTCCAGTACGTTTCAAGGCAAGATAACCATTCCAATAGCTTGCCAAGGCCTCAAGGAAACTTTCTGGATCAAAACCACAACTTCTAACCCCAAGAAACGGTAGAACGAGACCGTCCTGTTCTTAATATTTCTCATACTCATGTTTTGATTTATACGTATCATCTATGCATTTTTCTTATTGTTTCATACTAATTGAATCATTCTAAAGCTAACAGTATTATTCAATTGAGTTTTTAAGGCCTGTGCACGAATCCACCATGGGAGCCCTTTAGGGTTGCAGAGACTTTAAAAGAGGGCTTTGTTCCTCTGGAAAAATTAGGCTATAAGACCGGTACCATTGAATTCACGACATTCATACGAATACAACAATCACATCGCGCCCTTTTTATATGCTTGTATGGCCTAATCGCTATTTTCCAGTTTCAGGATTAGTGGGGGTTTAAAACCCCCGTTATTTGCTTTATTTACAGGTACAACGTGAGGAAGACGCTGAGTTGTCTCAATGTGATAGGGCCATTCAAATGTTCCCGCTTAATTTTTGTTTTACACCAATAGTACTTGTTCTCTTTCATATGCATCAGGTTCCACTAATATTACAAAGAGCGCGCTTGGCACAGTTGGTTGATGCGTTTTCCTTCAAGCACTGGGGCCTGGGTTCGATTCCCAGGTCCCCATATTCCTCTATATTTTTTATGTTTATGTGTTCAGGTGATCACCATACTCAAGGGAGCACCATAGGCCTCAACGTTTGTGCCTGCCACGCGCCAGGGAGATTTATTTAATGGTCAGATCACATAGTCCACCATGCACCCTCAGTCAACCATGTGCATACAAGCCAGAAAAGTCAACGTGGCCAAGCTTCTATTGGGCCAAAATTGTTGCAAGTCCACCTCTAAATTGGGACAACCACCCCCCATGTTTGCCTTTCTTTTCTCTATTTTTTATTTTCTATTATTTATTTTAAATTATATTATTTGTTTTGTTTAATTCCAAATTAATTTTTAATAATATAAAAAACACACAAAAATCAGAAAAAGTCAAAAATAAAAATATGT
Source organism: Vicia faba (assembly GCA_948472305.1). Taxonomy (NCBI): domain Eukaryota; kingdom Viridiplantae; phylum Streptophyta; class Magnoliopsida; order Fabales; family Fabaceae; genus Vicia; species Vicia faba. Next base: position 1,363,396,293 of record OX451735.1, on the reverse strand, counting down.
TTTTAATATTTAATTCATAAATAGTTTTTGTAAATAAATTCTATTAACTAATTTAGTTTTAATTCTAGGTTTAATTTTAATGTTTTTTAATAAACTAAAAAAGGTAGAAATTAGGGTTTTATACTTTTATTCTTTTTTTCTTTTTCACCATATTTAATTATTAATTATTTTTTGTAAATAAATTTATCATTAAATAATTAGGTTAAAACTAGGTATAACTTAAACATTTTTTTTTATAAATTAAAAATAGTTTAGAATTAGGGTTTTTAATTCCATCAATTTTCTTAATTTCATAAAGTACAAAAATACCAAAAAATAAGCTCTTTCCTTTATTTAACTTAATTAATTTATTAATCGTAATTTAATTTCTTTAAAAGGGTCCAACGCCCTTGCATTCTCGATTTTATTCCTTTTCGCATTTACTTTTAGTTCTTTTTGTGAATATAATGTATTTGCCCCAAAGCCTTGTAATAGATTAATTAGGGTATTTATTTTCCGCGTTTTATTTTATTTCAAATCGGGTCTTGGATTAATTTGGCGATGTAGACCCGCGCCCTTGTAATAGCGTAGGACTTTTACCTTCTCGCATCTTTTAACTGTTAATAACTTGCATGAAAGAATGAATGTCAAAAATAAAAACAAAGCGTAGATCACCAATGCATGAACAAGACAAACGTAATTGAAAATGACACACAAATCACACACCACCCCTAGGGTACGTCTCACTGTTGCCTTACCCCTCGAAAAATGGTCGTCGAGTAGAGGATGTTTTAGTAAGTCCTCATGTCCATGAACATGGCATGAGGGTAGCTTCTAAGGTGTCTTCCTATTGCTCTGGTGACCACAATGTCCCGAACCCTCGAATTGACCCGAACACCTCCAACGATGGTGCTACCTACCTCTCAATGGTGGGATGGCACTATCTTAAGGACATTTACACAGACGAATTCCTTAGGGTAGGTAGATGACTCGTAGATACTTGCTCTAATTTCAAAACAAATCAAAAACTTTTTTTCACACCGACACCTTTCAAAAAGCTTTCAAAAGCAACTTTTCAAACACTCTTGAGGACTGATACAAGAGTCGAACTGGAATTTTCAAAGAAACTTTTTTAAACCCACAGTTGAAAAGCAAACAAACAATTTTGAAAACACAAATGAGCAAGTATCTAAGAGCCCATGGATAACCATGGATAGAAAGGGTGCTAACACCTTCCCTTTCTATAAATCTACCTCCCGAACCGAGAGCGATCTCTATAAGGAATTTTTCTGTGCTTTTGTCCTTTCCATTTGGAGAAAATAAAAGACGGTGGCGACTCTTGCTTCCGCGACATTTCGCGAACCAGCGTTAAACAGTCAGTTCCAGATCCACCGATCACAGAACTGGCGACTCTGCTGGGGAAATCTTTATACTATGAGGTGTACCTTAGGACTAAGATCACTGTGTTTTCAATTGCTTTGACTTATTTGCTTTAAATTGTGGGACTGTCTTGGGAGTTCTATAGATCCTAACCCGGATCTGGGGATACCTTCTTAGAAAGTAGCAACAAGGCTGTGAGGGAACTGTGCGGGGTATACCGACATGGTTGAAACAGTCTGCTACGTTGATGTGGCACTTTGGTGTGTACCGGTAACCCTTGAGTTCAGTCAAGGAGAGTACGGGGCCTCCGTGTGGTGTCATGAAGCATCAACTGACCTTAGGAACCTTAATTGAACTATCTTGGCCTCTTTAGGGTAGTGAGATAACTGACTTTGGTGCAGTCCGAGGTTGGTTGATACTCGATACTACACTTAATTGAGGGTTGCTTTCCTGGAAAATTTCGGTCGCCAGTTCAGTGGCTAAATCGAAACGATGAACAATGAAAGCAATCCAGTGATATTGGGACCCTTAGAACCCGGTTACTTCTAATAGGACGGGTTTGAGCCCCCCAACTTCAAGAGGGTAATACCCAGACCCCATGCTGGCCTAAACTCTAAGGGCTTGTCTTGTGTGACTTGTGTGCCTTACATGTTTGCCTTTGTAAATATTTGTGGTGTGTTTAATCATAGCATCATGACATCATCCAGCATCATATGCATTGACTAACCATTTCAGGGGTTCGAATCTTCATCTTTGTTCTTGTTTTGTAGGACATGGAAATTGTTCGCAGAAAGACAATTCAGATCAGCCTCGTAAGGATCCCTCCTCAGCTTAAGGAGCTTATATCTAGGATTCCCGAGAGCTCTTCATTCAGTGAGAGACATGGAAGACTCATCAGCTTGGTCAATACCAACATTGAGGAAGATATGATAAAGGTCCTGTTCCAGTTCTTTGACCCTCTGCATCATTGTTTCACTTTCCTGGATTATCAACTAGTGCCTACATTGGAAGAGTTCTCCCGGCTTTTGAAGATCCCTATCCTTGATCAACTACCCTACAACGGTACGGAAAAGGAACCCAAGCTTGAAGAGATTGCTAAAGCCTTACACCTACAACCATCTGACCTCAAGGGACATTGGAAAGTTAGAAGTGGCATCAAAGGGTTCTTAGCCAGGTTTCTGTTTGAAAAAGCCCAAGAATGTTGGAATTCCCTTGACTTACAAGCTTTTTAAGAAGTTGTGGCCCTCCTTGTCTATGGTTTGGTGTTGTTCCCTAACCCAGATCAGCTTATAGATATCAGTGCTGTCCAGATCTTCATGTCCAGGAATCGTATACCTACGTTGCTAGGGGACATCCTTCACTCATGTTACACTCGAACCATGAGAAAAAGAGGTGTCCTTATGTGTTGCACTCCTCTCCTGGGAAGGTGGTTTATTTCGCACCTTCCACAATCAGTTTTGAAGAACGAGCGGGGTTTGAGATGGTCACAACGGTTGATGACTCTTACACATGCAGATATACATTGGTGCCCTCGGTCCAGAGAGGATGTCACTATCATTGATCGTTGCGGGGAGTACCCTAATGTTCCTTTACTTAGAATCAGAGGAGGTATTACTTACAACCCATGCCTGGCTTGGAGACAGTTTGGTTATGCTCGGAGGGATGGCCCTCATGACATGTTAATTCCTGACATAGTTTTTGACTTCGACAACAATGCACAAGGACTTCGCCAGAGATTTATCAGAGCTTGGAGGATGCCCAGTAAGATAGACAGCAAGACACTGGGGCACAAGAATTCCATCCCGTTGGAACCTTATCTCAAGTGGGTACGGGCCCGCTCCCAGAAGTTAGTGATGCCATATCCTTATATGCTCCCTGTGATCAAAGAGCCAGTATTAGAAGGAGAAGTGTCCTGCACTATTCAACATCCTGACATGCCCACGTCCTGGGAAGAGATGCAGAAGAGCTGGATCCAGCTTAAGGAAGAACGGAATTCTCTTGAGACCAGTCTACATGCTAGTGAAAAGAAGGTCTTGGAGCTCACCCGCCTATTGCACGAGGAAAGGAATCTCAACACCTACATTGCTCCGAAGAGGATGCGTAGTGTCTTCTGGGATTGATTTGCTTTTGTAATATTGTGCCCACGAGGCTTTGATGTACCAAACAATTATTTCCTTAATAATAACGTGTGTTCCTTTTTGTCTACAACAAATTTGAATTTTCGAACCCTTGAGTGCATTGCATAAACACATATCATTCATCATGTGCATAGCAGGTTTTCTTCTTTTCAGGTTGCTTACTGTTCTTCGCTGTTTATTTTAGCATCATGAATCCTGACTCATCATCAACCGAGATGTCTATCAAGGCCCTTCAGGCGCAGAACGCGCAATTTCAGGAACTGATCATGGGTTTGGCTCAAGGCCAAGAAGAGCTGAAGGCTTTACTCCTGAAGAAGGAGAAGAAGAAGAAGAAGAAGATAACTGTTCTTTTCAACTCGGGCCAAAGGTTTGGCAACACTCTGTAGAATGAAGAAGCTGGTTCTTCTGTAGGCAAAGGCAGTCCCCAGGGGGGAAAGGTTTCAAGTCCAGTAGTCTCTGACAACGAGACTGACTTTAATGAGGAACAGTATCCTCCTGCTGAAGACCGGTACAAGCAGTTGGAAGATAGGCTGAATGCAATGGAGATCCAACAAGTACCTGGGCTGGATTTCGGAGACTTGGGCTTATCTACTGGTGTGATTATTCCTCACAAGTTTAAGGCACCATCTTTCACCAAGTATGACGGGGCGTCTTGTCCCAAGCTACACCTCAGATCTTATATGCGGAAGATCCAACCGTACACAGTGGACAAGAACTTGTGGATCCACTTCTTCCAGGAGAGTCTTTCAGGGACTCATCTCGAATGGTTCTATCAGCTGGATGGGACCAAGGTTCGTAACTGGGAGGAGTTGGCTACTGCTTTTTATAAGCAGTATCAATATAATGCCGACCTTGCTTCTACACGTACCCAACTCCAGGGTATGTCGCTAGGATCAAGCGAAGGTTTCAAAGAGTATGCACAGAAGTGGAGGGATCTGGCTGGTAGGGTGCAGCCTCCGTTAACTGACCGGGAGCTGGTGGATATGTTCTTGGGGATCCTATCTGGGCCATTTTTCAATCATCTTATCGGGAATTCGTCTGCAGGGTTCACTGATCTTATTTTGACTGGAGAGAGGATAAAGGCTGGAATGAAGTCCGGAAAAATTCAGAAGGGTGCATCTGCAAGTTCTGAGAAGAAACCCTTTAAGAAGGAGGCCAGTGCTGTATATGGGCCTAGGAGGCAAGAGAAACCAGAACGCCGCCAGTCTGTCAACGCGGTGATGATTACCAAGCCTGCTGCCGCTCCTCGGCAAACCAATCCACAAAGGGCTGAAAGACCTAGAAGAGAGTTTACCCGTCTAAGTATGACCCTATCACAAATCTTGCCGCAGTTGCTGTCCACCAACTTAGTGACTGTCAAGGAGGCCCCGAAAGTTGTGAATACTGCCTCTCCGAAGTACAATCCAAATGCCCGCTGTGCTTATCACTCCGATAGCCTGGGGCATTCCACTGATGACTGCTGGGCCTTAAGGAATAAGGTGCAAGACCTTATTGACGCAAAAGAGATACAATTTGAAGCGCCTGAGAGGCCAAATGTGGTGACTGCTCCTATGCCCCAGCATGGAGTGAATGTTGTTGATGAAGATGTGTACGCCGTTTCTGTGAGTGATATAGCTACTCCTCTGATGACTGTTAAGAAGAACCTACTGCTGGCCGGTTTATTTTCGGGTTGCAGTGAAGGTTGCCTTTTCTGTGCTGTTTCCCTTTCTGGTTGTCCTTTGCTGAAGTTGGGCATCCAAAGCCTGATGGACAGCAAAGAGATTCTCTTCAAGAAGACCGTTGTTCCGTCTGTTCCTGTGGAAGATGTATCTGTTGTTACCATTTTCAATAATCCGATCAAGGCTCTCCCGAGGAAGCCGGTTAAAATAATGACTGTCGCACCCGTTGTTATTACTGTTCCGGGGCCCCTCCCCTATGAATCTGATAAGGCTGTCCCATGGCACTATGGGGCAGATGTATATGTACATGGAATAAAGCAAGAGTTCAACACTGGCACCAGTATCAGCAATATCACTGGTCCAGCCAAAGTAACCCGCAATGGCAGGCTCTTCTTGCCTGACATTGCGCCACCCGCCATTCGAAGACCTCTCACTATAACACCTGCAAGTGTACCTGTTCCCATTTTTGATCAAGTTGTTTCCCCTGCTGCCGAGTCATCTAATGCTCGGGGCAAAGGGATTGAAGATGAGCCTGCCCGGATGGAGGCACCAAAATCTGTGAATGCTGAGGCCTCCCAACAAGAGATGGAGGAAATTCTGAAGATAATCAAGAAGAGCGAATTTAATGTTGTTGAACAGCTGGGGCATACCCCCTCCAAGATCTCCATTCTCTCCTTGCTGCTGTGCTCAGAGGCCCGTGCTAAGGCCCTGATTTCATTCCTCAAGACAGCCCATGTGCCACAGGAGACATCTGCAGTCCAGTTTACTGATTGCGTAGCCAATTTGACAGCCGACAATGGTTTGGGTTTCTCGGACGGTGACCTTACTGCTAAGGGAAAGGACCACAATGACGCCCTGCATGTCTCTATTGAATGCAGGGGCACTACTCTTGCGCACGTGTTGGTGGACACCGGTTCTTCCTTAAATGTGCTACCCAAGAAGGCCTTAGACCGTTTGGATTGTGAGGGTCTGGAATTAAAACCTAGCAACATCATTGTCAGAGCCTTTGACGGTTCTAAGAGGATGGTTCATGGAGAGGTGGATATTCCTATTCGTGTGGGTTCTCAAGTATTCGACTCGACTTTCTATGTGATGGATATCCGTCCATCTTATTCTTGTTTACTGGGTCGACCTTGGATCCATAAAGCTGGGGCAGTGACCTCTACCTTACACCAGAAGCTCATTTACCCTGTCAGAGGGAAGATTGTCACTGTGCAGGGAGAGGAGGAGTATATGGTTAGTCACTTGAATTCCTTTCGATATATTGAGATGGACGGGGAGTTTATTGAAACCCCCTTTCAGCATTTTGAAGAGGTACCTCCAATATTGGCAGCGGCAGAAACAGTGGTTGAAGAGGATGTTCCTTTGAAGATGGCTTCCCTAAAGGATGCCCGGGCTGTAATCAAGAAAGGTGAATGTGCTAACTGGGGCAGGCTCCCTGATTTTACACCTAAAACTGACAAGTTTGGACTGGGTTTTACTGCAGAGGCTCAGAGGGTTGTGCGCAAGGCAAAGACTAGAAGGCCTCATGTGCTCATCACCAATCCAGGAGTGAATGCCATTGGGGATGAAGATGAAGTGGAAGAGTCAGAGTTTGATAGCTGGATTTACCCGACGACTGGTGGTGGATTGACCAATTGGATTGCTAAAGATCATACTCCTGTTACTTTTGTTACACAATAATAAACTCCTTTGTTTTGTTATTTGTAATAAACAATGAATTAAAACTCTATGGCCCGGTGTCTTACTCGGGGCACCGCGGCTTCATTTGTGAGGGTATATTAATTGTCATTCCATATATCATGAATAAAGACCTTGGACGTTTTCTCGCATTTCAAATCTTATGCTCCTTTTCTTTCTTTCCTTTCTTTATATATTGCAAAAACAGCTGTATTTACACACACTCACTCATACAGGTTTCAATCCACTCTGGATCTCACTGGTAACGACTCTGCTACTGCCAGTTATGACTTCGAAAATCCGATCAACTTAGCCGAAGACGAAGGTGAAGATGATTGCGAAGTGCCTGGCGAGCTTGCAAGACTGTTACTCCAGGAAGAGAGGGCAATTCAACCACATGAAGAGCCAGTGGAAACAATAAATCAAGGTACTGAGGCAGACCGAAAGGAGGTTAAGATTGGCGCCAATCTAGAGCTCAGCGTGAAGCAACGGTTGACTCAGATGCTACATGACTACATGGAAATATTTGCCTGGTCTTACAAATACATGCCCGGGTTGGATACCGACATTGTGGTCCATCATTTTCCTACCAAGGAAGACTGCCCTCCAGTTAAGCAAAAGGTCCGCCGTATGCGTCCAGAGATGTCTGAGAAGATCAAAGCCGAGGTTATGAAACAGTTTGATGCCGGATTTCTTGTAGTGACTTCTTACCCTCAGTGGGTTTCTAATGTGGTGCCGGTACCTAAGAAAGATGGAAAGGTCAGAATGTGTGTTGATTACAGGGATCTGAATAGGGCTAGCCCCAAGGATGACTTCCCCTACCTCACATTGATGTCCTTGTTGACAATACTGCTCAACACAAGGTGTTCTCGTTCATGGACGGTTTTTCAGGTTATAATCAAATCAAGATGGCTCCTGAAGACATGGAGAAGACTACCTTTGTCACTCAGTGGGGCACCTTCTGTTACAAAGTCATGCCATTCGGGTTGAAAAACGCTGGGGCAACCTACCAACGTGCCATGGTTGCTTTATTTCATGACATGATCCATCATGAGATAGAAGTGTACGTCGACGACATGATCGCAAGGTCCCAAACTGAGGAAGAACACCTTGATCATCTGCAGAAGCTGTTTGACCGTCTGAAGTTGTACAAGCTGAGGTTGAACCCGAACAAGTGCACCTTCGGGGTAAGATCTGGAAAGTTGCTAGGTTTCGTTGTAAGTGATAAGGGTATTCAAGTGGACCCTGCCAAGGTTAAAGCTATTCAAGAGATGCCAGTCCCTAAGACAGAGAAAGAAGTCAGAGGCTTTTTAGGGCGCCTGAATTACATTGCTCGATTCATCTTGCACCTAATCGCTACTTGTGAACCAATCTTCAAGCTGCTGAAGAAAGATCAAGTAGTACGTTGGAATGACAAATGTCAGGCTGCTTTTGACAGAATCAAAGAGTATCTCCAAGAACCACCCATCCTTATGCCACCGGTTGAAGGGAGACCTCTGATATTATACCTGACAGTGCTTGACAACTCAATGGGGTGTGTGCTGGGGCAGCATGACGAGTCTGGCCGAAAAGAGCATGCAATTTATTACCTTAGCAAAAAGTTTACCGACTGTGAGACCCGATACTCACTGCTTGAGAAAACTTGCTGCGCTTTGGTATGGGCTGCTCGCCGGCTGAGACAGTATATGCTGACTCACACTACCTTGTTGATCTCAAAGATGGATCCTATAAAGTACATATTTGAAAAGCCTGCTCTGTCTGGGAGAATAGCAAGATGGCATATGATCTTAACAGAATACGACATCCAGTACACAACTCAGAAAGCCATCAAAGGAAGTGTATTGGCAGACCACTTGGCACATTAGGCAGTAGACGACTATCAGTCAATGAACTTTGAATTTCCTGATGAGAGCATCATGATAGTGACTGATTGTGAAGTACCTGGACCGGATGAAGGACCTGAGGAAGGATCCCGATGGTCTATGCACTTTGCCGGAGCCTCCAATGCTTTGGGTAACGGTATCGGTGCTGTGATCATATCCCCCCAAGGCACTCATACTCCACTTACTGCCCGGCTATGTTTCAACTACACCAACAACATGGCGGAGTATGAGACATGCATCATGGGTCTCCAAGCTGTGATCGACTTAAGGATCAAGTTTCTGAGTGTCTTTGGAGATTCTGCTCTCGTGATCAATCAGATCAAAGGGGAGTGGGATACGAAACATCCGAATCTTATTCCTTACAGGGAGTGTGTGTTGACCTTGATCCCCCACTTCACAGAGATAACCTTTGAACACTTTCCGAGAGAGGAGAATCAGCTGGCGGACGCGTTAGCTACGATGTATTCTTTGTTCAAGGTCAAATGGGACAATGAGGCTCCCCGGATCATTATCTGGAAACTGGACGAACTGGCATACTGCTGTGATCTTGAGATTGAATTGGTGACTGAGAAGCCTTGGTACCATGAGGTGAAGAGATATTTGGAAGCTCAGGAATACCCTGAAGGTGCATCTGTCAATGATAAAAAGTTTCTGAGAAGATTCGCAACAAAGTTCTTCCTTAGCAACGGCATCCTGTATAAGCGAAACCATGATTCGACCTTACTGCGTTGTGTGGATAAAACTGAAGCAGAAAGGATCATGGAAGAGCTACACGAAGGTACTTTCGGAACACATTCCAGTGGACACACCATGGCAAAGAAGATCCTTCGGGCAGCGTATTTCTGGTCCACAATGGAAGCCGACTGCTACCAACACTCTCGGACATGTCATAAATGCCAGATTTATGCAGATAAGGTGCATGTTCTTCCAGTTCCTCTAAATGTCCTGACTGCGCCTTGGCCTTTTGCAATGTGGGGCATAGATATGATCGGTGAGATTAAACCTACAGCATCCAACGGGCATCGCTTCATCCTGGTAGCGATTGATTACTTTACAAAGTGGGTTGAAGCAGCTTCCTACGCCACAGTAACCAAGAATGTTGTAGCACGGTTCATTCGGCATAACCTGATCTGTCGATACGGCGTCCTTGAAAGAATTATTACGGACAACGGTACCAATCTCAATAATAAGATGATCACTGAGCTCTGTGAGCAGTTTAAGATACAGCACCACAACTCTTCTCCTTACAGACCGAAGATGAATGGGGCTGTAGAAGCAGCGAATAAGAATATCAATAAAATTGTGCAGAAGATGACAGTGACCTATAAAGATTGGCACGAGATGTTACCGTTTGCTCTACATGGATACCGTACCTCAGCCAGGATGTCAACCGGGGTAACTCCTTTCTCCTTGGTCTACGGTATGGAGGCAGTCTTACCGATCGAAGTGCAGATACCCTCTCTCCGGATAATGAAGGATGCAGATCTGAGTGAAGATGATTGGATCCAGACACGACTTGATCAGCTAAACTTAATCGACGAAAAGAGACTTGCTTCTATTTGTCATGGTCAGACATACCAAAAACGGATGATCAGGGCATTTAACAAAAAGGTCAGGCCACAAAAATATCAAGTTGGGGATCTGGTAATCAAGCGTATCATCCTTCCTCAGAGTGATCCAAGGGGAAAATGGACCCCTACGTACGAAGGGCCATTTGTGGTTAAACATGTGTTCTCAGGAGGAGCCATGATTCTAACCAACATGGATGGTGACGACCTTCCTCACCCCGCCAATGCAGACATAGTGAAAAGATACTACGCATAATAAAGACCCGCTAGGTTGACATACCTAGGCAAAATTAGGGCTTCCCGGTGAACCAAAAGGGTTCGGGCAAAATGAAGGGATGAAATGAAAAAATCTGTACACCCGGCAAGTCGAAAACCTGAAAAGGCGGCTTGGGCAAAAATGGGTATCCCGGTGGACTGAAAACCCGAAAGGGCGGTCCAGGCAAAAGTTAGGGATAAAGTGTAATACTATGTCTCATTGGATCACTTTGCATCCAGAATCCGGTATCTACATCAAGTTCAGACGGCATCGATCAATCAGTTTCATCTTCAGCTAGGTCATCAAGTGATGAGACGCTCGAAGATATGAAGGTGATAGCAGAGTTGGAACCCAGTGGGATCATTCATTTCACACAGCTGTTTTATTTTCCTTTGTACAAATTTGTATAAACTCTTTTTTTCGGCGGCGTTCTCTTACTAGGACGTCAGCCTCTTGTACATAAACGCCTATTTTACAGGAAAATTCAAAAATCAATACAAAAATCACTTTTCAGTTAAAATTGCCAATTGTTTTTCCTTTTCTGTTCTGTTTTGCGAAGAACGTCCAAGGTTCAATTTGTGATATACGCATTGACAATAATTTGCTAACTCATGAATATTTGCATACAAAACAAAGGATTAATTACAAGGTAACATTAGAAACAGGGGCAATAAAGAGTTGTCTAAGCGATCTAATTGTTCCGTCCACCAAGGTACCAAGGTGAGTTCGGCTGAAGAACATAACCAGCACATCTTAATTCCCCAGAGAGTGCATCAGCAAGTCAATACACTCTCCCCAAGAAAAGTTACAGTCAACCTTAAGGAAGTTGGGTATCCTCCAGCAGATCTCAACATTCCCCAGCAATATACAGGCATTCTTAACAAGCATCCCTGGCAGTCTTAACCTAAAGATTATTCCCCGACGGTATATCAAACATTTAATGGAGTCACTTCCCCAATATAGTTCAAAATTTCCCCAGGAGAGTCCAATCAAGATTTCCCCAGGAAAGTTGGAATACATCTCCCCAAGCAGGAAGCTTATCCCCAGTAGATTCTGGAAGCTTATCCCCGTAGAACACGAACGCGTCCCCCGGCTTTATTCAAAGGTTATTTCCCTACCAGGATATAACTGGGTTATCCTCAGCCAAAAGCCACGAAAAGATCGTCCTCGGCAAAGTCTTCCCATCCCCAGCGGAGTCTATTAACACTTCCAACACAACAACGGCATACCCAGCGAAGTTACCATCAATATCCTAGCAAAGTACCTCTCTCCCCACAGAGTATTGTTCCCCAGCAAGATCACTAGAGTACTTTTCTCCCTGCAGAGTAATCCATTCGCCAAGTTTATCCCCCAACGAAGTTATCTTCTCCTACCGGTATTCTTGCAACTATCATCCCCAGCGGAGACAACAAAGCACTATTCTCCAACATCAGCCCAGGATATGACTTCCCGGCATCCGTCAAGGATTTATTTTCCTAGGACGAAAACATACGTTCATAAACATCACATTTCCATACATTATAGCATGCATATACGCATCATATATTACAAATCTCATTTATGTTGAGAACATCATTGCTTGATCCATATCATGCATTGCATATGACTGACCTTTACCTTTCAGGAAAGATCTAGTTAAGTTCTCAGCTATATTTCAAGACTTTAGTCTGGTTCAGTTAAGTCGACCCTAAGATTTTCCTGATTCTTATCCAGTCAAAGGCCTTCTCTGGTTCAGTCAGATCGACCCTAAGATCTCCCTGATTCTTATCCAGTTGAAGATTTCAAGACCTTGCTTGGTTCAGTTAAATCGACCCTAAGATTTTCCTGATTCTTATCCAGTCAAAGGCCTTCTCTGGTTCATTCAGATCGACCCTAAGATCTCCCTGATTCTTATCCAGTTGAAGATTTCAAGACCTTGCTTGGTTCAGTTAAATCGACCCTAAGATTTTCCTGATTCTTATCCAGTCAAAGGCCTTCTCTGGTTCAGTCAGATCGACCCTAAGATCTCCCTGATTCTTATCCAGTTGAAGATTTCAAGACCTTGCTTGGTTCAGTTAAATCGACCCTAAGACTTTCCTGATTCTTATCCAGTCAAAGGCCTTCTCTGGTTCAGTCAAATCGACCCTAAGATCTCCCTGATTCTTATCTAGTTGAAGATATTCTAAGACTTTAGTCTGGTTCAGTTAAATCGACCCTAAGATTTTCCTGATTCTTATCCAGTCAAAGGCCTTCTCTGGTTCAGTCAGATCGACCCTAAGTTCTCCCTGATTCTTATCCAGTTGAAGATTCCAAGACCTTGCCCGGTTCAGTTAAATCGACCCTAAGATTTTCCTGATTCTTACCCAGTCAAAGGCCTTCTCCGGTTCAGTCAGATCGACCCTAAGATCTCCCCGATTCTTATCCAAGTAGAAGACATCCAAGATTCTCTCAGCGTTCCTGTTGAGGTAGTAATCGCCCCCAAGATTCTCTCAGCATTCCTGTTGAGGTAGTAATCGCCCAAGGTTCTCTCACCGTCCCGTTGAGATAGTAACCATCCCTGGTTCATTCATAACCTTTTGAAGCTCCAGATTCAACTCCTGTAACAAGTCAGGGCACCTCTACACAAAGAGTTTGAAGACCAACTCCTGTAACAGGTCATGTAATCATTTTCTTTTTCAGGTACGCAAATTCTCGCTAAGGAAACTCTTACGCGATCGACATCCAGATGGCATCTATAAGCCCATCCACCTATCCATCACCTCTCAGCATGGCATCTATAAGCCCATCATCCTATCCATCAATCTCCAAGTGGCATCTATAAGCCCATTCCTACCATCACACTGCTAACATGTGAGCGCAAATTTCTGGGCACTCTAGTGTTCAATCATCTTCCACCCTCGGACTACGAAAGGCACGACAGCCAATCTACATCCTTAGGTCTAAGAAGATTGAACAGGGGCAACTGTTGTACCCTAAAATTTTCCCTCCCATATTCTTCAAGATTTGCAAAAAGCATGCTTCAAAATCTCCCAAGGGTTGCACAATTCAATGGCCTCCTAACAGTCAAAAAACTAGGGTTTTGGTTCTGGCAAAGAAGTTGAAGTTTCCAAGGGTCCAAACAAGTCCCACATGCCTACAAACATGGTCAAGCATCCATATGCCAAGTTTCAAGACTTACAGCACAAAACTGCACAGTCAAAAACCCTAATTGCTCAGCAGTCAACTGCAGGGGCAAAATGGTCATTTGACAGTCAAAAGTCCAAATTTTTGATCAACATCTTATTTTGAAGCCACAAACATCTTTTGATCAATTCTTGATCATGATTCTCAAAGCATGGCTCAGAAAGTCTCAAGATGCAAAAGTTTCCATATTTGGACAGTTGAAAAAGTCGACTATAACTTGACCAAAGCATAACTTCCACATGGTTTATCAGAAAAATTCCATACAAATCTCATTTTGAAGAGAATGACATTTCCTACAACTCCTCTTCACACTTCAAGTCCAAGAAATGCTCTCACAGAAAGTTATCAATTTCAACATTATAGGTCATTTTCCAAAGTCAACAAAAAATGACTTTAAGTAAAAGACCATAACTTGAGATTGGTAAATCAAAATGACATGGGACCAAAAGCATTGGTTAGAGGACTTCAATACCTTTCCAAAATGTCCAAGAAAATGATCAAAGCTTTAAAATTGAGCAAGATATGCCTTGTGGCAGTTGGGAAATGTTTGGGAATTTTGAAAAGTCAACTTTACTTCAAATGCCTCAAAATTGCTAATGGGCCATAAATTCTTCCAAGAATCATCATCCCTAAGCTATGCACGACCCATTGACCCAAAGGGGAGTTATTTTCTTATTTTTAATTAATTAATTGAATATTTAATCTATTTAGTTCATTTAATCAAAATTAATTACAAGAAAAATGCTAAAATAAGGTTTTCAAATCTTTTTGTGCAGTATAATCTCTCATCAAGGCCTAAGGATTTCGTGCATGCCCAAAGAAGAAAGATTCCATGCAAATTGGCTAGGTTTCATGATAAAAAGATTGAAAAAGATTATGCAAAATCACAAAATTCAAAAGCATTGATTCCATGGATATTGGACTTGAATTCTTACCCTAATTCGTTCCATATACATACTCAAACACAACCCTAATGCTAGAGACCTGAAAGCTGCGCCTCAAACCATAGACAAACTTTGCACTTTTTGTGAAAAACTTCAAAACTGAAAACACATTTCCAGTACGTTTCAAGGCAAGATAACCATTCCAATAGCTTGCCAAGGCCTCAAGGAAACTTTCTGGATCAAAACCACAGCTTCTAACCCCAAGAAACGGTAGAACGAGACCGTCTTGTTCTTAATATTTCTCATACTCATGTTTTGATTTATACGTATCATTTATGCATTTTTCTTGTTGTTTCATACTAATTGAATCATTCTAAAGCTAACAGTATTATTCAATTGAGTTTTTAAGGCCTGTGCACGAATCCACCATGGGAGCCCTTTAGGGTTGCAGAGACTTTAAAAGAGGGCTTTGTTCCTCTGGAAAAATTAGGCTATAAGACCGGTACCATTGAATTCACGACATTCATACGAATACAACAATCACATCGCGCCCTTTTTATATGCTTGTATGGCCTAATCGCTATTTTCCAGTTTCAGGATTAGTGGGGGTTTAAAACCCCCGCTATTTGCTTTATTTACAGGTACAACGTGAGGAAGACGCTGAGTTGTCTCAATGTGATAGGGCCATTCAAATGTTCGCGCTTAATTTTTGTTTTACACCAATAGTACTTGTTCTCTTTCATATGCATCAGGTTCCACTAATATTACAAAGAGTGCGCTTGGCACAGTTGGTTGATGCGTTGTCCTTCAAGCACTGGGACCTGGGTTCGATTCCCAGGTCCCCATATTCCTCTATATTTTTTATGTTTATGTGTTCAGGTGATCACCATACTCAAGGGAGCACCATAGGCCTCAACGTTTGTGCCTGCCACGCGCCAGGGAGATTTATCTAATGGTCAGATCACATAGTCCACCATGCACCCTCAGTCAACCATGTGCATACAAGCCAGAAAAGTCAACGTGGCCAAGCTTCTATTGGGCCAAAATTGCTGCAAGTCCACCTCTAAATTGGGACAACCACCCCCCATGTTTGCCTTTCTTTTCTCTATTTTTTCTTTTCTATTATTTATTTTAAATTATATTATTTGTTTTGTTTAATTCCAAATTAATTTTTAATAATATAAAAAACACACAAAAATCAGAAAAAGTAAAAAATAAAAATATGTTTTTAATATTTAATTCATAAATAGTTTTTGTAAATAAATTCTATTAACTAATTTAGTTTTAATTCTAGGTTTAATTTTAATGTTTTTTAATAAACTAAAAAAGGTAGAAATTAGGGTTTTATACTTTTATTCTTTTTTTCTTTTTCACCATATTTAATTATTAATTATTTTTTGTAAATAAATTTATCATTAAATAATTAGGTTAAAACTAGGTATAACTTAAACATTTTTTTTATAAATTAAAAATAGTTTAGAATTAGGGTTTTTAATTCCATCAATTTTCTTAATTTCATAAAGTACAAAAATACCAAAAAATAAGCTCTTTCCTTTATTTAACTTAATTAATTTATTAATCGTAATTTAATTTCTTTAAAAGGG
Organism: Vicia faba; assembly: GCA_948472305.1. Lineage (NCBI taxonomy): Eukaryota > Viridiplantae > Streptophyta > Magnoliopsida > Fabales > Fabaceae > Vicia > Vicia faba. The sequence goes on along the minus strand of OX451735.1, from coordinate 1,363,380,101 downwards.
TCCAACGCCCTCGCATTCTCGATTTTATTCCTTTTCGCATTTACTTTTAGTTCTTTTTGTGAATATAATGTATTTGCCCCAAAGCCTTGAAATAGATTAATTAGGGTATTTATTTTCCGCGTTTTATTTTATTTCAAATTGGGTCTTGGATTAATTTGGCGATGTAGACCCGCGCCCTTGTAATAGCGTAGGACTTTTACCTTCTCGCATCTTTTAACTGTTAATAACTTGCATGAAAGAATGAATGTCAAAAATAAAAACAAAGCGTAGATCACCAATGCATGAACAAGACAAACGTAATTGAAAATGACACATAAATCACACACCACCCCTAGGGTACGTCTCACTGTTGCCTTACCCCTCGAAAAATGGTCGTCGAGTAGAGGATGTTTTAGTAAGTCCTCATGTCCATGAACATGGCATGAGGGTAGTTTCTAAGGTGTCTTCCTATTGCTCTGGTGACCACAATGTCCCGAACCCTCGAATTGACCCGAACACCTCCAACGGTGGTGCTACCTACCTCTCAATGGTGGGATGGCTCTATCTTAAGGACATTTACACAGACGAATTCCTTAGGGTAGGTAGATGACTCGTAGATACTTGCTCTAATTTCAAAACAAATCAAAAACTTTTTTTCACACCGACACCTTTCAAAAAGCTTTCAAAAGCAACTTTTCAAACACTCTTGAGGACTGATACAAGAGTCGAACTGAAATTTTCAAAGAAACTTTTTTAAACCCACAGTTGAAAAGCAAACAAACAATTTTGAAAACACAAATGAGCAAGTATCTAAGAGCCCATGGATAACCATGGATAGAAAGGGTGCTAACACCTTCCCTTTCTATAAATCTACCTCCCGAACCGAGAGCGATCTCTATAAGGAATTTTTCTATGCTTTTGTCCTTTCCATTTGGAGAAAATAAAAGACGGTGGCGACTCTTGCTTCCGCGACATTTCGCGAACCAGCGTTAAACAGTCAGTTCCAGATCCACCGATCACAATACGCAATGCACGTGATTTATTTTATTATTAATATTTCCAGGGACTTAAAGATTTATAGACACATTGCAAATATCAAAGTAATAACACATTTGAAATACTGAAAAATTTCATTATAATAACTTCAAAATGGATTACAAGTTTCCATAATCCCAAGTACAAGATGAAAATAAAGTCTAAGATCCTAAGAAGTAAAGCTGATGGAGATCACTCTATATGCTAGCGCTTCCCTGTAAGCCTGGCAATCTGAGCCTTCAACCTCTGATTTTCTTCTGCATATCTGGTGGCAACCTCCTTCCAATCACCTGAATTAGGAAGTGAGCAACTAGCATCTGATTGAGGCTTAGGAGAAAATAAATCCCCTTGCCTCTCCATCGTCTCTACAGCCCTACTCTCAAGAATCTCAATCAAGTCGTATTTTCTCCTTCAAGTCTACTCTATAGGAAATCTCTAAAGTTTGGCACTTGTTCTTCCAAGCTTCCTTTTCCTACTGCATCCTGACCAAAGCAAGTTGTAGCTCTTCCACATCATCCAATAAGGGAGGAGTGGTCTTCATAAATAAATCAGGCATAGGTGCTTCCCAAGAATATGACATCTTTGACTAAATAGCTCTCGTGTGGACCCACTGAAGATAAGGCTCCAAAGAAATGACCCCTCTAGGTCCCAAGTCTTTCCTACTCTTCCTATGAATGTGACCCCAAGCCTTTGCAATATTCTCCTTAGCTTCCTTATGGTCTTCTCCCTCATTCAGGAAGAAGCTACTCAAATGAATACTATTTGGTTTATCTCTCATCGGGTAACCAAGCTGTCGTCGTGCAAGAACAGGGTTGTAGTTAATTCCTCCCTTTGTACCAAGAAGAGGTACATTGGGGAAAGTATCACAAATGTCAACAATATCTACATCATGGTAAGCCCGATGATACCAATAAATATCCGAGTGAGTAAGTGCCATGATCTTAGGAGCCCAACAGGGTTCCTTCCTGACATCCCAAAAAGCATCAGACTGAGGCATATGAGAAATAAACCACCGGTACAACAGAGGCGTGCAACAGATAATCATTCCCCCATGATAAGAATTCCGAAGATGAATAGAGTAATAAGCATTACCCAACAATGTGAGAACTGGGTTTCCAATCATGAAGATCCCGATAGCATTAACGTCAACAAACTTATCCACATTAGGAAATAAAAACAACCCATAAGCAAGTAGAGAAAAGATGGCCTCAAAAGCGACTGTACTCTTCATCCTGGAAAAGTAACGAGCTTTCTCCAATAAAAACTGATCTGGTAATCCTCTAATCCCTCCTTTAGTAGTCATATGGGATTCAACCTCGGACTTCCCCAGATGGATCAAAGCAGCAATCCCGTGTTGTTTTGGCTCACCCTCCAAACCAGTAAAATGAACACGATCAGTAATATGTAAATCCAACAGATAAGAATACTCCTTTAGTGTAGGCATCAACTGAGTCAAGGAAAGTAAAGCAATGGTACATCGGATCATAGAATTGGACCAAGGTTGACAGAATACCCTCTTTCATCCAAAGCTTCATGAGAGGAATTGTGGATCCATACTTCTTCCGAAAGTCTGCAGAACACCCAATATTTGGAATTAGACTGATCAACTCATCTATCTTGGGATCTTTGAAACTGTATTATCCGGTCTTTCTTTTTCCAAAATCCATGGTCAAAAGGTACCTGAGATATTCACAAATGGTCAACTTTCAAGTCCCTTGAAATAAAATTTCTTCAAAAGATGCTTATGATTGTATGGATGTATGATGCAACAATCGCACACAAGATCACAAACATAGGGTTCATAGGTTCAACGTCACGAGCATGAGGTCGAAGGTACTACCCATAAGGTATGGTCTAAAATTTATCACCTGTCGAACAAGGTTCTAGAGGTTCCCGGAGTCTACATCCTTCCTTCAGATATTACCAACTTCCTATTAACTCAGTAACTAGTAATCTTCTCAAGAAAAACTCGTCTGAGTGAAGTATCGCGTGATAACTATTTCCGGATTACTCCGTCATAGCTTCCGCATTACACCTAAAAGGCTAAGATGAGTTAGGTATTTTATGGTCCTCAACTTCAGCAGGCTTCCACGTCAAAAGAAGTATGTCTTCCCGATTACTCGGTAAACGACACTACAGTCAAAGTGGCCTCCACTAAGTGGGGGATCTCATGCCTCCTTTTTTGGAATTACTCCCTCAAACTTAACATGACTATACCGCCCGTCCTATCTTAAAGTTTGCCCAAGTCTGGTTGTAGGAATTATAAGTAATCACCAAGCACCCTGGAAACCAGGAAAGTCCAGACAAACATATATACAACATATAACACATAAACAACAATAGCACATATACATATATAAACAAATATAGGCTCAACCCACTTAGGGATGGACCAGCAAGAGGTCAATCTCTCCCCAGTGAAGTCGTTATTTTTTTCCGTAGCGGTAGAAATGTTTAAGACATAGCCATTGGATTGACTAGACTTATACATATCAAAATAAAAATCTCCACCGCGCTTTATTGTTTCCAAAGGAATAAAAAAAGAGCGAGTAACCCAAAAAGAGGGGGAAAGATTCAAGGTAAGGGGGTTGGTTGTGCAAAGGGAAGGTATTAGCACCCTAAACATTTACAGTACTCCGCAGGAACCTCTTTGTAAAAATCTGTATATTTTGGCTATAAAATGTTGTATGTAAAATAGATGGTGGAGGTGAGAAAAGAAATATATTTTTTATGATTTTTGCACCCGCCGCGGTTGCGAACATTTAGTTCCTACGTACCACCTTTCGTATAATAGGGGATTAGGGTACACGTAGTTCCTCTTTAAAAATTTAAATAAAATAAACACAAGTGTGTTGGTTAATTTTATGAGACAAGACATCATTGTCATTTTCCGTGTGGAAAACATACTTACTACCCACAATCATGAGAAAGGAGAATTTGAATCATCTAAAAGTGGAGGATATCGCTTGGATTTTAAAATCAACAATGCCTCACTCAACACCCAAGTGGAAAATATCTCTCTTCACTATATATTATAGAAGTATAGTTGTTTGCATCACTACAAGGATTGATAAGAGTCCAATCTTTTGAGAAAAAGTTTTAAAATAAAATCCAAAGTGGCAAAATGGTTTAAAATGAGATTGATTGACTTTTAGTCTTCTCACAAAAAATGTCAAGGTATTATTAATTTGATTGAAGTTTATTTATGAAAATATTTTCAAAATGCATGGACATAAGTCCAAGTTTATTATGAAAGTGGTTCAAGTTTCAAAGCAAGAAGAGTTTTCAAAAGGAGAAAGAAGATTTTTGAAATTAAAGAAGATGGGAGGAGAAGAAGAGACTATCCTAAAGCATAAGGTAAAAGCTAGGGATAAGAACCATCTAACCAACAAGAAGCCAATACTTGACATTATGAGTCAAGATAGAATTCTCATTCTTTATATTGAAACCAAGCAAGAAAAGATACTAGACCTCTTAAGAGAACCAAACTTCAAATGTATTTAGTCTTCACAAAAATTGGACAGAGTAACGTCTATATACGGGTGAATTCCATATTACAAACAAAGTATGTAATCACAATAACCTGCACACAAAACAAACAAACAACCCAATGTCTTGAGGTAAACCTCAAGAACTCCAGAAAAAATATCAATTAAGGTCACAAGGTCTCCAACATAGGCCAAGGTTTCTAATCCTAAGTCCAAGAAGTTCAATACTCCATAATGCCAAGGATAGTAACCAAATAGTCCAAGTATCATTAAAGTTTTTTATGGTTTATGTTGATTATTAGGTATCTTAAGAAAAGAAAATAAAATCTCAAGTGAGCAAAATAAATATGACAAGAAAGTAAATGCTCAAATGAGCAAAGATAAAAAATGGCATGAAATGTAAATGCTAAAGTAAATGGTGCATAAAGCATAAAAAAAAGCATAAAGTAAAATCAATTGTTAATAATTAGTGGTTAGTTGGATGACCATCTTGAACTTGCATTTGGAACTCATTAGAGGATTGGTAGAACCAAAGCCTCCACACAACAAGTTGCATTTGCTTTTCGTCAAGTATATCATCCATTTTGGAATCCTCAAAAGAGTAACATTTAATGATCAATAATGTTTAAGTGATCCGCATTGACCAAAAGTGATGTAGATCCATTAGAGGATTGGTAGAACCAAAGCCTCCATACAATGAATCTCAAGGTTATTGGATCAAAGAGATCAAATCAACACACTTGGGCTTGCAAATATAGGTTTGGGCCACGAATGATCATTTATTCAAATCAGGACAAAATTTAGCGCTATATTAAGCAATCGTAAGTGGACTTATATAGAAGTTGCACCTAATTTGAGGCCGGTCAATAGCAATCTATGCACCATTTATTTTGAGACATGATATAGAGATCATGCTCCAATAACACTTAGTGCAATAAGTAATAATGAGATGAAAAGGGGTGGGAAAGAATATACAAATCACTTTTGAATTAAAATTTCATCAAACTATTATTAAAATCATTCATCCATTTTTATGGAGTTAGACTCAACACCATGGATCCAATGATGTTAACAAAGTTCATGATCAACAATTCAACCCAAGATCAGCGAGAAAATAATCACAAAATAATATTTATTTAATATATACATTAAAAAAGGGTTTAAAAATGTTTTAAAATAGAAATAAAAGAGAACAATATCAACCATATTCAAATTAATCAAGAAATATTAAGTAAGGCCATAGAAAAATCAGAAATGAACTCAAATATTTTTATAAAAGTTTTTGTAATTAAAAGAAATGAATAAAATGGACCAAAAAATGATAAAAAATAACAAAGTCAGAAATAAAAAATAAATGAGGTCACCAATATTTGTCACAATATCATTGGATCATTCCAATTATTTTTAGAATTTAAAAATGCATAAAAGTATTTTTAAACATTTAAAACAATTCAAATAAATTGAAAATTCATAAAAAAATATCAAAACACAAAATAAAAATGTAAAAAAATAAAAACCAGAAAGAGAAAAATCAAAAATATTTTTCAAAATTTTTTCAGATTTTTTGGACTAAAAATGAATTTTCTATGATTTATTGGACTAAAAATGAATTTTCTATGATTTTTTGAAATTTAAATCAATTAAAATAAAAATCAGAAAATAAAATATCTAACCAAAAAAATATGGGTCATCTGATCATTGTCAAAACGCGTTAGTAAACAGATCAAGTGGACCTGGCGCGTTGTGCTTGTTATGGTCTTTAGTCAATAAAGCACTAAATCAAATGTAAAATCAGATTTTTTTTAAAAACAAATGGCACGCCATCATTGGTTGGAAGGTGACACGTTGGTCATCTTTAACCTCCAGCCAACGTGAATTGCAGGTCTCTCAAACTGTAAAATCAGAAGCTCAGGCTTATGTCATTCGCTTTGTCTCATCAAGACGAAGACAACCAAACCTTCGCGAAATATTTATATAAATCGTAGCTCAAGCAATTTGGAAGGAAAGTTTTGAAAAGGGATTTGAAATTTCATGGTCAAAATGTGTTTCTAGTTAAAAGCAAGTGTTACAACTAGAACCAGGGCAATGAGAGCTTCACAATGATATCAAAGTTTGGAAGAATTGATGGAGAAATCTACCTATTGGAGTTGAGTTGTAGAGCTCTGAAACTGGACTTCTATGGATCAATATAGGTCACGATTCTTGAAGGTACAACACTTGGTAGGAAGACTCCTAAGAATATTCTTGACAGGATCCACAATTGTATAACTTATGTTCAACAATTGAAAACTGGATACAATAACTTGAATCCTAGAGAACATAGTTTCAATGTCTTCATCTTTCTTCATTTTAAATAGCCCATATTGTTGAACCAAAATATTTGTTTTAGCTTCTTTAACTTGTCGATTTCCTTCATATGAAGCACACAAAGATTTAAAGATGCTTTTGGCAGTAGATTTGTCCAAAATCATGAGACACTCAGAGTGAGGTAGAGAATCTATCAAAATACCTCTAACTTTGTGATGCTTTCTATAAAAAAAAATTTAAGAAGTGTGAGACTCTTTGTATCAGTCACCATACTTACTCCATCAACTGAAAAATGAATTACATCTTCAAGGATATCCCATAACTCATCATTAATACATATGATGTGAGTATACATCTCGCTTTCCACCAATCAAACTCAGTAGAATTTCCACTGAATGTTGGTGGTTTGGAAATATAATTGCTCTTCTCAAACGTACTAGGATCAACATTGTTAATAAATTTAGATTCAATTATGATGGTTTTCTCTTAGGAAATTTTATGTATCAATGTTAAGTGTTAATGCACAGACAATGCTCTGATGCCAACTGAAGGTGAGAAAAACACAAAAATGAGAGTTGAATTATGTTGACTTTTTCTTCTTTTTTCCTCTAAGATCTGTTATCAGATTCTGATTGCACTGCTCAGACTCTGATGAATAGCAGTGGAATAATGTTGAACAGAAATAAAGAAAAGAGAAAGACAACAAACAAGCAATTATCCTGGTTCCTCCTACAAGTTATGAGTAGTCCAGTCCCGTTGCACTTTCAAGATATTTCCATTATAACCAAATATGATTACAACTTCTCAATCATACAAGGAAGAGACTTCCAATGCCCAGACACACAAGTAAGGGACTTCAATGCTCAAGCACACAAGCAAGAGACTTCTTATTGCTCATGCACACATGCAAGAGACTTCCAAATTCTCAAGCACGCATGCAAGTTACAATTGTTTAAGCACACAAACAAGAGACTAATAAACTATCTAGCAGATAAATGATAGTGATAAAGTGATAATTACACTTGATATACAATAAGAGGTGTAAATAGAATTACAACATAGAAAACTCTAAAACTTAAGAACTTCTAAGAATGTATAATTGGTAAGAAGTTCTAAGTTAGCTTGTTCTCTTTGTTTTGACATAGTAACTTCTCTTTTCTTGTCAAGGCACATTGTTGTATCTTTCTCCAAATCTTCCGCTTCTTTTATAGAGTTTCACGAAAGAGTCATTGGAGAGAACTTCAAATACAAGAGAATATTTAAAGAGAAGCATCAACAAATCAGTTGCAAAACCTTTCTGATATAGTTAATTTTTATTGTTTAGACTCTCATATTCATATTAATTTATTGTTTAGACTTTGATGGTGACTTACCAAGGACTTGATTGGTCTGTTGTTTGAGTGGATAAATATTTAATCACTTAATGTTTAAAATTAAATAATCTAAAAAAATTGTACTTACTATAGAATATACAAAATGTGTATATTTTAGTTGTATTATTCACATGAATGATGATTGGAATAAATAGGAGATATAAGATAATGGAGATTAATTTATTGCCAACAAAAGTATAACAGATCAGCTAAAACTAAGGCAACAAATCAATACACATAATGGATAATTTAAATATATAATAACTATACAATATTTTCAAATTGTAACAACTACTGCTATAATTAAGGAGTTGCTAGAGGAAAAGAACAAGTAATTGTTGTTTCAGTTACGTGACTGTGCTAATACGCCCCTGCAAGATGGAGGAGTGGTCAACAACACCAATCTTGGAGAGAAGAAACTCATGACTAAGCCGAGAGAGTGGTTTCGTTAGTAAATATGCTAGTTGGTGACTAGAAGGTACATGAGACACTTTGAGTTCACCTTTTTCAATGATGTCACGAACGAAGTGATAGTCGATAGCTAAGTGCTTCATTCGTGAGTGAAACACTGAATTTGCACAAAGATATGTTGCACCAGTATTATCGGAAAATATGTTCGGCGGATGAGCGGCTTTGATCCCAAGTTCCAATAGAAGTTGTTGTAACCATAAGAGTTCAGATGTAGTAGTTCTGATTGTGCGATATTCAGCCTATGTGGAGGATCTCGCAACTGTAGGTTGTTTCTTACAGGACTAAGAAATGACATTGGGTCCGAGATAAACTATGTAGGCACCCGTGGACTTTTGATCAATTGTTTCACCGCCCCAATATGCATCACAAAAGGCATTGAGTTCAAGATTCTTTGTTTCTACTATATGGAGACCATGTGAGATAGTGTTCTTGAGATATCGAAGAATGCGTTTGAGAGATTGCATGTGAGTTACCGAGGGTGCTTGCATGAACTGTGATAACTTAGTGACAACAAATGCCACATCTGGTCTAGTGATAGATAAATAATGCAAAGATCCAATAATGTTGCGAAAAGAAGTGGCATCACATGGAGGTGTATCATCCTGGATGCCAAGGGAGGAAGTAGTAGACATTGGAGTTCCTACTATCTTAGCATCAATTATATTTCCTTTATGCAGTATGTCTCGAATATAACTATGTTGAGATATGAAAATTCCGGTGTTTGTGGGAATGAGTTCGACACTGAGGAAATGACTCGGTCTTCTAAGATCTTTTAGAGAAAACGTTGTAGCAAGATCAGCCTTGAATTTATTTAAGAAGCTGATATATTTCCCATAAGAAATAGATCATCAACATATACTAGGAAATAGGCAGTGACATTACCGTTATTGTAGATGAAGAGAGATGAATCTGATTTGCTATTCAGAAATCCAGAAGCAACAACAAAGGTTTTTAATTCATTGTACCAGGCTCGAGGAGCTTGTTTTAGACCATATAATGCTTTGTGGAGCTTGCACACATGATCAGATAGTGTAGGATGAACAAAGCCATATGGTTGACACATGTAGACATCTTTAGATATGGTACCGTGTAAAAATGCATTGTTAACATCCATTTGGATTAAATTCCAGCCTTTTGAAAGTGCAATACACAATACCATTTTGATCGTTTGCGGCTTGATAACAGGACTAAAAGTGTCTTTATAATCAATACCTGGTCGTTGATGAAAACCTTTTGCAACAAGTCGCGCTTTGTAACGAGCGATGGATCCATCCGGATTTCTTTTCAGGCGAAACACCCATTTGTTTCCAATGACATTAAAATGAGGTTGTGGAGGAACTAAAGACCATGTACCATTAGTCATGAGAGCTGTAAATTCTTCAGACATTGCTTTTTTCCACTCGTGGCTCTGCATTTCTTTGGATACACATGTTAGTTCTTCAACTGGTGGTAGTGGATGTTTAAACACAGAAAAAAGTTTATTTGGTTTGAATATTCCCGCTTTTCCACGAGTGATAATGGAGTGATTTGGCATTGCCAAAGTTGAAGCTTGAGAAGAAGAACCTGCTGCAAGTGATTGAGATGAAGATGAAACATGTACAGGTGGTGATTGAGGTGGAGAATCTATTGTGGTTTGAGGAGGGGGTTGATGGGTTGGTTGGAAGGAGTGGTATCACTTTGGGTTAACGAATTTGTTGGTGATCTGGATGAGGTGGGGGTGGCTGAGCGAGAGATTTGAGTAAGGTTAGTGGGGCTAGATTTTGAGATTGGTATTATAGATGTTAAAGGTTGAACACCATAATCTATATTTGTAGAAGGTTTTTTATAGTCTGGATCAAGGTGAGATATATGTGATGGTTTATTTTTGTTTGGTGAGTAAGGGAAAATCTCTTCTACAAATTGAACATGTCTAGAATGGTGGATTTTGTTGTTTTTTAAATTGAATCAAATGTATGCACTTTGTGTGAGACTGTATCCAAGGAACAAGCATGGTTCAGATCTTGGTTCTAACTTATTATTTGTGTATGGTTTAAGCCAAGGAAAGCATAGACACTCAAATATTTTTAGTTTTTTGTAGTTTGGACGTGATTTAAATAGTACATGGTGTGGTGTGCTCATGTTAAGACCATGAGTGGGTAACCGATTAATTAGATAGGCTTCTGTTTGAAAGGCATATGACCAAAAGTTGGAAGGTAGGGAGGCGTGGTTTAGGAGGCAGCGAGCAGTTTCAGTGAGGTGACAATGCTTTAGTTTAGAGAGACCATTGTGTTCGGGGGTATGGGGTGGGGTGATTAAGTGAGAGATACCATTGGCTTGTAAGAATGGTCGAAATTTTATAAATTCCCCACCAATGTCAGAGTAAAGGGTTTTAATTATAGAGTTAAATTCTCTTTCTACCAAGTTTTTAAAAATTGGAAATATTGTTGAAACATCAGATTTGAGTTTTAGAGGGTAGAGCCAAACATACTTGGAAAAATGGTCCACAAAGATTACATAATAACGAAAACCATCAATTGAATTTACTGGAGCCGGTCCCCATAAGTCTGAGTACAAAATTTCCAAGGGACTAGAACTCGAAATAGAAGACCTTGAAAATGGTAGTTTATGACTCTTATTAGAAAGACAATCTAGACATTTATTAAAGGAACCATAATAGGAAATATTTTTTGACTCGAGGGCGTGAAGGAGAGTAGGAGGTGCAGGATGACCGAGTCTGTGGTGCCATAGTTTGAGTGAGGAGTTGGAGCATGCATAGAAAATTTGTGGGGCTGGTGCATCTGGTTGAAACCCATACACATTATCTTCATTCAATCCTCGCAGAAGAATCTCCTTCGTATGCAAGTCCTTTACCTCGAAATGCCAAGGGAAAAATTCAATAGAAACTTTGTTAGTTTGGCACAGTTGAGAGACAGATATCAAATTTCGAGTAACATTTGGAACATAGAGAATATGTGACAACTTTAAGGAAGAATTATTTGTGGAAATATTTGTGGAACCAATATGAGTAATGGGAAGTTGATTACCATTTGTAACTTGGAGATTGTCATATCCATGATAGTCTTCTTTGATTGATAAATCTCTCCTGTCATTGGTAATATGGTGGGATGCGCCGGAATTAAAGAGCCATGAAGGTGGAGACGAGTGAGAGGCCACTGTTAGTGCAAAATGCGCAGTAGGATGGCGAGGCTTGTTTGGGTAGCCATTAATCTTGTAGCATTATTTTGCTATGTGGCCAGATTTTTCACAATATTGACAGATGACAACATTGTTGGATATTGGCTTCTTAGTGTTTGGGAAAGTTTGATCATGACCATTATAGTTGTTGCGATTTTGTGAATCATGTTTATGGTGATGATTGTTGCGGTCGGTGTGATGGCGTCCTCGATTGTAGCCGTTGTAATGACATTGTGCAATGTTGGCAGTGATGGGAGCCGGTGTCGAGATCTGTTCTTCTCGCTACAAAAACATCTCGAAATCCACCAATTTGTCATAGAGTTTGTTGAAGGCGATGTATGAGTCACGAGTGCGAATAGCAGTAGTAAAGTCCCTGGAGGTTGGTCCGAGACCATTCAAGGCATGGATAACCATTTCAAGGTTGTCAATAGGATGACCAATGAGGGCCAATTCATCAGCAATATTGTGGATTGAACGCAAATAGGTTGAGACAGAGGAATTCCCTTTAGTGATTGATCTGAGACGTTCTCGAAGAGACATAATTCTGGAATGCGATCGGTTTGAGAAGGCACGAGCAAGAGCAGTCCAGGCGTCATAAGACGTATCTGAAGCCACCATGACAGATCGTGTTTCAGAAACACAGGAGTCAAGAAGAGCAAGATAAATTAGTTTATCTTGTCTGATCCATAAGGAATGATCAGGATTTGGTGATGTAGTTTCACCAGTAACAACAGTAGCAGGGAGACACTTCTTTGTGCCTGTAACAAAACCTTCAAGGTCACGAGCAATGAGGAGTGCACTGCACTGTTTGTACTAGGCATGTTAATTGGTTCCATTTAACTTAATTGGAAGGTGAGAATTTGTTTTGAATTTCTTAAGTTCTTTAAGGTTAAAGTTGTTGTTTGGTGTTGCCATGATAAGGATCGATAAAAAAAAAAAAACTGTGAAGCAATGGATATTCTGATACCATATAGAATATACAGAATGTGTATATATTTTAGTTTTATTATTCACATGAGTGATGATTGGAATAAATAGGAGATACAAGATAATGGAGATTAATTTATTGCCAACAATAGTATAATAGATCAGATAAAACTAAAGCAACAAATCAATACACATAATGACTAATTTAAATATATAATAATTATACAATATTTTTAAATTGTAACAACTACTACTATAATTAAGGAACTGCTAAAGGAAAAGATCAAGTAACTGCTGTTACGTGACTGTGCTAATAGTTACATTTATTTTCTAGGCATTCAAACATCCAAACAAACCTAACCAAAAACAAATTTGTTCAACAAATGTAAATTTAAGTTTAACACTAATTTCAGTCTTTGTGTTCGATATTCTGTAATATTCACCACAATATTCCTTACAATTATCTGGTAAACTTGTCAGATTGCTTATCACTATACTTTAGATTTTGGGCGAAAATATGTCTTTTTTCTTATCATCCTAGAACATTGCATTGTTTTTTCTCCAAACATGTTTTTGATTTTGATCCGACAACTTCAAACAACTGACAATGTAAATGCGTGGAATCTATAACAGCAGAGAATGAGAATTTAAAATAAAAAATTGTTCTCATCATTTCTCAAAAGGCCGTTGGAATCCTGAAGAGGCAAAATTTTCCTGATATATTGGATCCAAAAAAGCTGGACTACACTGAATATATTGAAGTATAAAATACACTTAGATAATGCAAAAATACCTTGTGGGAAAACCCTCTTACCTATATTAAATTTTTGAGAACATGTATGCATTTGGTGGGGGAGATGAACCATGCGTCACTCTCTTAGAAAATATGTATTTCTATGTACAAAACTATAACAACATTATAGAATTAAAATAAGGAGTGATATGTGTGGGTGCAACAGAAAAAATCTGATCAATACTATTAATTAATAATTGATAATATTTTAGATTAAATATGTGAACAAAGTTGTCTGCTACAATTCTAGACAATTAAAGAAACTTGGAGAAGATACATGCAACACATAAAATATAACCTACTTTCAACATTTTTTGGTTTCTTTGTGTAGACATGCCTACATAAGCAAAACAATATTATTTTTTAGCAGCGTTTGGTGATGAACATATTTTGACATCTATTCTAAGTTTTGTATGATTGACATGTAATCATCATCAAAAATCAGATGTAGACAGCAGAACTGTTTGAACATTTTGTTCTCTTTGAGTATTGTGACATTTATGTATTATTAATTTGTTATATGAGTATTAAAGTAATAATCATGTGAACAATCTAATGCAGTTATCATATTAGAAAATATGTAACGTTTGCAAGTAGAAAGTAAATATTTTTAAAAAAAGTTGGCATATCCCAACCTCTATACTACATCCCTGCAAGAAATTCAAAAAGATATTTTACAACATATTATAAAAGAATTTAACTGAAATACATTAATAGTGTAAAGATATTTTATGCTGTCATTTAATTACAATAATTGATAAATTTAAAATATTTGATTTTAATGTAATACAATTGAATAATCATTATTTATTAATGGTGTAAAATAATTTATACTCACAGTTACATAGCCATTAAACTAATTATAAAAACTATTATTGTGCATAGCTGTTAAACTAATTGTAAAAACTATTATTGTTTTATATAAAACAAAATATGCAGAACATAAGCTATATATGCAGAAGAGTATCAGCTTATAATAAAGGGATGTTCTTTATACCCTTAACTGTTCTCCCACAACTCAGAAAAACTCGGGAAAAAATTTGGTATATTTGAATATGTATTTCCGGACATATTTAATACACACAAAATAATATTGCAAGTGAGACATTTCTATTTTGTTAAAAAAATTATTCATAGATATATCTTTAGACGCACTCATACACACAAAACAAAGGTGTGCAAGTGACAACACTTATTCTATTAAAAAATATGTCTGTCTGGAGATGCATCTCCGAACACACTCAAGTTTTTATAAAATAAAGGTGGCTCAATAATTTATGTTGAAATGTGTGTAAAGAATGTGCGTCTAGAGATGTATCTCCGAACGCTAGAGGCATTTGAGACTTTTCATGATGGTGAGGAAGAACACATAAAGGTGGAAAATAGAAACCACCTATAGTAATGGATCTTTTATTGGGCCTCCTTATGCTTTCAGCCCACTTGTATTATTTGGTTGCAATTCAGTTAAAATGGTCTCTATATAATATAAGAGCATTATCCTCCACACTCTTAGTGATGCACACACATCCTAGTGAAAAACCAATAAGCCTTTAAAATTTGGAAGTTAAACTTTTGAGACATTCGAAATGCAACTAATTTTGTGTTCTTCTGCTTTCGTCTAGTACAAAAGTTAACTTTCTGACGAATTACGAAAGTTAATTTATGGATTTTTCACATATGCATAGTTTGTTTAACTTTGCATGTTTTGTCCATTGGATTTGACTTCTTTGATTATGATATGACTTTTCTAGTTTAATTAAAGATAACATATTTGATGATTCAGGGGACCTTGTGATTGAAACAGACGATGTATGATGATATAGGGACTGGGATTCTATGTGTCCAAAAGTATAAAAATTCTCATTTCTTGTGAGTAGTCCCTATTAGTGTTTATTTTTAGGCCTCTCTTACTAGACCTTCTGGGTGGCTTGGAACAATTTCCCCTACGCCCTTTCCTCTGTCTTGTAGGGGAAGGGTTTTTTCGTGCACGCCCCCGGATCAGTTGATGTTTAAGTAAAGTGATGGATAATTATGGAACACCACTAGCACTGTGAAATTGCGCAATAAATATATTTCACATTCAATGTGAATTTGTGGTGAAGAACTTCTGACGTATGCCCCTCACATGCCAACAATGACGACCTTCTTATCCTAGGATACTTGAGTATCTAGGACGACTTTCAAGAAGATATAAATTATTGGTAGTGCGTTTTCTCCTGGCCGTAAGAGAGCTTGTTACTCTCGTGTTAGAAGTACCCATAAAAGCTTTTTTTTTGCATATTTTTCCTTACTCTTATGTCGTTTGAAGTTCTAAAGTATTCTTTTTTTCTTTTGTTGAGGTTTCTTATCTTTCTTTGCTCTTTTTGGTTTCTTATGTGTGGTGTTTATTATTTTGGAGGTTTCACTTGCCCTTTTGGATTTCTTATGTGTAGTATTTATCAAGAGATTTTGGAGACTACTTGTATTTTCTCTTATGAAGGTAGCCTCCATCGTGCCATTGGTGGAGTGAGACCTTTCTTTGATGTGTTATTCCCTTTTATGAGTGTTTATTCTCCTTATTGGGCTTCCTCCTTTCATTCAATGATTTTGAGGTTGATGTTTTGAATCATTTGATGATTACTCCCTCATAACTATACCTAGTGAGCTAGGCATTTATCAATTTTTTCTAGCATATATTTATGCAAATATCATGGGGTGTGCCGACCGTTCCACTCTTCTTTCACATTTTCAAGACTTAGGATAGCATGGCAAATCACGCAAATGGACGAAGCTTTATTTTTTGAGACAGGTTACCCTTTTTTCTATCTTTACTCTGTTAGCGTGAAGCATTTCCAGAATTAATTCATTTTGTTTATCAACAAAAGCGCTCACACAAAGGTTTATGCCATAAAAACCAATTTGGAATACAAATGTATGAATTTGTTCCGCAAGTTTTGATGCCATTATCACTTCCTGATAGGGAACATCTCTTTTGTTTACAAAGAACATGACATTTGTAAAGAAGAACTTTAACTGAAGAATCAGTTTGTGCCCTTCTTCAAGGAATTAGGTTACGTTGATGGTGTCATTCATCCTGATGCAACATCAAAGAAGAGGTTAAAGTGATTCATCGAGACCCGTTTGTTGGTAGATGTCAGCACTAAAGAGAAAAAATTTATTTTTGGTGAGTGTTATAGGTTTTCTAGCCTTCACCATTTTTCTCCTTGAACATTTTCTTTTCTGACATTTTTGTTGTTAGCCATATAGATTTCATGAAATGTTAAGAAAACAATTTTAAAAATGAAGATGGCCTCTCGATACATTTTGGCTCTGGTCGGTAGTTCACATACTCCACCCCATGTGGTCGCATCTATTTTAGGGACCCTATTAGATCATTGATGCAGTTTACTTAAAACTTGACTCTTGCAGAATTTTGGGTTCAAGTATTCGAGTTATGGTAGATGGATGATTGTCGGGATCATCTCTGTAACACCCCAAATTTTTATTTATTTATTTTAATTAAGTAAAATATTATTTTATTTTTTTGTGCTTGAGTGGTTTATGTGGTTTATTTGGCATTTGTTGAATTAATTAATTAATTTTTTTACAATTAATTATTAAAGAAAATAGGAAAATTATAAGACTTGGGAGGAAAATGGTATTTTTATGAAATTAGTGGAATAAGGAGAGAATTAATCAAAATTGAGGGTAGTTGTGGTGATAATTAAATTAAATATAAATATTAAGTTTTATTTTATTTAAATAGAAAAAGAAGGGATAGAAAGTGCATTACGTGAGAAATGGAGAAAGTGGGAAGTTTGAAGGAGGGAGTCAACCCTAGCTAGAAGAACTTCCATTGTCGTAGAACTCAAGGTCCATTGTCCTCACCCTCTTCTTTGCTTTCCAATGTTTTTCTCCATTGTTAAGTTGTTGTGAAATTGGAGAAGGTTTGTGCATAACCTATCTCAGTTGTTGTGATTTAATAATAATTTGTGCCTTGATTTTACTACTAAAATTTGTGTACCATTACATGTGAAATCTGGATTGTTGTTGTTCATGTTGATATGTTTTGGGTATGATGAACATGATGATGATGTTGAGATAAATTGATGAAGTAAATGTCTAATCTATGTGTTATTGATGTGCTAGATGGTATATTATTCGTGTATGATGAATTCTTATGTGTTTTGGGTGTTTTAGAGTCGAAATCGAAGGTCTAGAGTGAAAGTATTGGGTTCTTGAATAAAATTCTTATAGTTGTAGAAGCTGAGTATTTTCCGTCATGGGTTTTGTGGTAATCGATTACCAGCTTAAAATTGAGTTTTAGACTATTTTTAAGGTCGTTTATCGATTACAATGTGTTTGTAATTGATTACTGCATGCTGACAGGGAGAAATTTTTGCAGTAAAACTAAAAATGGCATAACTTGGGTTTCGTAACTCTGATTGAGGAATGATTTGAAGCGTTGGAAATCTAAGATGAATATATTTCTTAGATAAATGAACTCATTATGTGTATATGTGTTGATATATTGAAAATTTTATATGTTTAGAGTTGAGTTATTTGATATGCTTTAAGAGTTGTGTGAATACTTTATCAATGCATGACTATATTTTGTTGCATACATGTATAATTTTGTATTGGTGAGTTATAATCACATATCATACTTGTTATGTTGAGACGGTGGCCTTATATTGGGTTATGTGTACAGTTCAAAGAGGAACCTATGGTGATGAGTGCACATATGTGTTGTTGTCGCATTATCATGCATCATGTGTGTCAGTGATAGATGTACGGACCTCGGTCCATGAGTCTCTGGTTCATAAGAGGGAATCAATGACGAGTTGGGGTTCAAAAGGGAATCATTGGTGAGTGAAAAAAATTGGTAATATAACTCTGATGTCTAGGGTTAGTACCATGTGTATTAGAGTCTAGGTGTTGGTTTCATTGTATACATATTTGCAGTGATGAGTTGTTGTTATGAATGATGCTACCCTTGCTATCTTTTGCACTGCTGCCATATTTTGAATGTATTCTCACCCCCAATTTGCTTTGTTTGTGTTGTATGTTCTCTCTTGGAGTATATATAACCAGGTAGAGGAGTAATTGTTGTTTGATCTAGAGGATGGCGTTGAGGCCTCTTAATTTATTTAATATTTTCCACGTTATTTAGTATCGTTAAGCTCTGATATGTAACATTGGGATGAGAATAATTGTTAATTTTTTTATGTTTTTGAAGTTTGAGTTATTTAATTATATGAAGTACTTTATTTTAGTGAGACAACTAAAGCATGATTAATTTTTGAATTATGTTGCTATTTCTTATCATAATGTTGTTGAAGATGTATGTTGAGCATGTGTAACACCTATGTATTAGAAATTATTGGTTTATATTTTATAAATAAAAAGTCAGGGTTTTAGGGTGTTACATAGATGGTATCAGAGCATACCAGTTTATTCTTCCTAGGTTGTGTGAATTTGTTTATTTCCCTGGCATACAACATGTGGGTGGACACTATCGATGTTTGATTTTTTTCCTAACCGCTTGTTAGCAAGAGCGGGGTTGAAACAAGTGGGGGAGAAGCTTCTACTTCTCTGAGATGTTTCAGGCATGAAGGGTTGTTCAGCTTGCCGTTGTTTACAAGAGTGCAAGTTTTTGGATGAGGTTGTGTTATTTCCCGAACCCGAAGAGAGAATAGATTTGAGATTCATGTCCGTCAGCCAAGTTGAGATATCTTTGAGGGAGAATGATCTGGTGCTCGTGATGTTCTCTTCTTTGAGAGTGGAAAGTGATGTTGGTGCTAAGGATATGTGTTATAACCGATTTTAAAATGAGAGTTGGCACTATTAATTTTTATCTTAGGGAAGGGAATATAACAGATAACCTGAATTTTGTCAGAGATTCTAAGTTGTTGACTCGATTTTAGACGAAGGGAAGGTGTTAGGCACCCTTCAACTACCTTGTTCACAAGGATACTAGGGTTTAGATTTACAATTTAGGAAGTAGGATTTTAATTTTTAATTAGGGGAACTCGCCATGATTTTAGTCAGATGCATATGTATCCTCTTATGAGAAATCAGAGTCTCAATTCATAGTTCGCAGTTGGTTGGTATTTTTTATGGGTTACAGAAATATCTCGTATTAATCCTTGAACCAAGTCTGCATTGAAAATAGCAGAGTGTTTAGACTAAGTTCGCAGTTAATGAGAAATATCTTCATAATCCTTGTTTGAAAATAATATCTTGGATTTAATAAGTCAGTGAAAATTGTTAGTGATTTATTGGTTAGATGTTTTTCAAGTACAACAAAATATATTTATGCATGAGGAAAAATGATTTTAATGCAATTAAAAAAATATTTGAATGGGTTAGTAAAAAAGATTTGAATTAAAAATAATTTTACAATTTATTATTAAAAAATATTAATTATGATAATATAAATAAATAAATAAATAAAAGAAATTGTAACAAAATATAATTTAAATTAATTTACGCACGGGGTGTATGTTTAGTTTGGTAGTAAAAGGATGGGGGTATGAATAGTAAAGCCCTAAATTCAAATATTGAATTTGGGCCCAAAAACGCACGGGGTATCGTTTTGAACATGATAGCAAAATTGGGGGTTAGTTCAACAATGGCCCAGGTTCAGATATTGAACTGGGCCCAATAGCACAGGGGGATACGGTATTTTGTTGGCGAAGTAATTTGAGGGTGCGTTCAGTAATGGGCTAGGCCCAAAATAAATGTCTGATCCACTAGACTGGATGTGGGCAAGTGTTTGACGCTGTGTTGGATACGCGGTTTATGAACGTATGATGAAGATCCAAGGGCAGGGAGTGATGGTGCATGGTAAGAGGGACATAGGGAATCAGAGGGTGTTACATAAACAAATTTCTGGGCTGAAGGCCCATTTTTATTCTTCTCTCCCTCTCTCTTAACCAAAACAACAACACAATCTTTGGAGGCTAGAGAGATAAGCTCCAACTTCTCTCTAGATTTTCATCGCCGAAAATCGCCACTGCCTTGGGCGCCAATAGTTGGAAATCGCTTTCGCTGGCGGCTGCACCAAGGAGCCACCATCTTCAAACTGAACCGTCGTCTGGGTTCATATGAACCCTAAGAACCCTAAGGGTTCGTGAAGAACCCTAATCAAACCAAAATCCATAACACACAATTGTTAGAGCCCTAACCCTAAACCTGATGAACTAATCCTAAACATGAACCCTAATGAACCCTAACCCTTAGAAATCCATAATTTCTAAACCAAACACAAATCGCAGATTCAAACAAAACCCTAAGCTAAGTGAATCTACTTACTTCCCCCGCAATGATTCTTCTTGTATTCTTCCCTTTATGGTTCTTCAATTATTCCTTTTAATCTTCCTCTCCTTTTTCTATTTGACAAGCATGTGAGATGATGGTGTGTGATGGTGGCGGTATCTTGAAGCACAGATCTAGGGTTTCAGAAACTGAACCCCAGATCTCAGGAAGATGACTAACTCACGGATTCTGCTTCTTTGTTATAATTTCTTCTCCTCTAATTTTTGTTCCTCCCTTCAACTAGTTTTTAGGGTTCTTTATATAGTTTTTTAGAATTAGACAGATTAGGGAGTTATTATATGATTGTCATTATACTCTGATTGAGAAATTGAATTCAATTAGAAATTAATTAGTTTGTAATTAGGGAGATTTTGATTGTAATTAGGGATTTGATTTGTAAAATTGTTTTAGGCTTTGTAGATTTGAATGTATCTGGACGTTATCTTATGTAAATCCAAAATAAAACGTTTTTCCAATCCAGTCTAAGATTTTCTTCAAATAATTTGTAAACATTTGATTTGATTCGGTTTGTATGGATTTTAGATCTGCACAGTAGTCATTTTGAGCTTACTTAGCGAAGAACAGGGTGTCGCGACTGTACCTTGAAAATTAGGGTTTCAAGGATTTGCGTTGACTTGGTCAACATTAATCAAAATAATAATAAAAAATATTAAAACTAACAATATAAATAATAATAAATTTTCACTAATATTAAAAATAATATTTAAAGAAGATGGTTGACTCGGTCAACCTTGACAAACCAGTGGGCTTTGAAACTCACTTAATGGGCTGGAATAAAAAATACCAAATACACACCCTTTCGATTACTTATTTCGAAATGGATCACAAAACCTTTAATGCGCCTAAAAATGTTAATGGGTCAGTGAACCAAGACCTTATCTTAACAAACAAACCCGTCTCATTTATTTAACCTAAAAAAAAAATTTAATGGACCAACGTAGAAACTGATTTGGGCATGTTTGAAAGTGAAACAGAAATACACCCCCTTCTATGAACCAACCTAATGGGCCATCAGATTTTGATAGTCCATTTTGAAGTAATACACCCCTCTTATGAATACATACTCCTAAGCAACACTAAGATTATAAATTAGTAACATAGTAATATTGAAATTTAGGTAACATGACTGTTGAAATTAAAGGGGAAAATTTTGTGTATGACAATTGCCCCTATTTAATTACCTTTCAATTGAAAGGTGCGAGAATACGCAGGTATCGCACTTTCGAATCAGAAGGTTATTAAATAATGGAAGACCCTAAAATTTGACCACAAGATTATAAGGATACGATGTACAGTGTTCCCAAGAGTGTGAAAAATAGGCACAGGTGATGATGTATCATTTTACCAGAGTTTGAACGAAAAGTTTTCATTCGACTTAGATATGACGACGCGGATAACTCGTCAATATCTAAAAGAGATCGTAAGTTTTTTGCATGTTTACCCTAACCTAGGAGGTAAATAATACAAGTTTGAAAGTTGACTTACTAACACTTTGATACTAACATAGTAAGTTTATAACGTAGATCCTGCCTATTCATCATAGCCTAGGGGATGAATAAAATAAAGCTAATAACCCATCGCCGCATGGAGACTAAAGCAATGAATTATATTGCAGATTTCGTATGTTTACTACAACCTAGAGAGTAAACAATATAAGGACAAACATGTGCATTTATCACTACCTAGAGGGTAAATGACACGAGGGTAGGTTTATGTACTCATCACGACCTAGAGGATGAAATATATAACCTTAAAAGTTCGTATACCTACCACAACATAGAAGATAGATACTTGAAAATTTTATGCGTTTATCACAACCTAAAGGATAAACGACATGAGGGTAGTCTTACATACTTACCACGACCTAGAGGGTAAATAACATAATCCTGAAAATTTGCATATCTACCACAACCTAGAGGATAGATATTTGAAGAGTGTTTTGGTAATAAATATTAGGTAGCTTGACCAAAGATAAGATCAGAGTTTTACCGGTTGTGTCTTTTCTCAACCAATGTATTTGTTTATTTTGTGGACCAAATGATTCAATGATGAGCCCCAAGAAAGTTCGTAGTTTTAACCAAAAAGGTATTTGGAAAATGCCATGTGATATGTATATGCAATATGTCTTAGATTGGTATATGTGCTGAATTTTTCTATATATGACGCAAATGTACATGCGCAAAGTATTTGTATGTGCCAAAAATTGACATGATACCCAATGATGGTGTTATGATACCCAAGTGTTTCATATGTATATGTACCAAGTGTTTGTATATGCCCCAAATGTTTGTGCATGCTCCAAATGCTTGTTGTGAATTTTTAATGTTCTCCTCCTTTTAAATCATTGGTTTTGTGTCATCGACTCTCCAATGTTGTATGTTGTATGCTATATTGTCGTGGTATTTTAAATTTATTTGAACAAGTTGAATGGTGTCAATGGGATTTTGATATTTATATATAGGCGCAGGCGTAGGCGTGGACTTAGTCGTGGATATGACTATGCTCGCAGGCGTGGACATAGTCGTGGACGTGGACGTAGGCGTGGATTTTCTTTTGATGTTTTTATAACCAAAATTATTTTTTCTGTTTTATCAAATGCTTTTATTTTTTTGTCAGATCCCTAAAATGGTTTCAACATAGTATTCACAAGAAATAATCATAGTATTTGCAAACAAGTCCGAAAAGGAAAAAAACACAATTGAAAGATTGAAAAAACTAAATGTTTTATTGATAAATATGCCTCTGAATAGGCGAGAGTACAAGATGCAGTTCCTTGAAAGAAGTAATTACATAAAGCTTAAAAACTGAAAATGGTAATGAAAATGATAATTGTTATTGTTGTTTCTCCAATGTCCTTCTGATAGCTCCAATCTTCTTTGCTTATGATTCAAATGATTTAGATTAATCCCTCTCCTTCATGGTCGTAGTTGTGGTTCTTAGATTATAGTCTTTATGTTCTTTATTTTTGAATAAGATTGCTAACTTTTGCCTGGACCTCCCTTTTGGGTTTTCAATCCACTGGGATAAAAAAAATTTGTGTATACCCCTAAATTTTGCTTGGATCTCCCTTTAGGGTTTTCAATCCACTAGGACGCTCCTTATTGCCAAAGTCGCCCGTTTAGGATTCAAACTTAGCGAGCTTTTTATACATAGTATTTTTTGACTAGGTCTGAATTTGTCGCATGTCGTAGTTCTTCCCCGTCCATTATTGTGAGGATAAGACCACCACCCGAGAATGTTGTTTTTACCACATACGGACCTTCGTAGTTGGGTTTCCATTTACCACGTGAATCAAGGTGAAGTAGTAGAATATTCTTGAGCACCAAATCTCCTTCTTTGAACACTTGAGGACGAACCTTTTTGTCAAATGCTTTCTTCATCCGTTTTTCGTACAATTGATCGTGGCACAAAGATGTCAATCATTTTTCTTCAATGAGGTTGAGTTGATCAAGTTGTGTCTGAACCCACTCTGCTTATTCAAGCTTTTTTTCCATTAGAAATCGAAGTGATGGAATCTCTACTTCAATCGGGAGTACTGCCTCTATTCCATATACTAGAGAGAAAGGAGTTGCACATGTTGATGTACGTACGGAAGTATGATAGCCATGTAGAGCAAAGGGGAGAATCTCATGCCAATCTTTGTATGTCTTCACCATTTTTTAAATGATTTTCTTGATATTTTTATTGGAAGCTTCAACGGCCCCGTTCATCTTGGGTCGATATCGCGAGGAACTATAATGCTCAATCCTGAAGTCATCGCATAACTCCTTCATCATTTTTTTGTTCCAATTGGACCAGTTGTCTGTAATAATTATGCTAAGAACCCCATATTTGCGTGTAAGATTCTGCTTGATGAACCGAGTAACCACTTTTCATGTGACATTTGCATAGGATGCGACTTCCACCCATTTGTGAAGTAATCGATGGCAACTAGTATGAACCGGTGCCTGTTAGAGGATTTCTGCTCGATCATTCATATGATATCAACTCCCCACAGTAAAAATGGCCAAGGAGAACTTAGGACATTCAAAGGAGTCGGTGGCACATGCATTTTGTCGACGTAGATTTTGAATTTGGGACATGTCTTTGTATAATGGTAGAAATCGAATTCCATCGTCTACCAATTAAGTTAATCTTGATTTACTTATTTTCTAATTAGGTTTTAAGTTAAAGCTTTCCATATGAAAAACCAAACAAAAATCTTCTTTGCATTTACATATCTTTGCATATTTAATTCATCTTGTATATTCCAATTATTTGTACACATTCAATTTGGTTGTAATAGATTAATTAGGTTTATATTATTGCAATCCCCATTAATAAATTGTATACCCCCCTCCCACAAGTGTTGTAATAGCATAGTAACTTTAAATTTTCGCAATTTATTGTTTTTACATAACATGCTAGTAATTAGGGTTTGTATGGCAAGATAAAATCAATCAAGTAGAAGACCCTAATTCAAGAAAAAATCAAGCATGAAAATAACACACTTTCACACAATCACCCCTAGGGTTATCTCACTTGGTTGTCTTACAAAAATGGCCATATTACGCACGTAAGGTATCTTAGCAAAAAACAAACAAATACAAGATCATAGTCCCTCGATGACTCTATTCAAAGTTGTCTTACAAAAATGATCTTAGTCCCTCAAAAATGCTAAGATACTTTGCAACATTTCTAATCATGACTATACGATGACCCACGTCCGTCCCGTTTACATCCAATAATAGGTTTGCTTACCAAATCAATGGTAAGACAACAATGTCAAAGGAAAAGAAAATGAACAAGAAAGACATTTGAGTAGGTAGATTGCTTTTAGTTACTTGCTCCATTTCAAAACAAAACATCCTTGCTATTTTCAAAACTAACACCTACACATTTGAAAACATCTTACAAAATTGAAAACATTTTCAAAAAGATCAACATCTTTGTATACATTCTTACAAACGAGAATCATTACAAAGATTGCCTAAACGATGGCCTCTTTACAAAATACTTTCAAAAAACCATACAAAGCACAATTTCAAACAAAAGTAAGTGATTTAGAAAGTAACTAAGAGCCCATGGAAAACCATGGATGAAAAGGGTGATAATACCTTCCCTTTTCATAATCTACCCCCCGAACTCAAGAAACAATACCAAAGGTATTTCCTGTGCTTTTTCACCTTTCCTTTTGGATAAAAGAAAAGTCGGTGGCGACTCTTGCTAACCGCAACATTTGCAATCAAACGCAAAACCTTCAAGTTAGTCCTCCCACCGTATCACAGAACTGGCGAATCTGCTGGGGACAATTCTAAAAGTGGGGTTACCTTAGGGATAGATCACATTTACTTGCTTACATTGTTTGACTTGTATGCTTTACATTATGGTTCTTTGTTTGAGTTTTGAATCCTCTACCCGTATTTGGGATACATTATGGGCAAGTAGCAATACATTGTGGAAACTGTGCGGGGTATACCGACATGATCTAAGCAATAGCTACGTTAGTGCGACATATTTGTGGGTACCGGTAGCCTTTGAGTTAATCAAAGAGAATACGGGGCCGTTGAGTGATGTCATAAAGCACTAATGAACTTCTAGAACCTTTACTTGACCAACTTGGCCTTTAAGATGTAGTGAGATGACCGGCTTTGGTGCAGTCCGAAGTTGGTAGATACTCGATACTACACTTATTGAGGTTTGGTTTCTTGGGATATTTAGGTCGCCATTAAAGAGGCTTGAGCTGAAACAATGACCAAGGAAAAAATCCAGTGATATTGAGCTCCTTAGAACCCAGTTACTATTACTAGGACAGGTTTGAGCCAACTAAACTTCAAGAGGGTACTTACCTATAAAACTCCATGCAAGCCTAAACTAAGGATTTGTTTGCTTTGTTTGTATATGCATACTTGTACATAACATCATGGACATCATGAACATCATATACATCCACTAACCATTTCAAGGATTTTGGGTTTCATCTTTGTTCTTGTTTTGTAGGATATGGATTCACTTCGCAGGAAAACTATTCAAATCAACCTTGTGAGAATCCCTCCACAAATTAAGGAGCTAGCTTCAAGGATTCCTAAGAACTCTCCATTCATCGAGAGACATGGTCGTCTACTCAACTTGGTCACCTCCAACACAGATGAGGACATGATGAAGGTGTTCTTTCAGTTCTTTGATCCTTTACACCATTGCTTCATATTTCCCGACTATCAACTTGTGCCTACTTTGGAAGAATTCTCCCAACTCTTGAGGATTCCCATTCTCAATCAACTACCTTTCAACGGTATGGAAAGATACCCAAAGCCATAAGAGGTTGCTCAAGCTCTACACTTGCACTCATCTAATTTCACAACTCATTGGGAAACAAGGAGTGGTGTCAAAGGTTTCCTAGCAAAGTTCATGTTTGAGAAAGCCCAAAGTTGTTGGAATTCCTTGGAATTGCAAGCCTTTGAGGAAATTGTGGCTCTCCTCATCTATGGGATGGTTTTGTTTCCAAATCCTGACCAACTCATAGATATCAACGCCATCAAAATCTTCATATCCCACAACCAGGTGCCTACATTGCTAGGAGATATCCTACACTCTTTTCACACTCTCACAAAGGTTGATGACGCTCAAGCATTAGACATTCATTGGTGCTCCCGATCCAAAGAGAATATTATCATTGTTGATCGTTGTGGTGAATTTCCTAATGTCCCTTTACTTGGCATTAGGGGAGGAATCACCTACAACCCTTGCTTAGCTTTAAGACAGTTTGGTTACGCCCGAAGGGATGGCCCGCACGAGATGCTGATTCAAGGCTTGGTATTTGACTACGACAATGACGATCAAGGTCTTCGCCAGAGATTTATCCGAGCTTGGAAGTTGTTAAACAAGGTGGATAGCAAGACTTTGGGGCACAATAATTCCATCCCTCTTGAGCCTTACCTCAAATGGGTACGAACTCGTGCTCAGAGTCATATGATGCCTTACACCTCCATTCTCCCGGTAATCATTGAGCCTGTTAAGGAGGGAGATGTTCCATACACTATCCTACATCCTGACATGTCCACATCTCTTGAAGACCTACAAAGGGATTGGATACAACTCAAAGGGGAATGAGATACTTTCGAAGCCCAATTCTACGCAAGCAAGAAAAAGGTTTTAGATCTCACTAGGCTACTTCATGAGGAGCAGACTCTGAATGCCTACATTGCAACAAAGAGGATGCGCACTAATTTTCTATCTTAGAGTTTTGTATTATTTTGCCTAAGGGGAATTGATGTACTCAAACTTTATCTTATTAATATAACATGTGTTTCTTTTTTGTCTAAAAAAAATTTGAATCTTTGAAATCCTTGAAAACATTGCATATGCATATATCATTCATCATAACATAAGCAGGTTTTCGTAACAAGTCTCCTCATCTCTCTACTATTTATTTCAGTAAGATGGATCTCGAGCAAACAGTGAAGGATCTCCAAGCTCAGAATATGCAGTTTCAACAATTGATCTTGACCCTAGCCAAGGGGCAAGAAGAATTGAATACTTTGCTGGCTGAAGAGAGGAAAAAGAAAACCAAGAAGGTAACTGGAGTCTTAAACATGGGAAGAAGATTTCATGGGCAGACAAGAAGGACTTTGGACTTTTCAATAACATCCGGTGAAAGAGACAACCAAGATGGTAAGGGAAAGGAAATAGTTGTCCCGACAGAATCAGAGGAGGAAGAGGAAGAAGAGGACTACTCTGAGGAACAATACCCTCCGGCTGATGACAGGTATAAACATCTTGAAGAGCGATTGAGCGTGATGGAAATCCAAAAGGTGCCAGGCCTGGACTTTGAGGAATTGGGACTAGTGTTGGGGATTGTGATTCCTCCGAAATTCAAAGTTCCTACATTTGCCAAATATGACGGGATTTTGTGCCCTAAAATGCATCTCCAGACATATGTGAGAAAAATCTAACCCCATACTGCTGATAAAGACTTATGGGTGCACTTCTTCCAAGATAGTCTGTCTGGTACTCAACTTGACTGGTTCTACCAACTAGAAAGAGATAATGTTCACAAATGGGAAGATCTTGCTGCAACTTTCTACAAACAATATCAGTACAATGCCGATTTTGCGCCTACCCGTACTCAACTCCAAAGTATGTCCATGGCTTCCAATGAAGGTTTCAAGGACTATTCGCAAAAATGGAGAGATTTGGCTGGAAGAGTTCAACCCCCTCTGTCTGAGAGAGAATAAGTAGACATGTTCTTAGGCACCTTATCTGGTCCCTTCTTCAATCATTTAATCGGAAGTTCATCTGCAGGCTTCACTGAACTAATATTGACCGGAGAGAGAATAAAAGCCGGTATTAAGAATGGGAAGATCCAGAAAGACACATCTTCTTCAGTAGCTGTAAGGAAGCCCTTTATCAGAAAGAAAGAGGTGGTTGTCGTATATCCGCAAAGAAAACAAGATAGGACCAAACTCCGACCAATGGTGGAGGCTGTTATGATCCCAAAGCCTGCGTCTGATCAGCAAAGAAATAATCAACCAAGGGTAGAAAGGCCAGTCAGGCAGTTCACCAGAATCAACATGACTCCGTCTCAAGTATTACCACATCTGCTAAGATCTAACTTGGTGACCTTGAAAGAAGCTCCGAAAAACCCCAATATAACATCTCCTCATTATCACCCCAATGCCCGTTGCGCATATCACTCTGAAAGTCCTGGTCACGATACTAATAATTGTTGGGCCTTGAAGAACAAAATACAAGACCTCATTGAAGCTAAAGAAATTGAGTTCGATGCGCCTGAGAAGCCAAATGTCATTTCTGCTCCTATGCCCAGACATGGCCACAATACTAATGCCATTGAATAATTTGTTTTTGTTACCTCCGTTGATGAACTCATGACCCTACTTGACTGTTAAAATCAACTTGTTGAAAGCCGATATGTTCCTGGGCTGTAATGAAGTTTGCCATCTCTGCTTGTCTTCACCAACTAGATGTCCTTTGTTGAAAGTAGGCATTCAATGCCTGAAAGATAACAAAGAGATTTTGTTTGAAAAAACTCTTGTTCCACCTATTCCTATTGAAGATGTTTCTATCATTACCATTTCCGCCAATTCTTCCAGGGTCTCCACCAACCCGTTAGAATTACATCAATTCTGAAAGCAGCTCCTTTAATAATCGCAATGCCTGGGCCAGTCCCATATACATCAGACAAAACCATACCATGGAATTATGTAGGGGATGTCTACTACCATGGTATCAAACAAGACTGGCCAGCCGCCGAAGATTCAAGCTATGAGAAGGTCAACTCTGACATCAGTAACATTGCAAAAACTAGCAAAATTACCCAAAGCGGTAGGATTTTTTCTCCAGAAATTGCTCCCCCAAAAGCAGTTTCTAGACCCGTAATCATTCCTGTTGTTGTTCCTCCAAAAGCTGTTCCCGGTCCTACATTTATCTCCAACAGTACTCCAATTAACAAAGCCGTTACAACCCCTGTAATCATTTCTACTGACACTCCTGCTTCCGAATTAACCGAGACTCGAGTAAAAAGTATTCTGGTTGAGCCTGTTCAGACGAAGGCTCAGTCATTGACCATCCCTAAAACCTCCAAGAAAGAAATAGAGGAGATACTAAAAATTATAAAGAGAAGCGACTACGATGTAGTTAAAAAACTGGGGCAAACTCCCTCTAAAATCTCCATGCTGGCATTACTACTATGTTCTGAGGCACATGCAAAAGCCTTGGTGAAGTTCTTAAAAACCGCCCATGTACCTCAAGAGACAATTGCTGATCAATTTCAAGACTGCGTAGCTATCCTAACTGTGGACAATGGTTTAGGTTTTTTAGATGCGGATCTGACACCGAGGGGGAGAAAGAATAATGAGGCATTGCATGTCTTAGTGGAATATAGAGGCACAACTCTGGCGCATGTTTTGGTGGGTACTGGCTCATCTCTGAATGTATTACCCAAAAAAGCTCTTGATAGACTTGACTGTGAGGGGTTGACCTTGAAGCCAAGTGTGATATGCTGGCCAGAACCGGGACGTGGTTTCCCTATTTCGTTAAGGAAATTTTGCTGGTTTGCGTTTTGCGTTTGTGTCTGCAAAATGTCGCGGTAAGAAAGATTCTCCATCGTCTTTTATGTTATCCAACAAGGAAAGGAAAAAAGCACAGAAAAATTCATTTTTCGAGATATTTCTGAGTACGGGAGGGGGGGGGGGGGTGTAGATTTATAGAAAGGGAAGGTATTAGCACCCTTTCTATTCGTAGTTATCTACGGGATCTTAGGTACTTGTTCATCATTTTCAAAATTGTTTTCTTTGTGTTTGTGCGCTTTGAAAAGTTTTTATTTTGACTTCGATTTAACTCTTGCTTCTGTCTTCAAGAGTGTAATGAAGTGTTTTTGAAAACTTTGTTTATAAAGGAGTGTAAGTGTGAAAAATTTGTTTGGAATGAGCAAGTACTTAAGAACTAATCTACCTACTTAAAAAAAGAATCGTTCTGTATTTGTTTTCCTTAGACAACGCTATCCCACTATTAGTGAGTAGGTAGCACCGTCGTCAGAGTTTTGAGGGTCAATTCGAAAGGGACGTACGGTCATTAAAGCAATGTTAGGACGTCTTAGCAATAACCCTAATGTCTTAGATCAATTATTCGAGGCCACAATTCTGAGGCAACCATTCCGAGGAAACTTTTCCGAATCGGGACTTTGATCTTTGTTTAGACAAAAGGACGACCACTAAAGCATCCTATACTCAATGACCATTTATCGAAGGCAACCAAGTGGGAGTGTACCCTAGGAGTGCGCATGTGCAAATGATTCAATTTCAGTTTATTTATTTTTGCATATTTAGGGTGATCTAACTGTTCTAAAATTAATCATACATTCCTGTCATGCATCCTTATATCATACATCTAACAGTTAATAATTTGCGGAATTTAAAGTGTGGAATTTAAACTACGCTATTACAAGGCTTCGGGTATTTACATAGCCAAAAACAAACCCTTTGAAAATAAAGCGATAAATGTAAATAAACGTCCTAATTAAACTATTACAAACTGTAGGCAGTTACATCAATATGGTAAATAATAAAAATAAAGCGCGCGAGAAGAATTAAGATCGACGAGAATTTAAGGTTTTGACAATTCTAACCTAATTAAAAGAAAAATTGTTTTCTTTGTTGTTTTTAATAAAAGAAATAAGTTTTATAAATTAAATATGAAATTAATTAGTTAATTAAATTAATTAATAAAAATAATTACATGACCTATTTTGGTTTCTTTGGTTATTTTAGGAAAAAATAAAATATAATTAAGTTAGTAATAAAACCTATTTATTCTAATTATTTTTAAGTTATTTACAAAAAGAAATTAAAGTTTTACCTAAAATTAAAATTTAATTAAGAAAAAATCCTAAATCTATTTTTATGTGATTTTTATATTTGTTTATTGATAAAAAAATAAAAGGGATCAAAAGAAATAAACAAAACGAATAAAACATGAAAATAAAGATGGGCCTAGTAGCAAAAGTAAACAGGGGGTGCAATCATCAGAAATCCCTAGGCCTGAATCTTCGAAAGCTTCATGCTATAACTATGGTGTTTTTTGATTCTTGCGTGGAACCTATGATTCAACCATCCATAATTGTTCTATATAAACTCAAACAAATGTTAGCATACCATAAAATGTGATTAAAATTAGAGATTCAAAGTTTAAAATTTTATCAAATCGGTGTTGTCAAATGGGGGGTGTGCTAGGCGTGTGATGGATTGCTCTTGGGCCTTGTAAGACTCTTGAGGACTTCAAGAGGATGGTTTGAGGCTTGATGTCAATTGAGAGAGACCGGAACCTCGAGATATGACTTGCACTAATTCTTTGATTTATGGAGAGCTTTTTGAATAGCTTTTAGAGAGCTTTTTGAAGAGCTTTTTAGAGAGGATTTTTGTCCCTTTCAAGCTTGTATGGGTCTATATTTATAGAGTAGAATGAGGAGACAAGAAATCATGGAAAGAATCTCCCTCATAATGTTGTGTTTTAAGACCATGATCAAAATTTGAAAAAAATGCCATATTTGATGATTTTATGCCATTTTCACATGTGGATGAACCTGGACATATTTGAAGAGATATTTCACGAAATCAATTGACATAAACCATCATAAAACTTTCCCAAAATGGATTCACATCAAAATTTATATTATTTCTATTATTTATTTATTTAATTCTGAATTTTAATGAATAACATATCAAAATAAATAGCATAAATAGTAGAAAAATGTATGGGTGGGCTTAGAGGTCGTGGACCATGTTAGGAATGAGTTTCAAACTTGAAAAGATAGGCCCATTTGGAAAAAATCCATGTTTGGTCAATATTTGCTTCATGCATTTTTTCAAAAATTGTCCAACTTTGACAATGCATATCTCTTTCAATTGTAACCTTATAAGGGTGTTCTTTGACTTTTTAGAAAGCTTAGGGTGTCCCCTAAGAGACCTCTTTGGTTTCATATCAATTGGATCTTCCATGTTCATGTAAGAAGCTTTTACCCAAAAGGTGTTTTTGTTGACTTTCCAAAATGACCTATGATGTCCAAATTCATAACTTCTTGTGAGTGCATATTTTGAACTTGGGAGATGAAGATGGATTGTAGGTAATTTCATCCTCTTCAAAATGAGCTTTGGATGGGTCATTTCGCATAAGGTATGAGAAAGTTATGCTTGGTCAAAGTTGAGTTGACTTTTCCTACAAAA
Organism: Vicia faba; assembly: GCA_948472305.1. Lineage (NCBI taxonomy): Eukaryota > Viridiplantae > Streptophyta > Magnoliopsida > Fabales > Fabaceae > Vicia > Vicia faba. The sequence continues at coordinate 1,363,346,518 of OX451735.1, read as the reverse complement.
TCCTAATTTAGCAACTTTTGAGTCTTGATGAATTATGAGCAATCCTTGATGAATCATGATCAACCCTTGATCAAATGATGAAATATACTTCAAAATGAGGATGTTGACCAAAACTCTTAAAGTTTGACTATATGTGGGCCATAGTTGACTTTTGCCCTAGCACAGTCGATTTTCAGGCCTTTGAGCAATTGACTGAGCAAACTTCCTCTACAAGGCTTGAAACTTGACATGGATGATCTTGAGAACATATTAGGACAATGTTGAGCATTTGGGGTCCCTTGGACTCAAGTATCTTGATGCAACATGAAACCCTAATTTGAGGTAGACTGCCTTAGGAGAGAGCTTGTCTGGCCAACCCTTGGACTACCTTGAGCAACTTGGGGATCTTTCTTGAAATGTTTTAAGAAATATGGGAGAGAAAATTTTGTGGTACAAAGCTGCCCCTGTTCAATCTTCTTAAACCTGAAGATTTAGATTGGATTTCTTGCCTTTCGTGATCCGAAGGTGGAAGAGGATTGAACACTAGAGTGCCCAAAAATTTGCACTCGCATGAAGTGGTAATTGTCTTGTGATGTCGGGAATGGGCTTACAGATGCCATTTGGAAATTGTTGACGAGGGGATGGGCTTAAAGATGCCACCTGAAGGAGTGTCAATGGCATAAGAGATTCCTTAGCGAGAGCTTGTATACCTGTCGTTGAGGAAGATTCCGCTGGGGAGGGCTGATCTTTGTTGAAAGAAGTAGAATTTTAGGAGCTTCGGTCGTCCGTATTCCAATGAGGAAACATCTCTGTTGAATTTTAGGAACTTCGGTCGTCCGTATTCTACTGAGGAATCATCTCTGCTGACATTTAGGAACTCCAGTCATCCGTTGTTCAACTAAGGAATCATCTCTACTGACATTTAGAAACTTCAGTCATCCGTTGTTCAACTGAGGAATCATCTCTGCTGATATTTAGGAACTTCAGTCATCCGTTGTTCAACTGAGGAATCATCTCTGCTAACATTTAGGAACTTCAGTCATCCGTTGTTCAACTGAGGAATCATCTATGCTGATATTTAGGAACTTCAGTCATCCGTTATTCAACTGAAGAATTAACTCCGGCTTGAGGAAGCGGAAGTGAACTGCGTATCTAGTTGTGTACAGGTTGCACCGCGACCTACTAGGGAAAGGTGAAATCGGTCTTGTTTGATAGGTCTGGGTCTTACAGTGTTGTGGACTGCTGTCTGGAGATAAGAGAAAAGAAACCTGGATAGTAGGGTTATGAGAAGGAACCTAGGTAAGGTTTCTTCGTGAGGAGTTTGGATAACACTGCGTCTGAACCGAGAAGGAACCTGGGTAAGGTTGCTTTGTGAGGAGTTTGGGTAAAACTCCTACTGAACCGAGAAGGTACCTAGGTAAGGTTGCTTTGTGAGGAGTTTAAGTAAAACTGCATCTGAACCGAGAAGGAACCTTGGGTAAGGTTGCTTTGTGAGGAGTTTGGGTAAAACTACATCTGAACCGAGAAGGAACCTGGGTAAGGTTGCTTTGTGAGGAGTTTGGGTAAAACTGCGTCTAAACCGAGAAGGAACCTGGGTAAGGTTGCTTTGTGAAGAGTTTGGGTAGAACTGCATCGGGACTGAGGAGGAACCTAGGTAAGGTTGCTTCAGGATGAGTCTAGGTGAAACTACATCAGGAAAGAGAAGGAACCTAGGTAAGGTTGCTCCAGGATGAGTCTAGGTGAAACTACATCGGGAAACAGAAGGAACCTAGGTAAGGTTGCTCCATGATGGGTTTACGTGAAACTACATTTGAACTGAGAAGGAACCTAGGTAAGGTTGCTCCATGATGGGTTTAGGTAAAACTGCATCTGAACCGGGAAGAAACCTAGGTAACGCTGCTTCATGAGGAGTTTAGGTAAAACTTCATCTGAACCGGGAAGAAACATAGGTAAGGTTGCTTCAGGATGAGTCTGGGTGAAACTACATCGGGAAATTGTAAGGAGTAACTTGGGTAAGGTTGCTTCAGGATGAGTCTGGGTGAAACTACATCGGGAAATTGTAAGGAGGAACCTGGGTAAGGTTGCTTCAGGATGAGTCTGGGTGAAACTACATTGGGAAATTGTAAGGAGGAACCTAGGTAAGGTTACTTCAGGATGAGTCTGGGTGAAACTACATCGGGAAATTGTAAGGAGGAACCTGGGTAAGGTTGCTTCAGGATGAGTCTGGGTGAAACTACATCGGGAAATTGTAAGGAGGAACCTGGGTAAGGTTACTTCGGGATAAGTTTGTGTAAAACTTCAGGAGGAACCTGGGTAAGGTTACTCTGTGATAAGTTCGTGTAAAACTTCAGAATGAACCGGGGTAAGGTTACTTTGAGATAAGTTTGCGTAAAACTTCAAGAGGAACCTGGGTAAGGTTACTTTGTGATAAGTTCATGTAAAACTTCAGGAGGAACCTGGGTAAGGTTACTTTGTGATAAGTTCGTGTAAAACTTTATTCAGAAATATATGAGAAAGGACCCGTGTAAGATTTTTCAGGATAAAACCGTGTGAAGCTGCATTTAGGAGAAACTCGTGTAAGATTTCTTCGTGACGAACCCGTGTAAAGCTGCATTTGATCATGCAGATAATTACTCTGTTTAGTTTCCAGAGTTAATCTTGAACTTGCTGGAAGTTGTTGATGATAACCATCTTTCCTGAAAAGGTACATGATTAATCATATATGATGCATGACATGCATTGTATGATGATGTTCTCAAAATAAATGAAATTATGCTGTATGCAATATGTATGCGCACGTCATGATATATGAACATGAAATTCTATTGTGGTACATCCGAGTTTGGGAAAATAAATCCCTGACTTTTGTTGGAGAATAAAGAGTTTCGCTCGCTGGAGATAACGACCGAAGATGATTGGGAGAATAATGCTGCAGGAGAGAATAACTCTGCTTGGGAATGGACTGACGAGGAAATGACTCTGTGGGGAGTATATACTCTTCTAGAAGATCTGCTGCTTTGGAGAAATAAAACTCAACTGGGGATGAATTACTGTTGCTGGTGACAGTGAGCCCTGTTGGGGATTAAATTTCTGTCTGTGAAAGGAATGAACTCCGCTGGGGATGATTTTCCAATGGCGACTTCACTGGGGATAATCTTTTAGACTCTACTGGGGATAATCTTCCAGACTCCACTAGGGATAATCTTCCAGTGCCGGTGATAGATAAACTCTGCTTGGGGAGAATCTTACCGACCCATTCATGGTTGCGAGCCTGAGCTGGGGAGAATTAACACCACTGTCATTTTCTTACTCTGCAGGGAGTGTAGATATTACTGGGACGCGGGCTAAGGATATGACAATGACTTTGCATCGAGACTTTTTTGCCCCTGTATCTGCGGGAGAAGGTTCCTGCGGAGGCCTTGTGGATCGAGTATTATTCCAACCTATGAGGTGCTTGGTAATTGCCGATTAAAATGACAAATCTTCTTCTGGTAGGCAAGTGACTAGATGACGGGACATAGTCGTACACTTTAATCCTTAACTTTTGCCTGGACTGTCTTTTTAGATTTTCAGTCCACCGGGATACCCTTTCTTGCCCAAGCCGCCTTTTCAGGTTTTCGACTTGCCGGGTGTACAAATATTTTTTTTGTTTTTATCCCTAATTTTTTCCCGAACCCTTTTGGTTCGTCGGGATGCCCTTATTTTTTCCTAGGCCTGTCAACCTACCGGGTCTTTGTTCATGCGCAGTATTTTCTGACTATGTCCACGCTCTCAGGGTGTAGGGAGTTGTCATTTTCGGTAGTGTTGTGTTGCCATACTACCAGAAGATGTTCGTTTGATCATACAAGATTCGTTGCTGGAATTCATGTCCAATTCCCCAAGTTATTCAGATGGAGATCTTCCCCTGGCTATTTGGCATCTTTGAGAGACTCCTTGAATCTTGACTTGACTGCCCCAGATGATAGATAATGCTTATGTCGTGCCCCTTGGTTAGAAGTGTTTTTTCCACTTGAGGTAACCCTTTTTATTGAAAAGGTTTTTGTTCACTAGATATTCGTCGCGCGAATTTCTCTGCTGTTGAACAAATAGTCATATGCAAACAATGTTATTTTAAGAATGCAAGGCTTATGTCTGTTTTGAAGTTCTTTGAAAATGCAGTTTTCAATAAAACAAGCGAATTTTTGTAAAATGTGATGTTAACTCAGGATTTACAGCAAGCCCTATAGGAATCAGGATACCTTTTGTAACAATATGCTTTCAAACTAACCCATGCCTCGGCTAGGACTTTTAAGGGTTATAACGTGGCCTGGTTCACGGTTCAAGAAACAAAGGATAAATGCTCAAATTTTATTTGTACCCACCCATTCTTCGTGATGTTCTTCGATCCTAAACTCAGCTAATTGTGTATTTAGATCCGGTTTGAGTCTTTGCTCTGATATTCCAGTGATGGTTCGGATACTGACAATTTATTTTGAACAGGCAGTCATTTTTGTTGAGAGTTTGTAGGATCTCTTTCTTTTTTATTTTATTATCCCTGTCTTTTGCTTAAACTGTTTCTTTTGTGATTACAGTCAGCGGGATGCCCCAATTTTGTAAGTCTCCTTCATAGGTTTTGACTTAATGGGCTTTTATTTCTGAGAGATAATGACTGCCTGTCCTGACGATTATAAGGAAACATCACCATCTTTTATTTTGGAAGGACCTCTTTGATGCCATTCATTGTGCACCCGAATTAACTGAGAAAACTACCCTGCCCCAGGTTGTGATTAAGGGTTTTAATTTGTGTGAAAAGAAAAACTCCAACTTCTTTGGCTCAAAGGGGTTGACTAGGGATTATCTTCCTTATAACTCCACTATTTAGGATTTGAAACAACGCTTGTACATCGTCAGTGGGGTCTGTTCAAAAGCATATTGTAGAGATTGTGGTATCATTTTCGTCATCCTCCCTCTAAAGGCTTAGAGTTTTTTAATCGAGAGTTGAACATCACAAAAAGGAAATATGAAGCAATTTAAGCATAGTGAAAACAATTAATTCAAAACAGACACGTGTAATGCATTAATGAAATAAAAAAGTTTGACATGACAATAATTGTTTGAATAAGCAAAGAAAAATACAACTTCAGAATTCAAATGAACAAAAGTGCTTTCAATCCTAGCCATATTTTGGCAAGGAAGCAGTGATCACATTGGGAGTCTCAGGAGGGTCGAATTCGATCTCCTTAGCATCAATCATATTCTGAATCTTGTATTTCAGCGCCCAACAATTGTTAGTATCGTGCCCCGGGCTACTGGAATGATAAACACACCTTGCATCTGGGTTGTAGTTAGGAGAAGAAGTCTTAGGGTTCGGATGAGGGTTTATCACCGTAATCAGATTCATCTTCAACATGTGCTGCAATGCTTATGACAATGGCATGTTGATTTGGGTGAACTTCCTTTGAAGTCTTTCCCCCTTTGGCTGATTATTTCGTTGTTGTGGTTGTTGTGTGTGTGCCGAATTAAAGATCAACACTTCCCCCAAAGATTGGTGGTAGTCTGCCTGGGTACGCCTCTTCTGGCCGTGCACAACATTGGCTTCCCTCTTGCCACAAAATGACTTCTTCTCTATACTCAAAGAGGTATCTTTCTGGATCTTACCACTCAGGATCCCAGCTTCTACTCTTTCTCCAGTCAGAATCAGTTCGGTGAAACCCACTGACGAGTTGTCGATCAAATGATTGAAATAGGGACCAGACAAAGTCCCAAGAAACATGTCCACCAACTCCCTATCAGACAGAGGGGGTTGGACTCTTCCATCAAGATCTCTCCACTTCTGAGCATATTCCTTAAAGCCTTCGCCTGTACCCATAGACATACCCTGAAGCTGAGTACGCGTGGGAGCAAGGTCGGCATTATACTGGTATTGCTTGTAAAAAGCAGCAACAAGGTCCTCCCAGTTGTGGATGTTAGCTCCCTCCAGTTTACAGAACCATTCAAGTTGAGTCCCTGACATACTATCTTGAAAGAAATGAACCCAGAGATTTCTATCAGCAGTATAGGGTTGAATCTTTCTGATGTATGAGCGGAGGTGTAGCTTCGGGCAGGATACCCCGTCATACTGATCAAAGACATGAGCTTTAAACTTGTGAGGGATCACCACCCCAGATGCCAATCCCAGATCTCCAAAGTCTAACCCAGGTATCTTCTAAATTTCCATTGCACTGAGTCGGTCTTCAAGTTGCTTATATCTATCCTCAGCAGGAGGATACTGGTCTTCATCAAAGCCTGTGTCATTGTCAGAAACCACAGGGCTAGGACCCTATCTTTCCTCTTGATTCTCTCCCCCTCCAGATGAATGGGACAAATTAGTCTCCTGTCGCAAATTGTTCCCGAATCTGCGATCCATATTTAAGAGGACCACCTTCTTATTCTTCTTCTTCTTCTTCTTCTTGTCCTTCAAGATAAGAGTCTTCAAATCTTGTTGACTCTTGGCCAAGTTCAAGAACATTTCCTGAAACTGAGCATTCTAAGCTTGAAGAGCCTTGATGGCTTGATTAGTAGGTGTTTCAGAAGACATGATTGCTGAAATAAACAGCGAAGAAGATGAGAAACCTGTAATGGTACTTGTAATGCAATGATATGTATGATATATGTATGCAATGTTTTCAAGGATCTCGCGGGGTAAGCAAGAAACTGTTAGAATTTGATTGAAGAAACTTCGCGTTTGTTGAGAGTCCTTCTTCAAGAGTTAAGCTCACCATATCGAGTGGTTCATAGCCACTGACTCATATTATCGTGTTTTGATCTCTAGATGACATTGTTTAGAGGAAAATAAATCCCCTTTGCCCCTTGCTAGACGTTTGATTTACCATAACCTGCATCACAAACCTTTGAGATCCTTGAAATGGTTAAGGAAATGTTAAGGCATGATGTTATGATGTGTATGTTATGCGTTTAAGCAAAAGTACGAGGTAATGTAAACAAGTAAATCCGGCAAGAAATCCAAGGTATTGGATAAGGACTATAAACAAAACCTGGAAGGAACTCAAGTTGTTAGATAACAAACATGTGCAAGTAGTTCAAGTTGAAAGCACACAAGTCACACAATAGCCCTTAAATTTCAGGCTGGCATGGAGTTTAGGTATTACCCTCTTTCAGTTTAGTTGGTTCAACCTGTCCTAGTAATAGTAATCGGGTTCTAGAGGTTCTTAATATCACTGACCATCCTCGATCGGTCATAATTCCAGTTTAGCAACCTTTTCTTGCGGCCGAAATCATCGCGAGAGTATGGTCTCAATGAGTGTAGCACACTGCTACTTTTCTATGGCCAAGTTGGTCAATTATAGGTTCTAAGGTCAGTTGATTCTTAATGATCCATTAGCAGCCCCATACTCTCCTTGTTCCTCCACAAGAGATATCGGTACCAACTAATGCGTCACACCAACGTAGCTACTGCTTCAACTGTATCGATCTATGTCGTACAGTTCCCTCACAGTCTATTGCTACTTACCTAAAAGGTATCCCCAGATCCGGGTTAGGATCTATAGTAACTCCGATACAAAGCCCACAAAGATAAAGCAAACAGATCAAATAATTGAAAATAATATAATGAACTATTCCTAGGTACACCCCACTTATTAATTCCCCAGCAGAGTCGCCAGTTCTGTGATACGGTGGCCAAAACTAGGATGTGGTTTCCCTATTTCGTTAAGGAAATTTTGCTGGTTTGCATTTTGCGTTTGTGTTCGCAAAATGACGCGGTAAGCAAGAGTCGCCACCGTCTTTTATTTTATCCAACAAGGAAAGGAAAAAAGCATAGAAAAATTCCTTTTTCGAGATATTTCTGAGTACGGGGGGTAGATTTATAGAAAGGGAAGGTATTAGCACCCTTTCTATCCGTAGTTATCTACGGGCTCTTAGGTACTTGCTCATCATTTTCAAAATTGTTTTCTTTGTGTTTGTTCGCTTTGAAAAGTTTTTGTTTTGACTTCGATTTAACTCTTGCTTCTGTCTTCAAGAGTGTAATGAAGTGTTTTTGAAAACTTTGTTTATAAAGGAGTGTAAGTGTGAAATATTTGTTTGGAATGAGAAAGTACTTAAGAACTAATCTACCTACTCGAAAAAAGAATCGTTCTGTATTTGTTTCCTTTAGACAATTCTGTCCCACTATTAGTGAGTAGGTATAACTGTCGTCGGAGTTTTGAGGGTCAATTCGAAAGGGACTTACGGTCACTAAAGCAATGTTAGGACGTCTTAGTAATAACCCTAATGTCTTAGATCAATTATTCGAGGCAACAATTCCGAGGCAACCATTCCGAGGAAACTTTTCCGAATCGGGACTTTGATCTTTGTTTAGACAAAAGGACGACCACTAAAGCATCCTATACTCAATGACCATTTACCGAAGCAACCAAGTGGGAGTGTACCCTAGGAGTGCGCATGTGCAAATTATTCAATTTCAGTTTATTTATCTTTGCACATTTAGGGTGATCTAACTGTTTTAAAATTAATCATACATTCTTGTCATGCATCCCTATATCATACATCTAACAGTTAATAATTTGCGGAATTTAAAGTGCGGAATTTAAACTACGCTATTACAAGGCTTCGGGTATTTACATAGCCAAAAACAAACCCTTTGAAAATAAAGTGATAAATGTAAATAAACGTCCTAATGAAACTATTACAAACTGTAGGCAGTTGCATCAATATGGTAAATAATAAAAATAAAGCGCGCGAGAAGAATTAAGATCGACGAGAATTTAAGGTTTTGACCCTTCTAACCTAATTAAAAGAAAAATTGTTTTTTTGTTGTTTTTAATAAAAGAAATAAGTTTTCTAAAAAATTACACGACCTATTTTGGTTTCTTTGGTTATTTTAGGAAAAAATAAAATATAATTAAGTTAGTAATAAAACCTATTTATTCTAATTATTTTTAAGTTATTTACAAAAAGAAATTAAAGTTTTACCTAAAATTAAAATTTAATTAAGAAAAAATCCTAAATCTATTTTTATGTGATTTTTATATTTGTTTATTGATAAAAAATAAAAGGGATTAAAAGAAATAAACAAAACGAATAAAACATGAAAATAAAGATGGGCCTAGTAGCAAAAGTAAACAGGGGGTGCAATAATCAGAAATCCCTAGGCCCGAATCTTCGAAAGCTTCATGCTTTAACTATAGTGTTTTTTTATTCTTGCGTGGAACCTATGATTCAACCATCCATAATTATTCTATATAAACTCAAACAAACGTTAGCATACCATAAAATGTGATTAAAATTAGAGATTCAAAGTTTAAACTTCTACCAAACCGGTGTTGTCAAATGGGGGGCGTGCTACGCGTGTGATGGATTGCTCTTGGGTCTTGTAAGACTCTTGAGGACTTCAATAGGATGGTTTGAGGCTTGATGTCAATTGAGAGAGACCGGAACCTCGAGATATGACTTGCACCAATTCTTTGATTTCTGAAGAGATTTTTGAATAACTTTTAGAGAGCTTTTTGAAGAGCTTTTTAAGAGCTTTTTAGAGATGATTTTCGTCCCTTTCAAGCTTGTATGACTCTATATTTATAGAGGAGAATGAGGAGACAAGAAAGCATGGAAAGAATCTCCCTCATAATGTTGTGTTTTAAGACCATGATCAAAATTTGAAAAAAATGCCATATTTGATGATTTTATGCCATTTTCACATGTGGATGAACCTGAACATATTTGAAGAGTTATTGCACGAAATCAATTGACATAAACCAGCATAAAACTTTCACAAAATGGATTCACATCAAAATTTATATTATTTCTACTATTTATTTATTTAATTCTGAATTTCAATGAATAAAATATCAAAATAAATAGCATAAATAGTAGAAAAATGCATGGGTGGGCTTAGAGGTCGTGGACCATGTTAGGAATGAGTTTCAAACTTGAAAAGATAGGCCCATTTGGAAAAAAATCCAAGTTTGGTCAATATTTGCTTCATGCATTTTTTAAAAAATTGTGCAACTTTGACAATGCATATCTCTCTCAATTTTAACCTTATGAGGTTGTTCTTGGACTTTTTAGAAATATTTGGATGTCCCCTAAGAGACCTCTTTGGTTTCATCTCAATTGGATCTTCCATGTTCATGTAAGAAGCTTTGACCCAAAAGGTGTTTTTGTTGACTTTCCAAAATGACCTATGATGTCCAAATTCATAACTTCTTGTGAGTGCATATTTTGAACTTGGGAGCTGAAGATAGATTGTAGGGAATTGCATCCTCTTCAAAATGAGCTTTGTATGGGTCATTTCTCATGAAGTATGAGAAAGTTATGCTTGGTCAAAGTTGAGTTGACTTTTCCTACAAAACCCTAATTTAGCAACTTTTGAGTCTTGATGAATTATGAGCAATCATTGATGAATCATGATCAACTCTTGATCAAATGATGAAATAAACTTCAAATGAGGATGTTGACCAAAAATCTTGAAGTTTGACTGTATGTGGGCCACAATTTACTTTTGCCCTAGCACAGTCGATTTTCAGGCCTTTGAGCAATTGACCGAGCAAACTTCCTCTGCAAGGCTTGAAAATTGACATGGATGATCTTGAGAAGATATTAGGACAGTGTTGAGAATTTGGGGTCCCTTGGACTCAAGTATCTTGACGCAACATGAAACCCAAATTTGAGGTAGACTGCCTTAGGAGAGAGCTTGTCTGGCCAACCCTTGGACTACCTTGAGCAACTTGGGGATCTTTCTTGAAATGTTTTGAGAAATATGGGAGGGAAAATTTTGGGGTACAACAGCTGCCCCTATTCAATCTTCTTAAACCTGAAGATTTATATTGGCTTTCGTGCCTTTCATGATCCGAAGGTGGAAGAGGATTGAACACTAGAGTGCCCAAAAATTTGCACTCGCATGAAGTGGTAATTGTCTTATGATGTTGGGAATGGGCTTACAGATACCATTTGGAAATTGATGACGAGGGGATGGGCTTAAATATTCCATCTGAAGGAGTGTCGATGGCATAAGAGATTCCTTAGCGAGAGCTTGTATACTTGTCTTTGAGGAAGATTCCGCTGGGGAGGGCTGATCTTTGTTGAGAGAAGTAGAATTTTAGGAGCTTTGGTCGTCCGTATTCCAATGAGGAAACATCTCTGTTGAATTTTAAGAACTTCGATCGTCCGTATTCTAATGAGGAATCATCTCTGCTGACATTTAGGAACTTAAGTCATCTGTTGTTCAACTGAGGAATCATCTCTGTTGACATTTAGGAACTTCAGTCATCCGTTGTTCAACTGAGGAATCATCTCTGATGACATTTAGGAACTTCAGTCATCCGTTGTTCAACTGAGGAAGCATCTCTGCTGACATTTAGGAACTTCAGTCATCTGTTGTTTAACTGAGGAATCATCTCTGCTGACATTTAGGAACTTCAGTCATCCGTTATTCAACTGAGGAATTAAATCCGGCTTGAGGAAGCGGAAGTGAACTGCGTATCTAGTTGTGTACAGAAAGATGTTAAAGTAGTGGTGGAAGAAGGTGGATGCACTATCTGGGGACAACTTCAAGATATCCCATATAAGTCTGAAAAGTTTGGCTTAGGTTTCACCTCAAGTGCTGAAAAGGCTGTACGTCATGCGCGTGCTGGAGGGCCACCCCTGAAAATCAGCAACCGTTAAGTCAATGCAGTAGGAGATGGCGAAGATGGCTGCAACCTAGAGGATTGGATCTTCCCGACTTTCAATGGAGAGCTCAGAAATTGGAAGGCTAGAGACTTCATCCCGATCACTTTCATCCCTCAGTAATTTGTCTTTACATTTTGTTGGATCTGTAATATTCAAAACAATTCGCACTCTTAAAACCTTGTGTCTTACCCGAGGCACAATGGTCCATTTGTAAGGGTTATCATCTCATTTTTCATATGACATCAATGAATCATGGACGTTTTCGCATACAAACTTTTGTGCTCATTGTTTTTCTTTTTACATTTTACTTTCTTTCAAAGATAGCTATACCCTTACACACACCCACACTCACAATGCAGGTATACATCCATTCGGGATCCCATGGGTAACGATACTGCTATGGCCTTTTGTGACTCTCAGAATCTAATCTACCAAGCTAAAGACGAAGGTGAGGTACCAGGGGAACTTTCCAGATTGCTACAACAAGAAGAGAGAACCATTCAGCCTCACGAGGAACCCATGGATACAATCAACCTAGGTACTGAAGAAGACAAAAAAGAGGTCAAGGTGGGTGCCAATCTCGAACCCAGTATCAAGAAGCGTCTGATTCAGTTGTTACATGATTATGTCGAAGTCTTTGCCTAGTCGTATGAAGACATGCCAGGACTTGATGAAGATATTATGGTACACCGTCTGCCTACAAGAGAGGATTGTCCTCCAGTAAAGCAAAAGGTTCTCCGCATGAGGCCTGATATGTCAGAAAAGATTAAAGCATAGGTCATGAAGCAATTCAACGCTGGATTCTTGGTTGTCACCTCTTACCCCCAATGGGTTGCCAATGTTGTTCCCGTACCCAAAAAGGACGGCAAGGTGCAAATATGTGTGTACTACAGAGTTTTGAATAGGGCAAGCCCTAAGGATGACTTTCCACTCCCCCACATTGATATCCTAGTTGACAATACGGCATAACACAAAGTGTTTTCCTTCATGGGTGGATTCTCAGGTTACAACCAAATCAAAATGGCGCCTGAGGACATGGAGAAAACGACATTTGTCACACAGTGGGGCACTTTCTGCTATAAGGTGATGCCATTCGGACTAAAGAATGCTGGGGCAACCTATCAGCGTGCCATGGTAGCTCTATTTCACGACATGATACATCACGAAATAGAGGTTTAGATGGACGATATGATAGACAGATCTCAAACAGAAGAAGAGCATCTTGATCACTTACAGAAACTGTTTGAGAGACTGAAGAAGTACAAGCTGAGGTTGAATCCAAACAAATGCACATTTGGGGTACGGTCTGGTAAACTCCTAGGCTTTATCGTCAACAACAAAGGTATCGAGGTCGATCCTGCCAAAGGTAAAGCAATACAAGAGATGCCTGCTCCTCGTACTGAGAAGGAAGTCAGAGGATTCTTGGGACATTTGAACTATATCACCAGATTCATTTCTCACCTGACATCTACTTGTGAGCCAATCTTCAAACTGTTGAAGAAAGATCAAGTAGTCAAATGGAATGACGAGTGCCAAGTTGCTTTTGACAAAATCAAAGAATACTTACAAGAGCCTCCCGTGTTAATGCCGCCAGTCGAGGGAAGACAATTGATCATGTATCTGGCTGTCTTAGAAAACTCAATGGGGTGTGTATTGGGGCAGCATGACGAGTCTGTCCGAAAAGAGCACGCTATTTACTACCTGAGCAAAAAGTTTATTGACTGTGAAACCAGATATTCACTGCTCGAGAAAACTTGTTGCGCTATGGCATGGGCTGCTCGCAGGCTAAGACAGTATATGCTGACTCATACTACCTTGTTGATATCTAAGATGGATCCGATAAAATACATCTTCGAGAAGCCTGCTCTTTTCGGGAGAATAGCGAGATGGCAGATGATCCTAACAGAATATGACATACAGTATACTACCCAGAAAGCTATAAAGGGAAATGTACTAGCTGATCACCTCGCTCACCAAGCTGTAGAAGACTACCAGTCCATGAAGTTCGAATTCCCGGATGAAGATATCATGACATTAGACTACTGTAAAGATTTCAGGCCATATGACGGACCTGAACAAGGATCCTGATGGACCCTGTTCTTTGATGGAGCCTCCAATGCACTCGGCAATGGTATTGGTTTTGTACTCATATCTCCAGAAGGGTGTCATACTCCCTTTACTACCAGACTTTGCTTCAATTGTACAAAAAACATGGCCGAATACGAAGCATGCATCTTTGGTCTCAGAGCTACCATAGATTTGGGAATCAAATCCTTAGATGTGTTTGGAGATTCAACTTTGGTCATCAATCAGATTAAAGGGGAATGGGACACCAAACACCCTAACCTTATCCCTTATAAAGAACATGTTTTGACATTGCTACCACATTTTGAGAAGATTACCTTTGAGCATTTCCCGCGAGATTAAAATCAGCTAGCAGAAGCTCTAGCCACAATGTCATCTATGTTTAAACTTAATTGGGATAACGAGGCTCCCCACATCACCATTGAATGAATGGATGAACCAGCACACTATCATGAGATTAATACTGAAGAATTAGTGGACCAACCTTGGTTTCACGAAGTCAAGAGGTATCTCGAAGCTCAAGAATATCCAGAAGGAGCTTCAATCAATGATAAGAAGTTCTTAAGGAGATTCTCTGCTAAATTCTTCCTTAGTAATGACATCCTGTACAAACACAATCATGACTCTGTGTTGCTTCGGTGCATAGATAAGATCGAAGTTGAAAGGATCATGGCTGAGTTGCACGAAGGCACCTTTGGAACCCACTCCAGTGGGCATACGATGGCAAAGAAAATCCTACGGGAAGGCTATTATTGGTCTACCATGGAAGCAGACTGCTATCAACACTCAAACCTTCCATAAGTGTCAGATTTATGCTGACAAGGTGCACGTACCTCTGGTTCCTCTGAATGTCTTGACGGCTCCTTGGCCCTTTGCTATCTGGGGAATAGATACGATTGGGTAAATCAAGCCGACAGCCTCCAATGGACACCGCTTCATCCTAGTGGCCATTGACTATTTTACAAAGTGGGTGGAGGAAGCTTCCTTCGCTTCCGTCACCAAGAACGTTATTGCCCGCTTCATCAAGCAAAATATCATATGCCGGTACGGTATCCCGGAAAGGATCACCACTGATAACTGTACAAATCTCAACAACACTATAATCACCGCCTTGTGCGAGCAATTCAAGATTCAGCATCACAATTCTTCTCCCTATCGACCAAAGATGAATGGTGTTGTCGAAGCTGCAAATAAAAACATTAAAAAGATCACAAAGAAAATAACAATCACGTACAAAGACTAGCATGAGATGTTACCATTCGCTCTCCACGGGTATCGTACCACGACTCGCACATCAACCAGGGCAACACCCTATTCTCTGGTCTACAGCATGAAAGTTGTCTTGCCTATCGAGGTCCAAATCCCCTCTCTGAGGATTATGAAGGATGCAGGGCTGAACGAAGATGATTGGATCCAAACTCGACTTGATCAACTGAACTTGATTGATGAGAAGAGACTTACTGTTGTTTGCCATGGTCAAATGTATCAAAAACGAATGATTAAGGCTTTCAACAAGAAAGTCATGCACCAAGTGTATCAAGTCGGAGATCTAGTGATCAAACGCATCATCTTACCACAAGGTGATCCCAGGGGAAAATGGACTCGTACCTATGAAGGATCATTTATAATCAAAAACATATTCTCCGGTGGGGAAATGATCTTGACCACCATGGATGGCGACGACCTGCCACACCCTGCGAACGCATACATAGTCAAAAGATACTATGCATCAGAGACCCGCTAGGTTGACATACCTAGGCAAAACAAGGGCATCCCGGCGAACCAAAAAGGTTCGGGCAAAAGTTAGGGATAAAACAAAAATCTGTACACCCGACAAGTTGAAAACCCGAAAGGGAGACTTGGGTAAAAAAGGGTTTCTCGATGGACTGAAAACCCGAAAGGGCAGTCCAGGAAAAATTTAGGGAATTAAGGCGTACGACTATTTCCCGTCGGATCACTTTACGAACAACCTTTGGCTTCCACTGAAAAACTCATTGGATCTGATCAATTCAATCATCTTCGGACAAGGCAACAAATAGACAAGAAGCTCAGAAATACGAAGGCTATAGCAGAATGGAAACCCCATGGGATTATTACACATAGCTATTTTTCTTTGTATCAAATTTTTATTTTTTTATGACAGCATACTCTTACTAGATTGTTTGTCCCCTTGTACAAAAATACTTACTCAAAGTAAATACAAAGATATCCCTTTGAAAGTGCAAAAACTATTTGTCTTTTTCTTTACGCTTGTGTTTTGTTTACAAAAACGTCCAATGATTCATTGTTGAACATATGCATCGGAACATAATTATTGTTTACAAATAAACAAAATGGGAAAGACAATTACTGATGGATTGAAAGGATAGGACAATATCTCTAGGTTATTTCATAAGTAATCCCCTGCAGTATGTCGTTTAAATCCCCAGCAGAACTAAAAACTCCCAGTCATCACTCCCCAGTAGAAGTCTTCAAATTTCTCAGAATATTCCAAATGGAATCTCACAAGCAGTATACGGCATTTCCCTTACAACATAATTTATTTCTCTGAGCACAAATTCATCAACACCTAGACTTCACAACATGAAGACTTACATATCCCCAACAGCAGCCAGGGATTTATTTTCCCCAGTCCAACAACAGTACAACAAATTAGCTCACATACGCATACATCGCATTCATATATCATAAACATTGATAAGCACGAATGTATACAACATAATCCCATTATGCATACATTTCATGTATCATGACCTGGCATTTTAGCTAACATTTTTCCCTTTCAGGATAAGATTAACAGCTACCATTAACAATATTCAATCTACAGATACAGTTCAGATATGCTCTAGAAACGGATGTCATCCTGATACTCATTCAGATTCAAACTTTTGATACAGTTCAGGTACACTCCAGACACGGACGCCATTCTGATACTCATTCAGATTCAACCTTTTGATACAGTTAAGATACGCTCCAGATATGGATGCCATCTTGATACTCATTCAGATTCAACCTTTCGATACAGTTCATATACGCTCCATATACGGATGTCATCCTGATACTCATTCAGATTCACTTCTGAGATACAGTTTAGATACGCACCAGATACGATGCCATCTTGATACTCATTCAGATTCAACTTCTAAGATACAGTTCAGATACGTACCAGATACGGATGCCATCCTGATACTCATTCAAATTCAACTTTCAGATACAGTTCAGATACGCTCCAGATACGGATGCCATCCTGATACTCATTTAGACTCAAATTTCAGATACAGTACAGATACGCTCCAAACACGGACACCATTCTAGTATTCATTCTTTCAGCTCACAAATTACAATTCAACAATCACTTCTGGATGGAATCTTTAAACCCATCTCCAACAACTTTATAGCAGCTCTCAAAATGGCATCTTTAAGCCCATTCCCTCGACTCTCACATCACCAAGTACAAATTTCTGGGCACTCTAGTGTCCAATCATCTTCCGCCTTCGAGTCATGAATATCAAAACTCGCCAACCTAACTCTCCAGGCATAAGAAGATTGAACAGGGGAAGCTGTTGTACCACTAAATTTTCCCTCTCACTTATCAAGGATTTTCACAAGATCTCTTTTGGATCATGACTGCATTAGGGTTTGATCAGCTCAAGACACCTCCTCAAACACTGATGTCTGAAAATTAGGGTTTGAGTTTGCACAAGGATTTTTGGACTATCAATGCTTCATATGACTTTAAAGGATCATTATGGACCGCTAAGATTACTCATGACAAGTTTCAAGTCTTGAATCACACTTTTGATCAGTCAATTAAACAGTTGACCTAAAAGTCAACTGTATTGGGGAAAAAGTCAACCATGGCCAATTTACAGTCAAACTTCATAATTCTTGATCCACATCAACATCTTAGACTCATATGCATCATTTGATCAAGTTTTGACCACAATTCTTCAGGAAATTTGATCAAATCATCAAAATGGCAAAATGGTCAAAATTAGGGTTTTGATAGAGAAAGGGCAATTTCTGATTTTTGGCCTAACAAATGATCAATTGGTTTGAAGCATAATTTCAAGAGTTCAATTTCATCATTTTTACCTAATGACATGATTCAAAACATTACAAATCCATTGGATTGACAAATGAATTTTTCACTCAACTGATCAAAAGTCAACTGTACACTGAAAAGTCAAACTTTGATTTTTTGGTCAAAATCAAGTGCCAAAGATCATAATTCATCAAAACATGTCAAAATGTGAAACTTGTTCATTAAGAAATCAAGGATTTAATATTATTTTTTTGAAAAGTTGAAATTTCTTAAGTTTGAAATTTTTTTAAGTATGGAAAATTTCTTATTTTTTCTCAACTTTGAGCCAAATTTTCACCATGATGCAAGATGATTCAAAGGAAACTTCCAACATGAAAGTTGTATATCTCTATGCAATCTACAACTTTGCTTCACACAATTTCTCCTAAAAATGCTTGGATCTTAAGATATGATTTTGTGAATACATGCTCATGAACTAAAATAACTTAGTGAAATTTTGCCCTAGTTAGGCAGATTTTTTACCTAACTTCATGCCTTTTTTCACATAGTTCCAAAGGGAATTTTCAAAAGAAATTCAAAGATGAGTTGTATAGAACATTTCAAGCTTTCCAAAATGTCCAATAACTCCTTGAGATCATTCATGAGTAGGGAGAATCAAAGAGATGAAGTTGGTGATTTATCACTTTGATTTCAAGCCATTTCATGATGAACAAAAATTCAAATCCAAGCCTAGACTGCATAATCTTTGCTTTGCAGGACTCAAACTTGTTTCTCACTCCATAATTAAATGTTTACACAGCTGCTAGAGCTTTAATCCAAACACTTGAGACTTTATCCAAGTTACAATTCCATTTTTGGCACAAAGTTGCCATTTCCATTTTGATAAAGCATTACTTTTGCAATTTTCAACTTCTTAAGCCTCTAAATTATTTTCTCTGCACAAAAGCAAAGCCAAAACCAAAAGAAACTTGTCTAAGGCCTCTACCAACTCAGATCATGCTTGTACAACACTTTGAGACTTGTCTCCTCACTTTTCTTCAAAAGCAAGTTATAGAGCCAAAAGGCTATAACTCAGAAACCTTGGGTGGAGTTGATCTCTAACCTTTTTCATACATATACCCAAGTGTATTGCAACATAACACACGAATGCTAAGACTCCAAAACACTCCTAAACACTTTGCAATTGAAAATCTGCCATAACTTGACAGTTTTGAACCTTACACAACTATCTCCAAATCCACTCGTGCGTATTGAGTTTTAACCATCCAAACACTTAATACACATCATATCTAAGTGATCAGACCCCTGTTCCCTCACTGTAACTCCTCCTCCTCCATCCACCATTTTCAAATATCAAGCTTGCAGGATGACTTGAGTAGAGAGATTCAGAGACTTTCAGGATAAAGTAAAGATTGGAACACACTCAGGGAGGTCCAGACAAGCTAAACAGATCCTCTGGCCTTCTCAAAACTCGCTCAAACTCTATTCACAATCCCAGCTGCAAGAGGTAAAAATTCAAATTTCTATCTCTTCATACAAGCATCATTTGGTCCTGATTTGTGAAAGAAAAATGTAGATATCCTTGCTCTAAAGCTAACCATGTTCATAGTTTTCATTTATATTAACTGTGCATAGAGAATTTTGGATTCTAAATTTCTACAAAAATTAGGTTTCAAATTAGGGCCAGTAAAATTAGATCTTATCTTTGACTTTTAGTATACATAAATTATATGGTTGAACTCGTGGGAAGAAACACTATAACTTTCATGTTTGAACTTTCCATTTTTATGGAGAAATGAAGAAGATATAGGTGATCCGGCCATGGCTCAAGGTTGAAGATGAAGTTGCCTTCAGGGGGCATTTTCTAATATATATTTATATTTGTATTTATATAAACGGATGTACAGCCACCCTAGTGGTAAGGCAGCGCGCCTAATGCTAGAGGTCATGGGTTCGAGCCTCAGCACGCTGCCTTTTGCAATTTTCTCACATTTTTCTATCTTTTTTGTCCCTTTGCAGCGTTGGGCTTCCAGCTTCATGGGCCTTGGATTTTTTTCTAACATTTACCCCCTGTCTGCTTATAACACCCCTGGCCCATATCATTTTATTTATTTATTTTATTTTTATTTTATTTTCTTAAATATATTTTTCTTAATATTAAAAATCATAAAAACATAAAAAATGATAGATTTGTATTTTGGCTTGTTTTATTTTATTTTTCTAATATAAAATATTTTTATTTAGTTATATATTATCCATTTTTAAATAAACTTGTAAATTAAATTAGAATTAGGTTAAATATTTATTTTTCTTCACACCCATTAAATATGTTATTTTAATATAAAAAAGACCAAAAATATCTCATAATGTCATATATTATTTTCAAGACTAAAAAATATGAAAATACCCCTTTTTTAAGAAACTTATTTTCTTTTAATCAAATATAATTAGGGTTTATTCAAAAACCTTTTCTTAAAAAAATTCCTTTCCTTAATTAATTTAAGTTAATCTTGATTTACTTATTTTCTAATTAGGTTTTAGGTTAAAGCTTTTCCATATGAAAAACCAAACAAAAATCTTCTTTGCATTTACATATCTTTGCATATTTAATTCATCTTGTATATTCCAATTATTTGTACACATTAAATTTGGTTGTAATAGATTAATTAGGTTTATATTATTGCAATCCCTATTCATAAATTGTATACCCCCCTCCTACAAGTGTTGTAATAGCGTAGTAACTTTAAATTTTCGCAATTTATTTCTTTTACATAACATGCTAGTAATTAGGATTTGTATGGAAAGATAAAATCAATCAAATAGAAGACCCTAATTGAAGACAAAATCAAGCATGAAAATGACACACTTGCACACAAGCACCCCTAGGGTTATCCCACTTGGATGTCTTACAAAAATGGCCATATTACGCACGTAAGGTATCTTAGCAAAAAACAAACAAATACAAGATCATAGTCCCTCGATGACGCTATTCAAAGTTGCCTTACAAAAATGATCTTAGTCCCTCAAAAATGCTAAGATACTTTGCAACATTGCTAATCATGACTATACGATGACCCACGCCCGTCCCATTTACATCCAAAGATAGGGTTGCTTACCAAATCAATGGTAAGACAACAATGTCAAAGGAAAAGAAAATGAACAAGAAAGACATTTGAGTAGGTAGATTGCTTTTAGTTACATGCTCCATTTCAAAACAAAACATCCTTGCTATTTTCAAAACCAACACCTACACGTTTCAAAACATCTTACAAAATTGAAAACATTTTCAAAAAGATCAACATCTTTATATACATTCTTACGAACGAGAATAATTACAAAGATTGCCTAAATGATGGCCTCTTTACAAAATACTTTCAAAAACCATACAAAGCACAATTTCAAACAAAAGCAAGTGATCTAGCAAGTAACTAAGAGCCCGTGGAAAACCATGGATGAAAAGAGTGCTAATACCTTTCCTTTTCATAATCTACCCCCCGAACTCAAGAAATAATCTCAAAGGTCTTTCCTGTGCTTTTTCACCTTTCCTTTTGGATAGAAGAAAATTTGGTGGCGACTCTTGCTAACCGCAACATTTAAGATCAAACGCAAAACCTTCAAGTCATTTCTCCCACCGTATCACACCAAGTTTCTGATAGTCTTGACCTTCCTCAATATTTTTCTAAGAACTGTCACGGCAGAATGACACAATCTGATACTACTGACATAGACAAGCAATTTGGTGATACCGAAGATTCAATTTTCATAGTGACTTTTTCTAAAACTCATGATTAATATAAAAATCCCCAAGTGATTTAGATGGAGATCTTCCCCTGACTATTCAGCACATTTAAGAGATTCTTTGAATCTTGAATTGACTGCCACAGATGAGTTGACTGCCACGGATGAGTTGGACAATAACATGTCATGCCCCTTGATTTTTAACCAAATGTTTCCATGAAAGGCCTGTTACTGGAAGTGTATTTCTATTTGACCCATCCTTGTAAGTAATTTTGTCCATTGGGAAGATCATTGAATATTCGTCATGCAAATTTCTCTGTTGTCAAACACTTACTCATATGCAAACAGTGGTATTAAAATTCAACGCTTATGTATGTCTTGAAGTTTAAAAATGCATTTTTTAGTAAACCAAAATTTGTAATAATGTGATATCAACTCAAGATTTATAGTAAGCCTTACAGAAGTCAGGATAGCTTTTTGTATAAGTATGTTTTCGAACTAACCCATGCTTCAGTTAGGACTTTGAAGGGTTGTAACGTGGCCTGGTTCACGGTTTAAGAAAAAAAGGATATAGGATCAAAGTTTATTTGTACCCAACCTATTCTCCATGATTTCCTTCAGTCCTATACTCAGTTAATTATTCATTTAGGTTCCAATAGAGGTTGGAATTATAACACTGAAACTTGGTGATGGTTCAGAAATCGAAAGTTTATTTGAGAAGGAAGACATTTTTTCTTGTAACATCTTTCTTTTGTTGAGGATTTGTAGCAACCTCTTTTTAACTTTATTATCCCTAACTTTTGCCTGAACTATTTTGTTTGAAATTACAGTCAGTGGGATGCCCCGGTTTTTTCCTAAGTCTCCTTCCTAGGTTTCGACTTAGCGGGCTTTTCTTTTGAAAGATAATGATTTCCCTACTTAATGATTACGGGGAATCATCACCGACTTTTGATTTAGAAGGATGTCTTTGATACTACCTATTATGTATGAAGGAAAAGCTTGTGATTGAATGCACAATTGAATTAACTGAGAAACTACTCTGTCTCAGGTTATGATTAATGGTTTCAATTTGCGTGAAAAATAAAACTCCTACTTCTTAGGCTCAAAGGGGTTGAATAAGGATTAACTTCCTTATATATCTATTATTTAGGAATTGAAGCAACGCCTGTATATCATCAGCAAGGTCTGGTCAAAAGCATATTGTATGAGACTATTGTTGTACCCTAATTTTCCCCCTAAGATTCCTCTATCATATCATATTAACTCAATCACAACAAGATCACACTAGGGTTTGGTTCTTCTCCCTATCTTTAGGTTTGCTCATGAGGAATCACCAAGCACTTTGATTTATATATTGTGATCATATATGTTTTGTATTGATTAGATTTTAACTAATAAATACAATAAATGTTTGCTCTAATTGATGATGTTATAGGTGAAAGCACAACACATTTCATCAGGTTGATCTATAGGTTCATGAATTTATTTCTATGCCTTCTTCAACAAAGTTTCATTGAGATTAAAGCTTCATCATTGAAGATACTTTGAATTGATATCATGACAAGCTATACTATGATTCATCATGCTTCAATTTGTCAAATAAAATCAAAATATGCAAGAGTTGATTGAAGAAGTTTGACCTAATTGGACAAGTTCATGATTTCTTGGTCACTAGTGCATAACTCTCACAATTATAAATATTTGGAGGTATTTTTTGTTGATATGGATTCTTATTATCACCCAAAACAATTTCGATTCACATGAAAAAAGTATTTGTTCAAGAAATTTTGTCAAAATTGAAAAGGGTTCCCTAGGCATTTTGTTGCTCTAAGAGCTATGGTTTTGAACTTCTAAAGGCTATATCTTGTTCATATTTTGATATTTTTGGATAATTATAAATAAACTCTTCTCTTTAAAGGGTTATAAACTAATCACTTCAAAAGTTTCAAGAATATTTCATGTGGAAGATGCCCAATGATGAAGAAAGATTACAAGTCCTCTAGATAGGCCATCAAATTCCCTTATGTGATTTCAAAAGATCATAACTTGTTCAATTTTTATCTTCTTGAGCCTATTCTTTTTCCATAATGATATTAAGGATGTGAAATTCAACTCTTATTTAATGTGAAAGCTTGAAAATGGATGTAGAATTCCCTAAGAATGCAAAAGATTATAGGTCATCTCATGAATTTTCACCAACTTCACAAAGTCATAACTTTCTCAGTTCTTGGATTTTTTTAAGTGGTTCAAATATCAAAATTTCATTTAGGAGATCTACTTAATTACATCTTTTTTGGTCAAAAGCAAATTTTGAGTGAAAGGCCATGTTTGTATGCAAAACATTATAGGATATTTTTTGAGAAAAACTTAGAATTTTTCTAAGTACAAAAAGTCAACATTTTTTCTCAACTTTGACTCATCACAACTTTTAGCTCAAGCATCCATTTGATTCCATTATTTTCAGATTGTAAATATTGTAACCTTATCTTTCAAATACTTCAAGAATCATGCCCTAAGACCCCTTGAGTTATGAATGCTATTGATTCAAAGTTGGTACCTTAAAACTGAAGTTTTCTCCAAAGTTAGAATTTGAAATCCATATTTCAGCTTCTAATCACTAAATTCCTCCGCGTTTTTACTTCTAATCATGTTTAACAATCTTCCAGAAGTGATTAGCACCTTGAAATGCAAGTTTTGGTTGAGTTTTGAGCAAAATAGAAGTCACACTTTTCATGCTTGCAACTTTACACAATTTCCCTCCAAACTTCATAATTCCACACACTTGAGAATCCCATTTGCTTCCCTATAAATAGAGGGTTATATCTCACTCATTTTCTCAAGCTTGAATAGCCAAAATCACCCTGCCAAACTCCCTGCATAACTCACTTTTCTGAGTTTTCGAATTCCTATTTTCTCCGCTTTTCAATCCAATTTCTTCATTGATCCTTCATCCTTGAACTTCCATGAAACTAACAGAACAATTTTCATTGATAACAGATTCTTTCAGATCATTCATCCTATAAATAGAAGGATCAATGAAACTAACAGATTCTTCATTGATCCTTCAGCCTTGAGGTGTCCAAAATCGTGCTAACCAAGTCCAGTTTTAGATCAATTTTAAGCTACTTCATTCAAGTATAATTCTCAATCAAATTGAACCAAATAAATACATATTCTACTCTATTCATCCTTCTGATTCTCACACTTCTTACGGTTTACATTTTCATTGAGAATTGAGAGACATACTTGGGATTTTTGTGCTCGCTATTTTTTCTGGTTTTCTTCAAATTCATCCTTGCACAGTTTATATAAATTAGGCACGAGGGTACCATTAGAATAGTCTTGAAGAGACAAATCTAATGGTACCGGTCTAGTCCTCTAATTTTATAGATTGAGGAACCCCAATCTAGGGCGTCTGGAGGTTGAAGACGACATACGTGTCGTGCTTCAACCAATGATGGTGTGCCACACTATTTTTTTTGAAATAGATGTAGTGTGTTTGCCTTACCATGTGTGTGTCTCAGGAACCCTTGGATCTGATTACTTTAACGAGTCAGACTCTATCCAACGTACCATATTTTAAGTTATTTTATTTAAAGATTGATTCAATGTGAAATCTAATAAAGTCTATGACATGCACAGCGCGCTAGATCCACTGGATCTATTAACTAACGCATTTTGACAATGATCAGATGGCTCATATATTTTTGGTTTATTATTTTATTTTCTGATTTTTGTTTTAATTGATTTAAACTTCAAAAACTCATAGAAAATTCATTTTTGACTAAAGAATTATGAAAAAATTCACAAAAATAATATCAAATATTCTCTTTCTGATTTTTACTTTTTCATAATTTATTTTCATATTTGATGTTTTTTAAATTTTTTCCTTTATATTGACTTGTTTCTAATCATTTAAAAATACTTTTTGATGTTTTTAAATTCTGAAAATTTTTATAAAAATCATTTTTCTTATTTCTGACCTTCTGAAATTTTTATAGAATTTTATTTTGAATCCTACTATTTTTTTAATCTTTTTTTACTTATTTGAGTGATTTTAATTAGTTTTAAAATACTTTTCTGTTTTAAAAAATTACCAAAAATTTTATAAAAATATTTGAGGTCACTTCTAATTTTTTTCTATGGTCCTTTTAAAATTTTCTTTACTTTGAATATAGTTTGCTATTTTACCTTTTATTTTCGTTTTAAAAAAATTTTAAAAGTCACATTTCTTTTTATTTTATTCATTAAATGCTTTTTAAAAAAAAATATATTATGACTATGTGATTGTTGATCATAAACTTCATTAACATCATTGGATATTGGGTGTTGAGTTTAACTCCACCAAAATGGATGGATATTTTAATGATAGTTCAATCAAAAATTTTGATTCAAATATTCCCCTTCCCTTTTCATCTCATCCTCTTCTCACTTGTGCTACATGTTGTTGGAGAATAATCTACGTATTATTTCTAGATTCGAGAAACGATCATTCGTGGCCCAAACCTATATTTACAAGCCCAAGTATGTTTAACTTGAAACCTTTGATCCAATAACCTTGAGGTTCATTGTTAGGAGGCTTTGGTCTTATCAATCCTCTAATGAATCTTCATAAATTTTGGAACTAAGTGAATCACTTAAACATTGTTGATCATTTATTGTTGCCTTGAGATTTTGAAATGAATGACATACTTGACAAAAAGCAAATGAAACTTGTTGTTGAGAGGCTTTGATTTTGTCAATCTTCTAATGAGTTTTCAAATGCAAGTTTCAATATGGTCATTCAACTAACCTCTAATTCCAAACAATTGACTTTAAGCTTTTTATTTTGAGCACATTTATTTTAGCATTTTCATTTCATGCTACTTTCATCTTTTCTCATTTGAGCATTTATCTTTATGTCATTTTTATTTTGGTCACTTGAGCTTTTCATTTTCTTTTTGAAGATACCTAATAACCAACTTGAACAAATAAAAAAATTAAAGGTTACTTGGACTATTTGGTTACTATCCTTGGCATTTTGGAGTTATGGACTTCTTGAACTTAGGTTTAGAGAGCTTGACCTACCTTGAGACCTTGTGACTTCTATTATCATTTTGTATGGAGTTCTTGGGGTTTACCCCGAGACATTGGGTTATTTTTTTCTTTGTGTGCAGGTCATTCTGATTATATGCTTTGTTAGTGATTGGAAATTTATTTGTATACAACCGTTACTCTGCCCAATTTTTGTGAAGACTTAATGCATTTGAAGCTTTGTTTTCTTAAGAGGTTTATTGTCTTTGATTTCTTGGTCTCAAGTCCAAAGAATGGGAATTCTACATTGAATTATTGTGTCAAGTGTTGGCTTCTTGTTGATTAGAAGGTTCTTTTTCCTAGCTTTTACTTTATGTTTTTAGAGTAGTGTGATGCGGTGGGAGAACTGACTTGAGGTTTCGCGTTTGTGTTCGCAAATGTTTCAGTTTAGCAAGAGTCTCCATCGACTTTTTACTTTATCCAAAGGAAAGGTTAAAAAGCACAGGAAAAACCTTTGAGATTGTTTTTGGGTTCAGGGGGTAGATTATGAAAAGGGAAGGTACTAGCACCCTTTTCATCCATGGTTTTCCATGGGCTTTTAGTTACTTGCTTTTGCTTTTCAATTGTTTGAAATGGTGCTTTTGTGTGTGGTTTTGAAAGTATTTTGAAAAGAGGCCACTGTTTTGGCAACCTTTGTAATGATTCTTGTTTGAATGTATACAAAGGTGTTTGTCTTTTGAAAAATGTTTCAATGTTTGAAAGTTTGTTTTGGGAAATGTTTTGAAATTGTGTTGTGTGTTTTTTTGAAAATAGCAAGGATGTTTGCAAGTTTGATCAAGTAACTAGGAGTTGTCTACCCTAACTCAAAGATCTTTCCTACACATTTTTAACCCTTTGACATTGTTGTTTTACCATTGTATTTGGTAAACAATCTTGTGTTTGGATGTTAAACGGGACAGGCGCGGGTCATCGTATGACCATGATAGCAATTGTGCTAAGTATCTTTAGCAAGTTTTTTTTTGTTTGAGGGACTAGATCATTTTTGTATAGGCAACCAAGATAGCGTCATCGAGGTACTATGATCTTTTTGTTTTGATTTCGTTTTGCCAAGATACCTAGCATGCATACCATGGCCATTTTAAAGGCAACAAGTTGATGAAACCCTAGGGGTACTTGTGTGCATTGTGTTGTCATTTTCATGCATTTTTGTCTTGTATTAGGTCTAGCTATTTGTTTGATTTTTGGTTATCATACAAACCCTAATTTTTCTATCATGCCATATTTGAAAGCAATAAAGTGCGTAAAAGTAAATCTAATACTATTACAACATTGATATGGGGAGGGGGATACAAATTTTGAATAGGGGATATTTTGCACAAAATAAAAACCCTAATTCAACTATTACAACCAAATTGAATTCATTATACAAATAATAAATTGACAAATATTTAAATGTGTAATTAAACATAAATATGCAAAAATGTTTTTCGTATTAGTTTTATGTATGTAAAAATAAATTATTTAATGTCTAAAAATAAGAAAATAAAAGATTATTTTTGGAAAGGGTAATAAACCCTAATTTTTTTTGTTTTTTAAGAAAATATATGTATATTTTATTATTTATTCATTTTATTTATGTACAAAGAAAATAAAAATAATATATACAAAATATTAAAAAATAAAAATGTGTGAGAAAATATTATTTAAGTGTATAAATAATAAAAATAATAATATATAACATTTTTTATAATATTTAAAAGTGTTTATTTAAGAAAAATAAAAGTATATTATTATAGTAATTATTTCTATGTCCAAAATATAATAAAAAATAATAATTTAAAATGTGAAAATTTAAGAAAATATTTTTAGTGATTTTTAATATTTGGAGAAAATAAATAAAAATCAGAAACTAAAAAAGAAATGAAAAAATATGGAAAAATAAACAAATGGGCCAAGGGGGTGTAAACACCAAGCTAAGGGGTGCAAATAGCAAGACAAACCAAGGCCCATCCCAGATTCCTTCATCCCTGTCCTTGAGACAACAAGAACACGCGCTTACTGTTCAAAAGTGTATCTCCCGGATTTATGCTTAAAAACAAAATTTGCAACATGAAAGTTATAGAGCATTAAACCACAATTCTAACCATGTAAAAAACTTAATCTAACTCTCAAAGACCAGAGAGAATTTATCTGGCCCTAAATCTTGACCTAGTTTTTTCAGAAAGTTCATCATTCAAATTCTCCCAGCTCAGCTAACTTAAATGAATTATACGCATATGTATAGCTCAAGGGCAATAAGGACTACATTTTTTATTCACAAACCTAAGCATAATAATTCCTAAATAGAGAGATAGAAGTTTGAGAAATACCTGTTTCATTCAAGCTCGAGTATGGTCATGTAGGGGTTATGAGTGAGGCCTGAGATACTTGTGAGCTTGCTTGAAGTTCCTTTGAGCTTTCCCAATGCTTAGCCTGCTTTGAAATAGCTTGAATATGCTTGTAGAACTCAACCTACAAAGTCAGAATTTGAAAATGGTGAAGTGTGTAAATGGAGTTACAGTGACTTGGGAATGGTTTGGATAGCTTAGGTATGTTGTATGTAGTGTGTTGGAACTGGTTGCAAGCAAAACGCACGAGGCAATGTGAAGATGGAAGTCAATCTGCAGAACCTGCCCTGTTTTGACAAGAACTTAGGATTTTTGTGTACAAGGGTGTTTGAGAGGTGGTGAGCTCGTGTTTCTGACCTTAGGCAATATGCAAAACTTGTTTGAAATGTTTACCAAGCTTGGTTATATCAGATTACAAAGTTGTGGTGATTTTGCAAGTTGACTTGGTTTTGAAGTAAAAGGTGATTTTGAAAATACTATGGCCTGTACAGGCTAGCTCCAAGCATGCTAATAGTTGGTGTACTTTCCCTGGTATTTGTGGATGTGGTTTGCTGCAAAAGATTAAGTACAATGCTCAAGACAAACAAAATTGCAAAAGTTGTGCTTTATGTAAATGGCATTGTTGCCTTTTTGCCAAAAAATGGATTAATTCAATGTGTAATCTTCTAAAGCTCAGAAAAAAGCCTTAATCCATAGTGTTTGCGTTCAATTTTTGACAGCGGAAGGGTTTAAGGACCTGTAAACAAGTACAAGCAAAGTTTCGAAAGATTTACAACTTGTGTCATCATGAAAAATGCCATGGACAAAAGTGATATTTGGCCAAATTCAAACCTTCGATTCTCCCTAACCACAAATGATCTTGGAGAGTTCTTGGACATTTTGGAAAGCTTGTAACATGCTATACAATCCATATTTGAAATGAATTTTGAGATTACACTTGGAAATATGTGAAACAATTCCATGAAGATAGGCCAAAATCCTGCCTAAACTAAGGCAAAATTTCACTAAGTTAGAACGTTTTTGGACCCTTGTTCACAAAATCATAACTTGAGATCCAAGCATATTTTGGGAAAACTTTGTGTATCAAAGTTGTATATTTTGTGGAGGACTACAACTTTCATGTTGGAAGTTTGCATTGAATCCAATTGCATCATGGTGAAAAAGTTGGGAAAAGTTGGGAAAAAATAAGAAATTTTCATAACTTAGAAATTTTCTAAGTTATGAAAATTTTCCATTTTAAACCCTAATTTTCAAAATTAGGTTTCTTGGTGAACAAGTTTCATTTTTTGAAACATCTTGATGAAAAATGACCCTTGGCACTTGATTTTGACCAAAAAGTCAAAGTTTGACTTTTCAGTATATAATTGATTTTTGATCAGTTGATTGGAAAATTCATCTGTCAATCCAATGCATTTGAGATCTTTTGAACCTTATGATTAAGTCAAGATG
The DNA here is from genome assembly GCA_948472305.1 of Vicia faba. Taxonomy (NCBI): domain Eukaryota; kingdom Viridiplantae; phylum Streptophyta; class Magnoliopsida; order Fabales; family Fabaceae; genus Vicia; species Vicia faba. Next base: position 1,363,316,179 of record OX451735.1, on the reverse strand, counting down.
ATGCCATTGAGTCCTTGAATCCATGCTTGAACCCAATTTGCCATTGGCTAGGTGAAAAATCAGAAATTGCCCTTCTGCAGTCAAAACTCTAAAAATGACCATTTTGCCCTTTTGATGATCTGATCAAATTTCTTGAGGAGTTGTGGTCCAAACTTGATAAAATGGTTCATATGAGTTTATAATGTTGATGTGGATAAAAAATTATGAGGTTTGACTGTAAATTGGCCACAATTGACTTTTTCCCCAATACAGCTGATTTCTAGGTCAACTGTCCAATTGACTGGGCAAAAATTTGATTCAAGGCTTGAAACTTGGTATGTGCAATCTTATAACTCCAACATGAAGTATGAAAGTCACATTGAGCATTGGAAGTCCAAAAATCCTTGTGCAAACTCAAACCCTAATTTCAGGTCATCAGTGCAAGGAAATATCTTCAGCAGAGCAAACCCTAATCCTGTCTGGAGTCCAAAGAGTCTTGTGAGGGGAAATATTGATAAAATGAGATGGAAAATTTTGGGGTACAACAACTGCCCCTGTTCAATCTTCTTGAACCTGAAGAGTTCGATTGACGAGTTTGTCGTTCGTGACTCGAAGGTAAAAGATGATTGGACACTAGAGTGCCCGTAAATTTGCACTCGTCAAAAATGTGTTTGAAGGAATGGGCTTAAAGATGTCATTCGGAGAGGTGAAAGAATATTGTCAGAGATGGGCTTAAAGATGTCATTCGGAGAAGTGAAAGAATCTTGTCAGAGATGGGCTTAAAGATGCCATCCAAGAATGTTTGTTGAAAATCAGGAGAATGAACATCGGAATGGTATCTATATCTGGAACGTATCTGAGTTGTATCTGGAGATTTAATCTGTATGAGCAATGGAATGGCGTCCATGTCTGGAGCGTATCCAAGCTGTAACTGTACTTGATTCTTTGAATGAGTAGCAGAATGACTTCCGTGTCTGGAGTGTATCTGTATTGTATCTGAATCTGAAATTTGAATAAGCGATAGAATGACATCCATGTCTGGAGCATCTCTGGGCTGGGGAAACATTTGAATGAGTGACAGAATGGCAACCGTGTCTGGTGCATATCTGGAATGTATCTGAAGTTGAGATCTGTATGAGTATCAGAATGACTTTCGTGTCTGGAGTGTATCTGAACTGTAACTGGGATTTAAATAAGTGACAGAATGATTTCAGTGTCTGGAGTGTATTTGGACTTGAAATTGATAGTTGAATCTGAATGAGAAAAAGAATGGCTTCCATGTCTGGAGCGTATCTAATCTGTATCTGATTGTTGAAGTCTGAATGAGAAAAAGAATGGCTTCCATGTCTTGGAGTGTATCTAATCTGTATCTTTAACTTTGAATTCTAAATGAGTAATAGAATGACCTCCGTGTCTGGGGTGTATCCATATTGTATTTGAATAAGAGATCTGAATGAATAACAGAATGACTTCCATGTCTTGGAGTGTATTTGTACTGTATCTGAAATCTTTGAATATTTGTTAAAGATAACTTTTAATCTTATCCTAAAAAGGGTAAAATGTTAGCTGAAACACAAGGTTATGTTGCATGAAATGTATGATGCAATAAAATGTGTTTTATCAATGTTCATGGTATATGAATGTAATGTATGCGCATGTAAGCTGATTAGTTGTCTTGCTAAGGAAGATAAATCCTTGATAGTTGGAGATAATGAAATCCTTGACTGCTGTCGGGGAAAATAAATCCATGACCGCTATTGGAGATTCAAAATCTTGGATTGTTGAGGATGAGAAATCCTTGGACCACTATTGGGGATATAAAATCCTTGGCGACTTATGGGGATTTAACAAGAACTTTGACAACTTCTATGGAGATGTGAGAATCCTTCACGACTTTCCTGGAGATATAGGGATCCTTCAAGTCTGCTTGAGAAACCTGCTTGGGGAATTCAGAGAACTTTGATGATTATGGTTGGGGATTACACCAATGGGAATCCGTACTCGGATGGGGAATAAGGAAACTTTGACGAATCTCTACCGGGGATTAGATGACAGAAATACCTTGATCTGCTGGAGAAAAAGGAAGACTTTGATGGCTTCTGCAGAGAATTAAGAATGAGAAACCTCGATCTCCTGGGGAAAATAAAACCTTGAGGGCTTTACTGGAGAAGTGGGAACGAGAATCTTTGATCTGTAAGGGATTAAAAATTCTGACAAATTCATATTGGGAGTAATGAAAACTTTGGCAACTTTACTGGTGAATCAAGAATGAGAATCTTCAATCTGCTAGGGGAAAATAAATCCCTGGGGAACTTCAAGCTGGGGAGTTAAGAATGAGAATCTTCATTCTGTTGGGGAGTAAAACTCTGTGGGGAGTAGCTATACTGCTGGAGAGTAAGCCATCCTGCTGGAAAGTAAGTTCAAGACTCTGGGGGAAAAGGCTTATTCCTGTTTGGAAAAAGTTCAGGAGTTTGGGTTGTATGCCACTTTACTGGGGAATTATCTGGAGGTCGGGGATAATATAAAAGTTAACTGTTATCTGGTTGATTCTCAGATTTTAAGACAACTTGTTGGGGAATCTGGGGAAAACTGAATGGTTTCCGCTGTGGATTGATAGTTGGAAATTTGATTTTGCTGGGGAAGAAGGTTTCATCTTCGCTGAGGATTTATGACCCAAAGTGTTTGCTCCGCTGAGGATTGGGAGTTTGAAAACTTAACTCTGATGGTGGATTAAGGGTTTGAAATATGAATCCGTCGGGGATTGGGAGTTTGAAGTTTTAGACTCTGGCGAGGTTTTTTTTTTAAATTTAATTCCGCTGGGGGTATGTATTTCAGGGTTTTAGCTCTGCTGGGGATCCAGATGATGTACTGCAGGGGATTTCTCTTGGAATATCCTAAAGACATTTTCCTATCCTTTCAATCTGTCAATAATTATTCTTTCACATTTCGTTTATTTGTAAACAGCGATTATATTCAAATGCATATGCTTATTTAATAAACCATTGGACGTTTTCAAATAAAACACAAGTGTAAAAAGGATAAAAGGCAAGTAGTTTTCTGCACTTTGAAGTATCTTTGTATTAACTTTGTGTAAGTATTTTATTCAAAGGAGACAGACATCCTAGTAAGAGAATGTTGTCATAAAAATTGAGAAAAATTTATACAAAGAAAGATGGCTATGTGTAAAAAATTCCATGGGGTTCCCATTCTGCTATAGCCTTCGTAACTCTGGATATCTTGTCCATTCGTTGCTTCGTCCGAAGATGATTGGATTGATCAGAATCCAAGAGCTTTTTTGTGAAGAGATTGTCCTTAAAGTGATCCGACGAGACATAGTCATACGCTTTAATTCCCTAACTTTTGCCTGGATCGCCCTTTCGGGTTTTCGATCCACCGGGAAACCCTTTTTTTGCCCAAGTCGCCCTTTCGGGTTTTCAACTTGCCGGGTGTACAGATTTTTTATTATTTATCCCTAATTTTTTCCTGAACCACCCTTTCGGGTTTTCGATTCACCGGGATGCCCATTTTTGCCCAAGTCGCCCTTTCGGGTTTTTAACTTGCCGGGTCATTTATGCGTAGTATCTTTTGACTATGTCTGCGTTCGCATGGTGCGGCAGGTCGTCACCGTCCATGGTGGTCAGGATCATCGCCCCACCAGAAAAGATGTTTTTGATCACAAATGGTCCTTCGTAGGTAGGAGTCCATTTGCCCCTGGGATCAATTTGCGGCAAGATGATTCGCTTGATTACAAGATCCCCGACATGATATACCTGGCGCTTGACTTTCTTGTTGAATGCCTTGATCATCCGTTTATGATACGTCTGACCATGACAAACAGCAGTAAGTCTCTTCTCGTCAATCAAGTTAAGTTGATCAAGCCGGGTCTGAATCCAATCGTCTTCACTCAAACCAGCATCTTTCATGATTCTCAAGGAGGGAATCTAAACCTCGATAGGTAAAACAGCTTCCATGTCGTATACCAAAGAATAGGGTGTTGCCCCAGTTGATGTTTGTGGCGTGGTACGGTACCCGTGCAGAGAAAACGGTAACATCTCATGCCAGTCTTTGTAGGTGACTGTCATCTTTTGTATGATCTTCTTGATATTTTTGTTCGCAGCTTCGACATTACCGTTCATCTTTGGCCGATAGGGAGATGAATTGTGATGTTGAATCTGGAACTGTTCGCACAAGGCGGTGATCATAGTGTTGTTCAGGTTTATACTGTTGTTAGTAATGATCCTATCGGGGATACCGTACCGGAAAATAAGGTTCTGCTTGATAAAGAGGGAAACCACATTCTTTGTAACGAATGCGAAGGACGCTGCTTCGACCCACTTGGTAAAGTAATCAATGGCCACCAGGATGAAATGGTGTCCATTGGATGTTGTAGGCTTGATCTCTCCAATCATGTCGATTCCCCACATTGCGAATGGCCAAGGAGCTGTTAAGACATTGAGAGGAACTGGAGGTATATGTACCTTGTCAGCATAGATTTGGCATTTGTGACAAGTACGGGAATGGTGATGGCTGTCAGCTTCCATGGTAGACCAGTAATAGCCTGCCCGTAGGATCTTCTTAGCCATCGTATGGCCGCTAGAGTGAGGGCCAAAGGTACCATTGTGCAGTTTAGCCATGATCTTCTCAGCTTCAACCTTGTCCACACAACGGAGCAGAATACAATCGTGATTGCGCTTGTATAGGATACCATTTCTCAGGAAGAACTTAGCTGAGAATCTCCTCAAGAACTTTTTGTCATTGACGGAAGCTCCTTCAGGGTATTCTTGAGTTTGGAGATACCTTTTGACTTCATGGAGCCACGGTCGGTCCACTACTTCTTTGGTATTAATCTCGTGACAATGTGTAGGTTCGTCCATCCTTTCAACGGTGATTTGGGGAGCCTCATTATCCCAGTTAAGTTTAAACATGGATGACATTGTAGCTAGAGCATCTGCTAGCTGATTTTCTTCTCGCGGGAAGTGCTCGAAGGTAATCTGCTCGAAATGTGGTAACAATGTCAGGACATGTTCTTTGTAAGGGATGAGGTTTGGGCGTTTAGTATCCCACTCTCCTTTGATTTGACTGATAACCAAAGCTGAGTCCCCAAATACAATCAAAGATTTGATTCCCAAGTCGATAGCGGCCTTGAGACCAAAGATACAAGCTTCATACTTGGCCATGTTGTTGGTGCAACTGAAGCAGAGTCTGGTAGTGAAAGGTGTATGGCAACCTTCTGGATAGATAAGTACCGCGCCGATACCGTTTCCAAGTGCGTTGGAGGCACCATCAAAGTACAGGGTCCATCGGGATCTTTGTTCAGGTCCGTCATACGGTCTGTTCTCTTCAATGTTGTCCAAGGTCATGATGTCCTCTTCGGGGAAGTTGAATCTCATGGATTGGTAATCTTCGACAGCTTGATGGGCCAGATGATCGGCTAGCACACTCCCATTTATAGCTTTTTGGGTCGTGTACTGTATATCATACTCTGTGAGGATCATCTGCCACCTAGCGATTCTTCCAGATAAAACAGGCTTTTCAAAGATGTACTTGATCGGATCCATCTTAGAGATCAACAAAGTGGTATGGGTCAACATATACTACCTTAGACGGCAGGCAGCCCATACTAAAGCACAACAAGTTTTCTCGAGAAGTGAGTATCAGGTCTCACAGTCGGTAAACTTTTTGCTAAGGTAATAAATGGCATGCTCTTTTCGGCCAGACTCATCATGTTGGCCCAATACACACCGCATTGAATTCTCCGAGACAGTCAGATACATGATTAGCAGCCTTCCTTCGACGGGTGGCATCAATATAGGAGGTTCTAGAAAATACTCCTTGATTTTATCGAAAGCAACTTGACAGTCATCATTCCATTTAACCACCTGATCTTTCTTCAATAGCTTGAATATTGGTTCACAAGTAGATGTTAGGTGAGAAATGAACCTTGCAATGTAGTTTAGGAATCCCAAGAAACCTCTGACCTCCTTCTCATTGTGAGGGGCAGGAATTTCTTGTATAGCCTTCACTTTGGCAGGATCAACCTCGATGTCTTTGTTACTGACAATGAAACCCAAGAGTTTATCGGACCTGACTCCGAAAGTGCACTTGTTAGGGTTCAGTCTGAGCTTGTACTCTTTCAACCTAACAAACAGCTTTTGCAGATGGTCAAGGTGTTCTTCTTCCGTTTGTGAACGGGCTATCATGTCGTCTACGTAGACCTCTATCTCATGATGTATCATATCATGAAACAAAGCTACCATGGCGCGTTGATAGGTTGCCCCGACATTCTTTAGTCCGAATGGCATCACTTTATAACAGGACGTACCCCACTGTGTAACAAAAGTAGTTTTCTCCATGTCTTCAGGGGCCATTTTGATCTGGTTGTACCCTAAAAATCCATCCATGAAAGAAAATACCTTATGCTGAGTTGTATTGTCAACCAAGATGTCAATGTGCGGTAGTGGAAAGTCATCTTTAGGGCTAGCCCTGTTTAAGTCTCTGTAATCCACACACATTCTGACTTTTCCGTCCTTCTTAGGCACGGGCACAATGTTAGCAACCCATTGTGGATAGGAAGTAACAGCAAGAAATCCAGCATTGAACTTCTTCATAACTTCAGCTTTGATCTTTTCAGACATGTCGGGCCTCATGCGGAAAACTTTCTGTTTAATTGGTGGACATTCTTCTCTTGTAGGGAGACGGCGAACCACAATATCTGTATCAAGTCCCGGCATGTCTTCGTAGGACCAGGCAAAGATCTCAACATATTCATTCAACAGCTGAACTAAGCGCTCCTTAACACTTGGCTCTAGGTTGGCACCCACTCTAACTTCTTTTCTGTCTTCCTCTGTTCCCAAGTTGATTGTATTTAACAACTCCTCGTGAGGTAGAATAGCCCTTTCTTCCAGTTGTAGCAGTCTAGCCAACTCTCCAGGCACTTCACAGTCTTCATCACCTTCGTATTCGGCATGGTAGACCAGATCTTCAGAGTCACTGAAGGCCATAGCAGAATTGTTACCCATGGAATCCGGAATGGATGGGTACCTGCATTGGTGAGTGTGGGTGTGTGTAAGGGATAGCCACCTTTAAACAAATAAAATGTAAAAAGAAAGAAAATGAACACAAAAGTTTATATATGAAAACGTCCATGATTTATTAAAATGGAATATGAAGATGAAAAATCAAACCCTTACAAATGGACCTATGTACCTCGGGTAAGGTACAGGGTTAAAAGTGTACGCATTGTTTAGGAATTATTACAAACCAACATAAATGTTTGAAAGATAAATTACTGATTGATGAAAGTAATGGGAATAAAGTCCTTTGCCTCCCAATTGCATAATCCTCCTTCAACGGTAGGGAAAATCCATTCTTCCATATTGCTCTCCTCTTCACCATCCCCCAAAGAATTGACTCCATGATGGGTGATCTTCACTGGTGGTCCTCCAGCCCGGGAGCGACACACAACCTTTTGAGCAGAAGCAGTGAAACCCAAGCCGAATTTATCAGATTTAAAGGGAAAATTGGGAAGTTGTCCCTAGATTGTGCTTCCTCCTTCTTCAATCACAACCTTTTCATCTTTGAGTGACGACATCCAAGGCGGAGGCCGAGTAATCATGGGTACAGAAGGCACTGCCGCAATTTCCTGAGCTACCTCCTCAAAATGCTGAAAGGATGTTTCGATGAATTCACCATCCAATTCCACATAGTGGAAAGAATTAAGATGGCTTATCATGTATTCCTCTTCACCATGAACTGTCACAATTTTCCCCTGGACAGGGTACTTGAGCTTTTGATGCAGAGTAGAAGTGACGGCTCCAGCATGATAAATCCAGGGTCTTCCCAACAAGCAAGAATAGGAGGGACGGATGTCCATGACATAGAATTTGGAGTTGAAGGTTTTAGTTCCCACTTTAATCGGGATGTCCACCTCCCCGTGGACCATCCGTTTAGAACCTTCAAAGGCTCTGACAATGATGTTGCTGGGCTTCAAGGTTAAACCTTCATAATGTAGCCTATCCAATGCTTTCTTTGGTAAGACGTTCAACGATGAACCAATGTCCACCAGAACATGTGCCAGAGTAGTCCCTCTGCATTCTACCGAGACATGCAAAGCGTCATTATGTTTTCTCCCTTTGATTGTTAGGTCAGCGTCGGAGAACCCTAGACCGTTGTCAGTTGTTAGGCTAGCTACACATTGTTGGAACTGATCCGCAGAGGTTTCCTGGGGCACATGGGCCGTCTTCAAGAATCTGATCAAATTTTGGCATGAGCTTCTGAGCAAAGCAGCAAGGCCAGCATAGAGATTTTTGAGGGGGTTTGCCCCAGTTGCTCCACAACATTATAATAGCTTTTCTTGATTATTTTCAAAATCTCTTCCATTTCTTTTTGAGAGGTTTCAGGGATGATCAACGACTGAGCCCTCGTCCTGACAGGCTCTTCTTGGATCCCTTTCCCTCTATCATCAGCAGCAGCAGAGGGGACAACTTCAGGAGTTACAACTTCTTCAATAACTGGAGTTCTCGCAGATATGTTGACCGACACAGGGGTAACCTTAGGAACGAATATGGGTCCGAAGATTTCCTTTGATAGCACAATCTCCGGAGAGAAAATTCTTCCACTGCGGGTGATTTTACTCGTTCCGGCAATGTTTCCAATGTCGAAAGTCTCTTCATCATAACTCTCTTCAGTCGATTCAATTTGTTTAATACCATGGTAAAATATCTCTCCCCCATAGTTCCACGGTATTGATTTGTTGGACTTGTACGGGATAGGCCCCGGCATAGTTATCTTCAAAGGTACAATCTTCGGATCAGATGTAATCTTAACAGGTATTTAGGAGACCTTGGAAAGATTGGCAGATATGGTAATTATCGAAACATCATTAACAAGAGTCGGTGTAACATGAGTCTTTTCAAAAATTATCTCTTGATTATCCATTAGGCGCTGGAGGCCTAATTTCAACAACGGACAGTCGGTTGGTAAGGAGGAACAAATGCAGCAATCTTCTTCACAACCTGGGATAATCCCAGCCTTCAACAAGTTTAACTTGATTATCGATAGCGGGGTCATCAAATCATCAACAGTAGCAACAAAAAGCTATTCTTCAACAGCATGGACATTGTGACCATGTTTTGGCATTGGAGAAGAGATCACATTAGGCTTTTCAGGGGCGTCGAATTCCACTTCTTTAGCATCTATCAAGTCCTGGATCTTATTTTTGAGGCCCCAAAAATTGTTGGTGTCATGCCCCAGGCTGTCTGAATGATAAGCACACTTAGCATTTGCATGGTAGTAAGGAGAAGTTATATTCGGATTCTTCGGTGCCTCTTTCAAACTTGCAAGGTTTAACTTCAAAATATGAGGGAGAACCTGAGCAGGTGTCATGTTGATCCGAGTGAATTACCGTGCAAGCCTTTCCACCCTTGCTTGGTTGGTTCTGGGTTGATTGGTTCTAGGCTGATCAACTGTAGACTTCTGAATCATTACAGCCCCCACCGCTGGCCGGCGCTCAACTCTTCCTTGACTTCTCTGAGAGTAGACCGCTGATACTTCTTTCTTCGCTGGAAAAGTATTTTTGATGGCAGCGGAAGCAAATTCATCCTTTTTAATTTTTCCGCTCTTGATTCTGGCTTCAACTCTCTCACCAGTCAGAATCAACTCGGTGAACCCCGCAGAAGAACTTCCAATCAGGTGATTGAAAAAGGGGCCTGACAGTGTACCCAAGAACATATCTACCAGCTCCCTCTCAGATAGAGGTGGTTGTACTTGTCCCGCCAAGTCTTTTCATTTCTGGGCATACTCTTTGAAACCTTCATTTGAGACCATGCCCATACTCTGTAATTGAGTACGGGTTGGTGCTAAATCCGCATTATATTGATATTGTCTGTAGAAGGAAGCAACCAAATCCTCCCAATTATGCACATCAGACCTCTCTAGCTGGTAGAACCAATCTAACTGCGTCCCCAAAAGACTGTCCTGGAAGAAATGAACCCACAGGTCTTTATCAGAAGAATGAGTTTGGATTTTTCTGACGTAAGACCGCAGATGCATCTTTGGACAAGACAAACCATCGTATTTAGCAAAAAGAGGCACCTTGAACTTAGGGGGAATGACAATCCAGCAACCAACCCTAGCTCCTCAAAGTCCATCCCAGGCACTCTTTGTACCTCCATGGCTGCCAGACGCTCTTCCAGATTCTTGTATTTGTCGTTTGCAGGAGGGTACTGCTGCTCAGAATAATCTTCATCCTCTTCATCTTCTTCTTCCTCAGACTCAGATTGCACCGTAGTTCCTTTACCCTTTCCTACCCCTTCATCATATGTTGAGGGGAAATACAGGACCCTTCTAGCTTGACCTTCAAATCTTCGACCTAAAGTAGCCACACCAACCCTCTTCTTTTTCTTTTTCTCCTTTTCCTTTTCGAGTAGAGTTTTGAGCTCCTCCTGACCCTTTGCGAAGGTCATGAGTAGCTGTTGGAACTGTGAATTCTGCGCTTGTAAGTCTTTGACCGTCTGCTCTATATCCATCTTGCTGAAATAAACAGTAGAGAGATAAGGAAACCTGGTGTGAAGACCCGCTTATGCATATGATGAATGATATGTTATTCATGTAATACATTCAAGGATTCAGAAATTCAAATTTGTTTTAAACAAAAAGGAACACACGTCATATTAATAAGATAGAATTTGTTAGTACATAAATGCCCCGTGGGAAAAATAATACAAAATTCTAATGTAAAAAGATGTTGCGCATCCTCTTTGGTGCTATGTAGGTGTTGAGAGTCTGCTCTTCGTGAAGTTGGCGAGTAAGTTCCAAAACCTTCTTCTCACTGGCGTAGAATTGGGCTTCAAAAGTATCACGTTCTCCCTTGAGTTGTATCCAACTCCTTTGCAAATCTTCAAGTGACGTTGGCATGTCAGGATGTAGGAGGGTGTATGGAACCTCTCCTTTTATAACAGGCTCTTTGATCACAGGTAGAATGTAGGGATAAGGCATCATAAGACTTTGGGCGCGTGTTTGTACCCACTTGAGGTAAGGCTCAAGGGGGATGGAATTCTTGTGTCCCAAGGTCTTACTGTCCACTTTGTTGGGCATTTTCCAAGCTCGGATAAGCCTTTGTCGAAGTCCTTTATCGTCGTTGTCGAAGTCAAAAACCAAGTCTGGAATCAGCATGTCATGTGGGCCATCCCTTCGGGCATACCCAAACTGTCTCAGAGCCAAGCAGGGGTTGTAGGTAGTGAACATCTGAATGTGTAAGAGTCATCAATCGTTGTGACCACCTCAAGCCTTGCTCATTCTTCAAGACTGATTGGGGAAGGTGAGAAATAAACCACCTTGCTAGAAGAGGAGTACAGCACATGAGGACACCTCTTTTCCTCATTGTTCGTGTGTGAAATGAGTAGAGGATATCCCCAAGCAATGTAGGCACCGGGTTGCGAGCCATGAAGATTTTGACAGCATTGACATCTATAAGCTGGTCAGGGTTAGGGAACAAGACAAACCCATAGATGAGAAGAGCCACAATCTCCTCAAAAGCTTGTAAGTCCAATGAATTCCAGCAGCTTTGGGCCTTCTCAAACAGAAACTTTGCCAACAAACCCTTGACACCACTTCTGGTTTCCCAATGACCTATGATATCAGATGGTTGCAAGTGTAGGGCTTGAGCAACATCTTCAGGATTTGGATCTCTTTTCGTACCATTGTAGGGTAGTTGATGGAGAATAGAAATCCTCAGGAGTTGAGAAAATTCCTCCAAAGTAGGCACAAGCTGGTAATCAGGAAATGTGAAGCAGTGGTGTAGGGGGTCAAAGAATTGGAAGAGAAATTTCACCATGTCTTCCTCAGTGTTGGTGTTGACTAAGTTGAGAAGAGGACCATGCCTCTCGGTGAATGGAGAATTCTCAGGAATCCTTGAAGCTAGCTCCTTGAGTTGAGGAGGAATTCTCACAAGGTTGACTTGAATTGTTTTCCTGCGAAGTGATTCCATTACCTACAAAACAGGAACAAAGATGAAGATCCAAATCCTTGAAATGGTTAGTGGATGCATATGATGCTTCATGATGTTATGATGTTATGCACAAGTATATATGTACAAACAAGTCACACAAGATCCTAGTTTCAGGCTTGTATGGGGTTTCATAGGTAAGTACCCTCTTGAAGTTTAGTTGGATCAACCTGTCCTATAAATAGTAACCGGGTTCTAAGGATCTCAACATCACTGGATTATCTTATGTGTTCATTGTTTCAGTTTAGCCACTTTACTGGCGACCGAAATATTCCAAGAAATCAACCCTCAATGAGTGTAGTATCGAGTATCTACCAACTTCGGACTGCACCAAAGCCGGTCATCTCACTACCCCTAAAAAGGCCAAGTTGGTCAAGTAAAGGTTCTAAAAGTCCATTAGTGCTTCATGACATCACTCAGAGGCCCCATATTCTCTTTGATTAACTCAAAGGCTACCGGTACCCACAAATATGTCGCAGTAATATAGCTATTGCTTCAACCATGTCAGTATACCCCATACAGTTTCCACAATGTATTGCTATTTACCTATGAATGTTTCCCAAATCCGGGTAGAGGATTCAAACCCAAACAATAGAACCAAATGTAAAGCAATCAAGTCAAGCAATATAAGCATGTAAAGGTGATCTAAAACCCTAAGGTAACCCCACTCTTAGATTTATCCTCAACAGAGTCGCCAGTTCTGTGATGCGGTGGGAGAACTGACTTGAGGTTTCGCGTTTGTGTTTGCAAATGTTTCGATTTAGCAAGAGTCGCCACCGACTTTTTATTTTATCCAAAGGAAAGGTTAAAAAGCACAGAAAAACCTTTGACATTGTTTTTGGGTTCGGGGGGTAGATTATGAAAAGGGAAGGTGCTAGCACCCTTTTCATCCATGGTTTTCCATGGGCTCTTAGTTACTTGTTTTAGATCACTTGCTTTTGCTTTTCAATTGTTTGAAATAGTACTTTTGTGTGTGGTTTTGAAAGTATTTTGAAAATAGGCCATTGTTTTGGTAACCTTTGTAATGATTCTTGTTTGAATGTATACAAAGGTGTTTGTCTTTTGAAAAATGTTTCAATGTTTGAAAGTTTGTTTTGGGAAATGTTTTGGAATTGTGTTGTGTGTTTTTTTGAAAATAGCAAGGATGTTTGCAAGTTTGATCAAGTAACTAGGAGTTGTCTACCCTAACTCAAAGATCTTTCCTACACATTTTTAACCCTTTGACATTGTTGTTTTAACATTGTATTTGGTAAACAATCTTGTGTTTGGATGTTAAACGGGACAGGCGCGGGTCATCGTATGACCATGATATCAATTGTGCTAAGTATCTTTAGCAAGTTTTTTTTTGTTTGAGGGACTAGATCATTTTTGTATAGGCAACCAAGATAGCGTCATCGAGGGACTATGATCTTTTTGTTTTGATTTCGTTTTGCCAAGATACCTAGCATGCATACCATGGCCATTTTAAAGGCAACAAGTGGATGAAACCCTAGGGGTACTTGTGTGCATTGTGTTGTCATTTTCATGCATTTTTGTCTTGTATTAGGTCTAGCTATTTGTTTGATTTTTGGTTATCATACAAACCCTAATTTTTCTATCATGACATATTTGAAAGCAATAAAGTGCGTAAAAGTAAATCTAATACTATTACAACATTGATATGGGGAGGGGGATACAAATTTTGAATAGGGGATATTTTGCACAAAATAAAAACCCTAATTCAACTATTACAACCAAATTGAATTCATTATACAAATAATAAATTGACAAATATTTAAATGTGTAATTAAACATAAATATGCAAAAATGTTTTTCGTATTATTTTTATGTATGTAAAAATAAATTATTTAATGTCTAAAAATAAGAAAATAAAAGATTATTTTTGGAAAGGGTAATAAACCCTTTTTTTTTTGTTTTTTAAGAAAATATATATACATTATATTATTTATTCATTTTATTTATGTACAAAGAAAATAAAAATAATATATACAAAATATTAAAAAATAAAAATGTGTGAGAAAATATTATTTAAGTGTATAAATAATAAAAATAAAAATATATAACATTTTTTATAATATTTACAAGTTTTTATTTAAGAAAAATAAAAGTATATTATTATAGTAATTATTTCTATGTCCAAAAAATAATAAAAAATAATAAAGTAAAATGTGAAAATTTAAGAAAATATTTTTAGTGATTTTTAATATTTGGAGAAAATAAATAAAAATCAGAAACTAAAAAAGAAATGAAAAAATATGGAAAAATAAACAAATGGGCCAAGGGGGGTTTAAACAGCAAGCTAAAGGGTGCAAATAGCAAGCCAAACCAAGGCCCAGCCCAGATTCCTTTATCCCTGTCCTTGAGACAACAAGAACACACGCGCTTCCTGTTCAAAAGTGTATCTCCTGCATTTGTGCTTAAAAACAAAAACTTGCAACATGAAAGTTATAGAGCATTAAACCACGATTCTAACCATGTAAAAAACTTAATCTAACTCTCAAAGACCAGAGAGAATTTCTCTGGCCCTAAATCTTGACCTAGTTTTTTCAGAAAGTTCATCATTCAAATTCTCCCAGCTCAGTTAACTTAAATGAATTCTATGCATATGTACAGCTCAAGGGCAATGAGGACTACATTTTTTATTCACAAACCTAAGCCTAATGATTCCTAAATAGAGAGATAGAAGTTTGAGAAATACCTGTTTCAGTCAAGCTCGAGTATGGCAATGTAGGGGTTGTGAGTGAGGCTTGAGATACTTGTGAGCTTGCTTGAAGTTCCTTTGAGCTATCCCAATGCTTAGCCTGCTTTGAAATAGCTTGAATATGCTTGTAGAACTCAACCTGCAAAGTCAAAATTTGAAAAATGGTAAAGTGTGTAAATGGAGTTACAGTGACTTGGGAATGGTTTGGATAGCTTAGGTATGTTGTATGGAGTGTGTTGGAACTGGTTGCAAGCAAAACGCACGAGGCAATATGAAGATGGAAGTCAATCTGTAGAACCTTCCCTGTTTTGACAAGAACTTGGGATTTTTATGTACAAGGGTGTTTTAGAGGTGGTGAGCTCGTGTTTCTGACCTTAGGTAATATGCAAAACTTGTTTGAAATGTTTACCAAGCTTGGTTATATCATATTACAAAGTTGTGGTAATTTTGCAAGTTGACTTGGTTTTGAAGTAAAAGGTGATTTTGACAATGCTATGGCCTGTACAGGCTAGCTCCAAGCATGTTGATAGTTGGTGTACTTTCCCTGGTATTTGTGGATGTGTTTTTCTGCAAAAGATTAAGTCCAATGCTCAAGACAAACAAAATTGCAAAAGTTGTGCTTTATGTAAATGACATTGTTGCCTTTTTGCCAAAAATGGATTAATTCAATGTGTAATCTTCTAAAGCTCAGAAAAAAGCCTTAATCCATTGTGTTTGCATTCAATTTTTGAGTGTGGAATGGTTTAAGGACCTGTAAACAGTTACAAGCAAAGTTTGGACAGATTTGCAACTTGTATCATCATGAAAAATGTCATGGACAAAAGTGATATTTGGCCAAATTCAAACCTTCGATTCTCCCTAACCACAAATGACCTTGGAGAGTTCATGGACATTTTGGAAATCTTGTAACATGCTCTACAATCCATCTTTGAAATTAATTTTGATATTCCACTTGGAAATATGTGAAAAAATGACATGAAGATAGGCCAAAATCCTGCCTAAACTAGGGTAAAATTTCACTAAGTTAGAAAGTTTTTTGACCCTTGTTCACAAAATCATAACTTGAGATCCAAGAATCTTTTGGGAAAACTTTGGAATAAGAGTTGTAGATTTTGTGGAGGACTACAACTTTCATGTTGGAAGTTTTCCTTGAATCCAATTGCATCATGGTGAAAAAGTTGGGAAAAGTTGGGAAAAAATAAGAAATTTTCATAACTTAGAAATTTTCTAAGTTATGAAAATTTTCCATTTTAAACCCTAATTTTCAAAATTAGGTTTCTTGGTGAACAAGTTTCATGTTTTGACACATCTTGATGAAAAATGATCCTTGGCACTTGATTTTGACCAAAAAGTCAAAGTTTGACTTTTCAGTGTACAGTTGATTTTTGATCAGTTGATTAGAAAATTCATCTGTCAATCCAATGCATTTGAGATCTTTTGAACCTTGTGATTAAGTCAAGATGATTCCATTGAGTCCTTGAATCCATTCTTGAACCCAATTTGCCATTGTCTAGGTGAAAAATCAGAAATTGCCCTTCTGCAGTCACAACCCTAAAAATGACCATTTTGCCCTTTTGATGATGTGATCAAATTTCTTGAGGAGTTGTGGTCCAAACTTGATAAAATGGTTCATATGAGTTTATAATGTTGATGTGGATCAAAAATTATGAGGTTTGACTGTAAATTGGCCACAGTTGACTTTTTCCCCAATACAGTTGATTTCTATGTCAACTGTCCAATTGACTGGGCAAAAATTTGATTCAAGGCTTGAAACTTGGTATGGGAAATCTTATAAGTCCAAAAATGAAGTATGAAAGTCACATTGAGAATTGGAAGTCCAAAAATCCTTGTGCAAACTCAAACCCTAATTTCAGGTCATCAGTGCAAGGAGATGTCTTGAGCAGAGCAAACCCTAATCCTGTCTGGAGTCCAAAGAGTCTTGTAAGGGGAAATCTTGATAAAATGAGAGGGTAAATTTTGGGGTACAACAAGTAGCATCTTCATCTCCTCCCATCTTCTTTAATTTCAAAAATCTTCTCCCTCATTTTCAAAACTCTTCTTGCTTTTAGGTACATGCATTTTCAAAAATATTTTCTTTAATAAAATTTTAATAAACTTAATAATACTTTGACATTTTTTGTAAGAAGACTAAAAGTCAATAAATCTCATTCTAACCATTTTGCCACTTTGGCTTTTTTCTTTAAAATTTTCTCAAAAGATAGACTCTTGTTAATCCTTTTATTGATGCGAACTATTATACTTCTACGATATGTAGTGAAGTGAGATATTTTCCACCTGGGTATTGAGCGAGGCTTTATTTATTTTAAAATCCAAGCCATATCCTCCACTTTGAGATGATCAAAATTCTCCTTTCTCATAATCGTGGATAGTGAGTATCTTCTTCCATTCAGATAAGACTATGATGTCTCATCTCTTAAAATTAACCAACACATTTGTGTTTTAAATTTTTTAAAGGTGAACTACGAGTACCCTGATCCCCTATTGCACGGAAGGTGGTACGTATGAACTAAAGTTTCGAAATCACAAAGGGTGTAAAATTGTAAAAAATACTTCTTTTCTCATCCCTAAGATCTATTTTTATACAACTTTTATAGCCAAAATACACAAATTTACATAGAGGTTCTTGTGGATTACCATAAATGTTTAGGGTGCTAATACCTTCCCTTTACATAACAACCCATAACTTAGATTCTCTCCCCCTATTTTTGGGTTATTCTCTCTTTTTCCATTCCTTTGGAAATAATAAATCGTGGTGGCGGTTTTTATTTGATCTGTGTGAGTTAAGTCAATCCAATGGCTTAATATCAACATTTATACCGCTACAATTATGGTATCATTTTCGTCATCCTCCCTCTAAAGACTTAAAGCTTTTAACGAGAGTTGAATACCACAAAAAGGAAGTAAAAAGAACAGTTTAAATATACTGAAAACTAATGGATTAATTCAAGACAAAAATATGCAATGCATTAATGAAAAAAAAAACAAATTTTGACATAAAGATAAGTGTTCGAACAAACAAAAGAAATTACAACTGAAAATTCAAATGAATTGGGCGCTCTTAATCTTAGTCATGATTTGACATGGGAGCAATGATCACATTAGGAGTCTCAGGAGGGTCAAACTCAATCTCCTTAGCATCAATCATATCTTGAATCTTTTTCTTCAACGTCCAACATCCATTCGTATCATGTCTAGGACTATTAGAATGGTATGCACACCTTGCATTGGGATGATAGCTAGGAGCGAAAGTATTGGGATTCCGAGAAGGATCCTTCAAAGTAATAAATTCTTCCTTTAACACGTGTTACAACGATTGAGCCAGTGACATGTTGATTTTGGTAAATTATCTTTTGGGTGTATCTCGCTTATGCTGATTACCCTATTGTCGTTGTTGCACTGGTGCAGGATTAGAAATCAGTACAGCCCCCACAAATTAGTTATGATCTCTCTTATTACGACCCTTTTGGTTGTACAAAACATTGGACTCTTTCTTCCCATTGTATGACTTCTTCTGAGTATCTGAAGAGGTAGGCACCTGGATTTTACCATTTCTGGTTCCATTCTCAACACGTTCCCTTGTCAATATCAGTATAGTGAAACCGGTTGAATAATTTCTAAGTAGGTGATTATAGAAAGGACCTATTAACATGCTCATGAACATGTTAACCAATTCCCTGTCAGCTAAAGGAGGTTAAACCCTACATGCGAGATCTCACCATTTCTGGGTGTACTCTTTAAAGCTTTCATTAGAGCCCATGGACATACTCTACAATTGCATACGAGTTGGTGCGAGATCAGCATTATACTAGTACTTCTTGTAGAAAGCGGAAGCCAAATCTTTCCAGGTATGGATATTGGTACCTTCTAGTTGATAGAACCATTCCAGCCGTGTTCCAGACAGACTCTCTTGAAAGAAATGTACCCACAACTTCCTATCAGTAGTGTGCGGTTGAATCTTTTGGACATATGACCTCAAATGAAGCTTTGGGAAAGAAACACCGTCATACTTTGCAAAAGTGGGGACTTTGAACTTATGACGAATGACAACTCCTGAGACTAAACGCAAATCCTCAAAATCTAACCCAAGCATTTTCTGATTCTCTATAGCATTTAGACGATCTTCTAACTACTTGTATTTTTCATCAGCAGGGGGATATTATTCACTAAAGTAATCTTCTTCCTCTTTATTAGAGTATTTAACAGGACCATGGTTGCTTTTTTAAGTTTCACCACTGTTATCATATTTATTTTGTTCTTCGTCTTCGTCTAATGCAGTATCGGGATCCTGAACTCGCTTGACTGGACCCCTGAACCTTCTTCCCATGTTAAGGATGTCGACTGGTTTCTTTATCTTTTTCTTCTTATCTTTGGTGATGAGCGCCTTCAATTCTTCCTACCCCTTGGCTAAGTTCAGGAACATCTGTTAGAATTGGGCATTCTGAGCTTGGATATCTTTGACGGTTTGTTCAAGAGCCATTTCTGCTGAAATAAACAACAAGAAGATGAGAAACTTATCCTGAGAATACCTGTTATGCAATGATATGGTATGTATATG
Source organism: Vicia faba (assembly GCA_948472305.1). NCBI lineage: Eukaryota > Viridiplantae > Streptophyta > Magnoliopsida > Fabales > Fabaceae > Vicia > Vicia faba. The sequence continues at coordinate 1,363,296,919 of OX451735.1, read as the reverse complement.
CATATGCAATGTTTTCAAGGATCTCGCAGGATTAAAAATTTGAAAATACATCTGGTTACAGCTTTTCCTTGAAGAACTTTGAGTCTTTATTTTTGAATGTCCTTCTATAAGAATCAAGCTCATCATATTGAGTGGGTCCTAGCCTCTAACTTAAGAGAAGATACTTTGATCTTTAACGACATCTGGTTAGAGGAAAATAAATCCTCTTGCCCCTTTCTTGCAATCTGGATTATGATAATCTTGTACTAAAGGTTCCTAAGATCCTTGAAATGGTTAGTAACAGTGATATGTTATGAAATGACATGATGTGTATGCCATGCACTAAGAAAAAGCATAAGGTGATGAGAATAAATGAGTTTATACAAATAAATCTTGCGAAAAATTCAAGTTGTTAAATAGTGAATACAAACAAGTCACACAAGTAGCCTTAGGTTTAAAGGCTTGCATGAATTCAATAGGTAAGTACCCTTCCAAAAAATGAAGTTTAGTTGGCTCAACCTATCCTAAAATAGTAACTGGGTTCTAAGAATCTCATATCATGAATCTTTCTCGAAGGTTTTATTTTAGTATGGCAACTGATTTTCCACCAAAACATCCCGAGAGTCAAATCTCAATGAGCGTAGCTTCGAGTGTAAACCAACTTTGGACTGCACCAAAGCCGGTTATCTCACTACCTACAATTGGCCAAGATGGGTCAATTAAGGTTCTAAAAGTAAGTTAGTGTTAATGACACCACGCGGAAGCCTAATGTTATCCTTGACTGACTCAAGAAATACCAGTACAAACCAAAGTGTCACACTAACTGTAGCCATCATATTAACCATATCGGTCTATGTCGTACAGTCTTTATGATCTATTGCTACTTACCTAAGACATCCCTAGATCCAATTCTAGGACCTTTCAAATGATAAACCCAAGCAAACCCTTAAAGTTAAAGCAGGCAAAGCATACAATTTAAGCAAGTAAAGCGATCTAAACTCTTAAGGTAACCCCTCCATTAATTATGTCCCCAGCAGAGTCGCCAGTTCTGTAATACAGTGGGAGAATTGACTTTTTTAGCATTTTATCGCAAATGTTGCGAATAGAAAGAGTCGCCAACGACTTTTCTTTTATCCAATATAAAGAAACGCTGAAAAGAATAGGAAAGACCTAGATAGATTTTTAGTTCAGGGGGTAAGTTATGAAAAGGGAAGGTCTTAGCACCCTTTTTATTTGTAGTTATCTACGGGCTCTTAATCGCTAGCTCACTTTTTGAGATTTGCTTCGTGTGTGTGATTTGTTTGAAAATATTTTGAAAAGCTAACTTTTTAATGATTCTTGTATCAGTCCTCAATAATGCGTACAAAGTGTTTGAAAATATATATTTTGAAAATGCGATGTGTAAAATTTTATTTTTTAGAAAAGAGTTTTGAGCAAGCGATTAAAAATTCCTTACCCACTCAAGGTCGTTCTTATTCTTTTCCTTCTCATTTAGAGATTGTGTTATCCATACCATTAGTTGGTAGGTAGCCCTATTTATTGGATATGAAGGTACATGCGTAGGATCGCCGTATGGTCATAAAAGGCAACATGTAAGGATACTTTAGTAATTCGAAGGGACTATCATCATTTTTTTCGTATGTTCATTGAAGGGACTGGATCATATTTTAGGCAACTCAAAGGGTCATCGAGGGATTATGATCATTATTCGAAAGGTACCATAAAGATATTTTTTAACCGAAGGTCTTTGCTAAATTATTCCCATTTTCATGGGAAATGACCATTAGTATCGCAAGGCAACAAAGAGAGGTTAACCTAGAGGTGAAGTGTGCAAAGTGTATTGGTTTCAGTTATGTTATCTTGAAAATTAAGGTTATCTATGTTTGATTTTGTTCTTATCATACAAATCTATTTACTAGAAGTTACATATATATATATATATATATATATATATATATATATATATATATATATATATATATATATATATATATATATATATATATATATATATATATATATATATATATATATATATATATATATATATATATATATATATATATATATATATATATATATATATATATATAAAGGCAAAAGATAAAGCGAGAATGTAAATCTACGCTATTACATGACTTTAGGAGAGTTACATAATTAGAAAAAATGAGGGGATGTAAATCTAAACTATTACATTAAATTGTGTGACCTATACAATTGTCTAAGAAAATAAATAGTAAAAAGAATAAGAAAATGTTAGAAAAAAAAGTTTAAATGCCTTTGAAATCTAAGTTCATATTTTTGGTGTTTTTATGAAAATAATTTAAGTGTTAATTAATAATAATTAAAATCCTAATTCTAATTGATTTTAATTAATAAAAAGCCTAAAATCTAATTGTCCAAAAAAAAACAAATAATTAATTTACACCCTAAAACTAATTTTTTATTGATTTTATTATATGACTTCTTTCTGATTTTTTTTATGTATAAGTTTTGATTAAAAAAAGTTAATTAATAATAAAATTACTAATAAAAAAAGAAGGAAAATGAAGAAAGTAAAGCAAAAAGGGTTTTCACATCGCTAGGGTTCGAAACCCCCCCCCCCCCCCCCCCCCCCTTCTCTTCACACCCTTGGTTCCGACATGTTCTATGTTTCTTATTTTAACACATATGGACATATGAAACTTATTAATAACACAAGGATTAAGAAATTTGAAATTAAAAAAATCCTTACCACCGGTGTGGTTGGGGGGAGGCGTTCTGGGCACGGTTGAGCGTGGTTATAGACTTGGGGAGGTTCCTGGGGATGTCAGGATGATGATTTGAGACTTCGTTTCAGTTAAGAATGGCTGGAAAACCCTAGTTGTAGGTCAATTGCTTAGGAGTAGAGTCCATCTGATCAATCCTTGATAAGTCTTGAGTGTTTGAGACCTTTAGGAGCATGAAGAGGTATCTTGAATCAATTTGTCTTGAAAATTGGAGGGAAAATTTTGGGTACAATAGACTTACAAAGATATCCTCTTCACTGTCGATTATAACCAATCTTCCTTCAACGAGAAACTTCAATTTCTAATTTAAAGTTAAAGTAACATCCCCCACTACATGAATCCAAGGTCGTACGAGTAAACATGTATACGCTGGTTTTATATCCATTACTTGAAAATTGATATAAAACATATGTGGGCCGATCTTGATAGGAAGATCCACTTCTCCAAATATTGTACTTTGAGAACCGTCAAAAGCTTTAACTATCATAAAATTAGGCCTTATTACAACACCACCCAATGTTAACTTTATCAAGCTGGATTTTGGTAGCACGTTGAGGGCGGAACCAGCAACGGTGAGCACCCTGGACAGAATTGTAGTACCTATCTAAATAGATATGTGTAACGCCTTGTTCTGAGCTCTTCCTTGTGGAGGCAACTCATTGTCATTAAAACCTAGATATGATCCAGATGTTAGATTTGATACAACATTGTCAAACTGGTTTACTATAATCTCTTCTGTGACATGAGCATAACTTAGAACCTTCATTAGAGAGTCTCGATGCTCTTCTAAATTGAGGAGCAACGAGAGGATTGAAATATTGGTTAGGGTTTGGTGAAGTTGATCCACCACCCTATAATCACTCCTTTTGATTATTTTCATAAATTCTTATGCCTCTTGGTCAGTAAAGTTTTTGCTTGGAGGTTCTTGTTCTTGGCTCGCCTCCACCACAACATTCCCCTTATCCCTAATTATAGCATCATTCTTCTTCAATGGTTTGGGACTATATTTGACCACTGCGGGTCATGCCCCTTGTTCTAGCTATATTTGTTATTGTCAGACCTTGACTTGTCGATGGTTTACATTCTTGCTTTAAACCATTGGCATAGACAATAGAATCATAACTCCACAGTATTTCATAAGGGGTAAGGGACGGCCCCCTAATCACCATTGTGGTCTTCAGAACCACTGGTATCCTTAGAGTTTGTCATGGTATCATTACTGGTGCTTCTGTTGACTCTCCCCATGGAATCATAAGAATCTTTTTATTAAGGTTTGGCCTTTGGCATGGAATTACCAATGGCTTCTTCGCACTTCCATCGATCGCAGCTACATATTCTTCATTAGGGTATTTCCTGAATTTGACTATCCCCTAATCCACCCATTTTTGTAATGTCTTCTCAAAAGATTCATTCTATTCCAAGAGGAATAAACACTCCAACTAATATTCCTTCAAATGGTTTATCGAGGCCTTTACTTGACTGGCAGCCCAAAAAGTCTGTAACCACCAAAATGCATTTATAACTGGCCTACCATGCTGAGGAATGGGATTTATCTTGACGTTTGGATTATCAAAGGTGATATCCTAAGAATCCAACAAATCTTTAACCTTGTGTCTAAAGGCCTATCATTTTTCTATGGTATATCCCGAAGAATTGGCATGATACTCGCACCTGGCATTTGCATCGTACTTTGGTGGGAGTTCCCCAACTGGAGGAGCTAGTGGCTTCAGCTCTACCAAAGATGCTTTTGTTGGTGTAAGCCCTAGAGGCCAATACTTTTGGTACTTGTATCGAATTATTTATTAATAATAACAAGGCATTTCTTTATTATGTTTGCTTTCCAAAATAATAAAGTCCCTAAAATGGTTTATTTGTTTAATGAAATGTTAAGTGTGACTTAATCATGAGATCCCATTAAACATAAGACACTATTCTTAAAGTATCTGTAATCAAGCTTTAATGTGAAGTGGGATAGCATTAAAGCATTAAGATTATTATGAAGATAGATTTATGATCACATCTCATGGATCATAGATAAGGAGTTATCAAGTCTTGACATAGGTATGAATATTATGAGTAATATTTATACTGGATTGACCCGCTATGAGAATACTACATAGAATGTTATGCAAAGTGTCATAAGTTATTCTCATGATGATAATAGTGTATACCACCCTTCGACCTGAAACCACTATGGACCCTAGATGTAGAGTCAAGTACTTTATTGCTGATCAAACGTCATTCGTAACTAGATGACTATAAAGACGGTTGATGGGCACTTCACAAAGCATGCTAAGGGACATGAGTGACCTAGATGGAATTTGCTCATCCTGCATAACAGGATAAATGTCTAAGGGCCCAATATTGAACTAGATAAGGGTGACACAGTGTATGCCTTGTGTTCAATATAGACATGAGGGCAAAAGGGTAATTGTACAACACAAATATTATCACGGAAAAGGTTTGGTCAGATCACATGACATTTTCGTGACTTGGGTAACAGTGATGTGTTGCTAGATACCGCTCACAGTTTATTATATTAAATGTGTGATTTAATATAATTGCCAACGTCGCGAAAACCTACAGGGTCACACACATAAGGACAGGTTGATGAGAGATAGAATAAATAAGGAACACCGTAAGGTACAGTGCACTTAAGTGTAATACGGAAAGTGGTAAGGTACCACGTGGATAAGTGATATATGGTACGTCATAAGGTATGATGTCCATAAGCTTAATTGGGCTTTTAGCTTATAGCCTTAATTGGGCTTTTAGCTTGTAGCCCACACGAGTGATTCTATAAATAGATCACTTGTGATGAAGCAATTTCACTTGATGCAATTTCGTTTTTGATTCTCTCTCTCACTCAAAGTTTCCGTTCGTGATCAGCTAGCACTGTGACCGGAAGCGATCTGTTCGTGTGGACTGAGTAGAGGCGTTGTTCTTCATCAACGCTCGTGATCACAACATCAAAGGTCTGAATCGCCACAAGAGGTAAATATTTTTATCACTGACCATGCTCATTCGTAAGGATCGCTAAAGGAAAATTTTAAGTTCCGCTGCGCTTTTTTATCGCAATTTTCCTTCAGCTTTGATTAAGTGTTTCAATAATTGACTGTGCGGCACGGGGAAAGGATTAAATCTTCTCAGAGGTCTTTCAAACCTCTTATGTTTTTATTGTTCTTGTGGAATTAACAATAGTCGTTGTACCCTTGGATGCGATCCGACAATATTAATTTCTCATTACTTCTTTTTAGGGAAGTTAGGAACATGTCTCTTTGAATTGTAAGGGGTACTAGATGAAACCCCTTGTATCTTCCCAATCTTTATACCAACTTCAATCCTTCCACCAATAGTCACCAAGTTAGAAAATATGGAAGAGACGATTCCTATCATTTTGTCAAAGTACAACCCTTGTAAAGTGCCCATGAACATATCGACTAGTTCTTTCTCCAAGAGTGGTGGTTGTACATGGGCTGCCATTTCTCTCCACCTTTGAGCATACTCCTTAAAAGACTCCTCCTTCTTCTGAGAAAAGTAATAGAGTTGCACACGGTTAGGTACCATGTCCAATTTGTACTTGTACTATCTCAAGAAAGAATTAGCAAAATATTCCCATGTCTGGATATGAATCCACTCTAATTTTATGTACCAATCTAGAGATGCACCACTCAAACTGTCTTGAAAATAATGGATCATCAACTTCTGATCTTGAGCATAGGCATGCATTTTTTATGCAATACATGCGTAGATGATTCCTCGGACATGTGAGCCCCTTATATTTTCCAAAGTCAATTACTTTGAATTTTGGAGGGATCACCACATCTAGAACTAGACCTATTTCTAGAGAATTGACATCGAAAGCATTGTAACTCTCCACAACATTCAACCTTTCTTCAAGGGCTTTATACTGATTGAGAGCCAAGGGATTTTTCAATAAAATGAGTATGGGTTGTCCTTTGGGGTGCTTAGTGGACATCTTCTAAGTCATGGTCTCCATACTGCAAGTCTATGTAGTTGTCCATGTTGTTAATCAGAATCTGAAAGGTATGAGATGCCCCTACCTTCGGTGGAGGTGGGACAAACCCTTAAGTATCAATTTGTCTGACCTCTTGTTGAGCTACAATTTACTTTAGAGGTCCTGATTCTGGTTCTTTCCTAGGTTGGTGACCGCTTGATGCACCAATAGTTTGGGCTATTTCTTCAAAGGCTGCCCTAGGAATTTGTTCTTGCCTTTCAATAATGTTCTTCAAGGATAGAAAAACTTGGATCATATCTCCCTTCATTGAGTCGATTCTACCTTTCACCTGCACCAAGTCTTCCTTGAATGCAGCTTGATTTTATTCGATTTGTTCCATCACTCTCTTTTGATGGGCTCTTGTTTTATATGGTGGTCGGAGAGGTGGTGCTTTCTTACTAATGTTTTAACTGGAGAATGTTTTTGAAAAATGATAAGTTTTTTGTATGAAATTATGAAATACAATGTTTGCGAATGTATGGATGCGTATGAATATGCTGAGAGTTTTTGACCTTTGTCTTATTCATGTTGGATTCCTTAATATATTTTTCTAGGTTTTGATTTTTATTGGTGAGTATCTTGAAATGAATATGTGGTACGAATATGGAAACAAACATACTTTCATAAATAATAATCATCCTCAAAAGGGAATACAATTCAGATATTGAAAAATATTCGAACCAAAAAGGATACTATTGGAAGCACTAACATCTTCATGGCTCTTTCAGACAGTTTCTCCTTGATGATTATTATCTTTGTCATATATGGATTGACAACACTAACACATACAGGTTGTTTCCCTTTAGAATTCATTTTTAAGACACTCACCAAAACCTTTGACTTATTTTTTTAATCTTGTGAATAAGACAGACAAAAAAGAATGGAGAATAATGAATATGTGAAATGTAAGATGCATGAATGAATGATTGTGTGGCCTAGTGACGAGATTTTTTGAAATGTATCCTTAGATGGCAGGCTCCTAGTTTTTGCCTACGAATATTCTACCCTTCCCCTAAGGTGGTTTCCTTAAGGGTATCATGGATAACACTAGAGGGAAAGGCACAATGGCCTCCCTTAAGTGGAGCCTCTTTGCATACATTTTGTCTTTAAGGTTGTGAAAGGTCTCACCATGAGTTTTTAGTTTAGGGTTTATACAAAAAGTCATAGGTTTCTTTCCAAAGTCCTACCCCCAAGAGGATATCTCTTGAGACATATTTATTTTTTGGAATTCCACCGACTCTAGGCGAAGTCGTCACAAAAACTTATAGGGATGATGTATCCCCTTGGCCAATAGACGAACCTTCTTTCTAAGGTTTTTTGAAAATGATTTTTTTTGAAATAAAATCCCACCAATAAATGATAAAAGATAAAAATATAATAATAAACAACAATAAATAAATAAATAAATAAATAGAAAATACAAGAATAAAAAAACCCTAAACCAAAAGAAAAAGGTTTCTAAACCCTAGGGTTGAGTCCCCAGTGAAGTCGCCAACTGTTATAACTGATTTTAAAATGAGAGTCGCCACCATTAACTTTTATCCTATGGAAGGGAATATAAGGTATAACCCTAATTTGGTCAAAGATTCTAAGTTGTTGACTCGTTGTTAAACGAAGGGAAGGTGATAGGCAGCCTTCATCTACCTGGTTCACAAGGATACTAGGGTTTAGATTTACAATTTAGGAAGTAGGGTTTTAATTTTTAATTAGGGGAACTCACCACGATTTTAGTTGTATGCCTATTATTGTACCCCAAAATTTTCCTTCCCATCTTTGAGATAAATTGATTCAAGATACCTCCTCATGCTCATGAAGGTTTCAAACACTCAAGACTTATCAAAGATTAATCAAATGGACTCTCCTCCTAAGCAATTGACCTACAACTAGGGTTTTGCTTTTATCAAATTAAATTGAGCTTGTAATGCCTCAAGTGTACTTCATGGTTTCTCATATGTATCAAAGTGTCCTCATGCAAAATTTCAAGCCTTACATCATAAGTTTTCTCAATCAATTAGTCAAACGATTGAAAATCAACTATATTGGAAAAAAAGTCAACTTTGACCAATATACAGTCAAACTTCAAGATTTTTGGTCAACATCAACATTTTGAAGTCATATTAATCATTTTATCAAGTGTTGATCATGATTAATCAAGAAATCATGATTAATCAAGAAAACTTAAGATTCATCAAAAGTCAAAAGTAACTAAATTAGGGTTTTCTTAAGGAGAAGTCAACTGAACTTTGACCAAGCATAACTTTCTCATACTTCATCAGAAATTTCTCAACCAAAGCCTATATTGAAGAAATCCAATTCCATACAACTTTGTATCACTAAGATCAAGGCCAAAAATACTTCATTTGAGAGATATGGGCCAAACAATTACATGTCATTTTAAAAGTCAACAAAAAGACATTTTTTGTCAAAGAAACTTACATAAAGATAAAGACTTCAAATGAAAAAATAACCAACATGAAAGTTATAGGAGACATCTTGAGGTTTCCAAAAAGTCAAAGATCATCTTCATATGACAAAAATTGAGAGAATTATGATTGGTGAGGTTGAGCAATTTTGAGAAAATGCATGAAACCTAAATTGAGAAAACTTGAATTTTTGGGCTAATGGGCCTATGTTTTTAGGTTCAAATGTGTTCATGACTTCATATTGGACCTCCAAGTCTATCCATGCATGGCCTTGATTTTTTATTTTATTTATTTTAATTTTATTCAAATATTTTTAAAATAAATCAAATAAATCATCAAGATGTTGGACCAAGGCGTGTGGCTTTTGTTTTTAATCATGTTGGAGGCCCAAAATCTACCTTAAAGCTCAAGAAATCGTGTGGCCTTATTTGAAATAAATATTCATTGGTTTTGGAAGATTTGAACTTATTTTCAAACAAAATCAAAGATATGATTTCATGAGATGTCCAAGCTCAAATGTTGACCTAATCTTCTCTCCTATAAATACATAATGTATTCAGACCAAGAGGACACAGTTGGATATCCAAGAGCATTAGGATTTCAAAGAGATAAATTTCTCGAAAAGCGCAAGCATTAGAGTTGCAAATTCCAAGTAATTTCAATCTAAACTAAGCCTTGAAATCATCTCCTGAACATCCATAGGGTAAGTACAGGTGATTTTCAATGGTTTTCCATGCTTGAAACGATCATGGTCATCATCTTCGATTGCAATTTTTCCATTATTCATATTTTTAATTCTATGCGTTGTTGATTGTTTCTAACCATCCGGATCTTCATATGTGAATGTTTAGAGTAGGTTTCAGTCATTACATGGAGTTTATATCGTTAGAATCTTGAATCACCATTGATAAACCGTGATATTCTTTTTTCTTCAAAACCCACTCTACATGAATTTTTAGGCCAAACTAACACCACCATTGGATTCACAAGGGTTAAATTAGGGGTATAAGGTTCATCTTGTGTTTCGATTTCACGTGCTTTACAGGTTTGATTTTGGAGCACATCAAAGAAGATGACCGGAGCTAGGGTTCTGATCACTTTTCCGCCGGTTAAATTTTGTTGAACCGGTTTGACTATGGCGTGGCATTTTGAGGAGTTCTGATTGGATAACACCTGATACAGGGCCCTACATTTGACTTGCATTTGAAATTAAATTTTTAATACGTTTTTATTATATATTAATTTGTTTGTATTCTATAACACAAAAACACAGATGGCATGGTGGTGAGTGATACGCTGGTATTGCGTGAGAGCATGGGTTCAATCCCAGCTTTTGTCAAATTATTTTGTTTTTTAAGGATTTCAATGCATGTTCATAATGTATTGGTTGATTCCCATTCCCTAACATAAAAAAAGCATGGCGCAGTGGAAAGGAAGTGTGGCAATGAGGTTGAGGGCGTGGGTTCAACTCCCACCCCATGCATTTGTTATTTTTTTCAGTTTTTCAAACTCTAATTTCCTTTCTATTTTACTAATTATTTTCTAACTAATCATTAACAAAACCTTAAACCTTTTTTAAAACTATAACAAATTAGGGTTAGGTTTTTCAATTAGCAATTAAAGTTTTGACATATTTTTATTTACTAATTAATTAATTAACTTTTTTCTTAATATTAAAATCAATTAGAATTTAGGTTATAATTATTATTTATTAACACTTAAACTATTTTCTACAAAAAACACTAGAAACATTAACTTAGATTTTAGGTCTTCCAAATATTTTCCTTATTTCTTTTTGCTATTTCAATTCCTAGAAAAACTGTATAGGCCGCATTATCGATGTAATAGCGTAGATTTATTTTCTCGCATCTTTTCCTATTATGTGATTGCCCCAAAACCATGTAATAGCGTAGGACTTTACATTCCACACTCTATTTTTCTGTACATGTTAAACTGTTAGCAATGAGGGTTTTCATGGAAAGACTAAAATCAATATAGAAAATCCTAATCTTCAAGTCTAAATAACTGAAATTAACACACTCTTCACACTTGTACCTCTAGGGTAACTTCTCTCATTGCCTTACGAATAATTGTCCACGTCCCTCGAAAGTGGGGATACTTTAGAAAAAGATCCTCGATCAAATCATCATTATCCCTTTTGAATAAAGATCATAGTCCCTCAATAACCCTTCTAGTTTCCTACAAAATTATCTAGTCCCTTTGATGACCATACGATGACCCTATGTCTGTCCCTTCATATCCAATAGATAGGATTACCTACCAACTAATGGTACGAATAATACTATCTCCAAAGAAGAAGGAAAATAACAAAAAAGAATTTAGTGGGTAAGAATGATCGGAATTATACTTATGTATCCAATGATTCGGACTGCAAGTACATAGTCTTATAGTGTAGTTTTAAAAGATATCTAACCACAAAGACTGATGAATCGATCTACCGTCTTCTATTATTACTTTGCAAATCTAAAGCTAATGAATATTTGATTGGGTTGTAGGTAAAACTAAATACTAAATTAAGTTGAATTTTCAATAATCAATGAAAGTAACTACCAGTATGCAATAGTCGAACCTCGGGAACTAGCGACCGGTTAGGTGTCTTTATATTTTCAAAACAGCTTTAAGTAAAACTTATTTAGTTTAAAAACCCTCGTCTCACACTGTCGTTTTGTTGATCTAGGCTATGCAGTTAAGTCCTAACGTACGCTTCCGCCATCCCGCAGGAGTTAAAAACACCTTTTGAAAACTAAATAAAATCTTAATTAACTTTAAAGTGCTTCTGCTGTATTTTAAGCTAATGCCTAATTACTACTGTCTAGTTAAAAGATCTCAAACTTCCGCTTTGTTGACCCTAACCTCTATCTGTTCTTAACTTTTGTAACAAAACAATTTAATAATTAAAAATAGTAACTTAGGCCAGAAAAGAAAGTTTTGTAGTAAAAATAATCCCAACTAAGTTACTCGTTCCCTCGGTTGAGTGACTTTACATACTGGTATAGGAATTCTAGCCTAACATAATGTCAGACCAAATCACAGAATAATTTAAGAGACAAACGAAAATAAACATAATTATATTGATTAAAACAATAAGAATTCGTAAACATAAACCTGGTAATAATTCAGAAGATAGAAGCACTCCTGCACAAACTGTAGGCTTTGCTTCGATCAGAGAATAGATGTAACCGTATAATGAAAATAAATGCTGGAAGGAATATAGAAATAACTGGAAATAAAATAATGTTTAAATAATATTTGGTAAAAGTAAAATATGAATTCTCCAAAGTTTCTGCCCAAAAAGAAGAACTCCTTTCGTATGGTCCAAGGCTCTATTTATAAGTCTTGTGTGATCAGTTCGTTCTCGAAAATGTCGGAACAGTTTGTGTTCCTTTGAGAAATAATAGAACCATTAACTTTGTTACGTTCCTCTTGCTTTGACTGAGTGGGTCAGATATTATAGGTAATCATTGGATTGGCTTTGAATGCGTTTATGTCCGTTGGATGCGAAGAAAGTGGGGGAAAGTGGCCTTGTGACGTTCGTCACGTCCAAGTGACGATAGTCACTTGGTCATTCTCAATGCGTGACGTTCGGCATGACTCCTTGACGATCGTCAAGGTCTTCTTCATGGTGGGCCACGTGCTCACATGCTTGATGGGCTTAGGCTGGTTTCTTCTACTTGGGCCCTTTTTTTGCTATCTTTGCACCTTCTTTTCTTCATTTCTTCCAAAGTGTTTAGCTTAATATATATCTGCAAAAATAGAAAAATACCTGCATAATACCTATAAAATAATTTAATTTAAACTAAAGTATGAGAAATAGTTTGTGTATATCAAGCCAGAAATATCACATATTTGTGTGTCATCAAACTCCCCCATACTTAAACTTTGCTTGTCCTCAAGCAAATGTTAAGTACGATGTTTTTCTAAACGTGGTCAGGTGCACAGTTATGACTCAGATCAACTAATATATAGCTGCGTTGTGTTTTTGTCAGAAAATCGATGGGTCGATTCATGCTCCATTACTACGTCAATGACACTAGACAGTCCCATTTTATGTAAACTAGTTACAGGTCCTATCATAGCCTACCTCGAGTATTTGTCTTGTTTTGCCCTTTTCATTCTAGCGTAATCACATTAAGCCCTTTATCTTTACACGCACATAGAAGAACAATTGGTTAGTGGTTATGATCCTTTTACTTTAGAGGTTTCTGGAACAGTAATGTGGCAACCTTTTCCAATTCAATGGTTGGATATGGGGGACCAGACCGTAATCTGCCCTACCGAGTTCAGTACCAGATGCTCCTGAACCATCTACCAAATGATTTTTTCATGTTACTTTGTAAGGTTTACATCCTTTGGATTAGGCGATCGGGTAAGGATCGTCCAATTTAATTGGTGTGTTTCCTTGCAACATTTTACTGAAATATTACATCATCGACTTATATTCATCGACTTCTAGCATAGTTTGTGTTTAAGACGGTGCTGACTGCTAATATAAACTACTCAGGGTTACTACAAAGACTAAACTCTGGATGTTGGAATAACAGGTACTTGAACTAATCTATCATACTTTGGAGCTATAGAATGTCTAGACGATAGAAATTTCGCTTAATCTTGCCACAATTCCTGACAATTAAAGATCTTGCAGTCTATGTACTTGTCGAGTGAGTCAATTTTTTTTTATAGGGCTCAAAAAAGAAAGGGGAGTCTAAAAGAACAAAACAAATTGCTTCAATAGATAACTTGATAAAAAAAATTTTATTGAATTAAAGATAACGGAAGGGAAATTACAAAGAAAGATAAAAATTACTAGGAAAGGGAAATACTTCCTCCCCCATACTTGAATCATACATTGTCCTTAATGTATTGACAGAAGATGGAAAGGGGAAATGGAAACTAGACAATCATTCTTCCTCCTCTTGTCTTCGGAATTGGCCACGTGTCCTCGCTCTTCGACGTGCTTGCTCACCGTGTCTGGAAGAATCGCCTCCATCTCTCTGAGATATGACGTTATGCAAGTCGTCAACACGAAGTCTTAAGGCTCGCATATCTTCCATCATTCCTGTGGTGAATTCCAGCATACTTTGATCATGCCTGCGAGTGTAGTTATTTTGGTCTCTCTGCATTTATTGCATGAGAGTCATCATTTCAATTTGGTGCGCCTCGAGGCTCCGGTAGCGTTAAGTGGACAGCTGGTTTTGCTGCATTATTGCGGCATAGATTGCATCGATGGTGGCGGGATTGTTGGCTTGTTGTGGTTGGGGCTCTTTCTGCTCTAATTCTTCTTCGATTTCGTCAGCGGCAGCGCTGTTGGCCTTACCTTGATTTCCTTGCTCATTTTCTCTGGGTTCTGGGGCGTTCAGGTTGTAAAGCCAATTATCCGGATTGCCCAAATTGGTATGATTGTGATTTGGCATGATCACGCTACGAACTTTTGCATTCTTAAACATTAGATAGTACCCTCCAACTTATTGTACTTTGATTAGGCGGCCAGCTCTACAGTTATCAATATCCATATAAACTGCTGGCAGCGGAGGTAGGAGTTGAATCCTTTCCCCCCAGTTCAGGTGAACTGTGATTGTGGTGACAATGCCTCCGATACAAAAAGGCGTAGTTCCGTCTCTTGTAACGAGGTTTTGAATGTGGGCCATCATTAAAGTAACAGGATTAAGACGGAGGTTTTGTGAAAAGGTACAGTGAAGAGCATACAACTCTTTAGTGTTGACTTTGTTGTTGTTTGCTCTTCCAAATACTGTGTTTGCCATAATGCGGTGTAAGAAGCGAATGTTCGGGTTGTGGATGTGAGAGGCGTAACGTGATTCGGGATTAACATTTGTTTCACCGGTTATTCTCTCCCATAGTGCGTATGCACTTCCATTCCAATCCAATTCCGGGGGAATGCGATATTGCACATTATTTCCACAGGGAAAATGAAATATGTCGCTCAAATTTTCATGGGTAAGTGTGTACTCTCGGTTGAACATCCTAAATTGAGCGGATCCCGTTAGGTGTGCATCGGCATCATCGCGAGTGTGATAGGCGTGAGAACTTAAGAATTCCAATGTTAGAGCTTCGTAAGTTGGTGTGTTCATCGTGCTAATAAAGCTCAGGCCAGCTTTGTTCAGCAAGCCTTGCATATGGGTTTGCAACCCCAATTGTTGCAAGCAGTTGTTGTCAACGAACCTCGTGGATGTTATCCCTCGACGATGGAATTTTATGTACCTTTCCTTTTGAAGTTCACCTACTTCTCCTTGTCGGAGCACGAGATGTCGCATGTCGGGTTCGGGTTGGTTTGGTGGATTCCTTTGGGCGGCCATGATTTTGAACTTGATAGAAAAAATGTATGTGTGATGAAGAGATGGAAGGTGGGTGGTAGTGATGAAACTAAGGGATGGTGGAATGGTTTTTATAGATGGTTTTGTTGAGTAGGAAATTGAATGAGGTTTATGGGAGAATTTTGAATATGAGAGGTTATGGAAGTTAAGGATGAATGGAGTAAATAGGGGTAGTGGGGGTTTTAAAACAAAATTCCGTGCAAGTTTCAATGTGGTTCAACGGTCACGGGAAGAGAAAACGTGGGAGACAAGCTCTGCCGCTAGTTACGCGCTCTCTGACGTTCGTCAGAGTCAAAGGGACAATCTCTGACGTTCGTCACATGCTTCCTGACGTCCGTCAGGGTGTAATGTTGTGTGCATGTCTGTTGTTTGACCGCGTACAGTGAAGCATGAATTGATTAATTAATTATTTCATATAATTTGAATAATATTGCAAGGGATATTTAGTGGCACATAGTAGAATTGGAGGAATGATAGTCGAAATAAATAAATAAGAAACAAATACTGTGAAATAAATAAGAATAAAAATTGAAATTGCATAGTATGAAATGTAAATGAAAATAAATAAATACTGTGAATGAAAATAAGTAAATTCTTTGAAATAAAAAGATAAATATGAAATAAATAGATAAATAAATATTTGAAATTTTTAGAACCAAAAGTAACAAAGTATTCAAAAATATGAGTATAAAACAATAATGAGTATTAAGAATAATAATGAAACTCCCCCATACTGAGAACAAACAGTGTCCTCACTGGGGTGGCACAAAAACAAAACTATCAAGCACTAGGACCTCCTGGAGGTGGGGCAGTAGCGTGCAGATGCTGATAAATGTGATCAAACTGCTCTGTAACGACATCCATGAAATGAAAGAAGTCACGCCGAAGCGTGCTGATATGATCTTTAACGGTGGCGAGCTCTCCGCGGAGTGTAGTAACATCTGACTGCAGTGTCGTGATAGCATGTGCATGATCAACTATAGGGACGTCAATAGCTTCGGTAACAAGGGGAAGTGTAAGGTATTCTGATGGAGTATAGTCATGGTAACCGGTAGGTGTCGACAGATCACTCTCCTCTCTCTCAGGGTCATGTTCATCTGTCTTTTCTAGGTTATATAGCCAGTTTTTCTTAGTATAGACACTTGTGTTCTCGGGGCTAGGCAAGAGGAAGTAATAGACAGGGTCATTTTGGACTAGCAGCTGAAAGTGAGGTGGGTCAAGGTTACCAATTAAAGATATGTTAAAACAGAAAGGGATATCCATGGTATAGTATCTAGCGAATGGTGTAAGGCGTGATAAAGATGACCGTAGGGATAAGGCCTCGGCTATCATAGTGACTAGCCCGCCGACACAGATGGGGCCATGGGTACACTGAGCTATAGCTAACATGTTGGAGATCATGAATGAAGCACCAATGACTGGTCTGGACTGGAAAGCACAGTAAATAATGAATAACTCATCCCTAGAAACTGAGAGTCTATTTATAGGTTTTCCAAAAAGGGTGAAAGCTAGTATGTGGGGGAAATACCTAATTGCAGGGTTATGGATCTCAGTTGCATCTAGGTGGTCAGGGTCCTAGGGGTATTGGCCCGCTATGTCCCTCCAAAAGTGGTTAAGTTCAAAATTAAGGTAATCATCCTCCTGGGTTTCCATGTAGGCATCTATAGAGCTAGGGAATCCTAGCATCTCAACGAGACTACGAACTGTAAACTGGTGGGTGAAGCCAAATAATTTGAAGGACATTTGTCCCCTACTACGCCCTAGGCCTTGGGTGGGTTTATAACTGAGTCAGCTCAAGAACTCTAAGGTGAGGCGTTGATGTGTAGGGTGTTTATGGGCAAGGAATCCTTCCCATCCTATCTGGTTGAACAAGAAATATACACTCTCCCTGATGCCTAAAACTGTCAACATGGGATCATGCACATAAGTAGTCATGCTCATCTGGCGCTGAGCCAGAATCTCATACCGCCGCTGCTGGGCCTCCGTGGCGAAGATGATAGTATCCATAAATGAGTTTATCTTGTAAGTTCATGTGAGTCGGTACTAAAATTTGTAAAAGAAAAATACAAATAAATAAAATATGCAATGGGAGAAAGAAAAAGAAAAATCTGAAAATAAAAATAAAAATGCAAAAGAAAAATATAAAGAGATTTGAAAGAAATTAAATGAAAAACTTGTGGGTTGCCTCCCACACAGCGCTTGTTTAACGTCTTTAGCTTGACAAAGTTTTTAGACGTGAATTAGTTTCCTAATTCGGGTGGTAGCTCTAATAGTGTTAAGCTCGCGGTGTAGTCCTTGTTTTCAACGTTGTAATAATGTTTTAGACGTTGGCCATTTACTAAGAATGGGTTCGTGGACTTTCCTTTAATCTCTATGGCACCACTGGGGAAAACTTTGGTCACTTCGAAGGTTCCAGACCATCGTGAATGGAGTTTCCCAGGAAAAAGTTTTAGACGGGTGTTGAATAGGAGAACAACATCTCCTTCATTGAATTCCTTCCTTGAGATTCGTTTGTCGTGCCACTTTTTCATCCTTTCTTTGTAGATCCTCGCATTTTCATAAGCGTGTAATCTTAGTTCTTCCAATTCATTGATGTCGAGGATCCTTTGCTCACTTGCCGCAGTGTAGCTTAGGTTTAGAGTTTTGATTGCCCAGTAAGCTTTGTGTTCAATTTCCACTGGCAGGTGGCATGACTTACCATAGATGAGTTTAAAGGGTGTTGTACCTATTGGCGTCTTGAACGCCGTCCTGTAGGCCCATAATGCTTCAGGTAACTTAGCGGACCAGTCCTTTCTTGACGTGGTAACCATTTTTTCCAATATTTGTTTTATTTCTCGATTTGAGACTTCCACCTGTCCGCTTGTCTGGGGGTGGTATGGTGTTGCTACGCGGTGTTTCACCCCATATTTGGTTAGGAGTTTATCGAAGATTCTGGATATGAAGTGGGAGCCACCGTCGCTTATGACTTGCTTGGATACACCAAACCTTGGGAATATAATGTTTTTGAAGAGTTTAATCACGACTCTAGTATCGTTTGTTGGAGAAGCTATTGCTTCGATCCATTTCGAAATGTAATATATAGCCACGAGCATATATTTGTTACCGAATGAGGACGGGAATGGTCCCATGAAGTCTATTCCCATACATCAAAGACTTTGACTTGTAGAATGCCAGTCTGAGGCATCTCGTCACGTCTGGATATGTTTCTAGTGCATTGGCATCGGTCGTAGTTAAGGATGGCTATGTGCACATCTTTCCATAAATTTGGCCAATAGAAATCAGACTGCAAGATTTTGGCACATGTCTTTGATGTGCTTGCATGTCCTCCATAAGGGGCATCATGACAATGAGAAATAATGCTTTCAATTTCGTTTTCCGGGACGCATCGTTGGAAAATACCATTGGCACTTCTCTTGGATGGTAAAGGTTCATCCCAAAAGTAATGTTTCAAATCGTGAAAGATTTTTTCTTCTGTTGATAAGTCATATCAGGGGGTAGGATTTTGGCCGCTAGGTAATTAGATATATCTGCATACCATGGTAAGGTTTGATTAGTTCGGACAGAGACCACGGTTTCGTTTATATCATTATTTATTTCGTCTTGGCTTTCTTGTGAATCACGGCTAACAGCTTGTGTGTCAAGTTCTAAAAGCAGTTGATTTGGATTTGATTCAGGTGGTTCTTCGCTGGCATCTCCTACGTCCATCTGAGCTAACAGACGTTCATACGGGAAGTCATCGTTAATGGGTACTTCTTCTGGTGTTAGCCTTTCCATTCGGGATAAATGGTCGGCTACTACGTTTTCGGTACCTTTCTTGTCTTTAATTTCTAAATTGAACTCTTGTAGAAGCAGAATCCATCTCAATAGTCTCGGCTTTGAATCTTGCTTGGTTAAGAGATATCTAATAGTTGCGTGGTCTGTATAAATGATTATTTTTGCGCCTACTAGGTAGGAGCGAAATTTGTCTAGTGCAAAGACTACAACTAAAAGTTCTTTTTCCGTTGTTGCATAATTCATCTGTGCAGGGTCCAAGGTTCTACTAGCATAGTATATCGCATGAAGCTTCTTATCTCTTCGTTGTCCCAGGACTGCACCTACAGCGTAATCACTTGCGTCGCACATGATTTTAAATGGAAGTCTCCAATTAGGTGGTTGCATGATTGGTGCGGAAACAAGAGCTGTTTTTAATTGGTTAAATGCTTTTAGGCATTTGTCATCGAAATCGAATTCAACTTCTTTCATAAGGAGGGTAGTTAGAGGTTTTGATATTTGCGAGAAATCTTTTATGAATCGTCGGTAGAAACCGGCGTGTCCTAAGAAACTGCGTATTTATCTTACTATTTTAGGGGGTTTCAAGTTTTCTATGACTTCGATCTTAGCTTTATCGACTTCAATCCCCTTTTCAGACACAACGTGTCCTAGTACGATTCCTTGTTTGACCATAAAGTGGCACTTTTCCCAATTCAGAACGAGGTTAACTTTTACGCATCTCTCCAAAACTTTCTCTAAATTTATCAGAAAATCTTCAAAACTCTTTCCACATACAGAAAAGTCGTCCATAAAGACCTCCATGATGTTGTCTACGAAATCAGCAAAGATTGCCATCATGCACCTCTGAAATATGGCGGGAGCGTTGCATAATCCAAACGGCATTCGTCAGTAGGCGAAAGTTCCATAAGGACATGTGAATGTTGTTTTCTCTTGGTCATCGGGGTGAATAGGAATTTGAAAGAATCCTGAGTAACCGTCTAGATAACAATAATGAGAGTGCTTAGCTAATTGCTCAAGCATTTGATCGATGAACGGTAGAGGAAAATGGTCCTTGCGAGTGGCCTTATTTAGCTTCCTATAGTCAATACACATTTTGGCTCCGCTTATAGTTTGTTCCGCTACAGCTTCGCCTGCTTTGTTTGTTGTTACTGTTATATCTCCTTTCTTTGGTACACAATGGACTGGGCTTACCCATTGACTATCAGAGATCAGGTATATGATTCCTGCGTTCAGAAGTTTTTTTACTTCATCTTTAACTACGGTGCTCCATATTGGGTTAATTCTTTGTTGATGTTCTCTAGAAGATTTGCAGTCATTTTCCAGCATAATACGATGCATGCAAATGGAAGGACTTATTCCTTTGAGATCCGTAATGTTGTATCCCAAGGCGGATGGATATTTTCTTAAGACTTGTAATAATTTGTCTGTTTCTTGTTTTCCTAGGTCCGTGTTGACACAATTACAGGTCGTTTTAACTCGGTGTCAAGGAATTCATATCTAAGGGTCTTAGGTAATGGCTTAAGATCCAATGCTGGTTTTCTTGGACAAGGCATGTGATCGGGTGTCAGAGCTAAGCATTCACTTAGATTGTCGTCTCGGTATTCAGGACACCATTCGTTATCTTCGAATATAAGAGGTGTGGGAATCTTCATGGTTTCAGAACAAGGTATCGGTTCCCATTCAATTTCTCTTACGCATTCGTCCACGATGTCTACCAGATAACATGTGTCATCTATGGCAGGCACTTGTAAGAATTGTCAGAATAAATTTGACTTTCTCTTCACCTACTTCAAAGGTTATTTTGCCCTTTTTTACATCTATGATAGCTCCAGCGGTGGCTAAGAATGGTCTTCCTAAGATGATAGGTGTACTTTCGTCTTCTCTAATGTCCATGATTATGAAATCTGTAGGGATGTAGAATTGACCTATCCGCACAGGAACGTTTTCTAAGATTCCTACTGGGTATTTGACAGAGCAATCCTCCAATTGAACGGACATCTTTGTTGGCCTTAGTTCACCCACCTCCAGTTTGTTGCATATGGATAAAGGCATAACGCTAATACTAGCTTCTAAATCGCATAGGGCTTTGTCTATGACAAACTTACCTATATGACATGGTATAGAGAAGCTTCCAGGATCTTTCAACTTAGGAGGCATCTTGTTTTGGATAATTGCGCTACATTCTACTGTAAGTGTGACTGTTTCATTATCTTCTAGCTTTTTCTTGTTAGATAAGATTTCCTTGAGGAATTTGGCATAGGAGGGCATTTGAGTTATGGCTTCTGTGAAAGGGATTGTTATATTAAGTTGTTTCAGAAGTTCTACGAATTTTTTAAATTGCCCTACATTCTTAGGTTTGGCTAATCTACCAGGAAATAGGATCTGGGGTTTATAAGGCGGTGGAGGCACATAAGGTTTTTCTTTTTCTTTTTCTTTGGCCTCTCCTCCTTTATCTTCTTCATCCTCCTCTGGTTTCTCTGGTTGATTCTCCTTCTCAGTTGGTGTTTCAGACCTTTGATACATACTTTGATTTAACGGTCTTGGGTCAGGCGGTCCATCTAACTCGGTTCCACTTCTTAATATGATGGCATGAGCATGCCCCTTCGGGTTAGGTTGTGGTTGACCAGGAAATGTATCAGCCGGTGCAGCTGTAGGTGCTTGTTGTTGAGCCACTTGAGAGATTTAGGTTTCTAACATTTTATTGTGGGTGGCCAAAGCATATATTTTGTTTGCTAATTGTTTTATTTGCTCGTTAGTGTGTATGTTTTGATTTTG
This sequence comes from Vicia faba, assembly GCA_948472305.1. Classification (NCBI taxonomy): domain Eukaryota; kingdom Viridiplantae; phylum Streptophyta; class Magnoliopsida; order Fabales; family Fabaceae; genus Vicia; species Vicia faba. The sequence continues at coordinate 1,363,274,835 of OX451735.1, read as the reverse complement.
GACGTCTTTGTTTGTTTGCGCTTGGGTAGCTATGAAGTTCTCCATCATCAATTCTGTTTGATTTTCTAGGCGCACTAGGAGCATTTGCAGGAGGTTTCTGATATCCAGGTGGCACGGCAGGTGCTTGGTTTGGGGCATACAATGCATTGGGGTTTTTATATGAGAGATTTGGGTGATTTTTCCATCCAGGGTTGTATGTGTTTGAGTAAGGGTTTCCTTGAGCATAACTCACTTGGTCAGTTAGATTTCCTGCCAAGATCTTACATTCGGTAACTAAATGTCCAGGTACTCCTCATATTTCGCAATTGGGAGTTATAACATCCACGGTGGCTGGAGGTATTACGGTCAAATTATCTATCTTTAGGGTGAGGGCATCTACATTAGCATGGACACTGTCTAGATCGCTAATCTCATACATGCCTCCTTTTGACGGTGTTTTCTCTGTAGTACCTTTGTCTGCTTGTCCTCTTTCACTTCCCCACTGATAGTGGTTTTGGGCCATACTTTCTATTAGAGCATAGGCAGCAGTGTAGGATTTGTCCATAAGTGCACCACCTGCAACAACGTCTATCGTTAATCTTGTATTGTAAAGGAGACCATTATAGAAGGTATGGATAATCAACCATTCTTCCAAGCCATGATGTGGGCATAGTCTCATTAGATCCTTGTATCGTTACTAAGCATCGAAAATGGATTCGTTCTCCTTTTGTCTAAAATCGCTTATTTGAGATCTTAGCATAGCTGTTTTGCTTGGCGGGAAATATCTTGCAAGAAAGACTTTCTTCAGCTCATCCCATGTAGTGACTGAGTTTGCGGGTAGAGATTGGAGCCAAGCTCTGGCTCTGTCTCTTAGAGAAAAAGGGAAGAGACGAAGTCTTATTTCCTCTTGACTGACCCTATTGTTCTTAATTGTATCTGCGTACTGTAGAAATATTGATAGATGAAGATTAGGGTCTTCCATTGACCCGCCAGAGAACTGGTTCTGTTGTACAACATATAACAAAGAAGGTTTCAGTTCAAAGTTGTTAGCCTCGATTGGAGGAGAAACAATGCTATTATGTGGTTCATCTTGTGAGGGAATGGCGTAGGATTTGAGTGGGCGCGGAGCAGGATTGGCAGCAATTTCTTTGGTTGGTCGAGAAACAGGAGATTCGAGTGATTGACGAGGATGAGTGTTATGCAAGAGATGATACTCTTGAATGCGGCGTATAAGTCTGAGATAACGCTCGATATCATTGATTTGTATGTATAACGTTTGCCTTGCGAACGAGTGTTTGGCATACAAATAAGAAAAGAAAATAAATAGAGAAGAAAAAGAGACAGTTTTTTTTCTCTAGTCTCTACTGTGTAACAAAACAGTAGCGATATCGACTTAAATCAGTCCCCGGCAACGGCGCTAAAAACATGGTCGGAATTATACTTATGTATCCAATGATTCGGACTGCAAGTGCACAGTCTTATCGTGTAGTTTTAAAAGATATCGAACCACAGAGACTGATGAATCGACCTACCATCTTCTATTGTTACTTCGCAAATCTAAAGCTAATGAATATTTGATTGGGTTATAGGGAAAACTAAATACTAAATTAAGTTGGATTTTTAATAATCAATGAGCGTAACTACCAGTATGCAATAGTCGATCCTCGGGAACTAGCGACCGGTTGGGTGTCTTTATATTTTCAAAACAGCTTTCAGTAAAACTTATTTAGTTTAAAAACCCTCGTCTCACACTGTCGTTTTGTTGATCTAGGCTATGCAGTTAAGTCCTAACATACGCTTCCGCCATCCCGCAGGAGTTAAAAACACCTTTTTAAAACTAAATAAAATCTTAATTAACTTTGAAGTGCTTCCATTGTATTTTAAGGCAATGCCTAATTACTACTGTCCAGTTAAAAGATCTCAAACTTCCGCTTTGTTGACCCTAACCTCTATTTGTTCTTTACTTTCGTAACAAAACAATTTAATAATTAAAAATAGTAACTTAGGCCAGAAAAGAAAGTTTTGTAGTAAAAATAATCCCAACTAAGTTACTCGTTCCCTCGGCTGAGTGACTTTACATACTGGTATAGGAATTCTAGCCTAACATAATGTCAGACCAAATCACAGAATAATTTAAGAGACAAACAAAAATAAACATAATTATATTGATTAAAACAATAAGAATTCGTAAACATAAACCTGGTAATAATTCTGAAGATAGAAGCACTCATGCACAAACTGTAGGCTTTGCTTCGATCGGAGAATAGATGTAACCGTATAATGAAAATAAATGCTGGAAGGAATATAGAAATAACTGGAAATAAAATAATGCTTAAAGAACTCCTTTCGTATGGTCCAAGGCTCTATTTATAAGTCTTGTGTGATCAGTTCGTTCTCGAAAATGATGGAACAGTTTGTGTTCCGTTGAGAAATGATAGGACCATTAACTTTGTTATGTTCCTCTTGCTTTGACTTAGTAGGTCAGATAATATAGGTAATCGTTGGATTTGCTTTGAATGTGTTTCTGTCGGTTGGATGCAAAGAAAGTGCGGGAAAGTGGCCTTGTGACGTTCGTCACGTCCAAGTGACGATAGTCACTTGGTCATTCTCAATGCGTGACGTTCGGCATGACTCCTTGACGGTCGTCAAGGTCTTCTTCATGGTGGGCCACGTGCTCACATGCTTGATGGGCTTAGGCTGGTTTCTTCTACTTGGGCCCTTTTTTTGCTATCTTTGCACATTCTTTTCTTCATTTCTTCCAAAGTATTCAGCTTAATGTATATCTGCAAAAATAGAAAAATACCTGCATAATACCTATAAAATAATTTAATTTAAACTAAAGTATGAGAAATATTTTGTGTATATCAAGCCAGAAATATCACATATTTGTGTGTCATCAAACTCCCCCATACTTAAACTTTGCTTGTCCTCAAGCAAATGCTAAGTACGATGTTTTTCTAAACGTGGTCAGATGCACGATTATGACTCGGATCAACTAATATATAGCTGCGTTGTGTTTTTGTCAGAAAATCGATGGCTCGATTCATGCTCCATTACTACGTCAATGATACTAGACAATCCCATTTTACGTAAACTAGTTACAGGTCCTATCATAGCCTACCTAGAGTATATGTCTTGTTTTGCCCTTTTCATTCTAGCGCAATCACATTAAGCCATTTATCTTTACACGCACATAGCAGAACAGTCGGTTAGTGGTTATGATCCTTTTACTTTAGAGGTTTCTGGCATAGTAATGTGGCAACCTTTTCCAATTCAATGGTTGGATGCGGGGGATCAGACCATAATCTGCCCTACCGAGTTCAGTACCAGATGCTCCTGAACCATCTACCAAATGATTTTTTCATGTTACTTTGTAAGGTTTACATCCTTTGGATTAGGCGATCGGGTAAGGATCGTCCAATTTAATTGGTGTGTTTCCTTGCAACATTTTGCTGAAATATTATATCATCCACTTATATTCATCGACTTCCTGCATAGTTTGTGTTTAAGACGGTGCTGACTGCTAATATAAACTACTCAGGGTTACTACAAAGACTAAACTCAGGGTGTTGGAATAACAGGTACATGAACTGATCTATCATACTCTGGGGCTGTAGAATGTCTAGACGATAGAAATTTCGCTTAATCTTGCCACAATTCCTGACAATTAAAGATCTTGCAGTCTATGTACTTGTCGAGTGAGTCAAAAAATTTTTTTTTATAGGGCTCAAAAAAGAAAGGGGAGTCTAAAAGAACAACACAAATTTCTTCAATAGATAACTTGATAAAAACAATTTTTATTGAATTAAAGATAACGGAAGGGAAATTACAAAGAAAAATAAAAATTACTAGGAAAGGGAAATACTTCCTCCCCCATACTTGAATCATACATTGTCCTCAATGTATTGACGGAAGATGGAAAGGGGAAATGGAAACTGGACAATCATTCTTCCTCCTCTTGTCTTCGGAATCGGCCACGTGTCCTCGCTCTTCGACGTGCTTGCTCACCGTGTCTGGAAGATTCGCCTCCATCTCTCCGAGATATGACGTTATGCAAGTCGTCAACACGAAGTGTTAAGGCTCGCATATCTTCTGTCATTCCTGTGGTGAATTCCATCATACTTTGATCATGCCTGCGAGTGTAGTCATTTTGGTCTCTCTGCATTTGTTGCATGAGAGTCATCATTTCAATTTGGCGCGTCTCGAGGCTCCGGTAGCGTTGAGTGGACAACTGGTTTTGCTGCATTATTGCGGCATAGATTGCATTGATGGTGGTGGGATTGTTGGTTTGTTGTGGTTGGGGCTCTTGCTGCTCTAATTCTTCTTCGATTTCGTCAGCGGCAGCATTGTTGGTCTCACCTTGATTTCCTTGCTCATTTTCTCTGGGTTTTGGGGCGTTTAGGTTGTAAAGCCAATTATCCGGATTGCCCAAATTAGTATGATTGTGATTTGGCATGATCACACTACGAACTTTTGCATTCTTAACCATTAGATAGTACCCTCCAGCTTCTCGTACTTTGATCAGGTGGCCATCTCTATAGTTATCAATATCCATATAAACTGCAGGCAGTGGAGGTAGGAGTTGAATCCTTTCCCCCCAGTTCAGGTGAACTGCGATTGTGGTGACAATGCCTCCGATACAAAAAGGCGTAGTTCCGTCTCTTGTAACGAGGTTTTGAATATGGGCCATCATTAAAGTAACGGGATTAAGACGGAGGTTTTGTGAAAAGGTACAGTGAAGAGCATATAACTCTTTAGTGTTGACTTTGTTGTTGTTTGCTCTTCCAAATACTGTGTTTGCCATAACACGGTGTAAGAAGCGAATGTTCGGGTTGTGGATGTGAGAGGCGTAACGTGCTTCGGGATTAACATTTGGTTCACCGGTTATTCTCTCCCATAGTGCGTATGCACTTCCATTCCAATCCAATTCCGGGGAATGCGATATTGCACATTATTTCCACGGGGAAAATGAAATATGTCGCTCAAATTTTCATGGGTAAGTGTGTACTCTCGGTTGAACATCCGAAATTAAGCGGCTTCCGTTAGGTGTGCATCGGCATCATCGCGAGTGTGATAGGCGTAGGAACTTAAGAATTCCAACGTTAGAGCTTCGTAAGTTGGTGTGTTCTTCGTGCTAATAAAGCTCAGGCCAGCTTTGTTCAGCAAGCCTTGCATATGGGTTTGCAACCCCAATTGTTGCAAGCAGTTGTTGTCGACGAACCTCGTGGATGTTATCCCTCGACGATGGAATTTTATGTACCTTTCCTTTTGAAGTTCACCTACTTCTCCTTGTCGGAGCATGAGATGTCGCATGTCGGGTTCGAGTTGGTTTGGTGGATTCCTTTGGGCGGCCATGATTTTGAACTTGATAGAAAAATGTATGTGTGATGAAGAGATGGAAGGCGGGTGGTAGTGATGAAACTAAGGGATGGTGGAATGGTTTATATAGATGGTTTTGTTGAGTAGGAAATTGAATGAGGTTTATGGGAGAATTTTGAATAGGAGAGGTTATGGAAGTTAAGGATGAATGGAGTAAATGGGGTAGTGGGGGTTTTAAAACAAAATTTCGTGCAAGTTTCATTGTGGTTCAATGGTCACGAGAAGAGAAAACGTGGGAGACAAGCTCTGCCGCTCGTCACGCGCTCTCTGACGTTCGTCAGAGTCAAAGGGACAATCTCTGACGTTCGTCACATGCTTCCTGACGTCCGTCAAAGTGTAATGTTGCGTGCATGTTTGTTGTTTGACCGCGTGCAGTGAAGCATGAATTGATTAATTAATTATTTCATATAATTTGAATAATATTGCAAGGGATATTTAGTGGCACATAGTAGAATTGGAGGAATGATAGTCGAAATAAATAAATAAGAAACAAATACTGTGAAATAAATAAGAATAATAATTGAAATTGCATAGTATGAAATGTAAATGAAAATAAATAAATACTGTGAATGAAAATAAGTAAATGCTTTGAAATAAAAAGATAAATATGACATAAATAGATAAATAAATATTTGAAATTTTTAGAACCGAAAGTAACAAAGTATTCGAATTATTTGCTGGGGAATTACTTAAAAGAGAGGGGTTACCTTAGAGTTTAGATCACTTTTACTTGCTTTAATTGTTTGAATTATTTGCTTTACCTTAAGGGTTCATGCTGGGGTATTATTTACTGTAAGATCCTACACCCGGATCTAAGGATTCCTTAGTTAAGTATAAATATATCATAAAGACTGTACGACGTAGACCGATATGGTTAACATGATGGCTACAGTTAGTGTGACACTTTTGTTTATACTGATGTTCCTTGAGCCAGTCAAGGATAACATTAGGCTTTTGCTTGGTGTCGTTAACACTAACTTACTCTTAGAACCTTAATTGACCCATCTTGGCCATTAGAAAGTAGTGAGATAGCCGACTTTGGTGCAGTCCAAAGTTGGTTGATACTCAAAGCTACGCTCATTGAGATTCGACTTTTGGGATGTTTTAGTGGCAAGCCGGTTTCCGTACTAAAATAAATCCTGAGAGAAATATCTGTGATACGAGATCCTTAGAACCAGGTTACTATTTTAGGACAGGTTGAGCCAACATAACTTCGATGGGGAAGGTTATTTACCTAATGTGCCATTGTGGGGAATTACCTAATGTGCCGCTCCTTGGTATAAGGGGAGGTATTACTTACAACCCTTCTCTAGCCCTACATCAATTTGGTTATGCTCGAAGTGACAGTCCTCATGATATGCTTATCTAAGGTATTATACTCAATTACGAGAATGATCCTCAAGGCTACCGTCAAAAGTTTATATGTGCTTGGGGCATCGTGAAAAAATTCATAAGAAGACTTTGGGACACAAAAACTCCATCCCTTTGGAGCCCTATCTCAAATGGGTGCAATCTCACGCTCAAAATATTATAATGCCATATCTTGTTGTCCTACCAGTAATTGTGGAGCCTGTTGTTGAAGAAGATATTCCTTATATCATTTTTCATCCAGATATACCTACTGACCTTAAAGATCTACAGAAGTCTTAGATTCAATTGAAAGAAGAAAGGGACACCTTTGCGACTCAGATTTATGCTAGTGATAAGAAAGTGTTGTTGTTGACAAAACGACTTCACGAAGAGCAGAGCCTTAATGCATATGTCAACATAAAGAGGAAGCGTCCATGGGAGACTTGAGTCTTAGGTCTTAGGAGTTCATAATTTGTTTCCTTGTAACCCTTTTTTGTTTTCATTCTAAACCTGAGAGGAATTTATAATTTGAACTTACTAATAAGGGTCTTTGTTTCTGTTCCCTTTTGATTAATAAATTTAAATCCCACAAGGTCCTTGAAAACATTGCATATGTATCTATATGCCATACATATCATTGTATAACAGGTTTCCCATACAGGTTTCTCACCTCCTTGCTATTTATTTCAGCAAAGATGGCTCTCGAATAGACAATCAAAGAACTCCAAACTCAGAACGCTCAGTTCCAAGAGATGTTCCTGACCTTAGCCAAGGGGAAACAAGAATTGAAGGCTCTCATCAACGAGAAGAAGAAGAAGAAGACAAAGAAACCAATTGGCATCCTTAACATTGGGGAAAATGTTCAGAGGTCCAGTCAAGCGAGCTCAAGATCTTGATATCCCATCAGACAAAGATGATGAACGAGATGAAGATGGTAAGAGTGTTAAAACTGAAAAAAGAAATCATGGTTCTAAAAAATATTCTGATGAAGAGGAAGAGGATTATTGGGATGAACAATATCCCCTTGTTGGCGAGAAGTATAAGCTGTTAGAAGAGCGTATAAAAGCTATGGAGATCCAAAAGGTGCCTGGCTTGAACATTGAAGAATTGGGTTTAGTCTCCGGAGTCGTCATTCCTCTTAAGTTCAAAAATCATACCTTTGCTAATTATGATGGTGTTTCTTTCTTGAAGCTTCATTTGAGATCATATGTTCGGAAAATTCTACCATACATTGCTGGAAAGAAGTTATGGTTGCATTTCTTTCAAGAAAGTATGTTTGGAACACAATTGGAATGATATTATCAACTCTAATGTACCAATAACCATACCCGGGAAGATTTGGATGCAGCTTTCTATAGAAACTATCAGTATAATTCTGAGTTGGCACCAACCTACATGCAAATACAGAGTATGTCCATGGGTTCTGAGGAAGGTAGTACACACAAAAATAGAGAGATCTTGCAGGCATAGTCATGTTCATGAGTATGCTAACAGTTCCTTTCTATAATCACCTACTTGGAAGTTCTTCATTCGGTTTCACCGAACTGATATTTATAGGGGAACATGTTGAGAATGGAATTAGAAGTGGTAAAATTTAGGTGGCTACATATTTGAATAATGCGAAAAGGTCATACAATGGTAAGAAAGAATCTAATGTTGTGTAAAGCCATAAGGGTCGTAATAAGAGTGACTGCAACCAATCTTTGGGGGAAGTTCTAATCTCTAATCCTGCACTAGTGCAACAACAAAAACAGAATGACTAGCATAGGCATGATGCACCTAGGAGACAGTTCACAAAAATTAACATGTCGTTGTCTCAAGCATTGCAACACATGCCGAAGGTAGAGTTGATTGCATTAAAGGATCCTCCTCAGAATCCCAATACTTCCTCTCCCCATTACAATCCTAATGCAAGGTGTGCATATCACTCTAATAGTCCCATACATGACACTAACAGTTGTTGGGCTCTGAAAAAATAATATTCAAGATCTGATTGTCTCTAAGGAGATTGAATTTGATCCTCTGGAGACTCCTAATATGATCACTACACCTATGCCTAATCATGACAAAGGTATTAATGCTATTGACGGTGTTTCTTATGTTTCTGCTATGAGTGACTTGACTACTCCTTTGACGATTGTTAAGAAGAAGTTGTTGCAAGACGATTTATTTCTGGGTTATGCTAAAAACCGCTACTAATGTGCGTCCCAATCCAATGGTTGTGTACTGCTGAAAGAAGGTGCGATACGGTGGGAGAACTGACTCGGGTCATTTTTGCATTTTGATCGCATTTGTGCGGATAGCAAGATTCACCACTGACTTTTCTTTTATCCAAAAGAAAGGTAAAAAAGCACAGGAAAGACCTTTCAAGATTATTTCTCGGGTTCGGGGGGTAGATTATGAACAGGGAAGGTGTTAGCACCCTTTTCATCCGTAGTTATCTACGGGCTCTTAGTTACTTGCTAGATCACTTACTTTTGTTTTGACAATGTGCTTGTGGTGTGGGCTTTGAAAGTATTTTGAAAATATCTTTGTAATGGTTCTCGTTTCTATAAGAACGCGTACAAAGTTTTTGTTTCGAAAAAATAGTTCAAATATGTGTTAGTGGAATGTGTTTTTGAAAGTGGTTTTGAAAAGATATTTTTGCAATGGTTCTCATCTCTATAATAATGTATACAAAATGTTGTCTTTTTGAAAATGTTTTGAGATGAAAATGTCGGTGTAAAAATGTTTTTGTCGTGAGCAAGCGAGTAACTAGGAGCAATCTACCCACTCGAAAGATCTTAAGTGTTTTTTTCTTCCTCCTTTAGATATTGCTATCTTACCATTGATTTGGTAAGAAGCCCCATCGTTGGATGTGAAGGGGCAGGCGCGGGTCAATTTTACAGTCATCAAAAGCAACTTATGAGATGCTTTAGCAATTTTTCGTAAGGGACTAGATCATTTTACTGGAGGAAACATTGATGGTCATCGAGGGACTACGATCTTTTTTATCAAAGGATCTTTTCTAAAACGTCCCATATTCAAGGGACATGATTATGTTTTCGAGGCAACAAGCGAGGTTACCCTAGAGGTGCGCATGTGAAAGTGTGTTTGATTCAAGTTAATTTGTTCTTTGATTAGGGTTATCTAGCGATTTATTTTAAATCTTGCCATGCACACCTAATTACTATACAGTATAAGAAAAATAGTAAATTGGAGAAATTAAAATTCTACGCTATTACAGAGCTTTCGGGAATAGGGGTACAAATTTACAAATGGGGATGGATCAATGCAATTAAAAGTCTAAATAGGCAATCAATACAACCAAATCGAATTGAGCAATTTATTAAAACCACAACAATCTATGAAGTAAAAATTAATTAACAAAGTATGGAAATAAAGCTCTTGGTATTTTGTTTATGAGAAATTTTGAAGAGAAAATAAAACCTATTCTAGAAAATAAAATAATTGACTAGAAGAAATTAAGTCATATGTATATATTTTTTTTGTATTTTTTATCATGAAGAATTTAAACAAAACAATTTAAAAATAAAAAGTTAATTAATAAGATTATTCACAAAAAATCCCTAATTAAACCAACTAATTTTAAAGAAAGTTAACTTAGAAAAAGTTCATAAATAATATTATTTACAAAGTCTTAAACTAAATAAAATAAATTAATTAATTTTGAAACTATATTATTTAATAAAAAAATACTAAAGATTAAATTAAATCTAAACTAAATTAAAAATCTAAAATTACTAACTAAATCTAAAATTACTAAATCAATTATAAGAAGAGGTGTGAAACAGAATTATGCACTGAAGTTGGTGAATTTTGATGGGCTTAAAAAGCAGGCCCAACAACCTTTTTTTTTTGTTTTTTCTGTCTAAAAAAAGAAGAAAAAAGGCGGAAAACAGTAAAAAACAAACAAAACGTCCCAGGGGGTCTCGAACCCGGGACTTCTACTTCCAAACATCAACACCTTAACCACTGCATCACTCGGTCCTTAATTTATTTCTATGCCTTTATAAATACAAAAGAGGAAAATGGGTAGTTGAATGGGCCAGCAGCCCAATGGGCTGACCCGCATGGAAGAGGAAAATAAAAGTTTTGTTTGTAACCCTAATCCTTTTTGGGGCGCGTCGCTCGTGTTTTTTTTGGGAAAAAGAAAAATGGGCTTAATTGTTTTTATTGGGAAGGGAATTGGATTAAAAATTATTAATGAAAAGAAAGAAAACTTTGTTTTCCCAGATTTATCATAACAACAAAAGTCTCTCTCTCCATAAATCTTCATCCCTCTCCTCTCTCTAACGTATTCACAAATTTCCACCTTCAAAAGCTCCGCCTTCGTCTTCGCAGGTATGTGGTTTGCGACATCAAGGATTTGGAAGGTGGAATCTCCGCGTCAGCATCCTGATCTCGTTTCGTTCCGATCGGGGTTAAAGGTTGAGATGAAGGGCTGGTGGTATGCGATGTTGGTATTTGGAGGATGAGAGATTGTTGTGTTGTTGTTCTATCGGAGAGGAGTGGAGAAAGGAGATCGGTGGATGCGATGGTGTTGAGAGAATGGTTTGATGGTGATTCGGAGATGATGAAGGGAGATGTGGTTGAAGAGGTTATAGAGATGGGTAATTGCTGTAAGTGTTAGGAAGAGATAAGGGATGCAGAAGAGTTGATGAAATAGGCGGAGGGGTAGCTGTGAGGCATTGGAAGAAGAGAGTTACTGTGATGTGAGGAAGTGAAGGTGTGAAGATTGAAAAGAGTTTTCTGGTAATTTCTCTCTGGCTTTGGTTCTTTTGTTCTCTCTTTGAATATTGTAAATGAAAATCGTGATCTTAGTTATGTATTTGAATCGTGATTTGGTTGTGAAAATGGCATGGTGAATATTATGCAGGTTGGTGGAATGAATCATGGTTAGAGAGGATCTAAGAGAGTGTGGCAATTTTCTTTGAGATTTTGAGATTTCCCTATGGTTGGAAAAAAAAGGATTCAAATGTATTTCTATTTTTTTCTTTGTTTGAACATGATTTTTTTAGTATTTTCTTTTAACAGCTAACAATAACAGCAAACAGCAGCATAAACAACAACAGATCAAGGCAATACAAAGCAATATCATATGTATGAGACGATAATGGGAGGCTTACAATATTGGAGCAAGTCCAATGATTCTGACTCTGATGATAAATTTAGAAAATCCAAGGTAAAAGTTGCTCCTTAATTTCTTCTCCTTCTTCTGAAAAATTATTGAAGCTTTTATGATCTCTTTGAGTTTCCTATGCTTTTTGAATTTGAAGTTTGTGAACTGTCGTGCAGATTAAAACAGAGGTTTAGGGTGTGGCTCGTGGGAGGGAGTATGGGATGGTTCTTGAGTTAAGGTTCTATAAGTCTTTTGTTCTGGTTTTTTCTTTAAAAAAAACTCTCCTCCTTCTGTATTCTGAAAGCGGGTTATATAGGTGAGAAAGATGAATTTTTTAGAGGGGAAAATGGATAAGTTTAAACAATTCCAATTACTATTTTATTGTTTTCTTTGAATCAGGTTTTGTTTTTGCTGAAATTATGCAATTGCTGGACTGTCTTGGACGAATCTAAAGGCTGGTTTTGCAGCAGGTTTTTAGACTATTTTTGTAGCAGGCCTTTGTAGCAATAGCAGCCTGTTTGTCTTGGCATGATTTTGGATTATTTGTTGGCTAAGTGATATCTTTCTGCCTCTTTTTCTTTCCTCTTTTCCTCTTTATGATATAAGGCAATTTTGTCTTTTTCTTTTCACACAATACTCTGAAAGGGCTATGAATCAATGCTAGCTTGCATTGTTTTGTGAATCATTGTTATTGTTTCTTTTTTGTTTTGGCCTTACTGTTCTTTGTTTTGCCTTGGGCTGAGCTGCTGCCTGCTGTTTGGACTGTGGCTGCCTGCTACCTTTATGATGCAATTTGGCTTGTTTTTGTGTTGATGCTGCTGTTTTTTGTTTACAGCCTTGGGCAGTTTGGCTGTTTGTTTGCAACTTTACTTGTTGCCTTTGTAATTTTTCCTTTTTTGTGAACCAAAATCCAAGTTTTTTTGTGATTTTAAAAATAGGAAGAGGTGGATTGTGATTAAACCAATAAACCTGTTGATTTCTGATTCCAAAATGCAAACCTTAATGATGAGATAAAATTTGTTCTACACAAAAGTTCTTGAATTTTTCACATGCTTGCTAACTTTTCCTCTTCTTGTTTCATGAATGGCAAGCGAGACTTGGATGCAAATGAAGGTTGGATTGATTTCTTGAAGATGAAGATGAAGACTTGAAGAAGAAAATAAAAATTCTTTTTGTAAACAAGAGCTTTGAGATTTTTTTGTAAACAAGACAAACAAATTGTAATTTCATTTGTAATGTAATAATATCAAGCATTTGAAAATTTGGCGTGATAGAATTTATTGTACAAAACTTGCAATCCTCAATTGAATACTTTGGATATAAAAATTTTGGTTTGGTAACTTTCATTTCAAGCAAACACAAAATGGTCAGATAAATCATGCACTTTGTATTCTTAAACAAAATAAATGTTTTAAGAGCTCAAATCTTTTTGACTAAGGGAATCCACAATCAAGGTTGCTTAAATGACAACCTTAACCTTCACATCTTGTCCCAGTCAAGTTTGCATTTAAAATGAGCTTGCGTGCTATGCTCGATAAAAAAATGGAATTTCATTGCCAAACAAACATGCTTCGAGAATATCTGTCAATCTTTAAATAAACTGTGATTAAGAACATTCAAAGTCAACAAATGCCTTGCGACGATTTGATAATTTTAAAGTCTTCCAAACAAAATTTTCCTTCGATTCTTTGAATATAAACCCATGAGCGACATCACATATGACCATGAACAGAAATAATCGTCTCAAGGTCTTGTAATTTGAAGAAATCACAACTCTTAGAAATCAGACGATTGTTATTTGAAATTAGGTCAAAATCCATGATGCGACTTCCAACACATTCGAATTTTGGTGATCTTCTACGCGTAATCAGCTCTTGACTTGTGAAGAGAAAATGAAGATGGCATCAAGGAGGATCATACACAACAAAAACTGCTCAAAAATATTGAATAATGAAGAAGTTATGATTGTTTGAATTTGTTCTCGCAAAAGGGTCGATTCTTGGGTTAATGTAGTCGTTTTCAGTTATCTGGACCATTGTTTGAGCAAACTTGCAATGTGAGGTTTGAAAACTAGCTTAAACAACCTGGAAGAGATATAAAGACACATGAAGACCAATTGAGACCTTGAAGACTCAATTTCCTTTGAGAAATGCAAAACCCTAATTGCTGATTTACTGCTTAGGGAGAGAATCTGTCTGATCAAATTCTGAGCCAAATTGAGTATTCGAAAAATCCTAGGATAGTATCTTGTATGAAAAATGGGAGGTAAAATCCCGGGGTACAACATTTGCCCCTGCTCAATCTTCTTAAACATGAAAAGTGAGATCGGCATGTTCGTCGTTCGTAGGTTGAAAGTAGAAGATGATTGAACACAAGAGTGCCCAGAAATTGGCACTCGATGATGTATTGGTTGATTTTGTAGGGAATGGGCTTAAAGATGCCATTTGGAGAAATGACAGAGAGTTGTCGGAGATGGGCTTATAGATGCCATTCAAAGGTGATTGTTGACAGAAATCAGACTAAGTCTGAACTTGGCTTCAACTGGAAAAGAAATAAGAATAAATCTTTGGTTGATTTAAACTGGAATTAGCAGAAGTCTTGCATGTTGTTTGAATGGAAGGAACCAGAACGAATCTTGGAGCGATATAAACTAAACCAAAAGAGGTCTTGGATTAACTTTGACTATAAAGCATCGGAATAAATCTTGGTGCGATTTAAACTGAACCAATAGAAAATTGTTTATTGGGAAAGAATCAGGATAAACCGTTGCGAGATTTAAACTGAACCAGCGAGGATCTAGAGAAGAATCAAAATAAATCATTGAGAGATTTATCTAAACCAGAGAAAATGTCTATTCGGAAAGTATCAGGGTAAACTGTTGAGAGGTTTAAACTGAAAATGTTTGTAGGGAAAGAATCAGGATAAATCGTTGAGAGATTTAAACTGAACCAGCAGGGGTCTGGAGAAGAATCGGAATAAATCGTTGATAGATTTATCCAAACCAGAGAATATGTCTGCGAGCAAAGAATCAAGATAAACCCTTGAGAGATTTAAATAGAACCAGCAGGAGCCTAGAGAAGAATCAGAACAAGTCGTTGAGAGATTTGTCTGAACCAGAGAAGATATCCATGGGAAAGAATCAGAATAAACCGTTGAGAGATTTAAAATGAACCAGTAGGAGCCTAGAGAAGAATCAGAATAAGTCGTTGAGAGATTTGTCTGAACCAGAGAAGATATCCGCGGGAAAGATCAGAATAAACTGTTGAGAGATTTAAACTGAACCAACAGAAGTTTAAAGGAAATATTTGCTATGTAGATGGTCAACCAATCCTTTCTCGGGAATTGATCTGTAAATGACTTGTTCAAAATATTTGCCTGTCGGAAATTTGTTGATGATAATTTCCTGTCGATTGATTCTTTCCTGAAAAGGTGAAGAGTTAATTGTACGCAATGCTACGATGTATGCAATGCATGGTATGATGTTGTTTTCTCAAAATAAATGAGATTGCACTGTATGTACTTGTGTTGTCAATGTTATGACGTATGAATATAATGTAAGGACATGTTAATTGTTCTGCCACAGTGTCGCTAGATTCGGGGAAAATAAATCCCTGGGTACTGCTGAGAACAAGGAGTGTAAGTCTTCGTACTTTGAAATTGATGTGTTGATGGATGAATTTCCATTACAGAGAAATAAACTTTGTTGTGGAAGAGAAACGTTGTGCATTGCTCGTGGATTTCGTGAAGTCCTGCTGGGGAACCCTGAGAAGCCTGGCGAATTTCACTGGGGAATCTTTGGAGCGGTAGTTGGAGGTTTTACTCTGTCAGGGATGTGAGAGCGCTTGATACCACTAGGCTGCATACTGGGGATACGTTAGTGATCCCGTAATAGGATGTCTTTGTTTTCGCTCTTGTTGGGGAAAATACCTGCGGAGATTTTATGGAATAGCCTAAAGATATTATCCTGTTTCTTAAAGCCATTAGTGATTGTATTTCTATTTTTTATTCATTTGTAAATAGTAATCACATTCAAATGCATATGTTCAAAAAATAAACCATTGGATGTTTTTGTAAACAAAACACAGAAATAAAGAAAAACAAATGGTTTTGCACTTTCAAAAGGGATATCTTTGTATTAACTTGAATAAGTCTTTTGTACAACAAGATGAGAATTCTAGTAAGAGAATGTCGTCATAAAAAATGAAAATTGATACAAAGAAAAGATAGCTATGTGAAATAATCCCACGGGGTTCCCATTTTGCTATAGTCTTCCTGTCTCTGAGTGTCTTGTCTACTTGTCACCTTGGTGAAGTTGATTGGATTGATTAGAACCATTTGAGTTGGTCGGTCGATACGGAAGATTGTCTGTAAGATGATCCAACGATACATAGTCATACGCTTTAATTCCCTAACTTTTTCTTGGACCTCCCTTTCGGGTTTTCGATCCACCGGGATACCCTTTTTTGCCCAAGCCACTCTTTCAGGTTTTCAGCTTTCCGGGTGTACATATTTTTTTCTTTTGTATTTTATCCCTAATTTTTACCCGAACCTTTTGGTTCGTCGGGACGCCCTAACTTTTGCCTAGGCCATTCGACCTAGCGGGTCCTTATTCATGCATAGTATCTTTTAATTATGTCAGCGTTTACAAGGTGTGGAAGGTCGTCGCCAACCATAGTGGTCAAGATCATTGCTCCACCTGAGAATATATTTTTGATCACAAATGGTCCTTCGTATGTAGGAGTCCATTTGCCCCTGGGATCACCTTGCGGCAGTATGATGCGCTTGATCACCAGATCCCTGACTTGATACACTTGGCGTCTGACCTTTTTGTTGAAAGCCTTGATCATTTGTTTCTGATACATTTAACCATGGCAAACAGCAGTAAGCCTTTTCTCATCAATTAAGTTCGGTTGATTAAGTCGAGTCTGGATCAAATCTTCTTCGTTTAGCCTAGCATCCTTCATAATCCTCATAGAGAAGATCTAGACCTCAATAGGTAAGATAAACTCCATGCCGTATACCAGAGAATAGGGTGTTGCCCCGGTTGATGTGCGAGTTGTGGTACGATACCCGTGGAGAGCGAATGGTAGCATCTCATGCCAGACTTTGTAGGTCACTATCATTTTTTGTATGATCTTTTTGATGTTTTTGTTAGCGGCTACTACAACGCCATTCATCTTTGGCCGGTAGGGGGAAGAATTGTAATGCTGGATCTTGAATTTCTCGCACAAGGCGGTGATCATAGTGTTGTTTAGATTCGTAGCATTATCAGTGAGGATTCTCTCTGGGACACCGTACCGACAGATGAGATTCTGTTTGATGAACCGGGCAACAACATTCTTGGTAACGGAAGCGAAAGAGGCTGCCTCCACCCATTTTGTGAAATATTCAATGGCCACTAAGATGAAGTGGTGTCCATTGGAGGTTGTTGGCTTGATTTCCCCAATCATATCAATTCCCCACTTAGCAAAGGGCCAAGGAGCCGTCAAGACATTCAGAGGAACTGGAGGTACGTGCACTTTATCAGCATAAATCTGACACTTATGGCAAGTCCGAGATTGTTGATAGCAATATGCTTCCATGGTAGACCAATAATATCCTGCATGTAGGATTTTCTTTGCCATCGTATGCCCACTGGAATGGGTACCAAAATTGCCTTCGTGCAATTCAGCCATGATCCTTTCAGCTTCAACTTTGTCTACGCACTGAAGTAATACAGACTCATGATTGCGTTTGTACAAAATGATGTTACTAAGGAAGAACCTAGCTGAGAATCTTCTTAAGAATTTCTTGTCATTAACTGAAGCTCCTTCCAGATATTCTTGAGACTCGAGATACCTCTTAACTTCATGGAACCAAGGTTGGTCCACTACTTCTTCAGTACCGATCTCGTGACAGTAAGTTGGTTCATCCATCCGCTCAATGGTGATCTGAGGAGCCTCATTATCCCAATTAAGTTTAAACATAGATGACATTGTAGCTAGTGCGTCTGCTAGCTAATTTTATTCTCGCGGGAAATGTTCGAAGGTAATCTTCTCAAAATATGGCAGCAATGTCAAAACATGTTATTTGTAAGGGATAAGGTTAGGGTGTTTGGTGTCCCATTCCCCTTTGATCTGATTGATGACCAAAGTTGAATCTCCGAACACACTTAAAGATTTGATCCCCAAATCTATGGCAGCCCTGAGACCAATGATGCACGCTTCATATTCTGCCATGTTGTTTGTACAATTGAAGCAGAGTCTTGCAGTGAAGGGAGTATGACATCCTTCGGGTGATATGATTAAAGCACCTATGTCGTTTCCGAGTGCGTTGGAGGCTCCGTCGAAAACCAAGATCCATCGGGATCCTTGTTCAGGTCCATCATATGGTATGATCTCTTCACAATTATTTACTATCATGATGTCCTCATCTGGGAATTCGAACTTCATGGATTGGTAGTCTTCCACAGCTTGGTGAGCAAGGTGATCAGCTAGTACACTGCCCTTTATTGCTTTCTGGATAGTATATTGTATGTCATATTCCGTCAGGATCATCTTCCATCTTGTTATTCTCCCAGAGAGAGAAGGCTTCTCGAAGATGTATTTTATTGGAACCATTTTAGATATCAATAAGGTAGTATGGGTCAGCATATACTATCTTAGTCGGCGAGCAGCCCATGCTAGAGCGCAACAAGTTTTCTCAAGCAGTGAATATCTTGTTTCACAGTCAGTAAAATTTTTGCTCAGGTAATAAATAACATGCTCTTTTCCTCCAGACTCGTCATGCTGCCCGAGCACACACCCCATTGAGTTTTCTAAAACAGTCAGATACATGATCAATGGCCTTCCCTCGACGGGTGGCATCAACACAGGAGGCTCTTGTAAGTATTCTTTGGTTTTGTCAAAATCAACTTGGTATTCGTCATTCCATTTGACTACTTGGTCTTTCTTCAACAATTTGAAGATCGATTCACAAGTAGCTGTCAGGTGAGAAATGAATCTGGCAATGTAATTCAAACGTCCCAAAAATCCTCTGACTTCCTTCTTAGTACGAGGAGAAGGCATCTCTTGTATCACTTTGACCTTGGAAGGATCTCTCTCGATACCTTTGTTGCTGACGACAAAACCTAGGAGTTTACCAGATCGTACCCCGAACGTGCATTTATTTGGGTTCAACCTTAGCTTGTATTTCTTCAGCCTCTCAAACAGCTTCTATAGATGACCGAGACGCTCTTCTTCCGTTTGATATTTGGCTATCATATCGTCCACGTAGACCTCTATTTCATGATGTATCATGTTGTGAAATAGAGCTACCATGGCACGCTGATAGGTTGCCCCAACATTCTTCAGTCCGAATGGCATGACCTTATAGCAGAATGTGCCCCACTGTGTAACAAAGGTTGTTTTCTCCATATCCTTAGGCGCCATTTTAATTTGGTTGTAGCCTGAGAAACCGTGCATGAAGGAAAACACTTTGTGTTGTGCCATATTGTCAACCAGAATATCAATGTGGGGGAGCGGGAAGTCATCCTTGGGGCTTGCCCTATTCAAATTTCTGTAGTCCACACACATTCACACTTTGCCGTCTTTCTTTGGCACGGGAACAACATGGGAAACCCATTTGGGATAAGAGGTGACAGCCAAGAATCCAGCGTTGAATTACTTCATGACTTCTGCATTAATATTTTATGACATATCAGGCCTCATGCGGTGAACCTTTTGCTTTACTGGAGGACAATCTTCTCTTGTAGGCAGACGATGTACCACAATGTATGCATCAAGTCCTGGCATGTCTTCATACAACCAGTCAAAGACTTCAACATAATCGTGTAACAACTGAATCAGACGCTCCTTGACACTGGGTTCCAGATTGGCACCCACCTTGACCTTTTTTTGTCCTTCTCAGTACCTAAGTTAACTATTTCAACCGGCTCTTCATGGGGTTGAATGGTCCTTTCTTCTTGTTTTAATAACCTGTCCAATTCCTATGGTACCTCACAATCTTCCTCAACTTCTTCTTCGGCTTGGTAGATTGGATTTTCAAAGTCACAATAGGCCATAGCAGAACCGTTACCCATGGGATCCTGAGTGGATGTAGATATGCATTTTAATATATGAGTGTGTGTAAGAGCATATATATCTCTAAAAGAAATAAAATGTAAGAAAAGAAAGACAAAGAGCACAAAAATTTGCATGCAAAAACGTCCATGATTCATTGATGACATATGAGAATGAAGTAACAACCCTCACAAATGGACCGTTGTGCCTCGGGTAAGACACAAGGTTTTAAAGTTTAAATTGTTTAAATATTACAAGCCTGAAAACATTAAAAGATAATTACTCTTGAATAAAAGTAATAGGGACAAAATCTTTGGCCTCCCAATTGTTGAGTCCTCCTCTAATGGTTGGAAAAATCCCCTCGTCCTTATCACAGCTTCCATCACTGTCTTCTACTACATTGATTCCCTGATTGCTGATATACAAAGGTGGTCCCCTGGCACGAGAACTTCGAACAGCTCTTTGGGGCTCTGTAGTGAATCCCAAAACAAATTTATCTAACTTTTAAGGAAAATATGGAAGTTGACCCCAAATGGTACACTCGCCTTCTTCAACTACTGCTCTAGCATATTTCAAAGAGGCCATCTTTAGTGGAGGTCAGGTAATCTTCGGAACATTGGGAGTAGACTTGGTTTCCGTAACTGTTTGTGGAACCTCCTCAAAATTCTGACACGGAGTCTCAATGAATTCACCATCCATTTCAACATACCTGAAAGGGTTCAGGTGGCTAACCAAGTACTCTTCCTCCCTGTGAACTGTGAAAATCTTTCCTTTGATCGGGTATTTTAGCATTTGATGCAGGGTAGGAGTGACGACACCAGCACCATGGATCCAGGGTCGACCCAATAGACAAGAGTATGAAGGGCGAATATCCATCACATAGAAAGTTGAATCAAAAGTCTGAGTTCCAACTTTTATGGGGATATTAACTTCTCCATGCACTGTCCTCTTAGAACCATCAAAGGCCCTCACTAGGATGTTGCTAGGCTTTAAAGTGAGTCCCTCGCAATCCAGTCGGTCAAGAGCATTTTTGGGAAAGACATTCAGTGATGAGCCGATATCCACCAGAACATGGGCAAGTGTGGTGCCCCTGCATTCAATGGAAACATGCAAGGCATCGTTGTGCTTCTTTCCCTTGGAAGTTAAATTAGCGTCGGAAAATCTCAATCTGTTATCAGCATTTAGACTGGCCACACAATTCTCAAATTGGTCGATGGAGGTCTATTGGGGCACGTGGGCGATCTTGAGAAATTTTACCAAGGCTTTGGCATGGGCTTCAGAACCTAAAAGTAAGGACAACAATGATATCTTCGAGGGGGTCTGCCCCAACTGCTCTACAATGTTGTAGTCAATTTTCTTAATTATCTTCAATATTTCTTCTATCTCCTTTCTAGAAGCTTCAAGGATGATCTCGGGACACTCTCTCACTTGGACATGCTTATTCAAGACCTATTTGTCCCTTGTCTCGCTAACAGGGATAACAGTAGGAGTATCACTGGGAGTGTTGGTAGGAGTGGCAGTGGGAATGATCACAGGAGTAGCAACGGTCTTTGGAGAAATCTCAGGTGAGAAGACTCTTTCATTTCTTGTTATCTTACTGGTCCCAGTGATATTACCGATGTCAGGATCAACATCTCTCGCAACTTCATCTTTGACAGCCAACTGATCTTGCTTGACTCCATAGTAATAGACGCCAGCCCCATAGTTCTAGGGAACAACTTTATCCAAAGAGTATGATATTGGTCTTGGCATAGTGATGATTAGAGGTGCAGACCTTGGAACAGATGTAATATTGACGAGTCTTTTGGCGGAGACCTCGGAAGGATTGTTGGAAATGGTGATTATTGAGACATCTTGATAAGAAGTTCTGGTAAGAGGAATATTTTCAAATAAGATTTCTTTGCTAGTCATCAGGCGCTGAACACCTATCTTCAGTAATAAACATCCATTTGGTAGAGACTTGCATAAGTGACAATTCTTATCACAACCCGGGGATAGACCAGCTTGCAACAGATTCTGTTTAATGGTCAACAAAGGAGTAGTTAAGTCATTCACAGAGGAGACAAAACGATCATCATCAATGGCGTTGACACCTTGACCATGTCTGGGCATTGGCACCGTTATTACATTAGGCGTTTCTGGGGGATCAAACTCAATCTTTTTCGCATTGATAAGGTCTTGTACCTTATTCTTTAAGGCCCAACAGTCGTTCGTATCATGCCCCAGGATTTTAGAATGATAGGCACATTGAGCGTTCGGGTTGTAGCGAGGAGAAGCAGTGTTGGGGTTCTTGGGAGCTTCTTTTAAAGTTTCCAGATTGGTCTTCAAAAGGTGTGGCAAAACTTGAGACATGGTCATGTTGATCTGGGTAAATCGTCTCATGGGCGCTTTTGGCTTGCGCTGATAATTTCGCTTTTGCTTTAGCACATGATTAGAAATCATAACAGCCCCTACCGCCGGGTGACGCTCAGTTTTGTTTTAATTCCTATGGTCATATGCAGCACTGACCTCCTTCTTTCCAACAAAGGGTTTCTTCATCGTGCTCGAGGATGCATCTCTTTGAATTTTGCCACTTTTTATACCGGCTTCGACCCGCTCACCAGTCATGATTAGTTCAATAAATCCAGTTGAGGACTTCCGATCAGGTGGTTGAAGAATGGACCTGATAAGGTGCCTAGGTGAAACAACCGGCCGAACCGTCATCTAATATAAATTAATGAAGTCGCCACCGAACGTCTTTTATCCCGCCGAAAGGGAAAGGTAAACATCGAGAAAACCTGAAAAGGGAGAAATCACGGTCTTTCGACCGAGAGATCGGGTAAGGGAGTCTGTTATGCGAGGGGAAGGTATTAGCACCCCACACGCCCGTAGTACTCTATGGTATACACTCTTGTTGTCGAATCTAATGGGTGTGGTCAAAACCTATGTCTATGGCTTAAATATGAAAAGGGAATGCATGCGAAAAAGAAAACAATGTAGGGAAAATAAAAAGGTTGTGCTCGGTTGGGCCCTACCCCTTTTCCTACGTATCCCTTTTAAGGAATCAGAGCATCCGTAGTTCAGCTTACATATTTTGGTTGGTTTGTGCTTTTTAGTTAAGACAACAAAAACAATCAAGATGGAAAAACATCAAATAAAACAACAATCAAATGAGATGGTAAAACATTGGCTAAATAATAATAAAGTAACATGTCAAAGATGGCGAGACATCAAATGGTAAAATAACACACCTAACAGTGACATTGAGAATCAAAGTTAGATAATCAAACATGTGCGATGGTGAAACACCGGATTCGAACAAATGTGCGATGGCGAAACATCGGCTTAAAGGTAACAAGATATCATGGCGAAGATGGTGAAACATCAATAAAATGGATGACAAAACATCACACCTAACAATGACATTGAGAATCAAAGTAGGATAATAAACATGTGCGATGGCGAAACATCGGCTTCATACAAATGTGCGATGGCGAAACATTGGCTATAAGATAATAAGGAATCATGGCAAAGATGGCGAGACATCAATAAAACGGATGACAAAACATCACACCTAACAATGATATTGAGAATCAAAGTAGGATAATCAAACATGTGCGATGGCGAAACATTAGCTTCAAACAAATGTGCAATGGCGAAACATCGGCTTAAAGATAACAAAGATATCATGGCAAAGACGACGAAACATCAATAAATTGGATGACAAAACATCACACCTAACAGTGATATTGAGAATAAAAGTAGGATAATCAAACATGTGCGATGGCAAAACATCAGCTTCAAACAAATGTACGATGGCGAAACATCGACTTAAAGATAACAAAAATATCATGGCAAAGACGATGAAACATCAATAAATTGGATGACAAAACATCACACCTAACAATGATATTGAGAATCAAAGTAGGATAATCAAACATGTGCGATGGAAAAACATTGGCTTCAAGATAACACAGACAAAGTAAGATTGGTTTGTATCTTTTACTTTGAAGAAGGTTTTGAGTTTATTAGAAATGCCTTATGATTTGCCAAGAAAACAGTTTTGTTTTAAGATGCAGAATGCATAGAAAGGGAAAACAACTAAGGGAAACTAACCTAGTACTATCCGTAGTGTTATCATACATGGTTGACCCTAAGGTTGAGGATAAAGGAAAGTCATATCCTATGTTAGCATACATGGATTCCTACCTTAATAAACATGTTAAAGGAAGCATACACAAAGCTATCCTATAGGGAACATGCAATGAGAGTGAAGTCGTGATCTCAATTTCTAAATTGAGTGATTCATCGATCAACAATCAAAGAAGAAAAGCAATAAACATCCTATAGGGAACATGCAATGAGAGTGAAGTCGTGATCTCAATTTCTAAATTGAGTGACTCATCGATCAATAATTAAAGAAGAAAATCAATAAACATCCTATAGGGAACATGCACTGAGAGCGAAGTCGTGATCTCAATTTCTAAATTGAGTGACTCATCGATCAAAAACAAACACAACACATGCATCAGACAAAAACCAGAGGGCCTCCTGACATATATCAGCAACAGAGGTCCCATCATGCAGTCAGAGAATTTATGCAAAATGAAAAGGGGAGAAAGGAAGTAGTACAATACCAAACAGATAATTATCTGTAGCAATCAAGCAAGAATAAAAGAAACCCATAGAAATTTCAAGCAAGCTGGCATCAATAGAAAAATCGAGTCAGGAATTACACCATAAGGATGTAAGTAATTTATTAGATATGAACAAATCCCATGGGCAAATGTATGGCATTCACAATCATATGTATGTATATCCTGCATAAACCATCAAACATGCCAAGCACAAAAATAATGCTAATGTAATAAATTGTGTTCCACAAATAAATTGAAACACAAAAGCCCCAAGCCAAAAGTGGCAAATTTCTCAGAGTACCTCGCATATTCAACACCCAAGTCAGTATTCCATAAGGTGAAAAAGTGAGAACAACATGGTGGCAATTATCAAACATTAAACATGATAGGCAAGAGGAAACAAGCATATGCACAGATTAGGTCAAAAGAATCAGAGGAATGTTGCTCCTTTCTATCACCATGTTGAGTTGACAATTGAATATCAATCAAGGATCACAAGATCTTGAGAATAGAATGAACAAAGACCATGAAGGTCAGTAGCAAACACATTTTAATCATGCACAATTAATTCAATCACAACTTCATGAACACAATAAAAGATGGAACCTACATAATGCACTGGAAAGTTCAAACATTCAAACATGAGGCATTCAAATGAAATGGATTAGGCTAACATGGACAATCAGAATCAACATGATCATTAGGTTCCAAATTATAGGCCTCACTTAAGTTCATTGGCCACCAAACAAATGGCAACAAGACACGCAAACATAATTGGATACCTTCACTCCACAATTACATCAAAAATAGAAATAATGGTCCATAATTAAAACCAAAAACAAATTAGCATCCCTGAAAGGTATAGAAGTCAGAATGCAAGCCCTAAATTCATGATTGATTGAGGAGGAGACCAAATGAAGTCCAAAGTTCAAGACTAGTTGGCAAAACTACCAAACTAGACAAGTTTCAAAATAATTTGTGGAAAAATAACAAACCAAGTCAAACAATTCAAGAAAAAAAATTTCAAATCCCCAACACATTCATGGACCAACATCAAGACCTGAATTCTATTGAAAATTCAAGGCACAAGGATTTTGAACATGAAACTTGCACCATAAGCAACAAAACCCTAAATTTGACTTTAAATCCTAAATATTAATTATGTGAGATCAAAATTCAAACAAATTAAATCAAGATCATAAAAATCATCAAGAACCCCTAAATGTCAGAATATATATTTTTTTCACATTTTTTGAATTAAAGAAAAGTCAAAGATGAAATTAAAATCAAACAGTTATTCAATTAATAAATATTCACATATCAAAATGATATTTAAATCACAAATTCAGAAAAATGGCCAACCAAAATTATATTCAAATATTAGGACTAAAAACACACATCCCTGAATTTTTTTGAATTTTTTGGATTATAGGAAATATTAAAATAATAAAAAAACAAATGATTATAAATTAAACTATTATTTAAGGGAAATAAAATGTAAACCCTAACTAAAAATCATAAAAGGTCAAAAATTAAATTATATTCCGACTCCATGACTAAAAACAAGCTTTAATAATTTTTTTAGATTTTTTTGGATAAAGGGAAATATTAAAATAAAAATCAAACAAACAAATATTACAAATGACCTTTGAAATTAAATATTAAATCAAAAATAAAGAAAATGATAAACCAAAGTCAGAATCAATTTTTACATTATTTTGTGAGTCTAGGACAATTTTTGTGGAATTTTTAGGATCAAAGAAGTATTAAAATAAAAATTATTTTCAAATAAACAATTAATTAAGCCTATGAATTTTTTAAACCAATCAAATCACTTAAAAAAAATCCAAAAAAATATGACAAATACTAGAAAATAAAATTGACCTACGGTAAATTTTTTGTGATTTTTGACAGTGTTTTGATCAGAAAATAAAATCAAACAAAATGTCAAATAAAACAAAATTTCAAATAAGCCAAAAATTCAAACGGACCAATCATGATGTGCCATCACATCATCTTCAACCTCTAGACATTTCAAAAACATGCGCAACTTCTCAGTTTTAGGGCTCATGTTTAGACCAGCATAGCATACTCAATTTCGCATCATTTTTCATGAAATCAAAGGCAAATCAAAGCTAGCAGTTCACACTTCACATTGCAATTTGAATCAAATAGAATCATCAACCACATTGTTCACAATCAAGTCATGAATATGAACAAAACCATTCTGAATCGCGAGTTTCAGAGCATCCAATCATGCACAATTCACCTAATCAAATGCTGTAAAGCTTCAGAAACATTCCATTAACATAATTGAACATAAATCCAAGCTCAAACATCTGAATAAACAAGCGCATCTCAAAAATTGAAGTTTGGAATCATTACCTCAAGGCGAAAAGTGTTCTACTGTCTCCTTCACTCCAGATGCAAACAAATGGTGCTAGCTTGATCTACTCACTTTGCTGAAGCTGAATCCACAAGAATTTTGAAGAAAACACCAAGGAATTGAGAGAATCGAATCAAGTTGCAGAAGAAGAAGGAAAGTTTCAGATATGGAATTCTTGCAAATGGCGCGTTCTCCTTCGCTCTCTTTGCTTGCTTCTTCTTTTATAGAGTTTGTAGAGAAGGTTAGAAGAGGAAATTTGTCCTTAAAGCCGTTGGAGGGAAGGATTTCCCGTGCGTTCTCTTGCCTCTTATGAGTTTTGTGAGCCAAATCACTTCAGAAGATCGTGCTTAGGATCTTGGCCCTTAATTCCATCTGATCAAAGAGTGTTGGAGTTTTTGCAATTTTGGGCAATTTTTGCATTTTTCATTCAAGCAAGCACCAAGGTCCATGGAACACGAAATGGCTGATACTATGGGCCTTAGCAAGTCACAAATAGGTCATGGGCTGGGTTAGGAACAAATAGAATAGTTGAAACTTGAGTTTTCATGAATTGGCCATTGTGCATATTTGCCAAATTTTAATAAAATGCTCCAAAATTCTAAGACTCCTAACTTGCTCATACTTTTGAATTTTGGCACAAATGAGCATAATTTGGAAAGGTATTGAAAATATATACAACCCCTTAGTTTTGAGTTTTTGCAAATTAATCCATTAAGGTCCTCAAAATTTGGCTTGAAATTCACTAATTTTGAAAAATGACCTATAATTTTGTGACTTCAAAAGACCATAACTCTTGATTCCTTGCCAATTTGGACATGAGACCTAAAGGAGGTGAAAGATAATTCTATTAGATTTCCAAGCATATTTCATTTGCATCTTCTTGATCAAGGGTGAATAAAATATGAATTTTTGAAATTAAGTCCTTATTTTCCAAAATTAGTAACTTTTAGGGTTTCTTCAAGAACAAATTTCAACCCAAACTTCAATCTCTTTGATCCAATGAACAAAATGGACTTGAAAAATGAAAAGTGCATCCTTGAATTGATGGTTGACCAAAAATTTACTTGGTCAACCTTGACTTTGACTGATTTTGACCAAAATGACCATTTTGCCCCTCTGAATCAATTGATCCACATCCCTTCAAAATTGATGATCAAAACTTCAAACATATGATCTTCCAAGTACATAGAGGCCATGTACAAAGTTTCACTTCAAAATTCTAAAGGAAACCTGATAAAAACTTAAACCCTAGTTTTAATCAACACCTCAGGAGACTGATGAATCATCTTCAAAACTTCAAATCCTTTGGGCATCATGACCCATTCCTTGTGCAAAGACCTCTTAGATACCACAAAGATGTTATAGCTCCCTAAATCAAGACTTGTATATTGGCCAATAGCCTTGCTCAACAAAACCCTAATTTGACTGGCTAATCCAAAGAGTGATTCGCCTTGTAGTCAAACACAAATTTCAATCCTTTGATGATCCAAAGAGATGGATGAAACATCTTGAAATATGCAATAACTTCTGAGCTTGAAAGATCCAGAGGTTTAGATGATAAGATTCTACTTGAGAAACTTGTCAATGCAAACAACCTTCAAGGCTTGAGGAATACTTGATAACCAAAGTACTTTGATCCCATCACAATGTATGAATGCAATATGATATTCATGATGAAACATAAGCCTAAATCAAGAGGGTAAATTTTGGGGTGCAACAGCTGCCCCTATTCAAATATCCTCAACATGATAAGTGAGAAAAGTGATAACTTTCGAGCGTTCAGGGTTGACAATGTTTGAATACGAAAGAACCCGAAAATTTACACTCTTGAAAGAAATGGAAACATAAAACCCCCAAGACATGCGTCAGAATGAAGCTTCAACACAGGTTGAGACAGAATGGAAACAAAAGAAGAGTAGGCGCAACTAAACTTCCGGACAAACGTGCCAGGGCAAAACTGGGCTTCAAAAGGAAGGGGTGAGACAAAGATTAACCAACAGAGTATAGGCGAAACTAGGCTCTATAACAGGAAACGTACGCGGGTGAGGAGACGAAACTCTGAGCTCGACCCAAAGCAAAGTGGCTAGAGTGCGTGATTCTAGGAACACTTACCAATCTCAACTAGGATGGACAGTAGGAAGGAACTGGAAGAATCCCATAAAAGAGGAACAAAAGCGAGACGAAACTCGACTCAACGACTAGTCAGACGAAACTAAGCTAGATGAGTACCAGGATGAAACTGGATTTCACGCACGGGTAACGAGGCGAAACTCGACCCAAAGCAAAATGATGAGAGTGCATGTTTCTCAAAGCATCTGCTGGTCTCCGATCAATGGATAAACAGTGACGAAAACTGATAGAAGAAATCTAGGGAACAAAAGAGACTGATTTCAATCCAGGGATGCAGTACGAACACTGCACTCGGTAAACAAACACCGTCAAAGAGTCCAAGGTATGAAGGCAAAAACGAGACGAAACTCGACTCAATAACTA
This sequence comes from Vicia faba, assembly GCA_948472305.1. NCBI lineage: Eukaryota > Viridiplantae > Streptophyta > Magnoliopsida > Fabales > Fabaceae > Vicia > Vicia faba. The sequence continues at coordinate 1,363,245,471 of OX451735.1, read as the reverse complement.
GATAGGAGAAACTAAGCTAGATGAGTACCAGGATGAAACTGGATTTCATGCACAAGGTGAGGAGATGAAACTCTGAGCTCAACCCAAAGCAAGGAGATTAGGGCGTACAACTAAGGACCTACTGAAAGCGAATATCAAGACGAAACTGGTATTCGAAAGGTGTGACAATAGACATTTGAATGAACCAGAGAGGGTAGTGAAGACTAAACTCGAGAAGACCGTGCCAGGGTGAAACCGAACTACAGTCAAGAGTGGACACTCAAACAAATAAAATATCGACACCAAAAGGATATTGGTATGGGGTGGATAATGAGGACAAAGACCTCGTTGGAGATTAAATCCGAAGTATTTAGCAAATCACTGGGGATGACGGAAATAATAGTGGCTTATGTTCCGATGCATGTTTAAATTCTTTTTATATAGCGCAATGCTCCATATAATGGAAATGCTACACGTTTTGGTAGATGCAATGTAATGATGCATGTTTAAAAGTTTCACCGGAGAACGGCCAATTGAGAAACCAATAACCAAGAAGTCAGGATCTGACAAGACTTGCAAAAATAAATCGCAAAATCCAAAGGGGAGAAAATATGGGGAACCGCTAGAGAGGGAACCTCGAAGAGATGAAGCTTCGCGGAGAATAACAAACGAGCACCTAGTAGAAAAGGGACACAAACATTGAGAGGAGCTGCAAAAATAAATTACAAAATCCTAGAGAAGATCAGAACGACACTGTAGCCTCTGGAGAAGAATGCTTATCTGAAGATCAGATGTCGAGGGAAAGGATCAGAACAAGATTGTAATCTCTGGAAAAGACAGCACACGACCGTGTTGAAGGATGACACCAAGACAACAAACCCAACATGAAGGGGCGAAAACCTTTGACGGGGGAGTAAAGCTCTACTGAGGAGACTGGACTTCGCCGGGGATATAGAATCTTGTTGAAGATTTTTGTTGGGAAGATATTTTTCTCGGAATGCAACCTTTGGACGGATCATGCAGATAGTCACACAGTAACGAACTTACTGGGGAAGAAGAGAAGATCTTTAACATAAGGATGCCCCGGTCAACAAATCGGCTGGGAAATGAGAGGTCAAAGCGAGGGATCTCTGCTGGCAATTCTGTCAGGAAATCGAAACTCCTTCAGAATGACCGTTCCCACTTAAATGACTCCATTGGGGATGGATGACATTTCCGAACATGAAGTCTTAGAATGAAGCTTTTTTAAAAGAAAATCCCTGGAGCAACAAACCTTTGTTGTGGAAGCGAAACATCACTGGGGGTAAGAAACTTCAAAGGGGATAAGAAGAGTCCTAAACACACACGGGCTCTGTCAAAAATAGAAGAAAGCCAAACACTCCCCTCTTGACAATCATTAAGATCTTTACAAGTGTTCTATATGTAAACTCTCTTTGATGTCAAGCAACTGTTTTGCATATAAAAAGATGTTTATTTTTTAGAATAACAGACCCGATGCGATGATTATTTAAGCCTTGAAGTTGAAAACTTTAATCAAAATGTCGCATCTCTATTGTGAACGAATCACTGGCTAGAGTGGAAAAAATTTTAAAACTTTTCTTCCCCTTTTTGAAAAACGAGTCAAAATGCGGATGATAAGATACCAACACGGCTATGCAACAAACATTTGGGGAGTTTAGGAAACGTTATCCTGTTGCAGTATGTTTTCGAGTTAAACCCTAGTTTCAGTTAGGACTTTTAGAGGTTGTAACGTGGCCTGGTTCGAGGTTCTTTTGAAAAAAGGTTTTTCAAGGCTCAAGTTATTTGGTGCCCACCCCCTTCGCGATATTCTCCTGTCCTAAGTTCAACTGACTTATCACAAGTATTCATCTTTTAAAAGGATTTATAATGGTTGAGTGATCATGACAAATCGTCCAACATGATCTTAACTTATCTTCTCCTGATTTTGTTTGTCTCTTTTTGATATTATTGTTCCTCTTCTTTTGATGAAAATTTTATTGAATAATCTTTTCTTCTCTTTTTCTTCTTTCTTCTTTTTTTTCCGGCCTTTTAGGCTCTCTTTTCCCTAACTTTTTCCTGGACAAAATCTTTTGAATTTCAATTTTGGAAGCCAGCGGGACGCCCTAAATTTTGCCTAAGCGACTTGTTTTCAAGTTTCAACTTAGCGGGGCTTTTTGTTTCTTTCTTATCCATGCTTTCCAATTCGAGCAAGTCAATGTGACTCTTTTTTAGAAGAAAACAAAAGCCTTATTCCTTGGTCGGTGAGGGATATCCATTATTGTATTGATTCGATCTCGACCTCAGGATTTTGTGGGGAAATCAAAATCATGGTTTTGACATTTTTCTTGGTCTCATGGTGCGAAAGATAAAATGCGGTGATCCTCAGATGGGACATTACTTCTGAAATTTGAATGCTTGGTCAAATCAACTGAACATTTACCCTGCCCCTGGTTAAAAAAAGTTTTTTTTTAACGGAAAAGAAACTCCTACTTCGAAGGCTCAGAGGGGTTAATGAGGGTCTAACTCCCTTATATCTCTGGTGTTTGGGGATTGAAACAATGCCTGTACATCGTCAACGGGGTTCTACTCAAAAGCATACCACCACAGTCACTGTTTTTTTAGCTAAACTCCTTCTTCCAAATTCTTGACTGAGCAAAAGAATTGGCACAGTTGGTATCAAAATGCCCGAAACATGATTAAAGAGTGATACCAGATGGATTAGTAAAATGAAACAATAATTTTTTTCAAGGAAAAAATAATCAACGCATCAAGACTGACATTCGGCCATAAACAAAATCCTATATGCAGACAAAGCCAAAACACCCAATCAAGATGACACATGAAAGTGCGACAAAGAAACGTAATAAAAACCATTATGGGGAAGGGGTATCTTCAACTAGGTTCACCGGTCCCGCTATCCTGCCGTAATCCTAATATTACCCTGACCTATGTCCTTCACCAACGGCATGGAGCAGTGAAACAAAATGGCATGGCAAAATGGCAAAGCAAAATGCCAACAGAGTGAAGGAGAGATTTATCAAACATGGAACCAAACATGCCCCTTGCGTAGTAGAAATTGTGTTCATTATTTGTATTTCAAGCGATCAACCGACCATAACTCATATTACCATTTCCGTGTAAGGCCCACGAGGTTTATATGCATATGCTTATCAAAAATATTGGACGTTTTTGCAAACAAAATAGTAAAAAGGGAGAAAAGAAACGCATACGCATACTTGAAAGAAGATATTTTATTGATTTTGAGAGATCAGCCTGTGAAATAGGCATTTACATTTAGAAGCAAGTAATTACAAAATTAAAACAAACAAGTATTTACAAATGGAAACGTGAATGTGAATATCCATCGAGTCCCAACTCTGCTATGACTCTCATGCTTCCTGCTTTCGGATAGGTCAAACTTAGATTGGCTTTAAGCTTATGCCAGGCGATGGATCAAAGGAAAGAAGCAAAGGATCTCATGCTGAGCGTAGTAATTTGCTTTAAGTCCCTAACTTTTTCCTGAATCGCCCTTTTGGGTTTTCGATTCACCAGGACACCCTTTTTTTGCCTAAACCGCCCTTTCGGGTTCTCATTTTTGCGGGTTTTTATTATTTTTTATGCAAAGTATTTTTTAACTACGTCAGCATTCACAGGGAGAGGGAAGTACTCTCCATCCATAGTCATGAACATCATCGCCCTTCCAGAGAAAACTTTTCTGACCACGAAAGGACCTTCATAAGTTGGAACCCACTTGCCCCTGGGATCTCCCTAGGGAAGAATTATCCTCTTTAACATAAGGTCACCTGGCTTGTAACACTGAGGCCGTACCCTCTTATCAAAAACTTTCCTCATTCTTTGCTGATATACCTGACCGTGACACACAGTAGTCAACCTCTTCTCGTCAATAAGTTCCAACTGATCTAGCCGATTCTGTATCCATTCACTTTCATCCAGCTCTACATCTCTCATGACCCTAAGAGAAGGGATCTCGACTTCTACCAACAGTACTGCTTCCATGCCGTAAACCAATGAAAATGGGGTTGCCCAAGTCGAAGTACGCACCGTGGTACGATAACCATGCAAATAAAAAGGCATCATCTCATGCCAATCTTTATAGGTTACCACCATCTTCTGCACAATTTTCTTGATATTCTTATTGGCCGCTTCGACATCGTCGTTCATCTTCAGTCGGTATGGGGAAGAGTTATGATGCTTGATGTTGAAAGACTCACAAAGCTCCTTCATCATCTTGTTGTTCAAATTAGACCCATTATCAGTAATGATCTTCTCGGGCACTCTGTATCGATAGATAATATTATGCTTAATGAACCGAGTCACCACCTGCTTGGTGACATTAGCATAGGATGCAGCTTCGACCCATTTCGTAAAATAATCGATGGAAACCAGAATGAAACGGTTCCTGTTGGACGCAATTGGTTCAATTTTTCCGATCATATCAATTCCCCACATTGCAAATGGCCAAGGGGAAGTCAAGACATTCAAAGGTACTGGCGGCACATGCACCTTGTCAGCATAGACTTGACATTTGTGGCAAACTCGTGCATGATTTTAACAGTCAGTCTCCATGGTGGACCAATAATAGCATGCTCGCAAAATCTTTTTAGCCATGGTGTGCCCGTTGGAATGGGTCCCAAAATTACCTTCATGTATCTCTTCAATGATTCTAGCTGCTTCCTTCTTGTCAACACATCTGAGCAGTAAACCGTCATGATGCCTTCTATACAACACACCACCACTGAGAAAGAACTTGGTTGAAAATCTTCTCAAGAATTTCATATCTATGACGGATGCTCCCTCAGGGTACTCTTGTGTTTCCAAATATCGCTTAACGTCATAAAACCAAGGGTTACCATCTAGTTCCAGACTGGCCTCAAAACAGAAAGCTGGCTCACTCAAACTTCTGATAGTAATGGAAGGTGCCTCATTAGCCCACTTAACCTTGAACATGGAGGACAAAGTTTCCAGTGCATCAGCTAGATTGTTTTCTTCTTTGGGAATGTGTTCAAACGTGATCTCTTCGAAGTACGAAATCAACTTCATAACATGCTCATGGTAGGGAATTAGGTTCTGATGGCGAGTCTCCAAATCTCCATTAATTTGGCTGATAACAAGATTGGAATCCTCGTAAACTTTCAAGAATTTGATGTGCAGGTCGGTCGCTGCTTCAATGCCATAAATGCAAGCCTCATATTCGGCCATGTTGTTAGTGCAATTGAAACAAATACGAGCCGTGAAAGGAATGTGATATCCCTCAGGGGAAGTGATAATATCTCAGATGTCGTTGCCCATGGCATTGGAGGCACCATCAAAAACAAGCATCCAACGTGATCCCAGCTCTGGTCTTTCGTCTGGGTCTGGCATATTACAATCCCGAATATACACAATTTCCTCATCTGGAAAATCAAACTTCATCGGTTCATAATCGTTCATGGGTTGATGATCAAGATGGTCGGCCAGTACACTACCCTTAATTGCTTTTTGAGTAGTCTATTGGATATCATATTCGGTGAGTATCATCTGCCAACGAGCCACCCTGCCTGTAAGAGCTGGCTTCTCAAAAATGTACTTGATTGGATCCATTTTGGATATCAAGTAGGTGGTGTGAGTTAACATGTATTGCCTCAAACATTTGGTGGCCCAGGAAAGCGCGCAACAAGTCTTTTCCAACAATGAGTATCTCGACTCACATTCTGTAAAATTCTTACTCAAGTAGTAAATAGCTTGCTCTTTCTTCCCTGTTTCGTCGTGCTGACTGAGGACATAACTCATTGAGCTCTCCAACACAGTTAGATACATGATTAGTGGCCTTCCTTCTACTGGCGGCATGAGTATCGGAGGTTCCTGCAAATACTCCTTTATTTTGTCAAAGGCCTTCTGACAATCCTCATTCCATTTCATTGTCTAACTTTTCTTCAACAACTTGAATAAAGGTTCACAGGTGGCTGTGAGATGAGATATAAATCTCGAAATGTAGTTTAACCTTCCCAAGAAACCACGCAGTTCCTTCTCCGTCCTTGGTTCGGGCATTTCCTGTATCGCTTTTACCTTGGCAGGGTCCATCTCGATACCTTTTTCACTTACAATAAAACCCAACAGCTTGCCGGATCTCACCTTGAAGGTGCACTTATTCGGATTCAACCTCAGCAAGAACTGCCTCAGTCTCTCGAACAATTTTTCCAAATGAACGAGATGTTCCTCTTCCGTGTCAGACTTAGCAATCATATCGTCTACATATACCTCAATCTCTTTGTGAATCAAGTCATGAAAGAGAGTGACCATGGCGCGCGGATATGTTTCCCCGACATTTTTCAAACCAAACGGAATCACTTTATAACAGAAAGTTCCCCAAGGCGTGATGAATGTCATCTTCTCCATATCCTCTGGGGCCATCTTAATTTGATTGTAACCTGATAAGCCATCCATGAACAAGAACGCCTTGGAATGAGCAGTATTATCAACCAACACATCAATATGCGGAAGTGGGAAATCGTCTTTGGGGTTGGCCCTGTTCAAATCCCTATAATCCATGCACATCCTGACTTTACCATATTTCTTGGGCACAGGCACAATATTTGCAATCCATGGCGAATAATTGACAACCTTTAAGAAATTCGCGTCCAACTGCTTCTGGACCTCCTCTTTGATTTTCTTGGACATCTCATGATGAGTTCTTCGGAGCTTCTGCTTGACGGGAGAACATCCTTCTTTGAGCGGTAGTCGATGCACCACTATGTCTGTATCCAACCCAGGCATATCCTCATAAGACCAAGCGAAGATATCATAATACTCATGGAGTAGCTTGATTAATCTGGCCTTTATACTTTCTTCGAGATCTGCCCCTATCTTCACTTCTCTTCTTACCTCTTCTGTGCCAATATTCACCACCTCAATCGAATCCTGATTCGGCTGGATAACCTTATCCTCTTGTTTTAACAATCTTGCTAATTCCTCAGGAAGGTCAGAATCCTCGTATGCTCCCTCTTCAGCTTGATAAATAGGAGTATCAAAGTCATGATGAACCATAGCAGGGTCGTTATCAATAGAATCGGTGGTGGAAGTGCATCTGCATGAATGACATTTTGGCATTTTTTAGTGACAGTGTGTGAAAAGCAAAACATTGCCATTTAAATAAAAAAGAAAATGGAGTAAAATTTTGAGTGCAAAAACGTCCTTTATTTCATGATAAACTTGAAAATAAACATGGTGGCCCCATACAAATGATCCACTATGCCTTGGGCAGAGCGTAGGGATTATGATATGAAAAAGAAACAAGAAAATTACTCCTCAGTGCTTGAAACTTGGATAACATCCACAGAAGTCCAATTGTTGAGTGTCTGGTCTGGAATACTCGGACGAATCCAATCTTTGACATTGTAGCCATCAACCCTATCGTCACCAACTGCATTGACGTGTCCTTCCTGAGTAGCATAAGGGCGGGAAAACTTCACAGGAGTAGATAAACTGGATGCTCTGGGAGCTGCACTCTGCTGACATGGGCTAAAACCAAGACCAAATTTATAAAACTTTGGAGTAACGTCTAGCACCTGACCCCAACCTTCAGGGTTACCACCTTCCACTATAGCTTTTGCATCTTTGAGAGAAGACATAACAGTTTCCGTTTTCTTTTTCTTCCCTGGAGGAGGAGAGTTGACAGCATGAACCGTCTCAAATGCTTGAAATGGAGTCTCATGTATCTCTCCTTCAACTTCAACATAGCGGAATGATGTTTAATGACTCACAATGTACTCTTCTTCGCCGCATACAGTTATCACCTTTCCCTCTGCAGGATACTTGAGTTTCTGATGAAGAGTAGAAGTGACTGCTCTTGCTCTATGGATCCATGGCCTCCCCAACAAGCAACAGTATGCTGGTTGTATATCCATCACAAAAAATGTAGCCATGAAGATGCGAGGACCAACCTTAATTGGTAACTCCACCTCCCCAAATACTGACCTTCGAGACCCATCAAACGCCTTCACCATCAAATCACTAGGTCGCAGCTCCAGTCCAGAATAATCAATCTTCATCAATACTGATTTGGGAAATACATTTAAAGACGATCCTGTATCCACTAAGACCCGGGATAAAGTAGTTCCCCTGCACTCCATCGAAATATGTAACGCTTTATTATGGTCTGGTCCCTCTGGAGGAAGATCAAAATTTGTGAAACCCAGACCGTTCTCGGCAGATATGTTAGCACAAACATTCTCAAACTGATTGACTGTTATCTCATGTGGCACAAACGTATTCTTTAACAACTTCATCAAAGAATTTCTGTGAGGTTCTGAATAAATCAACAGAGACAAGATAGACATCTTAGAAGGAGTATGGCTCAGATGATCAATTATGCTATAATCACTCTTTCTGGTAATTCGCATCAGCTCTTCAACCTCATCGGGAACCGAAGAAGCCACTGGTATCGGAATTGATTGAGTTACATTGGATGGCGTAACCCCGGGATTGCCAATCATTACCTGCTTTTTTCCTTTTTCTCTTGCAGAAGCATCGGCCACATCTTGCGCATTGGAGGGACCAAATACTCTCCCGCTTCTAGTCATTCGACCCACACCAGAAAAGTTATGGACTCCCTCTTCATCACCTTTAGCATGTTCTTCCCCAGACAAACGAGCATTAACCTCCTCTTTTACCCCATGGTAATAAACATTGGCACCGTAATGCCACGGGACCGCCTTTTCACTGGTATACAGCATGGGATCAGGTACTATAATCATCAGAGGGGGTGCCCTTGATGGGGCAGGAATGCGCGCAGGAGTGTAAGGAATAGATACCACAACAACATCTTCTTTGGTAACCTTACGGTAACTCGGTTTTCTATCAAACTGTAGGAAACCCTCCTTTATCAACAACTGGATACATGTTTTTAAATCATCACAGCCCTTCGGTTGCTCTCTACACTTAGCACACTCTGAAGTACAACCCGGGAAAATAGAATTGTCAAGCAAATACCTCTTAACATAGCTCAACGAAGTAGTTACTTGTTCCACGTTCATGATTAAATTCAACATTTCACCATTATCATCAATCATATTAACAACACCCCCTCCATGGCTAGGCATTGGGTTCTGAGTAACATTCAGACCAGTTACTGGGGTAAACTCTATTGCCTTAGCGTCCAATAAGTCTTGTACCTTGCACTTCAATGCAAAACAGTTGTCAGTAGAATGACCAACTCCACCTGAATGGAATTCACATCTTGCATTAGCATCATAGTTAATAGGGAGCCTCGCGGGTGGTGGTGGCATATTTCGCAAACTGATCAGCTTCAAATCAAGTAGGTGGTGGAATGCTTCAGTAAGAGTTATTGGCAAGGGATGAAATTTCCTTGGTTGTCTCTACTGTTGATTATTATACTGACGGGGAGCATCCTGCTGCCTTTGTTGCTGAGGCACTGTATTCAGTCTCTGCTGCGGAGGAGCATTAACAGGAATAGAAATAACATTAATTTGTTGATTTTGACGATCCTCTCTTCTTCCTCTATGAGAGTAAACCGCACTTGTGTAGCCCTCCATTTTCTTAGGGTAAGTATTGAATGGTTTCTTACTACCCCCTGATGGGCCACTAGATCCTCCAATCTGAATCTTCCCCAATTTCAAACCTACTTCAATTCTTTCACCAGCCATCACCAAGTCTGCAAATCCTGCCAAAGTACTTCCTATCATGTGCTCATAAAATGGCCCTTGCAGGGTGCTCATAAACATATCAATGAGTTCTCTCTCCATGAGTGGAGGTTGAACCCTCGCAGCCAATTCACGCCATTTCTGAGCGTATTCCTTGAAATATTCTTTCGGTCCCTGTGACATATTCTGTAACTGAGTGCGATTAGGCGCCATATCCATATTGTACTGATAATGTTTGACAAAAGCCCGAGCAAGATCATTCCAGCAACGAATATGAGTTTTCTCCAGCTTCATGTAACATTCCAGGGATGCCCCAGACAGGCTATCCCGGAAAAGTTAATCAAAAGCCCCTGATCATCAGTATGCACTAACATCTTCCGGAAATAAGAAGTGGCATGAGTAATAGGACATGATGTTCCGTTGTACTTTTCAAATGTTGGAGGCTTGAACTTTGGAGGGACTTTCACCCCAGACACCAACCCGAGATCATTAGCATCCATACCGAGGACTCCTTTCCCTTCCACAGCCTTCAAACGCTCTTCCAACAAACGATACTTCATATCCTCAATTTGAACCCCCGGCTCTGAACGCCGTACAGAAAACTGATCTTCATCCTGGTCAAAGTCATAATCCTGTTCCTGATAATTCCTTACACCGCCCTGATTAACTCTCCTGTTCCCCACAAGACGAGGTCCAGGAGACGGAGGAAACTGTCTTACGTTGCGCACAAAAGGGTTTCCCGGTATCCCGTTAAAATTTCCATCAGGCTGATCTTGCACATCCCCCAATCCTACAGAAACGTCCTGATAGAGCCCTTGATTTCCACCATCCCCTGGATAGCGGCGCTGGTTGTTGACAATAGTAGCCAGTTCTTCCTGTCGGTGATTCACATTGGTGATGACCTCCATGAACTGGGTCATTTGAATAGCCATCTGGGCCCTCATTTCAGCGAGTTCAGCTTGAACCTGCTCCATCTGTCTTGGCAAATTGTTTCTGGTGGAATAATGATGAGTAGTCGTCTTGAATTCTGAATAAGAAAATCAGCAGAATAAGAAAACCGTCTCGAGATAACCTGTAATGTTATGAAATGCATGATGTGCATGATATGTTTGTCATTTCCAGGTATCCAAAAGTCTTTTTATTCATCATTCACGGTATGCGACCATACAATCAAAAGAGAAAGGATGATAAGATGAACACTTCAATTATTTACAAACAAAAGAAACGATGTCCAAGCGACTTCGGACAATTAAGAGTAAAAAGATAAACAACCAAATACATGTCTTAACGATAAAGCAAAAAGAACTGAATAATAAAAACAATCAATTGGTCCCTTCCAACAATTCTGGGGGTGACCAAATACACCAAAAGTAAAATAACAGAACTAAATTTTCGGAACTAAACATGCTTCGAGATGCTGACAGTACTCTTCAAGTCTAGCTTTCTCCTTCAAAAGTTGAGATGCGACCATTTTACTTTCCTGGAACCGATCTTCTGTGACACGCTTCTGAGCCATTTCCTTCTTAAGCTGAGCATCTTTATCTTTGAGTTGTTTCTCTAAGTTCTAAATCTTCTTCCTGTAGTTACTTTCAGATACCTGAAGCTTCCGACACTCTTGTTGAGTCTTACTCAATTCTTCTTCCATTTCAGCATGAGACCTCTTCCTAAAACCGGTTGCATCAGAAGTTTCCCCTTGAGCTTCCTTGAGTTTGCAAGCTAAGTCGGCCCTTTCTTGATCTGCCCAATAAAGTTTCATCCCTGCCTCACGGTCTTTTGCACGAAGTTGAATATTCTCAACATGAACCTGGGTGAACACCTCGGTAGGCACCGTGTTACTCAGAACAGTAGGAGGTTTCTCATATAGAGGAGCCGACCTTGCAAATGGTAACCGCAGGATCTTAACTCTGGATTTAACCCACTCCAGGTAAGGGACCTTAGCAACATGAACCTTCTTGCCCAAAGTAGTTCTATCCTTCTTGTGAATTCTTTTCCAAGAACTTGTCACTCTTTTTGACATTATAGAATCACTTCCTCTAGCAAAATACATTCATTCAGACGCCTCTTCAACCTTTGGAGGTTCATCCATTGCATATCCCAATTGACGATAAACAAGCATAGGATTATAGTTGATACACCCCTTAGTTCCTATGAGGGGAACATTAGGGAAATCTCCGCAGCTAGTGATAATACTTTGTACTTCCCCCATGACATAATTCCACCAGATATCAAATGAAGTAAGGTTGACAAGCCTTGATGACCATTGGAGAGAATGCTTGGTATCTACAAAAGGGCCACTTACTGGTAAATGAAACTTAAGCCATTGATGCAACATCGAATGACATAAACTTACATTACCACCTTTTCCATGCCTGGAATGGACGGTATAAAGAGTATCTATCAAGAGTGTCGGTATCGGGTTCTTGTTTCTAAAAACACAAATAGCCGCCAAATCCACAAAATTTCTCTTGTGAGGGAAGAGGACGATCCCGTATATCATAAGAGAAAACAGAGAACTGAAGTCACTCCAATTGCCTTTCTTTGCCCAGTCTTCAGCTTTCCTCACTAAGAAATCCAAATAAAACCCTATAGTACCTACGCTCAACTTCCAATTGTCTTTCACCTATTTCTAACTCAAATGAAGAATTTCAGCAACAACTTCGTACTTCGGCTTCTCCGGAACTTGGACAAAAGGAACTTCATCGGACAGCTTGATATTAAGTAGGTACGTGTACTCTTCTAAGGTGGGAACCAGTTGATAATCTTTAAAAGTAAAACACTGTAATTCCTTGTCATAGAATTGGAAGAGAGTGATCAAAGCCATTGGGTCAACTGGAGTGTTAAGGACTAGTAACAAATTGCCATAATTTTTGTTGAAATTATTCAAAACATCACTCTTCAGATAAGAACTCAACCTCTTCAATTCGGACACATCAGTGGTAGGAATATGATAAGAGAAAGTATGCCTGGTGAGCTCCTTAACACGAACTGAATCAAACTCATCTGAAGGGAGGCCAGCCATTTTTGATAGAAGAAAGACTCTTGAATGTCCCTGGAAAATGAAATGCGTATGCTAGTTTTTTTGTATACATCATTTTTTAGAAATAAATATGCTATGATGCAACATGACAGGATGAAAGTTTCGCACTGGATCAAGGCTGGACCATTACAGAACAACACCACTCAAGATCAAAAGAAAACCCCAAAGCTTCAAAATTATCATGGGAACCTGAGTCACCTTCGCAACACAGTCACCAACAGTACCTGTACCTGTAAGAAAAGTTTTCCCTCCCCTCTCATGGGTGTAGTCTAGGTCAAGGTAAGGTTAAAATCCAAATCAACGTACGAGAGCTCGAATGTTGGTATCATCATACGATAACACCTATCCGAACAACCTCTGTAGTCATGGGTCTCATGGTCAGGTCTACAAAGCATCCGCCTCATAGCTTCCATGGCCATTCTATTCCTAGTTCCTATGGAATTCACTCATAGCCTGGGTATGAGGCCTTTTACCTCATGGAACAACCCACCCACCAAGAAAACCAGAATCCAAATAGTCCAGCCAAATCCAGTATGCAAAAAGTAAAGGGCACATAGGATGCAATGCAAACAGATAAATATGCAAAGCGGTAGAATAAACACCCAAAAAGAAAACAAACAAGAGCTAGGATCGACTCTGGGATGGACCAGTAAGAGGTTAATCTATCCACAGTGAATTCTCCAGCTGAAACAACTGGCCAAACCGTCATCTGATATAAAATCAATGAAGTCGCCACCGAACGTCTTTTATCCCGTCGAAAGGGAAAGGTAAACATCGAGAAAACCTGAAAAAGGAGAAATCACGGTCTTTCGACCGAGAGATCGGGTAAGGGAGTCTGTTACGCGAGGGGAAGGTATTAGCACCCCACACGCCCGTAGTACTCTACGGTATCCACTCTTGTTGTCTAATCTAATGGGTGTGGTCAAAACCTATGTCTATGGCTTAAAGCTGAAAAGGGAATGCATGCGAAAAAGAAAACAATGTAGGGAAAATAAAAAGGTTATGCTCGTTTAGGCCCTACCCCTTTGCCTACGTATCCCTTTTAAGGAATTAGAGCAGCCGTAGTTCAGCTTACATATTTTGGTTGGTTTGTGCTTTTTAGTTAAGACAACAAAAACAGTCAAGATGGAAAAACATCAAATAAAACAACAATCAAATGATATGGTAAAACATTGGCTAAATAATAACAAAGTAACATGTCAAAGATGGCGAGACATCAAATGGTAAAATAACACACCTAACAGTGACATTGAGAATCAAAGTAAGATAATCAAACATGTGCGATGGTGAAACACCGGCTTCGAACAAATGTGTGATGGCGAAACATCGGCTTAAAGGTAACAAGATATCATGGCGAAGATGGTGAAACATCAATAAAACGGATGACAAAACATCACACCTAACAATGACATTGAGAATCAAAGTAGGATAATAAACATGTGTGATGGAGAAACATCGGCTTCAAACAAATGTGCAATGGCAAAACATCGGCTATAAGATAATAAGGAATCATGGAGAAGATGGTGAGACATCAATAAAACGGATGACAAAACATCACACCTAACAATGATATTGAGAATCAAAGTAGGATAATCAAACATGTGCAATGGCGAAACATCGGCTTCAAACAAATGTGCGATGGCGAAACATCGGCTTAAAGATAACAAAAATATCATGGCAAAGACGACGAAACATCAATAAATTGGATGACAAAACATCACACCTAACAATGATATTGAGAATCAAAGTAGGATAATCAAACATGTGCGATGGAAAAATATCAGCTTCAAACAAATGTGCGATGGCGAAACATCGGCTTAAAGATAACAAAAATATCATGGCAAAGACGATGAAACATCAATAAATTGGATGACAAAACATCACACCTAACAATGATATTGAGAATCAAAGTAGGATAATCAAACATGTGCGATGGCAAAACATCGACTTCAAGATAACACAGACAAAGTAAGATTGGTTTGTATCTTTTACTTTGAAGAAGGTTTTGAGTTTATTAGAAATGCCTTATGATTTGCCAAGAAAAGAGTTTTGTTTTAAGATGCAGAATGCATAGAAAGGGAAAATAACTAAGGGAAACTAACCTAGTACTATCCGTAGTGTTATCATACATGGTTGACCCTAAGGTTGAGGATAAAGGAAAGTCATATCCTATGTTAGCATATATGGATTCCTACCATAATAAACATGTTAAAGGAAGCATACACAAAACTATCCTATAGGGAACATGCAATGAGAGCGAAGTCATGATCTCAATTTCTAAATTGAGTGACTCATCGATCAACAATCAAAGAAGAAAAGCAATAAACATCCTATAGGGAACATGCAATGAGAGAGAAGTCGTGATCTCAATTTCTAAATTGAGTGACTTATCGATCAACAATTAAAGAAGAAAAGAAATAAACATCCTATAGGGAACATGCACTGAGAGCGAAGTCGTGATCTCAATTTCTAAATTGAGTAACTCATCGATCAAAAACAAACACAACACATGCATCAGACAAAAACCAGAGGGCCTCCTGACATATAGCAGCAATAGAGGTCCCATCATGCAGTCAGAGAATTTATTCAAAATGAAAAGGGGAGAAAGGAAGTAGTACAATACCAAACAGATACTATCTGTAGCAATCAAGCAAGAATAAAAGAAACCCAGAGAAACTTCAAGCAAGCTGGCATCAGTAGACAAATCGAGACAGGAATTACACCATCAGGATGTAAGTAATTTATTAGATATGAACAAATCCCATGGGCAAATGTATGGCATTCACAATCATATGTATGTATATCCTGCATAAACCATCAAACCTGCCAAGCACAAAAATAATGCCAATGTAATAAATTGTGTTCCACAAATAAATTGAAACACAAAAGCCCCAAGCCAAAAGTGGCAAATTTCTCAGAGTACCTCGCATATTCAACACCCAAGTCAGTATTCCATAAGGTGAAAAAGTGAGAACAACATGGTGGCAATTATCAAACATTAAACATGATAGGCAAGAGGAAACAAGCATATGCACAGATTAGGTCAAAAGAATCAGAGGAATGTTGCTCCTTTCTATCACCATGTTGAGTTGACAATTGAATATCAATCAAGGATCACAAGATCTTGAGAATAGAATGAACAAAGACCATGAAGGTCAGTAGCAAACACATTTTAATCATGCACAATTAATTCAATCACAACTTCATGAACACAATAAAAGATGGAACCTACATAATGCACTGGAAAGTTCAAACATTCAAACATGAGGCATTCAAATGAAATGGATTAGGCTAACATGGACAATCAGAATCAACATGATCATTAGGTTCCAAATTATAGGCCTCACTTAAGTTCATTGGCCACCAAACAAATGGCAACAAGACATGCAAACATAATTGGATACCTTCACTCCACAATTACATCAAAAATAGAAATAATGGTCCATAATTAAAACCAAAAACAAATTAGCATCCCTGAAAGGTATAGAAGTCAGAATGCAAGCCCTAAATTCATGATTGATTGAGGAGGAGACCAAATGAAGTCCAAAGTTCAAGACTAGTTGGCAAAACTACCAAACTAGACAAGTTTCAAAATAATTTGTGGAAAAATAACAAACCAAGTCAAACAATTCAAGAAAAAAAATTTCAAATCCCCAACACATTCATGGACCAACATCAAGACCTGAATTCTATTGAAAATTCAAGGCACAAGGATTCTGAACATGAAACTTGCACCATAAGCAACAAAACCCTAAATTTGACTTTAAATCCTAAATATTAATTATGTGAGATCAAAATTCAAACAAATTAAATCAAGATCATACAAATCATGAAGAAACCCTAAATGTCAGAATATATTTTTTTCACATTTTTTGAATTAAAGAAAAGTCAAAGATGAAATTAAAATCAAACAATTATTCAATTAACAAATATTCACATATCAAAATGATATTTAAATCACAAAGTCAGAAAAATGGCCAACCAAAATTATATTCAAATATTAGGACTAAAAACACACATCCCTGAATTTTTTGTGAATTTTTTGGATTATAGGAAATATTAAAATAATAAAAAAAACTAATGATTATCAATTAAACTATTATTTAAGGGGAAAAAATGTAAACCCTAACCAAAAATCATAAAAGGTCAAAAATGAAATTATATTTTGACTCCATGACTAAAAACAAGCTTTCATAATTTTTTTAGATTTTTTTGGATAAAGGGAAATATTAAAATAAAAATCAAACAAACAAATATTACAAATGACCTTTGAAATTAAATATAAAATCAAAAATAAAGAAAATGATAAACCAAAGTTAGAATCAATTTTTACATTATTTTGTGAGTCTAGGACAATTTTTGTGGAATTTTTTGGATCAAAGAAGTATTAAAATAAAAATTATCTTTAAATAAACAATTAATTAAGCCTACGAATTTTTTAAACCAATCAAATCACTTTAAAAAAATCCAAAAAAATATGACAAATACTAGAAAATAAAATTGACCTATGGTAAATTTTTTGTGATTTTTGAAGGTGTTTTGATCAAAAATAAAATCAAACAAAATGTCAAATAAAACAAAAATTCAAATAAGCCAAAAATTCAAACGGACCAATCATGATGTGCCATCACATCCTCTTCAACCTCTAGACATTTCAAAAATGTGCGCAACTTCTCAGGTTTAGGGCTCATGTTCAGACCAGCATAGCATACTCAATTTCGCATCATTTTTCATGAAATCAAAGGCAAATCAAAGCTAGCATTTCATACTTCACATTGCAATTTGAATCAAATCGAATCATCAACCACATTGTTCACAATCAATTCATGAATATGAATAAAACCATTCTGAATCGCGAGTTTCAGAGCATCCAATCATGCATAATTCACCAAATCAAATGATGTAAAGCTTCAGAAACATTCCATTAACATCATTGAACACAAATCCAAGCTCAAACATCTCAATAAACAAGCACATCTCAGAAATTGAAGTTTGGAATCATTACCTCAAGGCAAAAAGTGTTCTACTGTCTCCTTCACTCCAGATGCAAACAAATGGTGCTAGCTTGATCTACTCACTTTGCTGAAGCTGAATCCACAAGAATTTTGAAGAAAACACCAAGGAATTGAGAGAATCGAATCAAGTTGCAGAAGAAGAAGGAAAATTTCAGATCTGGAATTCTTGCAAATGGCGCGTTCTCCTTCTCTCTCTTTGCTTTCTTCCTCTTATATAGAGTTTGTAGAGAAGGTTAGAAGAGGAAATTTGTCCTTAAAGCCGTTGGAGGACATGATTGGGAATTTTGGCCAAAAATGAAGTGTGTACTCAATCAGGTGATTTCTCTTTCCTCTTATGCGTTTTGTGAGCCAAATCACTTCAAAAGATCGTGCTTAGGATCTTGGCCCTTAATTCCATCTGATCAAAGAGTGTTGGAGTTTTTGCAATTTTAGGCAATTTTTGCATTTTTCATTCAAGCAAGCACCAAGGTCCATGGAACACGAAATGGCTGATACTATGGGCCTTAGCAAGTCACAAATAGGTCATGGGCTGGGTTAGGAACAAAGAGAATGGTTGAAACTTGAGTTTTCATGAATTGGCCATTTTGCATATTTGTTAAATTTCAATAAAATGCTCCTAAATTCCAAGTCTCCTAAATTACTCATACTTTTGAATTTTGGCACAAATGAGCATAATTTGGAAAGGTATTGAAAAGATATACAACCCCTTAGTTTTGAGTTTTGGCAAATTAATTCATTAAGGTCCTCAAAATTTGGCTTGAAATTCACTAATTTTGAAAAATGACCTATAATTTTGGGACTTCAAAAGACCATAACTCTTGATTCCTTGCCAATTTGGATATGAGACAAAAAGGAGGTGAAATATAATTCTCTTATATTTCCAAGCATATTTCATTTGCATCTTCTTGATCAAGGGTGAATAAAATATGAGTTTTTGAAATTAAGTCCTTATTTTCCAAAATTAGTAACTTTTAGGGTTTCTTCAAGAACAAGTTTCAACCCAAACTTCAATCTCTTTGATCCAATGACCAAAATGGACTTAAAAAATGAAAAGTGCATCCTTGAATTGATGGTTGACCAAAAATTTACTTGGTCAACCTTGACTTTGACTGATTTTGACCAAAATGACCATTTTGCCCCTCTAAATTAATTGATCCACTTCCCTTCAAAATTAATGATCAAAACTTTAAACATATGATCTTACAAGTACATAGAGGCCATGTACAAAGTTTCACTTCAAAATTATCAAGGAAACCTGATAAAAACTCAAACCCTAGTTTTGATCAACACCTCAGGAGACTGATGAATCATCTTCAAAACTTCAAATCCTTTGGGCATCATGCCCATTCCTTGTGCAAAGACCTCTTAGATACCAAAGAGATGTTATAGCTCCCTAAATCAAGACTTGTACATTGGCCAATAGCCTTGCTCAACAAAACCCTAATTTGAATGGCGAATCCAAAGAGTGATTCTCCTTGTAGTCAAACACAAACTTCAATCCTCTGATGATCCAAAGAGATGGATGAAACATCTTGAAATATGCAATAACTTCTGAGCTTGAATGATCCAGAGGTTTAGATGATAAGATTCTACTTGAGCAACTTGTCAATGAAAACAACCTTCAAGGCTTGAGGAATACTTGATAACCAAAGTACTTTAATCCCATCACAATGTATGAATGCAATGCAATATGATATTCATGATGAAACATAAGCCTAAATCAAGAGGGTAAATTTTGGGGTGCAACAGATGCTCCTATTCAAATATCCTTAACATGATAAGTGAGAAAAGTGATAACTTTCTAGCGTTCAGGGTTGACGATGTTTGAATACGATAGAACCCGAAAATTCACACTCTTGAAAGAAATGGAAACAGAAAACCCCCAAGACATGCGTCAAAATGAAGCTGCAACGCAGGTTGAGACATAATGGAAACAAAAGAAGAGTAGGCACAACTAAACTTCCAGACAAACGTGCCAGGGAAAAATTGGGCTTCAAAAGGAAGGGGTGAGACAAAGCTCAACCAATAGAGTATTGGCGAAACTAGGCTCTGTAACAGGAAACGTACGCGGGTGAGGAGACAAAACTCTGAGCTCGACCCAAAGCAAAGTGGCTAGAGTGCGTGATTCTAGGAACACTTTCCAATCTCAACTAGGATAGACAGTAGGAAGGAACTGAAAGAATCCCAGAAAAGAGGAACAAAAGCGAGATGAAACTCGACTCAACGACTAGTCAGACAAAACTAAGCTAGATGAGTACCAGGACGAAACTGGATTTCACGCACGGGTAACAAGGCGAAACTCGACCCAAAGAAAAATGATGAGAGTGCATGTTTCTCAGAGCATCTGCTGGTCTCCGATCAATGGATAAACAGTGACGAAAACTGATAGAAGAAATCCAAGGAACAAAAGAGATTGATTTCAATCCAGGGATGCAGTACGAACACTGCACTCGGTAAATGAACACCGCCAAAGAGTCCAAGGTATGAAGACAAAAACGAGACAAAACTCGACTCAATAACTAGTTAGGCGAAACTAAGCTAGATGAGATAAAAACCACTGTAAGGCAGTCACGACCTTGAACTTTTTTTTTAATTCGATTTGCATAATTCTGGCACTTATAGCATGAGATAATCATATACTCTTGCTCCTTGAAGCCTTTGCAAACTATCCATAACATTTAATTGTGTTTTCATGGACTGTATTAGAATTGGTCATTGTTAGGGTTTGTTTCTTCGATTTGGGATCTTTATGTACAAGTGAAATTGGGCCATGAAAGGGGCACCATCATGCTCAGAAGGTCCAGACGAGTTGATTCATGGCCTTAAATGTTATTTATCTCGCTTGTGTTTGATTTTGAGAATTGCAGGATCTGTAGCTATGGACATATGTCCGTAGGTAAAAGTCTGTGACTTTTACCAACGGAGAGAGGAAGAAGATGTCATACGTGGCTCCATCCCATTCGTGCATTTGAATTCACGCGCGTGTTTTACAGCTAGCATCATTTTATTCTTTTTATTATTTTTGTTTCATTTAATAATCAATTGAACCAAATGGCCCAGTGGTGGCCAGGGAAGCGCTAAGGCATTGGAGGGCATGAGGTCAGGGGTTCGACCCCTGCCTCCAACATTTGCATTTTTCTTGAATTTTCTCTACAGATTCAGTGTCCTACAAGGAGTGGAGACCATCATGGTCCATCATTATCCAGCCATCCAAGTGTCTAGATGGCCAGATCTAAAGGCCATCAATGAAGGAGCATCATAGGCCATGGTCAATGCATCACAGGAAAGTTGGGCAAGTCAACGTGGATCACTCATTTTGGGTCCAGAAGTTGATACTCACACCCCCCAAAATGATGATTTCTTAGGCCCATATCTATTTTCCTTCATTCTTTTTATTTTCTTTATTTATTCATTTATTTATATTTTACTCACAAATTAATTTTCTTTTTATCAAAAATCACAAAAATAATATTTTCATCCAATAATATTTAGGATATTTATTTTTTTACACAAAAAATTAATTGAATTAGGTTATTTAATTTTAGGTAACTTAAATTATTTTGTAGATAAATTAAAAATAATTAGAATAATTAGGGTTTTCTTTCTAACTTAATTCTATTTTCTTTTTTTCTTAAAATAACCAAAAACACAAAAATAGGTTAAATTTAATTATTTTCTTTAATTAATTTAATTACTAATTAATTTTGTATTTAATTTGAAAAACCTAATTCTTTTTCTTAAAAAAATAACTAAAAACGACAAAAACAATTTATCTTTCGATTAGGTTAGACGAGGTCAAAACCCTATTTCTCTTTCGTTCTTAACTCATCGCGCGCGTTTTATGATTTTATTTTTCCATATTAATGTAATTTCTCACAAGTTGTAATAGAATAATTAGGACCTTTTACTTTCATTTATCGTTTTTTTACGGGTTTGTTTTTGGCTATGTAAATACCTGAAGCCTTGTAATAGTTTAGCTTTACTTTCTGCATTTTAAATTCCGCAAATATTAACTGTTAGATGTATGGATGTTAGGAATGCATGACAAGAATGTATGATTAACTTTAAAATAGTTAGCAAACCCAAAATGTGCAAAGATAATAAACTTGAAATCGAATCACTCACACATGCACACTCCTAGGGGATACTCCCACTTCGGTTGCCTTAGGTAAATGGTCATTAAGTATAGGATGCTTTAATGGTCGCCCTCTTGTCTAAAAAAAAGATCAAAGTCTCGTTCGGAAAAGTTGCCTCGAAAAGGTTGCCTCGGAATTGTTGCCCCGAATAATTGATCTAAGACATTAGGGTTACTACTAAGACGTCCTAACATTGCTTTAGTGACTGTACGTCCCTTTCGAATTGACCCTCAAAACTCCGACGACGGTGCTACCTACTCACTAATAGTGGGATAGCACTGTCTTAAGGAAATAAACATAGAACAATTATTTTTTCGAGTAGGTAGATTAGTTCTTAAGTACTTGCTCAATCCAAACAAACTTTTCCACACTTACACTCTTTTCAAACAAAGCTTTCAAAAACACTTCGTAACACTCTTGAAGACAGAAGCAAGGGTTAAATCAAAGTCAAAAAACTTTTTCAAATCAAACACACACAAGTAATTTTGAAAATGATGAGCAAGTACCTAAGAGCCCGTGGAAAACCACGGATAGAAGGGGTGCTAATACCTTCCCTTTCTATAATCTACCCCCCGTACTCAAAATCTCGAAAAAAGGAATTTTTCTGTGCTTTTTTCCTTTCCTGTTGGATAAAATAAAAGTCGGTGGCGACTCTTGCTTACCGCAACATTTAGAAAACACAAACGCAAAACGCAAACCAGCATTCCTAAAAACAGTCCCGGTTCTGGCCACCGTATCACACATAGCACTGCCAGAAAATATTTTCTTGATTACAAATGGCCCTTCGTAGGTGGGAGTCCATTTTCCCCTGGGATCACCTTGCGGTAGGATGATGCACTTTATTACCAAGTCACCAGCATGATATACCTGATGCTTGACTTTCTTATTGAAGGCTTTGATCATGCGCTTCTGGTACATCTGGCCATGACACACTGCCGCAAGCCTTTTCTCATCGGTCAAACTAATATGGTCCAGCCTAGTTTGAATCCACTCATCTTCATCTAAGTTTGCGTCCTTCATAATCCTTAGATAAGGAATCTAGACTTCGACAGGTAGAACGACTTCCATACCGTAGACTACAGAGAACGGGGTTGCCCTAGTTGATGTTCGTACTGAAGTTCGATAGCCATGAAGAGAAAATGGTAACATCTCATGCCAGTCTTTATATATCACCGTCATCTTTTGTATAATATTCTTGATGTTCTTATTGGCAGCTTCCACTGTGCCATTCATCTTCGGGCGATACAGAGAAGAGTTGTGGTGCTTAATCTTGATTTGCATGCAGAGTTCCATGATCATAGTATTGTTGAGACTATTACAATTGTCTATGATAATCCTTTCGGGGATACCATACCGACATATAAGGTTATGCTTAATGAATCGGGCAACAACATTCTTGGTAACAGAGGCAAATGAGGCTGCTTCAACCCACTTCGTGAAGTAATCAATGGCTACAAGGATGAAGCGATGTCCATTATAAGAAGTAGGCTTAATCTCTCCAATCATATCAATTCCCCACATTGCAAATGGCCAAGGAGTAGTCAAAACATTCAAAGGAACCAGAGGCACGTATACCTTATTAAGATAAATTTGGCATTTGTGACAAGTTCTTGAGTGATGATGGCAATCAGTCTCCATAGTCGACCAATAATAACCCGCTCTCAGAATATTCTTTGCCCTAGTATGCCCACTGGAATAAGTACCAAAGATACCTTCGTGCATATCTTCCATAATTTTCTCAGCTTCCTTCTTGTCCACACAACAAAGTAGAGTCGAACCATGGTTGCGCTTGTACAAAATTTTGTTTCTCAAAAAGAACTTAGCAGAGAAGCTCCGTAAGAATTTATTGTCATTGATATATGCTCCTTCAGGATACTCTTGAGATTTGAGGTACCTCTTTACTTCATGAAACCAACGCTTTTCTTCTACTCCATCAGTGTCAACCTCGTAGTAATGTGTCGGTTCGTCTAGTCTTTCGATAGTAATTTGAGAAGCCTTGTTGTCCCATCTGACTTTAAACATAGATGACATGGTTGCCAATACGTCTGCCAACTGATTCTCTTCTCCTGGGATGTGCTCATAGGTTATTTCCTCAAAGTATGGAATTAGTGTCAATACATGCTCCCGATAAGGAATGAGATTTGGATATTTTGTATCCCATTCTCCCTTGATATGACTGATCACTAGGGATGATTCTCCGTATACGTCCAAGAACTTGATTCTTAGATTAATAGAAGTTTGATTCCCATGATGCACGCTTCATATTCTTCCATGTTGTTGGTGCAGTCAAAGCATAATCTGGTGGTGAAGGCGTATGGAAACCCTTGGGAGAGATAATTATGGCCCCGATTACGTTGCCAAGTGCGTTAAAAGCTCCGTCAAAAACCATAGTCCACTAGGATCCTGGCTCAGGTCCTTCATACGGTCCAGGTTCTACATAATTTGTAACTAACATAATGTTCTCATCCGGGAACTTGAAATTTATAGATTGGTAGTCATCTACGGCTTGATGCGCCAAATGATCTACCAGTACACTTCCTTTAATTTCCTTTTGTGTGGTGTACTGAATGTCATATTATGTTAAGACCATTTCCCATCTGGCTATTCTTTCAGAGAGAGTTGGCTTCTCGAATATATATTTTATGGGATCCATTTTAGAGATCAACAAAGTGGTATGAGTCAACATATACTATCTTAGTCGGCGAGCAGCCCGTCCTAAAGCGCAGCAAGTTTTCTCGAGCAGTGAGTGTCTTATTTCATAGTCGGTAAACTTTTTACTAAGGTAGTATATTGCATGTTCTTTTTGACCAGACTCGTCATGCTGGCCCAGTATACACCCTATTGAATTCTCCAACACTGTTAAGTAAATCACTAGAGGTCTTCCTTCAACTGGTAGCATCAAAATCGGAGGCTATTGGTGGTACTCCTTGACTCTTTTGAAGGCTATTTGACAATTGTCGTTCCACTTCACTACCTGATCTTTCTTTAACAACTTGATGATCGGCTCACAAGTAGCAGCCAAATGAGAAATGAATCGGGTAATGTAATTCAGTCGTCCCAAGAAACCTATGACTTCCTTATCAGTACAAGGAGCTGGAATTTCTTGAATGGCTTTGACTTTGGCCAGATCAACTTCAATACCTTTACCATTGATAATGAAACCCGGGAGCTTACCTGATCTCACCCTAAAAGTGCACTTGTTTGGATTTAACCTCGGTTTATACTTCTTCAGTCTCTCAAACAGCTTGTGTAGATGGTCAAGATGTTCCTCTTCATTCTGGGATCTGGCTATCATGTCATCAACATAGACCTTTATCTCGTGATGAATCATGTCATGGAAAAAAGCTACCATGGCATGCTGATATGTTGTGTCAACGTTCTTCAACCTAAAAGGAATAACGTTGTAACAGAAAGTGCCCCACTGTGTGATGAAGGTAGTTTTCTTCATGTCTTCAGGCACCATCTTGATCTGATTATAACCTGAGAACCAAAGGCTAGTTACAGACACATCTGCCCAGTTTGACCAAGTCCTGGAAGTTACCTGATTTTATGGACCCGCATATCCAGGCGTAAAATCAGGAACCAATGGCCATGCGTCAGGGGAATTATATAAACCCTCACACCTATGAGGGTCAAGTATCAAATATTCACTATTCACCACCAATACCTTAACACTTTGCTTGTATCTCCTTGTTCTCACTCTTACTTGATCGTCGGAGTGCCTTGCAGGTACAACCCCTTTTTTCCTCCTCGACATCACTGCCCGATTACAGATCGTCATCCGGCCACCTTGCAGGTTCTGATCAACTGGTAAGATCAGTGGCGCCGTCTGTGGAAAACTGCTCTTCCCATCTTTCTTTCCTCGAAACTCAAAGATCAAAGCAACTTTCCAAGATTCCTTTCACAAATTAAGGTTGACCATGATGATCTGCATCTGCTCGGAAAGGCTGGTTTTTCCCCTACTTGCAAAACCGACGGAAGTCATGAACATCCTCGCCTCGAGGACAACCTGGGTCCCTGAGACGGACCGACTACGTCCCCATATTCAATTGACGCCCGACGCGAGGCCGACCAATTCTTGGACAAGGGACGCCCCAAGAATTCCACTGAGGAACTTCCCGAAATGATGCAACCAGTTCCCATCCCTCTCAGCATCGACCCGACCATTACAGTGTTGCTCGCTGCCATAAATCAGACCAACACCCTCATCCTACAACAAAACCAGAGAATGGGGGCCTGGGAGAACAAGATGTTGAGGCCTCCTCCTTGGAGAACCCGACGACGAGACTCCTCCAGTATATCACCGCCTAGGCGCGGCCCTCCACCAAGAAAGGAGAAGTGTGTCATTTATTTCTTTAAGAAATGCAACTACACACCCCCCACGAAAGATCAAGACTCCTCTTCATCCAAGAAGAGGAAAGATGACCATCAAATCGACCGCACTCGATTACCTTCGCATGAACCAAGATAGAAACGGAGGAGTCCATCCCCCCGACAAGACCTTGACAATCGACGTGGCAGAAATTATCACTCCCATTTTCCATTCCCCATGGATAGTGAAGACGACGAGCCCTGTGGCCCGCTATCAAGGGAAATTACAGAAGCATCACTCCCTGTCGGCCTGGAGAAGCCACCTTCATTGGGAACATATGATGGAACAACAGACCTCGACGAGCACATCATGAACATTGACGCTCTCCTCGACTACCGAGGAGTCAGGGGGCCATCAAATGCAGATTGTTCCCAACCACTCTCAAGAAGAGAGTAATGTCTTGGTACAAGAGTCTCGCGGATGAATCCATCACCTCCTGGAAGAATCTCGGGAGGATATTTTTGAGGCACTTCACCACCTCTCATCGACACCCAAATTCGAAGGCTTCACTCGAAGCAATCATCCAGGGCAGAGACAAATTTCTGTGGGCATACATTAAATGCTTCAAGAAGGAAGCAGACCAGGTCTCAACGATCGACAACATGAAAAAATATTTCCTCGAGCGCGGGCTCGGTCCTCAAGGCCCAGGAATACATCCAGTACTAGGAGAATGAAGCAGCCAACAACACCAGGAAATCAAGGCACAGAGAGAGTGTCAAGTCCTCAAGGAATGACAAGCCCTCGACATCCTGTCGGGGAGAAAAGAAATAGGAAGGCAAGTCCCAGAATTCCAAGGACTACAAGGGGCCAGCTGGTCATTTCCATGACTACACCCCTCTGACTACCTCAATAGAGCGAATTCTTTCTGAATATGGCAATTTTAAATTTAAGCAAGTCGGGGTGCGCTTCCCCCGACAAACACCATCCAAATCAAAAACCTACAAGAGCAAATATTGCAAGTTCCACAAAAGTTATGGGCATAACACCGAGGATTTGATTCATCTCAAGGATGCAATTAAAATACTGATTGGAGATGCGCACCTCAAACAATACAAAAAGAAGGAGGGTGCTCGTGAAGAAGAACCAAAAACCAAAAACGTCGAGGAAGGGAAGAAGTCCCCCGACATCGACATCATTCTGATCACCATGAGCATCTCGTGGCCGGAAGATTTATTTTACCCATACATGGAGAATGTCCCCCTGTAATTCTCCTCCCACAATCCTTGGGAATCTTTCCCCGCAGCCATGGTCATCTCCGACGGGGGATTCAACAGGCACACGGTTGGGTCGGTAAAGAGGAGATTCGACCAGCTCATTGAAACCAACTCGAACATGGATGCCACACTCGACAAATTCCGAGGAGGCCCTCATCCCCTTGCCTTCTACAGTGAGGAACTATCGAGTGGAGACCTGAATTCGACAATCCCACTACTCGTGAGAGATCTCCTAGCAAATATCGATGTGCGACGCATATTGGTCGATCAAGGCAGCTCGGTGGATATCATGTACGCCCAGATGTTCACCACTTTGCATCTGAATGAAAGCCATCTGACCCCGTATGTGGGATCAGATCTCCAGGGCTTTAATGGAGCCAACACGAAAGCCTAGGGATATGTCGATCTGATCGTCACCTTCGAGAGAGGGGTAACGGCCAGAGCCATCAAGACCAAATTCATGGTGGTAGATTGCACATCTCTCTACCAGTGCATCTTCGGGAGACCCACTCTCGCTGAACTCATCGCGGTTCCCTCCACCGTGTATCTCAAAATGAAGTACTACACCGCCGAAGGCTTGGTTACCACCCTCCACGGGGACATCCAAGCAACAAGGAGGTGTTTTGAAGCTTCAGCCAATGGCCTCAGTTCCATCAATGTTCAACCTCGAACGACCACCAGAGCCACACTGCCCTCCAGCTCCGAGGAAGTCAAGCCAATATCGAGGGTCGACAACATTGACCTCAACAGCCGCTTCTCCAAGGAAGATCGTGTCAAACAAAGAAGGAAGGGAAAAGAGCCCATGGTCGAAGGCGAAGGTTCAACCCCCTCTGCAGATTGCGACGAACTCTCGAGTCACACACTGTCAATCCCGGACGACGACTTCGAGCTAGTTCCCCTCGGAGAAGATCCCACCAGAGGAGTGGAGATTGAAGCAGACCTCCCTGACTTGGAATAAAGGTAACTCAAAGCTTTCCTAAGGAAGAATGTTGGTCTATTTTCCTGGAGTGTGTCCGAGATGCCCAGATTAGATCCAGAAGTTGCATGTCGTCACTTGACTATAGTCCTGCCCTCAAGATGGTCGCGCAGCGCAAAAGAAAACAGTATTCTGAGAAAGCAAAGGCTGCAGAACTAGTTGTAAAACACCTCCTAGAGACACATTTTATTTCTGAAGCCCAATACACAACCTAGCTCTCAAATTCAGTTATTGTGAAAAAATATAATGGAAAATGGTGCATGTGTATTGATTATACTGATCTCAAGTAGGCTTGCCCGAAAGACGCTTATCCCCTCCCCAATATTGACAAACTGGTTGACAACTCAGCCGGTTTCAAATTGCTATAATTTATGGATGCATACAATAGTTATAACCAGATCCCAATGGCGAAAACGGAAAAAAATACACCACTTTCATAACGGAATCGAGTAACTATTACTACAATGTGATGCCCTTCGGCCTGAAAAATGCGGGCGCTACGTCTCAGCGCATGATGAAAAAAAAATTCACAACGAGATAGGCGACATGCTCAAAGTCTATATGGACGATATGATCGTCAAGTCCACCGAGGAGGTCGACCATGCCTCCCACTTAAAGCACGTGTTCGAGAAGGCTCAAAAGTGCCAGATGCGATTCAAATTGGAAAAATGTACCTTCGGTGTACGAGCAGAAAAGTTCCTCAGATTCTACCTAACAGAACGAGGTATTGAAGAAAACCCTGACAAATGTCGGGCATTTTCTGAATTTCCAACACCCACCTCAAAAAAATCCATCCAAATCTTGAACGACATGCTTACTTCTCTCTCTCTATTCGTGGCAAGATCCGCCCAGCACGCGCTTCCCTTGTTCAAACTCTTATGCAAGGAAGTTTCCTTCGAATGAATTCCTAAATGTAAGAGAACCCTCATTCATTTAAAACGTGTGTTGTCACTGCCACCCGTCCTTTCTCGGCCCGGGAAAGACGAGGTCCTCTACCTTTATCTGGATGTCGCCTCTGAGGCGATAAGCGCGACACTGATTAGAGAAACTCCAGAGGGACAAAGGCCAATTTACTTCACGAGCAAGGCCCTGCAAGGTCCGGAGGCGAGATATCAACAAATCTAAAAGGTAGCTCTAGCCCTTGTGTTGGCTCCTAAATTCGACACCTTTGTTTTAATTGATGTCAGCCATTAAAGCTGAAGGATGTCTTCGACTGGCTAAGTCTGTCGAAATGCCCGTCGAAAGATGGCAAAGTACTTAGAAGATTTCTTCCAAGGAAGAAGGTTGATTGCCTTCGACGTCGAAGGAGTTTCTCGTCGAAGATGTCTCTTGACGAAGGTGTTCGATGGTCCAGAGTGGAGCAGTTTTGAAATTCAAGCTTTTGGAGGGAAAACGGTTTCCAGCAGTTACCACGTGCAAACGTGCAAGGATCTGGAGCGTCGAGCGTGGAGAACGTGCCAAGTGGATTGATCTCGAAGCAGTGTAACTGCCCGACGGTTACTTGGGATGTTTTAGTATAAATAGGAGTAGACATGTAGTTTCTCGCGTGTGTTCACAATTCTATACAAAGTCACTCATATAGATTCAAGTACCCAGTGTGTGAGAACGAATTGTTGAGAAATGTATGTGTGAAACACCAATTTTATCAATTAAAGTCATTTACTTTTCCAGAAATTTACTTGCTTTCTCCTTTACATTCTTGTTGAACCTTTTAATTTAAAGCCTTGTTTATTTTACCAAGTCTTTCCTTTATGCAATTCATTTAAAGCCAATTTATTTAAAGCCTTATCCAATTCAATCAAACTTCAAAATCAACCTATGTCCTAGGATCAATCTGATCGATCCTGCGAGTAACCAAATAAGTAACCATTTGGAGGATCAGCGGTTGTTTACCAAAACCCAAGGTAAACAAATTGGCACACCCGGTGGGACTGTGTGTTGATTGTTGAAAATAATCTCATCTTTTCGAGTTGTATGTTATTGAGAAGTGGTAGAATATACACTAACGATAACAATACTGCCAGAAGAAGGGAAGAGATGGCGAATCCGCCAAACACTAACGAAATCCCACAAACGAGTGTGGGAGCAACGGTTAATATGACCGTAAGTGAAGTGACAAATGTTGGTTCGACACCAGCAGTATCGGTCACAACCACGGGGCCAATACCTTCGTTAACAGGCCCCAGGATGCCTTTGGGAACTCCCCCACCAAGGGGAAATTTAGGCACAAGGCCTTTGGTTCCCCCAGGATTCATTCCATTCTATGGTATGCCAACTTCTGAAGTGGCAAGCCTGACGAATGCTGCGTCCACTGTTTCAGACCCTTTAGTGAGTGCCTCTTCGCCACTCCAAGGCTCTGGAGTAGGCATGGCGAATAGAAATAGGACCCAACTCTTAGGAGGAACGTCCCAAGTAGCCCATGGCCTTACAAATGCCTCGACAGCAG
Organism: Vicia faba; assembly: GCA_948472305.1. Taxonomy (NCBI): domain Eukaryota; kingdom Viridiplantae; phylum Streptophyta; class Magnoliopsida; order Fabales; family Fabaceae; genus Vicia; species Vicia faba. Next base: position 1,363,214,637 of record OX451735.1, on the reverse strand, counting down.
TCTTGAGGCAACAAATGGACGAAAGCAACCATGATATGGTGCAAATGTTGGCACAAACTTTGAGTACGGTGCTAAACCCTCTAATCCAAAACACTACTCAGTCGAATCAGCAAGTGACAGCGCAGATGACGCGTTTGGCTGATTTCTTTGGAGTACCCCCACTTATTCGACAGCCCCAAAGGGCGCAAATAAGGGGAAATCAGGGGATATTTTTAAAGGAAGAAACCACCATTAACCAGGCTCAACAGCCTGTCGAAGAAAACCTTAGGGCACGATTGGAACAACCTGTCGAGGAACCTAGGGTAATAACCCCAGAGGTAAGGTTAGTTAACAGAAACCAAAATGCTGACGAAGTGGTTCAGCATATCCAATACCAAAACAAGGGCTTGGAAAACAATCTGGCAACCATGATTGAAAGGATCATGACTCAGAATGGGATGAACATGGGCTTTCGAAGGCCCAACTTTACATCTCCATTGTCAGAATACGTGTTACAAACGGACTTACCTCCTAGATGCAAAGTCCCCAAATTTACTAAGTTCTCTGGGGACAAGTCAGAATCTACTGTCGAGCATGTGGCGAGATACTTGATCGAAGCAGGAGACATTTCGAATAACGAAAACCTAAGGATCAAGTACTTCCCAAGTTCTTTAACCAAGAATGCTTTTACTTGGTTTACAACTCTTCCCCCCAATTCGATCCATCATTGGACCCAGTTGGAAAGATTGTTCCATGAACAATTCTACATGGGGCAAACCAAGATAAGCCTGAAAGAACTGGCCAGTGTGAAGAGACGTTTCACCGAACCTATAGACGAATATCTGAATAGGTTTAGGTTGCTCAAGGCGAGATGTTTTACACAAGTGCCAGAACATGAGTTGGTCGAAATAGCCGCAGGAGGTTTAGATTATTCCATTAGGAAGAAGCTAGACACTCAGTACCTAAGAGACATGGCCCAACTGGCCGATAGAGTTCGACAGGTCGAACGCCTCAAAGCTGAAAAAGCTAAGGCAACGAAAACTCACAAGAGAGAAAGGATAGCGTATGTTGAGATGGATGACGAAGATCTAGAATCCTTCGACGATACTTTAACTGTCGAAGAAGGAGAAGTCGATTTAGCAGAACTGAAACAAGGGCCACCATACTCTTGTAAACTGTTAGTCCCCTCAAATGGGAAAAATCCCATTGGTCCAGAAAGGACCAACGATAGGTTCCCAAAAAAGACTTATAGTTTTGACATCACAAAATGTGATGAAATATTCGACTTGCTAGTTAAAGATGGCCAAATGATAGTACCCCCAGGGGTAAAAGTGCCTCCTCTTGATCAAAGAAAGAAGAGAGGTTTTTGCAAATATCATAATTTTTTGGGCCATAAAACTTCTCAATGTTTTCTTTTCAGGAATCTTGTGCAAGACGCTATTGAGGAAGGGAGATTAAAGTTTGCAGACAAATCCCCTATGGCTGTCGACTCCAATCCATTGAAGGCTGAAGCCCACTATGCTGAACCCTCTGAGGTGAACATGATAGAGGCAACCAGGATCCAGTCGAAGAAGCCAGGAATTACCATGGTCGAAGTCTCAAAGGACCACATCAACATGCCAATCTTTGGCAGTTTTTCTGGAAATTTATCCAGGAAGACAATTGAAGCTGTCCAGAAAGCGGTCGAAAACCCGAAGTCGGAGACCGCTGAAGCACAAAAAACTGGATCAAAACCCAGTTTCCACTTGGCCACTGTTCAAGGCCAGACGGAGAATCTGGAGATACAAATGAAGCAGTTAACTCTTGCTAACAAAGATACAATGAATATCAACATGGTCGAACTCTCTGACCCAAAAGCATCAGAAGAGGCCATGAGGCAAGAACAGGCTAATAAGACTGCTTTCCCTCGGGAAAATGAAAACTTGGCAGATTTTCTACAAAGATGCCAGAAAAAGAAATCAGAGGTGATGCTGTGTCCAAGATGCAGTTCGATCTTTGATAAAAAAGCTGCTGAACACATTCAGGGCGTAAGAGCAGCGAATAAGAGAAGGGAGAATGCTGACCTTCGACATGATCCCAGAAGGGGTTCTAACCAAGACAAGAGGCCATTGACTTTTAGGCCTCCAACAAATGTGCCAGTAGACACTTGGTACAAAACCTCTGGCCGGGAAAGGCCAAGTGAGGAGAAATGGCATTCTTTCGATGTGCCAAGAGGTTCCTCTTTGACTCAAAAGAAAGAGCCTCAAGTTGCTGCACCTAAGGTTACACAAGTGTCCAGCAACTACAAAGGTAAAAACCCTATGTCTCGATCTCAATGGAGGAGATATCAAAGGAGACGAAAAGCTGAAAGGGAGGCTGCCAACGAACCTAAGGCAGAAACTAGTTCGAATGTTCCTCAAAGGAAACAAAGGAAGCCTCTAGAGAGAGAGCCAGTTACCAACAGGCTAGTTTGGCCTAACCAAAGTGAAGTCGAAGACGAAGATGATGCTGAGTCTGACGATACTTTGGACATAATGGTGAATATCGTTTCAGTACTGCCCAGAGAATTCAATCGACAGGTAGAAGTCGAAGCAAGTGACTGGGAAGTGGAGCAAGAAATGGCCAAACATAGGCCAGTGTGCTATTTTGTCATGGACAATGGCACTACTGAGGAACAAAATGGCTTCTTCGAGCCACCTACAGAGGCGATGAAAAATCACCTCAAGCCTTTATTCGTAAGGGCTAAACTCGAAGAAACTACTGTGAATAAAATATTGGTCGATTGTGGGGCAACCATCAATATTATCCCTCACTCTATGCTAAGGAAAATTGGCAAAAGGGATGAGGAAATTAAGCCTCACAACATGGTCCTGTCGAACTATGAGGGCGGCATAGGGACCACCATGGGAGTGATCCAGCTAGATATCAAAGTAGGGTCGATCCTTCGACCAACGATGTTCATGGTCATATCGGCCAAACCCAACTACAATCTTTTGTTAGGCCGTGAATGGATTCATGGTGTTGACGCTGTGCCTTCATTAATGCACCAAAGGCTGCTGCTATGGCGTCCAGATGGGATGGTCGAAAACATAGAGGCAGATCAAAGCTACTACCTTGGCGAAGTGAATCACTTGGGTGTGGCAGATTTCGACAAAAACTTGGCTCACATAGGGCCATGTCCAACACCTGACTTCGACATGGCGCCAGCGCCAAACACTTTTTGTTCCCTATACCTGCATCCTGAGCATGGTTTCCAATGGGACAGAGAAGACTTGTCCCACATAGACTTCAGTGGGTTAACTGATATCCAACCAACTGGTTGGGGAAGTGAATTCAGTGATAATGACTGAGTCACAATCTTTGAAGCGAATTTCGGCTTATGTAGCCGAAACCAAGATGATAACGGCTCTCGAAGCCGAAGTAAAGTACATGGCCACACAGGCCAACGATCAACAATTATCTGCTGTAGGCCCAGGAAAGGATTTCGATCCAAAACCTCCTGATATCATGCCAGAAGAAATGCAGGAACAGAGGCTCGACGCCATCTATGACGATGAGCCTTTGGGCTTCGAAAAGGATCCCTTGGCGAACAACATTAAAATGTTAGCACAAGACCCTTTAGAAGAAATCAACTTAGGCGAAGGATCAGAGAAAAGGCCAACTTACATCAGCGCCAAAATCGATCCAGAACTTAGGTTGGAAGTAATCCAATTGCTGAAAGAGTTTAAAGACTGTTTTGCATGGGATTATGACGAAATGCCTCGTCTCGACAGAGGGTTGGTAGAACTTCAGTTGCCAATCAAACCTGGGAAGAAGCCAATCAAGCAAAATCCAAGGCGCTTCGCCCCAGAAATACTGTCGAAGATCAAAACGGAGGTCGAAAGACTTCTGAAATGCAAATTCATCCGTGTTACAAGGTATGTCGAATGGATTGCAAATATTGTGCCAGTAATTAAGAAAAATGGCACATTAAGGGTGTGCATAGATTTCAGAGATTTGAATGCTGCCACCCCCAAAGATGAATATCCTATGCCTGTGGCGGAAATGCTAGTCGATTCTGCCGCTGGTTATGAATACCTGAGTATGCTCGATGGTTATTCAGGATATAATCAAATATTCATTGCTGAAGAGGATGTGTCGAAAACAGCTTTTCGATGCCCTGGGGCCTTAGGCACTTACGAATGGGTAGTGATGCCTTTTGGCCTAAAAAACGCTGGGGCAACGTACCAGCGAGCAATGAATACTATCTTCCATGATTTTATTAACACTTTTATGCAAGTATATATTGATGATATTGTTATAAAATCTGTTTCCAGGAAGAATCACATTGACCACCTTCGACAATCATTCGAAAGAATGAGAGAACATGGTCTGAAGATGAACCCTTTGAAGTGTGCGTTCTGTGTGAAAGCTGGAGATTTCTTGGGCTTCGTTGTCCACAAGAAAGGAATCGAAATCAACCAGAACAAGACGAAGGCAATTCTGGAAGCGAAAGCGCCATCGAATAAGAAGGAATTGCAATCTCTCTTAGGCAAGATAAATTTCTTAAGGAGGTTTATATCTAATCTAAGCGGGAAAGCTCAGGCCTTTTCACCCTTACTTCGACTGAATAAAGAGGGGTTCGAATGGGGGCAGGAGCAACAAGAAGCCTTCGACAAAATCAAAGGGTACCTCACTAAGCCACCTATTTTGGTGCCTCCTTGTAGCAATAGGAGTATGAGATTGTACATAGCTGCATCTGACAAAACTCTGGGAAGTATGTTAGCCCAAGAGGATGATAATGGAGTCGAAAGACCCATTTACTATCTCAGTCGAGTTTTGAATGATGCAGAAACTAGATATAGCGAAGTTGAAAAATTGTGTCTATGTCTGTATTTTTCTTGTACAAAACTCAAGCAATATATAAAACCAGTTGATGTTTATGTTTCGTCTCATTTTGATGTTTTCAAATATATGTTGTCGAAACCTATCTTGCATAGTCGAATTGGTAAATGGGCATTAGCATTAACTGAATACTCCTTGACCTTTATGCCTCTTAAGGAAGTAAAAGGACAAGTGGTTGCAGATTTCATAGTCGACCACTCAATTCAAGTCGAGGATATTAATTATGTGGAGATAGAACCTTGGAAATTCTACTTCGATGGTTCCAGCCATAAAGATGGAACAGGGGTAGGAATCTTGATTATTTCTCCAGATAAAATTCCAACAACATTCAGGTACAAAATATCAGGTTCTTGTTCGAACAATGAGGCTGAGTATGAAGCTCTAATTACTGGCCTTGAGATATTGTTGGAATTGGGGGCAACTCGAGTCGAAATAATGGGAGACTCAGAGTTAGTCATTAAGCAAGTCACAAAGGAATATAAATGCATAAGAGAGAATCTCATTATGTACTTTGTGATAGCAAATCGTTTATTGAAACAGTTTGAAACGATCAATATTCGACACATACCCAGAGTCGAAAATCAAATAGCTAATGACTTGGCACAAATTGCATCTGGGTATAAGATTTCAAAAACGAAACTACAAAGAGCAATCGAAGTTCGAGAGAAGATAAAAGCAACTTGTCTATCACCAACAGACTTGGAATCAACGAGACTAGGATATGCTGATCACAGTAACTTCGAGATTTCGTTCATTGATAATTTGTCAGAGCAAGATTGGAGGAAACCTATTGTGGACTATCTTCAAAATCCAGGAGCTTCGACAGAACGAAAAACAAAATACAGGGCGTTGAGTTTTGTACTCATGGGTAATGAGTTATTCAAGAAGACGCCTGAAGGGGTGTTGCTGAAATGTTTAAGTGAGACTGAAGCATACATAGCCCTTTCGACTACGCATGCTGGGGCATGTGGGGCTCACCAAGCAGGCCATAAGATGAAATGGTTGTTGTTTCGACAAGGACTATATTGGCCCACTATGCTGAAAGATTGTGTTGAGTTCGCCAAAGGTTGTCAAGAGTGTCAAGTTCATACAGGCATCCAACATGTACCAGCAAGCGAACTTCACTCGATAGTGAAGCCTTGGCCTTTTAGAGGATGGGCGTTGGACCTCATTGGAGAGATTCGACCAGCATCATCAAAGAGTCAGAAATACATATTGGTAGGCATTGATTATTTTACTAAGTGGATCGAAGATGTCCCTTTAGTCAATGTGGACCAAGAAAATGTCATTGAATTTATTCAAAAGAACATTATCTTTAGATATGGAATTCCTGAGACAATAACAACTGATCAAGGGTCAGTTTTCACTGGTCGAAAGATGCAGGAATTTGCTCAGGAAACAGGTTTCAAACTCCTAACATCAACGCTTATTATGCACAGGCGAATGGTCAAGTCGAAGCAGCTAACAAAGTGGTGATTGGCTTGATAAAGAAACATGTTGGGAAGAAACCAAAGAATTGGCATAAGACGTTAGACCAGATTCTGTGGGCTTGTCGAACGTCCCCAAGAGAAGCCACTGGTACAACACCGTATAGGCTAACTTTTGGCCATGATGCAGTGTTGCCAGCAGAAATTTGTCTTCAATCTGCAAGGGTTCAGAGGCATTATGATATTCCTTCTGAAGTTTATTGGAACATGATGTTAGATGAACTGGTGGATTTAGACGAAGAGAGATTACGCGCTCTCGACCTACTCAGGCTTCAGAAGAAAAGGGTAGAAGATTCTTATAATAAAAAGGTAAAACCTAAGGTATTTTTGCCTAAAGAACTAGTTTGGAAGGTAATTCTTCCCATGGATCGGAGGGATCGAAGCATGGGGAAATGGTCACCCAAATGGGAAGGACCCTTCAGAGTTATCCAAACTTTTTCTGGTGGAGCCTATGAAGTCGAAGAGTTAGGTGGAGATAAAAGGCTCTTGAGAGTAAATGGTAAATATTTGAAAAAATACAAACCTATACTTCAAGAGATAAAAATAAAATAATAAAAGAACAAGACTAAATTAACCATAAAAATGCCAAAATGGAAATTTTATAAATTTCAGCCAAGATGGCAATTGTTGTCGAATATGGATTACAAAATATGGTTACAAAAGAGAATCAATCAAAAGGAAAGAGAGTCCTTAAATCGAAGATACTTGGCTTGCTGCAGCTCCAACCTTTTCTTGCACCAGGCGTTTTCCTGCACTAGTTTGGCAATCTGAGCGTCGAGGCTTTGGGCCCTCTCAGCGAATTCCAGGCCTTGTTTGATCTCAGTTTGGCTCTCGGTGTCTGAGATGGTCGAAAGAAGTTCCTCCTTGCGTACAGTATTGGCGTTTATCTTCGCCTCTATCTCTGCGATTTGTGCCCGGAAGGAAGCATTCTCTCGATCAATGGCATCGATTTCTTCTTGCGTAGATGCTTTTTGTTTCGACAACTCTGCAATTCGAGAAGTCGAATCTGAGACAGCAGTCCACGCAGAGGAGCTTTTGCCATACAACACCTCAAGCTGACTGTTAAACCCCCTTTGGCGCCTGTAATCTGCTGAGACTTGATCAATCATAGAGTGTAACTCCATGATCAAGCTTGAAACTTCTGGGGCTACAGCTTCAAAGTCGACAGCATTCAAGACCTCCTTCAAGCATGATGGAGCAGTGGGGTCCCCCTCTAAAGTCTTCATCAAGTCCCTCTTGAAGAACTGGGCCTTAACCTTCGCCAAAGCATCATCAAGGGGAGAAGTTGCAGAAGACTTCCCCGACAGGGTAGGAGCTTCCTGACTAGCGTCAGACGAACTCTTGCTCTCGATGATTGCGTTGAGGTAGCTAACAGGGTCAGTTTGTTTCAATAGTTCCAAGTCCTCTTTCGACCTGTGCTTCGTTGAGGTAACCCTGGCAACAGCATTGTCTTGGGTTTGAGGTTCTTGAGTATTAGGTGCCTCGACTGGTTGCTCTTCGACTCGGACTGGGGCAGTACCAGCGTCGACTTGTGGTTCTTCGCTAGCATCACCCTGGGGCCTTTCGCCAGCGTCATCTTGGTGTTCTTCGCTAGCGTCACCCTGGTGTCCTTCGCCAGTGCCACCTTGGTTCTCTTCGTCGGCAGCATTTTGATTTTCTTCGCCAGCATTGCCCTGGTCCCTTTCTTCATGATTCTCTTCTGACAGATCCACCACCTGAACCGCTTCTGGCTGTGGTTCCTCCGTTTGAGGCTCCTCCGCTGGTTTTTGTACTGTTTCAGCATTGGCCTCATTCTCAGTATGGGCTTCGTCATTGCCCAAGCCTTTTTCCTGAGGCCTGCTAAGTTCAGCAGATTCCAGCGTTTCTGAGGTCCTTGGCGGGGAACTTTCAGTGGTGTCCTGAAAAGGGAAAGAAGACAAATCTTCAGAGATCGAAAGAGACACAATCGAATATGGGTATCTATACCTAAATTATAAAAGGGTCTAAGAGATTACCTGTGGATTAACTTCAGCCCCAGGGCTGGAATTGTCGCTCTCGACAGGCTTGTTAAGAAGAATGTTTAGTTCCTCCTCAGTTGGCTCCTCAATGATCACTGGAGGTGGCCTAGGCTTTCTCACAGCAACCTTTATTCTGACAGTTCGACCTTCAGGAGCAGGAGCAGGAACAGAAGCATCCTTCGTCAACTTTCGCCTCTTTAGAGGGGCAGGAGGGGAATCACTTTCTTCATCACTCCCAGATTCGACCACCAGTCCTGGCCGTTTCTTGGGCGAAGGTGCCTAGAAAACCAATAGGAATTCGATTGAATAATTGCATCGAAAATCAAAAATCGAAAGCCAGAAGGAAAATGATGAAAGTCTGGTTACCGATATAGAAGGCTTCTTCGAAGAGCCTTCCCCCTGTTGGTTGCTTATGGTCTTCGCCGGCGCTGTAGTCTTCGCCGGCGGTGGAGGTTTTGTTGAAGGGCCTCCTCCTTGTTGGCCTTCTGTAGCCTTCTTGGCTACAGGCTTTCGAACAACTGAAAGCAAATGAAAAAGTTAACAGGCTAGCAGTCGAAGAGAAAGACAAAAAGTAATGTGAGAGAACGAACTTACATTTCTTTATTTTGTCCAACACAAGGACAAAAGACTTCTGCAGCTCATCCATGAAGTCCTTCTCGTCGAAGAAGTACTCAGCATAATAGCTTCTCCACCACTCCTCGAAGGATGGTGAACAAAGAAAATTAAGCTGGTAGTCAAACAACGAGAGAACTGTTCGACCAGCATATCTTCCGATATGCTTGATGGCAGCTTCTTCTGTGTAATCATTGCAGAAGTACAACATGGACTTCTCTCTTTGAAAAATTGGAGAAGGTAGGGTTTGGATAATACCAAACTGGCGAGATACCAGATTTGGTTGGTATGCAATCAGACTCAAATGAGTCTTTGAGCTTTTGAATCGAAGAGGCATGATCCTTGGTGTAAGGAACGCCTCCCAAAGTATTGTATGCTCATCGACATTAGGACCACTCGACGTCCTTGGATGTGGCCTTGTGAACCATGCTGGACCTACCTGCCGTCGAGCAAATAGAGCCATAGTTGAAACAAACTCCTTCCTTCGAGCAAACATTAAAACGAAGTTGGTGAAGGTTTGCTGAAACTCCAGTCCATCTTCCATAGGTGTCAGTAGAGCCAGCCTAGTTCCTTCGACGCGCCTGTTCGCTATCGCTGGAGCCTGTTCATTTATCTGAACCTTCTTGGGCAAGAAAGATTCGAAAGTGGCGTTGAGCCACAGTTGGAGTAGCCAAAAAGGCCCAGCAAGTAGCAAACTGGACCTGTCCTCGATATGTTTCAGAAGAGTTGCCCCATTGCTGATCGAATCATAGAAGCTAGCCAGAATCAGTTCTGCCAAACAGATGTTTTGGCGATGATGCAGTTGAGTAGCAAGAGTGACCATCTTTTTGGTCACCTGTAGAGACTTCGAGCAAAACACAAAGCGAGTCAGCCATAAGGCTAGAAACGCTATGTGTTCGACATCCGACACAGCATCTGTCGACTTGTCATGATAATGGTTGATGAAAGTGGTGTATGTTGGTTTGGTCTCAGAGAAGCCAATTTGGTCCTCCGACATCTCCTCCGGATCGAAGTAATCCCCGGTGGGTCGAAGGCCAGTAATAGCGGCCACATTGAAGAGTGTGGGGGTTAGCATCCCACAGGGAAGATGAAAAGTAAAGTGGGAATAGTCCCAGAACAACAGTGAAGCTATCAGCATCTCCGGGGAGTAGTTCAAACCTGTCTTCGACATCATCACTAGGTCGAAGATTCCCATATCCTTCCAGATCGGAGTTTGGTGCTTCTCCATCTTTGTTAGCCAAGCAACATAATCGGAGGTAAGGTTAGGGCAAGACCTGAAGACCCTAACACCTCTGTTGAAGAAGCGGAGGTCGATTTTTTCACGTGCAGGGTCTTCATTGTCTTCTGCGTCTTTCTTGGCGCATGCGACTGGTTTGAGTTTCTCGACTATCGGGAAATAGCTCTTGATCTTCAGAGCCTCAGAAATACTTGGATTCATGGGGCCAGACATTGCAAAGATCTGGTTGGAGTATCCAACCGGGATCATCAAGTGGCGCGAGTAAGCATCGCGAACGGCGATGTCAGAGGGTTCAGGAACCCTTCGTTTGCCTGTAGAATTCACTACTGGGGCAGTGACGAAAACCTTGGGTTTAGCATGTTCAGTTGGTGCGTTAGCACTAGGAGCAGTAGAACCAGATGCCATGGTTTGGTGTTGAGTTTGAAATGAGGTTGAAGATGAAGTGAAAGAGGAAGAGTTTCTGCAAAGATAACAAGCTGGTACGAAAACAGGGAAGTTTGAAGGCTAGATGGCGCAAAAAGTCCCACAATGGGGTACTTACTACTATTTATAGTAGTGGGAAAAATCCCCAATAACGAGGACATTAAATGCCATTTAATGCTGCAGGAGTTAGTGGGACGCGTGGCAGCCCCCTGTTGTTTTGGCCGTTTCTGCAGAAATAGAGGGACGCAGCGTGCGTCCTCGTTTTTGGGAATTGTCATAATGACAAATTCTGAAATGACGTTTGGTACTGCACGCCGTACTGAAAGTGACGTCCTAGGATCAAATCAATGATGGTTTTCTTGGGATTGCCAATAGTTGGTAAAAAGCAACAAAAAGTGCACAAGTTAATTTGTGACTAAGCGTGGAAAGACAGGTGTCGAATGGCGTTTCAAAGAATGCCTTTTTCTTTCAGAGTCGAAATAAGGCATTCTTGGGGGGCAATTTGTTGGCTCCTAAATTCGACACCTTTGTTTTGATTGATGTCAGCCATTAAAGCTGAAGGATGTCTTCGACTGGCTAAGTCTGTCGAAATGCCCGTCGAAAGATGGCAAAGTACTTAGAAGATTTCTTTCAAGGAAGAAGGCTGATTGCCTTCGACGTCGAAGGAGTTTCTCGTCGAAGATGTCTCTTGACGAAGGTGTTCGATGGTCCAGAGTGGAGCAGTTTTGAAATTCAAGCTTTTGGAGGGAAAACGGTTTCCAGCAGTTACCACGTGCAAACGTGCAAGGATCTGGAGCGTCGAGCGTGGAGAACGTGCCAAGTGGATTGATCTCGAAGCAGTGTAACTGCCCGACGGTTACTTGGGATGTTTTAGTATAAATAGGAGTAGACATGTAGTTTCTCGCGTGTGTTCACAATTCTATACAAAGTCACTCATATAGATTCAAGTACCCAGTGTGTGAGAACGAATTGTTGAGAAATGTATGTGTGAAACACCAATTTTATCAATTAAAGTCATTTACTTTTCCAGAAATTTACTTGCTTTCTCCTTTACATTCTTGTCGAACCTTTTAATTTAAAGCCTTGTTTATTTTACCAAGTCTTTCCTTTATGCAATTCATTTAAAGCCAATTTATTTAAAGCCTTATCCAATTCAATCAAACTTCAAAATCAACCTATGTCCTAGGATCAATCTGATCGATCCTGCGAGTAACCAAATAAGTAACCATTTGGAGGATCAGCGGTTGTTTACCAAAACCCAAGGTAAACACCTTGTTAACGCAGCGAGGAGACTCATACACTACTTTCTAACCCACACCATAGTCGTCCGAATGGATCAGCCAATAAAGCAGTTGTTCGAAAGATCAGACATGGCCAGCAGAATGTTGAAATGGTCCTTAGAGTTTTCAGAATTTAATATCCAATACGAGAGCAGGAAAGCCCTTAAGGCTCAGGCCTTGGCCTACTTCATATCTAAAATGACCTCACTCGTAGATCCCGACGGATCACACCGCCGGACGATCTTTGTCAGTGGCACCTCCAGTTCGATTGAAAGCAGTGTTGGCATCATATTGGAAAACGAGGAAGGGACCCTAATCGAGGTCTCCCTCACTCTATATTTTCTGACGTCCAACAATTAGGCCGAATACGAAGCATTCCTAGCAGGCTTACGACTAGCCGAAGATCTGGGAGTCGGGGAAGTAAAGATCTTCACCGACTCTCAGTTGGTCGCTTCTCAAGTCTGAGGCGAATATCAGATCAAAAATGAACAAATCACTGAATATTGGGACCTGGTCCAGGAGAGGAAAAATAAATTTAAATTTGTGGACGTACAGCATGTTCCCCGCGAGTATAATGCCCGGGCAGATATCCTATATAAGCTGGTAAGCACGAAGAGGAAATGGGGGGAATAAGTTGATGATATAGGAAATCCTTCCTTGACCAAGCATCCAAAAGCCATCATCTGCCTTAAAAGTGTTTGCCACCGGAGACAGCGATTGTTGGATGACCCTTGTACACGATTATATCACCAAGGGAAAACTCCCCAACGATCCGAAAGAAGCAGTCGTTGTTAGGCGAAGAGCTTGCTCGTACGTTTTGACCGAGGGCAAACTTTACAGGTAAGGATTTTCCATTCCCCTTCTCAAATGTGTCGATCAAAGTGGGGCAGATCGTGTCTTGCTCGAAATCCACGAGGGCATCAGCGGCCAGTATCTGGGCGGAAGATCCCTCGCGAGAAAAGCTTTGCGAGCGGGATATTATCAACCCACCATACAGCACAACACGAAAGAGCACGTGAAAAAATGCAACAAATGCCAATGACATGGAGACATGCATTTATCTCCTCCTAATGAGCTTAAGTCCCTCTCCTCTCCTTGGCCCTTCACCTGGTGGGGATTGGATCTCCTCAGTCCATTCATGGTCAGAACCAATCAGAACAAATATCTAATCGTAGTGGTCGACTACTTCACCAAATGGATAGAAGCCAAAGCTTTAGCCAAAATCACTGCCTGAAACTTCCTTCACTTCTATAAAAGAAACATCCTCGCTTGTTTTGGCTTCCCACAAGTGACAGTCACCAATAATGGGACTCAGTTCACAGACCACACCTTTCAGGAATTTGTCGCCAAACTAGGCACCTCCCAACACTTCGCCTCTGTCGAGCATCCCCAAACGAACGGCCAAGCTAAATCTGCAAATAGGGTACTACTCAGGGGCCCCAAGAGAAGATTGGACGAAACCAAGAAAAGATGGGTCGAGGAGTTACAAAGTGTACTTTAGGGATATCGAACAACTGCGCATTCGTCAACCGGGGAGACCCCTTTCCGACTAGCTTACGAGACGGAGGCCGTCATTCCCGTGGAGATCGAAGAACCTTCCAGACGAACTGAGGCTCCTCCAGACGAAGAGATGAATGACGTCTCCCTTCGGGAGGAACTAGATCTAGAAGAAGAAATCAGAACAGGAGCGGCCCTGAGAGAGGCCTCGCTCAAACAAAAAATAGCCATGCGTTACGATGCAAAATTCATACGACGAGATTTCGAGGTCGGAAGCCTTGTCTTGAAGAGAAATCACAAAGAATCTCACGAGGGCAAGCTCGTAGCAAACTAGGAAGGTCCTTACCGCGTCTACACGAAAACAGGGACGGAAGTGTACTACTTGGAAAGCCTACAAGGGGAACAGCTTGTTCGATCATGGAACACTTAAAAGATAAAAAAATATTACAGTTAAAAACACTGAGCAGTCGACGAGTTTGGTCGACAAGACAAACTCACCCAGGACTAACCACGCGTGCATGCCTAGGCACAAGCATAACACCCAAAATATTCATAACGAGCGCACCTTCAGCCTGACATGAATAACTCAATCGAGCTCTATAGTCCTCATGCCACGATGGTAGAACGCCCGGATCGCGAAGGGAACTTCACACCGCCAAACCCAGGTCCCTCAAAATGAGACCTGAGTTCCGGCCCGTGCCCAGTATACCCCTGGCCGTTTGATCAGTTTCCCCATACTGACAAACATACAAACTAAACAAGTAAATCCCCACTACAAACTCTTAGAAAAATAAAAGATGTCCCAAAAGGGCGAGTTTATCAACAAACATGCAAACAACACAAGTTAAATATTTGAAATAAACGGTCATCATGGCCGGAAAACTAAACGAAACGACCACTTGGGCCGCTAGTGTGCGAATATTACAACAAAGAGGATTTTAACGCCCCATCCAAAAAAAATTGTGACCAGAGACCACACTTGTTCGAAAATTACATAAACAGGCAAAATCCCGAAGAAACAAAAATAAAAAAATATGGCACACATGCAAGAATAAATAGAACAATCATCATTCAGCTTCCTCTTCAGCGACAGGAAACAATTGGGCAGGACCCCCAGCGGCCTGAGCGACGAACTCCTTGAGATAGTAGGAGACCAGAATCTTATTGGCTGCCACATGATAATTTACCCCCATTCCTGAAGTGTTGAGTTTGACACCAGGGTTCAGCACGTGCATATGCTTTACAGCATTTTCAAAGCTCCCTTCGGAAGCAGCCTGGGCGTCGTCCACCTCTAGTTGAAAACGGGAAACAAGCTCAGCCCGAGTCTTCAACTCTTTGGTATCCTTCATCTCGTCTTCAGCGAGTGTAATCTCAGCAGTCAGGGCCTCCACCTTTTCCTTAAGGTCTTTCTTCTCGAGCAAAAGGACCCTACATTCCTCAGAGAGCCTCCCTGATTCTTCGTTAAACAGCTTTTGGGCCTTTTCTTCCTCGATCTGGGCCTTCTCGCTCAGAGCCATCTTGGCCCGAAGATTCTTTAGCTCGGCCTCCTGGGAGTAACTTCTCGCGGTATAGGCAATGACCATATCCAGGATCCGCATCAAACCACCGGCATCTTGCACCAGCATCGCCCTTTTCTCCGGGCGGCCCAAACCCTCGAGATGAAGGGATTCATCCCGAGGGAGATGCGCCCTAGAAGAAATTCTTCTCCAGCCAGTAAGGGGAAATTCGTACGTCCTCTTCCCCTTTACCCTCGTCAGATCGATGATTCCCTCGAGACGCGGCCTCTTCACTTTCGAGGACACTGTGGTAGGAGAAAAATTGATCGTAGCTTGAGCTGAAGACGAGTCGCCCGATCCCGTAGTAGGAGCGACCTCTGAGCCAGTCTGAGCATACTTTTTCGCCTTCCTCGCTCTAGAAGCAAGAGTCTTGGCTATGCGCTCCTGGGCGGGATTCATGCTATCTGCAAAATAAATAAAGAAACATAGTTAGTAAACAAGGAGTCAAAAAAATGACGACCACATACTACTATTTAAAACATAAATACCCAAGTATTTAATGGGGTCTTCGCTCCCGAGGAGCTCTTTGACGATTATGAGGCCCGACTCGTATACAGGCTCCCTGTTCTTGTCAATCACCGGTCTTCCTCCCCTGACGACTCGCTGAACGCGAGGGATCCGAGCCACGAACATAGTCAAGACAGCGAAGCTCTCCAGGTCCTCGACTCCGAGCTCCCCCTCCTTCTAGACATAGGAGACCAATTCACTATAAAAATGCTTCCTTGTCCACTAGAACGGGAACATGTAAACCAGTTTTACAATGGGGTCTCCTAGCTCATTCAGATGGGGAGTACCATCCTCGTTATGCGACGGTACGGTCCTAAAGACGTTCAACATCGTCTTGCTCGAAGAAGGATGCACCAAAATGTATTTGTCTTTGAAGTGATGAACAGACTTCAAATAAGCTTTAAACAGCTTCTCATTGCCTTTCTTCAGGGAAACCCATCCCCATTTACCTTCGACCTTGCTCCTCTGGAGGTGGAAGCAGTAGAAGAACAAGGGAATGGTGGCCCATATCTTTAAGTAATTGCAAAATATCTCAAACGCTCACATGAACATGATGTCGTTCGGGTGCAGTTGAGAAGGAGCCACGCGCAGGTTCCTGAATACGGCCACCTCAAAATCCGAGAAAGGGAGCCGAAGACCCATCTCCCAAAATATGATGTCATACATGGGAATCTGCCTCCTATCATATTTCGAGCAAATTCTTCTCTCTTTCCCATGGATGTAGAGCAACAACTCTCCCTGGTTCCCCTCCTCGTGAGTATACACCTCTGTAAAAACATCTTCTCTATGCTCAAAGAAATACGGCGTCCTGTCTCAGGGATCATTCGCGAACCAAGCTCGTGGATCCTCCTCGTCCCCAGGGGGAAACAAGAAACCTTGATCAGCATAGATCATCTCCATATATCCTCCCCCCGCTTGCTGCTCCGGTTGATTCTGCGTGTCCCCTGAAATCTCCAGAATCCTCGACAAGCTACTCGTCTCGTCTGAAGAACTTATTGAAGATTGTGAAGACTCACTCGAGAGATCAACCCAGGTGTTGTCGGTCATAGTACCTCAAAAGCAGAGCACAAAGATGAGTTCGACATCAATTCCAGAACCACCCTTCCACCGCTTATCAAGCGAAAGGGCGTTGGGAAATGAGGATCATGTCCTTGACCAGAACCCTCACTAAGGCACATAAATGGGAAGAAATTATAGAAAAAGCCCTAGGCCCTAAGTGACCACCTACGACACATCATGAAGTGCCCGAGGAGATTCCACGGCGACTCCGGCGATTCTAAACTACAGAAATGTCGCTTACTACTAACACTCCCCAACGGCGTTCCAATAGAAAAAATGCTAAACCCTAGCTGCATGCATCTTTATAAAGAAAATGACAAAAATATGAACTACTGAAAGCAAATAATAGTGGAAAACTGAAAATTTACCAGTTAAATGAAGAAGGAAGGCTGAAAGTAGCAACAGCGAGCAACACATCCCAAGAAATGACGGTGGTCGACGGTCGAGCTGTTACGATCAGTTGTAAGAGAAGACAAAAAACACTAAACTCCCTTCTCCTCGCGTATTTATAGCTGAGGCCACATGTGCGTGCGAGAGATGTGCCTGGGAAACCTTAGGGCCGTCATCATTACACCCTAGCCCCTAGGCCATCATTGTGCCACTTCGCCAGCACGCCACCTGAAATACGCTACCTCTTCAAGTTTAAGGCTCATAACGACCAACTCCTCATTTCCACGCGAGAAAGGAACAACGGGCAACACTCATTTCCTTCGTAAGACGCGCTCCATTCCACGAGCAGATGTTAAAGTCATCACTCATGTACCTAGAAGAAACGACTTGGGGGCTACTGTTCTGGACTGGCCCAACAGCTAGAATGGGCCCAGTCTAACCCTTTCTTTCAGTATGGTCCGCACGTCCAGGAATCGAACCGCTCGCAAGCCAACACTGGCCTAGGATGATCGACGAGCATCTCTCAGCCTTCCTGACATCAAAGTTGTGCAGGTCACCAGGAACCGACCAGAGAGATGCTTGTAACTTGCCTCCTCCTCGGAATAAACCGCTAGTTACGAGCACAACTTACCGGTTTGACCAAGTCCTGGAAGCTACCTGATTTTACGGACTCGCATATCAAGCGTAAAATCAGGCCGACCATGATGATTTTACAGACCCACATCTCCCCATCTTTCTTTCCTTGAAACTCAAAGATCAAAGTAACTTTTCAATACTCCTTTCACAAATCATGGCCGACAATGATGATCTCCATCTGCTCAGAAAGGTTGTTCTTTCCCCTGCTCGCAAAACTGAAGGAAGTCAAGAACATCCTTGCCTCGAGGACAACCTGGGTCCCCAAGACGGACAGACTACGTCCCCAAATTCAACTGACGCCCGACGCGAGGAAGACCAATTCTTGGACATGGTACGCCCCAAGAATCCCAACAAGGAACTTCTAGAAATCATGCAACCAGTTCCCATCCCTCTCATTACCGACCCGGCCATTTCAGCGTTGCTCGTTGCCATCAATCAGACCAACGCCCTCATCCTACAATAAACCAGAGAATGAGGGCCTGGGAGAATAAGAGGTTGAGGTCTCCTCCTCGGAGAAGCCAACGATAAGACTCCTCCAGTATATCAGCACCTAGGCACGGCCCTCCACCAAGAAAGAAGAAGTGCGACGTTTCTTTCTTCAAGAAATGCAACAACACACCTCCTGCAAAAGATCAAGACTCCCATTCATCCAAGAAGAGGAAAGACGGCCGTCAAGTTAACCGCGCTCGATTACCTTCTCCCGAACCAAGAGAGAAACGGAGGATTCCATCCCCCAGACGAGACCGCGATGATCGACGGGGCATAAATTATCACTCCCCTTCTCCGTTCCCCGCGAATAGTGAAGACGATGAGCCTCGTGGCCCGCTATTAATGGAAATTACATAAGCATCACTCCTTGTTGGCCTGGAGAAGCCGCCTCCGTTGGGAACCTACGATGGAACAATAGACCCCAACGATCACATCAAGAAAATTGACGCTCTCCTTGACTGCCTAAGATTCAGAGGGGCCATCAAATACAAATTTTTCCCAACCACTCTCAAGAAGGGAGCATTGTCTTGGTACAAGAGTCTCCCGGAAGAATTTATCACCTCCTAGAAGAAGCTCGGGAGGATATTTTCGAGGCACTTCACCGCCTCTTGTCGACACCCAAAATCGGAGGCTTCCCTAGAAGAAATCATCCAGGGCAGAGACAAATCTTTGTGGGCATACATTGAACGCTTCAACAAGGAAGCAGTCCAAGTATCAACAACCGACAACATGAAGAAATATCTCCTTGAGTGTGATCTCCATCCCCACAGTGACTTTGCCAAAGTTGTAGGCATTGAGACACCGACCATGCTCGACTCCCTCCTCCTCAAGGCCCAGGCGTACATCCGGTACGAGGAGAAGGAAGCAACAAACAGTTCCAGGGAATCAAGGCACGGAGAGAGTGCCAAGTCCTCGAGGAATGACGACCCTCGACATCCATGCTCCTCTCGTTTTTATAGTTAAGGCCATCCGTGCATGCGAGACACACGCTTGGAAATTCCTAGGGCCGTCATCATTACACCCTAGCCCCTAGGACATCATTATGCCGCTTCGCCAGCACGCTACCCGAAACACATTGCCTCTTCAAGCTCAAGGCTCATAATGACCAACTCCTCACTTCCCCGCGAGAAAGGCACAACGGGAAACACTTATTTCCCCCGTAAGACGCGCCCTATTCCACAAGCAGGTGTTAAAGCCATCACTCATGTACCAAGAAGAAATGACCTAGGGGGCTACTATTTTGGACTGGACTGACATATATAATAGGCCCAGTCTAACCCTTTCTTTCAGTATGGCCCGCACGTCCATGACCCGAACCTCCCGCTCTCCATCGGGAAATATCGACCATTTTCCCTCCCAAGCCCGCACTGGCCTAGGATGATCGACGAGCATCTCTCATCCTTCCTTACATGAAATCCATGTAGGTCACTAGGAACCGACCAGAGAGATACCCGTAACTTGCCTCCTCCTCAGAACCAACCACTAGTTACGGGCACATCTTCCCAGTTTGATCAAGTCCCGGCAGTTACCTGATTTTACGGACCCGCATACCCAGGCATAAAATCAGGAACCAATGGCTATCCACCAGGGGCATTACTATCACACTTGTGAGGGCCAAGTATTGAATATTCCTTATTCATCACCAATACCTTAACATTTTGCTTGTATCTCCTTGTTCCCATTCTTACTTGATTGTCGGAGTGCCTTGCAGGTACAACCCCTTTTTTCCTCCTCGACATCACTGCCCGGTTACAGATCATCATTCGGCCACCATGCAGGTTCTGATCAACCGATAAGATTAGTTTTAGTACCCAAGTTCACCACCTCGACTGGCTCTTCATGTGGTTGTATACCCTTTTCCTCTTGCACTAACAGTCTGACAAGTTCTCCAGGTATTTCACAATCTTTCTCAACTACGTCCTTGACTTAGTAGATCAAATTTTCAAAGTCATAAGTGACAATAGCAGAATTGTTATCAACGGGATCCAGAGTGGATGTGGATCTATAATTTATTGTGTGGGTGTGTGTAAGAACACATAGCTATTTTGAGAGTGTAATAAAGTAAAAAGAAAGACAAAGAGTGAAAAATTTGAATGCAAAACATCTAATGTTTTTATTGAATAAAAATATGCTTATGAAATGACAACCCTAACAAATGAACTGTTGTGCCCCGGGTAAGACACAAGGCTTAAAGTCATTGTTTAAAATTACATAACCAAAACTTCGAAAGTAATAAGAAAGAGAAATTAGAAATTACTCCTGACTAAAGAAGATTGAGATAAGGTCTTTAGTCTTCCAGTTGTTGAGTCTGTTGCCAGTAGTAGGGAAGATCCAGTTGTCTAGGTCATAGTCATCGTCAGGATCTTATGTAGCAAAAACAACATTGATAGCATTCACACCCTTGGCGTGCTTCGGCATGGGTTCTATAATCACATTGGGGATGTCGGGAGGATCAAACTCATCTTTATTGTCAATCATGTCCTGAATTTTATTCTTCAAAGCCCAACAATTGTTGGTGTCGTGCCTCTATTGGAATGATTAGCATATTTCTTATTAGGATTATAATGAGGAGAGAAGGTGTTGGGATTCTAAGGAGGATCCCTTAACTTTATCAGATCTGCTTTCAAAAGATGTTACAATTCCTGAGACAGTGGCATGCTGATCTTAGTAAACTATCTTTTTGGTGCATCGGACCTATGTTGATTGTTTTGTTGATGTTGTTGTTGCACAGGCGCAGGATTAGAAATTAGTACCGCCCTTGCAGATTGGTTGCGATCACTTCTAGTACGACCCTTCTGGCCATACCCAGCATTTGGTTCCTTATTACCTTTGAACGTCTTCTTTACAGTACTTGAAGACGCAACCACTTAAATCTTTCCACTTCGGATACCACTCTCGACACGCTCACCTGTTAATATCAATTCGGTAAAACCAGATGAAGAATTTCGATCAGATGATTAAAGAAAGGCCTTATCATGCCCATGAACATATCAACCAGCTCCCTATCAAACAGAGGAGGTTGAACTCTTCTAGCAAGATCTCTCTATTTCTAGGCATATCCTTTAAATCATTCATTCGAGCCCATAGTCATACTTTGTAGTTGCACACGAATTGGTGTAAGGTCAACATTATATTGATACTGCTTGTAAAAAGCAATAGTCATGTCTTCCCAAGTGCGGATGTTGGTTCCTTCCAACTGATAGAATCATTCTAGTTGTGTCACATACAAGCTTTTTTGAAAGAAGTGAACCCATAATTTTCTGTCAGTAGTATGGGATTGGATCATACAGACATAAGACCTCAGAAGAAGTTTAGGATAAGAAATACCATCATATTTGGCAAAATTAAGGACCTTGAACTTGTGAGGGATGACAACCCCCGAGACTAATCCCAGCTCTTCAAAATCCAACCCAGTCACTCTCTGGATCTCCATAGCATTTTGTATTTGTCATCAACAGTAGGAGGGTACTGTTTATCTAAATAGTATGCTTCTTCGTCATCATATCCCTGGTCGTTATTCTCCTCAGCTTTCACACTCTTATCATCTTCCTCTTGGTTATCATCTTCATTTGATGGGACCTCAAAATCTAGAGCCCTCTTGACCGGACCTTTGAATCTTCGACACATATTAAGGATGACAGTTGGCTTCTTAGTCTTTTTCTTCTTGGCTATGAGCACTATCAGTTCTTTCTGCCCCTTGACTATGTTCTGGAGCGTCTCTTAGAATTGAGTGTTTTGAGCTTGAAGTTCTTTCAAGGTTTGTTCGAGAGCCATCTTTTACTGAAATAAACAGCAATAAGATGAGAAAACCTGTCTTGGGAATACATGTTATGATATGATGTATATGGTATGTGAATGCATATGCAATGTTTTCAAGGATCTCGCAGGATAAACAAAAATGAAATGTTAGAAGTTGAGTCTGGTTGTAGCTCTGACTAAATAACTTTGTGTCTTTGAACGTCCTTCTATGAGAATCAAACTCACCATGTCGAGTGGGTCCTCGCCTTTGACTCAAAAGAACATAATTTGGTCTTTGAAGGTATCTGATTAGAGGAAAATAAATCCTCTTGCCCCTTTTCGGACGTCTGATTCATGGTAAACCTATATCACAGGTCCCTGAGATCCTTGAAATGGTCAGTAAAAATGCTATGGTATGATGTTATGATGTCAGATAGCAAACAAAATAAAGCATACAATAGCTTTAGGCTTAAAGGCTTGCATGAGGTTCATAGGTAAGTACCCTCTTGAAGTTCAGTTTGCTCAACCTGTCCTAAGAATAATAACTGGGTTCTAGGGATCTCATATCACGTATCTTTCTCGAAGGTTTTATTTTAGTACAACAACTGATTTTCCACCAAAACATCCCGCAAGTCGAATCTCAATGAGTGTAGCATCGAGTATCAACCAACTTTGGATTGCACCAAAGTCGACCATCTCACTACCTTCTAATGGCCAAGTTAGGTCAATTAAGGTTCTAAAAGTCAGTTAGTGCTTATGACACCACGCAGCAGCCTAGTGTTCTCCTCAGCTGACTCAAGGGACACCCGTATAAACCAAAGTCTCACACTAAAGTATCCATCACTTCAACCATATCGGTCTATGCCGTACAGTTTCCATGATCTATTGCTACTTACCTATGGTACCCTAGATTCGGGTGTATGATATTTGCAAGATGTTAAACCCAAACAACCCTTAAAATAAAGCAAGATGTAACATGGTGGGAGAACTGACTTGGGTGTTTTGCGTTTTATCGCAAATTTTGTGGATAGCAAGAGTCGCCACCGACTTTTCTTTTATCCAATAAAGGAAATGGTGAAAAGAACAGGAAAGACCTTTTGAGAGTTTTCTTGAGTTCGGGGGATAGGTTGTGAAAAGGGAAGGTATTAGCACCCTTTTCATCCATAGATATCTACGGGCTCTTAGTTTCTAGATCACTTTGAAAATGCTTTGTGAAATGTGTTTGTGTTTGTTTGAAAGTATTTTTGAAAAGTGCCTTCGTTTAGGAAAACTTTGTAATGATTCTCGTCTCTATAAGAATGTATACAAAGTGTTTGACTTTTGAAAATATTTCATGAAAGTGTTGGCGTGTTTGAAATATATTTTGTTTTGAAATTTTTATGAGCAAGAAACTACGAGTGTTCTACCTACTCAAAAGAAAGTATTTGTTCTTTTCCTCCTCCTTTAGATAGTGTTATCTTACCATTAGTTAGTAAGAAATCATATCATCGTATGTGAAGGGACGGGCGTGGGTTATCGTACAGTCATAGAAGGCAACATTGTAGGATATCTTAGCAAGTTTTCGTAAGGGACTAAGAACGTTTACCAAAGGCAACATCGAAGGGCCATCGAGGGACTACGATCTTGTAATCGAGGGTCTTTGCTAAAGTATCCCACGTTCGAGGGACATGACTGTTTTATCCTAAGGAAACAAGTGTGGGTTAACCATAGAGGTGCAAGTGTGCAAATTGTTTTGTTTTCATTTAATTTTATCTTTAATTAGGGTTATCTAGTATTGATTTTTAGTCTTTCCATACAAACCCTAATTTCTAGCAACAATATGGAAAACGATGAATTGCATTAAATAGTCCTGCGCTATTACATCACTTAAGAGGATGGGGGTATAAATTACAAATTTGGATGACAAGTAAAATAAACCCTAATTGCTATTACAAGGCTTTGATAGTTATATAAACTGTAATGCGAAATGATAAAATGCGCAAATAATGTAAAGTAATGGAAAGAAAAAATAATTTGTTTTTATGGTTTTTTGTAAGAAAAGGTTTTAATTAATCTAATTGATTTGAAAAGGAATTAATAAAAATCCTAATGTCTAAATCAATTTTTTTAAAAGATAAAATTAAAATAAAAACCTAAGTTTAAATTGGTTTAATTAATTTAAGAAAGAAAATGTTTTTGGGATTTTTGTGATTTATAAAATAAAGTAATGTAGGGATAAAATCAAAATCAAAATCTTTTTTTATTTGATTATTTATGAAAATATATTTAGTGTACTTTTTTTATTTAAAATAATAATAATAAAATAAAATAAGAAAAGAAAATTGTAATACGATGGGAAAATTGACGGTTATACTGGTTTTGCGTTTGTATTCGCAAATGTTGCGGTAAGCAAGAGTCGCCATCGACTTTTCTTTTATCCAACAAATGAAAGGGTGAAAAGAACAGAAAAAGACCTTTCGAGAGTTTTCTGAGTAAGGGGGGTAGATTATGGAAAGTGAAGGTGTTAGCACTCTTTCCATCCATAGTTATCTACGGGCTCTTAGTTGCTAGCTCATTTAAAAATGCCTTGTGTTTGTGTGTTTGAAAAAGTATCTTGAAATGACGCCTTAGTGCGGCGAACTTTGTAATGTTTCTCGGAATAGTAGAGAATGTATACAAAGTGTTTGAAAATGTTTTTTAAATAAGTTTTGTGTAAGTGTAAAAATTGTTTGAGCAAGCATCTAACAACTATCTACTTCACTAGAAAGGTTGTCTTTTCCTCTTTTCCTTTAGACAGTGATATCCTACTATTAGTGAGTAGGTAGCCCTAGTCGTTGGATGTTTGAGGGACATTCGAAGGTACGTTTATACAGTCACAAAGGCAACTGGGCAAGAAACTTTAGTAACTACCCTAGGGTTTTAAGATCATACTAAGGCAACGTCGAGAGGGTCATCGAGGGATTTATGATCTTTAAACTGGAGGGTAGCCACTAAAATCTCCCACATTTTGAGAGATGTGACTATTTTCCGAAGGCACCCGAAATGGGGGTACCCTAGAGGTGTGCATGTGCAATTGTGTTTGTATTTATTTATTTTTGTATTTGCATTAGGTTTGCTAGCGTTTTGTTTGTTATTCTTGTCATACAATCTTGTTAGTCATGCATCTAAACAGTTATTAGTTTGCAGAAATTAAAAGTGCTGGAATATAAATCCTAAACTATTACAAGGCTTCGGGGAGGGGGATTAATTACATATCCAAAACTTTGGGGGGAAATAAAGCATTAAATGTAAAGTCTTAGTTATGCTATTACATCCAGTAGACAGTTACAATAGTATGAAAAATAGAATGTGAAAGAGAATAACACGCGCGAATTGAAAGGACGTCTAAAAAATCCTCAGAGAAAATCTTTTGTTTGTTTTTTGTTTTAATTAAGAAAATAGTTGAATTAAAAGTAATTAATCTAGATCTATATTTAAATAAAAAGTTAATTATTAAAGAAAAAATGAAATTAAAGAAAAGAGATTAATCTTCTAAGCTTTTTTTGGTATTTTTTAATATGAAAAAAAAAGAATTAAAATCCTAAATCTATTTAGTTTTTAATTAAAGAAAATGGTTTAAATAATTATTAATTAATTTACAAACTTAATTTAATTGAAAAAATGCTAACCTAATATTTTTATGATTTTTATCTGATTTTATATTGATTAAAAAAACAAACTAAAAGAAATAAGTAAAAAGATAAATAAACAAATATAAATGGGCCAGGCAGTGAGTGGAAAAAGGAGGTGTAATTTGAATTTCGTGTGGCCCCAAAACCTTCATGCTAAATGTCACACCTGCTCTAATATACATGTTAAACACAAATCAAACGGTTAAAAGTATTAACATGCCATGAAAATGCAGTTTTAAAATTCAAGAAAATCTTACCAACCGGTGATGCATGGATACGATGATCTAGGGTGTAGCAATCCTTAGTAATGGATGTAATGAGTTCCTGGGAACCTCAGGATCACAACTGGGCAATGAGTTTGGATTGAGGATGCTTGCAAATGTTGTTTCGATTTTGACAACATTGTGGAAATTTTGTGAATTTTGATATGACTTCCTAGCAAAGATTTTCGTGTAATTTGCTCATGCCTTGGTCTTGTATTTATATAGGAAGAAGAGGTCTAGAAAATATGGTAAGAATCTACCCATAATGTCCCTCTTTCAAATCAAAATCAAACACATTAAAAAAGTTCCAAAAATGCAAATTCTTGCCCATTTTGAGGTGCAATGCACCTGGCCTCCTTTGCACAAAATTTTCGAGCCAAAAATAATTCAAACCATCATCCCATATTGCCATAACCAATATTTACTATTTTATGCAATTTTATTTAGTTTTTATTTGATTTAATTTATATTTAAATGAATAAAAATTCAAATAAAAAAATGCATGATAGATTTAGGGATCCTTGGACACATAATGAACATATTTGAACTCCAAAAAGTTAGGCCCAATAACTTTATATCACAAATTTGCACAATTGAGATTTCATGCATTTTCTTGAAAATTGTCCAACTTGTGCACTTCATAACTTGCTCAATTTTTTTTAAGGTGATCTTAGACATTTTGGGAAGCCCAATATGTCCTCTACACTTTCTCTTTTAATCATTTTTGCATTTGGAGACATTATCTTGGTGTAAGTTGCCTTGACAAAAAGTGTCTTTTGTTGACTTTCTGAAAATGACCTATAATGTGTGAGCTTGTATCTTTCAAATGGTGCATCTCTTGAACTTGAGGACATAAGAGAAGTTGTAGGTAATTGGATTCTATTCAAAATGATCTTTGGTTGGGGAAAAATGGATGAAGTATGTTAAAGTTATGCCTTGTCAAAGTTCAGTTGACTTCTCCTATAGAAACCCTAATTTAACAATTCTTGACTTTTGATAAATTAAGAGCATTCCTTGAGGAATCATGATCAACCCTTGATCAAATGATGGATATCACTTCAAAATGTTTATGTTGACCAAAAATATTGAAATTTGACTGTATATTGGCCACAATTGACTTTGACCTAGTATAGTTGACTTTCAAACATTTGAGCAATTGACTGAGCAAACTTGTAATGTAAGGCATGAAATTTGGCATGGACAATCTTGAAGACATATTAGGGACCATGGAAAACATTTGAGACCTTTGGAGCTTACATATCTTTGTGAAAAGTGAAACCCTAGTTGAAAGGCCATTGCTTAGGAGGAGAATTTGTCTGATCAATTCTTGGTCAACTTTGAGCAATTGAGGACCTCTAGGAGCATGTCTTGAGTAAAATGGGAGGGGAAATTTCAGGGTACAACAATTGCCCCTGTTCAATATTCTTAAACCTGAGGATTTAGATTGGCTTGTCTGCCTTTCGTGATCTGAAGGTGGAAGATGATTGAACACTAGAGTGTCCAGAAATTTGCACTCGCATGAAGTAACGTTGTTGGTTGATGATATTGGGAATGGGCTTACAGATGCCATTTTGAGAAGATGACGAGATTCATCGAAGATGGGTTTATAGATATCATCTAAAGGAATTGTTGATAGGCGTATCAGAATGAACTTGCGTCTAGTTTCATATGAATGAAATGCTGGAAAGAGCTTGTGTCAAGCTGCATCCAGAAATGTATTAGAAGGAAATCGTGTAAGGCTGCTTCAGGATGAGCCTGTGTTAGACTACACCTGGAAATGTCTTAGTAGGAATTTGTGTAAGATTTCTTCAGGATGAGCCCGTGTTATAATACATCTAGAAATGTCATAGTAGGAACTTGTGTAAGATCGCTTCAGGATGAGCTCGTGTGAAGCTGCATCTGAGAGGTTATTAGAGGGAACCCGTGTAAGATTACTTTAGGAAGAGCCCGTGTAAAGTTGAATTTCAGGGGGAGAAGGAATTCGTGTAAGATTTCTTCAGGATGAGCCTGTGTAAAGCCGCATTTGGAAATTGTGAGAAGGAATCCGTGTAAGATTGTTTCAGGATGAGCCCGTGTGAAGCTGCATCTAAAAATTGCGAGAAGGAATCCGTGTAAGATTGTTTCAGGATGAACCCGTGTAAAGCTGCATCTGGAGATCATGAGAAGGAACCCATGTAAGATTGCTTCAGGATGAGCCCGTGTGAATCTGCATCTGAAAATTTCAAGAAGGAATTTGTGTAAGATTGTTTTAGGATGAGCCCGTGTGAAGCTGCATTTGAAAATTGTGAGAAGGAATCTGTGTAAGATTGTTTCAGGATGAGCCCGTGTAAAGATGCATGTGTAGATCATGAGAAGGAAATCGTGTAATATTGCTTCATCTGGTCGTGTAGATAGTCACCCCTTCTTGTTTCGAGAATTGATCTACAATCAGCTGTTCACAGATAGTTGTCCTGTCTTCAGGAATTAATCTCTGACCTAAGAGAAATAAATATAGTTTCCCCGTCTTGTTTCGGGAGTTAATCTTTAATCTGCTTATGTAGATAGTTGTCCTGTCGATTTTCAGATATTAATCTACAATCAGTCATTCACAGATAGTTGTCCTGTCTTGTTTCAGGTATTAATCTGGAACTTATTTGTGTTAGTCATTGAGATAATTGTCTTATCTAGTTTCAGGTATTAATCTCTGACCTAAGAGAAAGGAAGATAGTTTCCTCGTCTTGTTTCAGGAATTAATCTTCAATCTGCTCATGTAGATAGTTGCCTTGTCTTGTTTCAGGTGTTAATCTCTGACTTAAGAGAAAGGAATATAGTTTCCCCGTATTGTTTCAGGAGTTAATCTTCAATCTGCTCATTTAGATAGTTGTCCTGTCTGGTTTCAAGTATTAATCTACAATCAGTCATTCAGAGATAGTTGTCATGTCTTGGTTTAGGTATTAATCTGGAACTTGTTTTTGTTGCTCATTGAGATAGTTATCCTGTCTGGTTTCAGGTATTAATCTCTGACTTAAGAGAAAGGAAGATAGTTTCCACGTCTTGTTTCGGGAGTTAATCTTCAATCTGCTCATATAGATAATTGTCCTGTCTGGTTTCATATATTAATCTATAATCAGTTGTTCACAGATAGTTGTCCTATCTGTTTTCAGGAATTAATATGGAACTATTGAAAATTGGTGATGATATTTGTCTGCTTGCTAACTTTCCTGAAAAAGGTAAAGAGTCAACTGTATGCAGTGTCATGATGCATGAAATGCATTGGGTAACGATGTTCTCAAAATAAATGAGATTGTGATATATATGCATTTTGTTAGAACATAGTTTGATTCTACAACCCTTGATTAGAGTTTTGATGATAACAAAATACAAAGAATAAATTATTTCAAAGTTATATACAAAGAATAATTATGCTCCTTAGAAATTATGTTTTGTATATGCAGAAGTTCTGATGGAATCAGCATCAGAATGGAATCAGCATCAGAAGATCAGAAATATGTGCTACACGCTGAAGCTACCAGACTATACGCTGAAGCTTGATGACCAGAATCTGCGCCTAAACAAATATACTATGACTCTGATCAAAGACATCTTTACCAAGTCATCAACACTCTGAAGCGTTATCAGTAGGTACAGCAAAGAAGACTCTGAAGCGTTACTAGTTATTCAAGACAGAATTAAATGCTAACGGCTTTCTTCAGACAAAGATCTTCTACAAAAGGAAAGTGCATTATTATCATTAAAACCTGCTTTATGGACAACGTATCTTTGCTTGCTATATAAACAAGTCGTCTTGTGAAAAGAAACACGTAAGTACGCACTCAAAATTTGCCAAGCTATCCAAACCACGCATATTCAAAGCTTTAGAAAATTCATTTTATTCCAAATTTATTTTGTGTAATTATCACAGTTGTGATATACAATTTTGTAAGAAAACAACAACACACACTTATTCAATCATTTGTAAAAGAAGTTCCTTGAGATTAACCGGATTGTGGTTGTACTCAAGAAGACTTTAATAGTTGTTAAAGTAGCTGTTGTAATCCTTTGAGAATAGTGGATTAAGACCTCGTTGGAGAGAGGCGAAATCACCTTGACTGGTGGACTGGAGTAGTTTGAGATTAAACGAACCAGGATAAAAATATTGTGTTGTTAAGCCTTTTGATTTAAGTTTTTCAATTCAACCCCCCCTTCTTGTGTTTTTCACATCTTCAATTAGCATCAGAGCACCTGGTTTTGAGCTTCAACACTTAACTGTGTCAGTACAAGATCCAGCGTTAGAAAAACACAATGGCAGGACCAAGTCAAAACATCAGCAATGACAACAATGAAGAAAGGGACAGATTCAGTGGCAAACCTCCAGTATTTGATGGAGAAAACTTTGACTACTGGAAAGACAGAATTGAGAGTTTCTTTATGGCCCATGATATTGATCTGTGGGACATGGTGACTGATGGATACATGCACCCAGTGGATGGACGTGGTCAGAAGATTGACAGGAAAATGATGTCTGATCAGCAAAAGCGTAAGTTCAGAAATCATCACAAGGCCAGAACAATTCTTCTCAGCGCCATCTCATATTCAGAATATGAGAAAATATCAAACAGAGAAACAGCCAAGAATATGTTTGATTCTCTGAGAATGACGCATGAAGGCAACATTCAAGTCAAAGAAACAAAAGCCCTTGCGCTCATTCAGAAGTATGAGGCATTCAAGATGGAAGATAGTGAATCAATAGAAGCTATGTTTTCAAGATTCCAAATTCTTGTTGTTGGTCTAAAAGTTCTTGACAAAGGATATTCCACTACTGATCACGTTAAGAAGATCATCAGAAGCTTGCCAAAATAGTGGAGGCCAATGGTCACAACGCTTAAGCTAGCCAAGGATCTCAACAAAATCTCTCTGGAGGAACTTGTCATCTCCCTCAGAAGTCACGAGATAGAGCTAGAAGCAGATGTACCTCAAAAGCAAGGTAAGCCATTAGCTTTAAAATCTAACAGAAAATATGACTCCAAAGTTTTGTAGGTTATGGAAGAAACCTCTGATGGATCCTCATCAGAAGAAGATGAACTGTCTCTTCTCTCCAGAAGGGTGAACCAACTATGGAAGTAGAGGAAAAGGAAGTTCAGCAATCCCAGAAGATCAGAAAATAAGAATGAATCTTCTTGCAGATACAGAAGGTCAGAATCCTCCTCTGGACACAGAAGATCTGAAGGTTCTTCAGGATACAGAAAGCCAAACAACAAAGACATCATCTGCTATGAGTGTAACGAGCAAGGGCACTACAAAAGTGATTTCCCAAAGCTTCAGAAGGAGAAGCCCGAAAAGAAGTTTGGCAAGGAAAAGAAGAAAAGTCTCATGGCTACATGGGATGATTCTGACACATCTGAAGCTGACTCAAAATCATATGATGAAAGAGCAAACATAGCTCTCATGGCAAACATATCTGAAGACAATGAAGCTTCTGAGTCAGACTCTGAATCAGATACAGAAGAGGTATTCCCTGACCTTACTATAAACTTTACTAAGGCTGAATTAGCTGAAAGCCTTAATGAAATTCTGGAAAGGTATCAGCAGATCAGAGTCAAATTCAGAAACCTGAAAAGGAATCTTGCCTTTGACTCTGATAAGACTGAGAGTCTCAAATTGGAAAATTCTGAGTTAAAAGATAAAATTTCAAAATTAGAAAACCAATTGCAAACTCTCAGAAGGAAACAATCCCTGAAACTCCCAGCAATGCTGATGAGATCATCAAAGAGTATGATCACAACTTTCAGAAGTTTCTAGCTAAAAACATAGACAGAAGCAAAATGGCTTCAATGATCTATGGAGTAAGCAGAAATGGAAGAAAAGGGATAGGATATCAAGGTAAGGTTCCTACACCAAAAAATTCCATGGATTTAGTCATAAAACGTACTCCACTTGATTCACACTTTATATATGGGCACACACATGACATAAAATATACAAGTAGTGATTACTCTGTCAAACCAAAATTCAACCAGAGTTTTGGTAAAACTAACAAATCAGAACCCAAGAAAATATGGGTAACTAAGGATAAAATTATACATGTGGCAGATATCTTTAGCACCAAAGCAAAGACACCAGTCATGGTACCTAGACTCTGGCTGCTCACGACACATGACGGGAAGAAGGCATATGTTCCAAAGCCTGGAACTTAAGCCTGGAGGCCACGTAGGCTTTGGAGGCAATCAGAGGGGAAAGATCATTGGCTCTGGAACAATAGGTAATGGAAATCTTCCCTTTATAAGTAATGTTTTATTAGTGGATGGATTAATGCATAACCTGTTATCCATAAGCCAATTAAGTGATAACAGTTATGATATAATCTTCAATCAAAATTCATGCAAAGCTGTTAGTCAGAAAGATAGGACTATCCTATTTAATGGAAAGAGGAAAAACAACATTTATAAAATCAAACTTTCTGAACTGAAAAGTCAGAATGTAAAATGTATTCTATCAGTTAACAACAAGCAATGGATCTGGCACAGAAGATTGGGACATGTTAGTATGAGAAGAATATCTCATATTAACAAACTCAATCTGGTCAAAGGACTTCCTAACTTGAAGTTCAATTCAAATGCTCTGTGTGAAGCATGTCAGAAAGGCAAGTTTGCAAAACCTGCTTTCAAATCCAAAAATGTTGTTTCCACCTCTAAGCCATTAGAACTTCTACACATTGACTTATTTGGACCAGTAAAAACTGCTTCAGTCAATGGCAAGAAGTATGGGTTAGTAATCGTAGATGACTATAGCAGATGGACATGGGTAAAGTTCTTAAGGCACAAGGACGAGTCACACTCTGTGTTTGTTACCTTCTGCAACCAAGTTCATAATGAAATAGATCTTAGAATTGTCAAAGTCATAAGTGATCATGGTGGAGAATTTGAAAATAAAGATTTTGAATTATTCTTTAATGAAAAAGGCATTCTGCATGATTTCTCTTGTCCTAGAACTCACCAGCAAAATGGAGTTGTAGAACGAAAGAACAGAACATTGCAAGAAATGGCCAGAACCATGATCAACGAGACTAACGTTGCTAAGATCTTCTGGGCAGAAGCAATAAACACAGCGTGTTACATTTAGAATAGAATCTCCATAAGACTTATTCTGGAAAAGACTCCATATGAATTGTGGAAGAACAGAAAGCCCAACATTTCTTATTTTCACCCATTTGGATGTACATGTTTTATTTTAGATACAAAAAATTATTTGAACAAGTTTGACTCTAAAGCACAAAAGTGTATCATGTTAGGATACTCTGAACGCTCAAGAGGGTACAAAGTATACAATATAGAAACACAGATTGTTGAAGAGTCAATCAGTGTTCGGTTTGATGATAAGCTTGACTCTCAAAAGTCAAAGCAGAATGAATTCCTTGCAGGTATGGAAGTTGAACTCACAGGTACTGAAGACAACTCATCAGAGGCTCTCAACAGAGACACTCCCTCAACATCAGAAAGAGTCACTGCAAGCAACCCAGCACCTTCTGTTGATCAACTCCAGAAAAGACCATCCAGAAGCAGCATTGATCACCCAGAAGAAATAATCTTAGGAAGGAAGGAAGATCCAATCAGAACAAGATCTACCTTCAGAAACTCTGAAGAATCCCTCATGGGACTGGTTTCTCTGATTGAACCAACAACAATTGTTGAAGCACTTATGGACAATGACTGGATTCTGGAAATGCAAGAGGAGCTAAATCAACTCACAAGAAATGACGTATGGGAGATGGTTCCCAAACCAAAAGGATTCAACGTCATTGGTACAAAATGGGTTTTCAGAAATAAACTGAACGAACAAGGTGAAGTCATCAAAAACAAAGCACGACTGGTAGCACAAGGTTATAGTCAGCAAGAGGGGATAGACTATACAGAAACCTTTGCTCCAGTCGCCAGGTTAGAATCTATTAGACTTTTAATTTCATTTGATGTTAATAAAGGCATCACTCTGTATCAGATGGATGTCAAGAGTGCATTATTAAATGGATATATAGAAGAAGAGGTTTATGTGCACCAACCCCTTGGTTTTGAAAGTTCCAAAAATCTAGAATATGTTTTCAAACTAAAGAAGTCACTCTATGGTCTGAAACAAGCTCCCAGAGCTTGGTATGAAAGACTAAGTAACTTCCTGTTAGAAAAGGAATTCACCAGAGGGAAAGTTGACACAACCTTGTTCTGTAAGACAGTTAAGAATGACATCTTAGTATTTCAAATTTATGTTGATGACATTATATTTGGATCCACTAAACCCTCTCTGGGAAGAGAGTTTGCTAAATGTATGCAGGCAGAATTTGAGATGAGCCTAATGGGGGAACTAAAATTCTTTCTGGGCATTCAGATTAATCGAACTCCAGAAGGAACTTACATTCATCAGAGCAAATATGTCAGAGAACTTCTGAAGAAATTTGATCTCTCAGAATGTAAGCCCTCAAGGATTCCAATGCATCCCACGTGCATTCTGGAAAAGGAAGAGGTAAGTAAAAAGGTAGAACAGAAGGTCTACAGAGGTATAATTGGTTCTCTTCTCTATCTGATGGCTTCAAGGCCTGGCATTCTATTCAGTGTTTGAATTTGTGCTAGATTCCAATCAGATCCTAGAGAATCTCACTTAACAGCAGTTAAGCAAATTTTCAAGTATCTGAAAGGTACTGCTAATCTGGGTCTGTTTTATAGAAAATCAAGGGATTACAGCTTAGTAGGATATTGTGATGCTGATTTTGCTGGAGACAAAGTAGAACGTAAAAGCACTTCTGGAAGCTGCCAGTTTCTGGGAGAAAATCTGATCTCATGGTCCAGCAAAAGACAATCCACAATAGCTCTATCAACAGCAGAAGCTGAATACATAGCAGCAGCTGGATGTAGCACGCAAATGCTTTGAATGAAAAGTCAACTTGAGGACTTCAATATATTTGAGAGTAACATCCCTATCCTCTGTGACAATACTTCTGCCATTTGTCTCAGTAAAAATCCTATTTTTCATTCTAGGGCTAAGCATATAGAAATAAAACATCATTTTATTAGGGACTATATTCAGAAAGGGATTCTCAATTTAAAATTCATTAACACAGACCATCAATGGGCTGATGTCTTTACAAAACCTATTTCTGAAGATAGGTTTAACTTCATTCTGAATCATCTCAGCATGAAGCTTTGCCCAGAATAAACTGTTTTATTTACATATCTTAATCCTCGGAATTTTTGTTATTTTCTGTGAACTGTTGATCAACCTGCCTTCAGAATTTTAGAAGTCCAGATTGTATCAGAATCTATCCATGAAGATCTGAGCGTTTCATTTCAAGGATAGAAGTGTGTTGTTCACGTAAGCAAACAGTTGTCATCCATTCATCAGCTACCTTCTGAGGTTGAACATGCGTTCATTTTTCTGAAAGGTCAAAAGCGCTGATTGGATGCATTGAGACACATGTCATGGATAACCGTTCCAATATATTTCTGAATCCCCTAAAATCAGCTGTCATTAATGCTTATAATCATTACAATTTATTTCTCTCTCTTGCAGTTTACGTTTTCAAAATCTATTTAAACACATTTCTCACTCTTTACACTCTTTCACTTTCATTTTCTCTACAATCTAATTGTTTTCAGTTTGCATATTTCAAAACCCCTCCTTTTTCGTCTCAAATTTTTTATGTGTGAACATGGCTTCCTCAAGCATTCCTAATACTAGTACTCAGAGAACTGAATCCACAGAACAATATGAAGAACCATTCATAACTCTCGTCATGCCCGTTGACAACCTAGAAGTACTCTCAGAATTGATTGTGGACTTTAACAGTCTTCAAGAAAATGGGTTCAAGCTTTCTGAAGAAGTAAAGGCTCAAGGATGGAACAGGTATTTTGACCGTCTGGTAGGTCCAACGTTCCCAATCCTTGTGAAGGAATTTTGGATTCATGCTTCATCCTCCAACCATCAAGTTACTTCGTATGTAATGGGGAAGAAGATAGTCATAACTGAAGACCTCGTTGCAAGATTGATAGGTTACAGTGGTGGTGGCGTAAGATGTATAAACATGGCTGAAAGATGTGCTGATGTCGCTTCAATTGCTAGAGAAATTTTCACTCTGGGTCTTCCCTCCAGAAAGATAAGGGATCTGAAGGACCATCACAGAATATGGGCTAAGATTATTCTGGGATGCATAAACCACAGGAAGCCAACCAGCTCTCCTGACTACATCAACATTGATCAACAGTTTCTGATCTACTTCATCTCCCAGAAGACTAAGGTGAATCTGGCTCATTTGCTATTCAATCATCTGAGGACCAGTGTTAAGGAGACTAGAGAAGAGGAGCGCACTAAAAGGGACTGGATACCCCTTATAAGGCTCATATCAGATATTTTGACAGAGAATAGGCTGATAGATCATCTAACAGAAGCACAGGAAATCATCACTTTAGAGGCAACTGTTGGAAAGCCTTTGAATGCGAAGAATCTGAAGAAGATGAAGATTATTGAGAACATCAAGAAGGAACCCAGTGTTACTTCTTTTGCAACAATCACCAGCAGAAGAATCCCTCTGGATGACTTTCCCATGTTCTCAGAAATTAATTCCAAGCCTGAGATTATCGTCAGATACTTAGATGCATGCAAGGCAGATGGCACTGCACTAGGGTTAAACATCCAGGACTTGCAACAGGCGGCCCCAGAAATTGTGTTGAAGAAGAACAAGAAAAGGAAGGCAGCAGCAGAAGGATCATCCCAGCGGACTCCCAAAGCAGCTAAAAAGAGCGGTAATCCTTCTTCTGTAACTGTTTTAGATTCAGTATCTTTATCAACATCTGGCCTCTTTCCTACCCATTCATAAATTCCTACCCCTCAAACATTTGATGATTTTGACATACAATTTGACCCCTCAGAAACTTTAACTCTTAGAGGATCTCACTCCCTACCTATCAATCCAAATATTGAAACAACTCAACCAGAACTTGCAAAAGTTCTGTCAGATATTGAAACCTTTGACCAGAATATTTCTGCTCCCATACCAGAAAATCCAAACTCTGAAACCATTTCAGAAGCACCACAACTAGATATTTCCCTCTCTCCACAACCAGAAATACCACTACCTCCATCTCCTCAACCAGAAATTCATCCACCATCTCCACAACCTGAACTAATCCAACCAAAAGTTCAACCTTATGAATCCTGTGAACCAGAACCAAATAACACTCAATCCAACCAAACTGAATAACCCACTTCAGATTCTGATACCATTCCCATTCCAGGTCATTGAACCTCTGGCCATCCGTATACCCCTCACCATTCTGGACAGACCCCAAATTCCTTCTTCACTAGAATCAACTCCACCAAATTCCCCAACTAGTCCAATAATTATACCAGACTCTCCCACTCCCTCACCAAAGAACAATCCAAATGACAACGCCAAAACTGTCATTGATTTAACTGTTTTTGAACGTCTTGCTGCCATAACCCACAAAACAACCATTCCAAAACCAAAACCATATGAACCTACACCAGATGTTGGTACTAGTTTATTGATATTTGAAACAGAAATGCAGAAGTGGATAACTTCCCTGAAGCAAGCTAGTCTTGAGATGATTAATCCTGCTGTTTCAGATTATCTTTGGACAAGTTTCAGAAAATGGGTAAATTCTGAAACTTATAAAATGCAAGAACAGATCTACGGACAAGTTCAACATAACTTCAGTAATCTGCTAAAAGTAATTGAAGATCAAGTTTTGAGCCAACTACTCAAGGAAGAAGTTCTCCCTCTGGACAATGCTCTTTGGTCAGAACATCTTCCAGCAGACAAAGTTCAACCAGAGTTGGAAGATCTTACTCTGACTGCTGCTCAAGATGAGATGATTCCTGCAGAGGATTTGGTTTAAAAAGATGACATTGCAGAATGCTCTGAGAAGCATCCAGTTATTGAAGATTTTCAAGCTTCCTCCTATGAAAGGCAGACTCTGGAAGAACTGAAGAGATCTGATATTATTATGCAGGAAAGGATGGATAAACAGGATGACAAAATTTCGGAAATCAAGAGCATGTTAACCAAACAAGAGGAAACCAACATCCAGATCAAGGGCTTGTTTGAAGCTTTGTTCACGCATCTTCCTCCTCCCTCTTAGATTTTGCTTTGTTTTAAAATTTGTTTATCTGTAATATTTTCTACATTGCTGTTGTTCTGAACTTATTATTGTTGATTCTGATTTTAATATAAACCCTTTTGGCCCTGATTATATGTTCTTTTTTATAACTGACAAAAAGGGGGAGAAAGAATAAGATATTTTCAATAACGGATTACTGAGACATAAGTCTCAAACATTCTGATCTACTTAATTTCTCTCTTCTGAAAAGCTTGAACAGGTACAAAACTCTGATGAAAGATACAGTAAGATTCTGATGCTCAAAGACTCATGGAATTAAAGGGAAGTAATCAACTCAGGGGGAGTTTTTCTTCTTAATTCTATACTTTTCATTCTTTATTCTTAATTGAAAAAATCTGGTTTTTGTCATCATCAAAAAGGGGGAGATTGTTAGAACATAGTTTGATTCTACAACCCTTGATTAGAGTTTTGATGATAACAAAATACAAAGAATAAATTATTTCAAAGTTATATACAAAGAACAATTATGCTCCTTAGAAATTATGTTTTGTATATGCAGAAGTTCTGATGGAATCAGTATCAGAATGGAATCAGCATTAGAAGATCAGAAATATGTGCTACACGCTGAAGCTACCAGACTATACGATGAAGCTTGATGACCAGAATCTACGCCTAAACAAATATACTCTGACTCTGATCAAAGACATCTTTAACAAGTCATCAACACTCTGAAGCATTATCAGTAGGTACAACAAAGAAGACTCTGAAGCGTTACTAGTTATTCAAGACAGAATTCAATGCTAACGGCTTTCTTCAGACAAAGATCTTCTACAAAAGGAAAGTGCATTATTATCATTAAAACCTGCTTTATGGACAACATATCTTTGCTTTCTATATAAACAAGTCTTCTTGTGAAAAGAAGCACGTACATACGCACTCAAAATTTGCCAAGCTATCCAAACTACGCATATTCAAAGCTTTAGCAAATTTATTTTATTCCAAGATTATTTTGTGTAATTATCACAGTTGTGATATACAGTTTTGTAAGAAAACAACAACACACACTTGTTCAATCATTTGTAAAAGAAGTTCCTTGAGATTAACCAGATTTTGGTTGTACTCAAGAAGACTTTAACAGTTGTTAAAGTAGCTGTTGTAATCCTTTGAGAATAGTGGATTAAGACCTCGTTGGAGAGAGGCGAAATCACCTTGAAGGGTGGACTGGAGTAGTTTGAGATCAAACGAACCAGGATAAAAATACTGTGTTGTTAAGCCATTTGATTTAAGTTTTTCAATTCAACCCCCCCTTCTTGTGTTTTTCACATCTTCACATTTGTGCTGCATATGTTATGACGCTTGAAAAATGATGTATGAATGCAATGTATGAACGTATCAGTTGTTCTACTGTAGTGTTGTTGAACTAGGGAAAATAAATCCTTGATTATTGTTGGGGATGAAGAATGTAATTCTTCAAATTTTGTTGAAGTTGAAATCTTGGGAGATGGATTTCCGTTGTTAGAGAAATAAACTCTATTGAGGAAGGGAAACTCTGTAATCCGCTTGGGGATTTCTTATGCAATCCTGCTGGGGAATCTGAAAAGCTTGTGAACCAGGCTAAAAAATTATTTGAGATGTCGGTAAGTAATAGGAAGTTTTTGTTTTGCTGGGGATATAAGAATGCCTGACATCATTAGGTTGTATGCTGAGGATATGGGAGTGACTTTATAGTAGGATGCCCATGTCTCTATCCCTGCTGGAGAAAGTATCTCAGCTTCTAGATCCCGTGGTGAATGTTGATCAAGGCGATAAGTCTTCTATTGATAGACCGGTGACGACATGACGGGACATAGTCGTACACTTTAATCCCTAACTTTTGCCTAGACTGTCCTTTTAGATTTTTTGTCCACCGGGATACCCTTTTTTGCCCAAGCCGCCTTTTCAGGTTTTCGACTTGCCGGGTGTACAGATTTTTCCATATGTATATCCCTAATTTTTTCCCGAACTCTTTTGGTTCGCCGGGATGCCCTTATTTTTGCCTAGGCCAGTCAACCTAGCGGATCTTTGTTCATGTGTAGTATTTTCCGACTAAGTCCACGGTCACAGGGTGCAGAAAATTGTCACTGTTCACAGTAGTAAGTGTTACAGCACTGCCAGAAAGATGTTCGCTTAATCGCACATGGCCCTTTGCTGGAATTCATGTCCAATTCCACAATTGATTCAGATGGAGATCTGCCCCTGGCTATTTGGCACTTTTGCGAGATTCCTGGAATCTTGACTTGACTGCCCTAGATCAGCTGGACACTATGCTATGCCCCTTGATTATGAAAGGCATGTTACTGGAAATGTCTTTCCATCTGAGGTGACTTTATTCATTGAGAGAATTTTTGTTCATCGAATATCCGTTGTGCAAATTTCTCTGTTGTTGAACAAATAGTCATATGCAAACAATGGTATTTAAAAAATGCAAAGCTTATGTCTGTCTTGAAGTTTAAAAATTCATTTTTTAGTAAAACAAACAAATTTTGTAAGAATGTGATATCAACTCAGGATTTATAGCAAACCTTACAGGAGTCAGGATACCTTTTTGTAACAGTATGCTTTCGAACTAACCCATGCTTCAGCTAGGACTTTTAGGGGTTGTAACATGGCTTGGTTCACGGTTTAAGAAACAAAGTGTGATACGGTGGGAGAACTGACTAGGGTTTTGCGTTTGTTTTCGCAAATGTTTCGGTTGAGCAAGAGTCGCCACCGACTTTTTATTTTATCCTAAGGAAAGGTTTAAAAAGCACAGCAAAAACCTTTGAGATTTTTCTTGGGTTCGGGGAGTAGATTATAGAAGGGGAAGGTATTAGCACCCCTTATATCCATGGTTATCCATGGGCTCTTAGATACTTGCTTAGATCAACTTGCCTTAGTTTTCAATTGTTTGAAATGGTGCTTTGTGTGTGGCTTTGAAAAGGTTTTGAAAAAGATGCCTTGCATAGGCTACCCTTGTAACAATTCTTTAATCGAATGTTTTACAAAGGTGTTTGTCTTTTTGAAAAGATGTTTCAAGGGTTTGAAAAGTTGATTTTGAAAGTGTTTGTGAAGTGGGTTTTTGAAATAAGGCAAGTGTTTTTCTTGGAAGGTTGACAAGTACCTAAGAGTTCATCTACCCTAAAATTTGCTCAAAGATTTTTGTCATGTTTTAAGCCTTTTGACAATTTTGTTCCACCATTGCATTTGGTGGACAATCTTGTCTTAGGAGATGAAAGGGACGGGCGCGGGTCATCGTTTAGACCATAGTTGCAATAGTGTTAAATGTCTTTGGGCAATTTTCTTTAAAAGGGACTTGATCATTTTATTTAGGCAACATTTTGAGGGACTATGATCATTTGATTGTTTGTTTTACCCAAAGAAATTCAACATGCAATATGGCCCCTTTTTTGAAAGGCAACAAAGTGGAATACCCTAGGGGGTGCAAGTGTGAGATGTGTTGTTTATTTTCATGCTCATTTATCTTGTATTAGGTCCAACTATTTTTGTTCGTTTTTATTCGCATACAAAACCCTAATTCTAGCATAGTATGTTTAGAAAGCATTAAAAGTGCGAAATTTAAATTCCTACGCTATTACATCACAATAATATGGGGAGGGGGTACAATGTTTCAAATGGGGTTTATTTGGGCAAGAATTTAAATCTAAGCTATTACATCATTTTTTAGGAATATTTACAAGATAAATGATTGCATAATTAAATGGAAATTGAAATAAATAAGCAAAATGTAAAAGGAATTTTTATGTATATAAAAAAGTATTGTTCATGTAAAATAAAAGAAGAAAAAAAAATAAAAAAAGGTATTATTTTTAGAGTATTTTCAAATTTAGGGAAAAAACCCTAATTTTAATCAAAATGTATATTAATTAATTAATTCATTATTTACATACAAAAGTAAAATAAAATATGATATATTTGTAAAAAAGGCATTTTTAGTATTAAATATTAAAAATAAAATATGTACATTTTTGGTGTTTTTATTCTAAATGCATCAATATATATATATATATATATATATATATATATATATATATATATATATATATATATATATATATATATATATATATATATATATATATATATATATATATATATATATATATATATATATATATATATATATATATATATATATATATATATATATATATATATATATATATATATATATATATATATATATATATATATATATATATATATATATATATATGTATATCTATATTATTTTAAATATGTACTATATATACAAATAATAATAATAATTAAATTTTTTAGAAAATAGTATTTTTTATATAAAATATTTTCAGAGGGTAATATAAAATAAAAATAAAAATAGGAGTGTTTTTACATATTCTTCTATTTATCCTAAATAATAATATGTATTTATTTATGTATAAACAAAAGAAAATCAAATAAAAATCAAATAAAATCAAAAAAAGATGAGAAAAATATTTTCAAAATTTTAATATGCTGAGAAAAAATAAATGAGTCAAATGAGAAAATAAAAAGTCAAAAATCATGAAAAATGAAGCAAATGGGCTTGGGGGGTAAGAAAATGGAAACATGGTGTAAAAAGAAGAAACCACACAGGCCCAGCCCATGTGGCTTCATCTTCAACCTTCGTTCAACAACATTCAAAAACGCGCGCCCTGTATTCCAGCTGCTAACTCCTGATTCCTGGCTTTTTAACAAAAACTCATAACATAAAAAATG
Organism: Vicia faba; assembly: GCA_948472305.1. NCBI lineage: Eukaryota > Viridiplantae > Streptophyta > Magnoliopsida > Fabales > Fabaceae > Vicia > Vicia faba. The sequence continues at coordinate 1,363,172,121 of OX451735.1, read as the reverse complement.
TTCAGCATGAAGAGACGATTCTAACCATGTATAGAACTTGACATAACTCTCTAAGATGAAGGAGAATTTCTCTTCCCCCAAATCCTAACCTAGTTTTTCTGTCATTTTCAAACTCCAAATTCTCTCTACTCAGGCAAAAGAAATGAAAAGTAAAGACATGGACATGTTCAGTGGCATGAGTATGACATTATTTCTTCACAAACTTAAGACTAATGATGCATAATAAGAGAGATACGAATTCAAAATTTTACCTATTCAGTTGAACTTCTATATGGAGATGTAGGAACCTTCAGTGCAAGGTAATGATTAGAAAAGCTTCCTTGAGGTCCAGGGATGCTGTTTCAATGCTTACTTTGTCTTGAGAGTTTCTGAATCAAGCTAGAGAACTTCAACTGCAAAACAGAAAAACAAAAATGGTGAAGTGGCTTAGAGGTGTTACAGGTTGTGTCTTAGCTTCTGGATAGTTTGCATAGGTTGTAAGGAAGGTAGAGGAACAGGTTTTGGCAAGAATGCTCGAGAGAAATGGGAGTTGGCACTCAAACTGCAGAGGCAACTCTGTTTTTGCAGTTTGAGGATGATTCTGAGATGGAGGGTGTTTTAGAGGTGCAAGGGTCGTGTATTAGCTTGGTTATGTTGTCTTGAGTGTGTTTGATAAGTTTGTTCTTGTGTTCTAATGCTGAGATGAGAGTTGTTGTGAGTTATGGAACTTTTCTTCACACTTAAGCAACAAAATGCAACTTGAGTTTCTAGGCATGTAGAGGGCCCCTAATGTGCTGCATAATCCCTCCTTGATCAGTGTGTTATGTTCATAATCTTGTGCCATTCAGATTTGCAATGTACTTGTTGGATTTCAAAATTGACATAAAGCTACCTTTTACCAAAATGGTTAATTTGCTTTATCTAGTTTGGGATTAAACCTTTATACAATGTTCAAACTCATAGAACAACACCTTAACACAATGAATATGCATTAAATTATTGAGTGCAACTTGGTTTAAGGACCTGTAATCTAACCTAAAGCATGCTGAGTTCAAATTGCAAAGTTATGGACATGGAACTTGGTCATGAACAAAGTGGTTTTTTGCTATATTGTGAAATTCGATTCTCTCTAACCATGAGGTTGTTTGAGAAGTTCTTGGACATTTTGGAAAGCTTGGAATGTGTACTACAATCCATCTTTGAAATGCAAATTGAAATTCCAAGTGGAAGTGTATGAGAAATGGCCTTGAAGTGGGGTAGAAAACCTTGTCAAAATAGGTTAAAATTTCACTAAGTTAAAAATGGTTTAGTGCCCTTATTCAAAAAATTGTAACTTGAGATACAAGCTTCAAATGAGAAAAATTTGTGAATCAAAGTTGTAGATTATGCAACAAGCTACAACTTTCATGTTTTGACTTTTATTTGAATCCAAATGGATCTTGGTGAAAAAGTGGGGCAAAGTTGGGAAAAAATTAGGGTTTTTCATAACTTAGAAAAATTCTAAGTTATGAAAAATTCCATTTTAAACCCTAATTTGCATTTCTTGGTTTCTTGGTGAACAAGTTTCATGATTTGGCATGTTTTGATAAAAATGAATCTTGACTCTTGATTTTGACCAAAAAGTCAAAGTTTGACTTTTCAGTGTACAGTCAAAATTGATCAATTGACTGGGAAATTCAACTATCAACCTTGTGTACTTGGGATCTTTTGAGCTTGTTGATCATGTCAAGATAATTCCATGGGGTCCTTGAGTCCATGTGTGAGCTTGGTTTGCCATTGGCTAGGTCAAACAGTCAAAAATTGCCTTTGTACAGTCAAAAACCCTAAAAATGACTATTTTGCCCTTTTGGTGATCTGATCAAATTTCTTGTGGAATTGTGATCCAAACTTGATCAAATGGTCCATGTGAGTCCAATATGTTGATGTGGGTCAATTTTCATGAGGTTTGACTGTCAATTGGCCACAGTTGACTTTTTCCCCAATACAGTTGATTTTTAGGTCAACTGTCCAATTGACTGGGCAAAACTTGGAATCAGGACTTGAAACTTGATATGGGTAAACTTGGGAGTCCAATATGAGGCATGAAAGTTATCTTAGGCATTTTAGGTCAAAATCTCTTTGTGCAAACATAAACCCTAATTTTGAGTCCACAGTGCAAGGAGAGGCTTGAGCAGATGAAACCCTAACTGGATCCTGAGCTTCAAGGGCTTTGTGGTGAGAAATCAATGAGAAATGGGAGGGAAAATTTTGGGGTACAACAGTTGCCCCTGTTCAATCTTCTTGAATCCGAAGGGTTAGATGGGCAAGCTTGCCTTTCGTGACTCGAGGGTAAAAGGAGATTGGACACTAGAGTGCCCGGAAATTTGCACTCGTCAAAGCAATGGATACGGGAATGGGCTTAGAGATGCCATTTGGAGATGGGCTTAATGATGCCATCTGGGAGAGTGACAGAAATTTTGTCGGGGATGGGCTTAGAGATGCCATCTGGAAGGGAATATCAGGAAGGTGTCCAGGCTTGGGACCATCTCTGAACTGGGGGGTCTGAACAAGCAATAGATTGACATCCGTTGTTGGGAGGAATCTGTAAACTGTTTTCAGTGGTTTGGAGAAGAAAATGAACAAGTGATAGGTTAACATCCGTTTACTTGGAGAACCCGTGAACTGTTTTCAGAAATCTTAAAGTTGAATAAGCAATAGAGCAGCATCCGTTGTTGGGAAGCGTCCGTAAACTGTTTTCAAAAAGTTGTATCTGAACAAGTTGATAGATTAACATCCGTTGTTGGGAAGAATCCATAAACTGTTTTCAGAAGGTCCTGAAAAAGAATCTGAACAAGTGACAGGTTGGCATCCGTTTACTTGGAGAACCCGTGAACTGTTTTCAGAAATCTTGAAGTTGAATAAGAAATAGAGCAGCATCCGTTGTTGGGAAGCGTCCGTAAACTGTTTTCAAAAAGTTGTATCTGAACAAGTTGATAGATTAACATCCGTTGTTGGGAAGAATCCATAAACTGTTTTCAGAAGGTTCTGAAGAAGAATCTGAACAAGTGACAGGTTGACATCCGTTTACTTGGAGAACCCGTGAACTGTTTTCAGAAATCTTGAAGTTGAATAAGCAATAGAGCAGCATCCGTTGTTGGGAAGCGTCCGTAAACTGTTTTCAAAAAGTTGTATCTGAACAAGTTGATAGATTAACATCCGTTGTTGGGAAGAATCCATAAACTGTTTTCAGAAGGTCTTGAAGAAGAATCTGAACAAGTGACAGGTTAACATCCGTTTACTTGGAGAACCCGTGAACTGTTTTCAGAAATCTTGAAGTTGAATGATTTTTAGTCTGTCGACTGATCTTTCCTGAAAAGGTAAAGAGTTAGTTGCATGCAATGTTATGATGCATGATGCGATATACGTGACATCAATGTTTATGACATGAATGTGATGAACGCGCATGTAAGCTGACGAGCTATCTTGCTGAGGATAAATGAATTCGAGGTGGCCGAAGATAAAAAGCATCTTGACTGCTGCTGGGGAAAATAAATCCTTGGCTACTACTGGGGAAGAGAATTCCTGATGGCCTCTACTGGGGAGTATCAATCTAGTAGACTCATGCTGAGGAGGTAAGACTGAGAATCTTCTGCTTGATGGGAAGCAACTCTGGTGATCTCACTGGGGAACTCAAGATTTCTCTTTCTAAGACTCTGTGGGGAGAAGGCTCATTAGCCTGGCTCCGCTGGGGGTTGATAATTTGAAATTTAAGCTCGGCTGGGGATAACAAGGATAGGCTCCTCTGGGGATCATATTGATAAGTTAGGCTGGGGAATTTTGATGAACTCCGCCGGGGATAGGAAGAATTCTGGCGAGTGCGATCTTCTGTGGCTATTAGCTGAGGATAACCCAGTTATAAGCCTTTGTGAGGAATAACTTTGAATAAAACTCGGGAGAGACGTTCGTGCTCTGCGGGGAAATACCTTCCAAAATCTTACTGGGGGTAAGCTTCGGGAGTCTGCTGGAGACAAGCCTCAGGGTTTGCTAGGGATGTGGATTCCAAATCTCTTGAGAGGTTTCCTTCGAAAGGGTGTCAAGATATCCATCTGTACCTTCATCCTATCAGTAATCCTTTTTTCTTAGGTTCATTTAGGAAGTGATTATGTTTCAAATGCATATGCCTATTTAACAAAACATTGGACGTTTCTCAAAATAAAACAAATAGTGCAAGAGAAAAAGAAAAGGGAAATGACACAAATTTCTGGGAAAAGTATTTGTATTGATTTTCTTTGAGTATATTTGTACAAAGGAGACAATCATCCTAGTAAGAGGACTTTGTCGTAAATATTGAAAGATTTTATACAAAATAAAGGATGGCTATGTGAAATAATTCCATGGGATTCTGTCTGGCTATAGCTTTCACAACTCTGAATATCTATCCATTCAATGCTTCGTTTGACGATAACTGGATTGATCAGAAGTCTGGAACCGGTTGATGAAGAGATTGTCTTTGAAGTGGTCCGACGAGACATAGTCATACGCTTCAATTCCCTAACTTTTGCCCGAATCTCCCTTTCGGGTTTTCGATCCACCAGGAAACCCCTTTTTGCCCAAGCCGCCCTTTCGGGTTTTCGACTCGCCGGGTGTACAGATTTTTTTGTTTTTATCCCTAATTTTTGCCTGAACCGCCCTTTCGGGTTTTCGGTTCACCGGGATGCCCATTTTTGCCCAAGCCGCCCTTTCGGGTTTTCGACTTGTCGGGTTATTTTATGCGTAGTATCTTTTGACTATGTCTGCATTCGCAGGGTGCGGTAAATCGTCGTCGTCCATGGTGGTCAGAATCATTGCACCACCAGAAAATATGCTCTTGATCACAAATGGTCCTTCATATGTAGGAGTCCATTTGCCCCTGGGATCACTTTGCGGCAAGATAATCTGCTTGATTACGAGATCTCCGACTTGATACACTTGACGTCTGACTTTCTTATTGAAGGCCTTGATCATCCGCTTTTGATACGTCTGACCATGGCATATAGCAGCAAGTCGTTTCTCGTCGATCAGATTGAGTTGATCCAGTCGGGTCTGTATCCAATCATCTTCATTCAAACCTGCATCCTTCATAATCCTCAGAGACGGGATTTGGACTTCCATAGGCAAAACAGCTTCCATGCCATAAACCAAAGAAAATGGGGTTGCCCCAGTTGAAGTACGTGTCGGCGTACGGTATCCATGCAGAGCAAACGGTAACATCTCATGCCAGTCTTTGTAAGTGACTGTCATTTTCTGAATGATCTTCTTAATGTTCTTGTTCACAGCTTCAACAGCACCGTTCATCTTCGGCCGATAGGGAGATGAATTGTGATGATAAATCTTGAACTGTTCGCATAATGCAGTGATCATTGTATTATTCATATTCGTACCGTTGTCCTTGATGATCCTGTATGGAACACCATACCGACATATGAGATTTTGCTTGATGAAGCGGGCAACCACATTTTTGGTGACAGAGGCGAAGGAAGCTGCTTCGACCCATTTAGTGAAGTAGTCAATGGCAACTAGGATGAAGCGATGTCCATTGGAAGCCGTGGGCTTGATCTCTCCAATCATATCAATGCCCCACATTGCAAAGGGCCACGGAGCAGTCAGGACGTTGAGGGGAACCGGAGGAATATGAACTTTGTCAGCGTAGACTTGACACTTGTGACAAGTACGGGAATGTTGATGGCAGTCAGCTTCCATGGTAGACCAGTAATAGCCTGCCCTTAGGATCTTCTTAGCCATTGTATGCCCGCTCAAGTGAGTGCCAAATGTGTCGCTGTGTATATCAGTCATGATCAGTTCTGCTTCAGCCTTATCCACACATCAGAGTAATACACAATCATGGCTTCGTTTGTAAAGGATGCCGTTGCTCAGGAAGAACTTAGCAGCGAATTTCCTTAAGAACCTCTTGTCATTTACGGAATCTCCTTCAGGATAACCCCTAGTCTCGAGATACCTTTTGATTTCATGGAACCAAGGTTGTTCCACTACTTCTTCAGTATTAATCTCGTGGCAATGTGCCGGTTCATCCATTCGCTTGATGGTGATTTGGGGAGCCTCATTATCCCAGCTGAGTTTAAACATGGAGGACATTGTGGCCAGAGCATCGGCTAGCTGATTCTCTTCTCGCGGGAAATGCTCGAAGGTAATTTGCTCGAAATGCGGCAACAATGTCAGGACATGTTCTTTGTATGGGATAAGATTAGGATGCTTGGTATCCCATTCTCCTTTGATTTGGCTGATGACCAAAGCCGAGTCCCCAAATACGACCAAAGATTTGATCCCCAAGTCTATAGCAGCCTCGAGACCAAAGATGCAAGCTTCATACTCAGCCATGTTGTTTGTGCAGCTGAAACAAAGTCGGGCCGTGAAAGGAGTGTGACAACCTTCCGGAGAAATGAGTACTGCGCCAATACCATTTCCAAGTGCATTTGAAGCACCATCAAAGTACAGGGTCCATCGGGATCCCTTTTCGGGTCTGTCATACGGTCCGTCACTTTCAATGTTGTCCAAATTCATGATGTCCTCGTCTGGGAAGTCAAATCTCATGGGTTGATAGTCTTCGATAGCCTGATGAGCCAGATGGTCAGCTAGTACACTCCCTTTTATAGCTTTTTGGGTGGTGTACTGGATGTCATACTCGGTTAAGATCATTTGCCATCTAGCTATCCTTCCAGATAAAGCGGGCTTCTCGAAGATATACTTGATAGGGTCCATCTTGGAAATTAACAAGGTAGTATGAGTCAACATATACTGTCTTAGTCGGTGAGCAGCCCATACCAAAGCGCAGCAAGTTTTCTCGAGCAGTGAGTAGCGAGTCTCACAGTCGGTAAACTTTTTACTAAGGTAATAAATAGCATGCTCTTTTCGACCAGACTCGTCATGCTGGCCCAAAACACACCCCATTGAGTTATCCAAGACAGTTAAGTACATGATCAATGGTCTTCCTTCGACAGGTGGCATCAGAATAGGAGGTTCTAACAAATACTCCTTGATTCTATCAAAAGCGGCTTGGCAGTCGTCGTTCCATTCAACTACCTGATCTTTCTTCAAGAGTTTGAAAATTGGCTCACAGGTAGAAGTCAGATGTGAGATGAATCTGGCAATATAGTTTATGCGCCCCAAGAATCCTCTAACCTCCTTTTCAGTACGAGGAGCAGGCATCTCTTGTATTGCTTTTACTTTTGCCGGATCGACTTCAATGCCTTTGTTGCTTACAATGAATCCCAGGAGTTTACCGGACCTAACTCCAAAAGTGCATTTACTTGGATTCAGCCTGAGCTTGTACTCTTTCAACCTGGCAAACAGCTTTTCCAGATGTTCTAGGTGCTCTTCCTCTGTTTGTGATCGAGCTATCATATCGTCTACGTAGACTTCAATCTCATGATGTATCATGTCATGAAATAAAGCTACCATGGCGCGTTGATAAGTTGCCCCTGCGTTCTTGAGCCCGAACGGCATCACTTTGTAACAGAAAGTGCCCCATTGCGTAACAAAAGTAGTTTTCTCCATATCCTCGGGGGCCATTTTGATTTGATTGTAGCCCGAGAATCCATCCATGAAGGAAAACACTTTATGCTGAGCTGTATTGTCGATTAAGATGTCAATATGAGGTAGCAGGAAATCATCTTTAGGGCTGGCCCTATTCAAATCCCGGTAGTCCACACACATTCTGACTTTGCCATCTTTCTTAGGTACTGGCACAATGTTAGCGACCCATTGAGGATAGGACGTAACAGCCAGAAAGCCAGCGTCGAACTGCTTCATTACTTCTGCCTTGATCTTTTCGGACATGTCAGGCCTCATTCGGCGAACTTTTTGCTTGATTGGTAGACAGTCTTCTCTTGTGGGGAGACGGTGAACCACAATGTCGGTGTCTAGACCCGGCATGTCTTCATAGGACTAAGCGAAGATTTCAACATACTCGTTCAGTAACTGTACCAGGCGTTCTTTGACTTTTGGTTCCAGGCTGGCACCCACTTGCACCTCCTTCCGATTCTCCTCGATTCCCAAGTGTGATCGGTGGATCTGGAACTGACTGTTTAACGCTGGTTCGCGAAATGTCGCGGAAGCAAGAGTCGCCACCGTCTTTTATTTTCTCCAAATGGAAAGGACAAAAGCACAGAAAAATTCCTTAAAGAGATTGCTCTCGGTTCGGGAGGTAGATTATAGAAAGGGAAGGTGTTAGCACCCTTTCTATCCATGGTTATCCATGGGCTCTTAGATACTTGCTCATTGTGTTTTCAAAAATGGTTTGTTTGCTTTTCAATGTGGGTTTAAAAAAGTTTCTTTGAAAATTCCAGTTCGACTCGTACGTCAGAGTGTTTGAAAAATTTGCTTTGAAAGCTTTTGAAAAAAGTGTCCGTGTGAAAAGGTTTTTTGTTTGAAGTTAGAGCAAGTATCCTTGAGAACCTACCTACCCTAAGGAATTCGTCTGTGTAAATGTCCTTTAAAGTAGTGCCATCCCACCATTGAGAGGTAGGTAGCACCACCGTTGGAGGTGTTCGGGTCAATTCGAGTTTGTAGGGACATGGTGATCACCAGAGCAATGGGAAGACACCCTAGAAGCTACCCTCATGCCAGGTTCCCGGATCATGAGGACTTACTAAGACATCCTCTACTCGACGATCACCTTTCGAAAGGCAACAGTGAGGCGTACCCTAGGGGTGGTGTGTGCGATTCGTGTGTCGTTTTCATTTGTATTTGTCTTGTCATGTTCATTGTGATCTACGCTTGATTTTAATTAAGTCCATTTATTCTTGCATGCTTATTTAACAGTTAAAAGTTGCGGGAAAATAAATCTACAACTATTACAAATGGCGCGGGTCCACATCGCCAAAGTTAAACCGGACCCGATTTGACGGAAAATAAATAAAGCAATAAAATAAAAGTGCGAGAAATAAAATCGTTACAACGCTTTGGGAGAATTACATAATTATAATAAACGACATAAAATAAATGCGCGAAATTAAATAAATTACGAACATGGGCGTTGGACCCTTTTGCAAAAAATTTAAAGTTAATGAAGGGTTGAAATTAAAATTTAAAAGAAAATGTTTTTTAGTATTTTATGTTTTTTAAGATTTAAAAGAAGAAGAATTTATTAGAATGAAATTTGAAATGTAAACCCTAATTCTAGTGTTTTTTAGATTTATTATGAAAATATTAAAATTTTAACTAATTTAAACCTAAGTTAATTTATATGCATTTTTTAATTTATGAAAATAAATAAAATAAATATTATTATTGTAAAAAAGGAAATTAAAAGGAATAAAATTAACAATTAAACCTAAATTCTATATTTTTGTATTTTTTGTTATTAAAAGAAATTAAAATTGTAACCTAATTAAAACTAATAATTACATGTTAATTTATTTATGAAAATATTAGAATGAAATAATTTATTACATTTTTTATCTTTTTCTGGATTTTTTATGATGTTTTTATATTTTGTAAAAAAAAGAAAATTAATTAATTTAACAAGAGAGCAAATAGAATAATAATTAAAATAAAACATAAAAATAAAATAGAATTTGCAAACCAGGGGGGGTGGAAGTCCCCAAAGTGGAGGTATAGGCCTTAGCAATCTGGCCCAATTGATTTTGGCCTTATTGACTTTTTGAATCACATATGATGCATTGACTTAAGCCTACAGCGTTCCTCAATCTTCAGCCCTTAATTTGGTCTCCAGGAACACGTGGACAATTGGAACTTGAAGCGTATGGTGTATCTTGAATATTAGCGCTGCATAGGAAGACATTTTGCAAAATAATATGGAATTTATACAGACCTGGGGCTCGAACCCAGGTCTTGAACATTGCAAGGCAACACTTGTGCCACTGAACCATGTCAACGCGTTTATTATATTAATAACAACTAGATAATATATAAGAAAAACGAAGCATTAGTGGGTCCTGCGCGCCAACTTTCAAACGCACCAATCACTGCGTGACACGAGGTCGTCTTCCTCACCATCCCTGTAAAACAAACTCAAAGGCAACAGTTTTCATAGCGTTTCATTAGGTAGGCTATTGAAAAATAGCGACTAGCGCTAGGGTGTATATAAATTGATCGCGAAGGTCAAGATCTCTTCGTCTTGATGTACTGATTTGAATGGCATGGGTCTGGAACCCTAATTTTGCTTGGTCTGAAAATCCCTAATTCAAAAAAACTGCAACCCTAGAAATCGATTATGGCGAAATCACATACGATGCAAAATAATTTAATTAAATACCATGGTTAGCTTTAGAACTTCACAAGGAACAAGAATCAACAAATAAAATTCACAAATAACGCATAGAATAGAATGTATGATTATGCAATTTTTTTGATACAGTTCCGGTTCTAGGTACCGATTCCTGGAGTTTTGATGGTAGTTTCTGATTGGAATGTGTCCAATAGACCTTGAGCAAGCTATTGGAATCAAGATTAAGGCTTGAATCGTCCTCCAACAATGATTTCAGAATTTGGTTTTCTAGGAATTTTTTCAAGTTTCTCTATTGTTCTTCTGCGCAGCTTTCAGTCTAATGCAATTAGGTTTATGTTCCTGGTTATGTAGTGAATGAATTAGGTTAAAAAGATTGATCAAAATCCATTGCTTTTATTGTTTTCAATATTTGATTTCTTAAGAATCCTTTTCATATCTTTTCACATGGTTTTTGTATCAATTAGGTTTCAATCAAGCCAAATCTTTCCATAATTGGCTAAGCACGAAATATCAAGTCTAAAACATGTATAAAAAGATTCATTTGGTTCATTTAGATATTTTCCACATATTTAATTGATTTAATTGAATTAATATGAATAAAAATTCAAATAAATAAATAAAAAATGAGAAAATACTTCCCTTTGGGCCAAGTGGTCGTGCACATGCTTGGAATGATGAATCTTGGAAGAAAAATGGGCCCATTAGCAATTTTGAATCATTTGCATCAATGTTGACTTTTCAAAATTCCTAAAAATTTCCCAACTTCCACAAGGCATAACTTGCTCAATTTTTAAGCTCTTCTCATGTTCTTGGACATTTTGGAAAGGTCTTTGAGTCCTCTAACCAATGCCTTTGGTCCCATGTCATTTTGATTTACCAATCTCAAGTTATGGCCTTTGACTTAAAGTCCCTTTTTGTTGACTTTTGAAAATGACCTATAATGTTGAAATTGATAACTTTTTGTGAGAGCATTTCTTGGACTTGGAATATGAATATGAGTTGTAGGAAATGTCTTTCTCTTCAAAATGAGCTTTGGATGGAATTTTTCTGATAATCCATGTGAAAGTTATGCCCTGGTCAATTTCAGTTGACTTTTTCAGCTGTCCAAATATAGTAACTTTTGCATCTTTGATGATTTCTGAGCCAAATTTTGAGAATCATGATCAAGCATTGATCAAATGATGTTTGTGGCTTCAAAATGATATATTGACAAAAAATTTGAACTTTTGACTGTCAAATGACCATTTTGCCCCTACAGTTGACTGTAGTGCAATCTAGGGTTTTGACTGTGCAATTTTGAGCTGAATGCCTTGAAACTTGATATGAGGATACTTGACCATCTTTGTAAGCATATGAGACTTTATTGGGCCTTTGAAAACTTCATTTTCTTGATCAGAACCCAAACCCTAGCTTTGACTGTATAGGAGACAGTTGGACTGTGCAACCCTTGGAGAATTTTGTGACTTGGCTTGGAAATTTCTTGAAGAATATGGGAGGGAAAATTTTGGGGTGCAACAGTTGCCCCTGTTCAATCTTCTTAGACCTGAGGATGCAGATTGGCGGACGTGCCTTTCGTAATCCGAGGGTAGAAGATGATTGGACAATAGAGTGCCCAGAAATTTGCGCTCACATAGTAGCAGTGTGATGGGGGAATGGGCTTATAGATGCCATTTGGAGATTGCTGGATAGGGTGATGGGCTTATAGATGCCATCTGGACGTTGATTGCGTAGGAGATTCCTTAGCGAGAACCTGCATACCTGCAAAAGAAAAATGAGTACCTGACACGTTGCAGGAGCTGATTTTCAGACGCTTGGTATAGATGTGTCCTGACTGGCCACAGGAGCTGAATCTGGAGCTTCAAAAGATGATGAATGGACCAGATATGGTTGCTGCCTTAGCGTGAATGGTAAGAGGACCTTGGGTGATTTTAACTTCAACAACGCTCGTTGAGAAAAATCTTGGCGGGAATTACCATCTTTGCAGTATCGGGAAGAGAACCATAGGCCATTATAAGCTGAAAGGGACTCACCTCACTCGCCGTCGGAGGGGGAATCATAGGAAAAGGAATTGTCACCTCACTCACCGTCGGAGAGGGAACCATAGGAGACTATCACCTCACACTCATCGTCGGAGAGGGACACATCTGAAAAAGGAATTACCACCTCACGCACTTGTCGGAGAGGGGACCATAAGAGACTATCACCTCACACTCATCGTCGGAGAGGGACACATCTGAAGAAGGAATTACCACCTCACGCACTTGTCGAAGAGGGGACCATAAGAGACTATCACCTCACACTCATCGTCGGAGAGGGAAACATCTGAAGAAGGAATTACCACCTCACGCACTTGTCGGAGAGGGGACCATAAGAGACTATCACATCACACTCATCGTCGGAGAGGGAAACATCTGAAGAAGGAATTACCACCTCACGCACTTGCCGGAGAGGGGACCATAACTTCTGCTGAGTCTTTATCAGAAAAATCTGTTGGGAGTCGATTTAGCTGGACTAGAGAAGGCTTTGAAATATGTTTGAGCATTTTAACTGTGTCTTTCCTGAAAGGTAAGGGTCAGTCATATGCAATGCATGATATGGATTAAGCAATGATGTTCTCGATATAAATGAGATTGGTATGATATGATGCGTCTATGCATGCTATAATGATATGTGTGATGTTTTATGCATGTTTTTGTCTAGGAAAGTGAATCCTTGATGGGTGCCGGGAAGTCGTATCCTGGACTGATGTTGGAGAATAAGCTTTTACTTCCGCTGGGGATGATAGTTGCAAGAATACCGGTAGGAGAAGATGACTCCGTTGCGGAATGAACTTAGCAAATGGAAGATTATGCGGGGAGAGAAAAGATACTCTAGCGACCGTGCTGGGGAGTGATACTCCGTGGGGATAGAGATGCTTTGCTGAATGTTGATAGTAACTTGCTGAGGATATCCTTGTTGTTGGAAGTGTTGACAGACTTCGCTGGGGTAAGAAGACTTCGTTGACGATGATATTTCCCTGGCTTTTGGCTGAGGATAACCCAGTTATATCCCGTTAAGGAAATAACTCTTTGAATAAAGCCGGGAGACGCGTTCGTGCTTTGCGAGGGGATAAGCTTCCAGAATATACTGGGGATAAGCTTACTGCTTGGGGATATGTGGTTTCCAACCTTCCTGGGGAGTTTTGAATTGCTGGGGAAGTGATTCCTTTGAATGTTGATATACCGCCGGGGAACAATCTTTAGGCCAAGACTGCCGGGGACGCTTGTTATATGTATCGCTGCTGGGGAGGTATTGAGATCTACGGGAGGATACCCAACTTCTTTAAGATTTGATGACTCTGCTTGGAGAGAGTGCACTATCTTGCTTACTCTCTGGGGATCTAATATGTACCGGTTATGTTCTTTAGCTGAACCTATCTTGGTACCTTGGAGGATAGAACAATTAGACTGCTCAGACAAACTCTTTTGTTGCCCCTGTTTCTAGTGTCACCTGCAATTAATTCCTTTGTTTCGTATGCAAATATTTATGAGTTAGCAAATTATTGTCAATGCATATATCACAAATTGAACCTTGGACGTTCTTCGCAAAACAAAACAGAAAAAGAAAGACACTTGGCACATTTAACTGAAAATATATTTGTATTGATTTTTTGAATAGCCTGTGAATAGGCGTTTTGTGTACAAGAGGCTGACGTCCTAGTAAGAGGTACGCCGCCGAACAAGAGAGTTTATACAAATTTTGTACAAAATAAAAATAAAACAGCTGTGTGAAGTGAATGATCCACTGGGTTTCAACTCTGCTATTGCCTTTATAACTCCGAGCGTCTCATCACTTGATGACCTTGGTTGAAGGTGAAACTGACTGATCGATGCCGTCTGAACTTGATATAGATACCGGATTCTGGATGCAAAGTGATCCGATGAGACATAGTATTACGCTTTTATCCCTAATTTTTGCCTGGACCGCCCTTTCGGGTTTTCGGTCCACCGGGATACCCATTTTTGCCCAAGCCGCCTTTTCAGGTTTTCGACTTGCCGGGTGTACAGATTTTTTCGTTTTCATCCCTTCATTTTGCCCGAACCCTTTTGGTTCGACGGGAAGCCCTAATTTTTGCCTAGGCATGTCAGCCTAGCGGGTCTTTTTTCATGCGTAGTATTTTTTAACTATGTCTGCATTGGCAGGGTGAGGAAGGTCGTCACCATCCATGTTGGTCAATATCATTGCTCCTCCTGAGAACACATGCTTAACCACAAATGGCCCTTCGTACGTAGGGGTCCATTTGCCCCTTGGATCACTCTGAGGAAGGATAATTCTCTTGATAACCAGATCCCCAACCTGATATTCCTGTGGTCTGACCTTTTTGTTAAATGCCCTGATCATCCGTTTTGATAAGTCTGACCATGACAGATAGCAGCAAGTCTTTTTTCGTCAATGAGGTTGAGCTGATCAAGTCGTGTCTGGATCCAATCATCTTCGTTCAGATTTGCATCCTTCATTATCCGGAGAGAGGGTATTTGCACTTCGATCGGCAAGACTGCCTCCATGCCATAAACCAGAGAGAAAGGAGTTGCCCCGGTTGACGTCCTGGCTGAGGTACGGTACCCATGCAGAGCGAACGATAACATCTCGTGCCAATCTTTATAAGTCACTGTCATCTTCTGCACGATTTTCTTGATGTTTTTATTTGCTGCTTCTACAGCCCCATTCATCTTCGGTCTGTAAGGAGAAGAATTGTGGTGCTGTATCTTGAACTGTTCGCAGAGCTCAGCGATCATTTTATTGTTTAGATTGGTACCGTTGTCTGTAATAATCCGCTCAGGGACAACGTACCGACAGATCAGGTTGTGCCGAATGAACCGTGCTACAACAGTCTTGGTTACCGTAGCATAGGATGCTGCCTTAACCCACTTCGTAAAATAATCAATCGCCACTAGGATGAAGCGATGTCCATTAGATGCCGTAGGTTTAATCTCGCTGATCATGTCTATGCCCCACATTGCAAACGGCCAAGGCGCAGTCAGAACATTCAGGGGGACCGGAGGAACATGCACCTTGTCTGCATAGATCTGGCACTTGTGGCATGTCCTGGAGTGTTGGTAGCAGTCAGCTTCCATTGTGGACCAATAATATCCTGCCCGTAGGATCTTCTTAGCCATAGTGTGCCCACTGGAATGCGTACCAAAGGTCCCTTCATGTAGCTCTTCCATGATCCTTTCTGCTTCCGTCTTATCCACACAACGCAGTAAGGTTGAATCATGGTTTCGCTTGTACAAGATGTCGTTGCTAAGGAAGAACTTGGCTGCGAACCTTCTCAGGAATTTCCTATCATTGATGGAGGCACCTTCGGGGTATTCCTGAGCTTCCAAATATCTCTTCACCTCATGGTACCAAGGCTTCTCAGTTACCAATTCAATTTCGAGATCACAACAGTATGCCGGTTCGTCCAGTTTCCAGATGATGATTCGGGGAGCCTCATTATCCCATTTGACCTTGAACATTGAAGACATTGTAGCCAACGCGTCCGCTAACTGATTCTCTTCTCTTGGAAAGTGCTCAAAGGTTATCTCTGTGAAATGGGGAATCAGGGTCAACACACATTCTCTGTAAGGAATCAGGTTTGGATGTTTCATATCCCACTCTCCTTTAATCTGATTGATCACAAGAGCGGAATCTCCGAAGACACTTAGAAATTTGATCCTTAGGTCGATCGCAGCTTGAAGACCCATGATACACGCCTCATACTCCGCCATGTTGTTGGTACAGTTGAAACACAGCCGGGCAGTGAGTGGAGTATGAGTACCTTGAGGGGATATGATTATGGCGCCAATACCATTTCCCAAAGCATTGGAAGCTCCGTCAAAGTGCATAGACCATCGGGATCCGGGTTCAGGTCCTTCATCCGGTCCAGGTACTTCACAATCAGTCACAATCATGATGCTTTCATCCGGAAACTCGAAGTTCATGGATTGATAGTCATCTACAGCTTGATGAGCCAAGTGGTCTGCCAATACACTTCCCTTGATGGCCTTCTGGGTTGTGTACTGAATGTCGTATTCCGTCAAGATCATTTGCCATCTTGCAATTCTCCCAGACAGAGCAGGCTTTTCGAATATGTACTTTATAGGGTCCATTTTTGAGATCAACAAGGTAGTGTGAGTCAGCATATACTGTCTCAGCCGGCGAGCAGCCCATACCAAAGCGCAGCAAGTTTTCTCAAGCAGTGAGTATCGGGTCTCACAGTCGGTAAACTTTTTGCTAAGGTAATAAATGGCATGCTCTTTTCGGCCAGACTCGTCATGCTGCCCCAGCACACACCCCATTGAGTTGTCAAGCACTGTTAGGTATAGTATCAGCGGTCTCCCTTCAACCGGTGGCATAAGGATAGGTGGTTCTTGGAGATACTCTTTGATTCTGTCGAAAGCAGCCTGACATTCATCGTTCCAACGTACTACCTGATCTTTCTTCAGCAGCTTGAAGATTGGCTCACAGGTAGCAGTCAGATGAGATATGAATCGAGCAATGTAATTCAGGCGTCCTAAAAAGCCTCTGACCTCCTTTTCTGTCTTAGGAACTGGCATCTCTTGAATAGCTTTGACCTTAGCAGGGTCCACTTGAATACCTTTATCACTGACCACGAAGCCTAGCAACTTCCCAGATCTTACCCCGAAGGTGCACTTGTTCGGGTTCAATCTCAGCTTGTACAGTTTCAAACGGTCAAACAACTTCTGCAGATGATCTAGGTGCTCTTCCTCAGTCTGGGACCTCGCGATCATGTCGTCCACATACACTTCGATCTCATGATGGATCATGTCATGAAATAAGGCAACCATGGCACGTTGGTAGGTTGCCCCAGCGTTCTTCAATCCGAACGGCATGACCTTGTAACAGAAGGTGCCCCACTGGGTAACAAATGTAGTCTTCTCCATGTCTTCAGGTGCCATCTTTATCTGATTGTAACCTGAAAAGCCATCCATGAAAGAGAATACTTTGTGCTGAGCTGTATTATCCACGAGGACATCAATGTGAGGTAAGGGGAAGTCATCCTTGGGACTGGCCCTGTTCAGATCCCTGTAGTCAACACACATTCTGACCTTGCCGTCCTTCTTAGGTACCGGCACCACATTAGCAACCCACTGAGGATAAGAAGTCACTGCAAGGAACCCGGCATCGAACTGTTTCATGACCTCGGCTTTAATCTTTTCAGACATCTCTGGACGCATCCGACGGACCTTTTGTTTAACTGGAGGGCAGTCTTCCTTAGTCGGCAAGTGATGGACCACAATATCGGTATCCAACTCGGGCATGTCTTCGTAGGACCAGGCAAAGATCTCCATATAGTCATGTAACATCTTGGTTAACCGTTGCTTCACGCTGAGCTCTAGGTTGGCACCAATCTTTACCTCTTTCCTGTCTGCCTCAGTACCCAAGTTTATGGTTTCCACTGGCTCTTCATGGGGTTGAATTGCCCTCTCTTCCTGAAGCAACAGTCTTGCAAGCTCGCCAGGCACTTCGCAATCATCTTCACCTTCGTCTTCGGCTAAGTTGATCGGATTTTTGAAGTCATAATTGGCAGTAGCAGAGCTGTTATCAGTGAGATCCAGAGTGGATTGGAACCTGTATGAGTGAGTGTGTGTGTGTGTAAATACAGCTGTTTTGAAAATTATGTAAAGGAAAAGAAAGACAGAAAAGGAACACAATATTTGCAATGCGAAAAATACGTCCAAGATTTTCATTCATGATATATGAAATGACAGTTTGTATGCCCTCACAAATAGAACCACGGTGCCTCGGGTAAGACACCGGGCCATAGAGTTTATCATTGTTTATTACAAAATAACAAAACATAGGAATTCATTACTTAGTAACAAAAGAAACAGGGAGATTGTCCTTTGCGCTCCAATTGTTAAGTCCATCGTCAGTTGCCGGGTAGATCCAGCTATCAAACTCAGCTTCATCAACTTCCTCTTCATCCCCGATAGCATTAACTCCATGAGCAGGCAGGGGAGCTGTCACTATGTTAGGCTTGTCAGATGCCTCAAACTGTACCTCCTTAGCGTCAATGAGGTCCTGTAGCTTGTTCTTTAGTGCCCAACAGTCATCGGTAGAGTGCCCCGGACTTTCTGAATGGTAAGCACAACGAGCATTCGGGTTGTACTTGGGAGATGTTGTATTTGGGAACTTTGGAGCCTCTCTGACAGTCACTAAGTTAGTGGAGAGCAACTGTGGCAGGATCTGTGATAGGGTCATGCTTAACCGGGTAAACTCCCTCCGGGGTCTTTCAGCCCTTTGAGGATTGTTTGACCGAGGAGCGGCAGCAGGCTTAGCAATCATCACCGCACTGACAGACTGGCGGTGCTCAGGTCTCTCTGATTTCCTAGAACCATACACGGCACTAGACTCCTTCTTGAATGGTTTCTTTTCCGAACTAGAGGATGCACCCTTTGCAATCTTTCCAGACTTCAGCCCAGCTTCAATTCTCTCTCCGGTCAGAATCAAATCAGTGAAACCAGCAGAAGAATTCCCGATCAGATGGTTGAAAAATGGCCCAGATAGGGTCCCCAAGAACATGTCTACCAACTCCCGATCAGTCAATGGTGGCTGCACCCTGCCAGCCAGGTCTCTCCACTTCTGGGCGTACTCCTTAAAACCTTCGCTTGCACCTAACGCGATACCCTGGAGTTGGGTACGTGTGGGGGCAAGGTCGGCATTATATTGATACTGCTTATAGAAAGCAGTAGCCAACTCATCCCAGTTACGAACTTTGGTCCCATCCAGCTGATAGAACCATTCGAGATGAGTCCCTGAAAGACTCTCCTGGAAGAAGTGGATCCATAAATTCTTATCCGCGGAGTACGGCTGAATTTTCCGAACATAGGACCTTAAGTGCAGCTTGGGACAAGACGCCCCGTCATATTTGGAGAAGGATGGTGCTTTGAACTTATGCGGGATAATCACACTGGTCGACAAACCCAGATCTCCGAAATCCAGCCCAGGTGCCTGTTGCACCTCCATAGCCTTCAACCTGTCCTCCAGTTGCTTGTATCTGTCATCTGCAGGAGGGTACTGCTCTTCGTCAAAATCTGTCTCGTTATCGGAGACTACTGGAGTAGGAACCTTTACTTCTGCCTGAGAAGGACTCTTGCCAACAGAAGAACCAGCCTCTTCACGCTGCAGAGTATTGCCAAACCTTCGGCCCGAGTTGAACAGAACAGTTCTTCTCTTCTTCTTCTTCTTCTCCTTCTTCAGGAGCATAGCCTTCAGTTCTTCTTGGCCTTTAGCTAGACCCTTGATTAATTCTTGAAACTGCGCATTCTGCGCCTGAAGAGCCTTGATTGATGTCTCAGTTGATGCAGATTCGGGATTCATGATGCTGAAATAAACAGCGAAGAACTGTAAGCAACCTGAAAAAGGGGAAAAACCTGCTATGCACATGATGTATGAAATGCGTATGAATTATGTTTTCAAAGACAATCGGGAATCAACTTTGTAAACAAAAAGAACACACTTCATTAGATTCAACTTTGCAATTGAAATTATTCAACAAGTTGCCCTTAGGCGTTTACATGAAATGAAGTAACTGGAAAGGAAATAAAAACTGTAAAGGCACATTCAGAGTTCCTCATTGATCCCATGGTCTCCTCTTCTCAGTACGGATGTAGGCATTCAGAGCTCTCTCATTTTCCAACTGCTTGGTCAGCTTCTGGATCTTTGATTCCTGCTCGTTGAACTTTTCCCGGTAGGAATCCCGTTCTTCTCGCAGTTGCGACCAAGATCTCTTCAATGTCTCATAATCAGTAGGTATCTGAGGAGGAAGGACATTCGGAGGAACACCATCTTTATCAGGACACTCGAGAATGACGGGTCTGACAGCTTCATACGGCATACCTAACTTCTGAGCACGGATGCAGACCCATTTGTAGTAGGCTTCCATAGGTAGAGAAGTCTTTGGCCCTAGCTCTTGTGGGTCAGCTTTATGAACCTTGTCCCAAGCCTTGATGAACCTTCGACGTAGCTCGTCACTATCCACCTGAAACTCGAAACTGATGTGAGGCACCAACATCTCATGGGGACCTGCTCTTCTTGCTCTTCCAAACTGACGGAGTGCTAGACATGGATTGTAAGAGATCCCTCCTTGAGTACCAATCAGAGGAACATTAGGATACTCCCCGCATCGATCAATAATAGCTATCTCATCCAAACCTCTGCAAGTCCAAATGATGTCTTTATCGGTGAGAGACATTAACCTATGAGCCCAACCTCTTCCTTCTTGGTTCTTCAGTACGAACTTAGGGAGGTGCGAAATAAACCACCTCACCAACAAAGGGATACAACACCATAGGGTTCCTCGTCTCCGGGTAGTACGGGCATGAAGTTGTTGCAAGATGTCACCCAAGAGAGTGGGCACAGGATTCTGAGACATAAAGATCCTTATGGCAGTGACATTGATGAAGTTGTCAGGATTAGGAAACAGAACTAACCCATAGATTAGGAGAGCCAAGATGTCTTCATATGCCCTAAAGTCCAGGTCATTCCAGAAATTATTAGCCTTACCAATCAGAAACTTGGCCAAGAAACCCTTAACTCCGCTTCTAGTCACCCAGTTGTCTGTTACCTCTTGATGGGTCAAAGGAAGAGCTGCAGCAACATCCTCAAGCCTGAGGGTCTTTTCCCAACCAGTAAAGGGAGTCTGATCCAAGATAGGGATACCAAGCAAATCAGAGAACTCTTCCAGGGTAGGGACCAGCTGGAAGTCTTGAAAGGTGAAGCACTGGTACAGAGGGTCATAGAACTGGGTCAGAACACTCATCAACTGTTGATCCCGCTTTGCAGTGACTAAACTGAGAAGAGAGCCATGCCTTTGAATGAAGGAAGTGGTATTTGGGATTCTGCTAACCAACTCATCAAGCAACTCAGGTGAACGAACAAAGTTGAACCGAATAGTATTCCTTCGCACAGGCATCATAATGTCCTATAAAACAGAGCAAAGATGAAACCCTCTTGTCTTTGAAATGGTCAGTCCTTATGCAGGATGCATGCAATGCTCATGATGCTATGATGTTATGATAAAGCACACCACATACAGATACAAAGGCAAACATGGTAAGGCACACAAGGCACACAAGACAATCCCTTAAGGTTTAAGGCCAGCATGAGGTCTGGGTAGTACCCTCTTGAAGTTGGTGGGTTCAACCTGTCCTAATCAAAGTAACCGGGTTCTAAGGTTCCCAATATCACGGGATTGCTTTCATTGTTCATCGTTTCGATTTAGCCACTGAACTGGCGACCGAAATATTCCAGGAAAGCAACCCTCAATTGAGTGTAGTATCGAGTATCAACCAACCTTGGACTGCACCAAAGTCAGTTATCTCACTACCCTAAAGAGGCCAAGATAGTTCAATTAAGGTTCCTAAGGTCTGTTGATGCTTCATGACACCACGCGGAGGCCCCGTACTCTCCTTGACTGAACTCAAGGGTTACCGGTACACACCAAAGTGCCACATCAACGTAGCAGACTGTTTCAACCATGTCGGTATACCCCGCACAGTTCCCTCACAGCCTTGTTGCTACTTTCTAAGAAAGGTATCCCCCAGATCCGGGTTAGGATCTATAGAACTCCCAAACATCCCACAATTTAAAGCACACAAAGCAATACAATTGAAAACATGGTTATGACCTAGCCCTAAGGTACACCTCACTTTAAGTTTAGTCCCCAGCAGAGTCGCCAGTTCTGTGATCGGTGGATCTGGAACTGACTGTTTAACGCTGGTTCGCGAAATGTCGCGGAAGCAAGAGTCGCCACCGTCTTTTATTTTCTCCAAATGGAAAGGACAAAAGCACAGAAAAATTCCTTAAAGAGATTGCTCTCGGTTCGGGAGGTAGATTATAGAAAGGGAAGGTGTTAGCACCCTTTCTATCCATGGTTATCCATGGGCTCTTAGATACTTGCTCATTGTGTTTTCAAAAATGGTTTGTTTGCTTTTCAATGTGGGTTTAAAAAAGTTTCTTTGAAAATTCCAGTTCGACTCGTACGTCAGAGTGTTTGAAAAATTTGCTTTGAAAGCTTTTGAAAAAAGTGTCCGTGTGAAAAGGTTTTTTGTTTGAAGTTAGAGAAAGTATCCTTGAGAACCTACCTACCCTAAGGAATTCGTCTGTGTAAATGTCCTTTAAAGTAGTGCCATCCCACCATTGAGAGGTAGGTAGCACCACCGTTGGAGGTGTTCGGGTCAATTCGAGTTTGTAGGGACATGGTGATCACCAGAGCAATGGGAAGACACCCTAGAAGCTACCCTCATGCCAGGTTCCCGGATCATGAGGACTTACTAAGACATCCTCTACTCGACGATCACCTTTCGAAAGGCAACAGTGAGGCGTACCCTAGGGGTGGTGTGTGCGATTCGTGTGTCGTTTTCATTTGTATTTGTCTTGTCATGTTCATTGTGATCTACGCTTGATTTTAATTAAGTCCATTCATTCTTGCATGCTTATTTAACAGTTAAAAGTTGCGGGAAAATAAATCTACAACTATTACAAATGGCGCGGGTGCACATCGCCAAAGTTAAACCGGACCCGATTTGACGGAAAATAAATAAAGCAATAAAATAAAAGTGCGAGAAATAAAATCGTTACAACGCTTTGGGAGAATTACATAATTATAATAAACGACATAAAATAAATGCGCGAAATTAAATAAATTACGAACATGGGCGTTGGACCCTTTTGCAAAAAATTTAAAGTTAATGAAGGGTTGAAATTAAAATTTAAAAGAAAATGTTTTTTAGTATTTTATGTTTTTTAAGATTTAAAAGAAGAAGAATTTATTAGAATGAAATTTGAAATGTAAACCCTAATTCTAGTGTTTTTTAGATTTATTATGAAAATATTAAAATTTTAACTAATTTAAACCTAAGTTAATTTATATGCATTTTTTAATTTATGAAAATAAATAAAATAAATATTATTATTGTAAAAAAGGAAATTAAAAGGAATAAAATTAACAATTAAACCTAAATTCTATATTTTTGTATTTTTTGTTATTAAAAGAAATTAAAATTGTAACCTAATTAAAACTAATAATTACATGTTAATTTATTTATGAAAATATTAGAATGAAATAATTTATTACATTTTTTATCTTTTTCTGGATTTTTTATGATGTTTTTATATTTTGTAAAAAAAAGAAAATTAATTAATTTAACAAGAGAGCAAATAGAATAATAATTAAAATAAAACATAAAAATAAAATAGAATTTGCAAACCAGGGGGGTGGAAGTCCCCAAAGTGGAGGTATAGGCCTTAGCAATCTGGCCCAATTGATTTTGGCCTTATTGACTTTTTGAATCACATATGATGCATTGACTTAAGCCTACAGCGTTCCTCAATCTTCAGCCCTTAATTTGGTCTCCAGGAACACGTGGACAATTGGAACTTGAAGCGTATGGTGTATCTTGAATATTAGCGCTGCATAGGAAGACATTTTGCAAAATAATATGGAATTTATACAGACCTGGGGCTCGAACCCAGGTCTTGAACATTGCAAGGCAACACTTGTGCCACTGAACCATGTCAACGCGTTTATTATATTAATAACAACTAAATAATATATAAGAAAAACGAAGCATTAGTGGGTCCTGCGCGCCAACTTTCAAACGCACCAATCACTGCGTGACACGAGGTCGTCTTCCTCACCATCCCTGTAAAACAAACTCAAAGGCAACAGTTTTCATAGCGTTTCATTAGGTAGGCTATTGAAAAATAGCGACTAGCGCTAGGGTGTATATAAATTGATCGCGAAGGTCAAGATCTCTTCGTCTTGATGTACTGATTTGAATGGCATGGGTCTGGAACCCTAATTTTGCTTGGTCTGAAAATCCCTAATTCAAAAAAACTGCAACCCTAGAAATCGATTATGGCGAAATCACATACGATGCACAATAATTTAATTAAATACCATGGTTAGCTTTAGAACTTCACAAGGAACAAGAATCAACAAATAAAATTCACAAATAACGCATAGAATAGAATGTATGATTATGCAATTTGTTTGATACAGTTCCGGTTCTAGGTACCGATTCCTGGAGTTTTGATGGTAGTTTCTGATTGGAATGTGTCCAATAGACCTTGAGCAAGCTATTGGAATCAAGATTAAGGCTTGAATCGTCCTCCAACAATGATTTCAGAATTTGGTTTTCTAGGAATTTTTTCAAGTTTCTCTATTGTTCTTCTGCGCAGCTTTCAGTCTAATGCAATTAGGTTTATGTTCCTGGTTATGTAGTGAATGAATTAGGTTAAAAAGATTGATCAAAATCCATTGCTTTTATTGTTTTCAATATTTGATTTCTTAAGAATCCTTTTCATATCTTTTCACATGGTTTTTGTATCAATTAGGTTTCAATCAAGCCAAATCTTTCCATAATTGGCTAAGCACGAAATATCAAGTCTAAAACATGTATAAAAAGATTCATTTGGTTCATTTAGATATTTTCCACATATTTAATTGATTTAATTGAATTAATATGAATAAAAATTCAAATAAATAAATAAAAAATGAGAAAATACTTCCCTTTGGGCCAAGTGGTCGTGCACATGCTTGGAATGATGAATCTTGGAAGAAAAATGGGCCCATTAGCAATTTTGAATCATTTGCATCAATGTTGACTTTTCAAAATTCCTAAAAATTTCCCAACTTCCACAAGGCATAACTTGCTCAATTTTTAAGCTCTTCTCATGTTCTTGGACATTTTGGAAAGGTCTTTGAGTCCTCTAACCAATTCCTTTGGTTCCATGTCATTTTGATTTACCAATCTCAAGTTATGGCCTTTGACTTAAAGTCCCTTTTTGTTGACTTTTGAAAATGACCTATAATGTTGAAATTAATAACTTTTTGTGAGAGCATTTCTTGGACTTGGAATATGATTATGAGTTGTAGGAAATGTCTTTCTCTTAAAAATGAGCTTTGGATGGAATTTTTCTGATAATCCATGTGAAAGTTATGCCCTGGTCAATTTCAGTTGACTTTTTCAGCTGTCCAAATATAGTAACTTTTGCATCTTTGATGATTTCTGAGCCAAATTTTGAGAATCATGATCAAGCATTAATCAAATGATGTTTGTGGCTTCAAAATGATATATTGACCAAAAATTTGAACTTTTGACTGTCAAATGACCATTTTGCCCCTACAGTTGACTGTAGTGCAATCTAGGGTTTTGACTGTGCAATTTTGAGCTGAATGCCTTGAAACTTGATATGAGGATACTTGACCATCTTTGTAAGCATATGAGACTTGATTGGGCCTTTGAAAACTTCATTTTCTTGATCAGAACCCAAACCCTAGCTTTGACTGTATAGGAGACAGTTGGACTGTGCAACCCTTGGAGAATTTTGTGACTTGGCTTGGAAATTTCTTGAAGAATATGGGAGGGCAAATTTTGGGGTGCAACACCAAGTTAACAGCTTCCAATGGCTCTTCATGCGGTAAGATGGCCCTTTCCTCTTGTTGCAGAAGTCTGGCTAGTTCCCCGGGCACTTCACAACCTTCGTCATCTTCGTACTCGGCTAGATTGACCAGATCTTCAGAGTTATTGAAAGATACAGCAGAATAGTCACCCATGGAATCCGGAGTGGATGGGTACCTGCGTTGGTGAGTGTGGGTGTGTGTAAGGGATAGCCATCCTTAAACCAAAAAAAATGCAAAAGGAAAGAAAATGAACATAAGCAGTTTATCAAATGAAAAACGTCCAATGAATCATTAAACATGGCATATGAATATGAAAAATAGTCAAAACCCTTACAAGTGGACCTACATGCCCCGGGCAAGGCAGGAGGTGAAAAGATAGTGTACGGATTGTTTGAAAGTAAAATATTACAGACCAAATAAGAAATGTTTAACAGATAAATTACTGATGAATAAAAGTGATGGGGACAAAGTCTTTAGCTTCCCAATTGCTCAATCCTCCCCTGACAGTTGGATGAATCCACTCTTCAAAGTTGCTTTCCTTGTCTTCATCTTCCAGGGCGTTGATTCGGTAAGGAGAAATTTTGATCGGCGCTCTTTCAATCTTTGACTGGCGCATAGCCTTCTGGCCAGCGGCGGTGAAACCTAATCCAAACTTATCAGTTTTATGCGGAAAATCGGGTAACTGCCCCCACGCTGAATTCTTCCCTTCTTTGATTGCGGCTCTTGCATCCTCTAGAGATTCCATCCTGGCCATCTGTCTTGGTGCCTCAGCTGCCAACTTTGCCACTGCTACTTCGGGAAGAACTTCTTCGAAATGTTGAAACGGCGTCTCAATGAACTCTCCTTCCACCTCCACATACCGGAAAGAATTTAAATGGCTAATCATGTACTCTTCTTCGCCGTGGACAGTGATAATCTTTCCTTTGACAGGATACTTCAGCATCTGATGCAAGGAGGAGGTGACTGCCCCAGCATGGTGTATCCAAGGTCTACCCAGCAGGCAAGAATATGATGGACGGATGTCCATTACATAGAAAGTGGATTTAAACACCTCAGTACCTATCTTGACGGGAATTTCAACTTCTCCATGGACCATTCTCTTTGACCCATCGAAAGCTCTGACGACAATATCACTCGGCTTCAATTCCAACCCTTCGCAATCTAGCCGGTCCAAGGCCTTTTTAGGCAAAACATTCAGCGATGAACCGGTATCAACCAAAACATGTGCAAGGGTGGTTCCGCGGCACTCGATTGAAATATGCAAAGCGTCATTGTGGTTTCGGCCTTTAGGGGTCAGGTCGGCATCAGAAAAACCTAATCCATTGTCTGCAATCAGACTAGCCACGCAATGTTGAAATTGGTCTGCGGAGGTTTCCTGGGGCACATGAGCTGCCTTTAGAAACTTAATCAAAGCTTGAGCGTGCGCTTCTGAGCAAAGCAATAGTGCCAGCATGGAGATTTTGGAGGGGGTTTGCCCCAACTGTTCCACCACACCGTAATCACTTCTCTTGATTATCCTCAAAATCTCGTCCATTTCTTTCTTGGAGGCTTCCAGAATCACCAAAGGTTGAGCCTTCGTCCTGACGGGCTCATCTTGTATTCCCTTTCCTTTATCAGCAATGGTAGGAAAGACAGCATTAGGAACAACAACCTCTTCAATTAAAGGAGTTCTGGCAGAGAGCTTTACTGGTGCAGGGGTGACTTCTTTAGCTGATGAGGGTCCAAAGACTGCTCTTGGAGGGGCAATCTCTGGAGAAAATATTCTCCCGCTCCTGGTGATTTTGCTGGTGCCCGCAATGTTACTAATGCTGACTTCTTCGTCCTCCGAATTTTCTTCAATTACCTCGACTTGCTTGATACCATGATAGTAGATGTCGCCACCATAGTTCCAAGGTATCGACTTCTCAGAAACATAGGGAACAGGCCCCGGCATTGTTATCTTCAAAGGTATAGATTTTGCAGCTGGTGTAATCTTAACAGGCTTTTTGACGGCCTCGGAAAGATTGGCGTGAATGGTTATGATTGAGACATCTTCATTATGAGTTGGAATGGCAGAAACTTTTTCGAACAAAATTTGTCAGCTATCCATAAGGTCTTGGATGCCTTTCTTTAATAGCGGACAATCAAAAGGCAGAGAGTGGCAACAGTAGCAGTCTTCTTTACATCCCGGGAAGATCCCGGCCCTCAACAAATTCAACTTAATGGTTAGCAGTGGAGTAGTCAGATCACTGACATCAGCAACATATGAATCCTCCTCAATGGCATTGACATTTCGACCGTGCTTCGGCATAGGCGCAGATATCACATTGGGCTTCTCTGGAGCGTCAAAATCTACCTCCTTAGCCTCTATCAGGTCTTGGATCTTATGCTTGAGCGCCCAACAATCATTGGTGTCATGTCCAGCACTGTCTGAATGATAGGAGCATTTAGCATTGGCATGGTAATGAGGGGAGGACGTATTCACATTCTTTGGCGCCTCCTTGATAGTGGCAAGATTCAATTTCAATAGATGGGGAAGCACTTGTGCTGGAGTCATATTAATACGGGTGAACTGTCGTTGTGGCCTTTCCACCCGTTGCTGATTTGGTCTGGGCTGGTTGTAGCGAGGCTGCTCACTCTGAGTGTTTTGAATCATTACGGCCCCTACAGTTGGCCAACGCTCCATCTTCCCTGCTCTTCTCTGAGAATATACCATAGCTGTCTCTTTCTTAAACGGCTTCTTCTCAACACTTGCAGCAACACCCTTCTGAATCTTTCCTGACTTGATGCCAGCTTCTATTCTTTCGCCTGTTAAGATCAAATCGGTTAACCCCGTGGAAGAGTTACCAATTAAATGATTGAAAAACGGCCTAGATAGGGTCCCAAGAAACATATCAACGAGCTCACGATCGGTTAAAGGAGGCTGCACCCTGCCAGCTAAATCCCTCCATTTTTGTGCATACTCTTTGAATCCTTCACTTGTTCCTAGTGACATACCCTGAAGTTGGGTACGAGTAGGAGCAAGATCAGAATTATACTGATATTGTTTGTAGAAAGCGGTGGCCAAATCTTCCCAATTTCTGACACTGGTTCCTTCTAACTGATAAAACCATTCCAACTGAGCTCCCGACAGGCTGTCTTGAAAGAAATGAATCCAGAGATTTTTATCTGCCGTATAAGGTTGAATCTTTCTTACGTAGGACCTGAGATGCATTTTGGGACAGGACAGCCCATCGTACCTTACAAACACTGGCACTTTGAATTTTGGGGGAATCACAATTCCGGCCACCAAGCCCATGTCTTCAAAATCCAAACCCGGTACTCTTTGCAATTCCATGGCAGCCAATCTGTCTTCTAAACCCTTGTATTTATCATCAGCTGGAGGGTATTGTTGGTCAGAATAATCTTCATCCTCTTCAACTTCTTCTTCCTCTGCATCAGATTCAGAAGGCACCGCAACTCGATCCCTTTTACTAGTCCCTTCATCAGAAGTAGGAGGAAATTCAAGCACTCTCCGAGCTTCTCTGTCAAATCTTCTCCCCAAAGTAGCCACTCCGACCCTCTTTTTCTTCTTTACTGGGTCCTTATTCTCCATATGAGCCTTGATATCCTCTTGACTTTTAACCACAGTCATCAAGAGTTGCTGGAACTGTGCATTCTGGGCTTGTAGGTCTTTGACTGTTTGCTCGAGATCCATCCTACTGAAATAAACAGCAGATAGATAAGGAAACCTGGAGTGAGACCTGCTTATGCACATGATGAATGGTATGCTGATGTATGCAATGCATTCAAGGACTTAGGACATTCAAAATTGTTTCAGACAAAGAAGAACGCACGTCATATTAATAAGAAGAAATTTGTTAGTACATAAATGCCCCATGGGCCAAGTGTTACAAAATGAACTTCTTAAGGCAAAAAGACATTGCGCATCCTCTTCGGTGCGATGTAGGTGTTGAGGGCCTCTTGCTCGTGGAGTCGGCGGGTAAGCTCTAGAACCTTCTTTTCACTGGCGTAGTAGCTAGCTTCAAAAGTGTTCCGTTCCTCCTTGAGTTGAATCCAACTTTTCTGCATTTCCTCCCACGATGTAGGCATGTCTGGATGTAGGATGGTGTAGGGAACCTCTCCTTCATTGACGGGCTCTTTAATCACAGGGAGGACATGAGGATAAGGCATCATCAGACTTTGGGCTCGGGCTCGTACCCACTTGAGATAAGGCTCAAGGGGGATGGAATTCTTGTGTCCCAGAGTCTTGCTATCAACCTTGTTGAGTTTTCCCCAAGCTCTGATGAATCTTTGGCGAAGTCCTTGCGCGTCGTTGTCGAAGTTAAAAACTAGGCTAGGAATCAACATGTCATGAGGGCCATCCCTCCGTGCATATCCAAATTGCCTCAAAGCTAGGCAAGGGTTGTAGGTGATACCTCCCCTGATTCCAAGTAAAGGAACATTAGGAAACTCTCCGCAACGATCGACGATGATGACATTTTCTCTGGACCGAGAACACCAATGCACATCAGAATGAGTAAGAGTCATCAATCGTTGGGACCACCTTGTACCTTGGTCATTCTTCAAGACAGATTGTGGAAGGTGCGAAATAAACCACCTTGCGAGGATAGGAGTACAACACATGAGAACACCCCTCTTTCTCATTGTTCGTGTGTAAAATGAGTGAAGGATGTCCCCAAGCAATGTTGGTATTGGATTTCTGGACAAGAAGATTTTGACGGCGTTGACATCTACCAATTGGTCAGGATTTGGGAACAAGACCAACCCGTAGATAAGGAGTGCCACAATCTCTTCAAAGGCTTGTAGGTCCAATGAGTTCCAACATTCTTGTACCTTCTCAAACAAGAATTTTGCTAAGAATCCTTTGACGCTGCTTCTGGTTTCCCAATGCCCCTTGATTTCAGATGGTTGTAGATGTAGTGCTCGAGCAACATCTTCAGGCTTTGGTTCCTTCTCCGTACCGTTGAAGGGTAGTTGATTAAGGATAGGGATTCTTAAGAGTTGAGAAAACTCCTCCAAAGTGGGGACCAACTGATAATCAGGGAAGGTGAAGCAGTGGTGAGGAGGGTCAAAGAACTGGAATAGCACTTTCATCATGTCTTCTTCAATGTTGGTGTTGACTAGGCTGAGCAGTCTACCATGTCTTTCACTGAAGGATGAATTTTCCGGAATTCTTGAAGAGATCTCCTTGAGTTGAGGAGAGATTCTCACAAGGTTGACTTGAATGGTATTTCTGCGAGGAATTTCCATGTCCTACAAAACAAGAACAAAGATGAAGATCCAAAACCCTTGAAATGGTTAGTGAATGCATATGATGTTTTATGATGTTTATGATGTTTATGATGTATGCACAAAACATATGTACAAGCAAATCACACCAAACCCTAGTTTCAGGCTTGCATGGGGTTTCATAGGTAAGTACCCTCTTGAGTGTAGTTGGCTTAAAAACCTGTCCTATAAATAGTAACCGGGTTCTAAGGAGCTCAATATCACGGGATTGTTTTCATTGTTCATTGTTTTGGTTTAGCCACTTAACTAGCGACCAAAATATTCCAAGAAAACAACCCTCAATGAGTGTAGTATCGAGTATCTACCAACTTCGGACTGCACCAAAGCCGGTCATCTCACTACCCCTAATAAAAGGCCAAGATGGTCAAGTAAGGTTCTAGGTCATTAGTGCTTAGTGACATCACTCAGCGGCCCCGTACTCTCCTTGATTGAACTCAAGGGTTACCGGTACTCACAAATATGTCGCACTAATATAGCTATTGCTTAGACCGTGTCGGTATACCCCGCACAGTTTCCACAACGTATTGCTATCTATGAATGTTTCCCAAAATCCGGGTGGAGGATTGTAACCCAAACAATAGAGCCAAAGTATAAAGCAAGCAAATCAAACAATTAGTCATGCAAGAGGGTGATCTAAGCCCTAAGGTTACTCCACTTTAAAATGTCCCCAGCAGAGTCGCCAGTTCTGTGATACGATGGGAGAACTGACTAGGGTTTTGCGTTTGTTTTCGCAAATGTTTCGGTTGAGCAAGAGTCGCCACCGACTTTTTATTTTATCTTAAGGAAAGGTTTAAAAAGCACAGCAAAAACCTTTGAGATTTTTCTTGGGTTCGGGGAGTAGATTATAGAAGGGGAAGGTATTAGCACCCCTTCTATCCATGGTTATCCATGGGCTCTTAGATACTTGCTTAGATCAACTTGCCTTAGTTTTCAATTGTTTGAAATGGTGCTTTGTGTGTGGCTTTGAAAAGGTTTTGAAAAAGATGCCTTGCATAGGCTACCCTTGTAACAATTCTTTACTCGGATGTTTTACAAAGGTGTTTGTCTTTTTGAAAAGATGTTTCAAGCGTTTGAAAAGTTGATTTTGAAAGTGTTTGTGAAGTGGGTTTTTGAAATAAGGCAAGTGTTTTTCTTGGAAGGTTGACAAGTACCTAAGAGTTCATCTACCCTAAAATTTGCTCAAAGATTTTTGTCATGTTTTAAGCCTTTTGACAATTTTGTTCCACCATTGCATTTGGTGGACAATCTTGTCTTAGGAGATGAAAGGGACGGGCGCGGGTCATCGTTTAGACCATAGTTGCAATAGTGTTAAATGTCTTTGGGCAATTTTCTTTAAAAGGGACTTGATCATTTTATTTAGGCAACATTTTGAGGGACTATGATCATTTGATTGTTTGTTTTACCCAAAGAAATTCAACATGCAATATGGCCCCTTTTTTGAAAGGCAACAAAGTGGAATACCCTAGGGGGTGCAAGTGTGAGATGTGTTGTTTATTTTCATGCTCATTTATCTTGTATTAGGTCCAACTATTTTTGTTCGTTTTTATTCGCATACAAAACCCTAATTCTAGCATAGTATGTTTAGAAAGCATTAAAAGTGCGAAATTTAAATTCCTACGCTATTACATCACAATAATATGGGGAGGGGGTACAATGTTTCAAATGGGGTTTATTTGGGCAAGAATTTAAATCTAAGCTATTACATCATTTTTTAGGAATATTTACAAGATAAATGATTGCATAATTAAATGGAAATTGAAATAAATAAGCAAAATGTAAAAGGAATTTTTATGTATATAAAAAAGTATTGTTCATGTAAAATAAAAGAAGAAAAAAAAATAAAAAAAGGTATTATTTTTAGAGTATTTTCAAATTTAGGGCAAAAACCCTAATTTTAATCAAAATGTATATTAATTAATTAATTCATATAATATTCATTATTTACATACAAAAGTAAAATAAAATATGATATATTTGTAAAAAAGGCATTTTTAGTATTAAATATTAAAAATAAAATATGTACATTTTTGGTGTTTTTATTCTAAATGCATTAATATATATATATATATATATATATATATATATATATATATATATATATATATATATATATATATATATATATATATATATATATATATATATATATATATATATATATATATATATATATATATATATATATATATATATATATATATATATATATATATATATATATATATATATATATGTATATCTATATTATTTTAAATATGTACTATATATACAAATAATAATAATAATTAAATTTTTTAGAAAATAGTATTTTTTTATATAAAATATTTTCAGAGGGTAATATAAAATAAAAATAAAAATAGGAGTGTTTTTACATATTCTTCTATTTATCCTAAATAATAATATGTATTTATTTATGTATAAACAAAAGAAAATCAAATAAAAATCAAATAAAATCAAAAAAAGATGAGAAAAATATTTTCAAAATTTTAATATGCTGAGAAAAAATAAATGAGTCAAATGAGAAAAGAAAAAGTCAAAAATCATGAAAAATGAAGCAAATGGGCTTGGGGGGTAAGAAAATGGAAACAGGGTGTAAAAAGAAGAAACCACACAGGCCCAGCCCATGTGGCTTCATCTTCAACCTTCGTTCAACAACATTCAAAAACGCGCGCCCTGTATTCCAGCTGCTAACTCCTGATTCCTGGCTTTTTAACAAAAACTCATAACATAAAAAATGTTCAGCATGAAGAGACGATTCTAACCATGTATAGAACTTGACCTAACTCTCTAAGATGAAGGAGAATTTCTCTTCCCCCAAATCCTAACCTAGTTTTTCTGTCATTTTCAAACTCCAAATTCTCTCTACTCAGGCAAAAGAAATGAAAAGTAAAGACATGGACATGTTCAGTGGCATGAGTATGACATTATTTCTTCACAAACTTAAGACTAATGATGCATAATAAGAGAGATACGAATTCAAAATTTTACCTATTCAGTTGAACTTCTATATGGAGATGTAGGAACCTTCAGTGCAAGGTAATGATTGGAAAAGCTTCCTTGAGGTCCAGGGATGCTGTTTCAATGCTTACTTTGTCTTGAGAGTTTTTGAATCAAGCTAGAGAACTTCAACTGCAAAACAGAAAAACAAAAATGGTGAAGTGGCTTAGAGGTGTTACAGGTTGTGTCTTAGCTTCTGGATAGTTTGCATAGGTTGTAAGGAAGGTAGAGGAACAGGTTTTGGCAAGAATGCTCGAGAGAAATGGGAGTTGGCACTCAAACTGCAGAGGCAACTCTGTTTTTGCAGTTTGAGGATGATTCTGAGATGGAGGGTGTTTTAGAGGTGCAAGGGTCATGTATTAGCTTGGTTATGTTGTCTTGAGTGTGTTTGATAAGTTTGTTCTTGTGTTCTAATGCTGAGATGAGAGTTGTTGTGAGTTATGGAACTTTTCTTCACACTTAAGCAACAAAATGCAACTTGAGTTTCTAGGCATGTAGAGGGCCCCTAATGTGCTGCATAATCCCTCCTTGATCAGTGTGTTATGTTCATAATCTTGTGCCATTCAGATTTGCAATGTACTTGTTGGATTTCAAAATTGACATAAAGCTACCTTTTACCAAAATGGTTAATTTGCTTTATCTAGTTTGGGATTAAACCTTTATACAATGTTCAAACTCATAGAACAACACCTTAACACAATGAATATGCATTAAATTATTGAGTGCAACTTGGTTTAAGGACCTGTAATCTAACCTAAAGCATGCTGAGTTCAAATTGCAAAGTTATGGACATGGAACTTGGTCATGAACAAAGTGGTTTTTTGCTATATTGTGAAATTCGATTCTCTCTAACCATGAGGTTGTTTGAGAAGTTCTTGGACATTTTGGAAAGCTTGGAATGTGTACTACAATCCATCTTTGAAATTCAAATTGAAATTCCAAGTGGAAGTGTATTAGAAATGGCCTTGAAGTGGGGTAGAAAACCTTGTCAAAATAGGTTAAAATTTCACTAAGTTAAAAATGGTTTAGTGCCCTTATTCAAAAAATTGTAACTTGAGATACAAGCTTCAAATGAGAAAAATTTGTGAATAAAAGTTGTAGATTATGCAACAAGCTACAACTTTCATGTTTTGACTTTTGTTTGAATCCAAATGGATCTTGGTGAAAAAGTGGGGCAAAGTTGGGAAAAAATTAGGGTTTTTCATAACTTAGAAAAATTCTAAGTTATGAAAAATTCCATTTTAAACCCTAATTTGCATTTCTTGGTTTCTTGGTGAACAAGTTTCATGATTTGGCATGTTTTGATAAAAAATGAATCTTGACTCTTGATTTTGACCAAAAAGTCAAAGTTTGACTTTTCAGTGTACAGTCAAAATTGATCAATTGACTGGGAAATTCAACTGTCAACCTTGTGTACTTGGGATCTTTTGAGCTTGTTGATCATGTCAAGATAATTCCATGGGGTCCTTGAGTCCATGTGTGAGCTTGGTTTGCCATTGGCTAGGTCAAACAGTCAAAAATTGCCTCTGTACAGTCAAAAACCCTAAAAATGACTATTTTGCCCTTTTGGTGATCTGATCAAATTTCTTGTGGAATTGTGATCCAAACTTGATCAAATGGTCCATGTGAGTCCAATATGTTGATGTGGGTCAATTTTCATGAGGTTTGACTGTCAATTGGCCACAGTTGACTTTTTCCCCAATACAGTTGATTTTTAGGTCAACTGTCCAATTGACTGGGCAAAACTTGGAATCAGGACTTGAAACTTGATATGGGTAAACTTGGGAGTCCAATATGAGGCATGAAAGTTATCTTAGGCATTTTAGGTCAAAATCTCTTTGTGCAAACACAAACCCTAATTTTGAGTCCACAGTGCAAGGAGAGGTCTTGAGCAGATGAAACCCTAACTGGATCCTGAGCTTCAAGGGATTTGTGGTGAGAAATCAATGAGAAATGGGAGGGCAAATTTTGGGGTACAACACAAAGGATAAAGGCTAAAAACTTATTTGTACCCAACCCGTTCTTCGTGATGTTCTTCAGTCCTATACTCAGTTAATTGTGCGTTTAAATCCCAATTGAGTCTGGAATTTTTGCCCTGCTATTCCGGTGATGGTTCGGATACTGAAAGTTTATTTTGAGGAGGCAGTCATTTTTTTGTAATATTTAATTTTTGTGGAGGATTTGTAGCGAGCTCTTTTTTTATTTTATTATCCCTACTTTTTGCGTGAACTGTTTCTTTTGTGATTACAGTCAGCGGGATGCCCTAGTTTTTTAAGTATCCTTCATAGGTTTTGACTCAGCGGGCTTTTCTTTTGAGAGATAACGATTTCCTGTTTTATTGATTATGCGGAACCATCACCATCTTTGATTTGGAAGAGCATCTTTGACACTATTCGTCATGTACGCAGGAAAATCTTCTGATTGAATGCTCCATTGAATTAACTGAGAAACTATCCTGCCCCAGGTTATGATTACAGGTTTTAATTTGTGTGAAAAAGAAAACTCCTACTTCTTAGGCTCAAAGGGGTTGACTAGGGATTATCCTCCTTTTAACTCCATTGTTTTAGGATTTGAAATAACGCATGTACATCGTCAACCAGGTCTATTGAAAAGCATATTGTATAGATTGTGGTATTTTTTTGTCATCCTCCCTCTAAAGACTTACAGCTTTCAATCGAGAGTTGAATATCACAAAAACGAAGTAAAAGCATAGTTTTGGTATAGTGACAATGAACGGATTAATTCAAGACAAACATATGTAATGCATTAATGGAATAAAAAAGTTTGACATGAAATAAGTGTTCGAACAATCAAAACAAAATTACAACTTGAAAATTCTAATGAACAAAAAAAGCCTCTTTGTTTGACCTTGTCACTTCATATGGTGTTCCTTTGAGGGATGGCAGAAGAATTCAGTCTGACCATCTTGTGTGAACTCTAGAACCCCTTGTCGATCAAGTCCTGAATCTTATTTTTCAATGCCCAACAACTATTCGTATCATGTCCAGGACTATTGGAATGATATGCACACATTGCATCAGGATGATAGCTAAGAGCGGAGGTATTGAGATTCCGAAGAGGATCTCTCAATGTAATCAACTCCATCTTCAACATGTGTTGCAATACTTGAGCCAAGGACATGTTAACTTTGGTGAATTGCCTTTTGGGCGTGTCCTGCTCACGCTGATTTCCTTGTCGTTGTTATTGCATTGGTGATGGATCTGAGATCCGCACTACCCCCGCAGATTGGTTGAGACTACTCTTATTGCGGCCCTTCTGGTTGTACACACTATTGGGCTCCTTCTTTCCATGGTATGGTCTCTTCTGAGTACTTGAAGATGCAGTCCCCTAAATTTCACCGCTCCTGAGTTTATTTTCAGCATGCCCCCTGCGTGAACATGTCACCCAATTCCCTATCTTCCAAGAGAGATTGATCATTGATTAGGCCCCAAGTTCTAGCAGTTTTCCCCGGACAGTCGTATTTTTCCTAATGAAGCTTACTAAGGAGAATCCTGAACTCTTCTTGTCCCCGAGCTAAATTTTGGATAAGAACCATCTGAATACTCATTTGGATTCTTATCCTTTCCATCTCAGCTTGCAGTTGTTCCAACTGGTCATCCTTGTTGTTGTCAGGATTTTTCTTGGTCAAGTTCCCAGCGAGGAGTGCTTTCAATTCTTATTGACCCTTGGACAGATTTAGGAACATTTCCTTGAACTGAGCATCTTGATTTTGGATATCTATGTCATTCTGTTTGAGAGCCATTTTCCTTGCTGAAATAAACAACGAGAAAATGAGAAACTTGTACTGGAAGACCGGTTATGTAATGACATGCATGCAATATTTTCAAGGATCTCACGGGGTAAACACAAGAAAAATATTTGAATTTTGATTGCATCTTTGATGGAAGAACTTTTGTATTGTTGAATGTCCTTCTACGAGAATCAAGCTCACCATGTCGAGTGGGTCATAGCCTCTGACTCAAGTTATTGTGTTTTGGTCCTTTGACGACATTGACTAGAGGAAAATAAATCCTCTTGCCCCTTGCTAGACGCCTAGTTCATCATAAGTTGCATCACAGACCCTTTGAGATCCTTGAAATGGTTAACAAAATTCTATGGCATGATGTCATGATGTGTATGTTATGCACCAAGCAAAAGTGTAAGGTGATGAAGGCAAGTGAGTCTTGCAAGAAGTCCAGGTTACTAGATAATGACTATAAACAAATCCTACAAGGAATTCAAGTTGTTAGAGAATGAAGGCAGATAAGTCACACAAATAGCGTTAGGTTTAAAGGCTTGCATGAGGTTTAAAGGTAAGTACCCTCTTGAAGTTTCAGTTGGCTCAACCTGTCCTAGTAATAGTAATCGGGTTCTAAGGAGTCTCAATATCACTAATCTTTCTTTATAGACATTGTTTCAGCTCAGGCGATCTTTTCTCGCGGCGGGAATATCTCGAAAGTCCGATCTCAATGAGTGTAGCATCGAGTATCAACCCA
Organism: Vicia faba; assembly: GCA_948472305.1. Classification (NCBI taxonomy): domain Eukaryota; kingdom Viridiplantae; phylum Streptophyta; class Magnoliopsida; order Fabales; family Fabaceae; genus Vicia; species Vicia faba. Next base: position 1,363,133,699 of record OX451735.1, on the reverse strand, counting down.
TCCTTAGATTTATATTGAGGTCGGCTATCTCACTACTTTCTAATGGCCAAGTTTGTTCAACTAAGATTCTAAGGTCCGTTAGTGCTTTATGACACCACACAGCGGCCCCGTATTCTCCTCGATTTAACACAAGGGATACCAGTACCAAAAATGTGTCACACTAACGCAGCTATCGTTTCAACCATATTGGTTTACGCCATACAGTCTCCACAATTTATTGTTTCTTACCTAAAAATATGCCCCAGATCCGGGTATAGGATCTTTACAAGTAAACCCAAGCAAGCCCTTAAAGATAAAGCATACAAACTCACAATGTAAAGCAATTTAAAGATGAACTAAGCTCTAAGGTAACCCCAATTTTTTATATTTCCCCAGCATAGTGGTCGATTCTGTGATACGGTGGGAGAACTTACTGTTATACTGGTTTTGCGTTTGTATTCATAAATGTTGCGGTAAGCAAGAGTCGCCACCGAATTTTCTTTTATCCAACAAAGGAAATGGTGAAAAGAACATAAAAAGACCTTTCGAGAGTTTTCTGAGTAAGGGGGGTAGATAATGGAAAGGGAAGGGGTTAGCACCCTTTCCATCCGTAGTTACCTATGGACTCTTAGTTGCTAGCTCATTTGAAAATGCCTTGTGTTTGTGTGTTTGAAAAAGTATTTTTAAAAGACACCTTAGTGCAGCAAACTTTGTAATGTTTCTCGGAATGGTAGAGAACGTATACAAAGTGCTTGAAAATGTTTTTGAAAGAACTTTTGTGTAAGTGTAAAAATTGTTTGAGCAAGCATCTAACAACTATCTACTTTACTCGAAAGGTTGTTCTTTTCCTCTTTTCCTTTAGACAGTGCTATCCTACTATTAGTGAGTAGGTAGCCCTAGTCGTTGGATGTTTGTGGGACATTCGAAGGGACATTTATACAATCACAAAGGCAACTAGGCAAGAAACTTTAGTAACTATCCTAGGGTTTTAAGATCATACCAAGGCAACATCGAGAGAGTCATTGAGGGACTTATGATCTTTAAACCGGAGGGTAGCCACTAAAATCTCTCACATTTCGAGAGATGTGACTGTTTTCTGAAGGCAACCGAAATTGGGGTACCCTAGAGGTGTGCATGTGCAATTGTGTTTGTATTCAGTTATTTTTGTCTTTGCATTAGGTTTGCTAGCATTTTGTTTGCTATTCTTTCCATACAATTCTATTAGTCATGCATCTAAACAGTTAATAGTTTGCAGAAATTAAAAGTGCGGGAATATAAATCCTAAACTATTACAAGGCTTAGGGGAGGGGGATTAATTACATATCCAAAACTTTGGGGAAAATAAAGCAGTAAGTATAAAGTATTAGTTATGCTATTACATCCAGTAGGAAGTTACAATAGTATGAAAAATAAAATGCAAAAGATAATAACATGCGTGAATTGAAAGGACGTCTAAAAAATCCTAAGAGAAAATATTTTGTTTGTTTTTTGTTTTAATTAAGAAAATAGTTAAATTAAAAGTAATTAATCTAGATCTATATTTAAAGAAAAAGTTATTTATTAAAGAAAAGATGAAATTAAAGAAAATAGATTAATCTTCTAAGCTTTTTTGGGTATTTTTTAACATGAAAAGAAAATGAACTAAAATCCTAAGTTTATTTAGTTTTTAATTAAAGAAAATAGTTTAAATAATTATTAATTAATTTACAAAATTAATTTAATTGAAAAAATGTTAACCTTTTATGATTTTTATCTGATTTTATATTGATTAAAAAAACAAACTAAAAGAAATAAGTAAAAAAACAAAATAAACAAATAGAAACGGGCCAGGCAGTAACTGGAAAAGGGGATGTAATTTGAATTTTATGTGGCTCCAAAACCTTCATGCTAAACATCACACATGCTCTAATAGACATGCTAAATACAATCAAACGGTTAAAAGTATTAACATGCCATGAAAATGCAGTTTAAAAATTCAAGAAAATCTTACCAATCGGTGATGCATGGATACGATAATATAGGGTGTTTCAAGCCTTAGGAATGGATGTAATGAGTTCCTGGGAACCTTAGGATCACAACTGGGCAATTGGTTTGGATCGAGGATGCTTGCAAAGGTTGTTTCGATTTTGACATTTTTGTGGAAATTTTGTGAATTTTAATAAGGCTTCATAGCAATGATTTTCGTGTCCTTTGCTCATGTTTTGGTCTTGTATTTATAGAGGAAGAAGAGGGCTAGCAAAGATGGTAAGAATCCACCCATAATTGTCCTCTTTCAAACCAAAATCAAACACATTAAAAAAGTTCAAAAAATGCAAATTCTTGCCTATTTTGAGGTGCAATGTACCTGGCCTCCTTTGCACGAAATTTTGGAGCCAAAAATAATTCAAACGATCATCCCATATTGCCATAGCCAATATTTACTATTTTATGCAATTTTATTTAGTTTTTATTTGATTTAATTCATATTTAAATGAATAAAAATTCAAATAAAAAAAATGCATGGATAGATTTAGAGGTCCTTGGACACATCATGAACATATTTGAACTCCAAAAAGTTAGGCCCAATAACTTTAAATCACAAATTTGCTCAATTGAGATTTCATGCATTTTCTTGAAAATTTCCCAACTTGTGCACTTCATAAATTGCTCAAACTTCATCTTTTGAAGATGATCTTAGACTTTTTGGAAAGCCTAAGATGACCTCTACACTTTCTATTTTAATAAATTTTTCATTTGGAGACATTATCTTGGTGTAAGTTGCCTTGACAAAAAGTGTCTTTTGTTGACTTTCTGAAAATGACCTATAATGTGTGATCTTTTATCTTTCAAATGGCGCATCTCTTGAGCTTGAGTAAATAAGAAAAGTTGTAGGGAATTGGATTCTCTTCAAAATGAGCTTTGGTTGGGGAAAAATGGATGAAGTATGTGAAAGTTATGCATGTTCAAAGTTCAGTTGACATCTCCTATAGAAACCCTAATTTAAAAATTCTTGACTTTTGATAAATTAAGAGCATTCCTTGAGGTATCATGATCAACCCTTGATCAAATGATGGATATCACTTCAAAATGTTGATGTTAACCAAAAATATTGAAGTATGACTGTATATTGGCCATAATTGACTTTTGACCTAGTACAATTGACTTTCAAACATTTGAGAAATTGACTGGGCAAACTTGTAGTGTAAGGCATGAAATTTGGCATGGACAATCTTGAAGACATATTAGGGACCATGGAAAACATTTGAGACCTTTGGAGCTCACATATCTTGGTGAAAAGTGAAGCCCTAGTTGAAAGGCCATTGCTTAGGAGGAGAATTTGTCTGATCAATTCTTGGTCAACCTTGAGCAATTGAGGACCTCTAGGAGCATGTCTTGAGTAAAATGGGAGGGAAAATTTCGGGGTACAACAGCTTCCCATGTTCAATATTCTTAAACCTGAGGATTTAGATTGGCTTGTCTGCCTTTTATAATCTGAAGGTGGAAGATGATTGAACACTAGAGTGCCCAGAAATTTGCACTCGCATGAAGTAACACCGTTGGTTGATGATATCGGGAATGGGCTTACAGATGCCATTTAGAGAATATGACGAGAGTCTCCAGAGATGGGCTTATAGATGTCATCCAAAGGAATTGTTGATAGGTATATTAGAATGAACCTGCGTCTAGTTTCATCTGAATGAAATGCTGGAAAGAGCCTGTGTCAAGCCGCGTCCAGGAATGTATTAGAAGGAAATCATGTAAGGATGCTTCAGGATGAGCCTGTGTTAGACTACACCTGGAAATGTCTTAGTAGGAATTTGTGTAAGATTTATTCAGGATGAGCCCATGTTAGACTACATCTGGAAATGTCATAGTAGGAACTTGTGTAAGATCGCTTCAGGATGAGCACGTGTGAAGCTGTATCTGAGAGGTTATTAGAGGGAACCCGTGTAAGATTACTTCAGGAAGAGCCCGTGTAAAGCTGCATTTCAGGAAGAGAAGGAATTCGTGTAAGATTGCTTCAGGATGAGCCCGTGTAAAGCTGCATTTGGAAATTATGAGAAGTAATTCGTGTAAGATTGTTTCAGGATGAGCCTGTGTGAAGCTGCATCTGAAAATTGTGAGAAGGAATCCGTGTAAGATTGTTTCAGGATGAGCTTTTGTGAAGATGCATATGGATATCATGAGAAGGAACCCGTGTAAGATTTCTTCAGGATGAGCCCGTGTGAACCTGCATCTGAAAATTGCAAGAAGGAATCCGTGTAAGATTATTTTAGGATGAACCCGTGTGAAGCTGCATCTGAAAATTGCGAGAAGGATTCCGTGTAAGATTGTTTCAGGATGAGCCCGTGTAAAGCTGCATTTGTAGATCATGAGAAGGAACCCGTGTAAGATTTCTTCATCTGGACGTGTAGATAGTCATCCCATCTTGTTTCGGTAATTGATCTACAATCAGTTGTTCACATATATTTGTCCTGTCTTGTTTCAGGCATTAATCTGGAACTTGCTTTTGTTGGTCATTGAGATAGCTGCCCTGTCTGGTTGTATCCAAAGAAGCGATCCATGAAGGAGAATACTTTATGTTGAGCAGTGTTGTCAACCAAGACATCGATATGTGATAGTGGGAAATCATCTTTGGGGCTTGCTCTATTTAAATCCATGTAGTCTATGCACATATGGACTTTACCATCTTTCTTCGGCACTAGGATCACATTTGCAACCCATTGGGGATATGACGTCACTGCCAAGAAACCTGCATTGAACTGTTTCATTACCTTAGCCTTTATTTTCTTAGACATGTCTGGCTGCATGCGACGAACCTTTTGCTTGATTGGAGGGAAACCTTCTTTCATTGGTAGACGATGAACTATGATATTGGTATCAAGCCCCGACATATCTTCATATGACCAAGCAAACACCTCAACATAGTCATGCAACATCAGAACCAATCTGCCCTTGGCACTGTCTTCTAGGTTAACGCCAATCTTAACTTCTTTATTATCTGCCTCAGTACCCAAGTTTATCACTTCAACTGGTTCCTCGTGCGGTTGAATGGCCTTTTCCTCTTGTATCAGGAGTCTGGCGAGTTCTCCAAGTATTTCACAATCTTCTTCACCTTCTTCTTCGGCTTGATAGATTGGATTTTCAAAGTCATAGATGGAAATAGTAGAATCTTTGTCAATGAGATCCGGAGTGGATGTGGATCTGCAAAAGTGTGTGTGTGCATGTAAGGTCACGTGGCTATTTAAAAATGCAGTAAAGTGAAAGAAAGACAAAGAGCGCAAAATTTGAATGCAAAATAGTCCAATTTTTTTCTTTAAAATGAGCATATGGCATATGAAAATGACAAACCCTTAACAAATGGAGCATTGTGCCCCAGGCAAGGCACATGGTTTAAAGTCATTGTTTTAATGGAAATTACTGACAAATTTCTCAAAATAAAAATGGGAAATGGAAATTACTCCTGGCTGAAGGAGATTGAGATGAAGTCCTTGGTCTGCCAGTTGTTCAGTCCTCCATCAATAGTTGGGTAGATCCAGTCGTCCCAGTCACTGTCACTTTTAGAGTCTCCAAGAGAATTAACTTCATTGTTGCTAATACGGAGAGGCGGTTTCCCTACACAAGCACGCCGAACCTCTTTTTGAGCCTTGAAAGTGAAGCCCAACCCAAACATGTATGACTTATATGGGATATCAGGAAGTTGTCCCCAAATGGTGCAACCTCCGTCTTCAACTACGGCACGGGCATCTTGAGAGAGGTCATCCTTGGTGTATCTTTAGCAGCATTAGGAGTGACGAGAGTGGTCTTGGCAACAGCAATCATTGGATGGACCACTTCAAAAGCTTGAAAAGGAGTCTAATGAATTAACCATCTATTTTAACATATTTGAATAAATTCAAATGACTGATCATAAACTCTTCCTTCCCACAGACGATGACAATTTTCCCTTTGAACGGGTACTTCAGATTTTGATATAGTGTGGAGGTAACTGCACCTACCCCATGAATCCACGGGCACCAGAGTAGGAAAGAATAAGCAGGGCAGATATCCATCACATAGAATGTTGAGTTGAAGACTTGAGACCCATCCTTGATAGGGAGATCAATCTCTCCATGGACCATTTTCTTTGATCCGTCAAAAGCTCTCACCACGATGCCACTAGGTTTCAGCACTAAACCTTCATAGTCCAACCTATCCAGAGCACCTTTTGGTAAGACATTCAGGGAGGACCCATTATTCACTAACACGTGTGCTAAAGTTGTGCCTTTACACTCACTGGAAACATGCAGAGCTTTGTTGTGATTCTTCCCCGCCGGGGTTAAATCTGCGTCCGAAAATCCTAAACATTGTCAGCAGTCAGGCTTTCTACACAATTTTCAAATTGGTCAGTCGTAGTTTCTTGTGGGGCATGTGCATTTTTCAGGAATTTTAATAGGTCTTGGGCATGTGCCTCAGAGCATAGCAACAAAGACAGCATGGAAATCTTCGACGGTGTCTACCCTAACTGTTCCACTATCTTATAGTCACTTTTTCGGATAATTTTTAAAATCTCCTCCATCTCTTGTGTAGATGGGTCCTCAACTGCAATATCTTTTGTGTGTGCCTCCGTCCGGGCAGGCTCAGTCATTTTTTCCTTTCCTCGAGTATCAGCAACAAGTTTAACAATAGTAATACGAATGGGTGTAGTAGTGGTTGTCAGAGGTGAGATCTTTGGAGAGAAGATCCTTCCCGTCCTAGTAACTTTACTTGATCCAATAATGTTTGTAACTTCAGAATTCTCATTATCGGTGATCCACCGTTCTTATTTGATACCATGGTAATACACTTCCTCCCCATAGTTCCAGGGCACAACTTTATTAGAAGAGTAGGGGACTGGCCCCAGTGTGTTTGAAATGGTAATAATGGACACGTCTTCAAAATCTTGAGATACACTTTGGGTCAAACTTTTCACAAATGGAGTTTTCTCAAATAAAATTTCATGGCTATCCATCAGGTGTTGGACACCTTTCTTCAGCCATGTACAACCATTAATTTGCACAGTGTAGTGATAATAGTCTTCAAGGCAACCTGGAAATACTCCGGATTTCAACAAATTCTTTTTAACAGTCTTCAAAGGAGTGGTCAAATCATTGATAGAGGAAACAAAACAGACATCTGCAATGGCATTGACACCCTTACCATGACTAGGCATGGGTGTGGTGATCACATTGGGAGTTGGTGGAGGGTCGAATTCAATTGTTTTGTTGTCGATCAAGTCTTGAATCTTGATTTTTAATGCCCAACAATGATCAGTGTCATGTCCAGGGCTATTGGAGTAGTAAGCATATTTTTCATTTGGATTATATTTTGGAGATGAAATATTAGGATTTGAAGGGGGATCCCACAATGTTACCAAATTTTCTTTCAACAGATGTTGTGGAGCTTGAGACAATTTCATGTTGATTCTTGTAAACTATCTCCTCGGGATGTCTGGCCTTTGTTGATTGTTTTATTGTTGCAGTTGTTGAGTTGAAGTTGGATTGGAAATCAATACTGCCCCCACTGAATGATAGTGGTCATTCTTAGTACGGCTTCTTGACCCATACACAGTTAGTCTCTTTTTTACCAATAAATGGTTTTTCACAGCATTAGGAGTGGAGGCCATAGGTATCTTCCCACTTTTAATTCCGCTTTCAACCCTTTCACCAGTCAAGATTAATTCAGTAAATATGGATGATGAACTCCCAATCAGTAAGTTAAAAAATGGACCAGTCAGTTTTTCCATAAACATGTCTACCAATTCTCTACTAGTTATAGGTGGTTGCACTCTGCCAGCCAGGTCTCTCCACTTTTGGGAGTATTCTTTGAAGCCTTCATTTGAACCCATGGGCATGCCTTGTAATTGCACTCAGGTCGGTGTCAAATCAGCATTATATTGGTATTGACGGTAAAAGGCAGCAGCCAGATCCTCCCATGTATGGATATTTGTCCCTTCCAATTAGTAAAACCACTCCAACGGCGTTCTAGATAGGCTCTCTTTGAAAAAGGGCACCCATAATTTCCTATCGGTGGTATGCGGTTGGATCTTGTGGACGTATGATATAAGATGAAGCTTCGAATATGAGACACTTTCATACTTGGCAAAGACAAGAATCTTAAATTTATGGAGAATGACCACTCCAGGAACCAAGCCCAAGTCTCCAAAGTCCAATCCAGGTGCTGCTTGGATCTCTACAGCCTTTAGCCTGTCTTCTAGCTGCTTGTATTTTTCGTCGACCGATGGGTATTTCTCATCAGAATAATCCTCATATTCAGAGATTTGGGTATTCCCACCCCTAGCACGGGTACTTCTAGCATCTTCTTCTTGATTATCATCCTCGGAGGAGGAGTCCTCTTCAATTTGAACTTGTTAGGTTGGGCCTTTGAACCTTTTCCCCATGTTGATCATAACTTTCTTCTTGGTCTTTTTCTTCATGATGAGGAGCGTCATCATTTCTTGTCGCCCCTTTGCTAAGTTGAGCAGAGTCTCTTGGAATTGAGAGTGTTGAGTCTGTAAGTCCTTGATGGTTTTCTTGAGATCCATCTTATACTCAAATAAACAGTAGAAAGATAAGGAAACTGTGTCGGAAAACTTGCTTATGGTATGATGAATGTTATGCGGATGCCATGTTTTCAAGGACTTTAAGGAATTTAAATTTGCTAGACAAAAAGAGGATAAAAAACACAATTGCATTAATAAATTCCAGAATTACAAATTCCTCTTGGGATTACAATGGAAAAAATAAAAAAGGTCTTAAAGAGACGACAAAATAAACTCCTAAAACAAAAAGACTCAAGTCTCCCACGAACGCATCCTCTTTGGTGCAATATAGGCATTCAGGCTTCGCTCCTCATGAAGTTTCCTTGTGAGCTCTAACACTTTCTTCTCGATTTCATAAAATCGAGCTTCAAAGTTGTCTCATTCCCCCTTGAGTTGAATCTATGATTTCTGCAATTCCTCGAAGTCGGTAGGTATGTCAGGATGGAGAATGGTATAAGGAACGTCTCCTTTGGAAACTGGTTCCATAATCACATGTAGGATGGATGGATACGGTATCATGAGACTTTGAGCACGAGTTCGTACCCATTTAAGGTAAGGCTCAGGAGGTATGGAATTTGTATGCTCCAAAGTCTTGCCATCGACCTTGTTTACCATGCCCCAAGCTCGTACAAACCTTTGACGATAACCTTGGACATCGCTTTCGTAGTCGAATACAAAACCCTGGATAAGCGCATCATGGGGACCATCTCTTCAGGCATACCCAAACTGTTGTAATGCAGGATAAGGGTTATAAGTGATACCTCCCCTAATGCCAAGGAGTGGGACATTATGGAATTCCCCACAACGGTCAATACTGGTAATATCCTCCAAAGATCGAGAACACCAATGAATATCCGAATGTGAGAGCAACATCATCCTTTGAGACCAACCTAAGCCTTGTTTGTTCTTCAAAATAGATCGAAGAAGGTGCGAAATAAACCACCTAGACAGTAATGGTATGCAACACATAAGAATCCCTCTTCTCTTCGTGGTACGAGTGTGAAGAGAGTGCAAAATGTCTCCGAGAAAAGTGGGCACGGGAATACGAGAGAGGAAAATTTTGACCGCATTCACATCTACAAGTTGGTCTGGATTAGGGAACTGTTCCAACCCATATGTTATAAGAGCCAAAACTTCTTCAAAAGCTTGTAAATCTAGAGCATCTCAAAACAGTTGAGCCTTTTCTATTAGAAACTTATCTAGGAAATGCTTGACTCCACTCCTTGTTTCCTAATTGGCTATAATGTCAGACCATTGCAAACGTAAGGCTAATGCAATCTCCTCAGGTCGTGGCTATTTCTCTATACCGGTAAAAGGCATTTAATAAAGAATAGGCACTCCCAATAGTTGATAGAACTCTTCCATTATAGGAACCAATTGGTAATCAGGAAATGTGAAATAATGATGTTTAGGGTCAAAGAATTAAAAGAGCACACCTATCATTTTCTATCCAAAGCTTGAGGTAGCCAAGTTGAGAATTCGACCATATCTCTTGTTGAACGGAGAATTCTCAGGAACTTTTGATGATAACTCTTTGAGTTGAGGAGGCACTTTTACAAAGCCGATTCAGATGGTTTTTCTGCAAGTGGAAGCCATATCCTACAAAATAGAACAAAGATAAATCCCTAGGTACTTGAAATGGTTAGTGAAAATGCTATGGCATGATGTCATGATGTTATGTACAAATAATCATATACATGCCAAGCAAACAAGTCCTTAGGTTTAGGCTTTCATGGGGTTTATAGGTAAGTACCCTCTTGAAGTTTTAGTTGGTTCAACCTGTCCTAGGAAGTAACCGGGTTCTAGGGAATATCAATATCATTGATCTTTCTTCATCGGGCATTGTCTCAGCATAATCAATATTTTATTGCGGCCAAAATATGTATGATCTCAATGAGTGTAGTATCGAGTATCAACCAATCTTCAATTTTCCATCGAATCCGGCTATCTCACTACTTCCTAATGGCCAAGTTGTTCAACTAAAGGTTCTACGGTCAGTTAGTGCTTCATGACACCACACAGTGGCCATGTATTCTCTTTGATTCAAAACAAAGGATATCGGTACCAACAAATGTGTCACACTAACGTAGCTATTGTTTCAACCATATCGGTCTACGCCGTACAATCTCCATGATCTATTGATACTTACCTAATAATGTTCCCAGATTTGGGTAGAGGATCTATTCAAAACCCAAACAACCCTTTTAAGAGTAAAGCAAACAAGTTAAACAATGAAAGCATTTAAATGTGAACTAATCCCTAAGGTTACCCCACTTTTAGTTTAGTCTCCAGCAAAGTCTCCAGTTCTGTAATACGGTGGGAGAACTGACTTGGGTGTTTTGTGTTTTATCGTAAATGTTACAGATAGAAAGATTCGCCACCGGCTTTTATTTAATCCAATAAAGGAAAGGGTGAAAAGAACAGGAAACACCTTTTGAGAATTTTCTTGAGTTCGGGGGGCAGGTTATGAAAAGGGAAGGTATTAGCATCCTTTTCATCCATAGTTATCTACAGGCTCTTAGTTGCTAGATCACTTTGAAAATGCTTTATGAAATGTGTTTGTGTTTGTTTGAAAGTATTTTTGAAAAGTGTTTGACTTTTGAAAATATTTCATGAAAGTGTTGGTGTGTTTGAAAGATGTTTTATTTATTTGTGAGCAAGAAACTACGAGCGTTCTACCTACTCAAAAGAAAGTCTTTGTTCTTTTCCTCCTCCTTTAGATAGTGTTATCTTACCATTAGTTAGTAAGAAACCATATCATCGGATTTGAAGGGACGAACGTGGGTTATCGTACAACCATAGAAGGCAATATTGTAGGATACCTTAGAATTTGTCTTAAGGGACTAAGATCTTTTACCAAGGGCAACATCGAAGGGTCATCGAGGGACTAAGATCTTGTAATCGAGGGTCTTTGCTAAAGTATCCCACGTTCGAGGGACATGACTGTTTTATCCTACGGCAACAAGTGTGGGTTAACCCTCGAGGTGCAAGTGTGTAAAGTGTTTTTTTTCATTTAATTTTGTCTTGAATTAGGGTTATCTAGTATTGATTTTTAGTCTTGCCATACAAACCCTAATTACTAGCAACAATATGGAAAGCGATAAATTACGGAAATTAAATAGTCCTACGGTATTACATTACTTTAGGAGATGGGGGTACAAATTACAATGACAAGTAAAATAAATCCTAATTACTATTACAAGAATTTGATAGTTACATAAATTATAATGCTAAATAATAAAATGCGCAACTAATGTAAAGGAAAGGAAAGACAAAAGAATTTGTTTTTATGGTTTTTTGTAAGAAAAGGTTTTAATTAATCTAATTGATTTGAAAAGAAATTAATAAAAATACTAAGGTCTAAATTAATTTGATTAAAAGAGAAAATTAAAATAAAAACCTATGTTTAAATTGGTTTAGTTAATTTAAGAAAGAAAATGTTTTTAGAGTTTTTATGATTTATAAAATAAAGTAATGTAGGGATAAAATAAAAATAAAAATATTTTTTTATTTGATTATTTATGAAAATATATTTAGTGTATTTTTTTATTGAAAATAATAATAATAAAATAAGAAAATAAAATAAAATAAAATATAAATATAAATATGAAGTCAGAGGGTTTGAAAAGAAAATGGGTAGTTATAAAGTAGCAAAATGTTTTCAGTTTAAGCCCAAAGTCTGTTTTGTTGGAAATCAGAAAAAATAAAACAAAACAAAATAAAATAAAAATGTTTGGGCCTGCGTGTTATTGAGCAAACAGGGGGTGAGGATAAATAAAATGAAAAAGGCCCAGTCAGGGGATGCCCAACGCATGCCAAACAAAAAAGAAACAAAGAAAAATGTTGAGAAAAAGAACAAAAGGTCTCGCTGGGGCTCAAATCCAAGACCTCATAGACCAAAGCCTTACGTGCGCATTCTCTGCCACTGGGGTGGTTGTTTCATCCGTTATAGAAATAAAAACTAATAAATATAAAATAAACTGAGTTCTAAAGGTGACTTCATATTCTTCCTTGCGCCATCCCCTGTATCAAATTTTTGAAAATCGTATCTTGCTCATCTCTCAACCATTTCAGAAATTGTAAACATCAAACTTGTTAGAAATTTCACCATGATTCTAAATATGTAAACGACTTAAACAATGGATCAAAGATAAGTAAGAATTTTACTTGGTACCAAATTTGACCAAATTTTTTCAGAAAGTTCAAGCTTAAAATTCACACTAGTCAGGCAATATAAATGAATTCTAAGGACATGGTTAGTTTTAGGGCTATAATGTCTGTATTTTATCTTTGAAAATCAAATCCAAATGATACTTGTATGAAGAGATAGAAGTTCAGAAAACTCACTTGCAGATGGAGATCGTGTTTTGAGTTTGAAAAATCCCCAAGATGTTGTAATGATATGGTTAGCTTCCTTGAACCTCTAGGAAGCTAATGCAATGCTTAGTTTGAGTTGATAGTGGTTGTAATGTCCTAGAGAAGTTAATGTGCAGGTTGTTGATTTTGAAAATTGAGGATGTTAATGTAGGTGTTACAGTCGTGTAACGGGTGTTTGGTTAGTTTCTAAATGATATAGAGATGTTTTGTGATTGATTTTGAGGAAGAACACATGAGTGATTTGTAAGATGGAGGTGTGAGGTCTGAATCTACACAAAAATGGTGTTTTGAGGAAATTTCTAGCTTGAGGGAGTTTGTGAGGGTTTTCAGGCTTGCAAAATCGTCCCTTTGGCTTGTAAACAATGTCCTAATTTATAGGAAAAGGTTTGAGGACTTGAGATGGTGAGAAAAGAAAAATCACATGTTATGGATTTTTAGCTTGTTTTTGAAGCAAGCTTGAAGAACATGGTTTCAAGGTGAAGTACCATGCCCTCTAGGATGGCTAGAGATTTTAAACATGTTTCTTCTAATTTTTTATGCTGAGTGTGATCAGAACAAACAAGCTAGAGGCTCAAGAAATTGACTTTGTGATTAAAGTGAGCTTTTCCAAAATGGAAGTGTGGCCTTTCTTCTCTAAATTGCAAGTTAACTTGGACAAAGCTTGAATCACTTGGACAATTGATCAATAAGCTGTGTAAAAATTAAATTAAGGAGTGATTTGCAAGTTAAAAGCTTTCAAAGCAAGATTTATGCAGCATGGTTGGAGATTTGGTCAAGTGTTCATCATGAAAATGACTTGTAATTCAAGAATGGATGCTCAACTTCTTGTCTTCGATTCTCTTAGCTCAAGCATGATATCTTCAAGTTCTGTGACATTTTGGAAAGCTTGAAACATTATATATAACCTTCATGATGACCATTTTGTCTAAATCATCTTGGATCTAGGTGAAAATTGGCCAAGAAGTTAGGTCAAAAATCTGCCTAAACTTGTCAAAATTTTCACTAAGTGTTTTATGAAAAATGTCACGACTTCATGGGCTTATTATATCTTCAAACCTAAGAATTTTTTGGATATCAACCCTCTAATACAAAGTTACATAATTCATCAATATCTACAATTTTCATGTTGAAAGTTTTCTTTGAACCATTATGCATCTTGGTGAAAAAGGGTCATGAAGTAATAAATTTATCAAGTATAAAATGTACTTAGAAAATTTTCTAAGTCTTGAAAATTTTTAATTTTTGTGGACTTTCTTGATTTTATTGATTCTTCTTGGCCAAGTTTGATATTTTTGAGTATCTTGATGAATCTTGATCATTGAAACTCAATGTTAACCAAAAAGTCAAAGTTTGACTTTTGGTGTAACAATTGACTTTTCATCAGTTAATCAAATTTCAATTATCAAATCATTGATCTTGAGAACTGATTCGAGCCATGAAGTTAGGTCAATATGTGTTTAAGCCCTAAATATTGTGCTTCAAGTCATTAGATCATGTATTAGGTCAAAAGTCAAAAATCAGTCATTCTCAGTCAAAACCCTAATTTTGACCATTTTGCCCCTTTGATGATTTGAACACTTTTCTTGAGGAATTGTGATCCAATCTTGATCAATTGATGAATATGACTTCAAAATGTTGATATTGACCAAAAAAAATCTTGAAGTTTGACTATAATTTGACAATAGTTGACTTTTTACCCAATATAGCTAATTTTCAATCATTTGATCAATTGACTGAGCAAAATTGTGATCTAAGACTTGAAACTTGGCATGAGTATTATTGGAGGTATAAAATTAACTATGAAAGTCATTTGGGGAATTATAAGTCCAGTTGTCCTGGTGGAAATCAAAACCCTGATTTGGGGTCCCAATGCTTAAGAGGTGATTTGACTTAGTCAACATTTGTGCAAACTTGAGCTATTGAAGATCCTTGTGAGAAATGTCTTGAGAAAAGAGAGGAAAAATTTTGGGGTACAACACAAGAAATTCAAACTATTTAAAGCAAATAAAAGTGAGCTAAGACTCTAAGGTAACCCCTCTTTTTTAAGCTCCCCAGCAGAGTCGCCAGTTCTGTAATACGGTGGGAGAACTGACTTGTTTTTGCATTTTATCGTAAATGTTGCGGATAGCAAGAGTCTCCGTCAACTTTTCTTTTATCCAATACTTAGGAAAGGGGAAAAGAACAGGAAAGACCTTTGATAGATTTTAAGTTCGAGGGGTAAGTTATGAAAAGGGAAGGTGTTAGCACCCTTTTCATCTGTAGTTATCTACGGGGTCTTAATTGTTAGCACACTTTGTTTTTGAAAATGCTTTGTGTTGTGTGTTTGAAAAATATTTTGAAATGAAAATTGTAAGGCAAGACTTTGTAATGATTCTCGTATATGTCCTCGAGAACTCGTACAAATGGTTTTTGAAAATATTTTTGAAGAGTGTTTGTGAAAAAAAATATTTTTGTTTTGAAATGTTTGTGAGCAAGCGATTAACAGTGGTCTACCTACTCAAGGTCTTTCTTGTGATTTCCTCCTCCTTTAGATAGTGTTATCCTATCATTAGTTAGTAGGAAGCCCTATCATTAGATGTGAAGGGACAAGCGCGGGTCATCGTATAGTCATCAAAGGAAACTGGTAGGGACGCTTTAGCAGTTATTGTTAAGGGACTAGATCTTTTACCAAAGGCAACATAGAAAGGGTCATCGAGGGACTATGATCTTTGTTTTTGAGGGACTGTGCTAAAGCGTCCCCACGTTCGAGGGACGTGACTATTTTTTCGAGGCAACAAGGGATGTTACCCTAGAGGTGAGAGTGTGCAAGTGATTTTTGATTCAGTTATTTTAATCTTACAATTAGGGTTAGCTATCATTTTCTTTTGATATTTCCATACAAGACTTAATTACTAACAGTAATAGTAAGATAGTAAAACAGTAAATATGTAGAAAGTAAAAAGCGGAAAGTAAAGCCCTAAACTATTACAACGCTTTGGGAGAGGTACATAATAAAAATGTGGAAGAATAAACCCTAATTACTATTATAAACTGGGAAATAATTACATAATTGGAAAAAAGTGCAAGAATAATAAACCGCGTAAAATGTAAAAATAGGAAAAAAGAAGCGAACGTGTTTTTGGTGATTTTTTTATTAAAAAAAAAGTTTTAATGATCAACCTAAAAAAAATCTAATTAATTTTAATTAAAAAAGAAGAAATTTATTAATTAAATTAAAATCCTAAACCCTAACTTTGATTAGGGTTTGTAAAAAGGTTTTTGAAAAAAATTAGGTTTGTTAAAAGGTTTTGTTTGTGAATTTAGGGTTTGTAAATGCAAAATGAAGGAAAATATGAAGAAAAATAAAGTTTCAAAAGAATACTACCAGGGGTGGGTGTTGAACCCACGCCCTTTGCTCTTTCCACCAAGACCTTCACCACTAGGCCAGGCGCGTGCCTGTGTTGAAGAAGGAAAACTAACGCGCTTAATATTTTATGCCTGTAAAACATGGAAAATTAGGAAAAACATCAAAATTCCAAAAGCAGGGATCGAACCTATGCTCTTGCATAGTAAAGCCTTATCGTGTGCGTTTTAACCAATGGGGTGGTGATACATCCATTGTCTAAAAAAATAGAGCTCATATAATATAAAAAACATTGCATGACCGGAGAGGCGTCGGAGCCCTAGCTCCAGTCGTCTTCTCTGGCAAACCCTTTTCTTGTTGCTGAAAAAATAATGAAATTTAGAGATCCAACAGTACCCTACCCCCATAAATCTAACCATGTGCCTTCAAAAGAATCATTAGCTTGAGCTAAAATACGCTGGTTTGAGAGGTATGACTAAAATATCTCAAATTAGTGTGAACATGGTAGTTCATGATTTTGATAGCATGGGATTCATACGATTGATTCTTCCTGCACTGGGACATCTTAGAAACATTTAGTGTAGTTATCACATTTTAAAACACAATAAAAGAAAAGATATGAAAAATCATGCATGAACCAAAACGGCAAGGCGTGCGTGAGGGTTTCAGGCCCTTTGGACCTTCAAAGATGTTCCACTCTTACACTGCAGTGAGGCTGAAAGTGAATTGGATGGCTAGATTGCGTGGAAAGGAGTTGTAATTATGGTTTACAAATTGCCTTAGTTTTTGGAAAAAATTTGGTTTTTGAGATGACTTTGGCTGCAAGGTTTTTTGTGTCTTTTAATGTCTGAATGCATGTAATATATAGAGCTAAATTAGGTCAGAATAACATGGGCTTGGACTTTTATGAAAAAACCTTGTCTTATTTTATTTTATTTTGAATTTTAAGATAATAAAAAATAAATAAATAAATAAATAAAAACCCAAGGAGGTGCATGAGTAAGATCTGAAGTGTATATGAAATGTAGAACACGTTTGGTCTTTGAAACAAAAGCCCATTAGCCCCAAAAATCAAGTTTTCTCAATTTGAACTTCATGCATTTGCTCAAAATTTACCTACTTTAACTAGTTATAACTCTCTCAATTTTCATCTTTTGAAGGAGATCTCTGACTTTTTGGAAAGCTCAAGATGTCCTATACAAGCCCTATTTTATCATTTCTTCATTTGAAGACATTATCTTAATGTAAGTTTCCTTGACAAAAAGTGTCTTGTTGTTGACTTTTGTAATGACCTATAATATATTGGCCCATATCTCTCAAATGAATCATTTGTTGTACTTGAGTTTAAAGAGAGACAAAGTTGTAGGTAATTGAATTTCCTTTAAAATGAGCTTTGGTTGAGGAAAATCTGATGAAGCATGTGAAAGTTATGCTTGGTCAAAGTTCAGTTGACTTCTCCTTAGGAAACCCTAATTTGGCAACTTTTGACTTTTGATGATTTGAGAGTTTTCCTTGATGAATCATGATCAACCCTTGGTAAAATGATGAATATGACTTCAAAATCTTGATGTTGACCAAAAATCTTGAAGTTTTACTGTATGTTCACCATAATTGAGTTTTTATCCAATACAGTTGATTTTCATTCATCTGAGCCATTGACTGAGTAAACTTGTGATGCAAAGCATGAAACTTTGTATGAGCATTCTCGGAGACATATTAGAGACCATGCAATCTAATTGAGACCTTAGAAACCCAATATTCCTTTAGAAACATAAAACCCTAGTTGTAGGTCAATTGCTTAGGAGGAGAATTTGTCTGATCAATTCTTGAGCAACCTTGAGCATTTGAGAATCCTAGGAGAATGTCTTGAGTAAAAAGGGAGGGAAAATTTTGCGGTACAACAAAGCCCATATCCGAATACACTCTGTCAACTTTCTGAATGGCATCTTTAAGCCCACTCAAGCCATATAATCAGCCAACAGCGTTACTTCGTGCACATGTGAGTGCAAATTTCTGGGCACTTAAGTGTTCAATCTTCTTCCACCTTCAGATCACGAAAGGCAGGCATGCCAATCTAACTCTTCCGGTTTAAGAAGATTGAACAGAGGCAGCTGTTGTACCCCAAAATTTTCCCTCCCATCTTTGAGACAAATTGATTCAAGATACCTCTTCATGCTCATTAAGGTCTCAAACACTCAAGACTTATCAAAGATTGATCAGATGGACTCTCCTCCTAAGCAATTGACCTACAACTAGGGTTTTTCTTTTCTAAAAGGAAATTGAGCTTCTAATGCCTCAAGTGTACTTCACGGTTTATTATATGTCTCAAAGAATCCTCGTGCCAAATTCCAAGCCTTATATCACAAGTTTTCTCAGTCAATTAGTTAGATGGTTGAAAATCAACTATATTGGACAAAAAGTCAACTTTGACCAATCTACAATCAAACTTCAAGATTTTTGGTCAAAATTAACATTTTAAAGTCATATTCATCATTTAATCAAGGGTTGATCATGATTTATCAAGAAAACTCAAGATTCATCAAAAGTAAAAAGTTACTAAATAAGGGTTTTCTTAAGGAGAAGCCAACTGAACTTTGACCAAGAGTAACTTTCAGATACTTCATCATAAATTTCTCAACCAAAACCTAACTTGAAGGAAGTTCAATTATCTACAACTTTGTCTCTCTAAGCTTAAGGCCAAAAATGCTTCATTTGAGAGATATGGGCAAAAACATTACAGGTCATTTTAAAAGTCAACAAAAAGATATTTTTTTGTCAAAGCAAATTACATAAAGATAAAGATTTCAAATGAAAAAATAACCAACATGAAAGGTGTAGTATACATCTTGAGGCTTCCAAAAAGTCCAAGATCATCTTCATATTGCAAAAATTGAGAGAGTTATAATTGGTGCAAGTCGAGCAATTTTCAGAAAATGCATGAAACCTAAATTGAGCAAACTTGAATTTTTTGGCTAATGGGCCTAAGTTTTCAGGTTTAAACGTGTTCATGAATTCATATTGGACCTCTAAGTATATACATGCATGGCCTTGATTTTTTTTATTTGTTTTAATTTTATTCAAATATTTTTAAAATAAATCAAATAAATTATCAAGATGTTGGACCAAGGCGTGTGGCTTTTGTTTTTAATCATGTTGGAGGCCCAAAATCTACCTTGAAACTTAAGAAATCGTGTGGCCTTATTTGAAACAAATCTTCATTGGTTTGGAAGATTTCAACTTATTTTCAACCATAAGGCTTATTCTCTTCATAGCTACCTATCAAAACTGGTTTTTACACCAACTTGACATTAACACAACTTTTCTACATGGCGACTTAGATGAAGAAGTATATATGAAAGTACCACCAGGACTAAAAGTATCAGACAAAAATCTTTTTTGTAAGCTTAACAAGTCTATTTACGGCCTCAAGAAGGTTAGTAGGTAATGGAATCATAAGCTGACCAACACTCTGATTTATTTAGGTTATTGTCAATCTAAATCTGACTACTCATTATTCGCAAAGAAAACTGACCATTTCTATACAGCTATACTTGTTAATATTGATGATTTAGTACTTGCAGGAAATGATATCATTGAGATCAATAATATTAAAATAGTTCTGGACAATACGTTCAGTATTAAAGACTTGGGCACCCTAACATATTTTCTGGGTTTTAAGGTTGCAAGAAGTTCCAGTGGTACATCCCTTTGTCAGTGCAAATACAGCCTAGACCTCTTACAACCAACAAGCCTTCTTGCATCCAAACCTTCATCAACGCCCATGGATCCTAGTCATAACTTAACTTTTGACACTGTTTCTCCTCTCTCGGATCCTACCAGATTTAGAAGCCTAATTGGTAAGCTCATTTATTTAACTCATTCGCGTCATGACATTAGTTTTTTTGCTTGTAGACTCAACCCACACCTTCCTGCTCCAACATAAATACATATGCAGGTTGGTTTTCGGATCCTCGGCTACGTCAAGAATGCACCAGCTCTTGGACTCTTCTTCAACTACAATACCGACTTAACCTTGACTGGTTTTTCTGACTATGACTGGGGAGCATGTCCAGTCACTCGTTGAATAAGCACATGATTCTGTTTCTTCATGGGAACCTCCCTTGTGTCATGAAAGTTCAAGAAACAACAAATTATCTCTCGTTACTCTTCTGAAGTGGAATACCGCGCCCTTGCCAATACTACTTGTGAGACTGTATGGCTGAAATATCTCCTTCACGACTTTAACATCACTCTCAATAAACCCATCACCATTTATTGCGACAATAGAAGTGCATTACAAATTGCTACAACCTATGTCTTCCATGAGCGCACAAAACACATAGAACTTAACTGTCATGTTGTTCGTGACAAGATTCAAGACAACACCATCCACTTGATGACCATAGATTCTGCCAACCAAGTTGCGAGCATCTTCACAAAACCTCTGCATTTGAGACCATTCTCCAACCTTGTTTGCAAACAAAATTACTTGATATACATTCTAGTTTAAAGGAAGGTATTAAAATATAGTTACTTTTTATTTTTTATTCTCCTGATTTTTAGCCTTTCCAATCTTAGCTTTTATGACTGTTACTTTGTAAACCTTTCAATTGGCACCTTTATCGGTTTTACTTTATTGGCTATATATTATAAGCCAGTGTATTATTTCGAAACTTTTTTTTAAATAATCAAAATTTTCAATTTTAATACCCAATTAATCAATTTTTTTTCCATAATTTTTAATCTAACCATGTTTCAAACAAAAAAATGGATTAAAGAGGAGGCGCCACTTGAATCGGTGCCTCCTATATTATTTTTTTTACCTTTTCCAATTTACCTGCGAATTTGACGTTACCTGCGCGTGTTTGTCTGTAGGTAAATCTGCGGGAATATCCGCAAGAAAATTCACAGGTAACACCAAACTCCCAAATAAATCCGCAAGTAACTGAAAAAAAAAAGGTAAAAAAATTATAAGAGACACCAATTCAACTGGTGTCTCCTCTTTAATTATTTTTTTTTTGAAACATAGTTAGATTGGTAATTATAAGAAAAAGTTGGTTAATTGATTATTAAAATTGAAAATTTTGATTATTTAAAAAAAGAATTTTATTTCAATTAAACATTAAGTCACAATTATGACTTTTTTCATGAAGCATATTTTGTCCTTTTTTACTTCGTTGTCAGCCCGTTAATAGAAATAGTTTTAAAATTAAGTAATTTTTAAATTTTTGATATTTAATTTTTTAACAAAATAATAAAATATTTAAAATAAATTTTATAAAATATTTACTTTTAAAATTTTCATTTTTATAATAAGTTATATTATATTATAAAATTTATTTTAAAAAAAATGGACCCTTAATCTGATATGTAATATGAATTTTTCTTTACCGAAAAGATTAAGAGAATAAAAAATATATATTATTAATCATTACGATCATATTAAGTATCAAATTATATTATTATTTTTAAATAAATTATATGATATGGTTAAATGATAAATTTGTATTAGATGACAGCATAAAATTATTTTATATTATCAATATATTTTCTTTTTAACTTAAAAATTAAATTAACTTTTTAATTTCCAGTATCTATCTCTATTACCTATCAGTGTAAAATTTGACCTAATTCATTTGAATATTGGTGTATCGCTACTTTATTTTGTCTAACTACGCTGACGTATCGCTTTTATACAAATGTTAATCACATTAGATCTTCTTTTATAAAGAGTTAACAATCACATAGAACTCAAATTATGAAAATAAAAATCACACCTTGTGTTAGTATTAAAGTTACTACAAATATTAGAAAAATGGAACTACATCCTCTCCTCTACTTTTTCGATGGAAAATAAGTGCCTTCGCACGGATATAAATGTAGATGGTAGAATTGTTATCAGTTAATCATAAAAATTTAAATAAATTAAAAAATATTTAAAAAATATTTAAAAAATAATAAAAAATAGATCTGAAAATAATTGTATAAGTTTTAAAAAATCAATATAATTAAGAAAAACTATTAAACATATACTTTGTCAAAAATAATTGTAAAAAATAAAAAGAAAAAAATATTTTTTTAGAATTGATAGAGTTGTAATAATAAAAAGGTTTATAAAATTTAATAAATGAAATAAATAAATATTCAAAATTAGAATTAATTGAAAATCAGTGAAAAAATAATTTTACATAAAAGTCTAAAAAGAGAATGATATAAAAGAATTAAGTTTAAAATTGTATTTATTAAATTTTAGACTTTGATTTAAAATATAAAAAAGTGAAAAATTAGTAGTACAACTAACATAAATTTTATTTTTATTTTTTTTAATTGTACTATAAATATTATAGCTCGTGCGTTTGCACGGATTTTAATATGATTACTCGTACATTCACACGATACTGATGTGTTATTTATACGTTCACACGGGTACTGATGTGGTATATATTCTTTTACATTTTAAAATATAATAAGATAATAAGAATAATGAAATGAAAAAAAAATACAAAAATCCCTAACCAAAATATTATATTAATTTAAAAGAGATAATAAATTAGTTTTAATATTTTCTTAAATATATAAAAGTTTTGTAATCAACAATATAATTATTTTAAAATGTAATAAAATATAAATCAGAAAAATAAAATTGATTTATCAAAAAAAAAAATATTTATAAAAGACATATTTTTTATTTTCCTTAATTGTAAAAAATATATAATAACATGTGCGTCGCATTGAATTTGATATGATCATCCGTGTGTTTACACCGTACTGATATGTTACTCGTACGTTTCCATTACACACATTTATTTCTAAAATATAATAAAAATAAAATGAAAGAAAAATTAAATTATTTAACCAATAAAATTTATTATTTTTAAAATAGATAATAAATTAGTATCTATAATTATATTAAATAAGAATAAAAATATTAAATAAACAAATAAAAAACATATATTAAATAATTAAAATCTTCATAAAAAATAAGTTTTATATAAATGCCTTTTTATTTTAAAAATCTAAAAATACAAAATAATAGTATTTGTGTAAAGTAAAAAATAATATTTTTTTAGTGGAATAAGGCCTCATTGTCCAGCAGTATCAAGAACGTTGAAACTCCGTGAAATTTGTTGAAACATGTTATAAAAACTGTTGTTACAGCTGCTGAATCTAAATGTTACTTTTGAATTTAGAAAATCAAATTCCAATTTCAATTTGAGGATTATCAAAATTAAATACATGTCATGGACAGTTTAAGGGTTGTCTTTTGGAAGCAGCACGTTAATTTGGAAGTTTGAAAGTAACAGCATATTTTCATACATGTGTTACTATAACAAAAGAAAATGGCTGCAACTTTGGTTTGCCTTCATTCTTCTAGAGATATCATACCCAATTAAATGCAAACTTACAGCTCTATCCATCAGCAACTCCACACTTACAATGTCGCCAAAATTACGTGAAAAGAGGTTACCAAAAAAGAATATGAGTTCCTTAAGATATATGATCACTTTTAAGTTCTCTTCAATTCCTGGTACAAGCTTCTATAGGTCCACTAAAATAGTCTCTCTCAGATGCAGAGAGAAGCATGTTGTTGTCAACACTTCCAATTCTATGACTATCCTTAAAAAGCTAGTGAATGTAGGATAATTCTTTCGATTTTGGAAATCTTACGTATTGTAATATCCCATAAACTCCGCACGAACAATATAACATAATAAGAGTAAATTAGCATACATATTTGACAAGGGCGTCATATTTACTCACGACAACAACATAATATATTGGTTATGCTTATAACACACATTTAAAATCATATTCCGTACACTAACACATATGCATCTCGCAGTGGAATAATTCTCATTTTAAAATAATATTAATGATTGAAATCTCATACTGACAATCATATCATAAAATATTAGACACTAAAGACCACCATCACATAATCTCGAATACAACATAAATATCCAAAAAGTATAACAAATATCTCTCAAAACAAACATGAATATAGCAATATGACATGAATCTAAACGTTCTTAATGTTACATGACCAGAGCATGACTCACCACCTAAATAAGGATAAACAAAGAACTAGCTCCTCCGACTAATCCACGCTAGGAGCACCACCGCTATTCTTGGTATTTGAGTGATGTCGTATAAAATATCATTCTAACAGAAGGTTGAGAATTCATATCATTATAGAAATATATAAAAATAAGCAATACACAACAAACATACATCAAATGAGGATTAACAGAAATACCACCTTTCGATATCACATGCCTAAGGAAACTCACTTCCTTCAACCAAAACTCGCACTTAGAAAACTTAGCATACAACTTCTTCTCTTTCAACATAGATAACACAATCTTTAGATGCTCAACATGATCATTTTCACTCTTTGAATAGATCAAAATATCATCAATGAAAACAACAACAAACTTATCGAAATACTGATGAAAAATCATGTTCATGTATTCCATAAATACACCGGGTGCATTGGTCACACCGAACGGCATCACAAAATACTCATAATGACCATATCTTGTCCTAAAAGCAGTCTTATGAATATCTTCAACCTTCACACGGGTCTGATGATAGCTAGATCTCAAATCTATCTTACTGAACACACTTGCACCAACCAATTGATCCATCAAATCATCAATCCTCGAAAGTGGATACTTATTCTTGATAGTCACCTTGTTCAATTGTCTATAATCCACACATAACCTCATAGTACCTTCTTTCTTCTTAACCAACAAAACATGTGCACCCCCACGGTGACACACTAGGAGAAATGAATCTCTTCTCAAGCAAATCCTCAAGTTGACTCTTCAACTCTTTCAATTCAGATGCTGACATCCGATATGGAGCCATCGATACCAAACTAGTTCCTGGAATTAAACGATCGTGAACTCCATCTCACGCTCTGGAGGCAAATCACTTACATCTTCACGAAATACCTTAGGAAAATTACGAACTATTGCTAATTCACCAATTGTTCGTTTCCCACCAATTTCCAATGTTGCCATCAAAACCAACAATACAGCACCATCCTACATAGACTCATTCATTTGCTTGGCAGGCATAAATAAATCTCTCTCAAAACTAGAATTAAGAAAGATAATTGTCTTATCAAAATAGTTGATATAAACATGATTGAAATCCAACCAGTTCATCCCAAGAATAACATCAAATTGATCTAACGGGAGACACACTAAATCAACTCCAAAGTATTTACCAAAAATACTCAACAAAAAATTGAAACACACATATAAAGTAGTCACTAAACCCATGGCAGGAGTGTCAATGATCATACTTCCTTTCATATCAGATAACTCAAGTTTCAATCTCTTAACACAATCCAAAGAAATGAAAGAATGTGTCACGCCAGTATCAATAATAGAAATCAAGGGTGTACCATTAATAAAGCACATACCTCAAATTAGTCTATCCTTAAGGTCAGTCTCAGAACCAGATAGAGAAAACACTTTCTCCATCTAGCTTGTTCCTTCTTCGGCTTGTCACACTTGGAACAAATATGACCTTGCTCACCACAGTTGTAGCAAGTCACGCTCGTACCTCCTCTGCAATCATTAGACTTGTGACCTAGCTTGCCACACTTAAAACACTTCACATTAGGAATTGTATAATCAGAAAGACGATGTCCTTGGACACCACACTTGAAGCTCCTAACCAGAGTAGAAGATCCTTCCCCACTCGGCTTCTTGTCATCACCAGCTTTCAGTTTCCCTTTACCAACAGGAGTCACATACGACTTCCCTCTGAATTTCCCCTTTCCCTTCTTATCATGCAAAGCCTTATAGTAAGCAGCACTATCTCGACTATCCTCATCATAGATCCTACTCTTGTTAACCAACTCAGAAAATCGAGTAATCTGTTGATAAGCCATAACTTTCTTGATCTCGGGCCTCAAACCATTCACAAAGTTAAGACACTTAGATCTCTCAGCAATAGCAGTATTGTAATAAGGACAAAACTTAATCAACTCCTCAAATTTTGCAACATACTCAGCCCCCATTCCATCACCCTACTTCAGCTCAAGAAACTCAATCTCCTTTTTCCCACGCACATCCTCTGGAAAATACTTCTCCAGAAATGCATCTCTGAAAAGTTCTCAAGTAACCTCAATCCCATCTTCATCAAATCTCTGAATAGTGTTGTTCCACCAATCCTTGGCTTCCTTCTCGAGCATATGGGTGTCAAACTGCACCTTTTACGCATCCGAACAATCATTACTCTAAAGATCTTCTCAACAACTTTCAGTCATACTTGTGCTTTGTCAGGTTCATGATCTCCTTCAAATATTGGCGGATTGTTCCTCTGGAACTTCTCCAAAGCACTGAATTCATCATCATCTCAGTTTCCAGCATTAACGTGCGGTTTCTGCCCAATTGCACCATACGACATTGCTAACTCCTTAGCAATAGAATCATCATTCCTTTATGCAACCATCTGAAGGTAGAAAAAAACACAAGAAGGGGGTTTGAATTGGGTTTTTAAAATATTTTGAAAAACTATTTTAGTTACTCAGTACACAATTGAATAATAAGTACAATGAAAGCTAAAAAGGAACACAATTATTTTTATACAAGTTCACCTTAAGAATAAGGTTACGTCTTGTCCACCTACCAAGGTGATTGTGTCTTTGAAAAAGGACTTAATCCACTAATCTTGAAATATTATAAACAAGCTCTAAGGTTCTAGAAAGACACCTTATCCCTCTCAAGTATACAGACTAGAAAGTCACTTGAGAAAAACAACTGTTTGAAAATTACAATGAAAAGTTTATAGCTTTCTTCTTTGATAAGAAGGATAAACACAAATTAAAACAATATATGAACACTAAAATATGGCTTTTGCTATTGAACTTTGTGCTCTTGTTTTTCTTCTCAGTTTAATGATCTTAGAGTGATGATGACATGCTATTTATATAGGCTTTCAAAATGAATATGTTGGAACACATAAGGAAGGAACATTAAAAATGTTCCTTTTATGTTTCTCCATTAATTAGGCAGAATCTAGGCCTTTAATGACACTCATCATTGCATAGAAAGTGTATTGACTAAGTATTCTCCATTTGTCAAAAACAATGTTGAGATATCATATTGATGTTTCTGATGCTTCTGATATAGAGTATTTGATACTTCTGATAATTTGATGTTTATGGAGTCAGCGCTCTAAGAATAAAGTTCTTATTGTCTTTCATCAGATAGTAGATTTGTTCAGAAATAGAAGTAAGACTTCTGATGCTTTGTACGCTGTCCTTTCTTCAGAATCAAAAGTGAGATTTCTGACCAATGTTGCATGTTGTCCTTTATTTATGAAGTTCTACACAAATGCTTCTGATCTTTAATAGAAATTTTCGGATGACGTCATTCAGCATTGATAAGCTAGAAACATTTTCCTGCACATCATAAACTTGGAACACAGATAATTTCATATAATATATTTTTGTTATCATCAAAACAAGGATTTGTCTAGAAACATTTCTTGTTCTAAAACCATCGTCCTGAAATTCCAAACAATCAAACAACCAACAACACTCATCTGACAAAC
The DNA here is from genome assembly GCA_948472305.1 of Vicia faba. Taxonomy (NCBI): domain Eukaryota; kingdom Viridiplantae; phylum Streptophyta; class Magnoliopsida; order Fabales; family Fabaceae; genus Vicia; species Vicia faba. The sequence continues at coordinate 1,363,105,887 of OX451735.1, read as the reverse complement.
AATATTGATTGTGTATACGACAATACTGATTATGTATACAACACATATCAAACACAAAAGGAAATAAACACATTAATAACATGGCCAACTGACCGACCATGCTCTGATACCACTAATGTAAGACCCCTCAAACCCCGCACAAAAAATATGGCATGGTCAGAGTAAATTAGCATGCATATCAGACGAGGGTGTCACATTTACTTCACGATAAAAACACAATACACTAGTCATGCTTATTGTAATACGGTGGGAGAACTGACTTGGTTTTACGTTTTATCGCAAATGTTGCGGATAGCAAGAGTCGTCACTGACTTTTCTTTTATCCAATAAGGAAAGGGTGAAAAGAACAGGAAATACATTGATATATTTGAGTTTGGGGGGTAGGTTATGAAAATGGAATGTGTTAACACCCTTTTCATCCATAGTTATCTACGGGCTCTTAATCGCTAGCTCACTTTTATTTTGAAAATTCTTTGTGAATGAGTTTTAAAAATATTTTGAAAAAATGCCCAAGTACGGAAAATTTGCAATGATTCTTGTATTAGTTAAGAATGCGTACAAAGTATTTGTTTTTGAAAATATTTCAGAGAAGTGTTTGTGAAAAAGATGTTTTGAAATTTTCGCGAGCAATCGATTAAGATCTACCTACCTACTCAAAGTCTTCGTATTATTTTCCTACTCCTTTAGATAATGCTATCTGTACCATTAGTTGGTAGGTAGACCCATCTATTGGATGTGAAGGGACAGGCGCCGGTCATCGTACAATAATAAAGGCAACTCGTAGGGGCGCTTTAGCAATTTTATCATAAAGGACTAGATCCTTTACCGAAGGAAGCATCAAAGGGTCATAAAGGGACTACGATCTTTTTAACCAAAGATATTTTCTAAAGCGTCCCCACGTTCGAGGGACATGACTGTTTTCCGAGGCAACAAGTGATGTTACCCTAGAGGTGCGTGTGTGAAGAGTGATTCATGTTCAATTATTTTAGTCTTATAATTAGGGTTATCTACGATTGTTTTTATGTCATGTCATACAAACCCTAGTTACTAGCAAAATAATATAGTAATAATGAAAAGCAGGAAAGTGCGGGAAATAAAATTCCACGCTATTACAAGGCTTCAGGAGTGGGGTACAAACAATAAAAACTAGGGGAAAAGAGTAAACCCTAATTAAACTATTATAAACCGTAAGCAGATACATAGTTAGAAAAAGAACACGAAAGTAATAAAGTACGTGAAGCGGTAAAAGGAAAAAAGAAATTGATGAAAAAAATTTGACGATTAACCTAAAACTTAATTGATTTTAATTAATTTAAAAAAAAGTTGGTTAATTTAAACAAAACCCTAAAATCTAAGTTGATTTTAATTTAATTAAGAAAACATAAAAATCAAATTAGGGTTGATTAAATTAGGTTTTATTAAGAAAAATATTTTGATAAAAGGTTTTATAAAAGATGTTAGGTTTTATGAAAATAAGAAAAGGTATTAAAAAACAACTAAATGGTAGGGGTGGGTATTGAACCCACACCCTCAGGACTTTCCAACAGCACAAACACCATTAGGCCAAGCGTGCCTTAGTGTTATGATCTGGCCTCAGCGCGTTTTGTACTCTATCTTGCAAAATATGAAAATATTAGGGAAACAAAGTGGAAAAAGGTTGGATCGAACCCATGCCCTTTGATACAAAAGACTTATCGCGTGCGCTTCTACCGTTGGGTCGACTGTACATCCATTATTTAAAATGAAATAATAAATATATAACATAAATATGAATGTATTGACCGGAGAGGCGTCGGAGCCCTAGCTCTGGTCATCTTCTCCGGTGACCTTCTTTTGCCCAACCTGCAAAATAACCAAGATTAGTAATCCAAAAACATCCTACCCCCCCTAAATCAAGGGCTGTGAGTTTGATGGGATGATTGTTTTGGTCTAAAAACCCGTGGTTTTTAAGTTATGAAGAAAAACGCATTAATCGGCATAGCTATAGTGATTCATGATTCTAACTGCATGGGATCTCCATGATTGTTCTATCCTGCAGTACCAAACCTCATGAACACATTAGTGACATTAATACATGTTAAAGAAAACCGAAAATCAAGATATGAATGTTATGAAAATTATGAAACCGGAGATACCATGCAATGAGATTTCATGTGTTTGGGACCATCAAAATTGATCCAACCTTACTCTGTGTGATTACTGGGGGTGAATAGAGTGGTTGTTTGTAGTGAGAGGGTTTGTAACAAGGGTTTCAAGCTTTTAGGGTTCTGGAAAAAATTTATATTTTTTACAACTCTTGAGCCAAGGGTTTTTCGTGTCCTTGTATGAGAATGAATGGGAGAATATATAGGTTTAAATTAGGGCAAATATTTGTGGGCTTGGACTTGTGTAAGAGGACTTGTATCATTTAATTTTGACTTTTTAATGAATAAAAAATCAAAAATAAATAAAATAAATCAAAGGGAGGTGTATGAATAAGTATTGAGGTGCACCTGAGATATAGAACATGCTTGGACTCTGAAATAATGGCCCAATAGCCCAACATATCAAGTTTGTTCAATTTAAACTTCATGCATTTGCTCAAAATTTCCCAACTTGCACTGGTCATAACTCTCTCAATTTCTATCTTTTGAAGGTGACCCAGGACTTTTTATAAATCTCAAGATGTCCTCTACAATCTCTATATAGATAATTTTTACTTTTGAAGAAATTATATTAATGTAAGTTGCCTTGACAAAAAGTGTCTTTTTGTTGACTTTTGAAATGAGATGTAATGTACTTGCTTATATCTCTCAAATGATGCATTTTTTATACTTGAACTTAGATATACAAAATTGTAGAGAATTGAATTTTTTTCAAAATGAGTTTTGGTTGGGGAAAATTTGACGAAGCATGTAAAAGTTATGCTTGGTCAAAGTTCAGTTGACTTCTCCTAAGGAAACCCTAATTTAGCAACTTTTGACTTTTGATGATTTGAGATATTTTCTTGAGGAATCATGATCAACCCTTGATCAAATGATTAATATCACTTAAAAATGTTTATGTTGACCAAAAATATTGAAGTTTGACTGTATGTTGACCATATTTGACTTTTTACCCAATATAGTTGATTCTCAGTCATCTGAGTCATTGGCTGAGAAAACTTGTGATGCAAGACTTGAAATTTGAACTGAGCATTCTTTAAGACATGTAAGAAACCATTAATTCCATTTAAGACCTTATAAACCCAAATATACTTGTGAAAGTGAAACCCTAGTTGTGAACCCCTTGCTTAGGAGAAGAATTTGTTGACCAACTCTTGAGCATCCTTGATCATTTTGAGAACCCTAAGAGAATACCTTAAAGAAATGGAAGGGACAATTTTGGGGTACAACACTTATAACACACATTTAAAGTCATGTTCTGTACACTAACACATATGCATCTCACAACAGTAAAATTCTCATTCAAAAATAACACTAATGATTGAAATCCCATACTGACAACCATATCATAAAATATTATGCACTAAAGGCCACCATCACATAATCTCGAATACAACATAAATATCTAGAGATTATAACAAATATCTCTCTAAAAAACCACGAATATAGCAATATGACATGAATCCAAACATTCTCCGTGTTACATGACCAGAGCATAACTCACTACCTAAATAAGGATAAACAAAGAACTAACTCCTCTGACTAATCCTCGCTAGGAGCACCACCACTATCCTCGGTACCTGAGCGATATCGTATAAAACATTGTTCCAACAGAAGAGTGAGAATTCATATCATTATAGAAATATATAATAATAAGTAATACACAACAAACACACATCAAAAGAATTCATCACACTCCACATAATAGGGTATTCAACATACTTCAACATAATTCATATGATTTCATATACAACATTGCTCAATGATTCAAGCTTCAAAGATAACCAATCACAAATATAACATTCACACCAATATCATATGTTGCACACCAATTCAACATTCACATCGACACATGTGAATCCAATGCAACTCAATGAAATAGGCATGTGGTACTGACTGATATCCTTACCGGTCCTGCCGGGTCCACATCTCTAAGACATATAACCACCAAAAAGCTCATTCTCTAAGCTTTTAAACCTCCATCTCCAGGTTTGGAACAAGTCAATAACTCCCACGAAATTACCAAGCATTTCCTCTTGACACAAATGATGTATGTGAAATCTCAACATAAATATGCAATTAAGACCATCTCTATATCTTAATCATATAAGCATATTTCACATAATTCAACATATTTGAATTGTCTTCACCTAATTGTACAACATACATACTTCATGTCATCAATCACACACAATGCATTCTCATAGAATTAATCATATCAACATATCATTATAACATGTAGAAAACAAGTCCAAACCATGTTATCTTCAATCAACATCAATTCCTAACAATTACATACACAAAATCAAGTATCATATTTCCATTGTAGAGTGCATCAAAACCAATCCAAAACACAAAATTAAATTCCACAAAATCCATGAAAATTCATGATAAATCATGTACATCCATGATCCATAAAAGTTTTAGAAAATAATAAGTTTTGCATTCCAGACTGCACTAAGTGGCCCCACGTGTGCTAAGCGGCCTCTGCGAAATGCTGAAAAATTATGCTTCAGACAGCTTCTGCCTTCTACAAATTTATCCATCCAAATCTCATTCAAACACATTTTTTCACTAATTAAATGTATTATAATCTATATCTAACATATAACATCAAATACAAATATCAAAACATGATTTCCAACATCAATTTCATGATTTCACATTCAAACCCTAACATGTCAAAATCTAGAAATTGAAGAACAAATTCCTAATTTATGTTACTACCCATCACATAGTATTACATGCACCCATAAATCAATGAAGACCCACCCTTACCTTGGATGTAGATACTCCAGGGTTCTATCCTCTTATCTTCTCATTTTCTCCTTTTTTTTCCTCTTTCTTCTCTTCTCTTGTTTTCTTCCCTTTCTCTTTCTTATTCTATATTTTTATTATTTTGTTCAACTCTTACTAACTCTATATGAGATTAACTTCACTCACCCACTCTAATGTAACATAAGGTTCAAATGTGTATTTTTCTATTCTCACACTCAATAACCCAATAACATATAATACACACTTATTACAATTAAATCAATTATGTACATAATCACACAAAATCAAATAATTAAATAATTATCAAAACAAATAATAATTATCATGGAAATTAAATAATAAAAAAAATAATAAAGAAAATCGGGGTGTTACAACTCTCCCCCGCTTAAAATATTTTCGTCCTCGAAAGTTACCTCAAACAAACAACTCAGGATAAGACTCCCTCATCTGACTCTCAAGTTCCCAAGTCACGTTTCCACCCGCCGATCCTCCCCAAGCTACATTCACCAAGGAAATCTCTTTACCATGAAGTTTTTTTTAACTTCTGATCCTCTATTCGCATTGGTCATGTCTTCATGGTCAGGTTATCTCTCACCTACACATCATCTAATCGGACCACATGATACGGATCCGCAATGTATCTCCTCAACTGAGACACATGAAACACATCATGGAGATTAACAAGCGACCGTGGCAAAGAAATCTGATAAGCCACTTCACCTACTTTATCTATACTCTGATAAGGACCAATAAAATGCGGCGTCAACTTATGCGACTTCAAAGCTCGACAAACACGCGTTACTGGAGTAACTCGAAGAAACATGTGATATCCCTTCTCAAACTCAAGTGTTTTCCTTCTCTTATCATGATTACTCTTCTAACGACTCTGAGAATCCTTCATCTTCTCCAGAATCATTTTAATATTATCTGTAGTCTGTTGAACTATCTCAGGTCCAACCACAATAATCTCTCTCGATTCATACCAAGACAAAGGCATCCTACACCTTATATCATAAAAAGCCTCAAACGGTGCCATTCCAATACTCGAACAGAAACTATTGTTATAAGTAAACTCAATCAAAGCAAATTAACTATCCAAAGTACCTCCTTGTTCCAATACATAGGCTTTCAAAAGATCCTCAAGTGGCTGAATCGTCCTCTCAGTCTAACCATTTGTTTGAAGATGATAAGCATAACTCAAATGCAACTTCGTACCCAAAGAATTCTACAAATCTTCCCAAAATCTTGAAGTAAACCTTGTATCCCTATCTGACACAATGCTAGACGAAATACAGTGAAAACTTACAATCCTCTCAATGTACAACTTTGCAAGCTTCTCCATTAGATAATCCATTCTCATCGGAATAAAGTGAGCATATTTAGTCAATCTATCCACAATAACCCAAATATCCTTAAAATTACTCGGTGTTATAGGTAAACCAGAAACAAAATCCATAGAAATACTATCCGAATTCCATTCAGGAATAAATAATGGTTGCATTAAACCAAACAGTTTCTGATGTTCAATCTTCGACTTCTGACAAATCAAACAAGAATACACAAATTCTGAAATCTCTTTCTTCATACCTAGCCACCAAAATAATTTCCTCAAATCTTGATACATCTTAGTAGCTCATAGATGAATACTCAATCCACTAGATGTCCTTCCTCAAGAATCCTCTTCTTCAAATCAGCTATATCTGGAACACAAACTCTATCACGACATCTCATGATACCATTCTCATCAATTCAAAAATTGCCACCTCGACTTTGATTGATCAATGTTAACCTATCCACCAAAATCAAATTAGATTTATGACCTTCTCGAATCTCATCAAGAATGCAACTAGTAAGCTTCAATATACCGAGCTTAACACCGGAAGAAGTATCTTCACAAACCAAACTCATATCTTGAAATTGCTCATGTAATTCCAACTCTCGCACCATCAACATGGACATATGTAAAGACTTCCTACTTAATGCATCAGCCACAACATTCGCCTTACTCATATGGTAATTTAAACCAAAATCATAATCCTTCAAGAATTCCAACCATCTTCTTTGTCTCATATTCTACTCTTTCTGATCAAACAGATATTTCAAACTCTTGTGATCACTGAACACATCAAATCTTGATCAAAACAAATAATGCCTCCAAAGTTTCAATACAAACACAACGGCAGCTAACTCCAAATCACGAGTCAGATAATGCCTTTCATGCACTTTAAGTTTCCTTGAAGCATAAGCTATAACTTGTCGATTCTGCATCAACACACCTCCTAGATCCATTAATGAAGCGTCATAATACACAACAAACGGTTCTGATGGATTAGGCAAAATCAAAATAGGAGTGGTTGTCAACCTTCTCTTAAGCTCTTGAAAACTAGCTTCACACTGTGCAGTCTAAATAAAAGCTTGACCTTTCCTAGTCAATTGCATCAATGACAAAGCTAACTTGGAAAATCCTTCAATAAACTTCCGATAATAACCTACTAAACCAAGAAAACTTCTAATCTTAGAAACAAATTTCGGAGCTTCCCATTGAGATACAACCTCAATCTTCAACAGATCAACAAAAATGCCACCTTTCGATATAACATGCCCAAGGAAACTCTCTTCCTTCAACCAAAACTCACACTTATAAAACTTAGTGTACAACTGCTTCTCTTTCAACACAGATAACACAATCTTCAGATGCTCAGCATGATCCTTTTCACCCTTTGAATAGATCAAAATATCATCAATGAAAACAACAACAAACTTATCCAAATACTGATGAAAATCATGTTCATATATTCTATAAATATACCAGGTACATTGGACACACCGAACGACATCACAGAATACTCATAATGACCATACCTTGTCCTAAAAGCAGTCTTTTGAATATCTTCAGCCTTCACACGAATTTGATGATACCCAGACCTCAAATCTATCTTACTGAACACACTTGCACCAACCAAGTGATCTTTCAAATCATCAATCCGCGGAAGTGGATACTTATTCTTGATAGTCATTTTGTTCAGTTATGTATAATCCACACATAACCTCATAGTACCTTATTTCTTCTTAACCAACAAAACAAGTGCACCCCATGGAGACACACTAGGACAAATAAATCTCTTCTCAAGAAAATCCTTAAGTTGACACTTCAACTCTTTCAATTCAGATGTTGGCATCCGATATGGAGCCATCGATACTAGACTAGTTCCTAGAATTATATCGATCGTGAACTTCACCTTACACTCTGGCGACAAGTCACTTACATCTTCAGGAAATACCTCAATAAAATCACGAATTATTGCTAATTCGCCAATTGTTCGTTTCCCACTAATTTCCAATGTTTCCGTCATAGCCAACAACACAGCATCATCCTGCATAGACTCGTTCACTTGCTTGGCATACATACATAAATCTCTCTCAAAACTAGAATCAAGAAATATAACTGTCTTATCAAAACAGTTGATATAAACATGATTGAATTCCAGCCAGTTCATCCCAAGAATAACATCAAGTTGATCTAACAAAAGACACGTTGTAATACGGTGGGAGAACTAACTTATTTTGCGTTTTATCGCAAATATTGCGGATATCAAGAGTTGCAACCGAATTTTATTTTATCAAATAAGGAAAGGGTGAAAAGACTAGGAAAGACCTTGAAGATTTTGAGTTCGGGGGGTAGGTTATGAAAAGGGAAGGTGTTAGCACCCTTTTCATCTGTAGTTATCTACGGGCTCTTAATCGCTAGCTCACTTTTGAAAATCTTGCTTTGTGTGTGTGGTTTCAAATATTTTGAAAATGCCAATGTAAGACAAACTTTGTAATGGTTCTCGTATCAGTCCTCAAGAACGCGTACAAAGTATTTAAAAATATTTGTTTTTTGAAAGTGTGATATGAGAAATGTTTTATTTTGGAAAATTTGTGAGCAAGCGATTAACAGTATTCTACTCACTCAAGTATTTCTTATTCTTTTCCTTCTTATTTAGAGATAGTGTTATTTGTACCATTAGTTGGTAGGTAGACCCATATGTTGGATGTGAAGGGACAACGTAGGGTCATCGTTCGGTCATTGAAGATAACTTGTAAGAATGCTTTAGAGATTTCGTAAGGGACTAGATCATGTTATTCATAGTCAACGTCCAAGGGTCATCGAGGGACTATGATCTTTTGTATCGGAGGAACTCTACTAAAGCATCCCTATTTTAGAGGGACACGATTGTTATTTCGAAGGCAACAAAGAGAGGCTACCCTAGAGGTGCAAGTGTGCAAGTGTGCAAGTGTGTTGTTTTCAGTTATTTAATCTTGAAATTAGGTTTTCTAGTGTTTGGTTTTATCTTGCCATACAAACCCTAATTACTAAGCAGTAATATAGTAAATATAGTAGTAGAAGATATAGGCAGAAACGTAAACCTAAAACTATTACTGAGCTTTGGGGAAGTTACACAATAGAGAGTGTGAGGAAAAGAAATCCTAAAACTATTACATCCCAGAAGCAATTACACGATAATGAAAATGAGAAAGATATAAAGCTACGTTATTTCATAGAAAACACGCCCTATATAATTGATATAGGAAATACAAAAGAAAAAGAAATAAGTGAAAAAATGGTTTAAATGTTTGTTCGTTTTTTTTGTAAAAAATGATTTATGATGATTAATTAAATAAAACCTAATAATATAATTAATTTTAAAATAAATTAAAATGGTTAATTAATTAGTTGATAAAAAGGGTTAATTAAACCTAAACCTAATTAAATTAGGGCTTTAAAAAATATTTGTGTTTGATGGTTAATAAAAATATATTAGGGTTAGCCAAAAAAATGATAGGGGAAGAAAAATCAATAAAACAAGGGTTAGAAACTAAAAAAATATGAAAATTCCAGGGGTGGGTGTTGAACCCATGCCCTTTGCCTTTTCTACTACATTGTTTGCCACTGCGCCAGGCGCGCGTTGGTTTTAGTAAGATGGGTGCAACGCAACACATATTAAAACCTGCAAAATATGAAAAAATATGAAAAACGTCAAAAGGCAGGGATCGAACCCACGCCTTGGTGTATCAATGCCTTATCATACGCGCACTTGCCACTGGGGAGGTTGTGACATCCAGTGTATTACTGGAAACAATTAAATATAAAAACAAACAAAGTGGACTGCGCCGGAGAGGCGTCGGAGCCCTAGCTTCGGTCGTCTTCTCCGACGATCATGTTTTTCATCCCTGCAAAATAAAGAGTGTTAGTGGTTCCCAGGGACCCTACCCCCTTAATTTGGACCTTGCGATTTCAATGGTGCCATCAGTTTTGAATGATTCTTATAGTACAAATAGATACGAAGCAAATAACCTAAAACAGTTCAAGCATGGAAATATATGGTTCAGTCATTATGGGGGGCATGCTATGGGTCTATCATGCATTGTTATACCTCAGAAACATGTTAGTAATGTTAGTATGCATCAAAACAACATAAAAACAAAAAAAAAGTGAATTTGCAAAAAATAAGGGAATCGGATATACATGTGTGCTTGTTTCATGCTCTTTGGATCATCACAACCGATCCAACCTTACCCTATAATTCTTCTGGAATTGAATGGGATGGTTGGCTTGCTTTGAAAGAGGCTGAAAATAGGGTTTGTAGTTTGCCCTAGTTTTGAATAATTTTTTAGTTTTTGGAAGGTGAAGTTCCAAGGTTTTTTCGTGGTCTTGTCTTATCTGAATGAAGAGTATATATAGGCTGTGAATTAGGTCAAACAAGTGGGCTTGGACCTTTGTAAGAAAGTCTTGATTTTATTTAATTTATTTTGAATTTAAATAAATAAAATAAAAAATAAATGGAATAAAAATCAAAGGGGGTGTATGAATGGATTCATAGGTTCACTATGAGTTAAAAAACATGCCTGGACCTTGAAACATAATCCCAATAGGCCAAAAATTCAAGTTTGATCAATTTAGGTTTCGTGCATTTTCTCAAAATTGTCCAACTTCCACCAATCATAACTCTCTCAATTTTTATCATATGAAGGTGATCTTGGACTCTTTGAAAATCTCAAGATGTCCTCTATAATCGCTATGTTAATTATTTTTTCATTTGAAGAATTTATCTTGATGTAAGTTGCCTTGACAAAAAGTGTCTTTTTGTTGACTTTTAAAATGACTTATAATGTATTGACTCATATCTCTCAAATGAAACATTTTTTGGACTTGAGCTTAGATAAAAATTGAAAGAATTGAATTTCCTTCAACATGAGCTTTGGTTGAGAAAAACCTGATGAAGCATGTGAAAGTTATGCTTGGTCAAAGTTTAGTTGACTTTCCTTAAGAAAACACTAATTTGGTAACTTTTGACTTTTGATGAATTGAGAGTTTTCTTGATGAATCATGATCAAACCTTGATTAAATGATGAATATGACTTCAAAATCTTGATGTTGACCAAAAATATTGAAATTTGACTGTATGTTGACCATAATTGACTTTTTACCCAATACAGTTAATTTTCAGTCATCTGAGCAATTGACTGAGAAAACTTGTACTGCAAGGCTTGAAATTTGGAATGAGCATTCCTTGAGACATATGAGGAACCAAGAAATCCACTTGAGGCATTACAAGCTCAAATTTCTTTGAGAAAACCAAAACCCTAATTGTAGGCCACTACTTAGGAGGAGAGTTTGTGTAGTCAACCCTTGAGTAATCTTGAGCAATTGAAGATCCTAGAAGCATAAGGAGATATCTTGAAGAAAATGGGAGGTCAAATTTTAGGGTACAACAACTGCCCCTGTTCAATCTTCTTAAACCTGAAGAATTAGATTGGCACGTCCGCCATTCGTGATCTGAAGGTGGAAGAGGATTGAACACTTAAGTGCCTGGAAATTTGCACTCGTCGGTGCCTGAAGTAACGTTGTTGGTTGATAGTATTGCTTCAATGAGCTTAAATATGCCATTCATAGAGATGATAAAATGTCGTCGGGGTTGGGCTTAAAGATGCCATCTAAAGTGACTGTTGATAGGAGTGTCAGAATGAGTCCATGCTCGACTTGATCTGATGGAATGAAAATTTCCGAAGAAAAATGCTTTTCAGAATGAAGGCCCTGAAGGAGATGATTTTCGGAATTCAGTCTCTAAAGGGAGATGCTTTTCAGGATTCAGCCTCTGAGGGGAATCATTAGGTCATGCAGATAGTCACCCCGTCCTGTTTCAGGAATTGATCTGCAATATGTTTTTCATTGGTAAACTCGTCCTATTTTGGAAATTCATACCGCCTGGTCATATAGATAGTTGCCCTGTTCTGTTTCGGGAATTAATCTGCAACCTGTTTTTTGTTGGTAAACCCGTCCTATTTTGGGAATTCATACCGCCTGGTCATATAGATAGTTGCCCCGTCCTATTTCAGGAATTAATCTCTAACCCGCTTTTTTGTTGGTAAACATGTCCTGTTTCAGGAATTCATACCGCCTGGTCATATAGATAGTTGCCCCATCCTGTTTCGGGAATTAATATTTGACCCACCTTTTTTGTTGGTAAACTCGTCCTGTTTCGGGAATTCATACCGCCTGGTCATATAGATAGTTTCTCCGTCCTGTTTCGGGAATTAATCTGTAACCTGTTTGAAAATTGCTGATGATATTCGTCTGTTTGCGAATTTTACCTGAAAAGACAAAATTAACTTTATGTAATGTCGTGATGCATGTAATGCATTAATGATGCTCTCAAGATAAATGAGGATGTTATATGCGTTTCAGCATGCATATGTTATGATGTATTGTGATATGATGTATAGACGCAATATGTTATTGAAGCGTATCGGTAGCTCCTTGTAACAATGTCTAGCTGGGGAAAATAAATCTTGGACTTTTGTTGGGAATGAAGAAAGTGTTTCTTCAACTTTTGTTGGGAATAATTTTGCTGGGGATTCCTGATTTTTGTTTGAGGATACTCCGCTGGGGGATCTTCGGCTTCTGCTTGAGGATAGAGGCATTCAAGAAGAGTCGGTCATTTGTCGTTCTTACGTACCCTGACTAGGGATCAAAGTGATGGATATTCCTCTGGTGTGCTATTTGTCCAGGTTTCAGATACCATAGCAACTCTTTGGGGATAACAACTTTGATTAAACCCTGCTGGAGAAGAGAATTTTGTTATGGAAATACGGTGTTGGAGTAATGAACTCCGCTGGGGAATTAAGTTCCTGTAAACTGTGTTGAGGAAATAAACTCTGATGGGGATTGGAATTTCATAGTCTGTGCTGAGAACGTCTCCATTGTATGATGGGGAAATGATCAAACTTCCTTATCCACTAAGGGATCTATTGGGGATGATGATCAGGTCAAGCTATCCATTAGGGATATGGAGGTGAACTACTGGAAGATGCCCGAATTTCTTCACGTGGGCATCTTAGACTTGCTGAAGAATATACCTCTGTTGGGGGCAATCTTCCAAAGATAGATCTATAGAGATAATTTCATAGGGATTGCTCTGTGGGGATTTATGTGACTTAAACATTATCCCAATTCCTATGGTCCTTGATAAATGTTAATCATGTTTTCATGCATATATTTGTAAATGGTAATCATATTCAAATACATATGTTTATTCAATATAATCATTGGACGTTTTCACAAACAAAATAGAGAAAATAAAAATAGTTTTTATTTGTAAATAGACTGAATTGTATTGATCTGGAAAGTTTGTCTATAAAAAAATAGTTTTATACAAAGAGACAGAAGTCCTAGCAATAGGAAACCATCATGGAAAGAAAAAGGTGTACAAAGAGAAATAAAGAAAAACAGCTATGTGGAAATGATCCTATCGAATTTCAACTCTGTTATTGCCTATATGTCTTCAAGCATATCATCCCTTACTGTCGAAATAAGTTGACTGGATTGATCTGTACCGTTTGAAATTGACGTTGGTAATTATGCTGGCTATAAGTAGATGATCCAACAGGACATAATCATACGCTTTAATCCCTAACTTTTTCCTGGACCGCCCTTTCGGGTTTTCAGTCCACCAGGATACCCTTTTTTGCCCAAACCGCCTTTTCAGGTTTTCGACTTACCGGGTTCAGGTTTTCGACTTACCGGGTGTAAAATTATATATATATATATATATATATATATATCCCTAAATTTTTTCACGAACCCTTTTGGTTCGCTAGGATGCTCTTATTTTTTCCTAGGCCAGTCAACCTAGCGGGTCTCTTCTTCATGCGTAGTAATTTTTAACTATGTCTGCATTCACAGGGTGTGGAAGATCCTCACTGTTGTACCCCAAAATTTTCCCTCTCATTTATCAAGTAATTTCTCACAAGATCTCCTTGGGTTCAAGACTGCACTAGGGTTGATCAGCTCAAGACACCTCCTTAAGCACTGATGACTGAAAATTAGGGTTTGAGATTGCACAAGGATAATTGAACTTATAATGCCTCATATGACTTTCATGGATAATTTTGGACCTTCAAGATTGCTCATGTCAAGTTTCAAGCCTGGGATCACATTTTTGCTCAGTCAATTGATCAATTGACCTAAAAATCAGTTGTATTGGGGAAAAAGTCAACTATGGCCAATTTACAGTAAAACTTCATAATTTATGATCCACATAAATATTATAAACTCATATGTATCATTTGATCAAGTTTGGACCATAATTCCTCAAGAAATTTGATCAAATCATCAAAAGGGCAAAATGGTCAAAATTAGGGTTTTGATTGAGAAAGGGCAATTTCTGATTTTTGACCTAGCAAATGGTTAATTGGTTTGAAGCATGGTTTCAAGAGTTCAATTGAATCTTTTTGACCTAATGGCATGACCTAAAACATTTCTCAAGATCAATTGGATTGATAGTGAATTCTCAGTCAACTGATCAAAAGTCAATTGTACACTGAAAAGTCAAACTTTGAGTTTTTGGTCAAAATCCAATGTCAAAGATCACAATTCATCAAAACATGTCAAGATATGAAACTTATTCATCAAGAAATCAAAAAGTCAAGATTTCATTTTGAAAAGTCAAAGTTTTCTAACTTAGAAATTTTTCTAAGTGTTTAAAACTTCATATTTTTTCACAACTTTGAGTAAATTTTTTACCATGATGCAAGAGGATTCAAAAGAAACTTTCAACATTAAAGTTGTAGATATCCATGATATCTAAAACATTGCTTTACACAAATTCTTCTAAAAATGCTTGGATCTCAAGTTATTAATTCATAAAGTCATGGTCTTGAAATTGAACACTTAGTGAAATTTTGCCCTAGTTTTGGTCAGGATTTTGACCTAACTTCATGGCACTTTTTCATATAGTTCCAAATGGAATTTTCAAAAGTGATTCAAAGAGGGGTTTTAGAGAACATTACAATATTTCCAAAATGTCCAAGAACTCCTTGAGATCATGTGTGAGCAAGGAGAATCGAAGAGATGAAGTTAGGGTTTTCAAACTTAAATTACTAGCCATTTCATGATGAACAAAAATTCAAATCCAAGCCTAGGCTGAATAATATTTGCTTTGCAGGCCTCAAACTTGTTCGTAACTCCATAATTAAATGTTTACACAGCTGATAGAGCTTTAATCCAAGCACTTGAGCCTTTATCCAAGTTACATTTTCATTTATGGCACAAAGTTGCCATTTCCATTTTGATAAAGCACTACTTTTGCAATTGTCAACTTCTTGAGATTTGCACTTGTTCTTTCTGCACACACAACTCCTATAAACTAAAAGCAATGTGTCTAAAGCCTATTTGAGCTTAGAACATGCTTGTACAACACTTTGAGTTTTGTCCTCTCACTTTTCTTCAAAAGCAAGTCATAGAGCCAAAAGGCTAGAACTCAGAAACCTTGAGTGCATTTGATCTCTAACCTTTTCCATACATATACATAAGTCTATTGAAACATAACACACGAATGCTAAGACCCCAAATCCACTCGTGCGTATTGAGTTTTAACCATCCAAACACTTAGTATACATCATATCGAAGTGATCCAGACCCCTGTTTCTTGACTGTAACTCCTCCATCACTATCCACCATTTCCAAATTTGAAGTTTGCAACTTAACTTGAGTTGGGAGTTTCAGCCATCATCAAAGTAAAGTAGGAGTTGGAACATACTCAAGGAGGTCCAGGCAAGCTACAGAAATCATCAGGCCATCACAAAGGTTTCTCAAACTCCATACACGACTCCAGCTGCAAGAGGTAAGTTTTCAAACTTCTATCTCTTCATACAAGCATTATTTGAGTTTGATTTGTGAAGATAAAATGTAGATACCATTGCCACAAAGTTTTACATGTCCATAGTTTGCATTTATATGGCCCGAGCTTAGAGAATTTTAGAGTTGAAGTTTTCTGAAATTTTTAGGTTTTAAATTAGGGCCAGAAAATTTCTCATTCATCTTTGACTGTTAGCTTAAGTTATTTACATGGTTGGATTCGTGAGAAGAAACGCCACAACTTTCATGTTTGAACTTTTCATTTTTTTTAGAGATGAAGAAGATACAGGTCCTTTGGCTGGAGGTTGAAGATGAAGTGTAATCAGGGCGCGTTTTATGTTATGTATTTATCCTTTCACACAAGTTAACGGATGTATCACCACCCCAGTGGTTAAAGCACGCGCATGTCACCCTTAGGTCCTGGGTTCAAGCCCCAACGTGACCTTTTGCTATTTTTTTCACTATTTTCTGACTTTTTGTATTTTTTTGGCAGCGCTTGGGCTTTCATGTGGGCCTAATCATTTTTTCTCATAATACATCTTGCGTTACTAATCCACCTCCCTGACTATTTTTTTATTTTATTTAATTTTTATATTTTTATTTATTATTATTATTAATACGATTGTTATTATAATTATTACTATTATTATTTTCATAAAATCATAAAAAAATCCAAATTTATTTTCATTTATTATTTATACGTATATATTATATTTTTTCCTTAAAACAAAAAGACTAAAAAATATTTTCTTAAACAAATTAATTTCTTTTTTTAAATAATTAATCTTTAGACTTAGGTTAAATTAGTATATTATTTTATTTTATTAGTTAAAATTAATTTAGAACTTAGGTTTATTTTAATTAATTAATCTTCATTTTATTTTCTTTAATTAAAAACCTTTTCATAAAAAACCTAAAAAAATCCTTTTTAAGTTAATTTCTTTTCTTAATTAGTTTAAGTTAATTTTATTTAATTTTAATTAATTATTTCCTTTATTTAGGTCAAGACAAAACCCTTTCATAAAAACAACAAAAATCATTTCTTTTTCCATTTATATTCTTGCATTTTATTTTCAATTTTGTACAATATTCAATATGGTTGTAATAGATAATTAGGTTTAATTTTCTTGCAATCCCCATTTGTAAATTTGTACACCCCCTCCCCTAATGATGTAATAGCATAGTAATTTTACTTTTCGCAATTTATCGCTTTATTTAAATGCTAGTAATTAGGGTTTGTATGAGAAGATAAAATCAACAAGTAGCAAACCCTAA
This sequence comes from Vicia faba, assembly GCA_948472305.1. Lineage (NCBI taxonomy): Eukaryota > Viridiplantae > Streptophyta > Magnoliopsida > Fabales > Fabaceae > Vicia > Vicia faba. Next base: position 1,363,088,511 of record OX451735.1, on the reverse strand, counting down.
TCAAAGACTTTACAAAGCATGAAAATTAATACACTTGCACACAAGCACCCCTACGGTAAAATCCACTTGGTTGCCTTATAAAAATGACCATATTATGCATGTGAGGTATCTTAGCAAAAACAAGCAAAAATACAAGATCATAGTCCCTTGATGATGCTATCTATGTTGCCTTTTTTCAAAATGATCTTAGTCCCTAAAGAAAGATGCTAAGATACCTTGCATCATTTCTAATCATGGTTATACGATGTCCCACGCCCGTCCCGTTTACATCCAAAGATAGGGTTACTTACCAAATCAATGGTAAGATAACAATGTTAAAGGAAAAAGGAAATGAACATGAAAGACTTTTGAGTAGGTAGATTGTTCCTAGTTACTTGCTTCATTTCAAAACAAAAATATCCTTGCTATTTTCAAAACAAACACCAACACTTTCAAAACATCTTTCAAAACTTGAAAACATTTTCAAAAGATCAAATACTTTGTATACATTCTTACGAACGAGAATTATTACAAAATTTTCCTAAACGATGACATCTTTACAAAATAATTTCAAAAACCACACAAAGCACATTTTCAAACAAAAGCAAGTGATCTAGCAAGTAACTAAGAGCCCATGGAAAACCATGGATGAAAAGGGTGTTAATACCTTCCCTTTTCATAATCTACCCCCCGAACTCAAGAAAACATCTCAAAGGTCTTTCCTGGTCTTTTCAGCCTTTCCTTTTGGATAAAAGAAAAGTCGATGGCGACTCTTGCTAACCGCGACATTTGCGATAAAATGCAAAATAACCAAGTCAGTTCTCCCACCGTATCACAAAACTGGAGACTCTGCTGAGGAATTTCTCTAAAAATGGGGTTACTTTAGGGCTAGATCACATTTATTTGCTTTCATTGTTTGACTTGTATGCTTTACATTATGGTTCTTTGTTTGGGTTTGAATCCTCTACCCAGATTTGGGATACCTTATAGGTAAGTAGCAATACGTTGTGGAAACTGTGCGGGGTATACCGACACAGTCTAAGCAATAGCTACGTTAGTGCGACATATTTATGGGTACCGGTAGCCCTTAAGTAGTCAAGGAGAATACGGGGCCACTGAGTGATGTCATGAAGCACTAGTGAACTTTTAGAACCTTTACTTGACCAACTTGGCCATTAGGACGTAGTGAGATGACTAGATTTGGTGCAGTCTGAAGTTGGTAGATACTCGATACTACACTCATTGAGGTTTGGCTTTTTGGGATATTTCGGTCGCCCTTAAAAAGGCTTGCGCTGAAACAATGCCCGAGAAAACAAACCAGTGATATTGAGCTCCTTAGAACCCGGTTACTATTACTAAGACAGGTTTGAGCCAACTAAACTTCAAGAGGGTACTTATCTATGAGACTCCATGCAAGCCTGAACCTAAGGACTTGTTTGCTTTGTTTGTATATATACTTGTACATAACATCATAAACATCATAACATCATACTCATATTCACTAACCATTTCAAGGATCTTAGGATTTATCTTTGTTCTGTTTTGTAGGACATGGATTCTATTCGCAGGAAAACCATTCAAGTCAATCTCGTAAGGATCCATCCTCAACTTAAAGAGCTAGCATCAAGGATTCCTAAAAATTCTCCATTTACCGAAAGACATGGTCGCCTACTAAACTTGGTTACCTCCAACACTGATGAAGACATGATGAAGGTGCTCTTCCAGTTCTTTGATCCTCTACACCATTGCTTCAGTTTTCCTGATTATCAACTTGTGCCAACTTTGGAGGAATTCTCCCAACTCTTGAGAATTCCTATTCTCAATCAACTACCCTTCAACGGTACGGAAAGAGATCCAAAACCAGAAGAGATTTCCCAAGCCCTACACTTGGAACAATCTAATGTCACAACTAAGTGGGAAACAAGGAGTGGTGTCAAAGGTTTCTTAGCCAAGTTTTTGTTTGAGAAGGCTCAAGATTGTTGGAACTCCTTGGACTTACGAGCTTTTGAGGAAATTGTGGCCCTTCTCATCTATGGGATGGTTTTGTTTCCAAATCCTGACCAACTCATAGATGTAAACACCGTAAAAATCTTCATGTCTCGTAACCCGGTGCCTACTTTGTTAGGAGACATCCTACATTCTTTTCACTCTCGCACTTTGAGGAATAGAGATATTCTCATGTGTTGCACTCCTCTCGTGGCAAGATGGTTTATTTCACATCTTCCCCAATCTATGTTGAAAAATGAGCAAGGTTCAAGATGGTCCCATAGGTTGATGACGCTCAGACATTCAGATATTCATTGGTGTTCCCGCTCTTTGGAGAATGTTACTATCTTCGACCATTGTGGAGAATTCCCTAATGTCCCTTTGCTTGGAATTAGAGGAGGTATCACTTACAACCCCTGCTTAGCCCTACGACAGTTTGGTTACGCCCGGAGGGATGGTCCCTATGAGATGATTATCCAAGGATTGGTATTTGACTACGAGGATGACAATCAAGGTTACCATCAGAGGTTTATCTGAGCATGGAGGATGGTGAACAAGGTGGATAGCAAGACACTAGGACACAAGAATTCCATTCCCCTCGAGCCTTACCTTAAATGGGTATGAGCTCGTGCTCAGAAACTTGTGATGCCTTATCCATCCATCTTACCAATCATCGTGGAGCCTGTGGTCGAAGGAGATGTTCCCTACACTATCCTCCATCCCGACATGCCTACCTCTCTCGAAGACTTACAAAAGGGTTGGATCCAGCTGAAGGAAGAATGAGATACTTTCGAGGCTTAATTTTATGCTAGTGAAAAGAGGGTCTTGGAGCTTACGAAGCAGCTACAAGAAGAGCAAAGTGTGAACGCTTATCTCGCACCAAAGAGGATGCGTTCGGTCTTTTTATCTTAGAAAGTTATTTTGTAAGCCCAAGAGGCATGATGTAATCTTTCTTGTTTTGTCTAATGAGAATTAACGTTTGTTCATTCTTTTGTCTATACAAATTTAAATTTCATTAATCCTTGAAATCATTTGCATGTACATATTCCATGCATCATAACATGACAGGTTTTCACATAACAGGTTTCCTTATCTTTTTGCTGTTTATTTCAGCAAGATGGATCTAGAGAAAACTGTGAAAGATCTCCAAACCCAGAATTCTCAGTTTCAGGAGACTCTACTAGCCCTAGCCAAGGGCCGGCAAGATATGATGGCTTTGCTGGCTGTTAAGAAGAAGCCAAAGAAGAAAGCTCTAATCAACATGGATAGAAGGTTCAAGGAGACAGTCCGTCAAATCCTAGTAGGAGAAGATTCATCTGAAGAGGACGAGAACCAGATTGGTGAAGTCAAGAGTACTCAGGCTGACTGTATCAATGATCAAGTATTCGATGATGATTATTTCAACGAGCAGTATCCACCTGCTGATATCAAATACAAGCAGTTAGAAGACAAATTGAAAGTTGTTGAAATCTAAGCCGTCCTTGGTTTAGATTTTGATGATTTGGGTTTGATCTATGGGGTAGTCATTCCCCACAAATTCAAAATACCAATCTTTGCAAAGTACGATGGGGTTTCTTGTCCAAAACTCCATTCGAAATCTTATGTGCGCAAGATACAACCGTACACTGCTGATAAGAAGCTCTGGGTTCACTTTTTCCAAGAGAGCTTGGATGGAACACAACTTGAATGGTTTTATCAGTTAGATGGTTCTCGTATCAATACTTGGGAGGATTTAGCTACTGCCTTCTACCATCAGTATCAGTACAACACCGACTTGGCACCAACGAGGGTTCAGTTGCAAGATATGACCATGGGGAAGAATGAGGGATTTAAGGAATATGCGCAAAAGTGGAGAGACCTTTCTAGTTGGGTCCAGCCTCCCTTGACTGATAGGGAGCACATCGACATGTTCATGGGCACTTTATCTAGTCCTTTCTTTAATCTGTTGGTTGGCTTCTCTTCTTCTGGTTTCACCAAATTGATCTTAACCGGCGAAAGACTTGAAAGTGGCATCAAAAGTGGGAAGATCTCTGTGGCATCTACCTCAACTCCCAATCCTATCAAGAAACCTTTTGCTGCAAAGAAGGAAGTCAATGATGTGTACGGGGCAAGGGCCCATACCAAGAAGAACGATCACTCGTCTGTCAATGTTGTCCGAATCTCCAATCCAACTCCTACTCCAAGACCGTCTGCAAATCATCAACATTTTGAAACTCCAAGAAGACAATTTACGAGGTTAGGCATGTCACTGTCTCAAGCCCTTCAACATTTTCTCAAGGCTAATTTAGTGACATTGCACGATCCTCCCAGCGACCCTGACACCTCGTCATCAAAGTATAATCCGAACGCTAAGTGTGCTTACCATTCAAGCAGCCCCGGGCACGAGACTGACCAGTGTTGGGCCTTGAAGAACAAAATCCAGGATTTGATTGATAACAAAACTATTAAATTTGATCCTCCTCCAACACCGAATGTAATCACTGCTCCAATACCGAAGCATGACAAAGGTGTTAATGTTGTCAAAGATGCAATTTTTTCACCTCTATTGATGAATTGACTACTCCACTGAATATAATAAAAAACAATTTGTTGAAAGCCGGGATTTCCCTGGATGTGTAAAGGACTGTATGTGTTGTACAAGACAACTCAATGGATGTGAAGGGCTGAAGAAAGGCATACAACGCCTGATGGATAGCCATGAAATTCTATTCGAGAAGACCCCACTTGCCAAAAGTTTGACTAACAAATGTGAAGACCTCTCCATTATTACCATCTCAAACAAGCCTCTTAGGATCACCTCTAAAGGTCCTATTAGGATTTCAAATGAACCCACTATTGCTCCCTTAATAATTACTAGTCCCGGACCGATTCCCTACTCTTCAAATAAGGCGGTACCATGGAATTATGGTGTTGAAGTGTTATATCATGGGATTAAACAAGACGCATGTATCGAAGAAGGAAAAGATGACGATGTCAGTAACATAGCTGGTTCAAGCAAAGTAACTAGAAATGGGAGAATATTTTCACCCAATATCTCACCACCAGTTGTTACAAGGACGACCATCTGCATTACTGCTGCCAAGCCAAGTACTAATACAAGAGGGAAGGAGAAGGTTGTTGAGCCTGATGTGATTAAAGTACCCTCCAAGGACGTAGCTGATGAAGAACCCTTTGCTCACGAGATGGACGAGATCTTGAAGATCATAAAAAGAAGCGACTTCAAGATTGTAGAAAAGTTGGGGAAAACCCCTTCTAATATTTCAATGTTGTCATTGCTGCTTTGCTCTGATTCCCATGCTTGAACATTAATCAAGTTCCTAAAAAAGGCTCATGTCCCCCATGAGACAATAACAGACTAATTTGAGAATTGCGTGGCTAGCCTGACAGCTGATAATGGCTTGGGATTTTCAAATGTTGACTTAACACCTCTCGGAAAGAATCACAATAAAGCTTTACATGTTTCTATCGAGTGCAAAGGGACTACCTTATCACATGTTCTAGTAGACACTAGTTCTTCTTTGAATGTATTACCCAAGGGGGCGTTAGACCGTCTAGACTGTGAAGGTTTAGTCTTGAATCCAAGCGATATCATTGTAAGGGCATTTGACGGATCAAAGAGAACTGTTCATGGGGAGGTAGATCTTCCAATCAAAGTGGGCTCTCAAATCTTCAACTCCACCTTCTATATTATGGATATTCGTCCTGCCTATTCTTGTCTGTTAGGTCGCTCGTGGATCCATAAAGCTGGGGCAGTAACCTCAACCCTCGACCAGAAACTCAAATATCCAGTCAAGGGCAGAATAGTCACCGTCTATGGAGAAGAAGAGTTTATGGTGAGCCATCTTAAGTCTTTCCAGTACGTAGAGATGGATGGAGAATTCATTGAGACCCCGTGTCAAGCCTTTGAGGTTGTACCACCGATGATTTCTGCTACCAAATGTTCTTCAGATGAGTCTAAAGCTGTTAAGGCCACGCCAAAGATGGTTTCAGTCAAAGACGCCCGTGCAGCAATTGAAGAAGGAAACTGTGATACTTAGGGGAAACTCCTAGATATCCCATTTAAAGCAGACAAGTTTGGTTTGGGATTCACCGTCAAAGCTCAGAAGGAAGTGAGGCGTGCTCGTGCTGGAAAGCCACATCTCTGCATTGGAAGCCATGAAGTCAACGTCGTGGGTGATTCTGAAGAAGGAGCTGCATTTGAAGAGTGGGTGTATCCAACTACAACGGGGATGAAGAATTGGCATACAAAGGACTTTGTGACCATCTCCTTCATTGAGGAGTAATCTACTTGTTATTGCTTTTCTTTCAATTCAAGAACATGTTGTCTGTAATATTTTAACAATGACTTTTCAGCCATTTGCCTGGCCCGGGGAACTTTGGTCCATTTGTCAAGGGTTTTATTTATGTTCATCTAATCATATGATCATTCAGTACATTGGACTCTTTTGCATTCAAATATTTGTGTTCATTGTCTTTCCTTTCTTGCATTTTCAAAAAAATAGCCATGTATCTTACATGCACACACACACACTCTGGATCCTATTGCCAACGACTCTACTATTGTCGACTATGACTTTAAATGTCCTATCAACCAAGACAAAGATGAAGGCGAGGAAGATTGTGACATACCGGGAGAGCTAGCCAAACTTCTATTACAAGAGGAAAAAGATATTCAACCGCACGAAGAGTCAGTTAAAGTTATCAACCTGGGTACTGAGTCAGATAAGAAGGAAATCAAGATCGGCGCTAATTTAGAAAGAAGTGTCAAGAGCAGGTTGGTTCAGATGTTGCATGATTATGTGGAATTATTTACTTAGTCTTATGAAGATATTCCTGGGTTGGATACCGACATCATAGTTCATCGTCTGTCGACAAAAGAAGACTGTCTGCCTTTCAAACAAAAGGTTTGTTGCATGAGGCCTGATATGTCTGAAAAGATCAAAGCTGAAGTGATGAAACAGTTTGATGCAGGGTTCCTTGCTGTGATGTCCTATCCCTAATGGGTTGCTAATATGGTGCCAGTGCCGAAGAAAGACGGAAAGGTTCGCATGTGCGTAGACTATAGGGATCTGAACAAGGAAAGTCCCAAGGATGACTTCCCTCTACCACACATTCACGTTTTGGTTGATAAAACTGCTCAACATAAAGTCTTCTCATTCACTGATGGATTCTCAGGCTATAATCAAATAAGGATGGCTCTCGAAGACATGGAAAAGACAACTTTCGTCACGCAGTGGGGCACCTTCTGCTACAAGGTCATGTCGTTCGGATTGAAGAATGCAGGGGCAACATATCAAAGATCTGTGATAACTTTGTTTCATGACATGATTCATCATGAAATAGAGGTCTATGTGGACGATATGATTGCTAGATTGCAAACATAAGAGAAACATCTCGATCACATATACAAATTATTCGAGAGGCTGAAGAAGTACAAGCTGAGGTTAAACCCTAATAAGTGTACATTCGGAGTACGGTCTGGAAAGCTTCTAGGTTTTGTTGTCAGCAATAAAGGCATTGAAGTTAATCCTGCCAAAGTAAAGGCCATCCAAGAAATTCCGGTCCCACATTATGAAAAGGAAGTTATAGGATTTTTGGGTCGTCTCAATTACATTGCCCGCTTCATATCTCATTTAACTGCTACTTGTGAGCCAATCTTCAAACTCTTGAATAAAGATCAGGTAGTCAGATGGAATGATGAATGCCAGGTTTCATTTGACAAAATAAAAGAATACCTATAAGAACCTCCTATTCTCATGCCTCCAGTTGAAGGAAGACCCTTGATCATGTACTTGACAGTATTAGAGAACTCTATGGGGTGTGTTTTGGGCCAACATGACGAGTATGGCCGAAAAGAGCATACTATTTATTACCTGAGCAAAAAGTTTACCGACTGTGAAACCAGATATTCACTGCTCGAGAAAATTACTGTGCTCTGGCATGGGCTTCTCGCCGGCTAAGACAGTATATGTTGACTCATACCACTCTGTTGATTTCTAAGATGGACCCAATCAAGTACATCTTCGAGAAACCTGCCCTTTCCGGACGGATATCCAGATGGCAAATGATCTTAACCGAATATGATATTCCGTACACGACTCAAAAGGCCATCAAAGGAAGTGTACTAGCAGATCATTTAGCCCATCAAGTTGTGGATGATTATCAGTCAATGAACTTCGACCTCCCTGATGAGAACATCATGCTGGTAACCGACTGTGTGAAACCTGGACCATATGACGGACCTGAACAAGGATCCCGATGGTCTATGGTATTCGATGGGGCTTCCAACGCCTTAGGTAACGGAATTGGTGTTGTGATCATATCTCCTGAAGGTTGCCACACTCCTTTCCTTACCAGACTATGCTTCGATTGCACAAACAATATGGCCGAGTATGAAGCATGCATCTTAGGTCTGAAAGTTGCTATTGACTTAAGGATCAAGCATTTGGATGTGTTCGGGGATTCCGCCCTAGTGATCAGCCAAGTAAAAGGAGATTGAGACACTAAACACCCTAATGTTATCCCTTACAAGGAACTTGTGCTATCCATAATTCCTTACTTCGAAGAGATCACTTTTGAGCACTTCCCTAGGGAAGAAAACCAGTTGGCTGACGCTTTGGCAACCATGTCTTCAATGTTCAAGGTCAGATGGGACAACGAAGCCCTTATGATAACAATTGAAAGATTCGATGAACCTACACATTGCTATGAGCTTGACACCGATGCGGAAAAGCCATGGTACCATGAGGTGATGAGATACCTTGAAGCACAAGAGTATCCAGAGGGGGCATCTATCAATGATAGAAAGTTGTTGCAAAGATTTGCAGCCAAATTCTTCCTAAGTAACGGGATATTGTACAAGCGCAACCATGATTCAACTCTACTCTGATGTATGGATAAGAAGGAGACGGGGAAGATCATGGAAGACATGCACGATGGTCTCTTAGGTACTCACTCAAGGGGACATACGATGGATAAGAAAATCTTAAGAGCCGGTTACTATTGGTCAACGATGGAGACTGGTTGCCATCAACATTCAAGAACTTGTCACAAATGCAAAATCTATGCTGACAAGGTCCACGTACCTCCCATCCCTCTGAATGTCATGACCGTTCCGTGTCCATTTGCAATGTGGGGCATTGACATGATTAGAGAGATCAAGCCTACCGCTTCCAACGTACCTCGCTTCATTCTTGTTGCTATCGACTATTTTACCAAATGGGTCAAAGTCGCCTCATTTGCCTCAGTCACCAAGAATGTGGTAGCCAGATTCATCAGACACAACCTCATCTGCCGTTATGGTATCCCCGAAAGGATCATCACCGACAATGAGACTAACCTCAACAATGCTATGATCATTGAGCTTTGCACTCAGTTTAAGATCAAGTATCCCAATTCTTCTCCGTATAGACCGAAAATGAATGGTGCAGTCGAAACGGCCAACAAAAATATCAAGAAGATTGTGCAGAAAATGGTAGTAACCTATAATGATTGGCATGAGATGTTGCCGTTTTCTCTACATGGCTACCGTACTTCAGCTAGAACATCAACTAGGGCAACTCCCTTTTCTTTAGTTTATGGCATGGAAGTTTTTTTGCCAGTGGAAGTTCAGATTCCCTCACTGAGAATTATGAATGAGAAAGGCCTAGGCGAAGACGAGTGGATTCAAACGAGATTGGATCATCTGAATTTGATTGACAAAAAATGGTTAGCTTCTGTTTGCCATGGTCAGACATACCAAAAACGGATGATCAAGGCTTTCAACAAAAAGATCAAGCCTCGAGTATATCAAGTTGGTGACTTGGTGATAAAATGCATCATTCTACCACAAGACGACCCTAGAGGCAAATGGACTCCCACCTATGAAGGGCCATTTGTTGTCAAGAGAGTTTTCTCTGGCGGTACCATGATGCTGACTACCATAGATGGTGAGGATTTCCCACATCCTATAAACGTGGACATAGTTAAAAAATACTATGCATAAGAGACCCGTTAGGTTGACACACCTAGGCAAAATAAGGGCATCCCGGCAAACCAAAAGGTTTGGGCAAAAATTAGGGATATATGCAAAAGATTGTACACCCGGCAAGTTGAAAACCCGAAAGGGTGACTTGGGAAAAAAAGAGTATCCTGGTGGGCTGAAAACCCGAAAGGGCCGTCCAGGCAAAAGTTAAGGATTAAAAGTGTATGACTATGTCCCATAGAATCAACACAGTCAATTTTATCACCAAGGTCCAAGTTCAAACGGTCCAAGATCAATCCAATCAACTTCTATCAACGGCAAGGGACATTCGAAGACATTGGGTCAATAGTAGAGTTGGAAGGCAATGAGATCATTTCACATGGCCATTTGTTTTCATTCTCAATTTTGTTTTCCTTTCAACGATTTCCTCTTACTAGGATCTCCGTCTCTCTGTACAAAAACGCCTATTCATGGGCAAAATATCAATACAAATATACTTTGAAGTGCAAAATTTATGTCTTTGTTTTGAATGCAAATTTTTCCAATGACTAAAATTGAATGAACATATGCATATGAACATAATTAAAACTGTTTGGCACATATGACCTAAGCAGTAACAGACACTTCTTTAAATAAATAGGGAATACCTTCATAGAGTTATTCCATTAACATCCACCTCAACAAAGTTACTCACAAATTCTCTTTGCATAGGATAATCCCCGACCATAGTCTCAATCTCTTGGCAGCTCTCTCTCCAGCTAAGCCAATTTTTACAAGTTGAAGCCTCGTGGATCTCTTCCTAAAAGAAGCTCACTTCCCCAACAGGGTTTATTTCCCCAACAGGTTTTATTTCCCCAACAATAATCGAGGAACCACAAAATTCCCCAGCCGAGTACATCCTCCCCAACCGAGTTTGTATTCCCCCAACATAGTCCATCCTCCCCAGTTGAGCCCGTTATTCCCCAGTTGTGTATATCCTCCCCAGTTGAGTGTATCCTCCCTAAGCTGAGTCTGTCCTACCCAACTGAGTCTACGTTCTCCAGTTTGAATTTTCCTTTCAGATTATTGCAAATCATAGGGCCACAACCCCTGATCCCCAGTAAAGCCGTCAGCAAAGCCTTTACTATTTCCAAAAAAGATACTATAAAGCCTGGACCCGACCAGATATTAGCATAATTTTCAAGTTATTACTGAAGCCTGGACCCGACCAGATAATAATTTGACTTCTTCAATTGCCAAAGCCTGGGCCCGACTAGATAGTAGTTTAATTCCTACAAAATCATTAGCAAAAATCCTCTTCTCCAGTAAAGTTTTCCATTATCCCTAGTGAATTACTGAAACCTGGACCCGACCAGATAACAGTTTGAGTATCTGAAACCTGGACCCGACCAGATAACAATTGATCTCAATTTCAAGATACTATGAAACCTGGACCCGACCAAATAATAGTCTAACTCTTCAAAGATATAGAAGAACCTGGACTTAACCCGACCAAGGTTTAACTTCTTTTCCCCAATAGAGTTTGCCTCTGCCCCAACAAATTACTGTGAAACCTGGATTCTACCAGATATCAGTTTTCAATTTCATCTTTTCAAGCAAGTTGTTGTGAAGCCTGGATTCGACCAGATAGCAATTACCCTCAGAGATTCATTGTGAAATCTGGACCCGACCAGATAGCAATTGACCTCATTAACCTCAGAAATCTGCAAAGCCTGGACCCGACCAGATAACAGTTTTTCAAACAGTTTATTGTGAAACCTAGAGCCTGACCAAATAACAACTATCTATGATCCCTAGAGAGACACTATGAAGTCTGGACTCGACCAAATAATAGTACAACTTTACAAAAACCATGAAACCTAGACCCGACCAGATAGTAGTTACCACTTCAAGTTACTACGAAGCCTGGATCCGACCAGATAACAGTTAACTTCCGTATCCCCAGCAAGTTGTTGTGAAGCCTAGATCCGACTAGATAACTAGTCAATTTCAAGAAAATTTTCTGCAAAGCCTGGAATCCGACCAGATAACAGTTAATTAGTCTCTTCCCCCAGTAAGTTGCCGTGAAGCCTAGATTCGGCCAGATACAAGTTGACTACTTCATCCTCAATAAAATTTTGAAGCCTGGATCCGACCAAATAACAGCTGACATTCAAGAGATATTCTCCAGTGAAATCATCCTTTCAACAAAGTTTAAAGATATGCATATTCTTCATCAGGGATTCATACCCCCAGAATTTCCTCAGCAACAGTCAGGGATTTATTTTCCCGGATAAAAACATACATCTCACATTCATACATCATAGCATGTACATACCAAATGCATTTAGCATAATACCACATCTGGTGAACATCATGCATACATCTTCATTTTACTAACTCTTTTTCTCACAGGTAAAACATCAAGTTTTAGTATAAATCAATAAGAGATTTGTGTTGATACTTCTTCCAGTGTTTACCAACATTCCTCCAAATTGCATCTATAATCCCATTCACAATCCATATTCGAGTGCAAATTTCTAGGCACTCTAGTGTTCAATCATCTTCCACATTCAAGTAACAAATGGCGGGTCCGCCAATCTAACTCTTCAGGTTTAAGAAGATTGAACAGGGGCAGCTGTTGTACCCCAAAATTTCCCCTCTCATTTATCAAGTAATTTCTCACAAGATCTCCTTGGGTTCAATACTGCACTAGGGTTGATCAGCTCAAGACACCTCCTCAAGCACTGACGACTGAAAATTAGGGTTTGAGATTGCACAAGGATAATTGAACTTTTAATGCCTCATATGAATTTCATGGATCATTTTTTACCTTCAAGATTGCTCATGTCAAGTTTCAAGCCTGGGATCACATTTTTGCTCATTCAATTGATCAATTGACCTAAAAATCAGTTGTATTAGGGAAAAAGTCAACTATGGCCAATTTACAGTCAAACTTCATAATGGGCAAAATGGTCAAAATTAGGGTTTTGACTGAGAAAGGGAAATTTATGATTTTTTGACATAGCAAATGGTCAATTGGTTTGAAGCATGATTTCAAGAGTTCAATTGCATCTTTTTGACCTAATGGAATGACCTAAAACATTTCTCAAGATCAATTGGATTGATAGTGAATTCTCAGTCAACTTATCAAAAGACAACTATACACTGAAAAGTCAAACTTTGACTTTTTGGTCAAAATCCAATGTCAAAGATCACAATTCATAAAAACATGTCAAAATATGAAAATTATTCATCAAGAAATCAAAAAGTCAAGATTTCATTTTGAAAAGTCAAAGTTTTCTAACTTAGAAATTTTTATAAGTGTTTAAAACTTCATGTTCTTTCACAACTTTGAGTAAATTTTTCACCATGATGCAAGAGGATTCAAAAGAAACTTTCAACATGAAAGTTGTAGATCTCCATGATATCTACAACATTTCTTTACACAACTTCTTCTAAAAATGCTTGGATATCAAGTTATTAATTCATAAAGTCATGGTCTTGAAATTGAACACTTAGTGAAATCTTGCCCTAGTTTTGGTCAGGATTTTGACCTAACTTCATGGCCCTTTTTCATATAGTTTCAAATGGAATTTTCAAAAGTGATTCAAAGAGAGGTTGTAGAGAACATTACAAACTTTCCAAAATTTCCAAGAACTCCTTGATATCATGTGTGAGCAAGGAGAATCGAAGAGATAAAGTTAAGGTTTTCAAACATAAATTACAAGCCATTTCATGATGAACCAAAATTCAAATCCAAGCCTAGGCTGCATAATCTTTGCTTTGCAGGCCTCAAACTTGTTTTTCACTCCATAATTAAATGTTTACACAGTTGATAGATCTTTAATCCAAGCACTTGAGCCTTTATCCAAGTTACATTTCCATTTATGGCACAAAGTTGCAATTTCCATTTTGATAAAGCACTACTTTTGCAATTGTCAACTTCTTGAGCTTTGCACTTGTTCTTTCTGCACACACAACCCCTATAAACCAATAGTAGTGTGTCTAAAGCCTCTTTGAGCTCAGAACATGCTTGTACAACACTTTGAGTTTTGTCCTCTCACTTTTCTTCAAAAGCAAGTCATGGAGCCAAAAGGCTAGAACTCAGAAACCTTGAGTGCATTTGATCTCTAACCTTTTTCGTACATATACACAAGTCTATTGCAACATAACACACAAATGTTAAGACCCCAAAACACTCCCAAGCACTCTGCAACTCAGAATCTGCCATAACTTGACAGTCTTGAACCTCACATAGCCATCTCCAAATCCACTCGTGCGTATTGAGTTTTAACCATTTAAACACTTAGTAAACATCATATCAAATTGATCTAGACCCCTATTTCTTGACTGTAACTCCTCCATCACTACACACCATTTCCAAATTTGAAGTTTGCAACTTGACTTGAGTTGGGAGTTTCAGCCATCCTCAAAGCAAAGTAGGAGTTGGAACACACTCAAGGAGGTCCAGGCAAGCTACAGAAATCATCAGGCCATTACAAAGGTTTCTCAAACTCCATACACGACACCAGCTGCAAGAGGTAAGTTTTCAAACTTCTATCTCTTCATACAAGCATCATTTGAGTTTGATTTGTGAAGATAAAATGTAGATACTGTAGCGGTAGAAATGTTCAAGACTAAGCCATTGGATTGACTAGACTTTATACAAATCAAAATAAAAATCGCCATCGCACTTTATTGTTTCCAAAGGAATGGGAAAAGAGCGAATAACCCAAAAAAGGGGGAAAGATTCAAGGTAAGGGGGTTGGATATGCCAAGGGAAGGTATTAGCACCCTAAACATCTACGGTACACCACAGGAACCTCTTTGAAAAAAAATCTGTATATTTTGGCTATAAAAAAAGTGTTGTATATAAGATGGATGGTGGAGGTGAAAAAAGAAGTATATTTTTATGATTTTTGCACCCGCCGTGGTTGCGAACCTTTAGTGCCTACGTACCACCTTTCGTGCAATAGGGGATCAGGGTACACGTAGTTCCTCTTTTTAAAAAAATTTAAAACACAAGTGTGTTGGTTATTTTTATGAGATAAAACATCATCGTCAATGTCCATCTGGAAAACATACTTACTACCCACAATTATGAGAAAGGAGAATTTGCATCATCTCAAAGTGGAGGATATGGCTTGGATCTTAAAATCAACAATGCCTCACTCAACACCCAAGTGGAAAATATCTCTCTTCACTATATATTGTAGAAGTATAGTTGTTTGCATCACTACAAGGGTTGACAGGAGTTTAATCTTTTGAGAAAAGTTTTAAAATAAAAAGCCAAAGTGGCAAAATGGTTTGAAATGAGATTGATTGGCTTTTAGTCTTCTCAAAAAAATGTCAAGGTATTATTAAATTGATTGGAGTTTATTTATGAAAATGTTTTGAAAATGCATGGACCTAAGTCCAAGTTTATTATGAAAGTGGTTTAAGTTTCAAAACAAGAAGAATTTTCAAAAGGGGGGAGGAGATTTTTGAAATTAAAGAAGATGAGAGGAGAAGAAGAGACTATCCTAAAGCATAAGGTAAAAACTAAGGATAAGAACCATCTAACCAACAAGAAGCCAAAACTTGACATTATGAGCCAAGGTAGAATTCTCATTCTTTGGATTGAAACCAAGCAAGCAAAGATGCTAGACCTCTTCAAGTGTATTAAGTCTTCACAAAAATTGTGCAGAGTAACGACTGTATACGGGTGAATTCCATATTACAAACAGAAAATGTAATCACAAAAACCTGCACACAAAAACAAACAAGCAACCCAATGTCTTGAGGTAAACCTCAAGAACTCCAGACAAAATAATCAGGTAAGATCACAAGGTCTCCAAGATAGGCCAAGGTTTCTAATCCTAAGTCCAAGAAAAAGTCCCATGCTCCATAATGCCAAGGATAGTAACCAATTAGTCCAAGTACCATTAAGAGTTTTTTAGGGTTTATGTTGATTATTAAGTATCTTAAGAAAAGAAAAGAAAAACTCAAGTGAGCAAAGTAAAAATGACAAGAAAATAAATGCTCAAATGAGCAAAGATGAAAATGGCATGAAATGAAAATGCTAAAAAATAAATAGTACATAAAGCATAAAAGAATAAAAGCATAAGATAAACAAGTCAATAATTAGTGGTTAGTTGGATGACCATCTTGAAACTTGCATTTGGAACTCATTAGAGGATTGGTAGAACCAAAGCCTCCACACAACAAGTTGCATTTGCTTTTTGTCAAGTATATCATCCATTTGGAATTCTGATAAGTACCATTTAATGATCAATGATGTTTAAGTGATCCGCGTTGACCAAAGGTGTTGTAGATCCATTAGAGGAATGGTAGAACCAAAGCCTCCACACAATGAATCTCAAGGTTATTGGATCAAAGAGATCAAATTAACATACTTGGGCTTGCAATCATAAGTTTGGGCCACGAATGATCATTTATTCGAATCGGGACAAAATTTAGCACTATGTTAAGCAATCGTAAGTGGACTTATATAGAAGTCGCACCTATTTTGAATCCGGTCAATAGCAATCTACGCACCATTTGTTTTGAGACATGACATAGAGATCATGCTCCAATAACATTTAGTGCAATGGGAAAGGGATGAGATGAAGAGGATTAGGGAAAAAGATGAATAAACCACTTTTGAATTAAAAATTTAATCAAACTATTATTAAAATCATTCATCCATTTTTTATGGAGTTAAACTCAACACCGTGGATCCAATGATGTTAATAAATTCATGATCAAAAATCAACCCAAGACAGCCAGAAAATAATCACAAAATAATAATATATTTAATATATACATTAAAAGGTTTAAAAATGTTTAAAAATGGAAAATGATGAGGAAAATATCAATTATGTTCAAATTAGTCAAGAAATGAAAAATAAGGCCTTAGAAAAATCAGAAATGGATCCAAATATTTTTATAAAAATTTTGGTAATTTTTAAAAGTCAGAAACTATTTTTAAAAATTAAAATAAATGGAAAAAATAAACAAAAATAGTAAAAAATAGTAAAGTCAGAAACAAAAATAAACTATGGTCACCAATATTTGTCACAATATCATTGGATCATTCCATAATTTTTTCAGAATTTAAAAATGTATAAAAGTATTTTTAAAACATTTTAAACAAATCAAATAAGTGAAAATTTTATAAAAAATACCAAAACACAAAATTAAATTGTGAAAAAATAAAAATCAGAAAGAGAATAATCAGAAATATTTTTCATAATTTTTTCAGATTTTTTGGACTAAAAATGAATTTTCTATGATTTTTTGAAATTTAAAACAATTAAAATATAAAAATCAGAAAAAGAAAATAAAATTAAAATATGTGGACCATTGGATGAGAGTCAAAACGTGTAAGTAATCAAATCCAAGGGATCTGGCACGCTGTGCATATCATGGTCATTAGTGAATAATGTACATAATCAATAATAAATCAGATTTTTGAAAATAACAAATGGCACGCCATCATTGGTTGGAAGATGACACGTATGTCATCTTCAACCTCCAGCCAACGTGATGTGCAGGTCTATCAAACTTTAAAATCAGAAGCTCAGACCTATGCCAATCGCTTCGTCTCTTCAAGACGAAAGCAACCACACCCTCGCACCAAATTTATGTAAAATGTAGCTCAAGCAATTTGGAAGGAAAGTTTTGAAAAGGGATTTGAAAATTCATGGTCAAAACGTGTTTCCAGTGAAATGTAAGTGTTGCAACTAGAACCAGAGAAATTAGAGCAACATAATGATACCAGAGTTTTGAAGAATTGAAGAAGGAATCTACCTATTGAAGTTGAGTTGCAGAGCTCTGAAACTGGACTTCTATGGAACGGTATAGGGCACGATTCTTGAATGTAACTATATGGTTAGCTTCAGGGAAGATCAAGGAAGGTGAATTGAGGGGGAAAATGGATTGAAAAAGGCTTAAGAATGGATTTCGAAGTTGCTGAATTCTGGGTTGTGAAATAAGTTTGGCAGGGTGATTCTGCCTATCCAAGCTTGGGAAATTGAATGGGGGATGACCCTCTATTTATAGGGAAGAAAATGGGATCAAAAGGAATAGAAAATGATGCATTTGGGAGGGAATTCGTGTGGGTTTGCATCATGAAGAAAGTGTGACTCAAACTTGATCAAAACTCGGCTAAATCGTGCATTTCATGATGCTAATCACTTATGGAAAGTTGCTAAACATGATTAGAAACAAAAACGCGTGGAAATCTTGTGATTAGAAGCTAAAACAAAGATTTCAAAATCCTGACTTTGTGAAAAATTCAGTTTCAAACTACCAAATTCAAATCCATGGCATTTCCAACTCAGGGGGTCTTAGGGCATAATTCTTGATGCTTTGGAAAGATGAGGTTACAAGCTTTGCAATGGAAGAATGGAATCAAATGGATTCTTGAGCTGAAAGTTACACGGAGTCAAATTTGAAGAAAAAGAGTTGACTTTCCATACTTAGAAATATTTCAAATTCTTCTTTAAAAATGACCTATAATCTTTTGTATCCAAACATGGCCTTCCACTTAGAATTTGATCTTGACCAAATAACATGGAATGAAGTAGATCTCTTGAATGACAATTCTCATTTTAAACCACTAAAAATCTTCAAAAATTGAGCAAGTTATGACTTGTTGAATTTGGCCAAAAATCATGAAATGACCTATAATCTTTTGCATTCTTAAGGCCACTTCCATCCATTTTCTTACTTTGCACATAAAAGAAGGAATGAAGTACACATCCTTAAGATTATCATGGAAAAATAATGGGATCAATGTGATAAAAAGTTACCAAGTTATGACCATTTGAAGTCACATATGGAAAATTGGGGATTCATCTGGATGACTTGTAATCTTTCTTCTTCAACAAGTTCCTTCCACATGAAAAATCCTTGGAACTTTTGAAGTGATTTATTAGTAACTCTTTGAAGAGAATGATGTCTTTGGAATCACTAAAAAAATACCAAAATATGAGCAAGATATGCTCCTTTGAAGTTCAAAACCCTAGCCTCTAGATCAAGAGAATGCTTTGAGGAACTTTGCCAAGTTTGAACAAACTTTTTGTGCCAATATTCTTCCTTTGTGAATAGAAGTTGTTGAGGATGATGATGAGAACTCATGGCCACCAAAACCACTTCCATATCTTGAAATTAGAGAGAAATATGCTCTTGTGACCAATAGGAACAAGACCTTGTTCAATCATGACAACTTCTTCCCTTAACCCTTTGTATTTTTGAATCAATTTTGATAACTTTGAGATATGTTGAACCAAAATAAGCCTTGTCATGCCATTTCTTCCAAAATCACTCCAACAGTGAAGTTTGAAATTTTCAAACTATTGACTAGGGCATGGAAATAAACTCATGAACCCATGAAGCAACCTGCTAAACCGCATTGCCTTTACCTACATTATCAACAAGTAAGATAAACCAACATTTCATTTTATTAATTAGAGAGAAAATCAAAGCAAAATATTCATGATCACAAAAGAAAACAAGTCAAGATGCTTGGTAACTCCTCAAAAGAGCAAGGCTAAAGATAGGGAGAGGAACCAAAAGCCCTAATGTGATCTTGTTGTGATTAAGACAATATGGTATGATGAAGGAATCTTAGGGGCAAAAATTGGGGTACAACAGCCGCCCTTATTTAAGTCTCTTCTATCCGAAGATACGAAGGTTAAAAATCTTCGTGTCGACGTGATCGAAGATACTTAAATATAAAACAAACCCTATTTTTGGCCCTAAGATGCCATGCAAATGTTTATGCATATGAGTGCATATGAACAGTACCAAAGAGACACAAAGTATCACTGGGGATGCAACAAAAATGAAGAAACAATGGAGCAACCCCACCAGGAAAATAAATCACTGGTGAACCAAAAGAATTGAATCAGAGAGGAAGATAACAAGCATTGACGTTCACTACCGATGGTCTACCAACGTTCACTGAAGGTAGAAATAGAAAATATCATATCATCGCCGTTCACTGACGATGAACTATCATTGTTCACTGAAGATAGCAAAAAGATAACAAACACCGACGTTCACTGCCGATATCCTACCAACATTCACTGAAGGTAGAAAGATAAATTATATCATATCACCGCCGTTCACTGATAATGAACTATCAACGTTCACTGAAGATAGCAAAAAGATAACAAACACCGATGTTCACTGCTGATGTCCTACCAACATTCACTGAAGGTAGAAAGAGAAATTATATCATATCACCGTCATTCACTGACGATGAACTATCAACGTTCACTGAAGATAGCAAAAAGATAACAAACACCGACGTTCATCGCTGATGTCCTACCAACGTTCACTGAAGGTAGAAAGAGAAATTATATCATACCACTGCCGTTCATTGACGATGAACTATCAACGTTCACTGAAGATAGAAAAAAGATAACAAACACCGACGTTCACTGCCGATGTCCTACCAACGTTCACTGAAGGTAGAAAGAGAAATTATATCATACCACCGCCGTTCACTGACGATGAACTATCAACGTTCACTGAAGATAGCAAAAAGATAACAAACACCAACGTTCACTGTCGATGTCCTACCAACGTTCACTGAAGGTAGAAAGAGAAATCTGATATCATCGCTGTTCACTGACGATGAACTATCAACGTTCACTGAAGATAGCAAAAAGATAACAAACACCTACGTTCACTGCCGATTTCCTACCAACGTTCACTGAAGGTAGAAAGAGAAATTATATCAAGTTTTCCCCGAAATTCTGGTATTTCACCTAGAACGGGTCTCAACTTCTTCTTTAACCAAGGAAATCTGCCTGAAAAAGATCAAACATAAGCTGTCTCAAATAAAGAGACTTTTTACTTGTTGTCATGGGGAATTGCAAAGAGAAATGACTTTCTGGGGATAGAAATATGACTTCCCGGGGAAATTCCACGATATTCCTGCTGAGGAGATAAAGTCTTCCCGTGCAAAATAAATGCACAAACCAAAGCTCAAAGTTTTCAGAAATCCAAAGTAAATAACATTATCATGCAACCACAGATCCAAATCAGAAATAAACTGGAGCAAAACAGCCACCGAAGATACATCCTTTGAGAAATAAAACTCAAGAGGGAAAACCAAATTCAACTAAGCAAAGAGCGCTGCAGGAGGGTTAGAACACAATGTTAATGAACGATGATTTTTATCCATGCATGATGTATGTATGAATGTATGAGTGCTATCGTGCATATGCTGGTAAAAAGGATACACAATCAGCACAAACAAACAACATTGTCTCAGGTACTAATAACATCGGGCTAAACTTCAACCAGAAAGATCAAACCAAGAAAGGTAAAAGCCAACTGCGGAAACCCAAACCTATTGCTTACCTTAACTTTACTGAGGAGAAACATAATCTGTAGGTAGCCAAATTAAACAGATAACAGGATATAACATCCTTCTTATGGCTTCATCGGAACAACCAATTTTCCAAAAGTAACATGCCTACTGGGGATTGCAAGACTAACCTCAAATAAAGCAGACTGACACCGAAACAATCAAACCTCACTGGGGAATTCAAGCCTACCTCCCTGGAGAAAAGTGCGGATTGAAACTTTATATCATAAAAACTTAATCCAACAAAAGATGCCCTGGAATAGCCTCCCTGGGAATCAAGAAGTCAACATTATAGAAAGAGGTGAAACCCACGGGGATTTTAAATTACACCCAGCGCTTGGTGGGTGAAAACCCAAAGGTTGATAATCATTTTAACACTTCTCGGAAAGGATATTGCTCTGGTCTAGTTGCCTGGGAACTAAATATCAATAATAATGCCAATACTGCAGAAAGAGCGACATCTCAGGACACCAAGGGAATAAAACCTTTCATCATATAAGGGAAGACTTCGTTGGGGGATCTGGGACGGAGGTTTATGACCACGCGAACCCAAAATCAAAAGTAAACCAAGACTTGACTGGGGATAATGGGATCACAAACCCAATATTGTACCTTACACCCACTGGTATCGTCTTTAACTATCTGAGAAACACACAAAGATTGCGCATATACCAGCAAAATGACCTGAGAAAACCTTCATGAAGGAAGTAAATCTTCTTAAAACAACCGGAGTTTGTTCATTCTTGGGATCACCATTTTTGTTGTCATTGTTTCATCAAAAATCCCAAAGTAAATTGAATTGTAAATATCTCCTTTTTTTGAAAAGTCAATTTTGCTTTTTAATCTTTTTGCTTTAAAAGTTATTATCAGTAATAAATGGAGTCTTTGCAAGCTAAATAAAATAAGAACACAAAGAATTGGGTAAAGCTCGAATTTCATTAATAGAATGGTAGTCTGCGAATGGCGAGACTCCATGGATGATTACAAAGTTTGGGAAATGGTAATTCATAATGGAAAAGATACATTGAGATACAATGACCATTATCCTCCCTAACAACTTTTGAAATCCTGAGTTGCAACTTTTGTGGAAGTATGGTGATGATCCGAGAAGATTGTTGCTTCATCGATCATGTCTTGTATGACGTAGTTACTTGCCAAGAAAAACCCTAACTTTTGCCTAAGCTGCCCTTGTGGGTTTTCAACTTAGCGAGAAACTTATTCTGTTTATGTCTCTAATTTTTGCCTAGACCGCCCTTTCGGTTTTTCAGCCTACCAAGACGCTCCTTTTTGCCTAATCCGCCCTTTCGGGTTTTCAACTTAGCGAGCTATTCTTTTATTTCTTTAGGCGAATTATTTCTTGACTGCGTCAGCATTCATGGGACGTGGGAACTCCTCGCCATCCATAGTTTCAAGAATTAATGAACCACAAGAGAAGGATTTCTTGACAACATACGGGCCTTCAAAACTGGGAGTCCACTTTCCCCTAGAATCAGTGTTTAAAGACATGATCTTCCTGAGCATGAGGTCGCCTTCTCTGAATTCACGAGGTTTGACCTTTTTATCAAATGCTTTCTTCATTCTTTTCTGATATAACTGCCCATGACATAAAGCTGTCATTCTTTTCTCTTCGATCAAATTCAATTGGTCAAACCTATTCTGGACCCATTCAGCCTCTGTCAACTTAGCTTCCATTATCACACGTAACGAGGGAATCTCTACATCGACATGGAGTACAACTTCCATTCCATACACCAGGGAGAACAGGGTTGCTCCTGTTGAAGTGCGAAAGGGAGCATTTCATGCCAATCCTTATAAGTGACCACCATTTTCTGGATAATTCTCTTGATATTCTTTTTAGCAGCTTCAATAGCCCCATTCATCTTTGGCCTGTATGGAGATGAATTATGATGGACAATATTAAATTCTTCACACAGTTCTGTCATCATCTTGTTGTTCAAATTCAAGCCATTGTCAATGATGATTCTGCTCGGCACACCATACGGGAATATAAGATTATTTTTGATGAAACGTACAACCACCTGTTTGGTAACATTGGCATATGAAGCAGCCTCTACCCATTTGGTAAAGTAGTCAATTGCTACCAAGATGAAACGGTTTCCATTCGAAGCTTTGGGTTCTATCATCCCGATCATGTCAATACCCCACATAGAGAAAGTCCATGGGGAGGAAATCACATTGGGGAGTGTCGGAGGCACATGGACCTTATCTGCATAAATCTGGCATTTATGGCACTTCTTTGCAAATTTGTAACAGTCATACTCCATTGTCAACCAATAATAACCTGCCCTTAGCATCTTTCTAGCCATCGAATGTCCATTAGCATGAGTGCCAAATGAACCTTCATGAATCTCATGCATCAACATGTCCCCTTCGTGTCTATCCACGCATCTGAGCAGGAACATGTCATAATTTCTCTTGTATAACACATTTCCACTGAGGAAGAAACTGCCTGCCAATTTTCTCAGTGTCTTTCTATCTTTCCTCGACGCACCAATCGGGTATTCCTGAGTCTGAAGAAAATGCTTGATGTCATAATACCAAGGTTTTTCACCTGTTACTTCCTCTGTTGCAAACACATGAGAGGGCCTATCTAGCCGTCGAACTGTAATTCAGGGTATATCATTCCAAGTATTCACTTGGTACATGGAAGCCAGAGTTGCCATAGCATCCGCCATTTGATTTTCATCTCTAGGAATGTGATGGAATTCAACTTTATTGAAGAAGGGTAGTAACCGTATAGCATAATATTTGTAAGGGATCAAGCCAGGGTGACGAATGTCCTATTCTCCTTTAATTTGATTTATCACCATACACATCTAGAATTTTGATTCTGAGATCAATAGCTTCTTCAAGACCCATGATGCAAGCCTCATATTCCGCCATATTATTAGTGCAATCAAACGTTAACCTTGCAGTAAAAGGAATATGTGATCCATGAGGAGTTACAATCACAACACCAATTCCTTTACCATAAGCATTCACCGCTCCATCAAATACCATACTCCAACGAGATTCAGGGTCAGGTCCCTCCTCAGGCAATGGTTCATCACAATCTTTCACTTTCAGGAACATCACATCCTCATTAGGGAATTCATATTCTGCAGACTGATGATCTTCCACCGGCTGGTGAGCAAGGTAATCTGCCAACACACTACTTTTAATAGCCTTCTGAGTGTGGTACTCGATATCATATTCAGATAACAACATCTGCCAGCGGGCAATTCTCCCAGTAAGAGCAGGCTTTTCAAAAATATACTTGATTGTATCCATTTTGGAGATCAACCAAGTGGTATGATTCAACATATACTGCCGCAAACGCTTTGCCGCCCAGGCCAAAGCATAACATGTCTTTTCTAGCGTGGAATACCGCGACTCATAATCAGTGAACTTTTTGCTGAGATAATAAATGGTGAACTCCTTCTTTCCTGTTTCATCCTGTTGTCCCAAAATACAACCCATGGATTTATCTAACACTGTTAGATACATAATCAACAGTCTTCCTTCTACGGGAGGGAGAAAAATATGAGGTTCAAGCAGATACTCTTTAATACTCTCAAATTCCCTTTGGCAGTCATCCGTCCACACACAACCTTGATCTTTCTTTAATAACTTAAAGATCGGTTCACATGTTGCAGTCATGTGGGAAATAAATCGGGAAATGTAATTCAAACGCCCGAGGAAACCTCTGACTTGCTTTTCAGTTCTTGGTGCTGGCATTTCTTGAATTGCTTTGACTTTATCAGGGTTAGCTTCAATTCCTTTTTGGCTAACAATAAAACCCAACAATTTCCCAGATCTAACACCGAAGGTGCATTTATTTGGATTCAAGCGGAGACGATATTTCCTCAAACGCTGAAACAACTTCAACAAATCTTCTATATGCCCTTCTTCAGTTTGGGATTTTGCAATCATATCATCAACATATACTTCGATTTATTTGTGCATCAGATCATGGAATAAGGTTGTCATAGCCCTCTGGTACATTGCACCAGCGTTCTTCAACCCGAAGGGCATCACTCTGTAACTGAATGTTCCCCAGGGTGTGATAAACGTTGTTTTTTCCATGTCCTATGGAGTCATTCTTATTTGATTATACCCGGAAAATCTGTCTTTGAACGAGAATACTTTGAATTTTGCAGTGTTGTCCACTAACATGTCGATGTGAGGCAATGAAAAATCATCTTTTGGACTAGCTTTATTTAGATCTCTGTAATCTACGCACATGCGGACTTTTCCGTCTTTTTTCGGTACTGGGACAATATTGGAAATCCATTGAGGATACACTGACGTCACAAGAAAACCAGCATTAATCTGCTTTAGGACCTCCTCTTTGATTTTTACTGCCATATCTGGGTGGGTTCTTCTCAACTTTTGTTTAACTGGCGGACACTCTGGCTTCAACGGCAAATGATGCTCGACAATGTCTGTATCTAGACCAGGCATATCTTGATAAGACCAAGAAAAAATATCCACATACTCTTTCAACAGTTTAATCAACCCGCTCTTTACATCAGGATGCAATGATGCTCCAATCTTGACTTCCTTCGGATCTTCTTCTGAACCCAAATTAATCACTTCCAAAGGCTCCTTATATGGCTGAATGGTATTTTCCTCGTGCTCGAGAAACCGTGAGATCTCTTTCGAGATCCCATCATAATCTTCTTCTTCAGCCCCAAACACAGGACATTCAAAGTTGGAGAGGGTGCAGGGTCATTGTATTCAACGGGTTTTTTAATTAATCTGCACATATGATTTATGATTGCTTTTAGAAACTGACACATAAAACAAGTGATCATGCAGATTAATTTTCAGTTATTATTTATTTTGAAAGGGTTTTTTTTATTACCATTTCCCAAGAAAAAGCAGAAAATAAATACATTTTTGGAAGCAAAGACAACTTTTATTAATGGTCTTAAAATTTATAGCAAACAGATAAGCCCTACAACATTAATACTTCCACCTTGGGCATAGTGAAAGTTTTTCAAAAGAAAGAAACAGATTAACAAAACAAATTACTTTGAAACATGTATGCAAGAAGGAACATCAATGGTGACCCAGTTCTGAACTCGGACTCCATGCGTTACATAATTTGGTACTTCCTGCTCTGCTTCATCCTCTTCAACAACATTAATTCCAGAACCAATTGGGTGGAGGTAGCCTCCGCTGCGGAAAACATCATGATAACTATTCACAGAAGACTTTGACTTCAAACTTTCGCCTTTGCCATTCCTCGAAGAGAAACCCAAACCAGTTCTGTTCTTGCTCACGGGTGGATCCACAAGTCGTCCCCAAACTGCATTATGGCCATTGCGCACAACCTACTGCGCATCCTTCAGGGAAACCACAGAATTCTCATTCTTCCTTATGTTGTCAACGGATAGGGCTTGGAACTGGGTTCCAACAACAACCTCATCTTCTTTTACGATACTGAAAGAGGATAAATGGGATATCAACAACGCTTGCTCCCCATTTATGATTACTACCTTCCCTTCACGCACAAATTTTAGCTTTTGATGCAGAGTTGAAGTGACAGCCCTTGCTTCGTGTATCCATGGCCGTCCAAGCAAACAACTATATGCGGGAATAATGTCCATGACCTGGAAGGTTATCAGGAATAAATGTGGCCCTATATGGATGGGTAAGTCCACTTCACCGATGACAGATTTTCTCGACCCATCAAAAGCCTTCACAATGATGCCACTCGGGCGCATATGTGTTCCCTGATACTTTAACTTCATGAGAGTACTCCTCGGTATAACATTCAATGCGGATCCATTATCAATTATCACATTGGATGGTGAATCATTCTTGCAGTTCATAAATATGTGGAGGGCCAGGTTGTGATTCCTCCCTTCATCTGGTAACTCATCATCGCAAAAACTCAAGTTGTTACATGACGTAATATTTCCAATTACGCTGCTGAATTGATCTAATGGCATGTCACTCTCCACAAAAGCTTGGTATAGTACTCTCATCAGTAATTCTCTATGAGCGGAGGAATTCATCAATAAAGCTAGGATAAATATTTTTGAAGGACTCTGCAATAGTTGATATACAATTTTGTAGTTGCTCATCTTGATTATCTTCAAAATATCATCCACTTCTTTCTCTAATGTAGCCCTACTAGTCTCTCTTGTAGCCTTCTTAGGCTCATCATTCTCGGCAATTTTCTTTCCAGCAACAACATATTTTCGAACAACCGGCGTAAACACACGACCGCTACGGGTCACCCTGCTATTTTCAGCTATATTTCCAACATCCGGAATTGGCTGGATGGGAACCTCCACTCCATCTTCTAAGATTGTAGTGTTGTATTTGTAAGGCACAACTTTATCTGATTTATAGGGAATAGGACCTGGCAGACTAATTACCAATGGGGTAACAGCTGGTTTGCTATGGTACTCCACTTCAAGATGAGCGGGTGCATCAAAACAAGGTACAATGACGTTTACCCCTTCCTCAACACAATCAGCCATCAAAAGGTCATTTCTGGCAAACAAATCTTCGTCTGAATATAAATACTCATCCGTGGAGGCATACTCTTCCTCTGACTCTTCTTCCATCAAACAAACTTCAACCATATCAATCTCATGGTAATCATCTCTCTGACCTATGATCTTGATAGTTCCATTGTCTAACAGCAACTGAACACCCTCCCTCACAATAGAACATCCTCGGGGGTCTCGATAGCAAACTATGCAAGATCTATATTGGTGTTTCACCTGACCAACAGTACGACAGAAGGTAGCATGCAACTGCACGAGATCCTCATTCAAATACTCCAAATCAAAAAATCTGAATTCACAGGGACATCCAGAAACCATATTCACTTCCTCTTCATATTCTGCCCTAGGCCTGATTATATGGATTAAACCCTCATCCATCATCTCCTGTAAATCAGCCTTTATCTTCTCGCAACCCTGTATGTTTGTACTGCAAACGGCACAACCGGTGTGGTCTTGCATATAATAACTGAATTCAGAGGTACACGTGCATCTTCACTAAATCTCCTCTAACCAGATTAATGTCAAAAATCTGAAAGTCGCCTGGACAACTGGCCACCATATTCACAGTATTCACTCCCCCGTGCTTGGGTAGAGGATTGTATTTCACATTAGGTCCCATGTCTTTGAAAGATATCATTCTAGACTTCACCAACCTTTGCACTTCAGTCCTCAAAGGATAACAATTCTCAACATTATGCACTGGTGCTCCCTGATGAAAGGCACAAGTCTGATCTGTTTTGTAATACCAAGGCAATGGTGATGGTATGGCGGGAGGTGGTCGTGTCTGGACCAACTTCTTCTGAATTAATGATGGTAGTAGTTCTGCATAGCTCATGGGAATAGGGTCATAGTTCTCCCTTCTCTGATTATTCCCTTGGTTCCCCTGCTGGGACTGTCTTTGATAAGCAACAGTAGTCGGAGCAGCATTCATTACAGAAGTAACTGAGGCGACTTGCTGGTGACGCTGATGATTCCTTCTAGGAGCGTTTACTCTCCTCTCTTGTATGACAGCATTTGTATCCCCCTCTTTCTTCTTTGTAAACCCATAAGCTGGATTTTTCATACCTCCAGATCCTTTACCCTTTGTCAAACGGCCATCTCTTACTACCTCTTCTAGGCGGACACCCATCCCTACCATCTCCGTAAAATCACTTGGGGCACTTGCTATCATTCTTTCGTAGTAGAAAGCGCCCAATGTCTTCAGAAAAATTTTAGTCATTTCTTTCTCCTCCATGGGAGGAATCACTTGTGCAGCTACTTCACGCCATCTCTATGCATACTCTTTGAACGATTCCCTGTCTTTATGAACCATGGCCCTAAGCTGGTCACGGTTGGGTGCCATGTCCATATTGTATTTGTACTGTTTGATGAATGCTTCTCCCAAATCATTAAAAGTATGGATGTTGGCGCTGTCTAAACTCATGTACCACTTCAACGCTGCGCCGGTCAAATTATCCTGAAAAAAGTGAATCAGCAGACGCTGATCATCGGTGTGGGTAGACATTCTTCTCACGTACATCACCAGGTGAGCACGAGGGCAAGTGTTGCCCTTGTACTTCTCAATTTTCGGGACCTTGAACTTAGCAGGCACCTTAACATTCAGGACCAAACACAGCTCATTCACATTCTGCCCAAATAGCTCTTTTCCTATAAGAGCCTTCATTTCTCTTTGCATTCTATCAAACTGCTCTTGGAAATCATCCATTCCGTCATAAAGACCTAAGTCTTCACTCGGCGGAGGGAAAGGACGACACACATCTTCATTAACAAACGGAACCAAATTCATTGAAGGAGCTGAGCAGGAATAACATGCACCACAGGAGGCGCCGGAGTAACAAAAATCTGAACCACTGGAGCATCTTGAGGGCCAAGATTGAAACCTTCAGGTGCGAAATTCTCTGGCATTCCCCAGGGATAACCTTGAGGCATACGGTTTTGAACAACAGCCGGAGTAGCGGATTCAGGAACGGTCAGAATTTCAGTATTTGCCCTTGTTGGTTGAGGTTGAACACTCGGTGGCTGATTCTGAGCAACCACCAGAGCTTCCATTAGGGTAGTCAAATTGGCCAAGCCATCCTTAAAAGCAAAAACTTCTTTGCGCAGCTCGCGATTCTCCTGTTATAAGTTGTCCATCTTCTTTTTGAAATTAGCCTGAGTGCTGTATTAATGAGTCAGCTTGCTGAATGAAGTAAAGAAGCTGGGTAAGGCACCTGGATATGCATAATAAATGAAAGAAATATGTGCAATATGATGCATGATATCCAATGCACATGATTATTTTTATTTTATCATTTAATATTTCAAGGGATTTAAGATTTATGGACATATAGCAAACATCAAAATAATAACGCATTTGAAATACTGGAAAAAAAAAGAAGAAAAAAATTTTATTATAATAACTTCAAAATGGATTACAAGTTTCAATGATCCCAAGTATAAGATGAAAATACAATCTAAAAATCCTGAGAAAAATAACTAATGGAGATCAATCTGTACGCTGGCGCTTCCCTGTGAGCCTGGCAATCTGAACCCTCAACCTCTGGTTTTCTTCTACATGTCTGATGGCAACCTCCTTCCAATCATCTAAATCAGGAAGTGAGTAACCAACACCTGTTTGAGGCTTAGGAGAAAATAAATCCCCTTGCCTCTCCATAGACTCTACCGCTCGACTCTCAAGGATCTCGATCAAATCGTCTTTCTCCTTCAGGTCTGCTCTGTAGGAACTCTCTAAAGTCTGGAACTTGTTCTTCCAAGCATCCATTTCCTGTTGCATCCTAACCAAAGCAAGTTGCAGCTCTTCTAGATCTTCTAATAAGGGAGGAGTGGTCTTCACAAATAGGCCAGGCATGGGTGTCTCCCGAGTATACGACATCTTCAACTGAATGGCTCTCGATCGGACCCACTGAAGATATGGCTCCAAAGAAACAGCACCCCTAGGTCCCAAATCCTTCCTACTCTTCTTATGAATGTGACGCCAGGCCTTCACAATCTACTCCCTATCTTCCCTGTGGTCTTCTCCTTCCTTCAGAAAGAAACTACTCAAATGAATATTGTTTGGTTTATCCCTCATCGGATAACCAAGCTGTCATCATGCAAGAACAGGGTTATAGTTAATTCCTCCCTTTGTACCAAGAAGAGGTACATTGGGGAAACTACCACAACTGTCAATAATCTCTATATCCTGATAAGCTCGAGGATACCAATCAATATTCGAGTGAGTAAGTGCAATGATCTTAGGAGCCCAATAGGGTTCCTTCTTGACATCCCAAAAAGCATCAAACTGAGGCATATGAGAGATGAACCACCGTTATAACAGAGGCGTGCAACAGATAATCATTCCCCCATGATAGGAACTCCGAAGATGAATAGAGTAATAAGCATCACCCAACAGTGTAGGAACTGGGTTTCCAATCATGAAGGTCCTGATAGCGTTAATGTCGACAAACTTGTCCACATTAGGGAATAAGAATAATCCATAAGAAAGTAAAGCAAATATGGCCTCAAAAGCAACCGTACTCTTCATTCTGGCAAAGTAACGAGCTTTCTCCAATAAGAACTGAGCTGGTAATCCTCTAATCCCTCCTTTAGTAGTCATATGGGCTTCCACCTCAGACTTCCCCAGATGAATCAAAGCAGCAATCTCATGTGGTTTTGGCTCACCCTCTAAACCAGTAAAAGGAACACGATCGGTAACAGGTAAATCTAACAGATAGGAATACTCCTCTAGTGTAGGAATCAACTGATAATCGGGAAAAGTAAAGCAGTGATACACCAAATCATAGAACTGGATCAAGGTTGAGAGAATACCCTCCTTCATCTTCAGCTTCATGAGAGGAATGATGGATCCATACTTCTTCCGAAAATTTGCAGAACACTCGATCTCTGGAATTAGACTAACCAACTCATCTATCTTGGGATCCTTGAAACTGTATTTCCCGGTCTTTCTTTTTCTAGAATCCATGGTTAATAGTACCTGAAATATTCACAAATAGTCAACCTTTAAACCCCTTGAAATATTGTTTTCTTCAAAAGATGCTTATGAGTGCATGGATGCATGATGCAGCAATCACACACAAGATCACACATATAGGGTTCATAGGTTCAACGTCACGAGCATGAGGTCGAAAGTACTACTCATAAGGTGTTGGTCTAAGAGTTATCACTTGCCGAACAAGGTTCTAGAGGTTCCCAGAGTCTACATCCTTCCTTTGGATATTACCAACTTCGCGATTAACTCGGTAATTAGTAATATTCTCAAGAAAGACTCGTCTGAGTGTATTATCGCGTGACAACTATTTCTGGATTACTCCGTCATAGCTTTCGAATTACACCTAAAAGGCCAAGATGGGTTTGGTATTCTACGGTCCTCAGTTTCAGCAGGCTCCCAGGTCGAAAGCAGTACGTCTTCCCGATTACTCGATAAACGACACTACAGTCAAAGGGGCCTCCACTGAGTGTGGGATCTCATGCCTCCTTTTTTGGGATTACTCTCTCAAAGTTAACATGACTATACCGCTCGTCCTATCTTAAAGTTTGCCCAAGTCCGGGTATAGGACTTATGAGTAATCACCAAGCACCCTGAAAACCAAGAAAATTCAAACAAACATATATACAAAATATAATACATAAACAACAATAGCACATATACAGGTAATAAACAAAGATAGGCTCAACCCACTTAGGGATGGACCAGCAAGAGGTCAATCTGTCCCCAGTGAAGTCGCCATTTTTCTGTAGCGGTAGAAACGTTCAAGACTAAGCCATTGGATTGACTAGACTTTATACAAATCAAAATAAAAATTGCCACCACGCATTATTGTTTCCAAAGGAATGGGAAAAGAGAGAATAACCCAAAAAAGGGGTAAAGATTCAAGGTAAGGGGGTTGGTTATGCCAAGGGAAGGTATTAACACCCTACACATTTACGGTACTCCGCAGGAACCTCTTTGGAAAAAAAATCTGTATATTTTGGCTATAAATAAAATGTATTGTATATAAGATGGATGGTGGAGGTGAGAAAAGAAGTATATTTTTATGATTTTTGCACCCGCCGCGGTTGCGAACCTTTAGTGCCTATGTACCACCTTTCGTGCAATAGGGGATCAGGGTACACGTAGTTCCTCTTTTTAAAAAAATTTGAAACACAAGTGTGTTGGTTATTTTTATGAGATAAAACATCATCGTCATTGTCCATATGGAAAACATACTTACTACCCACAATCATGAGAAAGGAGAATTTGCATCATCTCAAAGTGGAGGATATGGTTTGGATCTTAAAATCAACAATGCCTCACTCAACACCCAAGTGGAAAATATCTCTCTTCACTACATATTGTAGAAGTATAGTTGTTTGCATCACTACAAGGATTGGCAAGAGTTTAATCTTTTGAGAAAAGTTTTAAAATAAAAAGCCAAAGTGGCAAAATGGTTTGAAATGAGATTGATTGGCTTTTAGTCTTCTCAAAAAAATGTCAAGGTATTATTAAATTGATTGGAGTTTATTTATGAAAATGTTTTGAAAATGCATGGACCTAAGTCCAAGTTTATTATTAAAGTGGTTTAAATTTCAAAACAAGAAGAATTTTCAAAAGGGGGGAGAAGATTTTTGAAATTAAAGAAGATGGGAGGAGAAGAAGAGACTATCCTAAAGCATAAGGTAAAAGCTAAGGATAAGAACCATCTAACCAACAAGAAGCCAAAACTTGACATTATGAGCCAAGGTAGAATTCCCATTCTTTAGATTGAAACCAAGCAAGCAAAGATACTAGACCTCTTCAAGTGTATTAAGTCTTCACAAAAATTGGGCAGAGTAATGGCTGTATACGGGTGAATTCCATATTACAAACAGAAAATGTAATCACAAAAACCTACACACAAAAATAAACAAGCAACCCAATTTCTTGAGGTAAACCTCAAGAACTCCAGACAAAATAATCAGGTAAGATCACAAGGTCTCCAAGATAGGCCAAGGTTTCTAATCCTAAGTCCAAGAAAAAGTCCCATGCTCCATAATGCCAAGGATATTAACCAAATAGTCCAAGTACCATTAAGAGTTTTTTAGGGTTTATGTTGATTATTAAGTATCTTAAGAAAAGAAAAGAAAAACTCAAGTGAGCAAAGTAAAAATGACAAGAAAATAAATGCTCAAATGAGCAAAGATGAAAATGGCATGAAATGAAAATGCTAAAAATTAAATAGTACATAAAGCATAAAAGAATAAAAGCATAAGATAAACAAGTCAATAATTAGTGGTTAGTTGGATGACCATCTTGAAACTTGCATTTGGAACTCATTAGAGGATTGGTAGAACCAAAGCCTCCACACAACAAGTTGCATTTGCTTTTTGTCAAGTATATCATCCATTTGGAATTCTCATAAGTACCATTTAATGATCAACGATGTTTAAGTGATATGCGTTGACCAAAGGTGTTGTAGATCCATTGGAGGATTGGTAGAACCAAAGCCTCCACACAATGAATCTCAAGGTTATTGGATCAAAGAGATCAAATTAACATATTTGGGCTTGCAATCATAAGTTTGGGCCACGAATGATCATTTATTCGAATCGGGACAAAATTTAGCGCTA
Source organism: Vicia faba (assembly GCA_948472305.1). Taxonomy (NCBI): domain Eukaryota; kingdom Viridiplantae; phylum Streptophyta; class Magnoliopsida; order Fabales; family Fabaceae; genus Vicia; species Vicia faba. The sequence continues at coordinate 1,363,054,124 of OX451735.1, read as the reverse complement.
TGTTAAGCAATCGTAAGTGGACTTATATAGAAGTCGCACCTATTTTGAGGTCAGTCAATAGCAATCTATGCACCATTTGTTTTGAGACATGACATATAGATCATTCTCCAATAACATTTAGTGCAATGGGAAAGGGATGAGATGAAGAGGATTAGGGAAAAAGATGAATAAACCACTTTTGAATTAAAAATTTAATCAAACTATTATTAAAATCATTCATCCATTTTTTGTGGAGTTAAACTCAATACCATGGATCCAATGATGTTAATAAAGTCATGATCAAAAAATCAACCCAAGACAGCCAGAAAATAATCACAAAATAATAATATATTTAATATATACATTAAAAGGTTTAAAAAATTTTAAAAAATGGAAAATGATGAGGAAAATATCAATTATGTTCAAATTAGTCAAGAAATGAAAAATAAGGCCATAGAAAAATCAGAAATGGATCCAAATATTTTTATAAAAATTTTGGTAATTTTTAAAAGTCAGAAACTATTTTTAAAAATTAAAATAAATGGATAAAATAAACAAAAATAGTAAAAAATAGTAAAGTCAGAAACAAAAATAAACTAAGGTCACCAATATTTGTCACAATATCATTGGATCATTCCATAACTTTTTCAGAATTTAAAAATGTATAAAAGTGTTTTTAAAACATTTTAAACAAATCAAATAAGTGCAAAATTTATAAAAATACCAAAACACAAAATTAAATTGTGAAAAAATAAAAATCAAAAAGAGAATAATCAGAAATATTTTTCATAATTTTTGGACTAAAAATGAATTTTCTATGATTTTTTGAAATTTAAAACAATTAAAATATAAAAATAAGAAAAAGAAAATAAAAGTAAAATATGTGGACCATTGGATGAGAGTCAAAACGCGTTAGTAATCAAATCCAAGGGATCTGACGCACTGTGCATATCATGGTCATTAGTGAATAATGTACAGAATCAATAATAAATCAGATTTTTGAAAATAACAAATGGCACGCCATCATTGGTTGGAAGATGACACGTAGGTCATCTTCAACCTCCAGCCAACGTGATTTGCAGGTCTCTCAAACTGTAAAATCAGAAGCTCAGACCTATGTCAATCGCTTTGTCTCTTCAAGACGAAAACAACCACACCCTCGTGCCAAATTTATGTAAATTGTAGCTCAAGCAATTTGGAAGGAAAGTTTTGAAAAGGGATTTGAAATTTCATGGTCAAAACGTGTTTCTAGTGAAATGTAAGTGTTGCGACTAGAACCAGGGCAATCAGAGCAACATAATGATACCAGAGTTTTGAAGAATTGATGAAGGAATCTACCTATTGAAGTTGAGTTACAGAGCTCTGAAACTGGACTTCTATGGAACAGTATAGGGCATGATTCTTGAATGTAACTATATGGTTAGCTTCAGGGAAGATCAAGGAAGGTGAATTGAGGGGAAAAAATGGATTGAAAAAGGCTTAAGAATGGATTTCGAAGTTGTTGAATTATGGGTTGTGAAATAAGTTTGGCAGGGTGATTCTGGCTATCCAAGCTTGGGAAATTGAATGGGGGGTGACCCTCTATTTATAGGGAAGCAAATGATGCGTTTTGGAGGGAATTCGTGTGGGTTTGCATCATGAAGAAAGTGTAACTCAAACTTGATCAAAACTCAGCCAAATCATGCATTTCATGATGCTAATCACTTCTGGAAAGTTGCTAAACATGATTAGAAACAAAAACGCGTATAAATCTTGTGATTAGAAGCTAAAACAAAGATTTCAAAATCCTGACTTTGTGAAAAATTCAGTTTCAAACTACCAAATTCAAATCCATGGCATTTCCAACTCAAGGGGTCTTAGGGCATAATTCTTGATGCTTTGGAAAGATGAGGTTACAAGCTTTGCAATGTAAAAAGAATGGAATCAAATGGATGCTTGAGCTAAAAGTTACATGGAGTCAAAGTTGAAGAAAAAGAGTTGACTTTCCATACTTAGAAATATTTCAAATTCTTCTTTAAAAATGACCTATAATCTTTTGTATCCAAACATGGCCTTCCACTTAGAATTTGATCTTGACCAAAAAAGATGGAATGAATTAGATCTCTTGAGTGACAATTTTCAATTTAAACCACTCAAAATATCCAAAAATTGAGCAAGTTATGACTTGTTGAAGTTGGCAAAAATCATGAAATGACCTATAATCTTTTGCATTCTTAAGGCAACTTCCATCCATTTTCTTACTTTGCACTTAAAAGAAGGAATGAAGTACACATCCTTAAGATCATCATGGAAAAATAATGGGCTCAAGGTGATAAAAATTGACCAAGTTATGGCCATTTGAAGTCACATATGGAAAATTGGGGATTCATCTGGATGACTTGTAATCTTTCTTCTTCAACAAGTTCCTTCCACATGAAAACTCCTTGGAACTTTTGAAGTGGTTTGTTGGTAACTCTTTGAAGAGAATGATGTCTTTAAAATCACTCAAATATACCAAAAGATGAGCAAGATATGCTCCTTTGAAGTTCAAAACCCTAGCCTCTAGATCAAGAGAATGCTTTGAGGAACTTTGCCAAGTTTGAACAAACTTTTTGTGCCAATATTCTTCCTTTGTGAATAGAAGTTGTTGAGGATGATGATGAGAACTCATGGCCACCAAAACCACTTCCATATCTTGAAATTAGAGAGAAATATGCTCTTGTGACCAATAGGAACAAGACCTTGTTCAATCATAACAACTTCTTCCCTTAACCCTTTGTATTTTTGAATCAATTTTGATAATTTTGAGATATGTTGAACCAAAATAAGCCTTGTCATGCCATTTCTTCCAAAATCACTCCAATAGTGAAGTTTGAAATTCTCAAACTATTGACTAGGACATGGAAATAAACTCATGAACCCATGAAGCAACCTGTTAAACCTCATTGCCTTTACCTACATTATCAACAAGTAAGACAAACCAACATTGCATTTTATTAATTAGAGAGAAAATCAAAGCAAAATATTCATGATCACAAAAGAAAACAAGTCAAGGTGCTTGGTAACTCCTCAAAAGAGCAAGGCTAAAGATAGGGAGAGGAACCAAAATCCCTAATGTGATCTTGTTGTGATTAAGACAATATGGTATGATGATGGAATATTAGGGGCAAAAATTGGGGTACAACAGATACCATTGCCACGAAGCTGTACATATCCATAGTTTGCATTTATATGGCCTAAGCTTAGAGAATTTTAGAGTTGATGTTTTCTGAAATTTTTAGGTTTTAAATTAGGGCCATAAAAATTCTCATTCATCTTTGACTGTTAGCTTAAGTTATTTACATGGTTGGATTCGTGGGAAGAAATGCCACAACCTTCATGTTTGAACTTTTCATTTTTGTTGAGAGATGAAGAAGATACAGTTCCTTTGGCTGGAGGTTGAAGATGAAGTGTAATCAGGGCGCATTTTATGTTATGTATTTATCCTTTCACACAAATTAATGGATGTATCACCACCCCAGTTGTTAAAGCGGCGCTTGTCACCCTTAGGTCCTGGGTTCAAGCCCCAGCGTGACCTTTTGCTATTTTTTCACTATTTTCTGACTTTTTGTGTTTTTTTGGCAGCGCTTGGGCTTTCATGTGGGCCTAATCATTTTTTCTCATAATACCTCTTGCATTACTAATCCATCTCCCTGACTATTTTTTTATTTTATTTAATTTTTTTATTTTTATTTATTATTATTATTAATACTATTGTTATTATTATTATTACTATTATTATTTTCAGAAAATCATAAAAAAATCCAAATTTATTTTTATTTATTATTTATACTTATATATTTTATTTTTTTCCATAAAACAAAAAGTCTAAAAAATATTTTCTTAAACAAATTAATTTCTTTTTTCAAATAATTAATCTTTAGACTTAGGTTAAATTAGTATATTATTTTATTTTCTTAGTTAAAATTAATTTAGAACTTAGGTTTATTTTAATTAATTAATCTTCATTTTATTTTCTTTAATTTAAAACCTTTTTCATAAAAAACCCTAAAATTCCTTTTTAAGTTAATATCTTTTCTTAATTAGTTTAAGTTAATTTTATTTAATTTTAATTAAACATTTCCTTTATTTAGGTCAAGACAAAACCCTTTCATAAAAACAACAAAAATCATTTCTTTTTTCCATTTATATTCTTGCATTTTATTTTCAATTTTGTACAATATTCAATATGGTTGTAATAGATAATTAGGTTTAATTTTCTTGCAATCCCCATTTGTAAATTTGTACACCCCATCCCCTAATGATGTAATAGCATAGTAATTTTACTTTTCGCAATTTATCGCTTTATATAAATGCTAGTAATTAGGGTTTGTATGAGAAGATAAAATCAACAAGTAGCAAACCCTAATCAAAGACTAAACAAAGCATGAAAATCAATACACTTGCACACAAGCACCCCTAGGGTAAAATCCACTTGGTTGCCTTATAAAAATGGCCATATTATGCATGTGAGGTATCTTAGCAAAAACAAGCAAAAATACAAGATCATAGTCCCTCGATGACGCTATCTATGTTGCCTTTTCAAAATGATCTTAGTCCCTAAAGAAAGATGCTAAGATACCTTGCAACATTTATAATCATGGTTATACAATGACCCACGCCCGTCCCGTTTACATCCAAATATAGGGTTACTTACCAAATCAATGGTAAGATAACAATGTCAATGGAAAAAGGAAATGAACATGAAATACTTTTGAGTAGGTAGATTGTTCCTAGTTACTTGCTCTGTTTTAAAACAAAAACATCCTTGCTATTTTCAAAACAAACACCAACACTTTTAAAACATCTTTCAAAACTTGAAAACATTTTCAAAAGATCAAACACTTTATATACATACTTACGAACGAGAATCATTACAAAGTTTGCCTAAACGATGACATCTTTACAAAATACTTTCAAAAACCAAACAAAGCACATTTCAAAAGAAAGAAAGTGATCTAGCAAGTAACTAAGAGCCCATGGAAAAACATGGATGAAAGGGGTGCTAATACCTTCCCTTTTCATATTCTACCCCCCGAACTCAAGAAAACATCTCAAAGGTCTTTCCTGTTCTTTTCAACCTTTCTTTTGGGATAAAAGAAAAGTCGGTGGCGACTCTTGCTAACCGTAAAATTTGAGATAAAACGCAAAACAACCAAGTCAGTTCTCCCACCGTATCACACTCACCGTCCATGGTGGTAAGTATCATAGCCCCGCCAGAAAAATATTTTATTGATCACAAACGGCCATTCGTACGTGGGAGTCCATTTTCCCCTAGGATCACCTTATGGTAAGATGATGCGCTTTATTATCAAACCGCCAACCTGATACACCTGAGGTTTTATCTTCTTATTAAAGGCCTTGATCATGCGCTTCTGACACATCTGACCATGACAAAGAGTTGTGAGCCTATTCACATTTATCATATTTATTTGGTCGAGTCGAGTCTGAATCCATTCGTCTTCATCTAAACCTGCATCTTTCATAATTCTCAGAGATGGAATCTGGACTTCGACAGGTAAGACAGCCTCCATACTTAGACGAGAGAGAATGAGGTTGCTCGCTTGATGTACGTGCTGAAGTGCGATAACCATGAAGAGCGAATGGTAACATCTCATGCCAATTTTTATATGTCACTGTCATTTTCTGCAAAATCTTCTTAATGTTCTTGTTGGCGGCTTCCACTGTGCCATTCACCTTCGGCTGATATGGAGAGGAATTATGATGTTTAATCTTGAACTATGTACAGAGTTCCGTGATCATAGTGTTGTTAAGATTGGTACCATTATCAGTGATAATCCTATCGGGTATGCCATACCGACAGATAAGGTTATGCTTAATAAACCGGTGCTTAATGAGGCTGCTTCAAGCCACTTGTAAAATAATCAATAGCGACCACGATGACATGGTGCCTATTGGAAGCGATAGGCTTAATCTCTCAAATCATATTAATGTCCCACATTGCAAACAGCCAAGGAGCAGTCAAGACATTCAGAGGAACCGGAGGCACGTGTACTTTGTCAGCTAAATCTGGCATTCGTTACAAGTTCTTGAATGGTGATGGCAATCAGTTTCCATGGTTGACCAATAATAACCCGCTCTCAGAATTTTCTTAGCCATCGTATGTCTGCTGGAATGAGTACCAAAGACCCCTTCATGTATATCTTCCATAATGTTCTTAGCTTCCTTCTTATCTATACAGTAAAGCAGAGTCGAATCATGATTAAGCTTGTACAAAATTCTGTTACTCAGAAAGAATTTGGCAGAGAACCTCTATAGGAATTTCTTATCGTTGATAGATGCCTCTTCAGGATAATATTGGGCTTCGAGGTATCTTTTCACTTCATGGTACCAAGGCTTTTCCTCTACTCCATCGGTATCAACTTCGTAGCAATGTGCAGGTTTATCTAGTCTCTCAATAGTAATTCTAGGAGCTTCATTATCCTAATTGACTTTGAACATAGACGACACAGTAGCTAATGCGTCTTCCAATTGATTCTCTTCTCGTGGGATGTGTTCAAAAGTGATTTCTTCGAAGTATGGGATTAACGTCAATACATACTCTTGATAAGGAATGAGATTCGAGTGCTTCGAATCTCATTCTCCCTTAATCTGACTAATCACTAGGATTGAGTCCTCGTATACATTCAAGAACTTGATTCTCATATCGATAGCAACTTTGATACCCATGATGCACGCTTCATGTTATGCCTTGTTGTTGGTACAGTCGAAACATAATTTGGCATTAAAGGGCATTTGGCAACCCTTGGGTGAGATGATCACAACACCAATTCCATTACCAAGCGCGTTGGAAGCTTCATCAAAAACCATATTCCATCCGGATCCCGATTCAGGTCCTTCATACGGTCCAGGTTCTTCATAGTCGGTAATCTTCATAATATTCTCATTCGGAAACTTAAAATTCATAGTATGGTAGTTGTCTACAGCTTGATGAGCCAAATGATCTGCCAGTACACTTCCTTTTATCTCCTTCTAAGTAGTATATTGAATGTATTATTTTTTAAAGACCATTTGCCATCTTGCTATTCTTCCGGATAGAGCGGGCTTCTCGAATATGTATTTTATCGGATCCATCTTAGATATCAAAAAAGTGGTATGAGTCATCATATATTATCTTAGTCGGCGAGCAGCCCATGCCAAAGCGCAGTGAGTATCTTATTTCACAGTCAATACAAATTTTGCTAAGGTAGTATATTACATGCTGTGATCGGTGGATCTGGAACTGACTGTTTAACGCTGGTTCGCGAAATGTCGCGGTAAGCAAGAGTCGCCACCGTCTTTTATTTTCTCCAAATGGAAAGGACAAAAGCACAGAAAAATTCCTTATTGAGATTAGTTCTCGGTTCGGGAGGTAGGTTATAGAAAGGGAAGGTGTTAGCACCCTTTCTATCCATGGTTATCCATGGGCTCTTAGATACGTGCTCATTGTGTTTTCAAAAATGGTTTGTTTGCTTTTCAACTGTGGGTTTTAAAAAAGTTTCTTTGAAAATTCCAGTTCGACTCTTGTATCAGTCCTCAAGAGTGTTTGAAAAATTGCTTTCGAAAGCTTTTTGAAAATGTGTTGGTGTGAAAAGTATTTTTGATTTGTTTTGTTTTGAATTAGAGCAAGTATCCATGAGAACCTACCTACCATAAGGAATTCGTCTGTGTAAATGTCCTTTAAAGTAATGCAATCCCACCATTGAGAGGTAGGTAGCACCACCGTTGGAGGTATTCGGGTCAATTCGAGGTTCGGGACATGGTGATCACCAGATCAATGGGAAGACACCTTAGAAGCTACCCTCATGCCAGGTTCCCGGATCATGAGGACTTACTAAGACATCCTCTACTCGACGATCACCTTTCGAGGCAAGGCAACAGTGAGGCGTACCCTAGGGGTGGTGTGTGATTTGTGTGTCAGATTCATTTGCATTTATCTTGTTCATGTCAAAGTGATCTATGCGTTTGTTTTTATTTTCATCATTCATTCTTGCATGCATTTGTTAACAGTTAAAGAAAGTGCGGAAAGGTAAAGTTCTAAACTATTACAAAAGACGCGGGTCCACATCGCCAAAATTTCCAGAACCCGATTTGACAGAAAAATAAAGAATTAAAGTAAAGTAAAAGTGCGAGAGATTAAATTTATAAGGCTTTGGGAGAGGTACATAAATATTAAAGGAAAAGAAATAAATATGCGAATTGAAATTTTAAATTGAAACGAGGGCGTTGGACCCTTTTTAATGGAATTAAATTAAATTAAATTAATTAAAATTAAAAAGAAAAAGAAATAATTTTTGGTATTTTTTGGACTTATGAATTTAATGAAATTGAATTAAATAGAGAAGTTAACCCTAATTCTAATTTTTTTATTTATTAAGAAAAAAATATTAAAGTTACCTAGATTAATCTAATTATTTACATGCGATTTTAATTTATAAAAATAATAGAAAATATTTAATTATTTAGAGAAAAGAAAAGAAAAGGGATAAAAAATTAATACAAACCCTAATTCTACCAAATTTTAAATTGATTAAGAAAAAATATTAAAATTTAACCCTAAACTTAAAAGCTAAAATTAATTAATGAAGTTTATTTACAAAATATTAAGATAAAATATATTTTTTGTTTTTATGGTATTTCTGATTTTTTTTGTGTTTTTTATATATTATGAAAATAATAATTATAAAGAATTAAAATAAATTAATTAAAATAAAGAAAAGAAAAATATAAAAAGAGTAAAGGAAACAAACTCTAGGGGGGTGTTGTCCCCAAGTGGAGGATTTATTGTAGCAATTCTGGCCCATTTATACCAAGCCCTTTTTGACCTTTTCAGGACGCGTGCAGGTGTGTTGACTCAGGTCCACCATGCTCCTTCAATTGTGACCCTTTGATGGATCTTGGTGTATGCGTGGCACGTTGGAAATTATGGACGCACGATGTTCCTTAGCGTTGAACCTGCACAGAATGACAATTGAAAAAATAATATTGGAAAGGGTGGGGGACCTGGGGCTCGAACCCAGGTCCTAGAGATTACCACTAACAAGCCTTGCCACTGAAGCACTCTACACGCGTTGTATAATAAATAACAAACAATCATTATAATTAGAACAACGCGTTAATGACTTTTTTAGCGCGAATTTTTGAACGATCCAATCAACGCCGGCCACCTATCCTTCTTCTTCCTTGGCTTGTTTTTTTTCCTGAAACACAAAGAAACTGGCAACGGTTTTGAACCGTCCCAAAAGGCATCATTATAGAAAATAACGATTAGGCCATATGGCCATATAAATTAGGCACGAGGGTGGATTTTGCATCGTCCAGGCATGCTTATTTCAATGGTCCAGGTCTTGAGTGCTAATTTTTCCTTAATTAAGAAGCCCTAATTCAAGGTTCTGCAAACCCTAGCATATAACCATGGTGAAATCACGCACAATGCCTAAAAACTCAATTGGATCATGTGGTTAGCTTCGTAATGAGTCAAAGATCATAAATCAAATATCAAAAACTGCAGAAAACGTATGAATCATTATGCAAGAATGCAAAAAATTTCCTGTACAGGGTGCGATCGTTTTACCAATTTAGGGCGTTAGGATGGTGGAAAGCTATTCAGTTACGATGCTTGATGTCTCAGGAAGGTGATGAGACAAGTATTTTGGCTTGAAACCTCTTGGAACTTTGTTTTCAGTTTTCAAATTCTTGCAAAAAATTCAAGTTTGTTTCTTCGTATATGGCGCAGCTTAGTGCTTGTTCTGAATAGGGTTACACTATATATGTATATGTGAAGGTTTTTAGGTCAAAGAAATCACACAAAACCTTTGCATTCATGATTTGCAAGATTTGATTTTCAAAGATCTTTTCAAATATTTTTCCATGCTATTTTGGCTTCAATCATATCCAATCACTTCAATTCCTTCCATATTTGATTGTACACGAAATATTGATCCTATTCTATGCACAAAAAGATTCAAAACATTAGGTTTGGTATTTTTCATGTATTTTATTTAATTAAATGAATTATTAATAATAAAAAATCCAAATAAATAAATAAAAATGATAAAAAAACTTCCCTTTGGGCCAAATGGTCGTGCACATGTCTTGGATGATGAATTGTGGAATAAAAAGAGGCCTATTAGCAATTTTAGGTCATTTGAAGCAATGTTGACTTTTCAAAATATCCAAACATTTCCCAACTTCCACAAGGCATAACTTGCTCAATATTTAAGATTTACTCATGTTCTTAGACATTTTGGAAAGGCCTTTGAGTCCTATAACCAATGCCTTTGGTCCCATGTCATTTTGATTTGCCAATCTCAAGTTATGGCCTTTGACTTAAAGTCCCTTTTTGTTGACTTTTGAAAATGACCTATAATGTTGAAATTGATAACTTTTTGTGAGAGAATTTCTTGGACTTGAAGTGTGAAGAGGAGTTGTAGGAAATGTCTTTATCTTCAAAATGAGCTTTGGATGGAATTTTTCTGATAATCCATGTGAAAGTTATGCCCTGGTCAATTTATAGTTGACTTTTTTCAACTGTCCAAATATGGAAACTTTTGCATCTTGATGATTTTTGAGCCAAGCTTTGAGAATCATGATCAAGCATTGATCAAATGATTTTTGTGGCTTCAAAATGAGATGTTGATCAAAAATTTGGACTTTTGACTGTCAAATGACCATTTTGCCCCTACAGTTGACTGTAGTGCTATTAGGGTTTTTGACTGTGCAATTTTGAGCTGTAAGTCTTGAAACTTGGTACGAGGATGCTTGACCATGTTTATAAGCATGTGGGACTTGAGTGGACCCTTGGAAACTTCATTTTCTTTGTCAGCACCAAAACCCTAATTTTGACTGTTAGGAGGCCCTTGAACTGTGCAACCCTTGGGGAGATTTTGAAGCTTTGACTTGGCAAATTTTGAAGAATATGGGAGGGCAAATTTTGGGGTACAATAGTTGCCCCTGTTCAATCTTCTTAGACCTGAGGATGCAGATTGGCTGACGTGCCTTTCGTAATCCGAAGGTAGAAGATGATTGAACACTAGAGTGCCCAGAAATTTGCGCTCACATAGTAGCAGTGTGATGATGGGAATGGGCTTATAGATGCCATTTGGAGATTGATGGATAGGATGATGGGCTTATAGATGCCATGCTAAGAGATGATGGAGGGTGGATGGGCTTATAGATGCCATCTGGATGTTGATCGCATAAGAGATTCCTTAGCGAGAACTTGCATACCTGCAAAAAAAGAAAATGATTACCTGACCTGTTACAGGAGCTGGTCTTCAGATGCTTTGTATAGATGTGTCCTGACTGGTTACAGGAGCTGAATCTGGAGCTTCAAATGATGATTGAATGAACCAAGGATGGTTACTACCTCAACAGGAACGGTGAGAGAACCTTGGATGACTTTAACCTTAACAGCAATCGTTGAGAAAATCTTGGAATACTTCAACCTCAACAGCAATCGTTGAGAGAATCTTGGGATGATTACTACCTCTGCAGGATCGGGGAGAGAACCACAAGCTACTACAACCTCAACAGCAATCATTGAGAGAATCTTGGATAACTTCAACTTCAACAGCAATCGTTGAGCGAATCTTGGGATTACCACCTCCGCAGTATCGGGGAGAGAACCATAGGCGACTACAACCTCAATAGCAATCATTGAGAGAATCTTGGATAACTTCAACTTCAACAGCAATCGTTGAGAGAAGCCTGGGATTACCACCTCCGCAGTATCGGGGAGAGAACCATAGGCGATTACCACCTCAACAACAAACATTGAGAGAACCTTGGATAACTTCAACTTCAACAGCAATCGTTGAGCGAAATCTGAGATTACCACCTCCGCAGTATCGGGGAGAGAACCATAGGCGACTACAACCTCAATAATAATCATTGAGAGAATCTTGGATAACTTCAACTTCAACAGCAATCGTTGAGCGAAATCTGGGATTACCACCTCTGCAGTATCGGGGAGAGAACCATAGGCGACTACAACCTCAATAGCAATCATTGAGAGAATCTTGGATAACTTCAACTTCAACAGCAATCGTTGAGAGAAGCCTGGGATTACCACCTCCGCAGTATCGGGGAGAGAACCATAGGCGACTACAACCTCAATAACAATCATTGAGAGAATCTTGGATAACTTCAACTTCAACAGCAATCGTTGAGGGAAGCCTGGGATTACCACCTCCGCAGTATCGGGGAGAGAACCATGGGCGACTACAACCTCAACAGCAAACATTGAGCGAAATATGGGATTACCACCTCTGCAGTATCGGGGAGAGAACCATGGGCGACTACAACCTCAACAGCAAACATTGAGAGAATCTTGGATAACTTCAACTGAGTCTTTATCCGAAAAATCTGTTTGGGGTCGATTTAACTGGACCAGAGAAGGCCTTTGACTGGATAAGAAATCTTTGGAGTCGATTTAACTGAACCGGTCTAGGTCTTGGAATGTCTTCAACTGGGTCTTTATCAGAAAAATCTGTTTGGGGTCGATTTAACTGGACCAGAGAAGGCCTTTGACTGGATAAGAAATCTTTGGAGTCGATTTAACTGAACTGGTCTAGGTCTTGAAATATTATTGAGAACTTAACTGAATATTTCCTGAAAGGTAAAGGTCAGTCATATGCAATGCATGATATGGATCAAGCAATGATGTTCTCAACATAAATGATATTTGTAAGATATGATGCGTCTATGCATGCTATAATGATGTATGCGATGTTTACGAATGTATGTTTTCGTCTTTAGGAAAATAAATCCTTGACGGGTGCCGGGAAATCACTCATGGGCTGATGTTGCAGAACAGATTTTGCTTCCGCTGGATGATAGTTGCAAGAATACCGGTAGGAGAAGAGGACTCCGTTGGGGAATGAACTTGGCGAACGGATCACTCTGCGGGGAGAAAAGTACTCTAGTGATCTTGCTGGGAAGCAATACCCTGTGGGGAGAGAGATACTTCGTTGAGTTGATGGTAACTTGCTGGGGATACCTTTGTTGTGTTGGAAGTGTTGATAGACTTCGCTGGGGATAAGAAGACTTTGTCGACGACGATCTTTCCATGGCTTTTGGCTGAGGATAACCCAGTTATATCCTGGTAAGGAAGTAACTCTTTGAATAAAGCCGGGAGACGCGTTCGTGCTCTGCAAGAATAAGCTTCCAGAATCTATTGGGGATAAGCTTAACTGCTTGGGGAGATGGATTCCAACTTTCCTGGGGAAGTTGGATTGGATTCTCCTGGGGAAAATTTGAACTATTTTGGAAGTGACTCCATTGAATGCTGGTATACCGCCGGGGAACAATCTTCAGACCAAGACTGCCGGGGATGCTTGTTAAGAATATATGTACTGCTGGGGAAGGTTGAGATTTGCTGGAGGATACCCAACTTCCTTAAGGCTGACAATATAGCTTGCTGGCTCACTCTCTGGGGAATTAGGATATCTGATTATGTTCTTCGGCTGAACCTACCTTGGTACCTTAGTGGATAGAATAATTAGATTGCGTAGACAACTCTTTATTGCCCCTGTTTCTAGTGTTACCTGCAATTAATCCTTTGTTTCGTATGCAAATATTCATGAGTTAGCAATTATTGTCAATGCATATATCACAAATTGAACCTTGGACGTTCTTCGCAAAACAAAACAGAAAAGGAAAAACAATTGGCAATTTTAACTGAAAAGTGATTTTATTGATTATTGAATGGCCTGTAAATAGGCGTTTTGTGTACAAGAGGCTGATGTCCTAGTAAGAGGACGCCGCCGAACAAGAGAGTTTATACAAATTTTGTACAAAAGAAAATAAAACAGCTGTGTGAAATGAATGATTCCACTGGGTTTCAACTCTGCTATTGCCTTTATATCCCCGAGCGTCTCATCACTTGATGACCTAAACGAAGGTGAAGCTGACTGATCGATGCCGTCTGAACTTGATGCAGATACCGGATTCTGGATGCAAAGTGATCAATGCGACATAGTATTACGCTTTATCCCTAACTTTTGCCTGGACCACCCTTTCGGGTTTTCAGTCCACCGGGATACCCATTTTTGCCCAAGCCGCCTTTTCAGGTTTTCGACTTGTCGGGTGTACAGATTTTTCCATTTCATCCCTTCATTTTGCCCGAACCCTTTTGGTTCGCCGGGAAGCCCTAATTTTTGCCTAGGCATGTCAGCCTAGCGGGTCTTTTTTATGCGTAGTATCTTTTTACTATGTCTGCATTGGCGGGGTGAGGAAGGTCGTCACCATCCATATTGGTTAGAATCATGGCTCCTCCTGAGAACACATGTTTAACCACAAATGGCCCTTCGTACGTAGGGGTCCATTTGCCCCTTGGATCACTCTGAGGAAGGATGATTCGCTTGATTACCAGATCCCCAACTTGATATTCCTGTGGTCTGACCTTTTTGTTAAATGCCCTGATCATCCGTTTCTGATACGTCTGACCATGACAGATAGCAGCAAGCCTCTTTTCATCAATAAGATTTAACTGATCAAGTCGTGTCTGGATCCAATCATCTTCATCAAGATTTGCATCCTTCATTATCCGGAGAGAGGGTATTTGCACTTCGATCGATAAGACCGCTTCCATACCATAAACCAAAGAGAAAGGAGTTGCCCCGGTTGACGTCCTAGCTGAGGTACGGTACCCATGTAGAGCGAACGGTAACATCTCGTGCCAATCTTTATAAGTCACTGTCATTTTCTGCACGATTTTCTTGATGTTCTTATTTGCTGCTTCTACAGCCCCATTCATCTTCGATCTGTAAGGAGAAGAATTGTGGTGCTGTATTTTGAACTGCTCGCAGAGCTCAGTGATCATCTTATTATTCAGATTGGTACCGTTGTCTGTAATAATTCTTTATGGGACGCCATACCGACAGATCAGGTTGTGCCAAATGAACCGTGCCACAACGGTCTTGGTTACTGTAGCATAGGACGCTGCTTCGACCCATTTCGTGAAGTAATCAATCGCTACCAGGATGAAGCGATGCCCGTTGGACGCCGTAGGTTTAATCTCACCGATCATGTCTATGCCCCACATTGCAAAAGGCCAAGGCGCAGTCAGAACATTCAAAGGAACTGGAGGAACATGCACCTTGTCTGCATAAATCTGGCACTTGTGGCATGTCCGAGAATGCTGATAGCAGTCGGCTTCCATTGTGGACCAGAAATACCCTGCCCGGAGGATCTTCTTTGCTATAGTGTGCCCACTGGAGTGTGTACCAAAGGTCCCTTCATGTAACTCTTCCATGATCCTTTCTGCTTCAGTCTTATCCACACAACGCAGTAAGGTTGAATCATGATTTCGCTTGTACAGGATGCCGTTGCTAAGGAAGAACTTCACTGCGAACCTTCTCAGAAACTTTTTATCATTGACAGAGGCACCTTCAGGATACTCCTGAGCTTCCAAATATCTCTTCACCTCATGGTACCAAGGCTTCTCAGTCACCAACTCAGTCTCGAGATCACAACAGTATGCCGGTTCGTCTAGTTTCCAGATGATGATCCGGGGAGCCTCATTATCCCATTTGACCTTGAACATAGAAGACATCGTAGCTAACGCGTTCGCCAGCTGATTCTCCTCTCTCGGAAAGTGTTCAAAGGTTATCTTCGTGAAGTGGGGGATCAAGGTCAACACACATTCTCTGTAAGGAATAAGATTCGGATGTTTCGTATCCCACTCTCCTTTGATCTGATTGATCACAAGAGCGGAATCTCCGAAGACACTCAGAAACTTGATCCTTAGATCGATCGCAGCTTGAAGACCCATGATGCACGCCTCATACTCTGCCATGTTGTTGGTACAGTTGAAACATAGTCGGGCAGTGAGTGGAGTATGAGTGCCTTGAGGGGATATGATTATGGCGCCGATACCGTTACCCAAAGCATTGGAGGCTCCGTCAAAGTGCATAGACCATCGGGATCCTTCCTCAGGTCCTTCATCCGGTCCAGGTACTTCACAATTAGTCACTATCATGATGCTTTCGTCAGGAAATTCAAAGTTCATGGACTGATAGTCATCTACGGCCTGATGTGCCAAGTGGTTTGCCAATACACTTCCCTTGATGGCCTTCTGGGTCGTGTACTGAATGTCGTATTCCGTCAAGATCATTTGCCATCTTGCAATTCTCCCAGACAGAGCAGGCTTTTCGAATATGTACTTTATAGGATCCATCTTTGAGATCAACAAGGTAGTGTGAGTCAGCATATACTGTCTCAACCGGCGAGCAGCCCATACCAAAGCGCAGCAAGTTTTCTCAAGCAGTGAGTATCGGGTCTCACAGTCGGTAAACTTTTTGCTAAGGTAATAAATGGCATGCTCTTTTCGGCCAGACTCGTCATGCTGCCCCAGCACACACCCCATTGAGTTGTCAAGCACTGTTAGATATAGTATCAGAGGTCTCTCTTCAACCGGTGGCATAAGGATGGGTGGTTCTTGGAGATACTCTTTGATTCTGTCAAAAGCAGCCTGACATTCATCATTCCAGCGTACTACCTGATCTTTCTTCAGCAGCTTGAAGATTGGCTCACAAGTAGCGGTTAGATGCGAGATGAACCGAGCAATGTAATTCAGGCATCCTAAAAAGCCTCTGACTTCCTTCTCTGTCTTAGGAACTGGCATCTCTTGAATAGCTTTAACCTTGGCAGGGTCCACTTGAATGCCCTTGTCACTTACAACGAAGCCTAGCAATTTTCCAGATCTTACCCCGAAGGTGCACTTGTTCGGGTTCAATCTCAGCTTGTATAATTTCAATCGGTCAAACAATTTCTGCAGATGATCTAGGTTCCCTTCCTCAGTTTGGGACCTTACGATCATGTCGTCAACATACACTTCTATCTCATGATGGATCATATCATGAAATAAAGCGACCATGGCACGTTGGTAGGTTGCCCCAGCGTTCTTCAGTCCAAAAGGCATGACCTTGTAACAGAAGGTGCCCCACTGAGTAACAAATGTAGTCTTTTCCATGTCTTCAGGTGCCATCTTGATCTGATTGTAACCTGAAAAGCCATCCATGAAAGAGAACACTTTGTGCTGAGATGTATTGTCAACAAGGACATCAATGTGAGGTAGAGGGAAGTCATCCTTGGGGCTGGCCCTGTTCAGATCCCTGTAATCGACACACATTCTGAGCTTACCGTCTTTCTTTGGTACCGGCACCACATTAGCAACCCACTGAGGGTAAGACGTCACTGCAAGGAAACCGGTGTCAAACTGTTTCATGACCTCGGCTTTGATCTTCTCAGACATCTCTGGACGCATACGGCGGACCTTTTGCTTAACCGGAGGGCAGTCTTCCTTAGTAGGCAAGTGATGGACCACAATATCGGTATCCAACCCGGGCATGTCTTCGTAGGACCAGGCAAAGATCTCCATATAATCATGTAGCATCTTAGTCAACCGTTGCTTCACACTGAGCTCTAGGTTGACACCAATCTTTACCTCTTTCCTGTCTGCCTCAGTACCCAGGTTTATTGTTTCCACTGGCTCTTCATGTGGTTGAATTGCCCTCTCTTCCTGAAGTAACAGTCTTGCAAGCTTGCCAGGCACTTCGCAATCATCTTCACCTTCGTCTTCGGCTAAGTTGATCGGATTTTCAAAGTCATAACTGGCAGTAGCAGAGTCGTTACCAGTGAGATCCAGAGTGGATTGAAACCTGTATGAGTGAGTGTGTGTAAATACATCTGTTTTGAAATATGTATAAAGGAAAGAAAGACAGAAAAGGAGCATAAGATTTGAAATGCGAGAAAACGTCCAAGATTTTCATTTATGATATATGAAATGACAATTTATATGCCCTCACAAATGAAACCACGATGCCTCGGGTAAGACACCGGGCCATAGAGTTTATTTATTGTTTATTACAAATAACAAAACAAAGAAGTTTATTACTGCATAACAAAAGTAACAGGAGTATGGTCTTTGACAATCCAATTGGTCGATCCGCCTTCGGTCGTCGGATAGATCCAGCTATTGAATTCTGCTTCGTCCACTTCATTATCCTCCCCCACAGCATTCACTCCTGGATTTGTAATGAGCACAGGAGGTCTTCTGATCTTCGCCTTCCGCATAGCTTTCTGACTCTCTGCAGTAAAACCCAGCCCAAATTTATCAGTTTTCTGTGTAAAGTAGGGAAGCCTGCCCCAATTAGCACATTCACCTTTCTGAACCACAGCCCGGGCATCCTTCAAGGAAGCCATCTTCAAAGGAACATCCTCTTCGACTGCTGTTTCTGCTGCTGCTGAAATTGGAAGCACCTCCTCGAAATGCTGAAAGGGGGTTTCAATAAACTCCCCATCCATCTCAATGTATCTGAAGGAGTTCAAGTGGCTCACCATATACTCCTCCTCTCCTTGCACAGTGACAATCTTCCCTTTGACGGGGTACTTCAGCTTCTGGTGCAAGGTAGAGGTCACTGCCCCAGCTTTATGGATCCAAGGTCGACCCAGTAGACAAGAGTACGATGGACGGATATCCATCATAAAAAGTAGAGTCAAACACCTGAGAGCCCACACGAATAGGAATGTCAACCTCTCCATGAACCATCCTTTTTGAACCGTCAAAGGCCCTGACGATGATATTGTTGGGTTTTAATTCCAGGCCTTCACAATCCAAACGGTCTAAAGCCTTCTTTGGTAGAACATTCAAGGAAGAACCAGTATCCACCAATACATGTGCTAGAGTAGTGCCCCTGCATTCGATAGAGACATGCAGGGCATCATTGTGGTCCCTTCCCTTCGCAGTCAGGTCAGCATCTGAGAAACCCAAGCCATTGTCTGCCGTCAGATTTGCTACGCAATCAGTGAATTGAACTGCAGATGTCTCCTGTGGCACATGGGCCGTCTTGAGAAATGAGATTAAGGCCTTAGCATGGGCCTCAGAGCATAGCAATAAGGAGAGCATGAAGATCTTGGAGGGCGTATGCCCCAGCTGTTCCACAACATTAAAGTCACTCTTTTTTATTATCTTTAGAATCTCCTCCATTTTTTGTTGGGAGGCCTCAGCATTTATAGGTATCGGTGCCTCCATCCGGGCAGGCTCATCTTCAATTCCTTTGCCCCGAGCATTGGATGACTCGGCAGCAGGGGAAACAACTTGGTCAGTAACAGGAACAGGTACACTTGTAGGTGTTATAAGGAGGGGTCTTCGAGTAGCGGGCGGTGCAATGTCAGGTGAGAAGAGCCTGCCACTGCGGGTAACCTTGGCTGGGCCAGTGATATCGCAGATACTAGCGCCAGTGTTGAACTCTTGTTTGATTCTATTCACATATACGTCTGCCCCATAATGCCAGGGGACAGCTTTATCAGATACATAGGGAAGAGGCCCCGGAACAGTGATAACAACCGGTGCGACAATCATGATTTGGACAGGCTTCTTCGGGAGAGCCTTGATTGGATTATTGAAGATGGTAACCACATAAACTTCTTCTACCGGAACCAACTGAACAGCAGACTTCTTAAACAGAATCTCCTTGCTATCCATTAGGCTTTGGATACCTAACTTCAGCAAGGGACAACCAGATAGGGAAACAGCACAGAACAGGAAACCCTCACTGCAACCCGGAAATAAACCGGCCCGCAGCAGGTTCCTCTTGACAGTCATTAAGGGAGTGGCTAGATCATCCACAGAAACAGCGTACATCTCTTCATCAACAACATTTACCCCATGCTGAGGCATAGGAGCAGTCACCACATTCGGCCTCTCAGGCGCTTCGAACTGTATCTCTTTCGCGTCAATAAGGTCTTGCACCTTACTCCTTAATGCCCAACAGTCATCAGTGGAATGCCCCGGGCTATCAGAATGGTAAGCACAACGAGCATTTGGGTTGTACTTGGGGGAGGCGGTGTTCACAGCTTTGGGTGCCTCTCTGACAGTCACTAGATTGGTGGATAGCAACTGTGGCAAGATCTGCGATAAGGTCATGCTCAAACGGGTAAACTCTCTCCGGGGTCTTTCAGCCCTTTGAGGATTGGTTGGCTGAGGAGCGGCAGCAGGCTTGGCAATCATTACCGCACTGACAGATTGGCGGCGCTCAGATTTCTCTTGTCTTCTAGAACCATATACAGCACTAGCCTCCTTCTTGAAGGGTTTCTTCTCAGAACTAGACGATGCACCCTTCGGAATCTTACCAGACTTCAACCCAGCCTCAATTCTCTCTCCAGTCAGAATAAGATCAGTGAACCCTGCAGACAAATTCCCGATAAGATGGTTGAAAAATGGCCCAGATAGGGTCCCCAAGAACATGTCTACCAACTCCCGATCAGTCAACGGAGGCTGCACCCTGCCAGCCAGATCCCTCCACTTCTGAGCGTACTCTTTAAAACCTTCGCTTGAACCTAACGACATACCCTGGAGTTGGGTACGTGTAGGGGCAAGGTCGGCATTATACTGATACTGCTTATAGAAAGCAGTAGCCAACTCCTCCCAGTTACGAACCTTGGTCCCATCCAGCTGATAGAACCATTCGAGATGAGTCCCTGAAAGACTCTCCTGGAAGAAGTGGATCCACAAATTCTTATCCACGGAGTACGGTTGAATCTTCCGAACATAGGACCTGAGATGTAGCTTGGGACAAGACGCCCCGTCGTACTTAGTGAAAGATGGTGCTTTGAATTTACGAGGAATGATCACACCAGTTGACAAACCCAGATCTCCAAAATCCAGCCCAGGTACCTGTTGTATCTCCATAGCATTCAACCTGTCTTCCAACTGTTTGTATCTGTCCTCTGCAGGAGGATACTGCTCTTCATCAAAATCAGTCTCGTTGTCAGAGACTACCGGACTAGGACCTTTTTCCGCTTGAGGAGTACCCTTGCCAATGGAAGAACCAGCCTCTTCATTTTGCAGAGTATTGCCAAACCTTCGGCCCGAGTTGAACATAATAGTTCTTCTCTTCTTCTTCTTTTCCTTTTTCAGGAGCAGAGCCTTCAGCTCTTCTTGGCCCTGAGCCAAACCCATGATTAGCTCCTGAAATTGCGCATTCTGCGCCTGAAGAGCTTTGATGGACATCTCAATTGAGGATGAGTCAGGATTCATGATGCTGAAATAAACAGCGAAGAACGGTAAGCAACCTGAAAAGAAGAAAATCTGCTATGCACATGATGAATGGAATGCGTATGATTTATGTTTTCAAAGACAATCGGGAATCAACTTTGTAAACAAAAAGGAACACACTTCATTAGATTCAACTTTGAAACTGAAATTATTCAACAGGTTGCCCTTAGGCGTTACATGAAAGGAAATACTGAAAAAGGGAAGTAAAACCGTAAAAGAACATCCAGAGCTCCTTATTGATCCCATGGTCTCCTCTTCTCAGTACGGATGTAGGCATTCAGAGCTCGCTCATTTTCCAACTGCTTTGTCAGCTTCTGGATTTTCAATTCCTGCTCGTTGAACTTTTCCCGGTAAGAATCCCGCTCTTCTCGCAGTTGCGACCAAGATCTCTTTAATGTCTCATAATCAGTAGGTATCTGAGGAGGAAGGACAGTTGGAGGAACACCATCTTTGTCAGGACACTCAAGAATGACGGGTCTGACAGCTTCATACGGCATACCTAACTTCTGAGCACGGATGCGAACCCATTTGTAGTAGGCTTCCATAGGTAAAGAAGTCTTTGGCCCTAACTTCTGTGGGTCAGCTTTATGAACTTTGTCCCAAGCCTTGATGAACCTACGGCGTAGCTCGTCACTATCCACCTGAAACTCAAAACTGATGTGAGGCACCAACATCTCATGGGGCCCTGCTCTTCTGGCTCTTCCAAACTGACGGAGTGCTAGACATGGATTGTAAGAGATTCCTCCTTGGGTACCAATCAGAGGAACATTAGGGTATTCCCCGCATCGATCAATAATAGCTATCTCATCCAAACCTCTGCAAGTCTAAATGATGTCTTTATCAGTGAGAGACATTAACCTATGAGCCCAACCTCTTCCTTCTTGGTTCTTCAGTACGAACTTAGGGAGGTGTGAAATAAACCACCTCACCAACAAAGGGATACAACACCATAGGGTTCCTCGTCTTCGGGTAGTACGAGCATGAAGTTGTTGCAAGATGTCACCCAAGAGAGTGGGCACCGGATTCTGAGACATAAAGATCTTTATGGCAGTGACATTGATGAAGTTGTCAGGATTAGGAAACAAAACTAACCCATAGATTAAGAGAGCCAAGATGTCTTCATATGCCCTAAAGTCCAGGTCATTCCAGAAACTGTTAGCTTTACCAATCAGAAACTTGGCCAAGAAACCCTTAACTCCGCTTCTAGTCACCCAGTTGTCTGTTACCTCTTGATGTGTCAAGGGAAGAGCTGCAGCAACATCCTCAAGCCTGAGGGTCTTTTCCCAACCAGTAAAGGGAGTCTGATCCAAGATAGGGATACCAAGCAAGTCAGAGAACTCTTCTAGGGTAGGGACCAGCTGGAAGTCTTGAAAGGTGAAGCACTGGTACAGAGGGTCATAGAACTGGGTCAGAACACTCATCAACTGTTGATCCCGCTTTGCAGTGACTAAACTGAGAAGAGAACCATGCCTCTGAATGAAGGAAGTGGTATTTGGAATTCTGCTAACCAACTCTTCAAGCAACTCAGGTGAGTGAACAAAGTTGAACGGGATAGTATTCCTTCGTACAGGCATCATGATATCCTACAAAACAGAGCAAAGGTGAAACCCTCTTGTCTTTGAAATGGTCAGTCCTTATGCAGGATGCATGCAATGCTCATGATATTATGATGTTATGATAAAGCACACCACAAATAGATACAAAGACAAACATGGTAAGGCACACAAGTCACACAAGGCAAGCCCTTAAAGTTTAGGCCAGCATGAGGTCTAGGTACTACCCTCTTTCAGTTTGTTGGTTCATACCTGTCCTATCAAAGTAACCGGGTTCTTAGAGGATCCCAATATCATCGACTACCCTCAATCGGTCATAACTCCAGCATCGCAATCTTTTCTTGCGGCCAGAACCATCACGAGAGTTTAGCCTCAATGGGCGTAGCATACTGCTACTGTTCTAATGGTCAAGTTGTGTCATTTAAGGTTCTAAGGTTGTTGGTGCTTAATGACTCCTCAGAAGACCCATGTTCTCCTCGTTGCGACACAAGGGATATCGGTACAGACCAAGGTGCCACACCAACGTAGCCACTGCTTCACCCATGTTGGTCTACGCCGGACAGGTCCCTCACAGCTTATGCTACCTAAACAGGGTATCCCCAGATCCGAGTTAGGATCTATGTAACTCCCATGCAACCCACAAATTTAAAGCAGACAAGTCAATACAATTGAAAACACAGTTATGAACTAACCCTAAGGTACACCTAACTTTAAGATATTATCCCCAGCAGAGTCGCCAGTTCTGTGATCGGTGGATCTGGAACTGACTGTTTAACGCTGGTTCGCGAAATGTCGCGGTAAGCAAGAGTCGCCACAGTCTTTTATTTTCTCCAAATGGAAAGGACAAAAGCACAGAAAAATTCCTTATTGAGATTAGTTCTCGGTTCGGGAGGTAGGTTATAGAAAGGGAAGGTGTTAGCACCCTTTCTATCCATGGTTATCCATGGGCTCTTAGATACGTGCTCATTGTGTTTTCAAAAATGGTTTGTTTGCTTTTCAACTGTGGGTTTTAAAAAAGTTTCTTTGAAAATTCCAGTTCGACTCTTGTATCAGTCCTCAAGAGTGTTTGAAAAATTGCTTTCGAAAGCTTTTTGAAAATGTGTTGGTGTGAAAAGTATTTTTGATTTGTTTTGTTTTGAATTAGAGCAAGTATCCACGAGAACCTACCTACCCTAAGGAATTCGTCTGTGTAAATGTCCTTTAAAGTAATGCCATCCCACCATTGAGAGGTAGGTAGCACCACCGTTGGAGGTATTCGGGTCAATTCGAGGTTCGGGACATGGTGATCACCAGAGCAATGGGAAGACACCTTAGAAGCTACCCTCATGCCAGGTTCCCGGATCATGAGGACTTACTAAGACATCCTCTACTCGACGATCACCTTTCGAGGCAAGGCAACAGTGAGGCGTACCCTAGGGATGGTGTGTGATTTGTGTGTCAGATTCATTTGCATTTATCTTGTTCATGTCAAAGTGATCTATGCGTTTGTTTTTATTTTCATCATTCATTCTTGCATGCATTTGTTAACAGTTAAAGAAAGTGCGGAAAGGTAAAGTTCTAAACTATTACAAAAGGCGCGGGTCCACATCGCCAAAATTTCCAGAACCCGATTTGACAGAAAAATAAAGAATTAAAGTAAAGTAAAAGTGCGAGAGATTAAATTTATAAGGCTTTGGGAGAGGTACATAAATATTAAAGGAAAAGAAATAAATATGCGAATTGAAATTTTAAATTGAAACGAGGGCGTTGGACCCTTTTTAATGGAATTAAATTAAATTAAATTAATTAAAATTAAAAAGAAAAAGAAATTATTTTTGGTATTTTTTGGACTTATGAATTTAATGAAATTGAATTAAATAGATAAGTTAACCCTAATTCTAATTTTTTTATTTATTAAGAAAAAAATATTAAAGTTACCTAGATTAATCTAATTATTTACATGCGATTTTAATTTATAAAAATAATAGAAAATATTTAATTATTTAGAGAAAAGAAAAGAAAAGGGATAAAAAATTAATACAAACCCTAATTCTACCAAATTTTAAATTGATTAAAAAATATATTAAAATTTAACCCTAAACTTAAAAGCTAAAATTAATTAATGAAGTTTATTTACAAAATATTAAGATAAAATATATTTTTTGTTTTTATGGTATTTCTGATTTTTTTGTGTTTTTTATATATTATGAAAATAATAATTATAAAGAATTAAAAGAAATTAATTAAAATAAAGAAAAGAAAAATATAAAAAGAGTAAAGGAAACAAACTCTAGGGGGGTGCTGTCCCCAAGTGGAGGATTTATTGTAGCAATTCTGGCCCATTTATACCAAGCCCTTTTTGACCTTTTCAGGACGCGTGCAGGTGTGTTGACTCAGGTCCACCATTCTCCTTCAATTGTGACCCTTTGATGGATCTTGGTGTATGCGTGGCACGTTGGAAATTGTGGACGCACGGTGTTCCTTAGCGTTGAACCTGCACAGAATGACAATTGAAAAAATAATATTGGAAAGGGTGGGGGACCTGGGGCTCGAACCCAGGTCCTAGAGATTACCACTAACAAGCCTTGCCACTGAAGCACTCTACACGCGTTGTATAATAAATAACAAACAATCATTATAATTAGAACAACGCGTTAATGACTTTTTTAGCGCGAATTTTTGAACGATCCAATCAACGCCGGCCACCTATCCTTCTTCTTCCTTGGCTTGTTTTTTTTTCCTGAAACACAAAGAAACTGGCAACGGTTTTGAACCGTCCCAAAAGGCATCATTATAGAAAATAACGATTAGGCCATATGGCCATATAAATTAGGCGCGAGGGTGGATTTTGCATCGTCCAGGCATGCTTATTTCAATGGTCCAGGTCTTGAGTGCTAATTTTTCCTTAATTAAGAAGCCCTAATTCAAGGTTCTGCAAACCCTAGCATATAACCATGGTGAAATCACGCACAATGCCTAAAAACTCAATTGGATCATGTGGTTAGCTTCGTAATGAGTCAAAGATCATAAATCAAATATCAAAAACTGCAGAAAACGTATGAATCATTATGCAAGAATGCAAAAAATTTCCTGTACAGGGTGCGATGGTTTTACCAATTTAGGGCGTTAGGATGGTGGAAAGCTATTCAGTTACGATGCTTGATGTCTCAGGAAGGTGATGAGACAAGTATTTTGGCTTGAAACCTCTTGGAAATTTGTTTTCAGTTTTCAAATTCTTGCAAAAAATTCAAGTTTGTTTCTTCGTATATGGCGCAGCTTAGTGCTTGTTCTGAATAGGGTTACACTATATATGTATATGTGAAGGTTTTTAGGTCAAAGAAATCACATAAAACCTTTGCATTCATGATTTGCAAGATTTGATTTTCAAAGATCTTTTCAAATATTTTTCCATGCTATTTTGGCTTCAATCATATCCAATCACTTCAATTCCTTCCATATTTGATTGTACACGAAATATTGATCCTATTCTATGCACAAAAAGATTCAAAACATTAGGTTTGGTATTTTTCATGTATTTTATTTAATTAAATGAATTATTAATAATAAAAAATCCAAATAAATAAATAAAAATGATAAAAAACTTCCCTTTGGGCCAAATGGTCGTGCACATGTCTTGGATGATGAATTGTGGAAGAAAAAGAGGCCTATTAGCAATTTTAGGTCATTTGAAGCAATGTTGACTTTTCAAAATATCCAAAACTTTCCCAACTTCCACAAGGCATAACTTGCTCAATTTTTAAGCTTTGCTCATGTTCTTAGACATTTTGGAAAGGTCTTTGAGTCCTCTAACCAATTCCTTTGGTCCCATGTAATTTTGATTTGCCAATCTCAAGTTATGGCCTTTGACTTAAAGTCCCTTTTTGTTGACTTTTGAAAATGACCTATAATGTTGAAATTGATAACTTTTTGTGAGAGCATTTCTTGGACTTGAAGTGTGAAGAGGAGTTGTAGGAAATGTCTTTATCTTCAAAATGAGCTTTGGATGGAATTTTTCTGATAATCCATGTGAAAGTTATGCCCTGGTCAATTTACAGTTGACTTTTTCCAACTGTCCAAATATGGAAACTTTTGCATCTTGATGATTTTTGAGCCAAGCTTTGAGAATCATGATCAAGCATTGATCAAATGATGTTTGTGGCTTCAAAATGAGATTTTGATCAAAAATTTGGACTTTTGACTGTCAAATGACCATTTTGCCCCTACAGTTGACTGTAGTGCTATTAGGGTTTTTGACTGTGCAATTTTGAGCTGTAAGTCTTGAAACTTGGTATGAGGATGCTTGACCATGTTTATAAGCATGTGGGACTTGAGTGGACCCTTGGAAACTTCATTTTCTTTGTCAGCACCAAAACCCTAATTTTGACTGTTAGGAGGCCCTTGAACTGTGCAACCCTTGGGGAGATTTTGAAGCTTTGACTTGGCAAATTTTGAAGAATATGGGAGGGAAAATTTTGGGGTACAACACATGCTCTTTTCGACCAGACTCATCATGCTGCCCCAATACACACCCCTATTGAGTTCTCTAACATTGTTAAGTACATGATCAAGGGTCTTCTTTCGACTGGTGGTATCAGAATTAGAGGTTCTTGAAGGTACTCCTTGATTTTTTCGAAGGCTATCTAACAATCATCGTTCCACTTCAGTACTTGATCTTTCTTCAGTAACTTGAAGATTGGCTCACAAGTAGCGGTCAGATGGGAAATAAAATCTGGAAATATAGTTCAATCTTCCCAGGAAACCTCTGAATTCCTTTTCAATATGGGGAGTCGGTGATTCTTGAATGGCTTTAACCTTGGCGGGGTCAACTTCAATACCTTTACTACTGACAATGAAACCTAGGAGATTACCCGATCTTACCCCAAAAGTGCACTTATTTGGGTTCAATCTCAGCTTGTACTTCTTTAATCTCTCAAACAGCTTGTGTAGGTGATCAATATGTTCTTCTTCAGTCTGAGACCTGGCTATCATGTCATCAATGTAAACCTCTATCTTATGATGGATCATGTCATGGAGCAAAGCTACCATAGCACACTGATATGTTGCGATGATGTTCTTCGAACCAAAAGGCATAAGTTTGTAATAGAAAGTTCCCCATTGTGTGACAAAGGTAGTCTTCTCCATGTCTTTAGGTGCCATCTTAATTTGATTATAACCAGAGAAACCATCCATGAAGGAAAATACTTTATGCTGAGCAGTGTTGTCAACCAGAACATCAATGTGTGGAAGCGGAAAGTCATCTTTGGGGCTTTCCTATTCAGATCTCTGTAGTCTACACACATATGCACTTTTCCATCCTTCTTAGGTACTGGAACCACATTTTTCAACCCACTGAGGATAGGACGTAACAGCTAGGAAGTCGGCATTGAACTGTTTCATAACCTCAGCTTTGATCTTTTCAGACATCTCGGGACGTATACGAAGAACCTTCTATTTTACCGGAGAACAACCTTCTTTTATTGGTAGACGGTGAACCACAATATCAGTATCAAGCTCTGACATGTCTTCGTATGACCAAGCAAAAATCTCAACAAAGTCACACAACATCTGGATTAATTTATTTTTGACACTGTCTTATAGATTGGCACCTATCTTGACCTCTTTCTTGTCCTCTTCAGTACCCAAGTTCACAACCTTGACTGGCTCTTCATGTGGTTGTATGGCTCTTCCTTCTTGCTCTAACAGCCTAGCAAGTTCTCTAGGTACTTCACAATCTTCCTCACCTTCGTCCTCGGCTTGGTAGATTGGATTTTCGAAGTCATAATTGGCAATAGCAGAATTGTTATCAACAAGATCCAGGGTGGAAATGAATCTGCAATTTGTTGTACGGGTGTGGTGTAAGAACACATAGAAATTTTGAAAGTAATAAAGTAAAATAAATACAAAGAGCGCAAAATTTGAATGCAAACGTCCAATGATTTATTGAATGAAAATATGTGAATGAAAAATGACAACCCTAACAAATGGATCGTTGTGCCCCGGGTAAGGCACAAGGCATAAAGTTATTGTTTAAAATTACATAACCAAAACTTGAAAGCAAGAAAACATAAAATAGCATTTACTCCTGAATAAAGGAGATTGGTATAACGTCTTCAGTCTTACAATTGTTGAGCCCGTTGATGATGGTAGGAAAAATCCAACTTTCTAGATCATAGTCACTATCAGCATCTTCTATCATGTTGACTCCATTGTTGCTGATGTGGAATGGTGGTCTCCCAGAATGAGCATGACGAATAGCCCTATGAGCCTCTGCAGTGAAACCAAATCCAAATTTATCAGATTTGTAAGGAATGACGAGATGTCAACCCTATATAGTGCAACCACATTCTTCTACCACGGCTCTAGGGTCTTTCAAAGAAGCCATTCTGGGCGGAACCTTGGTAACCTTATGAATAGAAGAAATGTCTTCAGTAATGGTAGTGGTCTGAGTAATAACTTTAAAGGTCTGGTCGGGAGTCTCGATGAATTAATTGTCCATATCAACATACTTAAAGGAGTTCAAGTGACTCACCATGTACTCTTCTTCACCACAAACTGTAACAATCTTTCCTTTTATGGGATATTTCAACTTCTGGTGCAACGTAGAAGTAATAGCGCCTGCCCCATAAATCCAAGAGCGTCCAAGTAAACAGGAATAATTCGGGTGAATGTACATCACATAGAAGGCAGAGTCAAAGACCTGTGTACCTACTTTGATTGGAAGATCCACCTCTCCATGCACCATCCACTTTGAACCATCAAAGGCTCTGACCACAATACCACTGGGTTTCAGCATAACCCCTTCACAGTCAAGCCTGTCTAGAGCACCCTTCGATAAAACATTTAACAAGGAACCCATGTCAACCAACACATGAGCTAAGGTAGTGCCCCCGCACTCAATAGAGATATGCAGGGCCTTGTTATGGTTTCTTCCTTCAGAGGTCAAGTCAGCATCAAAAAACCTAGCCCATTATAAGTCGCCAGGATAGAAACATAATTTTCAAATTGATCAGCAAAGATTTCTTGCAGTACTTGAGCATATTTCAAGAACTTCACCAAAGCCTGAGCATGGGCTTCAGAGCATAACAACAGGGAAAACATGGATATCTTAGAGGGAGTCTGCCCCAGTTGTTCAACAATCTTATAGTCACTTTTCCGAGTGATTTTCAGTACTTCCTCCATTTCTTGTCGGGAGGTGTTGTACCCCAAAATATTCCCTCTCATATTTCTCAAGACATTGCAAGAAAATCTCCAAGTTGATCAAGTTTGCTCAAGAGTTGATTAGACAAGTCATCTCCTAAGGCAGTCAACCCCAAATTACGGTTTTGTGTTGCATCAAGATCCTTGAGTCCAAATGACCTCAAGTGTTCCCCAATGTCATAATATGCTCTCAAGATCATCCATGTCAAATTTCAAGCCTTGCAGAGGAAGTTTGCTTAGTCAATTGCTCAAAGGGCCCAAAAATCGACTATGCTAGGGCAAAGGTCAACTGTGACCCAAATACAGTCAAACTTCAATATTTTTTGTCAACATTCTAATTTTGAGGTATATTTCATCATTTGATCAAGGGTTGATCATGATTCATCAAGGATTGCTCAAAATTCATCAAGACTCAAAAGTTGCTAAATTAGGGTTTTGTAGGAAAAGTCAACTCAACTTTGACCAAGCATAACTTTCTCATACTTTATGAGAAATGACCCATCCAAAGCTCCTTTTGAAGAGGACGAAATTTACTACAATCCATCTTCATATCCCAAGATCAGAAAATGCACTCACAAGAAGTTATAAATTTGGACATTATAGGTCATATTTGAAAGTCAACAAAAACACCTTTTTTCCCAAAGCTTATAACTTGAGCATGGAACATCAAAATGAGATGATACCAAAAGGGTTGGTTATAGGACATCTCAAGCGTTCTAAAAAGTCAAAGAACACTTCCAAAAGTTCAAAATTGAAGAAGTTATGCATTGTTGAAGTTGGACATTTTTGCAAAATTGCCAAAAGTCAACTATCCCCAAAACTTCAAATTTTGTCAAATGGGCCCATTCTTTTCCTCTTGATTTGAGCTTGCATCATTGTCCACGTGTCCTAGCTTCAGCCATGAGCCCATATTTTATTTTACTATTTAATTTGATTTTTATTGAATTTATTCATTTTAAATCAAAATTAAATCATATAAAATCCAAATATTGATTACTTAAGATCTTTTTGGTTGATTCAGGTCTTAATTATCATCATGATCAGCATCAAATTCGTATCTCACCAATTCATGTGAAAAAGATTGAGATTTGGGCAAATTTGGCAAGTGGTAAAGAGTGAATCAAATCACATTACAATGCATTGATTTAGAGAGATTCCATCCATATTTGTGACCATAACACATTGTATCATACATAAGCAAGAGAGGCACACAAAAATAGGGGTTGGAGGCTGCAAGCATAGAGAGAACAAAACTTGAAAAAAGTGGTGAAAAGCTTGAGATCAAAATCGTGCCTAGAGGTGTTTTCAGAAGCCAAGAAGCATCCCAATCGATTCCTGGACGTCCACTGAGGCGAAACCAATCCAAAGCAGGCTTCCATACACGCCTAAACATGCTGTAAGCATCACGTTACCTAGCTCTGTATTTGAATTCGTAAATCCTCATTCTTGCATCCTTTGTACAAATTACTTGCATATTCATAATCCTTATAATATTTCTAAGCTTTTGGCAATATTCAATTTGGTTTATATGCACCGTAACCCCAAAATACCATGGCTACGGTTACGTTTTGGTTTTTAGGGATTCTTGTTTCAGGTGGAATTGATCCCTATAATGGGCATGGTTGCACTCAGGAGAAGGTGACGAACCTAACCATGCCTTTGAAGGTCATTTTTATTGCTTGGAATTAATTTTTGGATTGAGCTGCGCTTTTAGCTGCGGATTCAAATCCGCAGGTAAAATTACAGTGGTGGAAGGACAGGGACGAGTGCGTGTCAGCTTCCGGTTGGCCAGTTCAAATGATTTTCGCGCAGTTTATTTTTCTGATCCATAAGCGTTGATTTCTTTTATTATATATTATTCATATATTATTAACAAATGAAGCAAAACGGCGTAGTGGCAAGGCAAGCTGGCAATCACCATCAGGACCTGGGTTCGAATCCCAGGTCCTCCACTTCTTTGATATATTTTTTCTTCAGGTGTTCCAATGCTTCTGAGGACTTGTAGTGCATCATACACCATCATTCAATCAATTTCCAGATGGACATTGGCCAGATCTGGTGGCCAAGAGATGATGGTCCACCATAGTCCAAGTCAGCGTGCAAGCATCAGATCTGCAAAGTCAACAAAAGGCCAGCGCTTAATGGGCCTCAGCATTGCTATATACACCATAAAATTCAGGCTCAAACCTCTTTTCTCTCTTATTTATTTATTTTGTTTTAATTAATTGTTTTTATTATTTTATTTAATTTCTAACCAATTGAAAAATTCTTTTCTTTTATAAAATAAAATCACCAAAAATATTTTTCATCAAATTAAACTTTAACTTTTATTTTTATTTAATAAATACTAATTATTTGACTTAGGTTTAATTAGAATAATTTTAACATATTTTTGTAAATAACTAAAATTAACTAGACTTAATTAGGTTTTACTAATTCATTTAATTTTTATTTCTTTCTTAAAATACCAAAAATCCAAAAATAATTTATTAATTAATTTAATTAATTTAATTTAGTAATTAATTTAGGTTTAATTTCATTTCCTTTCTTAAAATAAAAACCACAAAAATCTTTTCTTTAATAAAAAGGGTCAAAACCCTAATCTCGCGCTCGATTTAATTTCCCACACGCGATTTATTTTCTTTTATCATATTAATATACTTGCTCCCAGTTTGTAATAGTTAAATAGGACTTTTATTATTTTTTATCGCTTTATTTATTTTTAAAGGGTTTGTCTTTGGCGATGTAAATACCCGACGCCTTGTAATTTAAATTCCGCACTTTATTTCCCGCAAATTATAACTGTTAGATGTTTGATAATAGGATGCATGACAAGACTTAATATTTTAACCTAAAATCAACTTAGATCACCATTAACATGTACAAAAGACAAAAATAACTGAAAACAACACACTCGCACATGCACACTCCTAGGGTACACCCCACTTGGTTGCCTTCGTACACGGTCATTGAGTATAGGTCGTTTTAGAGGTCGTCCTCTTGTCCCAAGATCATAGTTGCCTCGAAACGGTTGCCTTGGATATTGTTGCCTCAAACAAATGATCTAAGACATTAGGGTTACCGCTAAGGCGTCCTAACATTGCTTTAGTGACCGCAAGTCCCGCATTCGAATTGACCCTCAAACTCCAACGATGATGCTAACTACTTATCAATAGTGAGATAGTATTGTCTAAAGGAAGATAGCATAGAACGATTCCTTTTTCGAGTAGGTAAATGGTTCTTAAGTACTTGCTCTTTCAAAAAACAAAATCTTTTTCACACTTACACTTTTTCGAACAAAGTTTTCAAAAACACTTCATACACTCTTGAGGACAAAAGCAAGAGTTAAATCAAAGTTTTCAAAACAAAAACTTTTTCAAACCCACAAGCACAAAGAAAACCATTTTGAAAACAATATGAGCAAGTATCTAAGAGCCCGTGGATAACCACGGATAGAAAGGGTGCTAACACCTTCCCTTTCTATAATCTACCCCCCGAACCCGAGAAATATCTCGAAAAAGGAATTTTTCTGTGCTTTTTTCCTTTCCCTGTTGGATAAAATAAAAGTCGGTGGCGACTTTTGCTTACCGCGACATTTTGCAAATACAAAACGCAAAACACAAACCAGCATTCCAAAAAACAGTCAGTTCTTCCCACCGTATCACAGAACTGGCGACTCTGCTGGGGAAAAGAATAAGTGGGGTGTACCTTAGGAATAGTTCATAATGTTCTCAATTGCTTGAATTGTATGCTTTATCTTTGTGGGTTGAATCGGAGTTACTATAGATCCTAACCCGGATCTGGGGGATACCCTTTAGGTAAGTAGCAATAAACTGTGAGGGAACTGTACGGCGTAGACCGATACGGTTGAAGCAGTAGCTACATTAGTGTGGCACTTTAGTGTGTACCGATATCCCTTGTGGCGCAACAAGGAGAATATGGGTCTACTAAGGGGTCATTAAGCACCAACTGACCTTAGAACCTTTAAATTGACCAACTTGGCCATAGAACAGTAGCAGTATGCTACACTCATTGAGACTAAACTCTCGCGATGATTCTGGCCGCAAGAAAAGGTTGCTAAACTGGAATTATGACCGATCGAGGGTAGTCAGTGATATTGAGATCCTCTAGAACCCGGTTACTATTTTTAGGACAGGTTTAAACCCACTGAACTAAAAGAGGGTAGTACCTAAGCTCCTTGCCAACCTGAAATCTAAGGGCTCTCTGTGTGACTTCTGTGTCCTTACCATGTTTGCTGTTTGTGAATACTTGTGGTGTGTTTTCTATCATGACATCATGACATCATGACATTGCATGCATATTGCATTGGACTAACCTATTTCAAAGACAGAGGGGAATCATCTTTGTTCTGTTTTGTAGGTCATGGCACCCATGCGTAGAAAATTCATCCGGATCAACTTTGTCCAGGTTCCCACTCTGCTTAAAGATTTGGTTGCAAAGATTCCAGATACTTCCTCTTTTATCAAAAGACATGGTCACCTCCTGGGTTTGGTCACCTCCAAGATGGATGAACAGATGATGAGGGTCTTGGTCCAGTTCTTTGATCCACTGTACCATTGCTTTACCTTCCCGGACTACCAGTTGGTCCCTACCTTGGAAGAGTTCTCTGATCTGCTTGGTATCTCTATTCTGGAGCAGACCTCGTTCACAGGTTGGGAGAAGATCCTTAGGCCGGAAGAGATCGCTTCAGCCCTCCATCTGACAAAGGCTGAGGTAATGTCTAATTGGGAAACTCGTAGTGGAGCAAAGGGCTTTTTGACTAAATTCTTGGTTGGTAAGGCTAATCATTTCTGGGACAGTCTAGACTTCCATGCATTTAAAGACATTCTGGCTCTTCTGATATATGGTTTGGTATTGTTTCCTAACTCTGATTCCTTCGTTGACGTGAATGCGGTAAAGATCTTTATGTCCAGTAATCCAGTACCCACTCTCTTGGGTGACATCCTTCATTCTCTTTATGCCCGCACCGCACGGAAACGGGGAACCCTTATGAGTTGTGCACCATTGTTGGCGAGGTGGTTTATTTCTCACCTCCCCAAATCAGTTCTGAAGAACAAGGAAGGCATGGTCTGGGCCTATAGGATTATGTCTCTCTCTCATAATGACATCATTTGGACTATCACGGGTATGGAGGACGTGGCTATTATTGATCGCTATGAGGAATACCCCAACGTTCCTCTGATAGGAACCAATGGAGGAATCACTTATAATCCGTGCTTGGCCTTACGTCAGTTTGGGCGTGCTAGAAGGGAAGGACCTCATGAGTTGCTAATGCCTAGTATTGTCTTTGATTTCCAGGGAGATAGTGACGAGCAACGCCGCAGATTCATAAGAGCTTGGGATAGGGTCCACAGGTCTAATCCACACGAGTTGGGTGCAAAGACTTCTCTACCAATGGAACCATATCTCCGATGGGTTCGTATCCATGCCCAAAAGCTGGGAATGCCATACGAAGTCGTCTTGCCTATAACTGTTGAAGTTGCTGATGAAGAGGGGGTTCCTCCTACCATCCTACACCCTTACATGCCTACTGACATTGGGGCATTGAAGAGGTCCTGGATGCAGCTAAGGTAAGAACGGGATACTTACCGAGAAAAGTATCACGAGCAAGAACATAAGATCCAGAAGTTGACAAGGCAGCTGGAGAACGAGTGGATCCTCAATGACTATGTCCGCACCGACAAGAAACGACCATGGGAGCATTGATTGTCTTTTTGATTATTTCTAGTTTTTGATTTACTTTTTAGTATTTCTTTCTTGTAACGCCTTAAAGGCATTTGTTGAACAATTGAATTCAAAGTTTATCTAATAAAAGTGTGTTTCATTATTGTTTACGA
The DNA here is from genome assembly GCA_948472305.1 of Vicia faba. Lineage (NCBI taxonomy): Eukaryota > Viridiplantae > Streptophyta > Magnoliopsida > Fabales > Fabaceae > Vicia > Vicia faba. The sequence goes on along the minus strand of OX451735.1, from coordinate 1,363,018,479 downwards.
ATTTGAATCCCTAAAGTCTTTGAAATCATATCATACGCATTTCATTACATGCACCTCATAACAGGTACCCTTACAGGTTTTTTCTCATCTTCTTCGCTGTTTATTTAAGCATCATGTCTTCCGAACCATCAACTGAACAAGAAATCAAAGCTCTACAGGCTCAAAATGCCCAGTTCCAGGATTGTTCATGAGTTTAGCTAAGGGTCAGCAAGATATGAAGACCCTTATTTTGAAGGATAAGAAGAAGAAGAAGAAGAAGAAGAAGAAGAAGAAGACGGTCCTCTTGAACATGGGGCACAGGTTTGGAAACAGGATGCGAGATGAAGTCAACCTATCCCACTCATCTGGAGGGGGAGAAAACCAAGAAGAAAGAAGGGTGCCTAGCCTTGTGGTATCTGATCATGAGACTGACTTTGACGAAGACCAATATCCTCCTTCCGAGGATAGGTATAAACAACTTGAAGACCGGCTAAGCGCCATGGAAGTTCAGAAAGTCCCTGGTTTGGATTTTGGTGATCTAGGTTTGTCGTATGGAGTGGTGATTCCCCATAGATTCAAAGCACCAATCTTTGCTAAATACGACGGAGTTTCTTGCCCGAAACTGCACCTTCGGTCGTATGTAAGGAAGATTCAGCCGTACACCGCTGACAAGAACCTATGGATCCACTTCTTTCAAGACAGTCTCTCAGGGACTCAGCTTGAATGGTTTTACCAATTAGAAGGAGCTAGTATCCGTAATTGGGAAGACTTGGATGCTGCTTTCTACAAGCAGTACCAATACAATGCCGACCTCACTCCCACGCGTACCCAACTCCAAGGTATGTCAATGGGTGCAGGCAAAGGTTTCAAAGATTATGCTCAGAAGTGGAGGGACCTTGCTGGAAGAATGCAACCACCCTTGGCTGATAGGGAGCTAGTGGATATGTTTCTGGGGACCCTTTCTGGTCCGTATTTCAACCATCTGATTGGAAGTTCATCGTCCGGGTTTACAGAGCTGATCATGACCGGGGAAAGAATCGAGGCTGGTATCAAATCCGGAAAAATACAGAAGGGTGCTTCGTCTAGTATCAAGGAGAAGCCTTTTAAGAAGGAGTCGAGTGTTGTTTACAGTTCAAAAAGCCACAATAGACCTGAACGCCTCCAAGCTGTTAACGCGATGGTTATTTCAAGACTTGTTGTTACTCCTCAGCGCAACAATCAGCCAAGGGCCGAGAGACCTCGAAGACAATTCACTCAGTTCAACATGACTTTATCCCATATTCTGCCGTAGTTATTAAAAACCAGTCTAGTGATTCCAAGGGAGCCCCCGAAGAATCCAAATACAACATCACCGAAGTACAACCCTAATGCCCGCTGTGCTTTTCACTCTGATAGCCCGGGGCATGATACGGATGATTGTTGGGTTTTGAAGAACAAGGTACAGGACTTGATTGATTCGAAGGAGATTGAATTTGAAGCACCTGAAAGACCTAATGTTGTGACTGCTCCTATGCCCAAGCATGGAGTGAATGCTATAGATGAAGACTCATTTGTGGTTTCTGTGAACGACATTATTACTCCACTAATGACTGTGAAGAAGAACCTTTTGTTAGCCAGTTTATTTCTGGGCTGTGACGAAGGTTGCCGTATGTGCGCCGTCCTACCTGCTGGTTGCCATCTTTTGAAGTCAGGTGTCCAACGCCTGATGGATAATAAAGAAATTTTGTTTGATAAGACTGTTGTTCCATTGCTTCCTACTGAAGAAGTTGCTATCATCACCATCTTCGACAATTCTTCCAAGGCTTCCTCGAGAAAGCCGGTTAGAATTACATATGTTCCAAGAATCGCACCATTGATCATCACTGTTCCTGGGCCTATTCCCTATACATCCGATAAAGTTGTCCAGTGGCATTATGGGGCTGACGTTTACTATCACGGAGTTAAGCAAGACTTGAATGCCGAAGATGCTGATACTGACGTCAGTAATATTATTGGACCTGCCAAAGTCACCCACAGCGGAAGACTGTTCTCCCCTGAGATCTCTCCGCCAGTTGTTCGGAAACCCGTTGTCATTATGCCTGCTAGTGCGTCTGATACTATTCCTATTCAATTCCCCATTCTTACCCCTGTTGCTGAGTCATCTGATACTCGGGGCAAAGGGACCACTGATGAGCCTGCCCAGACGGAGGCACCTAAGACAATTACACTTGAAGCCTTTAGATAAGAGATGGAAGAAATTATGAAGATTATCAAAAAGAGCGACTACAATGTAGTCGAGCAGCTGGGGAAAACCCCATCCAAAATCTCTATGTTGTCTCTGTTACTATGCTCAGAAGCCCATGCCAAGGCCCTAATTTCCTTCCTAAAGACTGCGCACGTGCCGCAAGAAACATCAGCTGATCAGTTTAAAGATTGCGTGGCTAGTCTGACTGCTGATAATGGGTTGGGTTTCTTTGACGCCGACCTGCTTGCTAAGGGGAGAAATCACAATGATGCCCTGCATGTCTCCATTGAATGAAGGGGCACTACTCTCGCCCATGTATTGGTGGATACTGGTTCCTCATTGAACGTTTTGCCTAAGAAATCTCTAGACCGGTTGGACTGTGAGGGTTTAGAGTTGAAGCCAAGTAACATTGTTGTCAGGGCCTTTGACGGGTCGAAGAGAATGGTACATGGAGAAGTGGATATTCCAGTGAAGGTTGGTTCTCAGGTCTTTGTGTCTACTTTTTATGTGATGGACATCCGGCCATCCTATTCTTGTTTGCTGGGTCGCCCATGGATCCACAAAGCTGGGGCAGTCACTTCAACGCTCCACCAGTTGCTGAAATACCCAGTCAAAGGGAAAATTGTGACAGTACGAGGAGAGGAAGAGTACATGGTATGCCACCTCAACTCTTTCTGATATGTAGAGATGGATGGGGAGTTCATTGAGACCCCATTTCAGCATTTTGAAGAGGTTCCCCAGACGCTGGCATCAACTGAGACTGTTGTTGAAAATCCTCCTATGAAGATGGCTTCCTTCAAAGATGCTCGGATTGTTGTTGAGAAAGGTGGGTGTGCAAATTGGGGCCAACTCCCTAATTTCGCACATAAGACTAACAAGTTTGGTTTGGATTTCACTGCAGAGGCTCAAAAGGCTGTACGGAGTGCACGGATCGAAAAAGCTCCCTTATTTATCAGCAATTCAGGAGTGAATGCCATTGAAGACGATGTTGAAGAATTTTAATTCGACAGTTGGATCTATCCTACTACTGATGGTGGACTAAGCAACTGGACAGCGAAGGACTTCGTCCCAATTTCTTTTGTTACCCAGTAATGAGACTTTTGTTTTATATTTGTAACAGACAATGTTTTAAACTTTAAAGCCCGGTGTCTTACCCGGGGCACCGTGGCTTCATTTGTGAGGGCTTTATGTGTGTCATCTACATATATCATTAATAAAAGCATTGGACGTTTCTTGCATTTCAAATTTTGCGCTCCTTGTTTCTCTTTTATTATACATTGCAAAATAGCTATTTTACACACACTCACATATACAGGTCAACATCCACTCTGGATCCCACTGATAACGACTCTGCTACAGCCAGCTATGACTTCGAAAGTCCGATCAACTTAGCCGAAGACGAAGGTGAAGATGATTGCGAAGTTCCTGGTGAACTTGCAAGACTGTTACTTCAGGAAGAGAGGACCATACAGCCGCACGAAGAACCTGTGGAAACAGTAAATCTGGGTACAGAGGAAGACAAGAAAGAGGTCAAGATCAGTGCAAATCTAGAAGCTAGCGTTAAACAACGGTTGATTCAGATGCTGCATGACTATGTTGAGATCTTTGCCTGGTCTTATGGAGATATGCCTGGGTTGGATACCGATATTGTGGTTCACTGGTTGCCTACCAAGGAAGACTGTCCTCCAGTGAAACAGAAGGTGCGTTGAATGCGCCCAGAGATGTCTGAGAAAATCAAGGCTGAAGTGATGAAACAGTTTGATGCCGGTTTTCTAGCAGTTACTTCTTACCCTCGGTGGGTGGCCAACGTGGTTCCTGTGCCGAAAAAGGATGGTAAGGTTCGGATGTGTGTTGACTACAGGGATCTGAACAGGGCAAGCCCCAAGGATGATTTCCCTCTGCCTCATATCGACGTTCTGGTTGACAACACTGCACAGCATAAGGTCTTCTCCTTTATGGATGGTTTCTCCGGTTATAATCAGATTAAAATGGCTCCCGGGGATATGGAGAAGACAACCTTTGTTACTCAATGGGGTACCTTTTGCTATAAGGTCATGCCTTTTGGATTGAAGAATGTTGGGGCAACATATCAGTGCGCCATGGTCGCTTTGTTCCATGACATGATCCATCATGAGATTGAGGTATACGTCGACGATATGATTGTAAGGTCCCAGACTGAGGAGGAACATCTGGACCACCTTCAGAAGCTATTTGATAGGTTGAAGTTGTACAAGCTGAGGTTAAACCCGAACAAGTGCACCTTCGGGGTGAGATCTGGTAAACTGCTGGGTTTCGTTATAAGCGATAAAGATATTCAAGTGGATCCTGCAAAGGTGAAGGCTATACGGGAGATGCCAGCTCCCCGAACAGAAAAAGAAGTCAGAGGCTTTTTGGGACGTCTGAACTATATTGCCCGATTCATCTCACACCTGACTGCTACTTGTGAGCCAATCTTCAAGTTACTGAATAAAGATCAAGTGGTAAGATGGAACGATGAATGTCAGGCCGCTTTCGAAAGGATCAAAGATTATCTCCAAGAGCCTCCTATTTTGATGCCTCCAGTTGAAGGAAGATCTCTGATCCTATACTTGACAGTACTCGACAACTCAATGGGGTGCGTGTTGGGGCAGCATGACGAGTCTGGCCGAAAAGAGCATGCTATTTATTACCTTAGCAAAAAGTTTACCGACTGCGAGACCCGATACTCGTTGCTCGAGAAAACTTGTTGCGCTTTGGCATGGGCTGCTCGCCGGCTGAGACAGTATATGCTGACTCACACTACTCTATTGATATCAAAGATGGATCCAATCAAGTATATTTTCGAAAAGCCTGCCTTGTCCGGAAGAATAGCAAGATGGCATATGATCTTGACTGAGTATGATATCCAATACACGGCCCAAAAGGCAATCAAGGGAAGTGTGTTGGCAGATCATTTGGCACATCAGCCAGTGGATAATTACCAGTCTATGAACTTTGAATTCCCGGACGATAATATCATGTTGGTGACTGGCTGTGAAGAACCTGGACCGGATAAAGGACCTGAGGAAGGATCCCGATGGTCTATGTACTTTGATGGAGCTTCGAACGCTTTGGGTAATGGCATTGGCGCCGTGATCATATCTCCTAAAGGCTCTCATACTTTGTTCACCGCCCGACTATGTTTTAACTGCACCAACAACATGGCGGAGTATGAAGCATGCATTATCGGTCTTCGAGCAGCTATTGACCTGAGGATTAAGTTCTTAAGTGTCTTCGGAGATTTCGCTCTCGTGATCAGTCAGATCAAAGGCGAGTGGGATACGAAACACCCAAATCTTATTCCTTACAAAGAGTATGTATTGACATTGCTTCCCCACTTCGAGGAGATTACCTTTGAACACTTCCCTAGAGAGGAGAATCAGTTGGCGGACGTGTTGGCTACGATGTCTTCTATGTTCAAAGTCAATTGGGACAATGAAGCTCCCCGGATTATCATTGAAAGATTGGACGAACCTGCACATTGATGTGATATTGAGACTGAAGAGGTAGCAGATAAGCCCTAGTTTCATGAGGTGAAGAGGTATCTTGAAGCTCAGGAGTACCCCGAGGGTGCATCTGTTAATGACAAGAAGCTCCTGAGGAGGTTCGTCGCAAAGTTCTTCGTCAGCAATGGTATCCTTTACAAGCGTAACCATGATTCGACCTTACTGCGATGTGTGGATAAGAACGAAGCAGAAAGGATCATGACAGAGTTACATGAAGGTACCTTTGAAACTCATTCCAGTGGACACACCATGGCAAAGAAGATCCTTCGTGCAGGATACTATTGGTCCACAATGGAAGCCGACTGTTATCAGCATTCTCGGACCTGTCACAAATGCCAAGTCTATGCTGATAAGGTACATATACCTCCAATACCTCTGAACGTCTTGACAGCTCCTTGGCCTTTTGCAATGTGGGGCATTGACATGATCGGCGAGATCAGACCTACGACATCCAACGGGCATTGTTTCATCCTGGTAGCTATTGATTACTTTACAAAATGGGTTGAAGCAGCTTCCTTTGCTACTGTAACCAAGAACATCGTGGCACGGTTTATTCAGCATAATTTGATTTGTCGATACGGTGTACCAGAGAGGATCATTATGGACAATGGTACCAATCTCAACAACAAGATGATCACTAAGCTTTGCAAGCAGTTCAAGATACAGCATCACAACTCTTCTCCCTACCGGCCGAAGATGAATGGAGCTGTAGAAGCGGCTAATAAGAACATTAAGAAGATTGTGCAGAAGACGACAGTGACATACAAAGACTGGCACGAGATGTTACCATTTGCTCTTCATGGGTACCGTACCTCAGTGCGGACGTCAACAGGGGAAACACCCCATTCCTTGGTTTACGGCATGGAAGCCGTCTTGCCTATTGAAGTTCAGATACCCTCTCTTCGAATTATGAAGGATGCAGGTTTGAGCGAAGATGACTGGATTCAGACCCGGCTTGATCAGTTGAACTTAATCGACGAAAAGAGACTTACTGCTATTTTCATGGTCAGACGTACCAAAAACGGATGATCAAGGCATTTAACAAGAAAGTTAGACGACAAGAGTATCAAGTTGGGGATCTAGTGATCAAGCGCATCATACTACCTCAAGGTGATCCCAGGGGAAAATGGACCCCTACCTACGAAGGGCCATTTGTGGTTAAGAACATCTTCTCAGGAGGAGCTATGATTCTAACCACCATGGATGGTGACGACCTTCCTCACCCCGTCAATGCAGACATAGTCAAAAAATACTACGCATGATCAAAGACCCGCTAGGTCGACTGGCCTAGGCAAAAATAAGGGCTTCCCGGTGAACCAAAAGGGTTCGGGCAAAAATAAGGGATGAAAATGAAAAATCTGTACATCCGGCAAGTCAAAAACCTGGAAGGGCGGCTTGGGCAAAAAAGGGTATCCCGGTGGACTGAAAACCCGAAAGGGCGGTCCAGGAAAAAATTAGGGATTAAAGCATACACTATGTCTCATTGAATCACCTTGCATCCAGACTTCGGTATCGACTATCAAGCTCAGACGGCACTAATCAATCTGATCTACCTTCAACCAGTAGCAAAGTGATGAGATGCTCGAGGATATAAAGGCAATAGCAGAGTTGGAACCCAGTGGGATTATTCACATAGCTGTTTTGTTTAGTTTTTTCACAAATTGTGTAAATTCTATTATTCGGCGGTGTTCTCTTACTAGGACGTCAGCCTCTTGTACAAAACGCCTATTCACAGGCCAAACTTCAAAATCAATACAATTCATTTTCAAAGAAATTTCAAACTGTTTTTCCTTTATCTGTTTTGTTTTGCAAAGAACGTCCAATGTTCATTTTTGATATATGCATTTGACATTAATTGCTGCTCATGAATGTTTACATGCGAAGCAAAAGACGATTACTGGTAATATCGGAAACAGGGGCAAATAAGAAGTGTCCAAACTGTACAGTTTCTCTGTCCACCATGTACAAGGTAAATTCAGCTGAAGGATATAGTTGTGATGCATTCACTCCCCGCAGAGTAAGACAGTAATGTTAGCTCTTCCCAGCTGAGACTTGCAACTGTGAATCAGTAATATTCTCCCCAAGCAGAGTTTATCTACCATCGACACTGAAAAGGCTTAATATCTCCGACAGTCTTAATATTCCCCAACGGAGTATAGGAATATTCCCTGGCAGAATACAATATCCCCAGTGGAGTTTGAAATTTTTCCCAACACGGTCTGAAGAAGCTTCCCCAGCGGAATTTGGAGAATAATCCCCAGTAAACTTTGGAAGATTGTCCCCAACAAGTTCAAAGGATTATCCCCATAAAAGTCTAAAAGGTTATCCCCAGTGAAGCCACAACTGAGAGATCATCCCCAGCGGAGTTCTTTCCTTTCACAAACAAGAATTCAATCCCCAACAGGATTCAGTATCACCAGCAACGGTAATTCATCCCCAGCGGAATTTATCAATGGAATCCTCAGCAGAACATCTCTTCCCCACAAAGTAATCTACTCATCAGTTTATTCCCCAACGGAGTTATCCTCTCCAACAGGTTTATTCTCGCAATCATCTTCATTCGCTATTGTGATCGGTGGATTTAGAACTGACTGTTTAACGCTGGTTCGCGAAATGTCGCGGAAGCAAGAGTCGCCACCGTCTTTTATTTTCTCCAACATGGACAGGACAAAAGCACAGCAAAATTCCTTATGAGATAGTTTCTCGGTTCGGGAGGTAGATTTATAGAAAGGGAAGGTGTTAGCACCCTTTCTATCCATGGTTATCCATGGGCTCTTAGATACTTGCTCTTATGTTTTCAAAATATTTGCTTTTCAAAATGTGAGTAGGTTTTGCAAAAGTTTCTTTGAAAGATTTCTGAATAACTCTTGTATCAGTCCTCAAGAGTGTTTGAAAAATTGTTTTGAAAGATTTTGAAAGTGTCAGTGTGAAAAGATTTTTGATTTGGTTTTTTAGAGAGCAAGTATCCATGAGTCATCTACCTACCCTAAGGAATTAAGCTGTGTAGAAGTCCTTAAGGTAGTGCCATCCCACCATTGAGAGGTAGGTAGCACCACCGTTGGAGGTGTTCGGGTCAATTCGAGTGTAGGGACAGTGTGGTCACCGAAGCAACAGTAGGACACCTTAGAAGCTACCCTTATGTCCTTGATCCTTTTTTAATCCGAGGCAACCATTTTCGAGGCAACTGTTCCGAGGCAACTGTTTCGAGGCAACTGGATCATGGACATAAGGACCGCTAAGACGTCCTATACTTGACGACCACGTTTCGAAGGCAACGAGTGAGGCGTACCCTAGAAGTGGTGTGTGCATTGTGTGTTGTATTCATGTTACGTTTGTCTTTGTAATTAGTGAGCTACGAGTTGTTTTTATTTACATACATTCTTTCATGCAAGTTTAGCAGTTAAGGGGTGCAGAAAGTAAATTGCGGAAAAATAAATCCTACACTATTACAAGGCGCGGGTCTATACATCGCCAAAAATTACAAAGACCCGTTTTTTAGTAAATAAGTACGGAAATTAAATAAAGCGATAAACCTATTTAACTATTACATTCTTGAAGGCAATTACATAATAATCAAATAAAGTAAATGCGCGCGAATAAAATAATCGGGAACGTCTTAAGGGTGTTGACCCTTTTTAGAAAAGAAATTGATTTTTTGTCTTATTGTCAATTAAATGCAATTAATTAAATAATTAAACTAATTAATTAAAAGAAAATATATTTTTGTGTTTTTTATGTTTTTTATGAAATAAAATAAAAAGAAACAAAATTAAGTCAACCTAATTCTAAATTATTTTAATTATTAAAAGAAAAGTCAAAATTGCCTAATTAAACTATTTCAATTAATGTTTATTTACAAAATAATATAATAATAATAATAATGATGTTAGTTCTATTTTTTTTATTTTTTATGAAAATATGTTAATTATGCTAATTATTAAAAAAATAAAATAAGGCAAATAAATAAAAGAAAAGAAAATGACAAAACAAAATAAAATAAGAAAAAAGTAAATAAACCCAGGGGGGGTGAGATGGCCTTCATGGAGGTTTTCTGAAGTAATTCTGGCCCAACAACAAGAAGCCTTATTTGACTTTTTCCGGTTGCCTACGCATGCACTGACTCCAGAGCATAGTACTCTTGCGTTATGGGCCTTTAGATCTGCCTCCAATGACACTTGGCTTGTTGGATGGGTGAGGCTTATGGTGGAAACTACTTGAGAAACTGCACAAGAACGCGTTAACAAAAATGATATGAGAATTATGGGGGACCTGGGAAGAACTTACAGCGCGGTATGAGCCTCAGGACTTGGCAAAGGTTGCTTTAGCTTCAGGGTGTGGCAAGGAATAGAACCACGTGCTTGTTTTGATCGGAAGATGCTCGCAACTATGTTTTAGAACTCTCACTTTTTGAATAATTTTTGGTTTTGCTCTTGGCCGTTTCTGCACACACTCTTTTTTGAATGAGGTTGAGAAGACTTGTATATATAGTAATGAAATGTGAATCAATCCAAATAATGGTCATTAAGCTTTGCATTGAAGTTCTTGATTTCCTCCATAACCAACATTGAAACAACTTGCCTTTTGTGTCAAAATATGAATTTCTTGCTTGGATTAGGCCTTGCACGAATTTGGAAGGTGAGTGATGGTGTATCAAAGCATTTCAATACAAAATATATCCCTTAATTAATTTTCTTGATTTTCATTTGAATTTTAAAGATTTAAAATGATTTAAATCAAATAAGATTAAATAAAAATGGAAAAATTAACTTTTAATCTTGAAATAAATTGTGGGACACGTGGGAGGCATGGCCAAGCTGAAACAAGTGGAAAAAGTGGGCCCCTTTTGTCAAAAATGAAGTTTCAAGGATAATTGACTTTGGCCATCTCACAAAAATTTCCCAACTTCTCCAATGCATATCTTGCTCAATTTTGAAGCTATAAACATGTTCTTGGACATTTTGGAACGGTCTTGAAGTCCTCTAACCAATGTCTTTGGTCCCATGTCATTTTGATTTACCAATCTCAAGTTATGGTCTTTGACTTAAAGTGCCTTTTGGTTGACTTTTGAAAATGACCTATAATGTTGAAATTGATAACTTTTTGTGAGAGCATTTCTTGGACTTGGAATGTGAAGATGAATTGTATGAAATGTCCTCCCCTTCAAGATGAGCATTGGATGGGATTTTTCTGATGAACCATGAAAAAGTTATGCCTTGGTCAAGTTGCAGTTGACTTTTTCAATTGTCCAAAAATAGAAACTTTTGCATCTTGATGATTTTTGAGCCATGCTTGTGGAATCATGATCAAGAATTGATCAAATGATTATTGTGGCTTCAAAATAATATGTTGACCAAAAATTTTGACTTTTGACTGCCAAATGACCATTTTGCCCCTACAGTTGACTGTGAAGCAATTAGGGTTTTTGACTGTGCGACTTGACCTTGTGAGCCTTGAAACTTGACATGTAGGTGCTTGACAATGTACATGAGCATATGGGACTTGATTGAGCCCTTGAAAACCTCAACTTCCTTGCAAAAACCAAAACCCTAATTTGACTGGCTTTAGGAGAGTGGTTGACTGTGTAGCCCTTGAGTAGACTTTGAACCATTTGAGGTGATGCTTGGCAAAGCTTTGAAGATTATGGGAGGGCAAATTTTGGGGTACAACAGTTGCCCCTGTTCAATCTTCGTAGACCTGAGGATGTAGATTGGCGTGCGTGCCTTTCGTGATCTGAGGGTGGAAGATGATTGAACACTAAAGTGCCCATAAATTTGCACTCACATAGTAGAGTATCAGCAGTATGATGGCGGGAATGGGCTTACAGATGCCATTTGGAGAGATGATGGATAGGAGGATGGGCTTATAGATGCCATCTGGAGGTGTGACAGAACCTTGTCGGGAATGGGCTTATGGATGCCATTTGGAAGTGTCATGGATAGTTGAATCCGAATAAGAAGTAGAATGGCTTCCGTGTATGGAGCATATATAGTCTATGTCTGATTGCTGATGCCTGAATAAATAGTAGAATGACCGCCGTGTCTGGGGTATATCCATACTGCATCTGAATGAGTGGCAGAGTGTCATCCGAATCTGGATCGTATCTGGACTGAACAATAGAATAGCATCCGGGATAGAGCATCTCTAAGTTATCTTTAGAAGTTTGAATCTGAATAAGCAATAGGATAGCATCCGGATCAGGAGCATCTCTAAGCTTTCTCTGAAAAGAAATCTGGAATAAGTATCAGAACGTCGCCATGCCTGGGTCACATCTGAACTATCTCTAGAGGGAGTCTTGAATAAGCAAAAGAACAGCATCCACATCTGAAGCATTTCCAAGCTATCTCTGAAAGGAAATCTGGAATAAGTATCAGAACATCGCCATGCCTGGGTCACATCTGAACTATCTCTAGAAGGAGTCTTGAATAAGCAAAAGAACATCATCCATATCTGGAGCATTTCCAAGCTATCTATGAAAGGAAATCTGGAATAAGTATCAGAACGTCGCCATGCCTGGGTCACATCTGAACTATATCTAGAAGGAGTCTTGAATAAGCAAAAGAACAGCATCCATATCTGGAGCATTTCCAAGCTATCTCTGAAAGGAAATCTGGAATAAGTATCAGAACGTCGCCATGCCTGGGTCACATCTGAACTATATCTAGAAGGAGTCTTGAATAAGCAAGAGAACATCATCCATATCTGGAGCATTTCCAAGCTATCTCTGAAAGGAAAATCTGAATAAGCAAAAGAACAGCATCCATGTCTGGAGCATTTCCCAGCTATCTCTTTAATCTCTTTAATGTAGATATGCCCTGGCTAGATACAGGTATCGAATCCACAATCAATCACTCACAGATATGCCCTGGCTAGATGCAGGTATTGAATCTGGAATTGTAATAGTTGATAGTAATCGTCTTTGGATTGACCTTTTTCCTGAAAAAGGCAAAACATCAGTTGTGCAATGCATGATGTCATGATGTTCTCAGGGAGAAATGAGGTTGTGTGATATGATGCGTATGTGCATGCATTGTGTATGTAAGCAAGATGTATGAAAGGTGATATGTTTATGAATGTATTTTCGTCTAGGAAAATAAATCCTTGACGAATGCCGGGAAGTTGAATCCTGGGCTGATGTTGAAGAACAGAGTTCTTCGTTTCCGCTGGGGATGATGGTTGCAAGAATAAACCGGTAGGAGAAGATGACTTCGTTGGGGAATAAACTTGTTGGAGAGATTACTCTGCAGGGAATTACTCTGTGAGGAAGAGATGCTTCGCTGAGATTTTAATGAGAACTCCGCTGGGGATTCCATTGATAAGTTATGTCGGGGAACTTGATGAACTCCTCTAGGGGATAGGAAGAGCTTCGCCAAGGACGATCTTTCCGTGTATATTGGCTGAGGATAACCCAGTTATATCCTGGTGGGGAAATAATCTTTGAATAAAGCCGGGGAGACGCGTTCGTGCTCTGCAGGGGATAAGCTTCCAGAATCTACTGGGGATAAGCTTCCAGAATCTACTGGGGAGATGGTTCAACTCTCCTGGGGAAACTTTTGAGATTGCACTGGGGAAGTGGCTCCACTAGGATGTCTGCATTCCACCGGGGAACAATCTTATAACAAGACTGTCGGGGATGCCTGTTCGGAATGTCTGTATACTCCGCTGGGGAATATTGAGATTTTCTGGGGATACCCAACTTCCGTAAGGCTGACTGTAGGCTAACTCGTCTTGGGGAGAGTGTCGTTGACTTGCCGGAGATACTGTGCCTTGTAGTGCTTGTGGGAGACCAACTCTGCTCAGGGAGAGTATTGTTGAGTCTTGACTTACTCTGAGGGGAGTGGAGGCATCTTGGTCAAATTCTTCAGCCGAACCTACCTTGGTACCTTGTGGACAGAGCAGTTAGTACAGTTTGGGCAACTCTTATTGCCCCAGCTTCTGTGGGAGAAGGTACCTGTAGAGGTGCTTGAGGACTGCCGATTTGACAAATCTTCTTCTGGTAGACAAGTGACAAGATGTCGGGACATAGTCGTACGCTTTAATCCCTAACTTTTGCCTGGACCGCCCTTTCGGGTTTTCAGTCCACCGGGATACCCATTTTTGCCCAAGCCGCCTTTTCGGGTTTTCGACTTGCCGGGTGTACAGATCTTTTCATTTCATCCCTTATTTTTGCCTAGGTGTGTCAACCTAGCGGGTCTTTGATTATGCGTAGTATTTTTTGACTATGTCCATGCCCTCAGGATATAGGGAGGTGCCCCTGTTGTTGTGTTTGCCATGTGACCATAAGATCTTCGTTTGATCAGACAAGATTCGTTGCTGGAATTCATGTCCCATGCCCCAAGTGATTCGGACGGAGATTTGCCCCAAGCTGGTTGGCCTTTTGAGAGATTCTCCGAATCTTGACTTAACTGCCCCAGATGATGGACAATGATCATGCCATGTCCCTTGATTGGAGGTGCTTTTGTTCATCAGACATTCGTCGTGCGAACTTCTATGCTGTTCAAACAAAAAAGTCATATGCAAACAATGTTATTTAAAAATGCAAAGCTTATGTCTGTCTTGAAGTTTTTGAAAATGCATTTTCAGTAAAACAAGCAAATTTTGTAAAATGTGATGTCAACTCAGTATTTTACAGCAAGCCTTAAGGAGTCAGGATACCTTTCGTAACAGTATGCCTTCGAACTAACCCATGCTTCAGCTAGGGCTTTTTAAGGGTTATAACGTGGCCTGGTTCACGATTTAAGAAACAAAGGATAAAGGCTCAAATTTTATTTGTACCCACCCGTTCTTCGTGATGTTCTTCAAACCTAAACTCAGCTGATCGTGCGTTAGACCTTGTTTGAGTCTTTGTCCTGATATACCAGTGATGGTTCGGGTATTGACAGTTTACTTGGAATAGGCAGTCATTCCCTTCTTTTTTGTTGAGGGTTTGTAGGACCTCTTTTTTTTTTATTTCATTATCCCTGTCTTTTGCCTGAACTGTTTCTTTTTGTGTTACAGTCAGCGGGATGCCCCAGTTTTGTAAGTCTCCTTCATAGGTTTTGACTTAATGGGCGTTTATTTTGAGAAATGATGACTGCCTATCTTTATGATTATTTGGAACCATCACTGTCTTTTGTTTTGTGAGGACCTCTTTGGTGCTATTCGTTGTGCACTTGGATCAACTGAGAGAACTACCCTGCCCCAGGTTATGATTAAGGGTTTTAATTTTCGAAAAGAAAAACTCCTACTTCTTTGGCTCAAAGGGGTTAACGAGGGATTATCTGCCTTATAGCTCCAGTGTTTAGGAATTGAAACAATGCCTGTACCTCATCAGCGGGGTTTGTCCAAAAGCATACTGTAAGGATCGTGGTATCGTTTTCGTCATCCTTCCTCAAGAGGCTTAGAATTATTAATTGAGAGATGATCATCAAAAAATGAAAGCAATTTGAATATAATGAAAATAATTGGATTAATTCAAAAACAGACATATGCAGTGCATTAGTGAAATAAAAGAGTTTGTTATGACATTAATTGTTTGTATAAGCAAAAAATTACAACTCGGAAATTCAAGTAAACAAAAGCCTTCAACGATTGGGCAAAGGAGCATTGATTATGTTTGGAGTCTCTGACGCTTCAAACTGAATCTCTCTGGCGTCGATCATGTCTTGAATCTTGTTCTTCAAAGGCCAGCAGTTGTCCGTAGTATGACCCGGGCTATCGGAGTGGTATGCGCACCTCTCATTAGGATGGTAGTTGGGAGCAGAGGTGTTTGGATTCCGGAGAGGAGCCCTCAAGGTAATCAACCCTGCCTTCAACATTTGCTGTAGCGCTTGATCCAGTGACATGTTAATTTTAGTGAATTGTCTCTTGGGTGCGACCTCCTTATGTTGATGCCCCTGTCCCTGTTGAGCAGGCCTAGGATTAGAGATTTGGGACTGCCCCTACATGTTGATCATGGCGACCCTTTTGGCTGTACGCAGCATTGGCCTCTTTCTTCCCAGTGTAAGGCTTTTTGTGAGTATCAGAAGGTGCAGCTTCTTGAATCTTTCCAGCCTTGATGCCAGCTTCGATCCTCTCCCCGGTCAAGATCAAATATGTAAACCCAGCCGAAGAATTTCCAATCAGATGGTTGAAGAAGGGACCAGACAGGGTCCCCAAGAACATGTCAACGAGCCCACGGTCAGTCAAGGGCGGCTGCACCCTTCCAGCCAGATCTCTCCACCTTTGCGCATACTCCTTAAAACCTTCACTCATCCCAAGTGACATACCCTGTAGTTGGGTACGCGTGGGAGAGAGGTCGGCATTATACTGATACTGCTTATAAAAAGTAGTTTCCAAGTCCTCCCAGTTACGAATACTGGTTCCATCCAACTGATAGAACCAATCGAGCTGAGTCCCTGAAAGACTCTCCTGGAAGAAATGGATCCATAGATTCTTGTA
Source organism: Vicia faba (assembly GCA_948472305.1). Taxonomy (NCBI): domain Eukaryota; kingdom Viridiplantae; phylum Streptophyta; class Magnoliopsida; order Fabales; family Fabaceae; genus Vicia; species Vicia faba. The sequence goes on along the minus strand of OX451735.1, from coordinate 1,363,002,336 downwards.
TGCCGTGTAGGGCTGGATCTTCCTTGCGTATGAACGGAGATGCAGCTTAGGACAGGAAACCCCGTCGTACTTTACAAAGGCAGGTGCCTTGAACTTGTGAGGGATCACCACCCCAGAAGATAAACCTAGGTCCCCAAAGTCCAACCCAGGCACACGTTGGATATCCATAGCATTTAACCGGTCCTCCAGCTGTTTGTACCTGTCTTCAGCAGGGGGGTATTGTTCATCATTGAAGTCTGTCTCGGTGTCAGAGACCACAGGGCTAGGAACCTCTCTCCCTTGGTGACTGCCTTCCCCCACAGATGGAGTAGTCCTCTCAGCTTCATTCTGCAGTGTGTTCCCAGATCTACGTCTAGGGTTGAACAGAACAATCCTCTTGTTCTTCTTCTTCTTAATCAGAGTCTTCAATTCCTTTTGACCCTGGGCTAGGCTCATAATCAACTCCTGGAACTGGGCATTCTGGGCCTGGAGGGCCTTGATAGCTTGTCTATTGGATGATTCAGGATTCATGATGACTGCTGAAATAAACAGCGAAGAAGGTAAGTGACCTGCAACGAGTGTACCTATAATGCAATGATATGTATGATATGCATGCAATGTTTTCAAGGACCTCGCAGGATAAACAAAGAAGCTTGTTAGAATTTGAATCTGGTGGCTTGATTGAAGGAACTGCATATTGTTGAGAGTCCTTCTTCAAGAGTCAAGGCTCACCATATCGAGTGGGTCATAGCCCCTGACCCAAGTCATCAACCTTGGCTAGAGGAAAATAAATCCCCTTTTGCCCCTTGCTAGACAGTTGGTTCATCATGACCTGCATCACAGACCCTTGAGATCCTTGAAATGGGTTAGTCCTTATGCAGGATGTATGCAATGGTATGATGTTATGTTATGTATGGAGTGATGTAAGTAGGCCCTGCAATGAGTCCAGATTAAGGACTGTAAACAAAACCTGCAAGAAACTCAAGTGTCAGATAACAAGTATGCAAGTAGTCAAGTTTTGAAGGCACACAAGTCACACAAAGAGCCCTTAGAGTTTAGGCCAGCATGAAGTTTGGGGTACTACCCTCTTGAAGTTGGTGGGCTCAAACCTGTCCTATCAAAGTAACCGGGTTCTAAGGAGCTCAATATCATTGGATTGTTTTCTGTGTTCATCGTTTCGATTTAGCCACTGAACTGGCGATCAAAATATCCCAAGAAAACAACCCTCAATGAGTGTAGCATCGAGTATCAACCAACTTCGGACTGCACCAAAGTCAGTTATATCACTACCCTAAAGAGGCCAGGATGGTTCAATTAAGGTTCCTAAGGTCAGTTGATGCTTCACGACACCACGCGGCGGCCCCGTACTCTCCTTGACTTGACTCAAGGGTTACCGGTACTCACCAAAGTGCCACATCAACGTAGCAGACTGCTTCAACCGTGTCGGTGTACCCCGCACAGTTCCCTCACAGCCTTGTTGCTACTTTCTAAGAAGGTATCCCCCAGATTCGGGTTAGGATCTATAGAACTCCCAAGACAGGCCCAATAATATTAAAGCAAGCAAAACAAAGAAATTGAAAACACAAGTATGAGCTATCCTAAGGTACACCTCACTTTAAGTGTCCCCAGCAGAGTCGCCAGTTCTGTGATCGGTGGATTTAGAACTGACTGTTTAACGCTGGTTCGCGAAATGTCGCGGAAGCAAGAGTCGCCACCGTCTTTTATTTTCTCCAACATGGACAGGACAAAAGCACAGCAAAATTCCTTATGAGATAGTTTCTCGGTTCGGGAGGTAGATTTATAGAAAGGGAAGGTGTTAGCACCCTTTCTATCCATGGTTATCCATGGGCTCTTAGATACTTGCTCTTATGTTTTCAAAATATTTGCTTTTCAAAATGTGAGTGGGTTTTGCAAAAGTTTCTTTGAAAGATTTCTGAATAACTCTTGTATCAGTCCTCAAGAGTGTTTGAAAAATTGTTTTGAAAGATTTTGAAAGTGTCAGTGTGAAAAGATTTTTGATTTGGTTTTTTAGAGAGCAAGTATCCATGAGTCATCTACCTACCCTAAGGAATTAAGCTGTGTAGAAGTCCTTAAGGTAGTGCCATCCCACCATTGAGAGGTAGGTAGCACCACCGTTGGAGGTGTTCGGGTCAATTCGAGTGTAGGGACAGTGTGGTCACCGAAGCAACAGTAGGACACCTTAGAAGCTACCCTTATGTCCTTGATCCTTTTTTAATCCGAGGCAACCATTTTCGAGGCAACTGTTCCGAGGCAACTGTTTCGAGGCAACTGTTTCGAGGCAACTGGATCATGGACATAAGGACCGCTAAGACGTCCTATACTTGACGACCACGTTTCGAAGGCAACGAGTGAGGCGTACCCTAGAAGTGGTGTGTGCATTGTGTGTTGTATTCATGTTACGTTTGTCTTTGTAATTAGTGAGCTACGAGTTGTTTTTATTTACATACATTCTTTCATGCAAGTTTAGCAGTTAAGGGGTGCAGAAAGTAAATTGCGGAAAAATAAATCCTACGCTATTACAAGGCGCGGGTCTATACATCGCCAAAAATTACAAAGATCCGTTTTTTAGTAAATAAGTACGGAAATTAAATAAAGCGATAAACCTATTTAACTATTACATTCTTGAAGGCAATTACATAATAATCAAATAAAGTAAATGCGCGCGAATAAAATAATCGGGAACGTCTTAAGGGTGTTGACCCTTTTTAGAAAAGAAATTGATTTTTTGTCTTATTGTCAATTAAATGCAATTAATTAAATAATTAAACTAATTAATTAAAAGAAAATATATTTTTGTGTTTTTTATGTTTTTTATGAAATAAAATAAAAAGAAACAAAATTAAGTCAACCTAATTCTAAATTATTTTAATTATTAAAAGAAAAGTCAAAATTGCCTAATTAAACTATTTCAATTAATGTTTATTTACAAAATAATATAATAATAATAATAATGATGTTAGTTCTATTTTTTTTTATTTTTTATGAAAATATGTTAATTATGCTAATTATTAAAAAAATAAAATAAGGCAAATAAATAAAAGAAAAGAAAATGACAAAACAAAATAAAATAAGAAAAAAGTAAATAAACCCAGGGGGGGTGAGATGGCCTTCATGGAGGTTTTCTGAAGTAATTCTGGCCCAACAACAAGAAGCCTTATTTGACTTTTTCCGGTTGCCTACGCATGCACTGACTCCAGAGCATAGTACTCTTGCGTTCTGGGCCTTTAGATCTGCCTCCAATGACACTTGGCTTGTTGGATGGGTGAGGCTTATGGTGGAAACTACTTGAGAAACTGCACAAGAACGCGTTAACAAAAATGATATGAGAATTATGGGGGACCTGGGAAGAACTTACAGCGCGGTATGAGCCTCAGGACTTGGCAAAGGTTGCTTTAGCTTCAGGGTGTGGCAAGGAATAGAACCACGTGCTTGTTTTGATCGGAAGATGCTCGCAACTATGTTTTAGAACTCTCACTTTTTGAATAATTTTTGGTTTTGCTCTTGGCCGTTTCTGCACACACTCTTTTTTGAATGAGGTTGAGAAGACTTGTATATATAGTAATGAAATGTGAATCAATCCAAATAATGGTCATTAAGCTTTGCATTGAAGTTCTTGATTTCCTCCATAACCAACATTGAAACAACTTGCCTTTTGTGTCAAAATATGAATTTCTTGCTTGGATTAGGCCTTGCACGAATTTGGAAGGTGAGTGATGGTGTATCAAAGCATTTCAATACAAAATATATCCCTTAATTAATTTTCTTGATTTTCATTTGAATTTTAAAGATTTAAAATGATTTAAATCAAATAAGATTAAATAAAAATGGAAAAATTAACTTTTAATCTTGAAATAAATTGTGGGACATGTGGGAGGCATGGCCAAGCTGAAACAAGTGGAAAAAGTGGGCCCCTTTTGTCAAAAATGAAGTTTCAAGGATAATTGACTTTGGCCATCTCACAAAAATTTCCCAACTTCTCCAATGCATATCTTGCTCAATTTTGAAGCTATAAACATGTTCTTGGACATTTTGGAACGGTCTTGAAGTCCTCTAACCAATGTCTTTGGTCCCATGTCATTTTGATTTACCAATCTCAAGTTATGGTCTTTGACTTAAAGTGCCTTTTGGTTGACTTTTGAAAATGACCTATAATGTTGAAATTGATAACTTTTTGTGAGAGCATTTCTTGGACTTGGAATGTGAAGATGAATTGTATGAAATGTCCTCCCCTTCAAGATGAGCATTGGATGGGATTTTTCTGATGAACCATGAAAAAGTTATGCCTTGGTCAAGTTGCAGTTGACTTTTTCAACTGTCCAAAAATAGAAACTTTTGCATCTTGATGATTTTTGAGCCATGCTTGTGGAATCATGATCAAGAATTGATCAAATGATGATTGTGGCTTCAAAATAAGATGTTGACCAAAAATTTTGACTTTTGACTGCCAAATGACCATTTTGCCCCTACAGTTGACTGTGAAGCAATTAGGGTTTTTGACTGTGCGACTTGACCTTGTGAGCCTTGAAACTTGACATGTAGGTGCTTGACAATGTACATGAGCATATGGGACTTGATTGAGCCCTTGAAAACCTCAACTTCCTTGCAAAAACCAAAACCCTAATTTGACTGGCTTTAGGAGAGTGGTTGACTGTGTAGCCCTTAAGTAGACTTTGAACCATTTGAGGTGATGCTTGGCAAAGCTTTGAAGATTATGGGAGGGCAAATTTTGGGGTACAACAGCTATCTCCAGCAGAAACGAGGAATTCAACTCTTTTCTCAAGCAGCTATACGGGATTTATTTTCCCCAGCTAAAACATTACATTTCCATACATCATGATACATGCATAGACGCATCATACAACACAATCTCATTTATTTTGAGAACATCATTGCCTGATACATATCATGCATTGCATACGACTGACCTTTACCTTTCAGGAAGGATGCAGTTAAGTTCTCAACTATGTCGAAGACCTGACCGGTTCTTAAATCTCAACTGAATTATCCTCGGTTGAATTACAGATAAGGTTCTCAATCTCGACAATTTTCCTCCGTCGAAGTGTGGACGAGTTCTAAAATCTCAACAGAATTATCCTCCATTGAAGACTAGACAGTCCTAGATATTGATGAAGATGTTTCCCTATGTCGAAGACCTGATCGGTTCTTAAATCTCAACTGAATTATCCTCGGTTGAATTACATATAAGGTGCTCAATCTCGACAATTTTCCTCCGTCATAGTGTGGACGAGTTCTAAAATCTCAACAAAATTATACTTCGTTGAAGACCAGACAGTCCTAGATCTTGATGAAGATGTTTCCCTCAGTCAAAGACCTGACCGGTTCTTAAATCTCAACTGAATTATCCTCAGTTGAATTATAGATAAGGTTCTCAATCTCGACAATTTTCCTCCGTCGAAGTGTGGACGAGTTCTTAAATCTCAACAGAATTATCCTCCGTTGAAGACCAGACAGTCCTAGATCTTGATGAAGATGTTTCCCTATGTCGAAGACCAGACCGGTTTTTAAATATCAACTGAATTATCCTCAGTTGAATTACAGATAAGGTTCTCAATCTCGACAGTTTTCCTCCGTCGAAGTGTGGACGAGTTCTACAATCTCAACAGAATTATCCTTCGTTGAAGAACAGACAGTCCTAGATCTTGATGAAGATGTTTCCCTCAGTCGAAGACCTGACCGGTTCTTAAATCTCAACTGAATTATCCTCGGTTGAATTACAGATAAGGTTCTCAATCTCGACAATTTTCCTCCGTCGAAGTGTGGACGAGCTCTACAATCTCAACAGAATTATCCTCCGTTGAAGAACAGACAGTCCTAGATCTTGATGAAGATGTTTCCCTTAGTCGAAGACCTGACCGGTTCTTAAATCTCAACTGAATTATCCTCGGTTGAATTACAAATAAGGTTCTAAATCTCGACAGATTTCCCCCCAATTGAATTATGGACAAGTTCTTAAAACTCGGCATAGATGTTCTCTCAGCTGAAGTACAGGCAAGTTCCTAAATCCCAACAAAAATTAGACTTCCCCAGCGGAATCTTCTACAAAAATAGGTATGCAAGTTCTCGCTAAAAAATCTCTTATGCGATCGACACTCTTGCAGATGGCATCTTTAATCCCATCCTCCCTCCAGCAATCTCCACATAGCTATTTTGAAAGTAATAAAGTAAAATAAAGACAAAGAGCACAAAATTTGAATGCAAACGTCCAATGATTGATTGAATGAAAATATGTGAATGAAAAATGACAACCCTAACAAATGGATCATTGTGCCCCGGGTAAGGCACAAGGCATAAAGTTATTGTTTAAAATTACATAACCAAAACTTGAAATCAAGAAAACATAAAATAGCATTTACTCCTGAATAAAGGAGATTGGTATAATGTCTTCAGTCTTACAATTGTTGAGCCCGTTGACGATGGTAGGAAAAATCCAACTTTCTAGATCATAGTCACTATCGGCATCTTCTATCGTGTTGACTCCATTGTTGCTGATGTGGAATGGTGGTCTCCCAGAATGAGCATGACGAATAGCCTTATGAGCCTCTGCAGTGAAACCCAATCCAAATTTATCAGATTTTTAAGGAATGTCGAGAAGTTAACCCTATGTAGTGCAACCACCTTCTTCTACCACGGCTCTAGGGTCTTTCAAAGAAGCCATTCTGGGCGAAACCTTGGTAACCTTACGAATAGAAGAGATGTCTTCAGTAACGGTAGTGGTCTGAGTAATAACTTTAAAGGTCTGGTCGGGAGTCTCGATGAATTCATTTTCCATATCAACATACTTAAAGGAGTTCAAGTGACTCACCATGTACTCTTCTTCACCACAAACTGTAACAATCTTTACTTTTATGGGATATTTCAACTTCTGGTGCAACGTAGAAGTAATAGCGCCTGCCCCATAAATCTAAGAGTGTCCAAGTAAACAGGAATAAGTCGGGTGAATGTACATCACATAGAAGGTAGAGTCAAAGACCTGTGAACCTACTTTGATTGGAAGATCCACCTCTCCATGCACAATCCACTTTGAACCATCAAAGGCTCTAACCATAATTCCACTGGGTTTCAGCATAACCCCTTCACAGTCAAGCCTGTCTAGAGCACCCTTCAATAAAACATTTAACAAGGAACCCATGTCAACCAACACATGAGCTAAGGTAGTGCCCCCACACTCAATAGAGATATGCAGGGCCTTGTTATGGTTTCTTGCTTCAGGGGTCAAGTCAGCATCAAAAAACCTAGCCCATTATCAGTCGCCAGGCTAGAAACGTAATTTTCAAATTGATCAGCAAAGATTTCTTGCAGTACTTGAGCATATTTCAAGAACTTCACCAAAGCTTGAGCATGGGCTTCAGAGCATAACAACAGGGAAAACATGGATATCTTGGAGGGAGTCTGCCCCAGTTGTTCAACAATCTTATAGTCACTTTTCCGAGTGATTTTCAGTACTTCCTCCTTTTCTTGTCGGGAGGTGTTGTACCCCAAAATTTTCCCTCTCATATTTCTCAAGACATTGCAAGAAAATCTCCAAGTTGATCAAGTTTGCTTAAGAGTTGATCAGACAAGTCATCTCCTAAGGCAGTCAACCCCAAATTAGGGTTTTGTGTTGCATCAATATCCTTGAGTACAAATGACCTCAAGTGTTCCCAAATGTCCTAATATGCTCTCAAGATCATCCATGTCAAATTTCAAGCCTTGCAGAGGAAGTTTGCTTAGTCAATTGCTCAAAGGGCCCAAAAATCGACTATGCTAGGGCAAAGGTCAACTGTGACCCAAATACAGTCAAACTTCAAGATTTTTTGTCAACATTCTCATTTTGAGGGATATTTCATCATTTGATCAAGGGTTGATCATGATTCATCAAGGATTGCTCAAAATTCACCAAGGCTCAAAAGTTGCTAAATTAGGGTTTTATAGGAAAAGTCAACTCAACTTTGACCAAGCATAACTTTCTCATACTTTATGATAAATGACCCATCCAAAGCTCATTTTGAAGAGGATGAAATTTCCTACAATCCATCTTCATATCCCAAGATCATAAAATGCACTCACAAGAAGTTATAAATTTGGACATTATAGGTCATATTTGAAAGTCAACAAAAACACCTTTTTTTCCAAAGCTTATAACTTGAGCATGGAACATAACAATGAGATGAGACCAAAAGGGTTGGTTATAGGACATATCAAGCTTTCTAAAAAGTCAAAGAACACTTCCAAAAGTTCAAAATTGAAGAAGTTGTGCATTGTTGAAGTTGGACATTTTTGCAAAATTGCCAAAAGTCAACTATCCCCAAAACTTCAAATTTTGTCAAATGGGCCCATTATTTTCCTCTTGATTTGAGCTTGCATCATTGTCCACGTGTCCTAGATTCAGCCATGAGCCCATATTTTATTTTACTATTTAATTTGATTTTTATTGAATTTATTCATTTTAAATCAAAATTAAATCATATAAAATCCAAATATTGATTACTTAAGATCTTTTTGGTTGATTCAGGTCTTAATTATCATAATGACCAGCATCAAATTCGTATCTCACCAATTCATGTGAAAAAGATTGAGATTTGGGCAAATTTGTCAAGTGGTAAAGAGTGAATCAAATCACATTACAATGCATTGATTTAGAGAGATTTCATCCATATTTGTGACCATAACACATTGTATCATACATAAGCAAGAGAGGCACACGAAAATAGGGGTTGGAGGCTGCAAGCATAGAGAGAACAAAACTTGAAAAAAGTGGTGAAAAGCTTAAGATCAAAATCGTGCCTAGAGGTGTTTTCAGAAGCCAAGAAGCATCCCAATCGATTCCTGGACGTCCACTGAGGCGAAACCAATCCAAAGAAGGCTTCCATACACGCCCAAACACGCTGTAAGCATCACGTTACCTAGCTCTGTATTTGAATTCGTAAATCCTCATTCTTGCATCCTTTGTACAAATTACTTGCATATTCATAATCCTTATAATATTTCTAAGCTTTTGGCAATATTCAATTTGGTTTATATGCACCGTATCCCCAAAATACCATGGCTACGGTTACGTTTTGGTTTTTAGGGATTCTTGTTTCAGGTGGAATTGATCCCTATAATGGGCATGGTTTCACTCAAGAGAAGGTGACGAACCTAACCATGCCTTTGAAGGTCATTTTTATTGCCTGGAATTAATTTTTGGATTGAGCTGCACTTTTAGCTGCGGATTCAAATCCGCAGGTAAAATTACAGTGGTGGAAGGACAGGGACGAGTGCGTGTCAGCTTCCGGTTGTCCAGTTCAAATGATTTTTGCGCGTTTTGTTTTTCTGATCCATAAGCGTTGATTTCTTTTATTTTATATTATTCATATATTATTAACAAATGAAGCAAAACGGCGTAGTGGCAAGGCAAGCTGGCAATCACCATCAGGACCTGGGTTCGAATCCCAGGTCCTCCACTTCTTTGATATATTTTTTCTTCAGGTGTTCCAATGCTCCTGAGGACTTGCAGTGCATCATACACCATCATTCAATCAATTTCCAGATGGACATTGGCCAGATCTGGTGGCCAAGAGATGATGGTCCACCATAGTCCAAGTCAGCGTGCAAGCATCAGATCTGCAAAGTCAACAAAAGGCCAGCGCTTAATGGGCCTCAGCATTGCTATATACACCATAAAATTCAGGCTCAAACCTCTTTTCTCTCTTATTTATTTATTTTGTTTTAATTTATTGTTTTTATTGTTTTATTTAATTTCTAACCAATTGAAAAATTCTTTTCTTTTATAAAATAAAATCACCAATAATATTTTTCATCAAATTAAACTTTAACTTTTATTTTTATTTAATAAATACTAATTATTTGACTTAGGTTTAATTAGAATAATTTTAACATATTTTTGTAAATAACTAAAATTAACTAGACTTAATTAGGTTTTACTAATTCATTTAATTTTTATTTCTTTCTTAAAATACCAAAAATCCAAAAATAATTTATTAATTAATTTAATTAATTTAATTTAGTAATTAATTTAGGTTTAATTTCATTTTCTTTCTTAAAATAAAAACCACAAAAATCTTTTCTTTAATAAAAAGGGTCAAAACCCTAATCTCGCGCTCGATTTAATTTCCCACACGCGATTTATTTTCTTTTATCATATTAATATACTTGCTCCCAGTTTGTAATAGTTAAATAGGACTTTTATTATTTTTTATCGCTTTATTTATTTTTAAAGGGTTTGTCTTTGGCGATGTAAATACCCGACGCCTTGTAATTTAAATTCCGCACTTAATTTCCCGCAAATTATAACTGTTAGATGTTTGATAATAGGATGCACGACAAGACTGAATATTTTAACCTAAAATCAACTTAGATCACCATTAACATGTACAAAAGACAAAAATAACTGAAAACAACACACTCGCACATGCGCACTCCTAGGGTACACCCCACTTGGTTGCCTTCGTACATGGTCATTGAGTATAGGTCGTTTTAGAGGTCGTCCTCTTGTCCCAAGATCATAGTTTCCTCGAAACGGTTGCCTCGGATATTGTTGCCTCAAACAAATGATCTAAGACATTAGGGTTACCGCTAAGGCGTCCTAACATTGCTTTAGTGACCGCAAGTCCCGCATTCGAATTTACCCTCAAACTCCAACGACGATGCTACCTACTTATCAATAGTGGGATAGTATTGTCTAAAGGAAGATAGCATATAAAGATTCTTTTTTCGAGTAGGTAGATGGTTCTTAAGTACTTTCTCTTTCAAAAAACAAAATCTTTTTCACACTTACACTTTTTCGAACAAAGTTTTCAAAAACACTTCATACACTCTTAAGGACAGAAGCAAGAGTTAAATCGAAGTTTTCAAAACAAAAACTTTTTCAAACCCACAAGCACAAAGAAAACCATTTTGAAAACAATATGAGCAAGTATCTAAGAGCCCGTGGATAACCACGGATATAAAGGGTGCTAAAACCTTCCCTTTGTATAATCTACCCCCCGAACCCGAGAAATATCTCGAAAAAGGAATTTTTCTGTGCTTTTTTCCTTTCCCTGTTGGATAAAATAAAAGTCGGTGGCGACTCTTGCTTACCGCGACATTTTGCGAATACAAAACGCAAACCAGCATTCTAAAAAACAATCAGTTCTTCCCACCATATCACATGAGGTATCTTCAACGATAACTTCTTTAGGTGCCTCCGTCTGGGCAGGCTTAGTCATTTTTTCTTTGCCTCGAGTCTCAGGAGTTGACTCAGTAGCAGTAACACCAACTGGTGTAGCAACAGTCTTCGGAGATATTTCTGGAGAGAAAACCATTCCACTTCTGGTAACCTTATTGGTTCCAGCAATATTATCAATGTTGGGATCAGTAACTTCAGTATTTCTACTTTCAACAACCAATGGTTCTTTCTTAACACCATGGTAGTAAATATCAGCTCCTTAATTCTAGGGGATAGCCTTGTCAGAAGAATATGGAATTGGCCCTAGTGTGGTAATGATCAAAGGAGCAACTCTAGGTTTGGCCGTAATCTTCACATGGCCTTTGGAAGTAATCCTTACAGGAGTTCTGGAAATTGCAGACACTTCTTCAAACTCCAAGTCTCGAAACAATTTCTCCATAGAAGGAATCTTCTCAACTAGAATTATATGGTTATCCATTAAATGTTAAATACCTTCTCTCAACAGTTTGCAGCCATTGGATTGGGTTGCGCAGCAGTAGCATCTTTCAATGCAACTCAGAAATAAACTGGCTTGCAATATATTCTTCTTAATAGTCATGAGGGGAGTAGTCAAGTCACTTACAGTGGAAACATAAGAAACATCTTCGATATCATTAATGCCCTTGTCGTGCTTAGGCATAGGTGCAGTAATCACATTAGGGGTCTCGGGAGGATCAAATTCAATCTCTTTGGAGTCAATCATATCTTGAATCTCATTTTTCAAAGCTCAACAGTTATTTGTGTCATGTCCTGGACTATTGGAATGATAGGCATATCTTGCATTAGGATTGTATCGAGGAGATGAGGTGTTTGGATTCTGAGGATGATCTCTCAATGTAATTAGCTCTGCTTTTAATATATGTTACAATGCTTGAGACAATGGCATGTTGATATTGGTAAATTGTCTCCTGGGTGTGTTCGACCTATGATGAGTGCCTTGTTGATGTTGTTGTACTGGTGCAGGATTAGAAAATAACACTGCCCCCACAGATTAGTTGCGGTCACTTGTACCACGACCCTTATGGATATACATAGCATTAGCTTCCTTTTTTCTGTTGAATGTCTTCTTCAAAGTACTTGAAGAAGTAGCCACCTGAATTTTTCCACTTCTGATTCCACCTTCAACATGTTCCCCTGTTAATATCAGCTCGGTGAATCCGGTTGAAGAGCTTTCGATCAGATGATTGAAGAAAGGACCTGTCAAAGTTCCCATAAACATGTCAACCAGCTCCCTATTAGACAAAGCAGGTTGAACTCTTCCCGCTAGATCTCTCCATTTTTGGGCATACTCTTTAAAGCCTTTGTTTGAGCCTATAGTCATACTCTGTAATTGCACACGGGTTGGTGCAATATCAACATTGTATTGGTGTTGTTTGTAGAAAGTAGTAGCCAAATCTTCCCAAGTATGGATGTTGGTTCCTTCCAGTTGATAGAACCATTCCAACTATGTTCCCGACAGAATCTCTTGAAAGAAATGCACCCATAACTTCCTATCAGCATTGTGTGGTTGAATCTTCCGGACATATGACCTCAGATGAAGCTTTGGGCAAGAAACACTGCCATACTTTGAAAAAGTATGGACCTTGAATTTATGAGGAATGAAAACTCCTGAGACTAAACCCAGCTCTTCAAATTCCAACCCAGGCACTCTCTGGATCTCCATAGCATTCAAATGATCTTCCAGCTGTTTATATTTTTCATCAGTAGGAGTATACTGTTCGTCTGAATAGTCTTCTTCATCTTCATCAGAATATTGTCCAGAACCAATGTTGCTTACCTTCTTATCCTTCACACTCTTACCATCTTCTCCCTGGTTGTCATCTTCGTTTGACGGTATATGACAGTCTTGAGCTCACTTGATAGGACCTCTAAACCTTCTTCCCATGTTGAGGATGCCGATTGGTTTCCAAGTTTTTTCTTCCTCTCTTTGGTGATGAGGTTCTTCAATTCTTCCTACCCCTTGGCTAAGTTGAGGAACATTTGTTGGAACAGAGCATTTTGGGCCTCTACGTCTTTGACTATTTGTTCGAGAGCTATCTTTTACTGAAATAAACAATAAGAAGATGAGAAACCTATCTTCGAAACCTGTTATGTAATGGTATGTATGGTATGTATATGCAATATTTTCAAGGATCTCGCGGGATAAATAAGAATGAAATGTCATAAATTGAGTCTGGCTGCAACTTTGACTGAAGAACCTTGTGTCTTTGTTTTTGAACATCCTTCTATAATAATCAAGCTCACCATGTCAAGTGGTTCCTAGCCTCTGATTCAAGGGAAAATACTTTGATCTTTGACGGCATCTGGTAAGAGGAAAATGAATCCTCTTATCCCTTGCTAGCAGTGTGGCTTATGATGACCCTGCATCAAAGGTCCCTAAGATCCTTGAAATGGTTAGTGAAAGTGCCATGTCATGATGTTATGATGTTGTGATGTAATGTTTAAGTAAGTAGCAAACGTAAAAAAATCACGCAAGAGCCTTAGGCTTAAAGGCTTGCATGGGGTCCATAGGTAAGTACCCTTCTCTATTTGAAGTAAAGTTGGCTCAACATGTCCTGAAATAGTAATCGGGTTCTAGGAAGCTCATATCACAGATCTTTCTCGAAGGTTTTATTTTAGTACAACAACTAATTTGCCACCAAAACATCCCGCGAGTCGAATCTCAATGAGTGTAGCATTGAGTATCAACCAACTTTGGACTGCACCAAAGTCGACCATCTCACTACCTTCTAATGGCCAAGATGGGTCAATTAAGGTTCTAAAAGTCAGTTAGTGATTATGACACCATGCGAAATCCCAATGTTATCCTCGACTGACTCAAGGAACATCGGTACAAACCAAAGTGTCACACAAATGTAGCCATCAATTTAACCATATCGGTCTATGCCGTACAGTTTCCATGATCTATTACTACTTACCTAAGGAATCCCTAGATCCAGGTGTAGGATCTTTGCAAAAATATAAACCCAAGTGTAATACGATGGAAGAACTGACTTGTTTTTGTGTTTTATCACAAATTTTGCGGATAGCAAGAGTCGCCGCCGACTTTTCTTTTATCCAATAAGGAAAGGTGAAAAGAACAGGAAAGACCTTTGATAGATTTTGAGTTCGGGGGGTAAGTTATGAAAAGGGAAGGTGTTAGCACCCTTTTCATCCGTAGTTATCTACGGGCTCTTAATTGCTTAGCTCACTTTGTTTTTTGAAAATATGATTTTGTGTGTGATTTATTTGAAAATATTTTGAAATATCAATGTAAGGCGAACTTTGTAATGATTCTTGTATCATTCCTCAAGAATGCGTACAAAGTGTTTACTTGAAAATATTTCAGAAAAGTGTTTTGTGTGAAAAATGTTTTTTTGTGAGCAAGCGATTACAAGCTATCTACCCTTACTCAAAAGTATTTCGTATTATTTTCATTCTCCTTAGATAGTGTTATCCTACCATTAGTTAGTAGGAAGCCCTATCGTTGGATGTGAAGGGACAAACGAGGGTCATCGTACAGTCATAAAGGCAACTCGTAGAGACGCTTTAGCAACTTATCGTAAGGGACTAAGATTGTTTACCGAAGGCAGCATCTTAAGGGGTATCGAGGGACTGTGATCTTTTTAACCGAGGGTCTTTGTTAAAGTGCCCCCACGTTCGAGGGACATGACTGTTTTTATTCGAAGGCAACAAGTGGGATTTCCCTAGAGATGAGTGTGTGAAAAGTGATTCAATTCGATTACTTTATCTTGTATTTAGGGTTATCTAGCGTTTTGTTTTAGATCTTTCCATACATGCCTAGTTAATATACAGTAATAAGCAATAAAATGCAGGAAATTAAAGGTCCAGAAAGTAAACCTACACTATTGCAGGGCTTCGGGAGTGGGGGTACAAAACCATAAAACTGGGGGAAAATAGTAAACCCTAATTAAGACTATCATTAACCGTAGTAGTTACATAATTGGGAAAATAAACTAATGCGAAAGTAAATATGCGAAGCAATAAAATAAAGGGAAAAAGAAAATTGAAAATTGTTTGATGATTAATCTAAAACAAACCCTAATTGATTTTAATTTAGAAAAGGAACTAATTGATTAAAAAAGAATTGATTAATTAAGCAAAATCTTAAATTTTGGGTCGATTTTAAGTTAATTGAGAAAACCTAAAAAATCAAATTATGGTTAATTAGATAAAACCTAAAGTTAAATTGATTAAACTAAAAAACCTAAAATTAAATTGATTAAACTAAAAAAACCTAAAATTAAATTAATTAAGTTTATTGAAAAAAAATTATGTTATGGTTTATTAAAAAAAGGTTTTTTTGAAAAAGGTTTTTAAAGAAAAGGGGTGAAAAAGAGTGAGAAACATAGAAAATAAATCAAAGGGTACGGGTGAGTGTTGAATCCATGCCCTCAAGCATTCTCCACGCCTAGAATACCACCAGGCCAAGTGCTTGTTTGTGTCAAGATAACAGGCTCAGCGCATCATATACTAAACCTGCAAAAATAATGAAAACATGAAAAAATTGGCAAAACTGGGGATCGAACCAGTGACCTGAGAGAGGAGTGACTTAGGGTGTTTGTTTCTACCACTAGGGCGGATATACATCGGTTTATATAATTGAATCAAAATATATATAATATGTAAACAAATATATTGGCCGAAGAAGCGTCGGAGCCCTAGCACTGGTAATCTTCTCTGGCGAGCCAATTCTTGCACCTACGAAAATAGCAAACGTTAGCGAATGAAGAGGACTTTACCCCCCCCCCCCCCCCTAAATCAAGGCTTCTGAATCCAATGGTAGTGGCCGTTTATCCTGAATACGCTTGTACAATGAGATACAAAGAAAAAACCTCCCCATGCCCTAGTAATGGCAGAGCATTATTCATGCGCTAAACTTCACAAGTAACACGTCAAAACAAGTCCAAACATTAATATGAACATGAATATATGCATTAATTCAATGTAAATCGCATGGTTTAAACATTTGGTTTCACGAAACTTTACCCAACCGGAATGCTCGAAAGAGGGAGTTCTAGCGTGCTTCAGGCTTGAACTTCAGGAACGCGTTTAGATGCTTGGAATTGATTGACAAAGGTTGGAGATGAGAGTTTGACTTTACCCTAATTATTTGAAAATTTGAGAATTTTGTTAGGGGTTTTTGAGGCAGCTTTTACGTGTGCTTTGCATTAACATTTGTTAGGTATATATAGGACATGAGATTAGGTCAACAAAAATTGAAGAAAATCTTGCATTAAGAGGTGAAGATTTAATTTGGAGATTTCCATGGAAACTTTCTATTTTTGGCTCAATCTTGCACCAATTAGCCTTGCACGAATTTGAGTGCTTTCATATGTAATTTTGGGCCTCCAACATGACTGAAATCAAAAGCCTTGTGCCTTAGTCCATTATCTTTATATTCATTTGATTTATTTTGAGTTTAATTGAATAAAAATCAAAAATAAATAAATTAAAATATAAGATAATTCATGAATGGACTTATGGGTCCTTAAGAATGTCATGAACATGTTTGGATCTGAAAACTTAGGCCCAAAAGTCTAAAATTACAATTTTGCTCAATTTGAACTTCATGCATTTGCTCAACATTTCCCAACTTACAATGGTCATAACTCTCAATTTTCATCTTTTGGATGTGATCATTGACTTTTTGGAAATATCAAGATGTCCTATACAATCTCTATGTTGGTCATTTTTTCTTTTGAAGGCTTTATCTTGATGTAAGTTGCTTTGACAAAAAGTGTCTTTTTGCTGACTTTTGAAATAACTTGTAATGTATTGGCTTATATCTCTCAAATGGTGCATTTTTGGACTTGAGCTTAGAGAGACAAAGTTGTAGAGAATTGAATTCCCTTCAAAATTAGATTTTGTTGGGGAAAAGATTATGAAGAATGTAAAAGTTATGCTTGGTCAAAGTTCATATGACTTCTCCTAAGGATACCCTAATTTGGCAACTTTTGACTTTTGATGATTTGAGGGATTTTCTTGATGAATCATGATCAACCCTTGATAAAATGATTATAATCACTTAAAAATGTTTATGTTGGCCAAAAATCTTGAAGTTTGACTGTATGTTGACCATAGTTGACTTTTTACCCAATATATTTGATTTTTAGTCATCTGAGCAATTGACTGAGCAAACTTGTGATGCAAGGCATAAAACTTGATATGAGCATTATTTAATACATGTGAAGAACCATGAAATCCACTTGAGACCTTGGAAACCTAAATTTCCTTGTGAAACACAAAACCTTAGTTGTGGACCCCTTGCTTAAGAGGAGAATTTGTCTGATCAATTCTAGAGCAACCTTGAGCATTTGAGAACCCTAGGAGAATGTCTTGAAGAAAAATGGGAGGGAAAATTTTGGGGTACAACACCAAGAAAATCTTAAAATAAATCAAACAATGCAAATAATTTAAAGCAATAAAAGTGATATAATACTCTAAGGTAATCCCTCTTATAATACGGTGGGACAACTGACTTTTAGTTTTGCGTTTTATCGCAAATGTTGTGGATAGAAAGAGTCGCCATCGAATTTTCTTTTATCTAATAAAGGAAAGGGTGAAAGAACAGGAAAGACCTTTGAGAATTTTTCTGAGTTTGGGGGGGAAGGTTATGAAAAGGGAAGGTGCTAGGATCCTTTTCATCCGTATTTATCTATGGGCTCTTAATCGTTAGCTCACGTTTGAAATTGCTTTGTCTTGTATGTTTATTTGAAAATATTTTGAAAATTCCTAAGTGCGGAAATTTTGTAATGATTCTCGTATCGTTGACAATGCGTATAAAATTTTTGTTTTTGAAAATATTTCAAAAGAAAGTGTTTTGTGAAGAAAATAATTTGTGTGAGCAAGCGATTAATAGTTATCTTCCCTTACTCAAAAGTCTTTTGTGTTATTTTCCCCCTCCTTTAGATAGTGCTACCCTACCATTAGTTGGTAGGAAGCCCTATCGTTGGATGTATGAGGGACATGCGTAGGTCATCATACAGTCATAAAGGCAACTTGTCGAGCGCTTTAGCAACTTTATCGTAAGGGACTAAGATTGTTTATTGAAGGCAGCATCAAAGGGTCATCGAGGGACTACGATCTTTTATATCGAGGGACTTTGCTAATGCGTCCCCGCGTTCGAGGGACATGACTATTTTTCGAAAGGCAACAAGGGAAGTTACACTAGAGGTGTAAGTGTGTGAATCTATTATGATTCAGTTATTTAAGTCTTGCAGTTAGGATTAGCTATCATTTATTTTTAATCTTTCCATACAATCCTAGTTACTAACAATATATATACGAGGCATAAAGTATAAATGCGGAAAAATAAAGGTGCAGAAAATAAACCTAAACTATTACATGGCTTCGGGGAAGTTATAATATTTAGTAAAACTTCTGAGAAATTAAATCTACAGCTATTACAACAAAAATACCGTGCAACCTATACATTTGTTCTAGGAATTTTAAAATAGCAGAAGAAATTAAAGAGATATGTTTGAAAAAAAAGTTCAAGACCTAGAATCTAAGTGTTAATGTTTTTTTTATATTTTGAAAATAATGTTGGAATGATAAAATAAATAATGAAAACTTAAAGTCTAATTAATTTTAATTAATGAAAATACTAATTAATTTAATTAATTAATAAAAGAAAGTTAGTCTAAATCTAAAAAAAACCTAGATCTAATTTTATTATATTTTTTATGATTTTTCTGGATTAAATATCAATTAAAATAATTAATTAGGAATTAAATAGAAAATAAAAGTAAAAGAAAAAAGAAAATATGGTTAAAAAAAAGTAAGAACAAAGTTACAGGCGCTAGGGCTTGAACCCACGCCCTTCCTCTCACCAACCTCCACCCTTGCCATCTGAATCAAGCTGCTTAGTTGTCAATGAAACACACATATATCATTATATAATAAAAACATGTCAAAAACTTAAATTCAAACACCAGTCAACTGTGGGACCCTGTTGTTAAGAGATGAGCCAATCGCGATGCTCCATAGTGCCAAGCTAGCTCTCAGGCGAGTCCAACCACCCCTCACGGTGGTCAATTCCTTCTTCTCCGATCAGCCAAAATTCCAAACCGACAAAATAACAAAAATCGAAGCCCAAGATTAACCCTAACTCCCCTAAATCAGGGTCTGTGAATCAAATGGTGTTGTATGTTGGCCCTAAAAATGCTTGTACACGAAGATACAAAGAACACAACCCTTTATGCCCTAACAATGGTGTTTTCTGATTCCAGCGCCAAACCTTACATGTAATTCATCAATTATGTTCTAATGATGCATATAAACCTGATCTGATATGTTAGCAATGATTGAAACTCTAAGAAATTAAAATTTTGAAACTCACGACACATACCAACCATCGTAGATGAAAGGAGGTGTTCTGGCGTGCTTCAGGCTTGTGTGAGGACTGGGAATGACTCCTGGGATCTTCAGGAGTATGTTTGGATGCTTGGTTTCAATTGATGTAGGCTGCAAGCAAGGGTTTATGTTTACATTCTTGGGATTTTTGAGAAATTTTTTAAAGGGTGTAGGGCAGCTTCATGCGTCTCTTTTGCATCTGATAGGCTTGTGTATATGTAGAGAGCAACACATTAGGTTAACATTTGTGGTATAATATCATGTGCAATAATGGTATGATTTTCTTCCAAAATTATTTGAAAACTTGCTAAAACCATAGTGATCTCCTTCCAAAAATATATTATATGGCTTTTGCATGGTTGTCACAAAATCTTGGGCCTCCAATTTGGTCATAAACCAAGCCCACGTGCCTTGGTCCATCATTTTGTTATTTTATTTAATTTATTTTGTATTTAATTGAATAAAAACCAAAATAAATAAAATAAAATAAAAATAAAAGATAATGCATTAATAGACTTATGGGTCCTTGGACATGCCATGAACATGTTTGGACCTGAAAACTTAGGCCCAATAGCCCAAAATTACAAATTTGCTCAATTTGGAGTTCATGTATTTTCTCAAAATTTCTCAACATGTACTGGTCATGACTCTCTCAATTTTTATCATTTAAAGCTTATCTTTGACTTTTTGGAAATCTCAATATTTCCTCTACAATCCCTATTTTATCATGTTTGTATTTGAAGAATTTATCTTGATGTAAGTTACCTTGAGAAAAAGTGTCTTTTTGTTGACTTTTGAAATGACCTATAATGTATTGGCCCATATCTCTCAAATGATGCATTTTTTGGGTTTGAGATTTCAAGGACATTGATGTAGAGAATTGAGTTTCCTTCAAAATAAGCTTTGGTTAAGAAAAATCTGATGAAACATGTGAAAGTTATGCTTGGTCAAAGTTTAGTTGACTTCTCCTAGAGAAATGGTTAAAACCCAAATTTAAAAACTTTTGAATTTTGAGCAATCTCTTGATGAATCATGATCAACTCTTGATCAAATGATGAATGTGACTTCAAAATCTTGATGTTGACCAAAAATTTTGAAGTTTGATTGTATGTTGACCATAGTTGACTTTTTGCCCAATACAGTTAATTTTCAATCATCTGAGCAATTGACTGAGCAAACTTGTGATGCAAGGCTTGAAACGTGGCATGAGAATTCTTAGGGACATATAAGAAACCATGAAATCCACTTGAGGCCTTATAAACTCAATCTTCCTTGAGAAAAGTGAAACCCTATTTGTGCACCCATTGCTTAGGAAGAGAATTTGTCTGATCAATTCTTGAGCAAATGAAAACCCTAGGAGTATGAGGAGATATTCTTGAAGAAAATGGGAGGGAAAATTTTGGGGTACAACAGCTGCCCCTGTTCAATCTTCTTAAACCTGAAGAGTTAGATTGGCATGTCCGGCATTCGTGACTTGAAGGTGGAAGATGGTCAGACACTTAAGTGCCCAAAAATTTGCACTAGCTTGTGCACGAAGTAACATTGTTGGTTAATTATACCAGGAATGGGCTTAAAGATGCCATTTGGAGAGGTGACGGAAAGTCATTGGAGATGGGATTATAGATGCCATCCAAAGTAACCATTGATAGAAATTATACAAAGTCTACGTCCGGCTTTGTCTTAGTAGATGTATTTGGAGTGAGTTTACGCCCGACTTGGCCCAAAAGGATAATCAGAATAAACCTACACTCAAATTAATCTGAACCAGAAGATGTCTACGCCCGATTTCAACTGGAAGAAGTATTGGAAGGAGTTTACTCCCGACTTTTCCAAAGGAGCTTCAGAAGGAATCTACGCTTGATTTCATTTAAATGATGTACTAGAAGATGTCTACGTCTGAATTTATCTAGAATATGGTGATCGGTGGAAATAGAACTGACTATTTTGAAATGCTGGTTCGCGAAATGTCGCGGTAAGCAAGAGTCGCCACCGTCTTTTATTTTCTCCAACAAGGAAAGGACAAAAGCACAGCAAAATTCCTTTTCGAGATGTTTCTCGGTTCGGGAGGTAGATTATAGAAAGGGAAGGTGTTAGCACCCTTTCTATCAGTGGTTATCCACGGGCTCTTAGGTACTTGCTCACTATGTTTTCAAAAGATTTTTGCTTTTCTTGTGTTTGTGGGTTTTGAAAAAATTTCGTTTTGAAAACTTCTAGGTAACTCTTGTATCAGTCCTCAAGAGTGTATGAAGTGTTTGTTTGAAAACTTTTTGAAAGTGTAGGTGCGAAAAGTTGTTTTTGTTTTTTGAAAGAGCAAGTACCCAAGAGAAATCTACCTACTCTAAGGAATTAAGCTGTGTAAATGTCCTTTAGACAGTACTATCCCACTATTGAGAAGTAGGTAGAACCGTCGTTGGAGTTATCGGGTCAATTCGATTATAGGGACATGTGTGGTCACCAAAGCAATAGTAGGACGCCTTAGCGGTAACCCTAATGTCCTAGATCCTTTTTATCCGAGGCAACCGTTTCAAGGCAACTGGATCTTTAGACAGGAGGGCGACCTCTAAAACCCCCATATAGTCAATGACCACCTCGAGGCAACCAAGTGAGGCGTACCCTAAGAGTGGCATGTGCGAGTGTGTCAGGATTCATTTATATTATCTTTGCACATTTCATGGTGAGCTACGTTTTGATTTTATTTTTTCAGGCAAGTCTTGTCATGCATAGTTAACAGTTAATAATTTGCGGAAAGAAAATTGTGGAAAGTAAATCTACGCTATTACAAGGCGTCGGGTATTTACATCGCCAAAAACAACCCTTGAAAAGTAAATACGAGAAAATAAAGAAAGCGATAAAAGGTCCTAATTATCTATTACATTCTCGGAGCAATTACATAAATATGATCAAAATAATAATAATGCGCGAAAGAAAATTGAATCGGGAAAAGTCTTAGGGTTTTGACCCCTTTTTGAGAAAAGAATGAATTTTGGTCCTTTTTTGCATTTTATTAAACCTAATTAACTAATTAATTAAAAGAAAAAAAGTATTTTTAGTTTTTTAATGTTTTAATGAAAATAAAATAAAATAAGAATAAAGTCAAAAGTTAGTAAAAACCCTAATTCTAATTTATTTTATTTATTATGAAAAAGTCCAAATTAAACCTAATTAAAAAGACTAAATCAATTTTGTTAGTATTTATTTATAAAAAATAATTAATAGTGAAATTAATAAATAATAATAATAATAATAAATATTTACATTTTTTGTTGTCTAAATTTATTATGAAAAATATTAATTAAGTTAATTAAATAATAATAACAATAATTAATAATAATAATAATTAGTAAAAGAAAATAAAAAGAAAAGTATGAATGAACCAGGGGGTGTTGGGCCCATTAGGAGGTATTCTAGCAATTTTGGAGCCCATTAACTCAAGCCTGGTTGACCTTCTTTGATTGTCCAGCGCATGGTTGACTAGGGAACACCATGGTCATCCACTCATGACCTTCAGATTTATGCTTGTGGCCACTTGGCGCCTGGGATTGGAAAGTACATAGTGGACATCATTTAGGAAGCCTGCATGTGAATAGGTAAAGAAAAATAGAAACAAGTATTTGGGGGACCTGGGATTCGAACCCAGGTCCCAATGACTCCATGCCAGCACGTCCTCCACTACACCAACTTGCACGCTTTGTTAATATAATAAGAAGCAAACAATATATTAATAATCCAAACAATATGCTGTAAAAAGAAAAAACGCGCGCTTCTTTTTGAATTGACCAACCACATATCAACAACACATCATCTTCTTCCTTCGCCTGCATGAAAACACATTAGATAGCGGGGGTTTTTAACCCCCACAAAGCATGATGATGAAAAATAGCGAATAGCCCTACAGGCTATATAAATATTTCGCGATGGTAGCTTTGTGTTCGTCTGGCCTTGACGATTTCAACCATATGCATTAGGGGTCTCAATTTTTCCTATATTGTAAAGCCCCAATTTGAGAGCTCAAGAACCCTAAATTTCATCAATGGTGTTTCATGATTTTGGGCATTATAATGCAATTAACCTGTACCATTAGCTTCATAGGAGTTCTAGCAATGCAAAACACACAAAAAATCACGTTAATAATGCATGAATAATGAGTTACGATTCTAAAAAAATCAAGCAAACCGTGAGACTGTTCTTGGGGATTTCTTTAGCTTTAGCACTTGGTTTTGATTGCAATATGTTCCTCACACTCCCAGCAACGTGTTTGAATCCACAAAAGTCCTTGAACTGGCCTGGAATATAGAAAACAGTTTTCACTTTTCTTTGAATTTTCTTGAATGTGGTTATGGCTTTCTTGCAGCAAAATCACGTGTGCATGAGTAGGATTAGCTTGTGTACTTATAGGAGAATGAAACTAGGTTAAATCTTTGCCAAGAAATCCATGGAATTGATGTTTGTATATTTGATTTGCAATCATATATTTTTGAATCTTTTTTATTGGAAAAACTTTCCAAACTTGGAGATTCTTGTCCCTTTGACTTGCACACGAATTTTCAGCATATCTTGAGCTTGTTTGCTTCACAAAAAGATTGAAAAAAATCAAATCTTTGTATTTCCTACATTTTAAATTAATTAAATGAATTAAAATCAATTAAAAATCCAATTAATTAATAAAAAATAAGAAAATAAATTCAAATAATCTCAATGGGTCGTGCATAAGCTTTTAATAAAGTTTCAAGAAGGAATTTGAGGCCCATTAGCAAAAACAAGGTGTTTTGAGCAAAGTTGACTTTTGCAAATTCACAAAAATTTCCCAACTTCTCCAATGCATATCTTGCTCAATTTTGATTATATGAACATGTTTTTGGACATTTTGGAAAGGTATTGAAGTCCTCTAACCAATGCCTTTGGTCCCATGTCATTTGGATTTACCAATCTCAAGTTATGGTCTTTGACTTAAAGTGCCTTTTTGTTGACTTTTGAAATTGACCTATAATGTAGAAATTGATAACTTTTTGTGAGAGCATTTCTTGGACTTGGAATGTGAAGATGAGTTGTAGGAAATGTCATCCCCTTAAAAATGAGCATTGGATGGAATTTTTCTGATGAACCATGAAAAAGTTATGCCTTGGTCAAGATCCAGTTGACTTTTCTACTGTCCAAAAATAATAACTTTTGCATCTTGATGATTTTGGAGCCATCCTTGTGGAATCATGATCAAGACTTGATCAAATGATAATTGTGACCTCAAAATAAGATGTTGACCAAAAATTCTGACTTTTGACTGCAAAATGACCATTTTACCCCTGCAGTTGATTGTGAAGCAAATGGAGCTTTTGACTGGGCAAGTTGACCCTGTGAGTCTTGAAACTTGTCATGTAGATGCTTGAGAAGATGTATAGGCCTATGGTACTTGATTGAGCCATTGAAAACCTCAAACTTCTTGAGAGAACCAAAACCCTAATTTCAGCTGGCTTAGGAGGTGGTTTGACTGTGCAACCCCTTGAGAAATCTTGAATCATTTGAAGATCATTCTTGACAAACCTTGAAGAATATGGGAGGGCAAATTTTGGGGTACAACAGTTGCCCCTGTTCAATCTTCTTAGACCTGAGGATGTAGATTGGCTTTCGGGCCTTTCGTGATCCGAAGGTAGAAGATGATTGAACACTAAAGTGCCCAGAAATTTGCACTCGCATAGTGGAGTAACAGTAATGTGATGTCGGGAATGGGCTTACAGATGCCATTTGGAGAGATGATGGATAGGAGAATGGGCTTATAGATGCCATCTGGGAATGTAATGGATAGTTGTGTAGATGGGCTTAAAGATGCCATCCAGAGGTGTCGATCGCGTAAGAGATTCCTTAGCGAGAACTTGCATACCTGAGAAAGAAAGATACTTTCCTGGCCTGTTACAGGTATTGATCTTCAATCTTTTCACGTAGATAACTTTCCTGGCTAGATACAGGTATCGAATCTTCAATCAATCGCTCACAGATATGCCCTGGCTAGATACAGGTATCGAATCTGGAACTTCAAAAGGTTGGTAGAGATAGCTTTCCTGGATGGATACAGGTGTAGACCTCTGACCTGAGAATGAAAGATAATTTCCTAGCTAGATACAGGTGTTGATCTTCAAACTCTTCATGCAGATACTTTCCTGGCTAGATACAGGTGTAGATCCACAATCAATCGCTCACAGATATGCCCTGGCTAGATACAGGTATCGAATCTGGAACTTCAAAAGGTTGGTCGAGATAGCTTTCCTGGCTGGATACAGGTGTAGATCTCTGACTTGATAATGAAAGATAATTTCCTGGCCTGTTACAGGTGTTGATCTTCAAACTCTTCATGCAGATACTTTCCTGGCTAGATACAGGTATAGATCTACAATCAATCGCTCACAGATATGCCCTGGCTAGATACAGGTATCGAATCTGGAACTTCAAAAGGTTGGTCGAGATAGATTTCCTAGCTAGATACAGGTGTAGATCTCTGACTTGAGAATGAAAGATAATTTCCTGGCTTGTTACAGGTGTTGATCTTCAAACTCTTCATGCAGATACTTTCCTGGCTAGATACATGTATAGATCTACAATCAATCGCTCATAGATATGCCCTGGCTAGATACAGGTATCGAATCTGGAACTTCAAAAGGTTGGTAGAGATAGCTTTCCTGGCTGGATACAGGTGTTGACCTCTGACCTGAGAATGAAAGATAATTTCCTGGCCTGTTACAGGTGTTGATCTTCAAACTCTTCATGCAGATACTTTCCTGGCTAGATACAGGTATAGACCTACAATCAATCGCTTACAGATATGCCCTGGCTAGATACAGGTATCGAATCTGGAACTTCAAAAGGTTGATGGTAATCATCTTTTGATTGACCTTTTCCTGAAAAGGCAAACATTAGTCGTATGCAATGTCATGATGTATGAAATGCATGATGTCATGATATTCTCAAGAATAAATGAGATTATGTCGTATGCACTCTATCATGTATGTAAATAGGAGATATGAAATGTGAAATGTTTATGAATGTATTTTTGTCTGGGAAAATAAATCCTTGACGAATGCCGGGAAGTTCGTTAAATCCTGGGCTGATGTTGAAGAGTAGAGTTCTTCGTCTTCGTTGGGGATGATGAACAAAGATGATTGCAAGAATAAACCTGTAGGAGAAGATGACTCCGTTGGGGAATAAACCTGATGGAGAGATTACTCTGCGGGGAATTACTCTGTGGGAAAGAGATACTTCGCTGAGAATTTAACGATAGCTCCGCTGGGGATTCCGTTGATAAGCTCTGTTAGAGAATTTGATGAACTCCATTGGGGGATAGAAAGAACTTCACCGAGGACGATCTTTTCGTTGCAATTTGCTGAGGATAACCCAGTTAGGCTCTGGTGGGGAATAACTTTCTGAATATGGTTGGGGAGAGATATTTGTACTCTGCAGGGGATAAGCTTCTAGAATCTACTGGGGAGATGATTCAACTCTCCTGGGGAAACTTTTGGATTGCACTGGAGAATGGCTCCACTGGGGTGTATCTTGTATTCCGCCGGGGAACAATCTTATATTTCTGTCGAGGAATATTAAGACTGCCAGGGATGCTTGTTGAGGGATATCGGTATACTCCGCCGGGGAATGTTAAGATCTTCTGGGGATACCCAACTTGATGGTAGACTAACTCTGCTCGGGGGAGAGTACTGCTGACTTGCTGGGGATACTGTGCCTTTTTGGGGCTGATGGGAGACCAACTCTGCTAGGGGAGGGTATGGCTGATTTTTGTCTTACTCTGCGGGGAGTGAAGGTATCCTGGTCATATTCTTCAGTTGAACCTACCTTGGTACCTTGGTGGACAGAGCAACTAGATCGCTTAGACAATTCTTATTGCCCCTGTTGTACCCCAAAATTTGCCCTCCCATATTCTCCAAGAAATTGCCAAGTCAAGCTTCAAAATTCCCCAAGGGTTGCACAGTTCAAGGGCCTCCTAAACAGTCAAAATTAGGGTTTTGGTTCTGATCAAGAAAATGAAGTTTCCAAAGGTACAATCAAGTCTTGCATACCTACAAATATGGTCAAGCATCCTCATATCAAGTTTCAAGACTTTCAGCACAAAACTGCACAGTCAAAAACCCTAATTGCACTACAGTCAACTGTAGGGGCAAAATGGTCATTTGACAGTCAAAAGTTCAAATTTTTGGTCAACATCTCATTTTGAAGCCACAAACATCATTTGATCAATGCTTGATCATGATTCTCAAAGCTTGGCTAAAAAATCATCAAAATGCAAAAGTTTCCTTATTTGGACAGTTGAAAAAGTCAACTGTAAATTGACTAGGGCATAACTTTCACATGGATTATCATAAAAATTCCATCCAAAGCTCATTTTGAAGATAAAGACATTTCCTACAATTCATATTCATACTTTAAGTCCAAGAAATGCTCTCACAAAAAGTTATCAATTTCAACATTATAGGTCATTTTCAAAAGTCAACAAAAAGGGACTTTAAGTCAAAGGCCATAACTTGAGATTAGTGAATCAAAATGACATGGGACCAAAGACATTGGTTAGAGGACTCAAAGACCTTTCCAAAATGTCCAAGAACATGAGCAAAGCTTAAACATTGAGCAAGTTATGCCTTGTGGAAGTTGGGAAATTTTTGGATATTTTGAAAAGTCAACATTGATCCAAATGACCTAAAATTGCTAATGGGCCTATTTTCCTTCCACAATTCATTGTCCAAGGCATGTGCACGACCATTAGGCCCAAAGGGAAGTTTTTCTCCATTTTTATTTATTTATTTGGATTTTTTATCATTAATAATTCATTTAATTAAATAAAATGCATGAAAAATACAAAACTAATGAAATAAAATCTTTTTGTGCAGAAATTATTCTCATTGGACACTCAAATTCGTGCATGACCAATTAGGGAAGGATTGGATATGATTTGGTATCAATTTGCATGAAAAAGATTGAAAAACTAATGCTTGAAAAATCAAATCTCATAAACCATCAATGCATGGATTTTGATCAGAATTCTTGACCTAATTCACTCTATACTTAAGCCTGATCACAAACCTAATGGAGGACCACTGAGCTGCGCAGAAAACCCAAAACAAACTTGCATTTTTTTCAAGAAAACTCCATAACTGAAAATACACTTGCAGGTCAATTCAAGCCTCCAAACTTGTTCCATTAGCTTGCCAGGGTTGTCAGGAAACGATTCCAATCAAAAACTTAATCCCATACTCAAAGAATTGGTAAAACGAGTTGGACCTGTACAAAGAAAATTTCTAATTCGTGCATCTCAATTCATGCATTTTTTGTGAATTTTAATATTTGATTCATATTCCTTGTGTGATTCTGAAGCTAACCATCTATCTTGATTGAGTTTTTGCATGCTATATACGATTTCACCATTATTGTTTTCTAGGGTTTTGCAAGCTTGAAATTGGGGGTTTTCAGATAGTGTAAAATTAGCCTACCACGATGCCATGGTTACGATCAGCACACTTGGACGAAGACAAAGCCACCCTCGCGCCTAATTTATGAGCGTCCTAGAGCTATTCGCTATTTTCCCAAAACCTGCCTAAGGGAACACCATGAAAACCGTGGCCTATGTTTTATGTTTCAGGGAATAAGGAAGAAGAAGGCTAGGTGGCTACCAACGATTGGCCTGTTTAAATTTTCGCGCTCAGACCCACTAACACTTTTGTTTTCTTTTATAATATTTGTTGGTTATCATATGTTAAACGCGTGTGAATTGGTCCAGTGGTAAACACAGTGGTTGGCAATGTTAATGACCTGGGTTCGAGCCCCAGGTCTTCATCCTTTCAATATTATTTTTCAACTCATATTCCTATGCAGATTCAATAGCAAAGCACACCGTGCACCTTCTCCATCAAGCCATCCACCTGTCCAATTTCATCAATCCAAAGGCCACGCTCTGAGGTACATGGTGAGCCCCAGTCAACGCGCCAGCACGCTGCCTGGAAAAAGTCAAAAGGGCCAATTGCTAATGAGCCAGATTACTGAAAAAACCTCCATGTTGGGGACTGCAACCCCCCTTGGTTTGCAAATTTTCTTAACTTTCTTTATTTTTATAATTTTTATTTTCTTTTAATTATTGTTTGTTTAATTAATTTATTATTTTCATAAATATAAAAAACACCATAAAAATCAGAAAAGAGAAAAAATATAATAAATATTTTATTTTAAGTATTTCATGTAAATAAATTCATAAATTAATTAGTTTTAAATTAGGTTTTAATTTTAACTTTTTTAATAAAAATCTAAAAAAAATATAGAATTAGGGTTTAATTAATTTTCATCTTTTTTTCTTTTATTCCATAATAATTAAATATTAGATATATTTTTATAATTAAATTTGCATGTAAATTAATTAGGGTTAATATTAGGTTTTAATCTTCTTTTCTTAATAAATTAAAAACAACTAAAATTAGGTTTAATTGCACTTTATTCTTTTTTCATTTAAATCATAAATACCTAAAAAATCCCAAAAACAATTTCTTTTTTTAATTTAATTAATGTCATCATTTAATTTAATTTAGTTAAAAAGGGTCCAATGCCCTCGTTTCGATTTAAATTTCAATTCGCATATTTATTTCTTCTTTCGTATAATATTTATGTATCTCTCCTGAAGCCATGTAATTAATCTGTCGCACTTTTAATTCTTTATTTTCTTTACTTTCTTTATTTTTTTTATCAAATCGGGTTCGAGAAATTTTGGCGATGTGGACCCGCGCCTTTTGTAATAGCTTAGAATTTTACTTCTCGCACTTTAAACTGTTAATCAAGGCATGAAAGAATGTATGGACAAAAATAAAAACAAACGTTAGATCACCTGACATGAACTAGACAAAAATAAATGAATCTGACACACAAATCACACACCACCCCTAGGGTACGCCTCACTGTTGCCTTGCCTCGAAAGGTGATCGTCGAGTAGAGGACGTCTTAGTAAGTCCTCATGATCCGGGAACCTGGCATGAGGGTAGCTTCTAAGGTGTCTTCCCATTGCTCTGGTGATCACCATGTCCCGAACCTCGAATTGACCCGAACACCTCCAATGGTGGTGCTACCTACCTCTCAATGGTGGGATGGCACTACTTTAAAGGACATTTACACAGACGAAATCCTTAGGGTAGGTAGACGACTCTAGATACTTGCTCTAATCTCAAAACAAATCAAAAAATACTTTTCACACCGACACTTTTCAAAAAGCTTTCGAAAGCAATTTTTCAAACACTCTTGAGGACCGATACAAGAGTCGAACTGAAATTTTCAAAGAAACTTTTTAAAACCCACACTTGAAAAGCAAACAAACAATTTTGAAAACACAAATGAGCAAGTATCTAAGAGCCCATGGATAACCATGGATAGAAAGGGTGCTAACACCTTCCCTTTCTATAATCTACCTCCCGAACCGAGAGCAATCTCTTTAAGGAATTTTTCTGTGCTTTTGTCCTTTCCATTTGGAGAAAATAAAAGACGGTGGCGACTCTTGCTTCCGCGACATTTCGCGAACCAGCGTTAAACAGTCAGTTCCAGATCCACCGATCACAGAACTGGCGACTCTGCTGGGGAGAAAAACTTAAAGTGAGGTGTACCTTAGGGTTAGTTCATAACTGTGTTTTCAATTGCTTTCCTTGTTTGCTTTAAATTGTGGGACTGTCTTGGGAGTTCTATAGATCCTAACCCGGATCTGGGGGATACCTTCTTAGAAAGTAGCAACAAGGCTGTGAGGGAACTGTGCGGGGTATACCAACATGGTTGAAACAGTCTGCTACGTTGATGTGGCACTTTGGTGTGTACCGGTAACCCTTGAGTTCAGTCAAGGAGAGTACGGGGCCTCCGCGTGGTGTCGTGAAGCATCAACAGACCTTAGGAACCTTAATTGAACTATCTTGGCCTCTTTAGGGTAGTGAGATAACTGACTTTGGTGCAGTCCGAGGTTGGTTGATACTCGATACTACACTCAATTGAGGGTTGCTTTCCTGGAATATTTCGGTCGCCAGTTCAGTGGCTAAATCGAAACGATGAACAATGAAAGCAATCCCGTGATATTGGGACCCTTAGAACCCGATTACTTCTAATAGGACAGGATGAACCCACCAACTTCAAGAGGGTAATACCCAGACCCCATGTTGGCCTAAACTCTAAGGGCTTTCTCTTGTGTGACTTGTGTGCCTTCGTACTTGACTACCTGCATGCTTGTTATCTGACACATGAACTACTTGCAGGTTTTGTTTATAGTCCTTAATTGGGACTCATAACAGGGTTTGTTTTAGTCCTTAATTAGGACTCATAACAAGGTTTACCGAGTTTCTTGCAGGTTTTGGGTTGCAGTCCTTAATTGGGACTCATGACAGGTTTTACTTAAGTTTCTCGCAGGTTTCGTTTATAGTCCTCAATTGGGACTCATAACAGAGTGTACTGAATTTCTTGCAGGTTTTGTTTATAGTCCTTAATGAGGACTCATAACAGGGTTTACCCATATTACCCCATGCATACCATAACATCATACCATTGCATACATCCTAACCCATTTCAAGGATCTCAAGGGCTTGTGATGCAGGTCATGGTGAATCAACTATCCCAGCAAGGGGCAAAGAGGATTTATTTTCCTCTAGCCAAGGTAGTCAGGGGCTATGACCCACTTGATATGGTGAGCTTTGACACTTGAAGAAGGTTGCCCTAGCCAAGGTTGTCAGGGGCTATGACCCACTGGAATGGTGAGCTTTTAACCCTTGAAGAAGGATTCTCAGTAACATAGGGCTCCTCCAATCAAGCTAACAAATTCAAATGCTAACAGTCTTCTTGTTTATCCCGCGAGGTCCTGGAAAACATTACATGCATGTCATACACATCATTGCATAACAGGTACCTTTGTTGCAGGTGACTTACCTTTCCCGCTGTTTATTTCAGCAATGGCTTTCCAACCAGATAACCAGGACCTTCTTACTCAAGAAACTCGGTTCGGGGAAATCCTCCTGAATCTATCCAAGGGACAGGAGGAGCTAAGAGCACTTCTCATGGGGACTTTGGTCAGGAACTGTGCTGAGGATGAACGGCTGAAACATCTGCAAGTTGAAGTGGATGTACTGAAAACCCAGATGCTGGGGCAGGTGACTGCCATTCAAAGTTTAGCTCAAGGACAAGATGAGCTCGGGGTTCTCATCAACCAACTGCTTCGGGATAACCAACTGGGGCAAACATCTAAGGGTAAAGAGCCAGTCATTGTTCAACCACCTTTGAGACAAGGAGATAAGGGGAGAGCTCCTCAAATGGCTCCAGTGTCACAAATTCAACATCAACCTCACCAGCGTCAACCAGACAAGCCTAAAAGGCAGTTCACCAAGATCAACATGTCGCTGGATCAAGCACTACAACAAATGTTGAAGGCAGGGCTAATCACCTTAAGGGCTCCTCTCTGGAATCCAAATACTTCTGCTCCTAATTATCATCCCAACGACAGGTGCGCATACCATTCTGATAGCTTGGGGCATACTATGGACAACTGCTGGCCTCTCAAAAACAAGATTCAAGACATGATCGACGCTGGAGAGATTCAGTTTGAAGTACCCAAGACTCCCAACGTGATCACTGCTCCCTTGCCAAAACATGGCTAGGATTAAAAGACTTTTGTTCATTCGAATGTTCAAGTTGCAATTTTCTTTTGTTCAAACATTTACTCATGTTAAACATTGTTATTTCATTAATGCATCGCATATGTCTGTTCTGAAACAATATATTCGTATTCACTAAATGCAAATTATTTTCATGTTTTTTTCTGATGCTCAACTCTCAATTAATAATTCTAAGCCTTTTGAGGGAGGATGACGAAAACGATACCATAATCTACAGTATGCTTTTGAACAGACCCCGCTGATGAGGTACAGGCATTGTTTCAATCCCTAAACACTGGATTTATAAGGATGATAATCCCTCGTCAACCCCTCTGAGCCAAAGAAGTAGGAGTTTTTCTTTTCGAAATTTAAAACCCTTAATCATAACCTGGGGCAGGGTAGTTCTCTCAGTTGATCCAAGTGCATAACGAATGGCACCAAAGAGGTCCTTACAAAACAAAAGACAATGATGGTTCCGAATAATCATAAAGACAGGCAGTCATTACCAAAAAAAAACTAAAGCCCAAAAAAGTCAAAACCTATAAAGGGGACTTACGAAACTGGGGCATCCCGCTGACTGTAATTCCAAAAAAGGAAACAGTTCAGGCAAAAAAATTGGGATAACAAAATCAAAAAAGAAAGAGGTCTTACAAACCCTCGACAAAAATGACTGCCTATTCAAAATAAGTTATCAACATCTGAACCATCACCGGAAAATCAGAGCAAAGACTCAAACAAGGTCTAACGTATGATCAACTGAGTTTAGGTTTGGAGAACATCACGAAGAGCGGGTGGGTACAAATAAAATTTGAGCCTTTATCCTTTGTTTCTTAAACCGTGAACCAGGCCACGTTATAACCCTTAAAAGTCCTAGCTGAAGCATGGGTTAGTTCGAAAGCATATTGTTACGAAAGGTATCCTGACTCCTTAAGGCCTATGGTAAATACGGAGTTTACATCACGTTTTACAAACATTCACTTGTTTTATGAAAAGAATGCATTTTCAAAAATCTTCAAGACAGACGTAAGCTTTGCATTTTTGACATAACTTTGTTTGCATATGTCTTTTTGGTTGAACAACAGGAAATTCGCACGATGAATACCTAGCGAACAAAAGCACTTCCAATCAAGGGGCAGACCTGATCATGGTCTATCATCTGGGGCAATCCAATCAAGATTCGGAGAATCTCTCAAAGGCCAAATAGCCTGGGGCAAATCTCCGCCTGAGTCACTTGGGGGCATTCCAGCAACAAATCTTGCCTGATCAAACACCTTCTGATGGCATGACAAAACACTTCTGACAGGGGCAATTCCCTACATCCTGAGGACACGGACATAGTCGAAAAAATACTGCGCATAATCAAAGACCCGCTAGGTTGACATACCTAGGCAAAAGTAAGGGCTTCCCAGCGAACCAAAAGGGTTCGGGCAAAATGAAGGGATGAAATGAAAAAAATCTGTACACCCGGCAAGTCGAAAACCTGAAAAGGCGGCTTGGGCAAAAATGGGTATCCCGGTGGACTGAAAACCCGAAAGGGCGGTCTAGGCAAAAGTTAGGGATCAAAGCGTATGACTATGTCCTGTCATCTTGTCACCTGCCTACCAGAAGAAGGTTGGTCCATCAACAACTATCAGCCCTTCACAGGTCTTCTTCTCCAACCTCAGAAACAGGGGCAATAAAGAGTTGTCTGAGCAATCTAATTGTTCTGTCCTCCAAGGTATCAAGGTGAGTTTAGCTGAAGAGCATAACCAGTACATCCCAACTCCCCAGAGAATGAGCCAGCAAGTCAGTGCACTCTTCTCCGAGCAAAGTTATCAAATCTTAAAGAGATTGGGTGCCCTCCAGCAGGTCTCAACATTCCCCAGCAGCATATATGTACTCTTAACAAGCATCCCCGGCAGTCTTGGTCTAAAGATTGTTCCCCGGCGTTCTATCAACATGCAAAGGAGTCACTTCCCCGGTACAGTTCAAAACTTCCCCAGGAGTCCAGCCCAGTGTCCCCAGGAAAGTGGAATCTATCTCCCCCAAGCAGTAAGCTTATCCTCAGTAGATCCTGGAAGCTTATCCCTCGCAAAGCACGAACGCGTCGTCCGGCTTTATTCAAAGAGTTATTTCCTTAACAGGATATAACTGGGTTATCCTCAGCCAAAAGCCACAGAAAGATCGTCCTCGACGAAGTCTTCTTATCCCCAGCGAAGTCCATCAACACTTCCAACACAACAAGGGTATCCCCAGCAAGTTATTACCATCAACTCAGCAAAGCATCTCTATCCCCACAGAGTATTGCTTCCCAGCAAGATCGTTAGAGTACTTTTCTCCCCGCAGAGTAATTCATTCGCCAAGTTTATTCCCCAGCGGAGTCATCTTCTCCTACCGGTATTCTTGCAATCATCATCCCCAGCGGAAGCGAAATCTATTCTTCAACATCAGCCCAGGAGTGACTTCCCGGCACCCGTCAAGGATTTACTTTCCTAGACGAAAACATACATTCCTAAACATCACATACATCATTATAGCATGCATAGACGCATCATATCATACAAATCTCATTTATGTTGAGAACATCATTGCTTGATCCATATCATGCATTGCATATGACTAACCTTTACCTTTCAGGAAAGATTCAGCTAAATTCTCCATCATATTTCAAGACCTAGACCGGTTCAGTTAATCGACTCCAAAGATTTCTTATCCAGTCCAAGGCCTTCTCTAGTCCAGCTAAATCGACTCCCAACAGATTTTTCTGATGAAGACTCAGTAGAAGTTTCCCAGGTTTTTCTCAAACGTCCGCTTTTGAGATTATAATTTCCTATGGTTCTCTCCCCAGCGGTGCGGAGATGATAATTCCATTTCAGGTTTTTCTCAAACGTCCGCTTTTGAGATTATAATTTCCTATGGTTCTCTCCCCAGCGGTGCGTGAGATGATAATTCCATCCCAGGTTTTTCTCAAACGTCCGCTTTTGAGATTATAATTTCCTATGGTTCTCTCCCCAGCGGTGCGGAGATGATAATTCCATTTCAGGTTTTTCTCAAACGTCCGCTTTTGAGATTATAATTTCCTATGGTTCTCTCCCCAGCGGTGCGTGAGATGATAATTCCATCCCAGGTTTTTCTCAAACGTCCGCTTTTGAGATTATAATTTCCTATGGTTCTCTCCCCGACGGTGCGTGAGATGATAATTCCATTCCAGGTTTTTCTCAGACGTCCGCTTTTGAGATTATAATTTCCTATGGTTCTCTCCCCGACGGTGCGTGAGATGATAATTCCATTCCAGGTTTTTCTCATACGTCCGCTTTTGAGATTATAATTTCCTATGGTTCTCTCCCCGACGGTGCGTGAGATGATAATTCCATCCCAGGTTTTTCTCAGACGTCCGCTTTTGAGATTATAATTTCCTATGGTTCTCTCCCCGACGGTGCGTGAGATGATAATTCCATCCCAGGTTTTTCTCAGACGTCCGCTTTTGAGATTATAATTTCCTATGGTTCTCTCCCCAGCGGTGCGGAGATGATAATTCCATTCCAGGTTCTTCTCAAACGTCCGCTTTTGAGATTATAATTGCCTATTGGTTCTCTTCCCGATCCTGCGGAGGTGGTAATCCCAAGACTTTCTCAACGATTGCTGTTAAGGTTAAAATCATTCAAGGTTCTCTCACCATTCCTGTTGAGGTAGTAGCCACTCCAGGTTCATTCATCACCGTTTGAAGCTCCAGATCCAGCTCCTGTAACCAGTCAGGACACATCTATTAATCAAGCATCTGAAAACCAGCTCCTGCAACACGTCAGGTAATCGTTTTCTTTTTTGCAGGTATACAAGTTCTCGCTAAGGAATCTCTTACGCGATCAACATCCAAATGGCATCTATAAGCCCATTCCCATCATCACACTGCTACTATGTGAGCGCAAATTTTTGGGCACTCTAGTGTTCAATCATCTTCTACCCTCGGATCACGAAAGGCACGTCAGCCAATCTGCATCCTCAGGTCTAAGAAGATTGAACAGGGGCAACTGTTGTACCCCAAAATTTGCCCTCCCATATTCTCCAAGAAATTGCCAAGTCAAGCTTCAAAATTCCCCAAGGGTTGCACAGTTCAAGGGCCTCCTAAACAGTCAAAATTAGGGTTTTGGTTCTGATCAAGAAAATGAAGTTTCCAAAGGTCCAATCAAGTCTTGCATACCTACAAATATGGTCAAGCATCCTCATATCAAGTTTCAAGACTTTCAGCACAAAACTGCACAGTTAAAAACCCTAATTGCACTACAGTCAACTATAGGGGCAAAATGGTCATTTGACAGTCAAAAGTTCAAATTTTTGGTCAACATCTCATTTTGAAGCCACAAACATCATTTGATCAATGCTTGATCATGATTCTCAAAGCTTGGCTCAAAAATCATCAAAATGCAAAAGTTTCCTTATTTGGACAGTTGAAAAAGTCAACTGTAAATTGACTAGGGCATAACTTTCACATGGATTATCAGAAAAATTCCATCCAAAGCTCATTTTGAAGAGAAATACATTTCCTACAATTCATATTCATACTTTAAGTCCAAGAAATGCTCTCACAAAAAGTTATCAATTTCAACATTATAGGTCATTTTCAAAAGTCAACAAAAAGGGACTTTAAGTCAAAGGCCATAACTTGAGATTAGTGAATCAAAATGACATGGGACCAAAGACATTGGTTAGAGGACTCAAAGACCTTTCCAAAATGTCCAAGAACATGAGCAAAGCTTAAACATTGAGCAAGTTATGCCTTGTGGAAGTTGGGAAATTTTTGGATATTTTGAAAAGTCAACATTGATCCAAATGACCTAAAATTGCTAATGGGCCTATTTTCCTTCCACAATTCATTGTCCAAGGCATGTGCACGACCATTAGGCCCAAAGGGAAGTTTTTCTCCATTTTTATTTATTTATTTGGATTTTTTATCATTAATAATTCATTTAATTAAATAAAATGCATGAAAAATACAAAACTAATGAAATAAAATCTTTTTGTGCAGAAATTATTCTCATTGGACACTCAAATTCGTGCATGACCAATTAGGGAAGGATTGGATATGATTTGGTATCAATTTGCATGAAAAAGATTGAAAAACTAATGCTTGAAAAATCAAATCTCATAAACCATCAATGCATGGATTTTGATCAGAATTCTTGACCTAATTCACTCTATACTTAAGCCTGATCACAAACCTAATGGAGGACCACTGAGCTGCGCAGAAAACCCAAAACAAACTTGCATTTTTTTCAAGAAAACTCCATAACTGAAAACACACTTGCAGGTCAATTCAAGCCTCAAAACTTGTTCCATTAGCTTGCCAGGGTTGTCAGGAAACGATTCCAATCAAAAACTTAATCCCATACTCAAAGAATTGGTAAAACGAGTTGGACCTGTACAAAGAAAATTTCTAATTCGTGCATCTCAATTCATGCATTTTTTGTGAATTTTAATATTTGATTCATATTCCTTGTGTGATTCTGAAGCTAACCATCTATCTTGATTGAGTTTTTGCATGCTATATACGATTTCACCATTATTGTTTTCTAGGGTTTTGCAAGCTTGAAATTGGGGGTTTTCAGATAGTGTAAAATTAGCCTACCACGATGCCATGGTTATGATCAGCACACTTGGACGAAGACAAAGCCACCCTCGCGCCTAATTTATGAGCGTCCTAGAGCTATTCGCTATTTTCCCAAAACCTGCCTAAGGGAACACCATGAAAACCGTGGCCTATGTTTTATGTTTCAGGGAATAAGGAAGAAGAAGGCTAGGTGGCTACCAATGATTGGCCTGTTTAAATTTTCGCGCTCAGACCCACTAACACTTTTGTTTTCTTTTATAATATTTGTTGGTTATCATATGTTAAACGCGTGTGAATTGGTCCAGTGGTAAACACAGTGGTTGGCAATGTTAATGACCTGGGTTCGAGCCCCAGGTCTTCATCCTTTCAATATTATTTTTCAACTCATATTCCTATGCAGATTCAATAGCAAAGCACACCGTGCACCTTCTCCATCAAGCCATCCACCTGTCCAATTTCATCAATCCAAAGGCCACGCTCTGAGGTACATGGTGAGCCCTAGTCAACGCGCCAGCACGCTGCCTGGAAAAAGTCAAAAGGGCCAATTGCTAATGGGCCAGATTACTGAAAAAACCTCCATGTTGGGGACTGCAACCCCCCTTGGTTTGCAAATTTTCTTAACTTTCTTTATTTTTATAATTTTTATTTTCTTTTAATTATTGTTTGTTTAATTAATTTATTATTTTCATAAATATAAAAAACACCATAAAAATCAGAAAAGAGAAAAAATATAATAAATATTTTATTTTAAGTATTTCATGTAAATAAATTCATAAATTAATTAGTTTTAAATTAGGTTTTAATTTTAACTTTTTTAATAAAAATCTAAAAAAAATATAGAATTAGGGTTTAATTAATTTTCATCTTTTTTCTTTTATTCCATAATAATTAAATATTAGATATATTTTTATAATTAAATTTGCATGTAAATTAATTAGGGTTAATATTAGGTTTTAATCTTCTTTTCTTAATAAATTAAAAACAACTAAAATTAGGTTTAATTGCACTTTATTCTTTTTTCATTTAAATCATAAATACCTAAAAAATCCCAAAAACAATTTCTTTTTTTAATTTAATTAATGTCATCATTTAATTTAATTTAGTTAAAAAGGGTCCAACGCCCTCGTTTCGATTTAAATTTCAATTCGCATATTTATTTCTTCTTTCGTATAATATTTATGTATCTCTCCCGAAGCCATGTAATTAATCTGTCGCACTTTTAATTCTTTATTTTCTTTACTTTCTTTATTTTTTTTGTCAAATCGGGTTCGAGAAATTTTGGCGATGTGGACCCGCGCCTTTTGTAATAGCTTAGAATTTTACTTCTCGCACTTTAAACTGTTAATCAAGGCATGAAAGAATGTATGGACAAAAATAAAAACAAACGTTAGATCACCTGACATGAACTAGACAAAAATAAATGAATCTGACACACAAATCACACACCACCCCTAGGGTATGCCTCACTGTTGCCTTGCCTCGAAAGGTGATCGTCGAGTAGAGGACGTCTTAGTAAGTCCTCATGATCCGGGAACCTGGCATGAGGGTAGCTTCTAAGGTGTCTTCCCATTGCTCTGGTGATCACCATGTCCCGAACCTCGAATTGACCCGAACACCTCCAATGGTGGTGCTACCTACCTCTCAATGGTGGGATGGCACTACTTTAAAGGACATTTACACAGACGAATTCCTTAGGGTAGGTAGACGACTCTAGATACTTGCTCTAATCTCAAAACAAATCAAAAAATACTTTTCACACCGACACTTTTCAAAAAGCTTTCGAAAGCAATTTTTCAAACACTCTTGAGGACCGATACAAGAGTCGAACTGAAATTTTCAAAGAAACTTTTTAAAACCCACACTTGAAAAGCAAACAAACAATTTTGAAAACACAAATGAGCAAGTATCTAAGAGCCCATGGATAACCATGGATAGAAAGGGTGCTAACACCTTCCCTTTCTATAATCTACCTCCCGAACCGAGAGCAATCTCTTTAAGGAATTTTTCTGTGCTTTTGTCCTTTCCATTTGGAGAAAATAAAAGACGGTGGCGACTCTTGCTTCCGCGACATTTCGCGAACCAGCGTTAAATAGTCAGTTCCAGATCCACCGATCACAGCCCCTATTTCTGATGTCACCCGTAATTGGTTCTTTGTTTCGCATGCAAACATTTATGATCAGCAATTAATGTCAAATGCATATATCAAAAATGAACATTGGACGTTCTTTGCAAAACAGATAAAGGAAAAAATAATCGGCAATTTGTCTGGAAAAGATGAGCTTGTATTGATTTTGAAATTTTCCTGTAAATATGCGTTTTTTTGTACAAGAGGCTGACGTCCTAGTAAGAGAACGCGGCCGAAAAATAGAGTTTATACAATTTGTGAAAAGGAAAACAAAACAGCTATGTGAAAAATCCCACGGGGTTCCAACTCTGCTATCGCCTTTATGTCTTCAAGCGTCTCATCACTTTGCCGCTTAGTTGGAGATGAAGCTGATTGATTGGTATCGTACGAGCCTGATGGTTGATACTGAAGTCCGGATGCAGGGTGATCTAATGAGACATAGTATTACGCTTATCCCTAACTTTTTCCTGGACCGCCCTTTCGGGTTTTCAGTCCACCGGGATACCCATTTTTGCCCAAGCCGTCTTTTCAGGTTTTCGACTTGTCGGGTGTACAGATTATTTTTTTTGTTTCATCCCTTATTTTTGCCCGAACCCTTTTGGTTCGCCGGGAAGCCCTTATTTTTGCCTAGGCCAGTCGACCTAGCAGGTCTTTGATCATGCGTAGTATCTTTTTACTATGTCTGCATTGGCGGGGTGAGGAAGGTCGTCACCATCCATGGTGGTTAGAATCATTGCTCCTCCTGAGAATATATTCTTAACCACAAATGGCCCTTCGTACGTAGGGGTCCATTTGCCCCTGGGATCACCTTGAGGTAGAATGATGCGCTTGATTACCAGGTCCCCAACTTGATACTCTCGTCGTCTGACCTTCTTGTTAAATGCCCTGATCATCCGTTTTTGGTACGCCTAACCATGACAAATAGCAGTGAGTCTCTTTTCGTCGATTAGGTTTAGTTTATCAAGCCGAGTCTGGATCCAGTCATCTTCACTCAAACCTGCATCCTTCATTATCCGGAGAGAGGGTATCTGAACTTCGATAGGCAAGACTGCCTCCATGCCATAGACCAAGGAAAAGGGTGTTGCCCCTGTTGATGTCCGTGCTGAGGTACGGTACCCATGAAGAGTAAACGGTAACATCTTGTGCCAATCTTTGTAGGTCGCTGTCATCTTCTACACAATCTTCTTGATGTTCTTATTAGCTGCTTCTACAGCCCCGTTCATCTTCGGTCGGTAGGGAGAAGAGTTGTGGTGCTGTATCTTGAACTGCTCGCAGAGCTCAGTGATCATCTTGTTGTTGAGATTGGTACCATTGTCCGTAATGATCCTTTCTGGTACACCGTATCGACAGATCAGGTTGTGCCGAATGAACCGTGCCACGACGTTCTTGGTTACGGTAGCGTAGGAAGCTGCTTCAACCCACTTAGTGAAATAATCGATTGCTACCAGGATGAAACGATGCCCGTTGGATGCCGTAGGTCTGATCTCGCCGATCATATCAATGCCCCACATTGCAAAAGGCCAAGGAGCTGTCAAGACGCTCAGAGGAACTGGAGGAATGTGCACCTTATCAGCATAGATCTGGCATTTGTGACATGTCCGAGAATGTTGGTAACAGTCGGCTTCCATTGTGGACCAGTAATATCCTGCCCGAAGGATTTTCTTTGCCATGGTATGTCCACTAGAATGCATTCCGAAGGTACCTTCATGCAGCTCTGCCATGATCCTTTCTGCTTCAGTCTTATCCACACAACGCAGTAAGGTCGAATCATGGTTTCGTTTATAGAGAATGTCATTGCTGAGGAAGAACTTTGCCGCGAACCTTCTCAGAAACTTTTTGTCATTGACAGATGCACCCTCGGGGTATTCTTGAGCTTCAAGGTACCTCTTCACTTCATGATACCAAGGCTTTTCTGTTGCCTCTTCGGTTTCAAGATCGTAGCAATGTGCAGGTTCGTCTAATTTCCAAATGATGATCCGGGGAGCCTCGTTGTCCCATTTGACTTTGAACATAGAAGACATCGTAGCCAGCGCGTCCGCCAACTGATTCTCCTCTCTTGGAAAGTGTTCAAAGGTTATCTCCTCGAAATGGGGAAGCAACGTCAACACATACTCCTTGTAAGGAATAATATTTGGGTGTTTCGTATCCCACTCGCCTTTGATCTGACTGATCACGAGAGCGAAATCTCCGAAGACACTCAGAAACTTGATCCTTAGGTCAATTGCAGCTCGAAGACCCATGATGCATGCTTCATACTCCGCCATGTTGTTGGTGCAGTTGAAACATAGTCGGGCGGTGAGTGGAGTATGAGAGCCTTTTGGAGATATGATCATAGCGCCAATGTCGTTACCCAAAGCGTTTGAGGCTCCATCAAAGTGCATAGACCATTGGGATCCTTCCTTGTGTCCTTCATCCGGTCCAGGTACTTCACAATCAGTCACTACCATGATATTCTCGTCTGGAAATTCAAAGTTCATAGATTGGTAGTCGTCCACTGCCTGGTGTGCCAAATGGTCTGCCAACACACTTCCCTTGATTGCTTTCTAAGTCGTGTATTGGATATCATATTCAGTCAAGATCATCTGCCATCTTGCTATTCTTCCGGACAAGGCAGGCTTTTCGAATATGTACTTGATTGGATCCATTTTTGAAATCAACAGAGTAGTGTGAGTCAACATATACTGTCTCAGCCGGCGAGCAGCCCATACCAAAGCGCAGCAAGTTTTCTCGAGCAGTGAGTATCGGGTCTCACAGTCGGTAAACTTTTTGCTAAGGTAATAAATAGCGTGCTCTTTTCGGCTAGACTCGTCATGCTGCCCCAGCACACAC
The DNA here is from genome assembly GCA_948472305.1 of Vicia faba. NCBI lineage: Eukaryota > Viridiplantae > Streptophyta > Magnoliopsida > Fabales > Fabaceae > Vicia > Vicia faba. The sequence goes on along the minus strand of OX451735.1, from coordinate 1,362,958,591 downwards.
CCCATTGAGCTGGCAAGTACTGTCAAGTATAAGATTAGAGGTCTCCCTTCAACTGGTGGCATAAGAATAGGTGGCTCTTGGAGATACTCTTTGATTCTTTCGAAAGCGGTCTGACATTCATCGTTCCAACGTACCACTTGATCTTTCTTCAGTAGCTTGAAGATTGGCTCACAAGTAGCGGTTAGGTGCGAGATGAATCGGGCAATGTAGTTCAATCATCCTAGAAAGCCTCTGACTTCTTTTTCAGTCTTGGGAGCTGGCATCTCTTGTATGGCTTTCACCTTGGCAGGGTCCACTTGAATACCTTTGTCGCTCACGATGAAGCCTAGTAGTTTTCCAGATCTCACCCCGAAGGTGCACTTGTTTGGGTTTAATCTCATCTTGTATAACTTCAACCGGTCAATCAGCTTCTGTAGATGGTCAAGGTGTTCCTCCTCAGTTTGGGACCTTGCAATCATATCATCGACGTATACTTCAATCTCATGATGGATCATGTCATGAAACAAAGCAACCATGGCACGTTGGTAGGTTGCCCCAGCATTTTTCAACCCAAAAGGCATGACCTTGTAGCAAAAGGTGCCCCACTGAGTAACAAAAGTGGTCTTCTCCATGTCTTCGGGAGCCATCTTGATTTGATTATAACCGGAGAAACCGTCCATGAAGGAGAATACCTTATGTTGAGCAGTGTTGTCAACCAGAACATCGATGTGAGGCAGAGGGAAGTCATCCTTGGGGCTCGCCCTGTTCAAATCCCTGTAGTCAACACACATTCGGACCTTACCATCCTTCTTCGGTACTGGAACCACATTGGCAACCCACTGAGGGTAAGAAGTCACTGCTAGAAACTCGGCATCGAATTGTTTCATAACCTCAGCTTTTATTTTCTCAGACATCTCTGGACGCATACGGCGAACCTTCTGTTTTACCGGAGGGCAATCTTCCTTGGTAGGCAAGTGATGAACCATAATGTCGGTATCCAACCCAGGCATATCTTCGTAAGACCAGGCAAAGATTTCCACATAGCCATGCAGCATCTGAATCAACCGTTGTTTCACACTAGACTCCAGATTGGCACCAATCTTGACTTCCTTTCTGTTTGTCTCAGTACCCAGATTTACCGTTTCCACTAGCTCTTCATGTGGCTGAATGGCCCTCTCTTCCTGGAGTAACAGTCTTGCAAGCTCACCAGGCACTTCACAATCATCTTCACCTTCGTCTTCACCTAAGTTGATCGGATTTTCGAAGTCATAACTGGCAGTAGCAGAGTCGTTACCAGTGAGACCCAGAGTGGATTGGAACCTGTATAGGTGAGTGTGTGTAAATATAGCTGTTTTGCAATATATATAATGAAGAAAGAAAAGGAGCGCAAGATTTGAAATGCAAAAAACGTCCAATGCTTTTATTAATGATATATGAAAATGACACACAAAAGCCCTCACAAATGAAGCTACGATGCCCCGGGTAAGACACCGGGCCATAGAGTTTCAAATTATTGTATATTTACAAATTCAAAACAAAGGAGTTCATTACTGAGTGACAAAAGTAATAGGTACGAAGTCTTTCGCCGTCCAGTTGCTTGGTCCACCGTTGGTCGTTGGGTAGATCCAGCTGTCGAATTCAGATTCCTCCACGTCATCTTCAATGGCATTTACTCCCGAGTTGCTGATGAACACATGAGGTCTTCCAATCCTTGCACTACGCACAGCCCTCTGAGCTTCTGCAGTAAAACCCAAACCAAACTTGTCAGTCTTTGGAGTGAAATCAGGAAGTCGGCCCCAGTTTGCATACTCACCCTTCTCAACCACAGCCCGGGCATCCTTTAAGGAAACCATCTTCAAAGGAGGATCTTCAATCACAGTCTCTGCTGATGCCAATGTAGGAGGCACCTCTTCAAAGTGTTGAAAGAGGGTCTCAATGAACTCCCCATCCATCTCTATGTACCGGAACGAGTTGAGGTGGCTGACCATGTATTCTTCCTCCCCCTGAACTGTCATAATCTTCCCTCTGACCGGGTATTTCAGCTTCTGATGTAGTGTGGAGGTCACAGCTCCAGCCTTATGGATCCATGGACGACCCAGCAGACAAGAATAGGATGGTCGGATGTCCATCACGTAGAATGTTGAATCAAAGACCTGCGAACCAACCCTGATTGGAATATCAACTTCACCATGTACCATCCTTTTAGACCCGTCAAAGGCCTGGACAACAATGTTACTTGGCTTGAGTTCCAAACCCTTGCAATCCAACCTGTCTAGAGCTTTCATGGGCAATACGTTCAATGAGGAACCAGTGTCAACCAACACATGTGCAAGAGTAGTGCCCCTGCATTCGATGGAGACATGCAGGGCATCGTTATGGTTCTTCCCTTTAGCAGTCAGATCAGCGTCAGAGAAACCCAGACCATTATCAGCAGTTAAGTTGGCCACACAATCGGTAAATTGATCAGCAGATGTCTCTTGTGGCACATGGGCCGTCTTCAGAAAGGTGATTAGAGCCTTGGCATGGGTCTCTGAACACAACAACAGTGATAGCATAGAAATTTTTTATGGGGTGTGCCCCAGCTGCTCAACTACATTAAAATCACTCTTCTTGATAATCTTAAGAATCTCTTCCATTTCCTGCTTGGAAGCTTCAACAGCGGTTGTCTTTGGTGCCTTCGTCTGGGTAGGCATATCAGTAGAAATCCCTTTTCCCCGAGCGTCAGATGACTCGGCAGCAGGGGTAGAAATAGGAACTTGATCAGGAAGGGAGATAGGCACACTTGCAGGTGTGATGACAATAGGTCTCTGGATAGCTGGAGGTGCAATATCTGGTGAGAAGAGCCTGCCACTGCGAGTGACTTTTGTAGGCCCGGTGATGTTGATGACGCTAGTACTAGTATCAAACTCTTGTTTTACTCCAAGAACATAAACATCTGCCCCATAGTGCCAAGGGACAGCTTTGTCGGATGTATAGGGGATGGGCCCCGGAACAGTGATGATTATAGGTGCAACCTTCTGAGTAGACATGATTTTGACAGGCTTCTTTGAGGGAGCCTTAGGAGAGTTGTTGAAAATAGTAACAATGGACACTTCTTCAGCAGGGATAGCAGGAACAGCAATCTTCTCGAACAAGATCTCTTTGTTATCCATCAGGTTTTAGACGCCTGACTTCAACAAAGGACAACCAGCAGATGAAACAGAACATAGATGGCAACCTTTACTACATCCCGGAAATAAACCGGCTAGCAACAAGTTCCTTTTGACGGTCAACAATGGAGTAACAATATCATCCACAGAGGCTACATACAGGTCTTCCTCTACAACATTCACTCCATGCTTGGGCATAGGAGCAGTCACAACATTAGGCCGTTCGGGTGCCTCAAACTCTATCTCTTTAGCATCAATAAGGTCCTGAACCTTATTCTTTAGAGCCCAACAATCATCCGTAGTATGCCCCGAGTTGTCAGAGTGATAAGCGCAGCAGGCGTTGGGGTTGTACTTTGGAGATGTTGTATTCACAACCTTTGGAGCTTCTTTTATCGTTACCAGATTGGTTGACAGTAACTGTGGCAATATCTGGGACAAGGTCATGTTGAGCCGAGTAAACTGCCTTTTAGGTCTCTCACCCCTTGGCTGGTTGTATTGCTGAGTAGCAGCAGCAGGCTTTGAGATTACCACCACGTTGACAGCTTGGCGGCGTTCCGGTTTATTTTGTCTCCTTGAACCATAAACAGCACTAGATTCTTTCTTGAAGGGCTTCTTTTCAGTGCTCGAGGAGGCACCCTTTTGTATCTTCCCAGACTTGATACCAGCTTCTATTCTCTCACCAGTCAAGATGAGGTCTGTAAACCCAGCAGAAGAATTTCCAATCAGATGGTTGAAGAACGGACCAGACAGGGTCCCCAAGAACATATCAACGAGCTCACGGTCAGTTAGAGGTGGCTGCACCCTTCCAGCCAGGTCTCTCCACTTTTGCGCATACTCCTTAAATCCTTCACCCGTGCCTAGTGACATACCCTGGAGTTGGGTACGCGTAGGAGCGAGGTCGGAATTATACTGATACTGCTTATAGAACGCAGTAGCCAAGTCCTCCCAGTTATGAATACTGGCTCCATCCAGCTGATAGAACCATTCGAGTTGAGTCCCTGAAAGACTATCTTGGAAGAAATGGATCCATAAATTCTTGTCAGCAGTGTAAGGTTGGATCTTCCTTACATATGATCGGAGGTGCAGCTTAGGACAGGAAGCTTCGTCATACTTTGCAAAAGCAGGTGCCTTGAATTTGTATGGGATCACCACCCTAGAAGATAAGCCTAGGTCTCCAAAATCCAACCCGGGCACATGTTGAATCTCCATAGCACTTAAGCGGTCCTCTAGCTGTTTGTACCTATCCTCAGCAGGAGGATACTGTTCATCATTATAATCTGTCTCGTTGTCGGAGACCACGGGACTAGGAACCCTTCTCTCTTGGGGACTGTCCTTCCCTACAGAGGAAGTAGTCAGCTCAGCTTCATTTTGTAGTCCATTTCCAAACCTCCGTCCAGTGTTAAACAATACAGTCCTCTTCTTCTTCTTTTTCAGAATTAGAGTCTTCAACTCCTGTTGACCCCGGGCTAAGCTCATGACCAACTCTTGGAACTGGGCGTTCTGGGCCTGGAGGGCCTTGATAGCTTGTTCAGTAGTAGGTTCAGAATACATGATGATTGCTGAAATAAACAGCGAAGAAGATAAGTGACCTGTAAAAAGGGTACCTGTTATGCATATGATGACATGAAATGTGTATGATTTATGCTTTCAAAGACAATCAGGATTCAACTTTGTAGAAAAAAGGAAACACACTTTATTAGATTCAACTTTGGAATTGTTCAACAAATTGCCCTTAGGCGTTACAAAAAATGGAAAATACTGAAAAGGAAATAAAAGCTGTAAAAGAAACATCCAAAGCCCATTAGTGCTCCCATGGCCTCTTCTTCTCAGTGCGGATATAGTCATTCAGGATCCGCTCGTTCTCCAATCGCTTTGTCAGCTTCTGGATCTTTTGTTCCTGTTCATTGAACCTTTCCCGATAAGAATCCCGTTCTGCCTATAGTTGCGCCCAAGACCTCTTTAGTGTATCAACATCAGTGGGTATCTGAGGGTGGAGGACAGTTGGAGGAACCCCGTCTCTGTCAGGAAATTCAAGAACAATAGGTCTGACAGCTTCGTATGGCATACCTAACTTCTGAGCACGGATGCGGACCCATCTGAAGTAGGGCTCCATAGGCAGAGAAGTCTTTGGCCCCAACTCATGTGGGTCAGTTTTGTGAATTCTGTCCCAAGCCCTGATGAATCTACGGCGCAGTTCGTCACTATCTACCTGAAACTCAAAACTGATGTGAGGTATCAGCATCTCATGAGGTCCTGCTCTTCTGGCTCTTCCAAACTGACGAAGAGCTAAACATGGATTATAAGAGATTCCTCCCTGGGTACCAATCAATGGAACATTAGGATATTCTTCGCAACGATCAATAACGGCCACTTCATCTAAACCTCTGAGAGTCCAAATGATGTCATTATCAGTAAGAGACATTATCCTATGAGCCCAGCCTCTTCCTTCTTTGTTCTTCAGCACGAACTTAGGGAGGTGCGAAATAAACCACCTCACTAACAAAGGAGCAGAACACCACAGAGTTCCCCATCTTCGGGCAGTACGAGCATAGAGTTGTTGCAGGATATCACCCAAGAGAGTGGGTACAGGATTCCGAGAGATGAAGATCCTTATGGAGTTGATATTAACAAAGGTATCAGGATTTGGAAACAATACCAGACCATAGATTAAAAGAGCCAGAATGTCTTCGTACGCCCTGAAGTCTAAGTCATTCCAGAAACTATTAGCTTTACCAATCAGAAATTTAGCCAAAAAGCCCTTAACTCCACTTCTAGTCTCCCAATTATCCATTACCTCTTTGGTGGTCAAGGGAAGGGTTGCGGAAATCTCCTCGAGCCTAAGAGTATTTTCCCAACCAGTGAATGGATTCTGTTCCAAAATAGGGATACCAAGAAAATCAGAGAATTCTTCCAGGGTAGGGACCAGCTGGAAGTCTTGAAAGGTGAAGCAATGGTATAGCGGATCATAAAACTGAGTCAGGACACTCATCAGCTGTTGGTCCCACTTTGAAGTGACTAAACCGAGAAGAGAACCATGCCTCTTGATGAAGGAAGTAGTATTTGGAATTCTGTCAACCAATTCTTTAAGCAAATCAGGTGGGTGAACAAAGTTGAGCCGGATAGTATTCCTTCGCATAGGCATCATGATGTCCTACAAAACAGAGCAAAGATGAAACCCTTTTGTCTTTGAAATGGGTTAGTCCTTATGCAGGATGCATGCAATGTTATGATGGGATGATGTCATGGTAAAGCACACCACAAGTATTCACAAAAAGCAAACATGGTAAGGCACACAAGTCACACAAGACAGCCCTTAGAGTTCAGGCCAGCATGAAGTTTAGGTACTACCCTCTTTCAGTTTCGTTGGTTAAGACCTGTCCTAAAAATAGTAACCGGGTTCTAGAGGATCTCAATATCATTGACTACCCTCAATCGGTCATAACTCCAGCTTCGCAATCTTTTCTTGCGGCCGGAACCATCGCGAGAGTTTAGCCTCAATGAGTGTAGCATACTGCTACTGTTCTATGGCCAAGTTGGGTCAATTTAGGGTTCTAAGGTCGGTTGGTGCTTAATGACTCCTCAGAAGACCCATATTCTCCTCGTTCCAACACAAGGGATATCGGTACAGACCAAGGTGTCACACCAACGTAGCTACTGCTTCACCCGTGTCGGTCTACGCCGGACAGGTCCCTCACAGCTTTTGCTACCTAAAGGGTATTCCCCAGATCCGGGTTAGGATCTATGAAACTCCGATGCAAGCCCACAAATATAAAACAAACAAAGCATGCAATTGAAAACATAGAATGATCTAATCCTAAGGTACACCTCACTTTTAATAATCCCCAGCAGAGTCGCCAGTTCTGTGATCGGTGGAAATAGAACTGACTGTTTTGAAATGCTGGTTCGTGAAATGTCGCGGTAAGCAAGAGTCGCCACCATCTTTTATTTTCTCCAACAAGGAAAGGACAAAAGCACAGCAAAATTCCTTTTCGAGATGTTTCTCGGTTCGGGAGGTAGATTATAGAAAGGGAAGGTGTTAGCACCCTTTCTATCCGTGGTTATCCACGGGCTCTTAGGTACTTGCTCACTATGTTTTCAAAGGATTTTTGCTTTTCTTGTGTTTGTGGGTTTTGAAAAAGTTTCGTTTTGAAAACTTCTAGGTAACTCTTGTATCAGTCCTCAAGAGTGTATGAAGTGTTTGTTTGAAAACTTTTTAAAAGTGTAGGTGCGAAAAGTTGTTTTTGTTTTTTGAAAGAGCAAGTACCCAGGAGAAATCTACCTACTCTAAGGAATTAAGCTGTGTAAATGTCCTTTAGACAGTACTATCCCACTATTGAGAAGTAGGTAGAACCGTCGTTGGAGTTATCGGATCAATTCGATTATAGGGACATGTGTGGTCACCAAAGAAATAGTAGGACGCCTTAGCGGTAACCCTAATGTCCTAGATCCTTTTTATCTGAGGCAACCGTTTTGAGGCAACTGGATCTTTAGACAGGAGGGCGACCTCTAAAACACCCTATACTCAATGACCACCTCGAGGCAACCAAGTGAGGCGTACCCTAGGAGTGGCATGTGCGAGTGTGTCAGGATTCATTTATATTATCTTTGCACATTTCATGGTGAGCTACGTTTTGATTTTATTTTTTCAGGCAAGTCTTGTCATGCATAATTAACAGTTAATAATTTGCGGAAAGTAAATCTACGCTATTACAAGGCGTCGGGTATTTACATCGCCAAAAACAACCCTTGAAAAGTAAATACGAGAAAATAAAGAAATCGATAAAAAGTCCTAATTATCTATTACATTCTCGGAGCAATTACATAAATATGATCAAAATAATAATAATGCGCAAAAGAAAATTGAATCGGGAAAAGTCTTAGGGTTTTGACCCCTTTTTGAGAAAAGAATGAATTTTGGTCCTTTTTTGCATTTTATTAAACCTAATTAACTAATTAACTAATTAATTAAAAGAAAAAAAGTATTTTTAGTTTTTTAATGTTTTAATGAAAATAAAATAAAATAAGAATAAAGTCAAAAGTTAGTAAAAACCCTAATTCTAATTTATTTTATTTATTATGAAAAAGTCCAAATTAAACCTAATTAAAAAGACTAAATCAATTTTGTTAGTATTTATTTATAAAAAATAATTAATAGTGAAATTAATAAATAATAATAATAATAAAAAATATTTACATTTTTTGTTGTCTGAATTTATTATGAAAAATATTAATTAAGTTAATTAAATAATAATAACAATAATTAATAATAATAATAATAATAATAATTAGTAAAAGAAAATAAAAAGAAAAGTATGAATGAACCAGGGGGTGTTGGGCCCATTAGGAGGTATTCTAGCAATTTTGGAGCCCATTAACTCAAGCCTGGTTGACCTTATTTGATTGTCCAGCGCATGGTTGACTAGGGAACACCATGGTCATCCACTCATGACCTTCAGATTTATGCTTGTGGCCACTTGGCGCCTGGGATTGGAAAGTACATGGTGGACATCATTTAGGAAGTCTGCATGTGAATAGGTAAAGAAAAATAGAAACAAGTATTTGGGGGACCTGGGATTCGAACCCAGGTCCCAATGACTCCATGTCAGCACGTCCTCCACTACACCAACTTGCACACTTTGTTAATATAATAAGAAGCAAACAATATATTAATAATCCAAACAATATGCTGTAAAAAGAAAAAACGCGCGCTTCTTTTTGAATAGACCAACCACATATCAACAGCACATCATCTTCTTCCTTCGCCTGCATGAAAACACATTAGATAGAGGGGGTTTTTAACCCCCCACAAAGCATGATGACGAAAAATAGCGAATAGCACTACAGGCTATATAAATATTTCGCGATGGTAGCTTTGTGTTCGTCTGGCCTTGACGATTTCAACCATATGCATTAGGGGTCTCAATTTTTCCTATATTGTAAAGCCCCAATTTGAGATCTCAAGAACCCTAAATTTCATCAATGGCGTTTCATGATTCTGGGCATTATAATGCAATTAACCTGTACCATTAGCTTCATAGGAGTTCTAGCAATGCAAAACACACAAAAAATCATGTTAATGATGCATGAATAATGAGTTACGATTCTGAAAAAATCAAGCAAACCGTGAGACTGTTCTTGGGGATTTCTTTAGCTTTAGCACTTGGTTTTGATTGCAATATGTTCCTCACACTCCCAGCAACGTGTTTGAATCCACAAAAGTCCTTGAACTGGCCTGGAACATAGAAAACAGTTTTCACTTTTCTTTGAATTTTCTTGAATGTGGTTATGGCTTTCTTGCAGCAAAATCATGTGTGCATGAGTAGGATTAGCTTGTGTACTTATAGGAGAATGAAACTAGGTTAAATCTTTGCCAAGAAATCCATGGAATTGATGTTTGTATATTTGATTTGCAATCATATATTTTTGAATCTTTTTGATTGGAAAAACTTGCCAAACTTGGAGATTCTTGTCCCTTTGATTTGCACACGAATTGCCAGCATATCTTGAGCTTGTTTGCTTCACAAAAAGATTGAAAAAATCAAATCTTTGTATTTCCTACATTTTAAATTAATTAAATGAATTAAAATCAATTAAAAATCCAATTAATTAATAAAAAAAAGAAAATAAATTCAAATAATCTCAATGGGTCGTGCATAAGCTTTGAATAAAGTTTCAAGAAGGAATTTGAGGCCCATTAGCAAAAACAAGGTGTTTTGAGCAAAGTTGACTTTTGCAAATTCACAAATATTTCCCAACTTCTCCAATGCATATCTTGCTCAATTTTGATCATATGAACATGTTTTTGGACATTTTGGAAAGGTCTTGAAGTCCTCTAACCAATGCCTTTGGTCCCATGTCATTTGTATTTACCAATCTCAAGTTATGGTCTTTGACTTAAAGTGCCTTTTTGTTGACTTTTGAAATTGACCTATAATGTAGAAATTGATAACTTTTTGTGAGAGCATTTCTTGGACTTGGAATGTGAAGATGAGTTATAGGAAATGTCATCCCCTTAAAAATGAGCATTGGATGGAATTTTTATGATGAACCATGAAAAAGTTATGCCTTGGTCAAGATCCAGTTGACTTTTCTACTGTCCAAAAATAGTAACTTTTGCATCTTGATGATTTTTGAGCCATCCTTGTGGAATCATGATCAAGACTTGATCAAATGATAATTGTGACCTCAAAATAAGATGTTGACCAAAAATTCTGACTTTTGACTGCAAAATGACCATTTTACCCCTGCAGTTGATTGTGAAGTAAATGGAGCTTTTGACTGGGCAAGTTGACCCTGTGAGTCTTGAAACTTGTCATGTAGATGCTTGAGAATATGTATAGGCCTATGGGACTTGATTGAGCCATTGAAAACCTCAAACTTCTTGAGAGAACCAAAACCCTAATTTCAGCTGGCTTAGGAGGTGGTTTGACTGTGCAACCCCTTGAGAAATCTTGAATCATTTGAAGATCATTCTTGACAAACCTTGAAGAATATGGGAGGGAAAATTTTGGGGTACAACAAATATGTATTGGAAAGAGTTTACACACGACTTTTCCGAAGGAGTATTAGAATAAATCTACGCTCGATTTTATTTGAACCAGAAGATGTATATGCTTGACTTCAACTTGAAGGAGTCTACGCCCGACTTTTTCGAATGAGCTTCAATTTATGCTTGATTTCATTTGAATGATGTACTAGAAGATGTCTATGCCTGACTTCAAGTAGAAAAGGTGTTGGAAAGAGTCTACGCCCGAATTTTCTGAAAGAGTATCAGAATAAATCTACACTTGATTTAATCTGAGCCAAAAGATGTCTACGCCCGACTACAACTGGAAGAAGATATTGGAAGGAGTCTACGCCCGACTTTTCCAAAAGAGTATCAGAATAAATCTACGCTTGATTTTATCTTAGCCAGAAGATGTCTACGCCCGACTTCAACTAGAAGAAGATGTTGGAAGGAGTCTACGCCCGACTTTTCCAAATGAGTATCAGAAGGAATCTACGCTCGATTTCATATGAGTGATGTACTATAAGATGTCTACGCCCGACTTCAACTAGAAAAAGTGTTGGAAAGAGTCTACGCCTGACTTTTCCGAAAGAGTATCAAAATAAATCTAGCTCGACTTAATCTAAGCCAGAAGATGTCTACACCCGACTTCCACTGGAAGAAGATGTTGGAAAGAGTCTACGCCCGAATTTTCCAAAAGAGTATTAGACTAAATCCACGCTTGATTTTATCTGAGCCAGAAGATGTTTATGCCCAACTTCAACTAGAAGAAGATGTTGGAAGGAGTCTACGCCCGACTTTTCCAAAAGAATATCAGAAGGAATCTACGCTCAATTTCATCTTAATGATGTACTAGAAGATGTCTACGCCCGACTTCAACTAGAAAATATGCCTCTTTGAGAATGACCCTCTGAGGAAATTGCTTAAGTAGACATTTGTCTGATGTAGCCTTTGAGAAGATTGTCTGGTCATATAGGTAGTTGATAATGTTTATCTGTTGATTAATCTTTCCTGAAAAGGTAAAAAGTTAGTTGTATGCAATGTCATGATGTATGAAATGTATTGCAAAATGATATTCTCAAAATAAATGAGAGCGTGTTATATGCATTTTGTATGCATATGTTGTGTTATTCGTAAATGATATATGGATGTGAAATGTTGTTGAAGTGTATTTGTAAACCTGTGCAGCATCTTTGTTTGGGAAAATAAATCTCTAACTGTTACTAGGGATGAAGAGTATGTGTATCTCCGATCTTGATGGGTATTCCTGCTTGCTGCTTGAGAAAACTCTGCCAGGGAATGTTGATTCTTGTTTGGGGAGAAGAGTCCAAGAACATTGGTTGTTCATTGCTCTACTGGGGACTTTAGTCCTTGTATACCCTGATTGGGGATAAAAGAGATGGATAACCTTTCGAGGTACTGTCTGACCGAGTTTCTGATATGGATACCGACTTGTCTGGAGAAAATAAGGTTGAACGACATCTGATCCAGTTTCAGATTCAGTAGCAACTCTCTGAGGATAGCAACTCGGACTGTCCTTTGCTGGAGATGGGAATCTTGTTGGTAATTCGTGGTAAAAACAGACTCAAGCTGGGGAGACTGTAATTTGTTGGGGAAATACTCTACTGAGGAAATACCCTTGCTGAGGAAATGAGCTCTGCTAGAGAAAAGAAATCTGCAAGGGGTTTTACAGTTTTGGAGGAATAAACTCAAATGGGGAAGATAATTTCCATAAACTGTACTGATTGAAACTCTGTGGGTTGGCGACATTGCTGGGAAAAAGATCACATTCCCTTATCTACTATAGCGATCACTTGGTGATTATGATTGGTGTATCCCATTTTACGGGGATATATCTTTGTTGAAGATAATCTTGTTAAGACTACTCTGTGGGGATAATCCTATGAGGATCTCTCTGTGGGGGATACATGATGACTTGAACATTATCCCAACTCCTAGAGTCTTGAGTAACTGCTTATTCTTATTTTTTTGCATGTATTTGTTAACAGTTAATCATATTCATATGCATATGTCCATTCAATTTTATTCATTGGACGTTTTTGCAAATAAAACAGAAAAAGTAAAATAGGATTTGAAATTTAGGGTGTATTTGTATAGATAATTTACCCATAAACAGGAGATTGTCGTACAAAGAGACGGAAATCCTAGTAAGAGGAATTTTTCGTGAAATTAAAAGAGTACAAAGTGAAAACAAGATAATATTTATGTGGGAAAAATATCATTGGACTCCAACTCTGTTATTGCCCCTATGTATTCAAGAATCTCATCCCTCCTTGTTGGAAGAAAGTGATTGAATTGATCTGTACCGTTTGAACTTGACGTTTGTAATAAAGCTTGTTGTAAGTGATCCAAATGGACATAGTCGTACGCTTCAATCCCTAAATTTTTCCTGGACCTCCCTTTTGGGTTTTCAGTCCACCAGGATACCCTTTCTTGCCCAAGCTGCCTTTTCAGGTTTTCGACTTTCCGGGTGTACAATATTTTATATATATCCCTAATTTTTGCCTGAACCCTTTTGGTTCGCTGGGATGCCCTTATTTTTTCCTAGGCCAGTCAACCTAGCGGGTCATTTTCATGCGTAGTATCTTTTGACTATGTCTGCATTCACAGGGTGAGGAAAATCTTCGCCGTCCATGGTGGTCAGTATCATAACACCGCCAGGAAATATCTTCTTGACTACAAATGGCCCTTCGTAGGTGGGAGTCTATTTAACCCTGGGATCACCTTGTGTTAGAATGATGAACTTTATTACCAAGTCACTATCCTGATATACCCGATGCCTGATTTTCTTGTTGAATGCCTTGATCATACGCTTCTGATACAAGAACAAGAACATCTCGTGTTAGTCTTTGTAGGTCACAACCATCTTCTGTATAATCTTCTTAATGTTCTTTCATGGATGCCATACCGACAGATAAGATTATGCTTAATGAATCGGGCCACGAAATTCTTGGTAACAAAGGCGAATGAGGCTGCTTCCATCCACTTTGTAAAGTAATCAATGGGAACAAGGATGAAACGATGTCTGTTAGAAGTAGTGGTATTAATCTCTCCAATCATATTAATGCCCCACATTACAAATGGCCACAGAGTAGTCAAGATGTTCAGAGGTACTAGAGGCGCATGAACTTTATCAGCATAATTTGGCACTTATGACAAGTTCTCAGGTGGTGGTAACAGTTGGTTTCCATAGTCGACCAATAGTAACCTGCTCTCAAAATCTTTTTAGCCATAGTATGTCCACTGGAGTGAGTACCAAAGAAGCCTTCATGCATATCTTGCATAATTTCCTCTGCTTCCTTCTTGTCCAAACAATGAAGCAGAGTCGAATCATGATTACGCTTGTATAAAATTCCATTGCTCAAGAACTTAGCCGAGAACCTCTGTAGGAATTTCTTGTCATTGATAGATGCCTCTTAAGGGTATTCTTGAGCCTCAAGGTACCTTTTCACTTCATGAAACCAAGGTTTTTCTTCTACTCTGTCAGTGTCGACTCTGTAGCAGTGTGCTAGTTCGTCCGCTCTTTCAATAGTAATTCTAGGAGCTTCACTGTCCCATCTGACTTTGAACATGCATGACATGGTGGCTAATTCGTCTACCAACTGATTCACTTCTCGTGGGATGTACTCAGAAGTGATTTCCTCGAAATACGGGATCAGTGTTAACACATGTTCTCGGTAAGGGATAAGATTTGGATTCTTCGTATCCCATTCTCCCTTAACCTGGCTTATTACCAGGGTTGAATCCCCATATACGCTCAAGAATTTTATTCTCATGTCAATAGCAACCTTAATACCCATGATGCACACTTCATATTCAGCCATATTGTTGGTGCAGTCAAAGCAAAGTCTGGAAGTGAAGGGTGTATGGAAACCCTGAGGAGAGATAATTACAGCACCGATTATGTTTCCAAGTGCGTTAGAAGCTTCGTCGAAAACCATAGTCCATCGGGATCCAGGCTCAGGTCCCTCATATGGTCCAGGTTCTTCACAATTTGTAACTAGCATAATGTTCTTGTCCGGGAATTCAAAATTCGTAGACTGATAGTCGTCTACAGCTTGATATGCCAAATGATTTTCCAGTACACTTCCTTTGATTACTTTTTGAGTAGTGTACTGAATTTCGTATTTTGTTAAGACCATTTGCCATCGGGCTATTCTTCCAGAGAGATCTGGCTTCTCAAATATGTACTTGATGGGATCCATTTTAGAAATCAACAAAGTGGTACGGGTCAACATATACTGTCTTAGTCGGCGAGCAGCCCATGCCAAAGCGCATCAAGTTTTCTCGATCAGTGAAAACTTTGTTTCACAGTCGGTAAACTTTTTGCTAAGGTAGTATATTGCATGCTCTTTTCTACCAGACTCGTCATGCTGGCCTAGTACATGAAGGGTGAGAAAACACTTAGAGGGGGGGGGGGGTTGAATAAGTTTTTCATTCTTCTTGCGCCATACTAATGGAAATACACTGGTATTTTTATCCTGTTTGTTTGAAACTCAAACTACTCTAGTTCACCCGCCAAGGTGATTTCGCCTCTCTCATCGAGGACTTAATCCACTTTAATCAAACTGATTACAAATGCACAACCAAACTAGTGTGACTAACAATACAATGCACAAGCCAACTACAAGTGACTAACACCTCTACACCTCTAAGACTCAAACTAGTCCTAGCCCTCTTGAGAAATCTGACCCAACTGGTCTCTCAAGGAACACTTACAAAATTATCTCTTAATAGTAGTGAAACAGATTTGCTTCTAAAAAGATTTATCACAACTGTGATTTATCACTAAGATTGTTGCCCAATACTTAAGATCTACCCACTATACAGTATTAGATTACAAGTATGAAAATAGTGAGCGTAAGTATGTTTCACGTAAGTCAGTAACCTTTCTTTGAAACAAAAGGTCTTCTATATATAGCTTCCAATTCTTGACCGTTAATGCCTTGATGATAGTGCATGCATTTAATGAAGCTTGTTTGCAATGATGCGTGTTGCATGTAGCGTGTAGGCTTATTCTTTACGTTTCCAATGCTCGTGCGCGTAGTACACTTGAGTGCATTAGCCGTCTTTAGCATTTAATGACCAACGGTACTGTCAGAGCTTGTCTCTGGAAGTTGAAGTGTTTGCTTGCAGCGTTTCCATTTCAGAGTTTACTTGATCTTTTCTTCTATCAGAGTATTCTTCAATATGTGTTTATCAGAGTTTGCTTTAATCTTGCATTTATCAGACGTTGCCTTCAGCGTGCTTCTATCAGATCTTTGCTTCAGCTAGCTTTATCAGAGGTTTCTTAGGATTGCTCTTCATCAGAGTTTGCTTTGGAGTGCTTCCTTCTGAGTTTGCTTTATACTTGCGTAGAATGTTGTTTCTTTCTAAGATGCATAAGTCAGAACTTCATCTGAACTTAGAGAACATACAAGTCAGAGTATAAAATATATATCACAAAATTTATTTCATTGTTATCATCAAAACTCTAAGATATGATTAGAACCAAACTTTGTTCTAACAGTACACACCCCATTAAGTTCTCTAGCATTGTTAGGTACATGATTAGAGGTCTTCCTTCAACTGGTGGCATCAAAATCGAAGGTTCTTGGAGATGTTCCTTAATTTTGTCAAAGGTTATCTGGAAATCGTCATTCCACCTTACTACTTGATCTTTCTTCAGCAGTTTGAAGATTGTCTCACAAGTAGCAGTCAAATAAGAAATGAATTGGGCAATGTAATTCAGTCATCCTGAGAAACCTCTGACTTCCTTCTCAGTACGAGGGGCCGACATTTCTTGAATAGCTTTGACCTTGGCGGGATCAACCTCAATACCTTTACCACTGATGACGAAACCCAGGAGTTTACCAGATCTCACCCCAAAGGTGCACTTGTTCGGATTTAACCTTAGCTTGTACTTCTTCAGTCTTTCAAATAATTTATGTAGATCATCAAGATGTTCTTCTTCAGTCTGCAATTTGGCTATCATGTCATCGACATATACTTTTATCTCATGGTGAATCATGTCGTAAAATAAGCCTACCATGGCACGCTGATAAGTTGTGTCGGCGTTCTTCAACCCAAAAGGCATAACCTTGTAACAGAAAGTGCCCCACTGTGTAACAAAAGTAGTATTTTCATGTCTTCAGGTGCCATCTTGATCTGATTATACCCTAAGAAACCATCCATGAAGGAGAATATCTTGTGCAGAGGGGTGTTGTCGACCAGAACATCAATATGTAGAAGCCGGAAGTCATCTTTGGGGCTCGCCCTATTTAGATCCATGTAGTCTACACACATACATACATTTCCGTCTTTCTTTGATACCGAAACCACATTCGCAACCCATTTAGGATATGATGTCACTACTAAAAAACCTACATTGAATTGTTTCATAACCTCGGCTTTGATCTATTTTGACATTTCAGGACGCATGCGATGAACCTTCTACTTAATTAGAGAACAACCCTCTTTGATTGGTAGACGGTGAACCACAATATCAGTATCGAGTCCTAGCATGTCTTTGTATGACCAAGAAAAGATCTCAACATACTCATGCAACATTTGGATTAACTTGTTCTTGATACTACTCTCCAAGTTGGCGCCTATCTTGACTTCTTTCCTATCTGTTTCAGAACCCAAGTTTACCACTTTGACCGGCTCTTCATGTGGTTGGGTAGCCTTTTCTTCTTGTATTAAGAGTCTGGCAAGTTCTCCAGGTATTTCACAATCTTCCTCACCTTCGTCCTTGGCTTGGTGGATCGTATTTTCAAAGTCATAAGTGGCAATAGCAGAATCGTTATCAACGAGATCCAGAGTGGACGGGGATCTGCAATGTAGTGTGTGGGTGTGTGTAAGAACACATATCTATTTGAAAATGCAATAAAGTAAAAGAAAAAACAGAGAGCATAAAATTTGAATGTAAAGTGTCCAATGTTTTTATTTAAATGAACAATTTTTATGAATTATCAACCATTAACAAATGAACCATTGTGCCTCGGGTAAGACACAAGGTTTAAAGTCATTGTTTATTACATAAACAAAATCTTTTAAAAGCAATAAGACAGGAATGTGGCTATTACTCCTGACTAAAGGAGATAGGGATAATGTCTTCTACTTTCCAATTGTCGAGTCCATTACCAATGGTAGGGAATATCCAACTGTCGAAGTCACAATCAGTGTCAGCGTCTTCTATAGCATTGACTCTGTTATTGCTGATATGGAACAAAGGTCTTCTAACGCGAGCGCGACGAACAACCCTTTGACCTTATGCAGTAAAGCCCAAACCAAACTTGTCAGATTTATAAAGGATATCAGGGAGCTGACCCCAAATAGTACAACCACCTTCTTCTATAGTAGCTTTGGCATCTTTCAAGGAAACCATTTTGTAC
This sequence comes from Vicia faba, assembly GCA_948472305.1. Classification (NCBI taxonomy): domain Eukaryota; kingdom Viridiplantae; phylum Streptophyta; class Magnoliopsida; order Fabales; family Fabaceae; genus Vicia; species Vicia faba. Next base: position 1,362,940,559 of record OX451735.1, on the reverse strand, counting down.
GGAATCCTAGAGGTCTTTGGAATGGCAGAAACATCTTTAATAGCAGCAGGGGAAATCACTTCAAAAGTCTGACAGGGAGTCTCGATGAATTCCCCGTCCATCTCCATGTACCGGAATGAATTCAGGTGACTAACCATGTACTCCTCTTCTCCACTAACAGTAACAATATTTCCTTTCAAAAGATACTTTAATTTCTTGTGCAAGGTAGAGGTAACAGAACCTGCCCCATAGATCTAGGGGCGTACCAATAGACAAGAATAAGCCGACTGAATTTCCATTACATAGAAGGTGGATTTAAATATCTATGAACCCACTTTGATAGGAAGATCCACTTCTCCATGCACCATTCTTTTTTACCCTTCGAAGGCTCAAACTATAATGTCACTGGGTTTCGGCACAACCCCTTCACAATCCAGTATGTCAAAAGCTCCTTTTGGAAGAACATTCAGCGAAGAGCCAGTATCAACTAACACATGAGCCAACGTAGTGCCCCTGCATTCAATGGAGACACACATGGCTTTATTATGATTTGTTCCCTTTGGCGTCAGGTCAGCATCAGAGAAGCCTAATCCATTATCAGTTGTTAAGCTAGCCACGTAACTTCCATATTTATCAACCGAAATTTCTTGCAGCACGTGAGCAGTCTTCAAAAATTTTACTAAAGCCTGTGCATGGGCTTCAGAACACAACACTAAAGATAACATGGAGATTTTGGACGGGGTCTGCCCAAGCTGTTCAATAATTTTATAGTCACTTTTCGGAATGATCTTCAAAACCTCTTATTTATAGGTGTCTTCAATTGTAATTTCTTTAGGCGCCTCTGTCTGGGCAGGCTCTAATATTGGTTCTTTACCCCGTGCCTCGGTAGTTGACTTGGTAACTGTGACTTGAATAGGTGTAGCAACATTTTTAGGAGAGATTTTCGGGGAGAAAACCCTTCCGCTTCTAGTAACTTTGTTGGTCCCTTCAATATTGTCAACGTTGGGATCAACATCTTCAGTATCTTCATCAGACAATTCTTGTTTGACGCTATGGTAGTAGACGTCGGATCCATAGTTCCACGTAATGGCTTTATCCAAAGAATATGGGATGGGTCCAGGTGTGGTGATAATTAGAGGAGAAGCTTTTGGATTGGTGGTAATCCTTATAGGACCCTTGAAAGTGATCCTGACAGGAGTACCGAATATGACAGACAAATCTTGGCACAAATTCTCAGTAAACGGAACATTCTCGATCAAAACTATGTGTTCATCCATCAAGCGTTGAATGCCTTCCTTCAGTAACCTGTAGCCATTAGGTTGGACTGCACAGCAATAACATTCTTTAACACAACCCGGAAATAAACCGGTATGTAACAGATTCTTTTTTATTGTTGAGAGAGGAGTAACCATATCACCTATAGTGGTAACATACAGAACATCTTCAACAACACTTATGCCCTTGTCATGCTTCGGCATAGGTGCAGTAATCACGTTCGGGGTCTCTGAAGGGTCGAACTCAACTTCCTTATTATCAATCATGTCTTGAATTTTGTTTTTCAGGGCCCAGCAGTTGTTGGTGTCATGCCCAGGACTGTTAGAATGATAGGCACACTTCGCGTTTGAATTGTACTTAGAAGAGGATGTATTGGGATTTTGAGGAGGATCCCGCGGTGAAATGAGTTCAGCTTTTAAAAAATGTTGCAATGCCTAAGATAAAGGCATGTTGATATTGGTAAACTTCCTTGCTGAAGCGTCTGACCTTCGTCGATTTCCCTGTTGTTGTTGTTGAACAGGCGCCGGATTAGAGATCAACACTGCTCCCACAGACTGATGGAAGTCATTTTTATTATGGCTCTTCTGGCCATAGATAGCATTGGCTTCTTTTTTACAACCTAATGGCTTCTTCACAGCATTAGAAGACGTAGCCATCAGAATCTTCCCACTCTTAATACCACTTTCAACTCTTTCTCCTGTCAGTATCAGCTCAGTAAATCCAGCCGAAGAACTCCCAGTGATTAGATTAAAGAATGGGAATGTTAGAGTGTCCATGATCATATCAACCAATTCCCAGTCAGACAAGGGAGGTTGCACCTTTCCAGCTAAATCCCTTCATTTTTGTGCATACTCCTTGAACCCTTCATTCGAGCCCGTGGACATGTTTTGCAATTGCACACAATTCGGCGCAAGGTCAGCATTATATGGATACTGCTTGTAAAAAGCAGTAGCCAAGTCTTCCCACATGTGAATGTTGGTTCCTTCCAGCTGATAGAACCATTAAAGTTGAGTGCCGGACAAGCTTTCTTGAAATAAATGGACCCATAACTTCCTGTCAGCAGTATGGGGTTGGATTTTTCGAACATACGACCTTAGATGAATTTTGGGACAAGAGACCCCATCATATTTAGTAAACACGGGGACCTTGAACTTGTGAGGAATGACCACCCCCGGGATCAGACCTAGTTCTCCAAAATCTAATCCAGACACTTTCTAGATTTCCATAGATTTGAGAAGGTCTTCCAACTGCTTGTACTTGTCATATGAAGGAGGATACTGTTCATCGGAGTAGTCTTCATCTTCAGAACCCTGGTTATTTCTACCTTCAGGCTTGACGCTTCTACCATCCTCTTCTTGGTTGTCGTCTTCCTCAGGAAACATCATCCACTTGAACCGGTTGAGCAGGACCTTTGAATCTTATCCTCAATATGAGGATAGCAGTCGGCTTTTTAGTCTTCTTTTTCATGGCGACAAGCGCCATCAGATCTTTCTGCCCCTGTGCCAAATTCAAAAGAGTCTCTTGAAATTGGGCGTGCTGAGCTTGGAGTTCCTTTACAGTTTGTTTGAAGGCCATCTTATACTGAAATAAACCATAAGTAGATGAGAAAACCTGTATGGAAAACATGTTATGCAATGATGCATGATATGTAAATGCAATGTTTTCAAGTACCTTGTGAGACTTAAATTTGTTAATCAAAAGGAAACAGAAACAAAAGCTTTTATTAGTAAGTTCAAATTATAATTGCCTCTTAGGCTTACAATGAAAACAAGAGGATCTCAAAGAGACAATAATATGAACTCCTAAAACCTAAGACTCAAGTCTCCCGCGGACGCTTCCTCTTTGTGTTGATATATGCATTAAGGTTCTGCTCTTCATGGAGTTGTTTTGTCAGCTCCAATACCTTCTTCTCGCTAGCAGAGAACTGCGTCACAAAGGTGTCCCTTTCTTCTTTCAGTTGAATCCAAGACTTCTGCAGCTCTTCAAGGTCAGTAGGCATATCTAGATGGAGAATAGTATAAGGAATATCCCCATTGGCAACAGGCTCTATAATTAATGGTAAGACAGTGGGATATGGCATTATAAGGTTTTGAGCACGAGATCGTACCCATCCGATGTAGGGATCCAAAGGGATGTGTGATCGGTGGATCTGGAACTGACTGTTTAACGATGGTTCGCAAAATATCATGGAAGCAAGAGTCGCCACCGTCTTTTATTTTCTCCAAATGGAAAGGACAAAAGCACAGAAAAATTCCTTATTGAGATTAGCTCTCGGTTCGGGAGGTAGATTTATAGAAAGGGAAGGTGTTAGCACCCTTTCTATCCATGGTTATCCATGGGCTCTTAGATACTTGCTCATTTGTGTTTTCAAAATTGTTTGTTTGTTTTTCAAGGTGAGTGGGTTTGAAAAAGTTTCGTTTAAAATTTCAGTTCGACTCTTGTATCAGTCCTCAAGAGTGTTTGAAAAGTTGTTTTTGAAAGCTTTTTGCAAAGTGTCGGTGTGAAAAGAAGTTTTTGATTTTTTTTGAATTAGAGCAAGTATCTACGAGTCATCTACCTACCCTAAGGAATTAGTCTGTGTAATTGTCCTTAAGGTAGTGCCGTCCCACCATTGAGAGGTAGGTAGCACCACCGTCGGAGGTGTTCGGGTCAATTCGTTTGTAGGGACAGTGTAGTCACCGAGCAACGGTAATATACCTTAGGAGCTACCCTTATGCCATTGATCTTTTATTCCGAGGCAACTATTCCGAGGCAACTTGTTCCGAGGCAACTGTTTCGAGGCAACTAGATCAATGGAACATAAGGACTCACTAAGACGTCCTATAGTCGACGACCACGTTTCGAGGGACAAGGAAACAGTGTGGTCACCAGAGCAATGGTAGGACACCTTAGAAGCTACCCTTATGCCATATTCATGGACATAAGAACTTACTAAAACGTCCTATACTCGACGACCACTTTTCGAGGGGCAAGGCAACAGTGAGGCGTACCCTAGGAGTGGTGTGTGAATTGTGTGTCATTTTCAGTTATTATTTGTCTTGTCATGCATTAGGTGAGCTACGCTTTGATTTTACTTTTGGGCATACATTCTTTCATGTGATTATTAACAGTTAAAAGGTGCGGGAATTAAAAGGCGGAAAAATAAAGGTCCTACGCTATTACAAAGGCGCGGGTCTACATCGCCAAATTAAACCGAGACCCGATTTGAAATAAAGTGCGGAAAGTAAATGTCCTAATTATCGATTACAAGGCTTTGGGGAAAATACATTACATTCATAAAAGAAATAAAAAATAAATGCGCGAAAAGGATTAAGAATCGAGTGCGAGGGCGTTGGACCCTTTAAAGAAATTAAATTGGAATTGAAAATTGATTTAATTATTAAATGAGAAAAAGAACTTATTTTTGGAGTTTTTGTATTTATGAAATTTAATGAGAAAATTAATTATTATAGGAAACCCTAATTCTAATTTGTTTTTAATTAATTAAAGAAAAATGTTTAAGTTTGACCTAATTTAACCTAATTATTTAAATGTCATATTTATTCACAAATTAATTAAGAATTAATAATAATGATGATGAGGAAATTTAATTATTGGAAAAAAGAAAGAAGGTAAAATGCTACAAAACCTAATTTTTTTGTGTTTTAATTTATTTAAGAAAAATGTTAAAGTTAAAACTAAAATTAAAACTAATTGATTATTAGAATTTTATTTACCAAAACATTAATGCATTAAATAAATAAACATATTTTATTTTGGAATTTTCTAATTTTTTTGGTTTTTATATGAAAATTAATTATCTGAAGTAAATTAAATAAAATAAAAAAATGATCAAAAGAATTAAAAAAGGAAAAGAAAAGAAAAGAGATTAAAAGATATACAAACTTTGGGGGGTGTCTGCCCAATTTGGAGGCTTTTTGCAAGTAATTTTGGCCCAATAAGTCAGGGCCTGTTGACTTTTCAATGGTCACGTGTGCATGGTGGACTAGTGTGTACCCTGGAATCCTCATTATGGCCTTCAGATTGATCTCCTGGATTATGTGGCAAGCCAGCATGTGAAGGCCTATGGTACTCCCTTGAGCGTGATGACCACCTGAACATGTTAACATGAAAAATATGCAGAAATATGGGGGACCTGGGAATCGAACCCAGGTCCCAATGCTTGAAGGACACATCACTCACCAACCAGCCAAACGCGTTTGTTTGATATATAATGGATAAAGAATAATAAGAGAGAGAAAGCAAGTGTTAGTGGAACTTTAACAAAACGCGCGCCAGGATTTGAATTACCCAGTAGCGTGCTTACACCTCAGCGTCTTCCTCATGGCCTCTTTGTTTTTGCCTGAAAAATACAAACATATAGCGGGGGTTTTAAACCCCCACTATCCCTAACATACAAAAATAGCGATTAGTTCATGGTTGAAAAGAAAAAGGGCGCGAGGTGTGGGAACGAATCATCTGGGCATCCTGGTTTCAATGGTATAGGTCTCGTTGCCTAATTTTACCAGATGAAAGAAACCCCAATTCACAGCTTCTGCAACCCTAGAAAATTTTAATGGCACATTTCGCTACAGGCATGGTTAGAACAATTAAATGGTATCATGAGTTTCAGAAGGTCCATATTAATATAAATCAACGTTTAAAATGTATGAAATATGCATATAAATCAAAATACGATTATGAGAGTTTTCTTGAACAGGGCTATGGCGTTCTACCGTTTCTCTGCGCGTGGAAGCTTGGTTTCAATTGCAAACGCTTCCTAGATATGTCAGGAGTGTAATGGAATCTTTATTTGGCTTTGAAACGTGCTCTATGGGTGTTTTCAGTTTCCAAATTTTTGACAAAAAATGCAAAGTGGTTCTTTGGTTTGAGGCGCAGCTTGCTTCCTCTTGTGATTAGGTTCCGGTTTGCATATGTACATGGAATGATTTAGGTCAACAATCCAAGCCCAAAGCCTTGTCTTTAATGATTTTCAAGTTTGTGATTTTCCATGATTTTTTCAATCTTTTCACCATGAAGAACATGCCAATTATTGGAGATCCTTTCCTTTTTGGGGTGTGCACGAAATCTTGAGGCTTTAAGAATGCAAATGCTGCACAAAAAGATTCCAAAACATTTGTTTAGTATTTTTTCATATTTAATTTTAATTAAATGAATTAATAGATTTAAAAATTCAATTAATAAATTAAAAATAAGAAAATAACTCTCCTTTGGGTCAATGGGTCGTGCATAGCTTTTGGGTGATGATTCTTGGAAGAAATTGAGGCCCATTAGCAATTTTGAGGCATTTGAAGCAAAGTTGACTTTTCAAAATTCCCAAAAATTTCCCAACTTCCACAAGGCATATCTTGCTCAATTTTTAAGCTTTGATCATGTTCTTGGACATTTTAGAAAGGTCTTGAAGTCCTATAACCAATTCCTTTGGTCCCATGTCATTTTGATTTACCAATATCAAGTTATGGTCTTTGACTTAAAGTGCCTTTTTGTTGACTTTGGAAAATGACCTATAATGTTGAGATTGATAACTTTTTGTGAGAGCATTTATTGGACTTGAAGTGTGAAGATGAGTTGTAGGAAATGTCATTCTCTTCAAAATGAGCTTTGGATGGAAATTTTCTGATAATCCATGTGGAAGTTATGCCCTGGTCAATTTGCAGTTGACTTTTTCAACTGTCCATATATAGAAACTTTTGCATCTTGAGACTTTTTGAGCCATGCTTTGAGAATCATGATCAAGAATTGATCAAATGATGTTTTTGGCTTCAAAATAAGATGTTTGACAAAAAAATTGGATTTTTGACTGTCAAATGACCATTTTGCCCCTGCAGTTGACTGTTGAGCAATTAGGGTTTTTGACTGTGCAATTTTGTGTTATAAGTCTTGAAACTTAGCATATGGACACTTGACCATGTTTGTAGGCATGTGGGACTTGTTGGGACCCTTGGAAGCTTCAATTTCTTTGCCATAACCAAAACCCTAATTTTTGACTGTTAGGAGGCCATTGGACTGTGCAACTCTTGGGAGATTTTGAAGCATGCTCTTTGCAAATCTTGAAGAATATGGGAGGGAAAATTTTGGGGTACAACAAGATGTAATTCTTCTATCCTAAAGTCTTGCTATCAATCTTGTTTACTATGCCCATGCGTGTATAAATCTTTGACGATAACCATGAGGATCATTTTCGTAATCGAATATAATACCCTGGATAAGCATGTCATGAGGACCGTCTCTTCGAGCATAGCCAAATTGACGTAAAGCTAGAGAAGGGTTGTAAGTGATACCTCCCCTAATGCTCAGGAGTGGAACATTAAGGAATTCCCCGCAGCGGTCAATGATAGTAACATCCTCCTAAGATTGAGAACACTGATAGATATCTGAATGAGAGAGCGACATTATCCTTTGAGACCACTTCAAACCTTGTTCATTCTTCATTACTGCTCGGGGAAGGTGCAAAATAAACAATCTGGATAGCAAATATATGTAACACATAAGAGTCCCTTGCTTCCTCATACTACGAGTGTGAAGAGAATGCAAACCATCTCCAAGCAAAGTAGGCACAGGGTTACAAGTGAGGAAAATTTTGACAACATTCACATATATGAGTTGGTCTGGATTAGGGAATAGTGCCAAACCATAGATCAACAAAGCCAAGATTTCCTAGAAAACCTGAAAACTCATAGTATCCAGAAACAGCTGATCCTTTTCTAACAGAAATTTAGCAAGAAAACCCTTGACTACACTTCTTGTTTCTTAATTAGATATAATGTCGAATCGCTTCAGATGTAAGGCTGATGCAGTCTCTTCAGGTTGTGGAGATTTCTCTAAACCGGTGAAGGGTGTCTGATCCAGAATGGGTACTCCCAGTAACTTAGAAAACTCTTCCATTGTGGGTACCAATTGATAATCTGGAAAGGTGAAACAACGATGTGCAGGGTCAAAGAACTAGAATAGCACACTCATCATGTCTTCTTTAAAACCCGAGGTAACCAAACTAAGTAGATGACCATGCCTCTTGGTAAATTGAGAGTTTTCGGGGTCCTTTGAGACTAACTCTTTAAACTGAGAAGTTACCCTTACAAAGTTGATCCGGATAGTGTTTATGCGAGCGGAGGCCATAACCTACAACAAATAATGAAGATAAATCCCTTAGTCCTTGAAGTGGTTAGTGAAAATGATGATGTCATGATGTCATGATGTTATGATGTCATGCTCAAACAATTTAATCAAACACAATCAAAACACACAAGGCCTTAGGTTCAGTCTTGCATGGAGCTTATAGGTAAGTACCCTCTTGAGTTTTAGTTGGCTCAACCTGTCCTAAGAATAGTAATCGAGTTTTAGGAGTCTCATATCACCGATCTTTCTCTCAGGCATTATTTCAGCATAACATCTGATTTGCGACTGAAATATCCCGAGAGTCCGACCTCAATGAGTGTAGCATAGAGTATCAACCAACTTCATTCTGCACCAAAGTTGGCTATCTCACTACTTTATAATGTCTAAGTTGTGTCAACTAAGGTTCTAAGGTCGGTTAGTGTTTCATGACACCAGGCGGCAGCCCAACATTCTCCTTGACTGACTCAAGGGACACCAGTACCAACCAATGTGTCGCACTAACGTAGCCATCGCTTCAACCATATCGGTCTATGCCGTATAGTTTCCATGATCTAGATCTACTTACCTAAAATTCCCCTAGATCCGGGTATAGGATCTATATAAGAAATTAACCCAAGCATATCCCAAAATATAAAGCATACAAGGCAAACAAGTAAAGAAATAAAGATGATCTAACTCTTAAGGTAACCCCACTTTTTTTAGTTGTCCCCGGCAGAGTCTCCAGTTCTATAATATGGTGGGAGAATTGACTTTTGGTTTTGCGCTTTATCGCATATGTTACGGATAGCAAGAATCGCCACCGACTTTTCTTTTATCCAATAAAGGAAAGGGTGAAAAGAACAGGAAAAACCTTTGAGAATTCTTCTGAGTTCGGGGGGTACATTATGAAAAGGGAAGGTGTTAGCAGCCTTTTCATCCGTAGTTATCTACGGGCTCTTAATCGCTAGCTCACTTTTGAAATTGCTTTGAGTTGTGTGTTTGTTTGAAAATACTTTGAAAATGCCTAAGTGCGGAAATTTTGTAATGATTCTCGTATCGTTGAGAATGCGTACAAAATGATTTTTTTTGAAAATATTTCAGAAGAAAGTGTTTTGTGAAGAAAATATTTTGTGTGAGCAAGCGATTAATAGTTTTCTACCCTGACCCAAAAGTCTTTCGCGTTATTTTCCCCCTCCTTTAGGTAGTGCTACCCTACTATTAGTTAGTAGGAAACCCTATCGTTGGATGTGTGGGGGACAGGCGCGGGTCATCGTACAACATAAAGGCAACTTGTAGGGTGCTTTAGCAACTTTATCCTAAGGGACTAAGGTCGTTTACTGAAGGCAGCATCGAAGGGTCATCGAGGGACTATGATCTTTTGTATCGAGGGACTTTGCTAAAGCGTCCCCATATTCGAGGGACATGACTATTTTCCGAAAGGCAGCAATGGAGGTTACCCTAGAGGTGTGAGTGTGTAAATGTATTATGATTCAGTTATTTAAGTCTTGCAATTAGGGTTAGCTATCGTTTATTTTTAATCTTTCCATACAAGCCTAGTTACTAACAATTAAATATATACAAGGCATAAAGTATAAACGCAGAAAAATAAAGGTGCGGAAAGTAAACCTAAACTATTACATGGATTTGGTGCAGTTAAAATATTTAGTAAAACTTGTGCGAAATTAAATCTACGGCTATTACAATAAAAATACCGTGCGACCTATACATTTGTTCTAGGAATTTTAAAATAGCAGAAGAAATTAAAGAGAGATGTTTTAAAAAAAAAAAGTTCAAGACCTAGAATCTAAGTGTTAATGTTTTTTTTTTTATATTTTGAAAATAATTTTGGAATGATGAAATAAATAATTAAAACCTAAAGTCTAATTAATTTTAATTAATGAAAATACTAATTAATTTTATTAATTAATAAAAAACCTAGATCTAATTTTAATATATTTTTTATGATTTTTCTGGATTAAATATCAATTAAAAGAATTAATTGGGAATTAAATAGAAAATAAAAGTAAAAGAAAAAAGAAAATAGAAAATATGATTAAAAAAAAGTAAGCACAAAGTTACAGGCGTTGGGGCTTGAACCCATTCCCTTCCTCTCACCAGCCTCCATCCTTGCCATCTGAACCAAGTTGCTTAGTTGTCAATGAAACACAAATAAATCATTATATAATAAAAATGTGCCAAAAACTTAAATTCAAACACCAGTCAACTGTGGGACGCTGTTGTTAAGGGGGGAGCTAATCTTGATGCTCCATAGTGCCATGCTAGCTCTCAGACGAGTCCAACCACCCCTCACGGTGGTCAACTCCTTCTTCTCCGATAAGCCAAAATTCCAAACCTGCAAAATAACAAAAATCGAAGCCCAAGGTTAACCCTAACCCCCCTAAATTAGGGTTTATGAATCGAATGGTGTTGTCTGTTTGCCCTAAAAATGCATGTACAAGAAGATACGAAGAACACAGCCTTTTATGCCCTAACAACGGGGTTTTCTGATTCCTGCGCCAAACCTTACATGTAATGCGTCAATCATGTTCTAATGATGCATATAAACTGATTTGATATGTTAGCAATGATTAAAACTGTAAGAAATCAAAATTTCAAAACTCACCACACTTACCAACCGGCATAGATGAAAGGAGGTGTTCTGGTGTGCTTCAGGCTTGTGTGAGGACTGGGAATGACTCATGGGATCTTCAGGAGTATGTTTGGATGCTTGGTTTCGATTGATGCAGGCTAAAAGCAAGGGTTTATGTTTGCCCTAATTCTTGGGATTTTTGATAAATTGTTTAAAGGGTGTAGGGCAGCTTCATGCGTCTCTTTTGCATCTGATAGGCTTGTGTATAATATCATATGCAATAATGGTATGATTTTCTTCCAAAATTATTTGAAGACTTGCTAAAACCATAGAAATCTCCTTCCAAAAATAGATTACATGGCTTTTGCATTGTTGTCATGAAATCTTGGGCCTCCAATTTGGTCATAAAGCAAGCCCACTTGCCTTGGTCCATCATTTTGTTATTTTATTTAATTTATTTTATATTTAATTGAATAAAAAGAAAAATAAATAAAATAAAATAAAAATAAAAGATAATTCATGAATGGACTTATGGGTCCTTGGACATGCCATGAACACGTTTGGACCTGAAAACTTAGGCCCAATAGCCCAAAATTACAAATGTGCTGAATTTGGAGTTCATGTATTTTCTCAAAATTTCTCAACTTGCACTGGTCATAACTCTCACAATTTTTATCATTTTAAGGTTATCTTTAACTTTTTGGAATTCTCAAGATGTCCTCTACAATCCCTATTTTTATTATTTTTGCATTTGAAGAATTTATCTTGATGTAAGTTTCCTTGACAAAAAGTGTCTTTTTGTTGACTTTTGAAATGACCTATAATGTATTGGCCCATATCTCTCAAATGATGCATTTTTTGGGTTTGAGATTTCAAGGACAGTGTTGTATAGAATTGAAGTTCCTTAAAAATGAGCATTGGTTATGAAAAATCACATGAAACATGTGAAAGTTATGCTTGGTCAAAGTTCAGTTGACTTCTCTTGGAGAAATGGTCAAAACCCTAAATTAAAAACTTTTGAATTTTGAGCAATCTCTTGATGAATCATGATCAACCCTTGATAAAATGATGAATATGACTTCAAAATCTTAATGTTGACCAAAAATATTGAAGTTTGACTTTATGTTGACCATAGTTGACTTTTGCCCAATATAGTTGATTTTCAATCATCTGAGCAATTGACTGAGCAAACTTGTGATGCAAGGCTTGAAACTTGGAATGAGCATTCTTAGGGACATATAAGAAACCATGGAATCCACTTGAGGACTTAGAAAGTCAATCTTCCTTGAGAAAATTGAAACCCTAGTTGTGGACCCATTGCTTAGGAAGAGAATTTGTTTGGTCAATTCTTGAGCAAATGAAAACCCTAGGAGTATTAGGAGATATTCTTGAAGAAAATGGGAGGGAAAATTTTGGGGTATAACACCTCTTTTTAAGTACTCCCCAGTATAGTCGCCAATTCTCTAATACGGTGGGAGAACTTACTTGTTTTGTGTTTTATCACAAATGTTGCAGATAGAAAGAGTCGCCATCGACTTTTCTTTTATCCAATAAGGAAAGGATGAAAAGAACAGGAAAGACCTTGAAAATTTTGAGTTCAGGGGGTAGGTAATGAAAAGGGAAGGTGTTAGCACCCTTTTCATCCGTATTTATCTACGGGATCTTAATCGCTAGCTCACTCTTGAAAATCTTACTTTGTGTGTGTGTGATTTGAAATATTTTTAAAATGCCAATGTAAGGCGAACTTTTAATGGTTCTCGTATCAGTTCTCAAGATCGCGTACAAGGTATTTGAAAATATTTGTTTTTTGAAAGCGTGATGTGAGAAATGCTTTGTTTAGGATTTTTTGTGAGCAAGAGATTAACAGTATCCGTACCATTAGTTGGTAGGTAGCCTCATTTGTTGGATGTGAAGGGGCAGTGTAGGGTCATTGTTCGGTCATTGAAGGTAACTTGTAAGGATGATTTAGAAATTTCGTAAGGGACTAGATCATGTTATTCGTAGGCAATGTTGAAGGGTCATCGAGGGAATATAATCTTTTGTATCAGAGGGACTCCGCTAAAGCATCCTTATTTTCAGGGACATGACCATTATTCCTAAGGCAACAATGAGACGCTACCCTATAGGTGCAAGTGTGCAAGTGTGTTTTTTTTCAGTTATTTAATCTTGAAATTATATTTTCTAGCATTTGGTTTTATCTTGCCATACAAACCCTAATTATTAAGCAGTAATATAGTAAATATAGTAGCAGAAGATAAAGGCAAAAACGTAAACCTAAAACTTCTACAGAGCTTTAGAGCAGTTACACAATAGAGAGAGTGCGGAAAAGAAATTCTAAAACTATTACATCCCAGAAGCAATTATATGATAACGAAAATGAGAAAGATATAAAGCTACGCTATTACATAGAAAACACGCCCTATACAATTGATCTAGGAAATACAAAAGAAAAAGAAAAAAGGGAAAAAAATGGTTTGAATGTTTGTTTGGTTTTTTTTTTTATAAAAAATGATTTATGGTGACTAATTAAATAAAACCTAATAATATAATTAATTAAAAAGGTTAATTAAATAGTTGATAAAAAGGGTTAATTAAACCTAAAACTAATTAGGGTCTTAAAAAAGGTTTGTGTTTGATGGTTAATAAAAAAACATTAGGGTTAGCCAAAAAATGATAGGGGAAGATAAAACAATAAAACAAGGGTTAGAAACTAAAAAAAAAAATGAAAATTCCAGGGGTGGGTGTTGAACCCACGCCCTTTGCCTTTTACACTGTATTGTTTGCCAATGCTAGTGTTAGTAAGATGGGTGTAACGCAACACATATTAAAACATGCAAAATATGAAAAAATATGAAAAACATCAAAAGGCAGGGATCAAACTCACGCCTTGGTGTATCAATGCCTTATCATGTGCGCGCTTTCCATTGGGGTGTCTGTGTCATCCAGTATATTAATGAAAACAATTAAATATAAAACAAACAAAGTGGACTGGGACAGAGAGCCGCCAGATCCCTAGCTTCGGTCGTCTTCTCCGGTGGTCATGTTTTTCATCCCTACAAAATAAAGTGTGTTAGAGGTTCCTAGGGACCCTACCCCCCTAATTTGGGCCTTGCGATTTCAATGGTGCCATCGATTTTGGCTGGTTCTCCTCATACAAAGAGATACGAAGCAAATAACCTAAAACGGTTCAAGCATGGAAATATATGATTCAGTCATTATAGGGGTCATGTTATGGGTCTATCCTGCGTTGTTATACCTCAGAAACATGTTAGTAATGTTAGTATGTATCAAAACAACATAAAAACAACAAAAAAATGAATTTTCAAAACACAAGGGAATCGGAGATGCATGTATGCTTGTTTCATACTCTTTGGATCATCACAATTGATCCAACCTTACCATGTAGTGCTTCTGGAATTGAATGGGATGGTTGGCTTGCTTTGAAAGAGGCTGAAAATAGGGTTTGTAGTTTGCCCTAGTTTTGAATATTTTTTGAGTCTTTGGAAGGTGATCTTGCAAGGGTTTTTTGTGGTCTTGTCTTGTCTAAATGAAGAGTATATATATAGGCTGTGAATTAGGTCAAATAAGTGGGCTTGGACCTTTGTAAGAAAGCCTTGATTTTATTTAATTTATTTTGAATTTAAATAAATAAAATCAAAAATAAATGGAATCAAAATCAAAGGAGTGTATGAACGGATTCAAAGGTTCACTATGAGTTAAAAAACACGCTTGGTCCTTGAAACATAAGCCTAATAGCCTAAAAATTCAAGTTTGATTAATTTAGGTTCCATGCATTTTCTCAAAATTGTCCAACTTGCACCAATCATAACTCTCTCAATTTTTATCATATAAAGGTGATCTTGGACATTTTGGAAAGCTCAAGATGTTCTCTACAATCTCTATGTTGATTTTTTTTTCATTTGAAGTCTTTATCTTGATGTAAGTTGCCTTCACAAAAAGTGTTTTTTTGTTGACTTTTGAAATGACCTATAATGTATTGACTCATATCTCTCAAATGAAGCATTTTTTAGACTTGAGCTTAGAGATAAAAAGTTTTAGATAATTGGATTTCCTTTAATATGAGATTTGGTTGAGCAAAATCTGATGAAACATGTGAAAGTCATGCTTGGTCAAAGTTCATTTGACTTCTCCTTAAGAAAACCCTAATTTGGCAACTTTTGACTTTTGATGAATTAAAAGTTTTATTGATGAATAATGATCAACCCTTGATCAAATGATGAATATGACTTCAAAATATTGATGTTGACCAAAAATCTTGAAATTTGACTGCATGTTGACCACAGTTAACTTTTTACCTAGTATAGTTGATTTTCAGTCATCTGAGTAATTTACTGAGCAAACTTGTACTTCAAGGCTTGAAATTTGGCATGAGAATTCCTTAAGACATATGAGGAACCAAGAAATCCACTTGAGTCATTATAATCCCAATTTCTTTGAGAAAACTAAAACCCTAATTGTAGGCCACTGCTTAGGAGGAGAGTTTGTTTGGTCAACCCTTGAGTAATCTTGAGCAATTGAAGATCCTAGGAGCATAAGGAGATATCTTGAAGAAAAACTTGAGGGAAAATTTTGGGGAACAATACACACTAAATCAACTCAAAGTATTTACCAAAAATACTCAATGGACAATTCAAACACACATAGGAAGTAGTCACTGAACCCATGACAGGAGTGTCAATAACCATACTTCCTTTCATATCAGATAACTCAAGATCCAATCTCTTAACATAACCCAAAGAAATTAAAGAATGTGTCGTGCTAGTATCAATAATAGCAATCAAAGGTGTACCATTAATAAAGCTTGTACCTCAGATTAGTCTATCCTTAACAGTAGTCTCAGGACTAATGTGATAGAGCAAACAGTTTCCCTCTAGTTTGTTCCTTCTTCGACTTGTCACACTTGGAACTAATGTGACCTTGCTCACCACAGTAGTAGCAAGTCACACCCGCACCTCCTCTGTAATCATTAGACTTGTGACCTAGCTTGCCACACTTAAAAAACTTCACATCAGGACTTGTACAATCAGAAACATGATGTCCTTCGACACCACACTTGAAGCACCTAACCAGAGTAGAAGCTTCTCCCCTACTTGACTTCTTGTCATCACCAGCTTTTTGTTTCCCTTTACCAGCATGAGTCTCATATGGCTTCCCTCTGAATTTCCTGTTTCCCTTATTATCATGCAAAGCCTTATAGTAAGCAGCGCTATCTTGACTATCCTTAGCATAGATCCTACTCTTGTTAACCACCTCAGAAAATCGAGTAATCTGCTGATAACCGATAGGCTTTTTTAAATCAGGCCTCAAATAATTCACAAACTTAAGACACTTATATCTCTCGGTATTAGAAGTTGTAATACGGCGGGAGAACACTCTTTAGTGGTTTTGTGTTTTTATCGCAAATATTGTGGTTAGCAAGATTCGCCACCGACTTTTCTTTTATCCAACAAAGGAAAGGGTGAAAAGAACAGGAAAGACCTTTCAATAATATTTCTTAGTAAGAGGGTAGGTTATGGAAAGGGAAGGTGTTAGCACCCTTGCCATCCGTAGTTATCTACGGGCTCTTAGTTTCTAGCTCACTTTGAAAATGCTTTTTTGGTATAAGTGTGTTTTGAAGATATTTTGAAAATACGCCTTAGTGCGGTGAACTTTGTGATGTTTCTCGTTTCGGCAAGAATGTATACAAAGTGTTTTTTGTCTTTGAAAATATTTAGAAAAGAGTTTGTGTATGTGTGAAAAAAATTTGTTTGTTTTTATGAGCAAGCAACTATGAGCTATCTACTTACTCGAAAGATTTTTGTTATTTTCCTCATTTCCTTTAGACATTGTTATCCTACTATTAGTGAGTAGGTATCCCTATCGTTGGATTTTTGATGGACGGGCGAGGGTCATCGTACAGTCAAGAAAGAAACTAGTAAGATACTTTAGTAATTACCCTAGGGTTTTAAGATCATATACCGAGGCAACGTCGAAATGGTCATCGAGGGACTTATGATCTTTAAACCAAAGGGTCGCCACTAAAATATCTTACGTTCGAGAGTCATGACTGTTTATTTCGAAGGCAACAAGTGGAGGTACCTTAGAGGTGCGCGTGTGCGAGTGTGTTGTGTTTCAGTTATTTATCTTCGGATGTTAGTTTTGCTAGCGTTTGCTTTTAGTATTGTCATACAATCCTATTAGCATTCATCTAACAGTTAATATCAGTACGAAAATAAAAATGCAGGAATTTAAATCTACGCTATTACAAGGCTTCGGGGTGGGGGAAATTACAAACCAAAATGGGAAAAGAAAAAAGTAAAGGGTCCTAAATTAAGCTATTACATCCCATGTACAATTACATAATTGTGAAAATAATGTGAATAAAAATAAACGTACGGGGAAGAAAAATAAGAAAGATGTAAAGAAAACCTAAAAATCTAAGTGATAAAAAGAAATGTTTTTGTTGTTTTTTTTATTAGGAAAAATAATTAAATTAAATAATAGAAACTTAATTCTAATTGATTATTTAATAATAAAAAAAGGAGGTGATTATTAATTAAAAAGAAAGCGATTAAAGATAATTAATTAAAACTAATTTAATTAATAAAAATCTAAGTCTAATTATTTTTGTGATTTTGATTTTATGATTTTTTTATGGTTTTAAGAAATTAAAAGGAAAATATAATTTAAGCAAAAACAACAAGGTAATGATAACATTATCAAGTTAAAAATCATTTAAATAAAAGTGTGTGTGCCCATATGGGGCCCTGGTGTTTGAATTGGTCAATCATATCATTTATTTCAGCCACGCGAATTTTCCCACCAGTCAAACCAAGTTGGATGGTGGTTTTGGTCATCCCTCCGATGACGTAAAAATCAAAACCTGCACGATTCAAATAAAATGAAAAAGAAAATGATCCTATTTGACTAATTAAAACCCTATGAATCCCATGGTGAGGTTAGTTTGATCTAACAATGCTTGTACTGCAAGATCTGAAGCTTTAAAACCTTTGTGCCCTATCAATGACACAATGTTGTTTTTGCGTTAAAACTCAAATATAAAACGTTAGAGCAACTTAAATCATGGATATGGATCATGCTGGCATGCTTGCAATGATTGAAACTGTGCTGAAATTTATAAACTGAAACTTACCAACTTCCTGATCAGAGCTAAGTGCAAAGGAGGATTCTGGGGTTAATTTGCGAGTAAGGCTTGTTATAGACTCCTGGAAACCCCAGGAAGATGGTATGAGGCTTGAAATTACTCGAATATGGCTGGAAGTTGCTATGCAAATTTATTTAAAAAATGTGAAGAATTTGGACAAGCTTTTGGAGACTTTTGGAGAGCTTTTGCATGTAGGAATTCCGTGCTCCTTTGGGCTTGCAATGTTGTGTATTTATAGATGGAAGAGAGGAGTGTAAACCAACATGGAAATTATCAAGCCATTAACCATGGCCTTAAAACAAAAAATCAAAATTTGAAAAGTTTCCAAACTTCATGATCCCTTGCCATTTTTGTTTGGTTCTTGCCCTTTTCGAATTTTGCATGAACCTAGGCAATTTCTATGTATCTTGCACGAATCTTGGGCTTCATAGTGGATCAAGTTAAGCCCAAATGCATTAGCCCGTGTTTTATTGTATTTTTATCTAATTTATTTGATTTTAAATTAAATAAAATCAAGATAAACATAAATAAAAATCAAGGCCATGCAAAAATGGACTTAGAGGTCCTATAAGATATTATTGACATGTTTGAAGTCCAAAAAGTAGGCACATTGGTCTAAAAATGCAATTTTGCTCAATTTGTACTTCTTGAATTTCTTCAAAATTCCACAACTTGTGCAACTCATAACTTGCTCCATTTACATCTTTTGAAGACGATCTTGGACTTTTTGGAAATCCCAGGATTTCCTCTACAATCTCTATGTTGGTCATTTTAGCTTTTGAAAACATTATCTTGATTTAAGTTGTCTTGACAAAAAGAGTCTTTTGTTGACTTTTGAAAATAACCTATAATGTATGAGATCATATCTTCCAAATGAAGCATCTTTTGGACTTTAGAATAAAAGCAAAGTTGTAGATAATTGAATTTTCTTCAAAATGATATTTGGTTGGGGATAAGTTGATGAAGTATGTGAAAGTTATGCCTGGTCAAAGTTCAGTTGACTTCTCCTAAAGAAACCCTAGTTTGGCAATTCTTGACTTTTGATGATCTGAGGAATTTCCTTGAGGAATCATGATCAAACCTTGATCAAATGATGAATATCACTTCAAAATGTTTATGTTGACCAAAAATCTTAAAGTTTGATTGTATGTTGACCATAGTTGACTTTTTGATCAATACAGTTGTTTTGTAAGCATCTAAGCCATTGAATGAGCAAACTTGTCATGTAGGGCTCAAAACTTGACATGAACCTTGTTGAGGACCTATTAAGAAAAACGGGAGCTACTTGATACTTTTTCAGACCAAATTTCCTTAAGAAACTACAAACCCTAGTTGTAGGCTTTTGGTCTAGGAGGTGCATCTTGACTAGTCAACCCTTGGGTGCCATGACCATTTGAAGAGCCTTGAAAGAATGCTTTAAAGAAAAATGGGAGGGAAAATTTTGGGGTACAACAGCTGCCCCTGTTCAATCTTCTTAAAACTGAAGAGTTAGATTGGCATGTCCGTCATTTGTGACTTGAAGGTAGAAGATGATTGAACACTTATGTGCCCAGAAATTTGTACTCTCCTGTGTAAGATGGTAACATTGTTGACTGATTGTATCGAGAATGGGATTATAAGATTCCATTCGGAGAGATGACTAAGATTCGTTGGAGATGGTCTTATAGATTCCATCCAAAGTAACTGTTAACTTTAAACTGGAAGAAGTATTAGAATAAACCTACGGTTGGTTTAATCTGAGCCAGAAAATGTTCCTTTTATCTTTAACTAAAAGAAGTATCAGAATAAATCATTGGTCAATTTGATCTGAGCCAGAAAAAGGTCTACTGAAAGAAGTGTCAGAATAAATCATTGGTTGATTTAATCTGAGCCCGAAAAAGATCTACTGGAAGAAGTATCAGAATAAATCTTTGGGTCGATTTAATCTGAGCCAGCAACTATCTATGCTTATTTTTATCTGGAAGAAGTATCAGAATAAATCTTTGGTTGATTTAATCTGAGCCAGAAAATGTCTTCAACTAGGAGAAGTATCATAATATATCTACACCTGATCTAAGTTGAGCCAAAAGAATTTCTACTGGAAGAAGTATCAGAATGAACCTTTGGTTGATTTATTCCGAGCCAGCGACTATCTACGATCGTCTTCCACTGGAAGAAGTATCAGAATAAATCTTTGGTTGATTTAATTTGAGCCAAAAGAGGTCTTTGTTTTCTTTAACTGGAAGAAGTATCAGAATAAACCTACGGTTGGTTAAATCTGATCCAGAAAAAGGTCTACTGGAAGAAGTATCAGAATAAATCATTGGTCTATTTAATCTGAGTTAGAAGATATTTATACTCATTTTATTTGGAAGAAGTATCAGAATAAATCATTAGTCGATTTAATCTGAGCCAGAAAAAGGTATACTAGAAGAAGTATCAGAATAAAACATTAGTCGGTTTAATCTGAGCCAGAAGATATTTATACTCATTTTATCTGGAATAAGTATCAGAATAAATCATTCATCGATTTAATCTAAGCCAGAAAAAGGTCTGCTGGAAGCAATATCAGAATAAACCATTAGTTGATTTAATTTGAGCCAGAAAATATTTATGTTCATTTTATCTGGAAGAAGTATCAGAATAAATCATTGGTCGATTTAATCTGAGCCAGAAAAAGGTCTGCTGGAAGCAGTATCAGAATAAACCATTATTCGATTTAATTTGAGCCAACGACTATCTACGACCGTCTTCAACTGGAAGAAGTATCAGAATAAATATTTGGTTGATTTAATATGATCCAGAAGAGGTCTATGTGTCTTTAACCGGAAGAAGTATCAGAATAAATTATTGGTCGATTTAATCTGAGCCAGAAAAAGGTCTACTGGAAGAAGTATCATAATAAATCTTTGGTCGATTTAATCTGAGCCAACAAATATTTGTGTTTGTTTTTATCTGGAAGAAGTATCAGAATAAATCTTTGGTTGATTTAATCTGAGCCAGAAAATGTCTTCAACTGGAAGAAGTATCAGAATAGATCTACACCTGATCTAAGCTGAGCCAGAAGAATGTCCACTAGAAGAAGTATTAGAATAAATCATTGGTCGATTTAATCTGAGCCAGTGACTATCTACGACCGTCTTCAACTGGAAGAAGTATCAGAGTAAATCTTCGGTTAATTTAATCTGAGACAGAAGAGGTTTATGTGTCTTTAACTGGAAGAAGTATCAGAATAAATCATTGGTCGATTTAACCTGAGCCAGAAAGTTGTCTACTGGAAGAAGTATCGGAGTAAATCTTGGTCAATTTAATATGTTCCAGCAGATATTTATGCTTGTTTTTATCTAGAAGAAGTATCAGAGTAAATCTTTGGTTGGTTTAATTTGAGCCAGAAAATATCTTCAACTAGAAGAAGTATCAGAATAGATCTACACCTGATCTAAGCTGAGCCAGAAGAATGTCCACTGGAAAGAGTATCAGAATAAATCATTGGGTCGATTTAATATGAGCCAGCGACTATCTACAACCATATACAACTGGAAAAAGTATCAGAATAAATCTTTGGTTAATTTAATTTGATCCATAAGAGGTCTCTATGTCTTTAACTGGAAGAAATATCAGAATAAATCATTGGTCGATTTAATTTGAGCTAGAAAAAGGTCTACTGGAAGAAGTATCAGAGTAAATCTTGGTCAATTTAATATGAGCCAACAAATATTTATACTTGTTTTTATCTAGAAGAAGTATCAGAATAAATCTTTGGTTGATTTAATCTGAGCCAGAAAATGTCTTCAACTGGAAGAAGTATCAGAATAGATCTACACCTGATCTAAGCTGAGCTATAAGAGTGTCTACTGGGAGAAGTATCAGAATAAATCATTGGGTCGATTTAATCTGAGCCAGAAGACGTTGTCTTTGATAAGACTGTCTGGTCCTACCAATAGTTGATGATGTTAGTCTTTTTGATTTATCTTTTCCTGAAAAGGTAAAGAGTTAGCTTAATGCAATGTCATGATGTATGAAATGCATCACATAATGATGTTCTCAAAATAAATGAGACTGTGTTGTATGCATTTCGTATGCATATGCTATGATATTTTGTAAATGATGTATGAACGTGCAATGTTTTTAAAATTTGAGTAGCATCTTAGTCTGGGGAAAATAAATCCCTTATTGTCGCTGGGGATGAAGAGTATATGCAACTTCGATCTTCTGGGAGATTGTTTCCACTGGGGACTCCTGCTTGCTGTTTGAGGATAACTCCGCTGGGAAACATTGATTTTTGCTTCCTGAGGAAACTCTGCTGGAGAGTGTTAATTCCTGCTTGGGGGAGAAGAGTTCAAAACTTTGGTCGTTCTTTGCTCTACTAGGGAGTTATAATTCTTTGTATACCCTGACCGAGGATAACATTGATGGATAACTTTTTGGCTCGTCTGAGGAGGATAGAGTTGACTAATATTTGATCTAATTTTAGATTCAATGGAAACTCTCTGGGGATAGTGATGACTTCACTGGGGAAGGGAGTTTTGCTGGTGACTCATTGTCATCTGAGTAAGAGACTCAAGCTGGGGAGGTTGGACCTCACTGGGGAGATAAATCCTATTGGGGAAATAAACCCTGTTGGGGAAATAAACCCTGGTGATGGAGGAATATCCTGCTGAGGGAAGCCCTTTGTCGAGGAGGATGCGCTCTGCTGGAGAGAAGTAATTTGCAATGGCTTTTATAGTTTTGAAAACTCAAATGGGGAGAGGAATTCCCATGGACTGTAATGTTTGAGGTCCTGTATGTTGGTGACATTGTCGAGGAGAAGATAATACTCCTTTATCAGCAAGAGTGATATGTCGGAGAAATTGCGCGGAATGTATGAAGTTGTGAAGATTACCTTGTGGGGATAATCTCGTGGCAGTGGCTCTGTGGGGATTCGTGGAGACTTAAACATATCTCAACTTCTAAAGCCTTTGGTGAATGTTGATCAGGGCGATAAGTCTTCTACTGATAGACAAGTGACGAAATGACGGGACATGATCGCACGCTTTAATCCCTAACTTTTTCATGGACTATCCTTTCAAATTTTCAGTCCATCGGGATACCCTTTTTTGCCCAATCCGCCTTTTCAGGTTTTTGACTTTCCAGGTGTACAGTTTTATTTATATCCCTATTTTTCTCCCGAACTTTTTTGGTTCACTGGGATGCCCTTATTTTTGCCTCAGTCAGTCAACCTAGCGGGTCTTTTTTTTCATGCGTAGTATTTTCTAACTATGTCAGTGTTCACAGGGTGCAGAGAATTGTCATTGTCCATAGTAGTAAGTGTATAGCACTTCCAGAAAATGTTTGTTTAATCGTACGTGATCCTTTGCTGGAATTCATGTTCAATTCCCCAAGTGATTCAGATGGAGATTTTCCCCTGGCTATTCAGGACTTTTGAGAGATTCCTTGAATCTTGACTCGACTACCCCAGATCAGTTAAACACCATGTCATGCCCCTTGATTGTGAAAGGCCTGTTACTGGAAATATCTTTCCATCTGAGGTGATTTTGTTCATTGAGAGTACTTTCATTCATTGAATATTCGTCATGCAAATATCTCTGTCGTCGAACAATTAGTCATATGCAAACAATGGAATTTTAAAAAATGAAAAGCTTATGTCTATCTTGAATTTTTGAAAATGTATTTTTTAGTAAAACAAAATTTGCAAGAATGCGATATCAATTCAGGATTTATAGCAATCCTTACAGGAGTCAGGATACCTTTTTATAATAGTATGCTTTCGAACTAACCCATGCTTCAGTTAGGACTTTTAAGGGTTGTAGCGTGGTCTGGTTCACGGTTTAAGAAACAAAGGATAAAGGCTCAAACTTTATTTGTACTCAACCCATTCTTCGTGATGTTCTTCAGTCCTATACTCAGTTAATTATGCATTTAGATCCCAATTGAGTCTAGAATCTTTCCCCTGATATTCTGGTGATGGTTCGGATACTGAAAGTTTATTTTGAGGAGGTAGTCTTTTTTTTATAACATTTTTTTCCTTTTGTTGAGGATTTATAGTGACCTCCTTTTTTGATTTTATTATCCCTACCTTTTGCTTAAACTGTTTCCTTTGTGGTTATAGTCAGCGGGATGCCCCCATTTTTTCTTAAGTCTCCTTCATAGGTTTTGACTTAGCGGGCTTTTCTTTTTCGAGATAATGACTTCCAGTTTTAATGATTATACGGAACCATCACCATATTTTGTTTTGGAATGATACCTCTGACACTACTCGTCGTGTAAGAAGGGAAAGCTTATGATTGAATGCACCATTGAATTAACTGAGAAACTACCCTGCCACAGATTATGATTAAAGGTTTCAATTTGTGTGAAACACAAAACTCCTACTTCTTAGGCTCAAAGGGGTTTACTAGGGATTATCTTCCTTATAACTCCACTGTTTAGGATTTGAAACAACACTTGTACATCGTCATCCAGGTCTGTTCAAAAGCATACTATAGAGATTGTGGTATCTTTTTCATCATCCTCCCTCTAAAGGCTTACAAATTTTAATCGAGAGTTGAATATCACAAAAAGGAAGTAAAAGCATAGTTTCAGTATAGTGACAACGAATGGATTAATTCAAGAAAAACATATGCAATGCATTAATGGAATAACGAAGTTTGACATGAAATAAGTGTTCGAACAATCAAAAGAAATTACAATTTGAAAATTCTAATGAACAAAAAGCCTCTATGTCTGAACTTGTCACTTCAGATGGTGTGCCTTTGAGGGATGGAAAAATATTTCAGTTTGACCATCTTGTGTGAACTCCAGCACCCCTTCATCGATCAAGTCCTGAATCTTATTTTTCAATTCCCAATAGCTATTAGTGTCATGCCTCAGACTATTGGAATGATAAGTGCATCTCACATTAGGGTTGTGTCGAGGAAAGGCGGCGTTGGGATTCTGAGGAGGATCCTTCAATATTATCAACTCCATCTTCAACATGAGTTGCAATACTTGAGCCGAGGATATGTTGATTTTGGTGAATTTCCTTTTGGGCGCGTCCTGCTTATATTGATTTCCTTGTCGTTGTTGTTGCACCGGTGCTGGATTAGAGATCCGCACTACCCCCACAGGTTGGTTGAGATCACTCTTATTACGACCCTTATGGTCGTACACGGTACTGGACTCCTTCTTTATGTTGTATGATCTCTTTTGAGTACTTGAAGATGCAGTCCTCTGAACTTCACTGCTCCTGAGTTTATTTTCAACATGTCCCGCATGAACATGTCACCCGATTATCTGTCTGCCAAGAGAGATTGATCGTTGATTAGGCCCTAAATTCTAGCAGTTTGCCCCAGATGGTCGTATCTATTTTAACGAAGTTTGCTAATGAGGATTCTTAACTCTTCTTGTCCGCGAGATAAATTTTGGATAAGAGCCATCTAACTACTCATCTGGATTCTCATCCTTTCTATCTCAGCTTGCAGGTGTTCCACCTGGTCATCCTGGTTATCTTCGGGATTTTTCTTGGTCGTGTTCCCAGCGAGGAGTGCTTTCAATTCTTATTGCCCCTTGGATAGATTCAGGAACATTTCCTTAAACTGAGCATCTTGAGTTTAGAGATCTCTATCGTTCTGTTCGAGATCTATCTTCCTTTCTGAAATAAACAGCGAGAAAATGAGAAACCTATCTTGAGAATACGTGTTATGTAATGATATGCATGCAATGTTTTCAAGGATCTCACGGGGTAAACACAAGAAAATGTTTGAATTTTGATTTCATCTTTGACGGAAGAACTTCGTATCGTTGAATGTCCTTCTACAAGAATCAAGCTCACCATGTCGAGTGGGCCATAGCCTCTGACTCAAGTTATCGTGCTTTGACGGTGTTGGCTAGAGGAAAATAAATCCCCTTGCCCCTTGCTAGACATCTGCTTCATCATAACCTACATCACAGGCCCTAGAGATCCTTGAAATGGTTAACGAAATGCTATGGCATGATGTCATGATGTGTATGTTATGCACTAAGCAAAAATGTAAGGTGTTGAAGACAAGTGAGTCTTGCAAGAAGTCCAGGTTATTAGATAATGACTACAAACAAGTCCTACAAGGAAATCACATTGTTAGATAATGAATACAAACAAAACCATGCAAGGAGTTCAAGTTGTTAGATAATGAAAGCAAACAAGTCACACAAGTAGCATTAGGTTCAGGCTTGCATGGAAATTGTAGGTAAGTACCCTCTTGAAGTTTTAGTTGGCCCAACCTGTCCTAGCAATAGTAACCGGGTTCTAGGGATCTCATATTATTGATCTTTCTCTCAGGCATTGTTTCAGCTCAAGCATCTGAATTTCGGCCGAAATATCCCGAAAGTCCAATCTCAATGAGTGTAGCATCGAGTATCAACCAACTTTAATCTTCACCAAAGTCGGCCATCTCACTACTTTCTAATGGCTAAGATGAGTCAATTTAAGGTTCGAAAGGTCAGTTAGTGCTTAATGACACTATGTGGAAGCCTAATGTTGTCCTTGACTGACTCAAGGAACATTAGTACAAGCCAGAGTATCACACCAACGTAGCTATCATATCATCCATATTGGTCTACGCTGTACAGCCGCCATGACTTATTGCTACTTACCTAAAAGGTGCCCCAGACCCGGGTATAGGATCTTTAACCATAACCCAAACATAAACCCGAAAATATAAAGCATACAAATCAAACAAGATAAGCAATTTAAATATGTTCTAGCTCTAAGGTAACCCCACTTTAATTTCATGCCCAATAGAGTCTTCAGTTCTATAATATGGTGGGAGAACTGACTTTATTGGTTTTGCATTTTTAACGCAAATGTTGCAGTTAGCAAGAGTCGCCACCAACTTTTATTTTATCCAACAAAGGAAAGGGTGAAAAGAACAGGAAAGATCTTTCGAGAATATTTCTTAGTAAGGGGATAGGTTAAGGAAAGGGAAGGTGTTAGCACCCTTTCCATCCGTAGTTTCTACGGGCTCTTAGTTGCTAGCTCACTTTGAAAATGCTTTTTTGGTGTAAGTGTGTTTTGAAGATATTTTGAAAAGACGCCTTAGTGCGGCGAACTTTGTGATGTTTCTCGTTTCGGCGAGAACGTATACAATGTGTTTTTTGTCTTTGAAAATATTTAGAAAAGAGTTTGTGTATGTGTGAAAATTATTTTGTTTGTTTTTATGAGAAAGCAACTATGAGCTATCTACTTACTCGAAAGATTTTTGTTTCTTTTCCTCATTTTCTTTAGACAGTGCTATCCTACTATTAGTGAGTAGGTAGCCCTATCGTTGGATTTTTGAGGGACGGGCGAGGGTCATCGTACAGTCACGAAAGAAACTAGTAAGATACTTTAGTAATTACCCTAAGGTTTTAAGATCATATACCGAGGAAAAGTCGAAAGGATCATCGAGGGACTTATGATCTTTAAACTAACGGGTCACCACTAAAATCTCTTACGTGTGAGAGTCGTGACTATTTATTCCGAAGTGTGTGTGTTGTGTTTAAGTTATTTATATTTGGATGTTAGTTTTGCTAGCGTTTGCTTTTAGTCTTATCATACAATTCTATTAGCATTCATCTAACAGTTAATATCAGTACGAAAATAAAAATGCAGGAATTTAAATCTACGCTATTACAAGGCTTCGAGTGGGGGGAATTGCAAACCAAAACGGGAAAAGAAAAAAGTAAAGGTTCTTAAATTAAGCTATTGCATCCCATGTACAATTACATAATTATGAAAATAATGCGAATAAAAATAAACATGCGGGAAAGAGAAAAAAAAAAGAAAGATGTAAAGAAAACCTAAAAATCTAAGTGATAAAAAGAAATTTTTTTGTTGTTTTTTTTATTAGGAAAAATAATTAAATTAAATAATAGAAACCTAATTCTAATTGATTAATTAATTAAAAAAATGTGATTATTAATTAAAAAGAAAGTGATTAAAAATAATTAATTAAAATTAATTTAATTAATGAAAATCTAAGTCTAATTATTTTTGTGATTTTGATTTTATGATTTTTTTTTTGGTTTTAAGAAAGTAAAAGGAAAATATAATTTAAGCAAAAACAACAAGGTAATGATAACATTATCAAGTTCAAAATCATTTAAATAAAAGCATGCGTGCCCAGATGGGGCCCTGGTGTTTGAATTGGTCAATCATATTATTTCTTTCAGCCACACAAATTCTCCCACCGGTCAAACCAACTTTGATGGTGGTTCCGGTCATCCCCTCCGATGACTTAAAAATCAAAACATGCATGATTTAAATAAAATGGAAAAGAAAATGATCATATTTGACTAATTAAAACCATGTGAATCCCATGGTGAGGTTAGTTTGATTTAACAATGCTTGTACTGCAAGATCTGAAGCTTCAAAAGCTTTGTGCCCTATGAATGACACGATGTTGTTTCTGCGTTAAAACTCAAATATAAAACTTTAGAACAACTTAAATCA
The DNA here is from genome assembly GCA_948472305.1 of Vicia faba. Lineage (NCBI taxonomy): Eukaryota > Viridiplantae > Streptophyta > Magnoliopsida > Fabales > Fabaceae > Vicia > Vicia faba. Next base: position 1,362,912,029 of record OX451735.1, on the reverse strand, counting down.
TGGATATGAATCATGCTGACATGCTTGCAATGATTGAAATTATGCTTAAATATATAAACTGAAACTTACCAACTTACAGATCAGAGCTTATTGCAAATGAGCATCCAGGGGTTAATTCGCGATGAGTGAGGCTTGGTATATACTCCTGGAAACCTCAGGAAGATGGTACGAGGCTTGAAATGACTCGAATATGGCTAGAAATTGGTATGCAAATTTATTTAAAAATGTGAAGAATTCGGACAAGCTTTTGGAGACTTTTAGAGAGCTTTTGCATGTAGGAATTTTGTGCTCCTTTGGGCTTGCAATGTTGTGTATTTATATAAGGAAGAGAGGGGTGTAAACCAACATGGAAAGAATCAAGCCATTAACCATGGCCTTAAAACAAAAAATTAAAATTTGAAAAGTTTCCAAACTTCATGATCCCTTGCCATTTTTGTTTGATTCTGGCCCTTTTCGAATTTTGCATGAACCTAAACAATTTCTATGCATCTTGCACGAATCTTGGGCTTCATAATGGATCAAGTTAAGCCCAAATGCATTAGCCCATGTTTTATTGTATTTTTATCTAACTTATTTGATTTTAAATTAAATAAAATCAATATATATATATATATAAATAAAAATCAATGCCATGCAAAAATGGACTTATAGGTCCTCTAAGATATTATGGACATGTTTGAAGTCCAAAAAGTAGGCTCATTGGTCTAAAAATGCAATTTTGCTCAATTTGTACTTCTGGAATTTCTTTAAAATTCCCCAACTTGTGAAACTCATAACTTGCTCCATTTTCATCTTTTGAAGATGGTCTTAGACTTTTCAGAAAGCCTAAGATGTCATATACAATATCTATGTTGGTCATTTTTTCTTTTGAAGATATTATCTTGATGTAAGTTTTCTTGACAAAAAGTGTCTTTTGTTGACTTTTGAAAATGACCTATAATGTATGAGATCATATCTTCCAAATGAAGCATCTTTTGGACTTGAGAATAATTAAAAGTTGTATAGAATTGAATTTTTCTTAAAAATAAGCTTTGGTTGGGGAGAAGTTGATGAAGTATGTGAAAGTTATGTCTGGTCAAAGTTCAGTTTACTTCTCCTAAGGAAACCCTAGTTTGGCAATTCTTGACTTTTGATTATCTGAGGACTTTCCTTGAGGAATCATGATCAACCCTTAATCAAATGATGAATATCACTTAAAAATGTTGATGTTGACCAATAATATTGAAGTTTGACTATATGTTTACCATAGTTGACTTTTTGATCAATACAGTTCATTTTCAAGCATCTGAGTCATTGACTAAGCAAACTTGTGATGTAGGGCTTGAAACTTGACATGAGCCTTGTTGAGGACCTATGAAGAAACATGGGAGCAACTTGAGAGTTTTGCAGACCAAATTTATTTAAGAAACTCCAAACCCTAGTTGTAGGCTTTTGGTCTAGGAGGTGCATCTTGACTAGTCTACCCTTGGGTGCCTTGACCATTTGAAGAGCCCTGAAAGAATGCTTTAAAGAAAAATAGGCAGGAAAATTTTGGGGTACAACAGAAGTGTTGTAATGAGGGAAAAACTTAATGAACTCCTTAAACTTTGCAGCATACTCAGCCATTGTTCCATCACCCTGCTTCAGCTCAAGAAACTCAATCTCCTTTTTCCCACGCACATCCTTTGGAAAATACTTCTCCAGAAATGCATCTATGAAAAATTCCCAAGTAAACTCAATCCCATGTTTATCAAATCTTTGAACAATGTTGTGTCAAACTGCACCTTCTAAGCATTCGAATAATTCATGACTCGAAATATCTTCTCAATCGCTTTCATCCATAATTGTCCTTTGTCAGGTTCATGAGCTCCTTTAAAGATTGGCAGATTGTTCCTCTGTAACTTCCCCAAAGCACGGAATTCATCATCATCTCTGTTGCCAGCATTGATGTGTCATTGTTGCCCAATTGCACTGGCCAACATTGCCAACTCCTCAGCAATAGCATCACTATTCCTTCCTGCAACCATCATCCTAAGATTCCAAATAATCAAACAACCAACAACACTCATCAGACAAATAGTATTGATTATGTATACGACACTGTTGTACCCCAAAATTTGCCCTCCCATATTCTTCAAGATTTCCCAAGATCATGGTTCAAAATCTCTCAAGGGTTGCACAGTCCAATTGCCTCCTAACACAGTCAAAATTAGGGTTTTGGTTCTGACAAAGAAAATGAGATTCTCAAGGGTCCAATCAAGTCCCATATGCCTATATATATTGTCAAGCATTCATATGTCAAGGTTCAAGACTCACAGCATCAAATTGCACAGTCAAAAACCCTAAATGCTCCACAGTCAACTGCAGGGGCAAAATGGTCATTTGATAGTCAAAAGTCAAAAATTTTGGTCAACATCTTATTTTGAAGCCACAATAATCATTTGATCAAATCTTGATCATGATTCCACAAGCATGGCTCAAAAAGTCTCAAGATGCAAAAGTTTCTATTTTTAGACAGCTGAAAAGTCAACTGCAAATTGACCAAGGCATAACTTCTTCATGGTTTATCAGAAAAATCCCATCCAAAGCTCATTTTGAAGGGGATGACATTTCCTACAACTCATCTTCACACTCTAAGTCCAAGAAATTCTCTCACAAAAAGTTATCAATTTCAACATTATAGGTCATTTTCAAAAGTCAACAAAAAGGCACTTTAAGTCAAAGACCATAACTTGAGATTGGTGAATCAAAATTACATGGGACCAAAGGCATTGGTTAGAGGACTTCAAGACCTTTCCAAAATGTCCAAGAACATGTTCATAGCTTCAAAATTGAGCAAGATATGCATTGGAGAAGTTGGGAAATGTTTGGGAACTTTCAAAAGTCAACTTTGCCTAAAACACTTCAAATTTGCTAATGGGCCTCAAATTCTTTCTTGAATCATTACCCAAAGCCTATGCACGACCCATTGAGCTCAAAATAATTTATTTTCTTATTTTTAATTAATTAATTGAATTTATATTTATATTAATTCATTTAATTGATTTTAATTATAGGAAAATTAAAAAAGATATGTTTTTGGATCTTTTGTGAAGCAAATCATATCAGGGCAAGCTGGCCAAGTCGTTTCTCATTCAAAAAAGGAAGATCTTCCATAATTGGCAAGGGTTTCAATGAAAAAAGATTGGAAATACATAATTTAAAATCAAAGATATGAAACATTATTGCAATGGATTCATGGGCTCTATTTTGACCTAATTTGCATCACATACATATGCAAGACCTAACCCCATTCAGAAAGACACGAAAAAGCTGCTGAGAATCAAGAACCAAGTTGAAAAAATTCCAAGATAATTGTGAAACTAATTTCACACTTGCAGTACAATTCAAGGCCTAAAACCTTTTCCAATACGTTGCTGACCTTACCAGGAAGCTATTGCAACCAAGAACACGCTCTCATACTCAAAGAAACGGTAAAACATAGTCATGGTTTGAACGAATATTTTCATAATCGAAACTTAATTTCTACGCATCATTCATATGTTTTGCTCATTGATTTATGCTACTGACATCTCCCTGAAGCTTTTGGTATACTTGAATTGTGCTGAAATTGCCTAAATCAAAATCTACCATGGAAGATATCTAGGGTTTCAAGGTTGGAAAATTAGGGCTTTGCGTATACTGTAAAATTGGACTTCCAAACTTGTATGGATGAACTCGTTGCAACAAGCCTGACTCATTAAGATATTCGCGCTCAATTTATATAAGTTGTGCACGTAATCGCTATTTTCCACTATTACAGTTTGTGGGGGTTTAAAACCCCCGCTACTTGTTTCATGTTGCAGGTACAAAAGAGGAAGAAGACAATAGCTGTCCAAGCGTGGTTGGGTGATTCAAACTGCGCGCGTATTTTTTTTGTTTATATCATTAACATGTGTTTTTTTATATAATTATTGTTTTCCATTTACACTACAAACGCGTTGCCTGGCTCAGTTGGTTGAGGATGTGTATTGCAAGTATTGGGACCTGGGTTCGATTCCCAGGTCCCCCCACATAATCCATAATTTTTGTTTCAACATATTCACGTGCAGCCTTCCTTCAACGCTCCACCATGCATCCTCACGCCTAAGCTTGCCATGCCCTCATGATGATCAATCCAATGGTTACAGAATGAAGAGCATGATGCACTCTAGTCAACCAACATGCACACAAACAGAAAGTCAATGAGGCTTGCTTTGTCAATGGGCCTGAATTGCTGCAATTTTACCTCCTCATGGGCATGACACCCCCCTTGGTTTGCATAATTATTTTCTTTTGTTTCTTTTAATTTCTTTCATTTGTTTTTTTATAATTATCATTAATTCACTAAAATAATTTATTTTTTTCATAATAAAATCAGAAAATCAAAATACAAAATATGTTTAATTATTTATTAATTTCCTCACTAATTTATTTTTGTAAATAAACTCTAACAATTAACTTTAGTTTAATTTAGGTTTTAAAATTTAATCTTTTTTCTTAATAAATAAAAAATATATAGAATTAGGTTTTGCCATTTTTTTCTTAATTAATTATTTTCATCATTATTATTATCATTATTAATTATTATTAATTTTGTAAATAATATATAAATTAATTAGTCTAAATTAGGTCAACTTTGACGTTTTATTAATAATTAAAATAATTTAGAACTAGGGTTTCACTAACTTTAATTTTAATTCTTTTCTTTATTTTCATAAATACCAAAAACATAAAAACACTTTCTTTTCTTTAATTAAATAATAATTAGGTCCTAATTTCATTTAATTTCAAGCAAAGGGTCAACACCCTCGGACGTTCATTTTAATTCTTGTCGCGCATTATTTTCTTTTGATTATTATGTAACTACTTTCCGGATGTAATAGTAATTAGGTATTTTTTACTTTCCGCATCTTTTATCAAAAACGGGTCTTTGTATTTTGGCGATGTATAGACCCGCGCCTTGTAATAGCGTAGCTTTTATATTTCCGTCTTTTAATTTTCCGCACTCCTAAATTCTAAATTGCATGAAAGAATGTATGGTAATTAAAAACAACGCGTAGCTCACAATGCCCTGATCAAAGATAACTATTAACATGAAAACAACACACAATTCACACACCACTTCTAGGGTACGCCTCACTCGTTGCCTTCGAAACCTGGTCGTCAAGTATAGGACGTTTTAGTGGTCCTTATGTCCATGATCCAGTTGCCTCGAAATAGTTGCCTCGGAATAGTTGCCTCGAAACGGTTGCCTCGGATTAAAAAAAGATCAAGGACATAAGGGTAGCTTCTAAGGCGTCCTGTTGTTGCTTCGGTGACCACACTGTCCCTACGATCGAATTGACCCGAACACCTCCAACGGTGGTGCTACCTACCTCTCAATGGTGGGATGGCACTACCTTAAGGACTTCTACACAGCCTAATTCCTTAGGGTAGGTAGATGACTCATGGATACTTGCTCTTTTCAAAAACAAAACAAAAACCTTTTCACACTGACACTTTCAAAAGACTTTCAAAACAAATTTTTCAAACACTCTTGAGGACAGATACAAGAGTCATTCAGAAATCTTTCAATGAAACTTTTTCAAACCCACTCACATTTTGAAAAGCAAACATTTTGAAAACATAAGAGCAAGTATCTAAGAGCCCATGGATAACCATGGATAGAAAGGGTGCTAACACCTTCCCTTTCTATAAATCTACCTCCCTGTGATCGGTGGATCTGGAACTGACTGTTTAACGCTGGTTCGCAAAATGTCGCGGAAGCAAGAGTCGCCACCGTCTTTTATTTTCTCCAAATGGAAAGGACAAAAGCACAGAAAAATTCCTTATAGAGATTGCTCTCGGATCGGGAGGTAGATTATAGAAAGGGAAGGTATTAGCACCCTTTCTATCCATGGTTATCCATGGGCTCTTAGATACTTGCTCATTGTGTTTTCAAAAAGGTTTGTTTGCTTTTCAACTGTGGGTTTTAAAAAAGTTTCTTTGAAAATTTCAGTTCGACTCTTGTATCAGTCCTCAAGAGTGTTTGAAAAATTGCTTTCGAAAGCTTTTTGAAAAGGTGTCGGTGTGAACAGTATTTTTTGATTTGTTTTGAAATTAGAGCAAGTATCTAGAGTCGTCTACCTACCCTAAGGAATTCGTCTGTGTAAATGTCCTTAAAGTAGTGCCATCCCACCATTGAGAGGTAGGTAGCACCACCGTTGGAGGTGTTCGGGTCAATTCGAGGGTTCGGGACATGGTGATCACCGGAGCAATAGGAAGACACCTTAGAAGCTACCCTCATGCCATGTTCATGGACATGAGGACTTACTAAAACATCCTCTACTCGACGACCACCTTTCGAGGGGCAATGCAATAGTGTGGTCACCAGAGTAATAGGAAGACACCTTAGAAGCTACCCTCATGCCATGTTCATGGACATGAGGACTTACTAAAACATCCTCTACTCGACGACCACCTTTCGAGGGGCAAGGCAACAGTGAGGCGTACCCTAGGGGTGGTGTGTGATTTGTGTGTCGTTTTCAGATATTTTTGTCTTGTCATGTATTGGTGATCTACGCGTTGCTTTTATTTTGGCATTCATTCTTTCATGCAGGTTATTAACAGTTTAAAAGATGCGGAATTAAAAGTCATACGCTATTACAAAGGTGCGGGTCCACATCGCCAAATTTATCCAGGACCCGATTTGAAAATAAAATAAAGTGCGGAGATAAATATCTATTTAGTCTATTACATAGCTTTGGGAGAATTACATTATATTCATAAAAGGAGGAAATGCGAAGAGGATTAAAGTCGGGAATGCGAGGGCGTTGGACCCTTTTAAGGAAATTAAATTACAATTATGAAATTAATTAAATTTAATGAAAAAAAGAGAAGTTATTTTTGAGTTTTTGTATTTATGGATTTTAATGAGAATTAAATTGGAATTAAAACCTAATTCTAAACTATTTTTAATTTATTAAAAAAAAACATGTTAAAATTGAACCTAAAATTCACCTAATTATTTACATGGCAATTTATTTACAAAAATAATAATTAATAATTAATATGGGGAAAAAGAAAAAAAAACAAGGATAAAAGTACAAAACCCTAATTCTACATTTTTTTAATTTATTAAGAAAAACATTAAAATTTAAACCTAAAATTAACCTAAATTAATTAATAAGATTTTTTACAAAATAACATTAAATAAAATATATTTTATTTTTGTCTTTTCTGATTTTTATTATTTTTATATTATGAAAATATTAATTTAAAGAATTAAATTAAAACTAATTAAAACAAATAAAATAGAAAAATATAAAGAGAATGAAAAAGCAAACCAGTGGGGTGTGTTGACCCCAATTTGGAGGTTATGTGGCCAGCAATTAGGCCCAATGTTTTAAGGCCTTGTTTGACTTTATTGGCTTGTGCATGACACGTCTGACTTATGCATATGGTGGTCTCCAGATCAAGGCCGTTGGACTCATCTCAGTGGCCATGTGGCATGCTGGAGCATAGAGCGCATGGTAGTCCTTTGGGTTGAAACTGCATGGAATCACATGGAAACAAAATATATTGAGAAAGTGAGGGGACCTGGGAATCAAACCTAGGTCCCAGTACCTATTGGACAACGCATCAACCAGCTGTGCCATTTGCTTTCTTTGTCATTATAGTGGAATGCAATTAATATGTAACAAAACAAAACGCTAATGTTGTTAATTCAAAAAACGCGCTAAACTTGAATAGACCAATGGCCGGTTGACAGCATGCCTTCTTTTTCGTTGATTCGTTTTGCCCTGGAAAAAAACAGTTAGATAGCGGGGGTTTTAAACCCCCACTAAGTGATAAACAGGATAATAGCGATTAGCATATGGTGGCTCATAAATTGAGCGCGACTAGTACAAACAATTCGTGTGAAGCTTCTGGTTTTAATGGCCTTGGTTTCGTGTCTCAATTTTTCCTGAAGAGGAAACCCCTAATTTTGCAACCCTGAAACCCTAGCAAGCTTCAATGGTAACTTCATGTATAACGCACGAAAACTCAATTAAAGTACATGGTTAGCTTTAGAATGAATAAATTAACACAAATCAATCATTAGAAATTGAAAACAACGCATGAATCATGAGACACGAATATGCAAAAAGTTTGACACAGTTTGATCTCCATATACCAATTCTTGATGCTGGAAGCGTGGAAAAGGATTCAGTTAGGTTCCTTGATGTCCTAGGAAGCTTTTTCAATTGGTTAGAAGCCTTGAATCGCTTTGGAATGGTGTTTTCAGTTTTCACTTTTTTCACAAAAATTGCAAATTTGGTTTTTTGATATGGGCGCAGCTTGAAGGTTCCAGGTATTAGGTTTATGATCAGTATATGTATGGGATAGATTAGGGTTGAATTTTGAGTCCAAAAATCCTTGCATTGATGTATGGAATATTTGATTTCTCATGCATATTTTTTCAAATCTTTTTCATGTGTTTTTGATTCCAATCATGGCCAAACCATCCTTTTTTGATGTGCACGAATCTTCAATGACCAATGAGATCAAATGCTGCATAAAAAGATTCATATACATTTGTTTTAGTATTTTTTTCATATTTTATTTAATTAAATGAATTAATTGTGATTAAAAATTCAAATAAATAATAAAAATGATGAAATAAATCCCCTTTGGGCCAAATGGTCGTGCATAGTCTTTGGATGATGAATCTTGGAAGAAAATGTGGCCCATTAGCAATTTTGAGGCATTTGAAGCAAAGTTGACTTTTCAAAATTCCCAAAAATTTCCCAACTTCCACAAGGCATATCTTGCTCAATTTTTAAGCTTTGATCATGTTCTTGGACATTTTGGAAAGGTCTTGAAGTCCTCTAACCAATGCCTTTTGTACCATGTCATTTTGATTTACCAATCTCAAGTTATGGCCTTTGACTTAAAGTCCCTTTTTGTTGACTTTTGAAAATGACCTATAATGTTGAAATTGATAACTTTTTGTGAGAGAATTTCTTGGACTTGAAGTGTGAAGAGGAGTTGTAGGAAATGTCTTTCTATTCAAAATGAGCTTTGGATGGAATTTTTCTGATAAACCATGTGGAAGTTATGCCTTGGTCAAGTTACAGTTGACTTTTTCAACTGTCCAAATATGGAAACTTTTGCATCTTGAGACTTTTTGAGCCATGCCTTGAAAATCATGATCAAGAATTGATCAAATGATGTTTGTGGCTTCAAAATGATATGTTGACCAAAAATTTGGACTTTTGACTGTCAAATGACCATTTTGCCCCTGCAGTTGACTGTTGAGCAATTAGGGTTTTTGACTGTGCAATTTTGTGCTGTAAGTCTTGAAACTTGACATGAGGATGCTTGACCATGTTTATAGGCATGTGGGACTTGATTGGACCCTTGGAAACTTCAACTTCTTTGCCAGAACCAAAACCCTAGCTTTTGACTGTTAGGAGGCTCTTGAACTGTGCAACCCTTGGAGAGATTTTGAAGCATGTTCTTTGCCAATCTTGGAGAATATGGGAGAGCAAATTTTGGGGTACAACAGTTGACCCTGTTCAATCTTCTTAGACCTGAGGATGCAGATTGGCTGACGTGCCTTTCGTAATCCGAAGGTGGAAGATGATTGAACACTAGAGTGCCCAGAAATTTGCGCTCACATAGTAGTGTGATGGTGGGAATGGGCTTATAGATGCCATTTGGAGATTGATGGATAGGATGATGGGCTTATAGATGCCATGATAAGAGGTGATGGAAGGTGGATGGGCTTATAGATGCCATCTGGGTGTCGATCGCATAAGAGAATCCTTAGCGAGAACTTGCGTACCTGAAAAAGAAAGTGATTACCTGACCTGTTACAGGAGCTGGTCTTCAAACTCTTTGTGTAAATGCGCCCTGACTGGTTACAGGAATTGAATCTGGAGCTTCAAACGGTGATGAATGAATCAGGGATGGTTACTACCTCAACGGGACGGTGAGAGAACCTTGGACGATTACTACCTCAACAGGAACACTGAGAGAACCTTGGACGATTACTACCTCCACGGTAACGGGGGAGAATCTTGGACGACTTCAACCTCAACAGTAACGCTGAGAGGATCTTGGGCGACTTCAACCTCAACAGTAACGCTGAGAGAATCTTGGGCGACTTCAACCTCAACAGTAACGCTGAGAGAATCTTGGGCGACTTCAACCTCAACAGTAACGCTGAGAGAATCTTGGGCGACTTCAACCTCAACAGTAACGCTGAGAGAATCATAGGCGACTTCAACCTCAACAGTAACGCTGAGAGAATCTTGGGCGACTTCAACCTCAACAGTCACGCTGAGAGAATCTTGGATGTCTTCAACTGGATAAGAAGCAGGGAGATCTTAGGGTCGATCTGACTGAACCAGAGAAGGCCTTTGACTGGATAAGAAACAGGAAAATCTTAGGGTCGACTTAACTGAACCGGACAAGGTCTTGAAATCTTCAACTGGGTAAGAATCAGGGAGGTCTTAGGGTCGATCTGACTGAACCAAAGAAGGCCTTTGACTGGATAAGAATCAAGAAAATCTTAGGGTCGATTTAACTGAACCGGTCTAGGTCTTGAAATCTTCAACTGGATAAGAATCAGGGAGATCTTAGGGTCGATCTGACTGAACCAGTGAAGGCCTTTGACTGGATAAGAATCAGGAAAATCTTAGGGTCGATTTAACTGAACCAGACTAAAGTCTTGAAATAAAGCTGAGAACTTAACTGGATCTTTCCTTAAAGGTAAAGGTCAGCCATATGCAATGCATGATATGGATCAAGCAATGATGTTCTCAACATAGATGAGATTTGTAAGATATGATGCATATATGCATGCTATAATGTATGGAAATGCGATGTTTATGAATGTATGTTCTTGTCTAGGAAAATAAATCCTTGACGGGTGCCGGGAAGTCACTCCTGGGCTGACGTTGAAGAATAGATCTTTGCTTCCGCTGGGGATGATAGTCGCAAGAATACCGGTAGGAGAAGGTGACTCCGTTGGGGAATAAACTTGGCGAATGGATTACTCTGTGGGGAGAAGATTACTCTAGCGATCTTGCTGGGAAGCAATGCACTGTGGGGAGAGAGGTGCTTTGCTGGAATGTTGATGGTAACTTCGCTGGGGATACCATTGTTATGTTGGAAGTGCTAATAGACTTCGCTGGGGATAAGAAGACTTCGTCGAGGATGCTCTTTTTGTGGCTTTTGGCTGAGGATAACCCAGTTATATCCTGGTAGGGAAATAACTCTTTGAATAAAGCCGGGAGGCGGGTTCGTGCTTTGCGAGGATAAGCTTCCAGAATCTACTGGGGATAAGCCTACTGCTTGGGGAGATGAATTCCAACTTTCTTGGGGAAACTGGATTGGACTCTCTTGGGGAAGTTTTAAACTGTATCGGGGAAGTGACTCCAATGAATGTTTGATATACCGCCGGGGAACAATCTTTAGGCCAAGACTGCCGGGGATGCTTGTTAAGAATGTATGATGTGCTGGGGAATGTTGAGATCTGCTGGAGGATACCCAACTTCCCTAAGGTTGATTGTAACTTTGCTTGGAGAGAGTACATTGACTTGCTGGCTCACTCTCTGGGGAATAAAGATATACTGGTTATGTTCTTCAGCTGAACCCACCTTGATACCTTGGAGGACAGAACAATTAGATTGTTTAGACAACTCTTTATTGCCCCTGTTTCTAATGTTACCTGTAACTAATCCTTTGTTTCGTATGCAAATATTCATGAGTTAGCAAATTATTGTCAATGCATATATCACAAATTGAACCTTGGACGTTCTTCGCAAAACAAAACAGAAAAGGAAAAACAATTGGCAATTTTAACTGAAAAGTGATTTTTGTATTGATTTTGAATTTTCCTGTAAAATAGTCGTTTTATGTACAAGAGGCTGACGTCCTAGTAAGAGAACGCCGCCGAACAAAAGAGTTTATACAAGTTTGTACAAGGGAAACTAAAATAGCTGTGTGAAATGAATGATCCCACTGGGTTCCAACTCTGATATCGCCCTTATATCTCCGAGCGTCTCATCACTTGATGACCTTAGTTGAAGATGAAGCTGACTGATCGATGTCGTCTGAACTTGAGGTAGATACCGGATTCTGGATGCAAGGTGATCCAATGAGACATAGTATTACGCTTTATCCCTAACTTTTGCCTGGACCGCCCTTTCGGGTTTTCAGTCCACCGGGATACCCATTTTTGCCCAAGCCGCCTTTTCAGGTTTTCGACTTGTCGGGTGTACAGATTTTTTTTTCATTTCATCCCTTCATTTTGCCCGAACCCTTTTGGTTCGCCGGGAAGCCCTAATTTTTGCCTAGGTATGTCAACCTAGCGGGTCTTTTTTATGCGTAGTATCTTTTTACTATGTCTGCATTGGCGGGGTGAGGAAGGTCGTCACCATCCATATTGGTTAGAACCATGGCTCCTCCTGAGAACACATGTTTAACCACAAATGGCCCTTCGTATGTAGGGGTCCATTTGCCCCTTGGATCACTCTGAGGAAGGATGATTCGCTTGATTACCAGATCCCCAACTTGATATTCTTGTGGTCTGACCTTTTTGTTAAATGCCCTGATCATTCGTTTCTGATACGTCTGACCATGGCAGATAGCGGCAAGTCTCTTTTCGTCAATAAGGTTTAGCTGATCAAGTCGTGTCTGGATCCAATTATCTTCGTTCAGATCTGCATCCTTCATTATCCGGAGAGAGGGTATCTGCACTTCGATCGGTAAGACTGCCTCCATACCGTAGACCAAGGAGAAAGGAGTTGCCCCGGTTGACGTCCTTGCTGAGGTACGGTACCCATGAAGAGCGAACGGTAACATCTCGTTCCAATCTTTATAAGTCACTGTCATCTTCTGCACGATTTTCTTAATGTTCTTATTTGCTGCTTCTACAGCCCCATTCATCTTCGGTCTATAAGGAGAAGAGTTGTGGTGTTGTATCTTAAACTATTCGCAGAGCTCAGTGATCATCTTGTTATTAAGATTGGTGCCGTTGTCTGTAATGATTCTTTCTGGGACACCGTATCGACAGATCAGGTTGTGCCGAATGAACCGTGCCACAACAGTCTTGGTTACCGTAGCGTAGGAAGCTGCTTCAACCCACTTTGTGAAGTAATCAATCGCTACCAGGATGAAGCGATGCCCATTGGATGCCGTAGGTTTAATCTCACCGATCATATCTATGCCCCACATCGCAAACGGCCAAGGCGCAGTCAGAACATTCAGAGGAACTGGAGGAACATGCACCTTATCTGCATAAATCTGGCATTTATGGCATGTCCGAGAGTGTTGGTAGCAGTCAGCTTCCATTGTGGACCAGAAATACCCTGCCCGAAGGATCTTCTTTGCCATAGTGTGTCCACTGGAATGTGTTCCGAAGGTCCCTTCATGTAGCTCTTCCATGATCCTTTCTGCTTCTGTCTTGTCCACACAACGCAGTAAGATCGAATCATGGTTTCGCTTATACAGGATGCCGTTACTAAGGAAGAACTTCGCTGCGAACCTTCTCAGAAACTTCTTATCGTTGACAGATGCACCTTCAGGGTATTCCTGAGCTTCCAAGTATCTCTTCACCTCATGGTACCAAGGCTTCTCAGTCACCAACTCAGTTTCAAGATCACAACAATATGTCGGTTCGTCCAGTTTCCAGATGATGATCCGAGGAGCCTCATTGTCCCATTTGACCTTGAACATAGAAGACATTGTAGCTAACGCGTTCGCCAGCTGATTCTCCTCTCTCGGGAAGTGTTCAAAGGTTATCTCTTTGAAGTGGGGGATCAACGTCAACACACATTCTCGGTAAGGAATAAGATTCGGATGTTTCGTATCCCACTCGCCTTTGATCTGATTGATCACGAGAGCGGAATCTCCGAAGACACTCAGAAACTTGATCCTTAAGTCAATCGCAGCTTGGAGACCCATGATGCATGCCTCATACTCCGCCATGTTGTTGGTGCAGTTGAAACATAGTCGGGCAGTGAGTGGAGTATGAGTGCCTTGGGGGGATATGATTACAGCGCTGATACCATTACCCAAAGCGTTGGAGGCTCCGTCAAAGTGCATAGACCATCGGGATCCTTCCTCAGGTCCTTCATCCGGTCTAGGTACTTCACAATCAGTCACTATCATGATACTCTCGTCGGGAAACTCAAAGTTCATTGACTGATAGTCGTCTACTGCCTGATGTGCCAAGTGGTCTGCTAATACACTTCCCTTGATGGCTTTCTGAGTTGTGTACTGGATGTCGTATTCCGTCAAGATCATTTGCCATCTTGCTATTCTCCCAGACAGAGCAGGCTTTTCAAATATGTACTTTATAGGATCCATCTTTGAGATCAACAAGGTAGTGTGAGTCAGCATATACTGTCTCAGCCGGCGAGCAGCCCATACCAAAGCGCAGCAAGTTTTCTCAAGCAGTGAGTATCGGGTCTCACAGTCGGTAAACTTTTTGCTAAGGTAATAAATGGCATGCTCTTTTCGGCCAGACTCGTCATGCTGCCCCAGCACACACCCCATTGAGTTGTCAAGTACTGTCAGGTATAGTATCAGAGGTCTCCCCTCAACCGGTGGCATAAGAATGGGTGGTTCTTGGAGATACTCTTTGATTTTGTCAAAAGCAGCCTGACATTCATCGTTCCAACGTACTACCTGATCTTTCTTCAGCAGCTTGAAGATTGGCTCACAAGTAGCGGTTAGGTGCGAGATGAATCGAGCAATGTAATTCAGGCGTCCTAAAAAGCCTCTGACCTCTTTCTCTGTCTTAGGAACTGGCATCTCTTGAATGGCTTTGACCTTGGCAGGGTCCACTTGAATACCCTTATCACTTACAACAAAGCCTAGCAACTTTCCAGATCTAACCCCGAAGGTGCACTTGTTCGGGTTCAACCTCAGCTTGTACAACTTCAGTCGGTCAAACAATTTCTGCAGATGATCTAGGTGTTCCTCCTCAGTTTGGGACCTTGCAATCATGTCGTCAACATACACTTCTATCTCATGATGGATCATGTCATGAAATAAGGCAACCATGGCACGTTGGTAGGTTGCCCCAGCGTTCTTCAGTCCAAAAGGCATGACCTTGTAACAGAAGGTGCCCCACTGAGTAACAAAGGTAGTCTTTTCCATGTCTTCAGGTGCCATCTTGATTTGATTATAACCTGAAAAACCGTCCATGAAAGAGAACACTTTATGCTGAGCGGTATTGTCAACAAGGACATCAATGTGAGGTAGAGGGAAGTCATCCTTGGGGTTGGCCCTGTTCAGATCCCTGTAGTCAATGCACATTCTGACTTTCCCATCTTTCTTAGGTACCGGCACCACAATAGCAACCCACTGAGGGTAAGAAGTCACTGCAAGAAACCCGACATCAAACTGTTTCATAACCTCGGCTTTGATCTTCTCAGACATCTCTGGACGTATACGGTGGACCTTTTGCTTGACCGGAGGGCAGTCTTCTTTGGTAGGCAAATGATGGACCACAATGTCGGTATCTAACCCTGGCATGTCTTCGTAGGACCAGGCAAAGATTTCCATATAATCATGTAGCATCTGAGTCAACCGTTGCTTCACGCTGAGCTCTAGGTTGGCACCAATCTTTACCTCCTTTCTGTCTGTATCAGTACCCAGGTTTATCGTTTCCACTGGCTCTTCGTGTGGTTGAATTGCCCTCTCTTCTTGGAGTAACAGTCTTGCAAGCTCGCCAGGCACTTCGCAATCATCTTCACCTTCGTCTTCGGCTAAGTTGATCGGATTTTCGAAGTCATAACTGGCAGTAGCAGAGTCGTTACCAGTGAGATCCAGAGTGGATTGAAACCTGTATGAGTGAGTGTGTGTAAATACAGCTGTTTTGCAATATATAAAGAAAGGAAAGAAAGAAAAGGAGCATAAGATTTGAAATGCGAGAAAACGTCCAAGGTCTTTATTCATGATATATGAAATGACAATTTAATATACCCTCACAAATGGAGCCACGGTGCCCCGGGTAAGACACCGGGCCATAGAGTTTTAATTGTTTATTACAGATAACAAAACAAAGGAGTTTATTACTGCGTAACAAAAGTAACGGGAGTATGATCTTTAGCAATCCAGTTGGTCAATCCACCATCAGTCGTCGGGTAGATCCAGCTTTCGAACTCTGACTCTTCCACCTCATCTTCATCCCCAATGGCATTCACTCCTGGGTTGGTAATGAGCACAGGAGGTCTTCTGATCTTTGCCTTGCGCATAGCCTTCTGACCCTCTGCAGTAAAACCCAGTCCAAACTTGTCAGTTTTTTGTGTAAAATCAGGGAGCCTGCCCCAGTTAGCATATTCACCTTTCTTGATCACAGCCCGGGCATCCTTCAAGGAAGCCATCTTCAAAGGAACATCCTCTTCGACCACTGTTTCCGCTGCTGCCAATGTTGGAGGTACCTCCTCGAAATGCTGAAAGGGGGTTTCAATAAACTCCCCGTCAATCTCAATATACCTGAAGGAATTCAAATGGCTCACCATATACTCCTCCTCTCCCTGCACAGTGACAATCTTCCCTCTGACGGGATACTTGAGCTTCTGGTGCAAGGTAGAGGTCACTGCCCCAGCTTTGTGGATCCAAGGTCGACCCAGTAGACACGAATATGATGGACGGATATCCATCACATAGAAAGTAGAGTCGAATACTTGAGAACCCACCCGAATAGGAATGTCTACCTCTCCATGAACCATCCTCTTAGAACCGTCAAAGGCTCTGACGATGATATTGCTAGGTTTCAGCTCCAGGCCTTCACAATCCAAACGGTCTAAGGCCTTCTTGGGTAGCACATTTAGGGAAGAGCCAGTGTCTACCAACACGTGTGCAAGAGTAGTGCCCCTGCATTCAATAGAGACATGCAGGGCATCATTGTGGTCCTTTCCCTTAGCAGTAAGGTCAGCATCCGAGAAACCCAAACCATTGTCCGCTGTCAAATTGGCTACGCAATCAGTAAACTGGACTGCAGATGTCTCCTGTGGCACATGGGCCGTCTTGAGAAATGAAATCAAGGCCTTAGCATGGGCCTCTGAGCACAGTAGCAAGGAGAGCATGGAGATCTTGGAGGGTGTATGCCCCAGCTGTTCAACAACATTAAAATCGCTCTTCTTGATTATCTTCAGAATTTCCTCCATCTCTTGTTGGGAGGCCTCAGCATTCACAGATCTTGGTGCCTCCATCCGGGCAGGCTCATCTTCCATCCCTTTGCCCCGAGCATTAGATGACTCGGCAGCAGGGGAAACAACTTGATTAGAACTGGGAACAGGTACACTTGTAGGTGTTATAGTGAGGGGTCTTTGAATAGTTGGTGGTGCAATGTCAGGCGAGAAGAGCCTGCCACTGCGGGTAACTTTTGCTGGACCAGTGATATTGCTGATGCTGGTGCCAGTGTTGAACTCTTGCTTGATTCCATGTACATACACATCTGCCCCATAGTGCCAGGGGACAGCCTTCTCAAATTCATAGGGGAGAGGCCCCGGAACAGTAATCACAATGGGTGCGACAGTCATGATTTTAATTGGCTTCCTTGGGAGAGCCTTGATTGGATTATTAAAGATTGTAACAACAGAAACTTCTTCCACCGGAACAAACTGAACAGCAGTCTTCTTAAACAGAATCTCTTTGCTGTCCATCAGGCTTTGGATGCCCAACTTCAGCAAAGGACAACCAGAAAGGGAAACAGCACAGAAAAGGTAACCTTCACTACAACCCGGAAATAAACCGTCCAGCAGTAGGTTCCTCTTAACGGTCATCAAAGGAGTAGCTACATCATTCACAGAAACGGCATATACCTCTTCATCAACGGCATTCACTCCATGTTGGGGCATAGGAGCAGTCACCACATTTGGCCTTTCAGACGCTTCAAACTGTATCTCTTTTGCGTCAATAAGGTCTTGCACCTTATTCCTTAAGGCCCAGCAGTCATCAGTGGAATGCCCCGGGCTATCGGAGTGATAAGCACAGCGGGCATTTGGATTGTATTTCGGAGAGGCAGTATTCACAACTTTCGGGGCCTCCCTGACAGCCACCAAATTGGTGGATAGTAACTGCGGCAAGATTTGCGATAAAGTCATACTCAAATGGGTAAACTCTCTTCTGGGTCTTTCAGCCCTTTGAGGATTGGTTTGTCGAGTAGCGGCAGCAGGCTTAGCAATCATCACCGCGTTGACAGATTAGCGGCGCTCAGGTTTCTCTTGTCTCCTAGACCCATATACAGCACTGGCCTCCTTCTTAAAGGGTTTCTTCTCTGAATTTGACGATGTACCCTTCTGAATTTTACCAGACTTCATTCCAGCCTCTATTCTCTCTCCAGTCAGAATAAGATCAGTAAACCCTGCAGATGAGTTACCGATAAGATGGTTGAAAAATGGCCCAGATAGGGTCCCCAAGAACATATCTACCAACTCCCGGTCAGTCAACGGAGGCTGCACCCTGCGAGCCAGATCCCTCCACTTCTGTGCATACTCTTTAAAACCTTCGCTTGACCCTAGCGACATACCCTGGAGTTGGGTACGTGTAGGGGCAAGGTCGGAATTATATTGGTACTGCTTGTAAAAAGCAGTAGCCAACTCCTCCCAGTTACGAACCTTGGTCCCATCCAGCTGATAGAACCATTGGAGATGAGTCCCTGAATGACTCTCCTGGAAGAAGTGGATCCACAAGTTCTTGTCCACTGAGTACGGTTGAATCTTCCGCACATAAGATCTGACGTGTAGCTTGGGACAAGACGCCCCGTCGTACTTGGTGAAAGATGGTGCCTTAAACTTGTGAGGAATAATCACACCAGTAGATAAGCCCAAATCTCCAAAATCCAGCCCAGGCACTTGTTGGATCTCCATAGCATTTAGTCTGTCTTCCAACTGCTTATACCGGTCTTCAGCCGGAGGATACTGTTCCTCATTGAAGTCAGTCTCGTTGTCAGAGACTACTGGACTAGGACCTTTTCCCCCTTGGGGACTGCTCTTTCCTACAGAAGAATCAGCCTCTTCATTCTGCAGAGTGTTGCCAAACCTTCGGCCCGAGTTGAAAAGAACAGTTCTCTTCTTCTTCTTCTTCTCCTTCTTCAGGAGCAAAGCCTTCAGCTCCTCTTGGCCTTGAGCCAAACCCATGATCAGTTCCTGAAATTGCACGTTCTGCGCCTGAAGAGCTTTGATAGACATCTCGGTTGATGATGAGTCAGGATTCATGATGCTGAAATAAACAGCGAAGAACAGTAAGCAACCTGAAAAGAAGAAAACCTGTTATGCACATGATGTATTATATGTGTTTATGCAATGCATTCAAGGGTTCGAAAGTTCAAATTTGTTGTAGCCAAAAAAGGAACACACGTTATTATTAAGGAAACAATTGTTTGGTACATCAAAGCCTCATGGGCAAAATAATACAAAAGCAAATCAATCCCAAAAGACACTACGCATCCTCTTTGGAGCTATGTAGGTGTTGAGATTCCTCTCCTCGTGCAATAGGCGGGTGAGCTCCAAGACCTTCTTTTCACTAGCATGTAGACTGGTCTCAAGAGAATTCCGTTCTTCCTTAAGCTGGATCCAGCTCTTCTGCATCTCTTCCCAGGACGTGGGCATGTCAGGATGTTGAATAGTGTAGGACACTTCTCCTTCCAAGACTGGCTCTTTGGTCACAGGGAGCACATGAGGATAAGGCATTACTAACTTCTGGGAGCGGGCTCGTACCCACTTGAGATAAGGTTCCAATGGGATGGAGTTCTTATGCCCCAGTGTCTTGCTGTCTATCTTACTGGGCATCCTCCAAGCTCTGATAAATCTCTGGCGAAGTCCTTGTGCATCGTTGTCAAAGTCAAAAACTACGTCAGGAATTAACATGTCATGAGGGCCGTCCCTCCGAGCATAACCAAACTGTCTCCAAGCCAGGCATGGGTTGTAAGTAATACCTCCTTTGATTCCAAGTAAAGGAACATTAGGGTACTCCCCGCAACGATCAATGATAGTGACATCCTCTCTGGACCGAGGGCACCAATGTATATCTGCATGTGTAAGAGTCATCAACCGTTGTGACCATCTCAAACCTCGCTCGTTCTTCAAAACTGATTGTGGAAGGTGCGAAATAAACCACCTTCCCAGTAGAGGAGTGCAACACATAAGGACACCTCTTTTCTCATGGTTCGAGTGTAACATGAGTGAAGGATGTCCCCCAGCAACGTAGGTATAGGATTCCTGGACATGAAGATCTGGACAGCACTGATATCTATAAGCTGATCTGGGTTAGGGAACAACACCAAACCATAGACAAGGAGGGCCACAACTTCTTCAAAAGCTTGTAAGTCAAGGGAGTTCCAACATTCATGGGCCTTTTCAAACAGAAACCTGGCTAAGAACCCTTTGATACCACTTCTAACTTCCCAATGTCCCTTGAGGTCAGATGATTGTAGGTGCAAGGCTTTAGCAATTTCTTCAAGCTTGGGTTCCTTTTTCGTACCGTTGTAGGGTAGTTGATCAAGGATAGGGATCTTCAGAAGCCGGGAGAACTCCTCCAATGTAGGTACCAGCTGATAATCCAGGAAAGTGAAACAGTGATGCAGAGGGTCAAAGAACTGGAACAGGACCTTTATCATATCTTCCTCAATGTTGGTGTTGACCAAGCTGATGAGACTTCCATGTCTTTAACTGAATGAAGAGCTCTCGGGAATCCTGGATATAAGCTCCTTAAGCTGAGGATGGATCCTTACAAGGCTGATTTGAATTGTCTTTCTGCGAACAGTTTCCATGTCCTACAAAACAAGAACAAAGGTGAAGATTCGAACCCCTGAAATGGTTAGTCAATGCATATGATGCTGTATGATGTCATGATGCTATGATTAAACACACCACAAATATTTACAAAGGCACACAAGTCACACCAGACAAGCCCTTAGAGTTTAGGCCAGCATGGGGTCTGGGTATTACCCTCTTGAAGTTGGTGGGCTCAACCTGTCCTGTCAGAAGTAACCGGGTTCTAAGGGTCCCAATATCACGGGATTGCTTTCATTGTTCATTGTTTTGATTTAGCCACTGAACTGGCGACCGAAATATTCCAGGAAAGCAACCCTCAATTGAGTGTAGTATCGAGTATCAACATACCTCGGACTGCACCAAAGTCAGTTATCTCACTACCCTAAAGAGGCCAAGATAGTTCAATTAAGGTTCCTAAGGTCAGTTGATGCTTCACGACACCACGCGGAGGCCCCGTACTCTCCTTGACTTAACTCAAGGGTTACCGGTACACACCAAAGTGCCACATCAACGTAGCAGATTGTTTCAACCATGTCGGTATACCCCGCACAGTTCCCTCACAGCCTTGTTGCTACTTTCTAAGAAGGTATCCCCAGATCCGGGTTAGGATCTATAGAATTCCCAAGACAGTCCCACAATAATAAAGCAAACAAGTCAAAGCAATTGAAAACACAGTGATCTTAGTCCTAAGGTACACCTCACTTTAAAAGAGTCCCCAGCAGAGTCGCCAGTTCTGTGATCGGTAGATCTGGAACTGACTGTTTAACGCTGGTTCGCGAAATGTCGCGGAAGCAAGAGTCGCCACCGTCTTTTATTTTCTCCAAATGGAAAGGACAAAAGCACAGAAAAATTCCTTATAGAGATTGCTCTCGGTTCGGGAGGTAGATTATAGAAAGGGAAGGTATTAGCACCCTTTCTATCCATGGTTATCCATGGGCTCTTAGATACTTGCTCATTGTGTTTTCAAAATGGTTTGTTTGCTTTTCAACTGTGGGTTTTAAAAAAATTTCTTTGAAAATTTCAGTTCGACTCTTGTATCAGTCCTCAAGAGTGTTTGAAAAATTGCTTTCGAAAGCTTTTTGAAAAGGTGTCGGTGTGAATAGTATTTTTTGATTTGTTTTGAAATTAGAGCAAGTATCTAGAGTCGTCTACCTACCCTAAGGAATTCGTCTGTGTAAATGTCCTTAAAGTAGTGTCATCCCACCATTGAGAGGTAGGTAGCACCACCGTTGGAGGTGTTCGGGTCAATTCGAGGGTTCGGAACATGGTGATCACCGGAGCAATAGGAATACACCTTAGAAGCTACCCTCATGCCATGTTCATGGACATGAGGACTTACTAAAACATCCTCTACTCGACGACCACCTTTCGAGGGGCAAGGCAACAGTGTGGTCACCAGAGTAATAGGAAGACACCTTAGAAGCTACCCTCATGCCATGTTCATGGACATGAGGACTTACTAAAACATCCTCTACTCGACGACCACCTTTCGAGGGGCAAGGCAACAGTGAGGCGTACCCTAGGGGTGGTGTGTGATTTGTGTGTCGTTTTCAGATATTTTTGTCTTGTCATGTATTGGTGATCTACGCGTTGCTTTTATTTTGGCATTCATTCTTTCATGCAGGTTATTAACAGTTTAAAAGATGCGGAATTAAAAGTCCTACGCTATTTCAAAGGCGCGGGTCCACATCGCCAAATTTATCCAGGACCCGATTTGAAAATAAAATAAAGTGCGGAGATAAATATCTATTTAGTCTATTACATAGCTTTGGGAGAATTACATTATATTCACAAAAGGAGGAAATGCGAAGAGGATTAAAGTCGGGAATGCGAGGGCGTTGGACCCTTTTAAGGAAATTAAATTACAATTATGAAATTAATTAAATTTAATGAAAAAAAGAGAAGTTATTTTTGAGTTTTTGTATTTATGGATTTTAATGAGAATTAAATTGGAATTAAAACCTAATTCTAAACTATTTTTAATTTATTAAAAAAAACATGTTAAAATTGAACCTAAAATTCACCTAATTATTTACATGGCAATTTATTTACAAAAATAATAATTAATAATTAATATGGGGAAAAAGAAAAAAAAACAAGGATAAAAGTACAAAACCTTAATTCTACATTTTTTTAATTTATTAAGAAAAACATTAAAATTTAAACCTAAAATTAACCTAAATTAATTAATAAGATTTTTTACAAAATAACATTAAATAAAATATATTTTATTTTTGTCTTTTCTGATTTTTATTATTTTTATATTATGAAAATATTAATTTAAAGAATTAAATTAAAACTAATTAAAACAAATAAAATAGAAAAATATAAAGAGAATGAAAAAGCAAACCAGTGGGGTGTGTTGACCCCAATTTGGAGGTTATGTGGCCAGCAATTAGGCCCAATGTTTTAAGGCCTTGTTTGACTTTATTGGCTTGTGCATGACACGTCTGACTTATGCATATGGTGGTCTCCAGATCAAGGCCGTTGGACTCATCTCAGTGGCCATGTGGCATGCTGGAGCATAGAGCGCATGGTAGTCCTTTGGGTTGAAACTGCATGGAATCACATGGAAACAAAATATATTGAGAAAGTGAGGGGACCTGGGAATCAAACCTAGGTCCCAGTACCTATTGGACAACGCATCAACCAGCTGTGCCATTTGCTTTCTTTGTCATTATAGTGGAATGCAATTAATATGTAACAAAACAAAACGCTAATGTTGTTAATTCAAAAAACGCGCTAAACTTGAATAGACCAATGGCCGGTTGACAGCATGCCTTCTTTTTCGTTGATTCGTTTTGCCCTGGAAAAAAACAGTTAGATAGCGGGGGTTTTAAACCCCCACTAAGTGATAAACAGGATAATAGCGATTAGCATATGGTGGCTCATAAATTGAGCGCGACTAGTACAAACAATTCGTGTGAAGCTTCTGGTTTTAATGGCCTTGGTTTCGTGTCTCAATTTTTCCTGAAGAGGAAACCCCTAATTTTGCAACCCTGAAACCCTAGCAAGCTTCAATGGTAACTTCATGTATAACGCACGAAAACTCAATTAAAATACATGGTTAGCTTTAGAATGAATAAATTAACACAAATCAATCATTAGAAATTGAAAATAACGCATGAATCATGAGACACGAATATGCAAAAAGTTTGACACAGTTTGATATCCATATACCAATTCTTGATGCTGGAAGCGTGGAAAAGGATTCAGTTAGGTTCCTTGATGTCCTAGGAAGCTTTTTCAATTGGTTAGATGTAACACCCCGTTTTCAATTAATTGATTTATTTAAATTTGGGAATTTATTTTATTAGAATTAATAAAATAAAAAGAATTATTTATTTTGGAGTATTTGAGGAAAATAAAAGAAATAAGGAATATTGGGATTTTTATGTTATTGGGCTTAGATGTTGTTAGTAAAGAGTGGGGGTGCAGAGAAATAAAGTTATGTTTGGGACTTAGGCCATTTTCTCATTTTTGGTTTTCACGTAAGAACAGAAGTTGGAATTTGGGAAAATAGAGCTCTGAAGAACGGAGAACGAAGAACATCGCTCAAGAACTCAAAGCTGCTAATTGATAAGGTAAGGGGGGTTTATACTCGATTTATATTTGTTTATGGGTTTATGTACGGTTGATTCGGGTAATCGTAGGAAATCCCAATTGTTAGATGTTTCTAGGGATCGATAACCTTAGGATTGAACTTTGTTAGAAAAGGTTTAAGTTCCCGATTTTATGAATCAATTAGAGACTTTAGGTTCCTATGATGGATTGGATGTCTTTGTACTATATTGCACCGCCGTAGAGAGGTATTTTCGTGCAAAAAAATGGGTATATGAGCTGCTGCAAAAATAGAAAAATTGGGTTCGCACTCATCAACACGGGCGCGTTGATTTACGCGGGCACCCGTGTTGATTCACTGTATGTTGATGAAAATGTGTTTTCTGGCCATAATTCAACACGGGCGTGTTGATTAACACGGGCGCCCGTGTTGATTAACACGGGCGCCCGTGTTGATTCACTGTGTTGGCATAAAAATGGGTTTTCTGGGCACAATTCAACACGGGCCGTGTTGATTTACACGGGCGCCCGTGTTGATCCCCTGTTTTGTCAAAAAAACGTGTTTTCTGGACACATTTCCACACGGGCAGTGTTGTTTTACACGGGCACCCGTGTTAAACCTCCTGTGTTGGTTTTTAAACTATGTTTTCCGTGCATGTT
Organism: Vicia faba; assembly: GCA_948472305.1. Classification (NCBI taxonomy): domain Eukaryota; kingdom Viridiplantae; phylum Streptophyta; class Magnoliopsida; order Fabales; family Fabaceae; genus Vicia; species Vicia faba. The sequence continues at coordinate 1,362,887,049 of OX451735.1, read as the reverse complement.
GTTAAGTACGGATTGATCCGGTTTTGATGTGCAGTGTTTGACATGTTTTGAATATGTGTTTATTGAATTCCTAGTGTTGATTGATGTGTGTATCGAATAACGATTGTATGTTATGATACCAACACTATGTGGATCTTATTGTCATGCTTTTAGATGATGTTATCAAGCATGAATTATGATATAACTTGATATGATTGATGTTTAATAGTATGCTGAGTGGTTACATGCTATTCCTATCATGTTATGTTTGATATTGTTGATGTGCATGATATGTTGATTGATGTTCATAGTATGCTGAGTGTTACATACTTACATATCATGTTGCATTTGTTAATTCCCATTGTGTGGAATTAACATGGTGGCCAATATACGTGTCCGCGATATAATGGAACGTTGAGGTGGTAGCCGTGTCCGCGATATAATGGAACGGTGAGTTATCCGTGACCCGCGATTTAATGGGGCGGTGAAGTGGTACCACATGCATGGGTGTGTTGCATTACTCGAATATAACATGAATGGATGATTTTTCCAATGTTATATTTGATTGTTTGTATGCACGTATGATTTGATAAATGGTTGATGATGTTTGGTGAATATTTGCAAATATGAAAGGCAATATGTCATGGATATATGAATTGTAAAGGTTTTGTAAACTATGAAATATGCTAATTATTGGGTGATGCTTATGATTTCGTGAATTGATTGTTATGAATGTATAACCAAATGTATATTTGAGAAGCTCACCCTTACTGTTGAATATTTCAGATTGAGGAGCTTCGCTCAGGTGCTTGGCGAAGGCTTATCGTGTCTAGTTTAGTTTCGTTTTAGTATGTCCGAGTCATGCTCTGATAGTTGTAACTCCGGGAACGTTTGGTTGTCGAGCTGCTTTAGTCAGACTCGTTTATTTTCTTTTAATTGTTATAATATGACGTTGACTTTTCCAGGTGTTAATCCCTGATGATTTTGGAAAACATTATAACATTTGATTTTATTAAATAAATTATTCCGCTGTGTAGACATGTATGAGTTACCACTAAAATTATGCATGACAGGAATTTATTTTATTAAAAGAGAATTGTAGCATTCCTCGATTATTACATGTACTCTGAGTTTATAATTTTTAATATTTGCGAAAATTATATGCGGGGTTTTAGAGGGTGTTACAATAGTGGTATCAGAGCATAGTCGGTCGTTGTGACCAGAGTCTTGAGTCAGTCATTCCTTTTCGTATGCGACTAGTGCAAGGTAACACTGTCGATACTGTATTCTGATGTGGAGTATGTTTTAATTCTCAGGAATATGGCTGGAAGAGGTAATGGACGAAATGATGCTGCACTAGCTGAGGCTTTGGGGATGTTAGCTGGTGTACTTGCTGGAAACCCAACTGGAGGCGTGATTGGTGCTGATAGGCAATTGGGAAATTTCCAGAGGAACAATCCTCCGTTGTTCAAAGGTACACATGACCCCGAAGGTGCTCAGAAGTGGCTGAAGGAAATCGAAAGGATTTTCCGTGTGATCGATTGTGCTGAAGATCTGAAAGTCAGATATGGTACGCATATGTTGGCAGAAGAGGCCGACGACTGGTGGGTTGCCACAAGGAATGAAATGGTTCAGGATGGAGAGGCACTGACTTGGGCTAACTTCAGAAGGGCTTTTCTGAGGAGGTACTTTCCTGAAGATGTTCGGGGAAGAAAGGAAATTGAATTTTTGGAGCTTAAGCAGGGCAATCTGACTGTTAGTGAGTATGCTACTAAGTTCACTGAGCTGGCAAAGTATTATGCACACTACAACAATGATGAGGCTGGAGAATTCTCTAAATGTATCAAATTTGAGAATGGTCTCCGAGATGAGATTAAGCAGGGAATCAGGTACCAGCGTATTCGTAGATTTTCTGATCTGGTGGATTGTAGCAGAATCTTGGAAGAAGATATTACCAAGAATCGGTCGTCTCACTCTCGTGAGGCTGTTGATAAAAGAGGGAAGCAACATATGGACCGTGGCAAGCCATATGGTAGAGATAACCAGAGATCAGGCGGTTGGAAAAGGCCTAGTGGGGGAGATTCTAAGGCTCCTATCAGATGCTACAGGTGTGGTGAGTCTGGTCATCACATTCGAGATTGCAAGAGTGATGAGAAGAAGTGCTATAAATGTGGAAAGGCTGGTCATTTGTCTATTGATTGCAAAGGGAAGTCTGTTACTTGTTACAATTGTGGCGAAGAAGGTCACATTCGTCCGCAGTGTCCTAAGCCTAGGAAGGATCAGTCAGGTGGAAAAGTGTTTGCTTTGTCTGGATCTGAGACTACCCCAGAGGATCGATTGATTAAAGGTACGTGTTTTATTCATGGCACACCTTTAGTTGCAATTATTGATACTGGTGCAACTCATTCTTTCATTTCTTTGGATTGTGCTGAGAGGTTGAAACTGGACATATCTGGTATGCGAGGTAGCATGGTTGTTGATACTCCTGCATCGGGTTCAGTGACAACTTCACTCGTATGTAGGAATTGTCCTATTGAGATTTTTGGTAGAGGTTTCGGTATGGATTTAGTGTGCCTACCGCTTGAACAAATTGATATTATCCTTGGGATGAACTGGTTGGAATTTAACCGGGTTCATCTGAACTGCTTTGCTAAGACGGTGATTTTCCCAGAAGCAGTTGGTGTCGAGAATTTGACTATGACTGCTAGGCAGGTGCAAGAAGCAATGGAAGATGGTGCTAATGTGTTTATGTTACTTGCTTCGTTAGATGCAATAGGAAAGGTCAGGAGTAGTGAATTGTCAGTGGTGTGTGATTTTCCAGAAGTCTTTCCTGATGATGTTGGCGAGTTACCTCCTGAGAGAGAAGTGGAATTTTCTATAGATTTAATTGCTGGTACGAGACCGGTGTCGATGGCGCCATATCGTATGTCTGCGTCTGAATTGGCTGAATTGAAGAGTCAGTTGGAAGATTTACTGGAGAAGAAGTTTATTCGTCCAAGTGTTTCGCCTTGGGGTGCTCCGGTATTGTTGGTTAAGAAGAAAGAAGGTTCTATGAGACTGTGTGTTGATTACAGGCAATTGAACAAGGTAACCATTAAGAATCGGTACCCGTTACCGAGGATTGATGATTTAATGGATCAGTTAATTGGAGCCAGTGTATTCAGTAAGATTGATTTGAGATCTGGATATCATCAGATTCGTGTGAAAGCGGAAGATATTCAAAAGACTGCTTTTCGAACGAGGTATGGGCATTATGAATATTCTGTTATGCCGTTCGGAGTTACTAATGCACCTGGTGTTTTCATGGAATATATGAATAGGATTTTTCACCCATATCTGGATAAGTTTGTTGTGGTTTTTATTGATGACATTCTGATTTATTCCGAGAATGACGAAGAACATGCGGAACATCTCAGAATTGTGTTAGAGTTGTTGAAAGATAAGAAGTTGTATGCAAAGTTGTCCAAATGTGAGTTCTGGCTGAATGAAGTTAGTTTTCTTGGACATGTGATTTCTAAGAATGGTATTGCAGTGGATCCTACGAAAGTAGAAGCGGTATCTCAGTGGGAAGCGCCGAAGACTGTTTCGGAAATCAGAAGTTTTCTTGGTCTTGCAGGTTATTACATAAAGTTTATCAAAGGATTCTCAAAGTTAGCATTGCCGTTGACGAAGTTGACTCGTAAAGGACAAGCGTTTATTTGGGATTCTGATTGTGAGAAAGGTTTCCAAGAATTTAAGCGGAGATTGACAAGTGCTCCTATTCTGATTTTGCCGAATCCGGTGGAATCTTTTGTGGTCTATTGTGATGCATCTCTGTTGGGTTTAGGTGGTGTTTTAATGCAGAATCAGCAGGTAGTTGCGTATGCTTCGAGACAGTTGAAGGTTCATGAAAGGAACTATCCTACTCATGACTTAGAGTTGGCAGCAGTTGTGTTTGTCTTGAAATTGTGGAGACATTATCTGTATGGTTCGAGGTTTGAAGTGTATAGTGATCATAAGAGTTTGAAGTATCTTTTCGATCAGAAAGAGCTCAATATGAGGCAAAGAAGGTGGTTAGAATTCCTCAAAGATTATGATTTTGGTTTGAATTACCATCCTGGTAAGGCAAATGTAGTTGCAGATGCTTTGAGCAGGAAGTCCTTGCATATGTCTATGATGATGGTTCGTGAATTGGATTTAATTGAGCAATTCCGAGATTTGAGTTTGGTTTGTGAAAGTACTCCGAAGTGTGTTCGTTTGGGTATGTTGAAACTTACTAGTGGTATTCTAGAAGAGATCAGGATCGGGCAGAAATCCGATGTTAATTTAGTTGATAAATTGACATTGATCAACCAAGGTCAAGGTGGTGAGTTTAGGATTGATGAAAATGATGTTATGAGATTTGGCGATAGAGTTTGTGTTCCTGATGTCGCAGAAATCAAGAAAAGTATATTAGAGGAAGGACATCGCAGTGGGATGAGCATTCATCCGGGTGCCACGAAAATGTATCATGATTTGAAGAAATTGTTTTGGTGGCCTAGAATGAAAAAGGAAATAGCTGAATTTGTGTATGCATGTTTAATCTGTCAGAAATCGAAGATTGAGCATCAAAAGCCGTCTGGGTTTATGCAACCGATGTTTATTCCAGAATGGAAGTGGGATAGTATTTCTATGGATTTCGTATCTGGGTTGCCAAGGACTCCTATGAATTGTGAAGCGATATGGGTCGTTGTGGATAGGTTGACTAAGTCTGCTCATTTTATACCGGTGCGAATGGATTACTCGATGGAGAGATTGGCACAGTTGTATATTGAGAAAATAGTGAGTTTGCATGGAGTTCCTTCTAGTATTGTGTCAGATAGAGATCCGAGGTTCACTTCGAAATTTTGGGAAGGATTGCAGAAGGCTTTGGGTACTAAGTTGAGATTGAGTTCAGCTTACCATCCTCAGACTGATGGACAGACGGAGAGGACGATTCAATCGTTGGAAGATTTATTGCGTGCTTGTGTTTTAGAGAAAGGTGGAGCTTGGGATAGCTATTTGCCATTGATTGAGTTTACTTATAACAATAGTTACCATTCGAGTATTGGTATGGCTCCGTTTGAGGCATTGTATGGTAGACGGTGTAGGACGCCTTTGTGTTGGTATGAATCTGGAGAGAGTTCGGTAATTGGGCCAGAGATTGTTCAGCAGACTACCGAAAAGATCAAATTGATTCAAGAGAAGATGAGAGCTTCTCAGAGTCGTCAGAAAAGTTATCATGATAAGAGGAGAAAGAATTTAGAATTCAGTGCTGGAGATCATGTGTTTATGAGAGTTACTCCGATGACGGGTATTGGTCGGGCGTTGAAGTCTAAGAAGTTGACTCCGCGTTTTATTGGTCCGTTTCAGATTACGGAAAGAGTTGGAGAAGTTGCTTATCGCATTGCTTTACCTCCGAGACTTGCGAATTTGCACGATGTTTTTCATGTTTCTCAGTTGAGGAGATACATTCCAGACCCATCTCATGTAATCCAAATAGATGATGTACAGGTAAGAGATAACCTGACAGTAGAAGCATTGCCTATGAGGATAGAAGATCGGGAAGTGAAACAGTTAAGAGGTAAAGAGATAGCATTAGTGAAGGTTGCTTGGGGAGGTCCAGCAGATGGAAATATCACTTGGGAGCTGGAGAGCCAGATGAAAGAGGCTTATCCGGAGCTGTTCGTCTAAGGTATGTTTTCGAGGACGAAAACTCTTTTAGTGGGGGAGAGTTGTAACACCCCGTTTTCAATTAATTGATTTATTTAAATTTTGGAATTTATTTTATTAGAATTAATAAAATAAAAAGAATTATTTATTTTGGAGTATTTGAGGAAAATAAAAGAAATAAGGAATATTGGGATTTTTATGTTATTGGGCTTAGATGTTGTTAGTAAAGAGTGGGGGTGCAGAGAAATAAAGTTATGTTTGGGACTTAGGCCATTTTCTCATTTTTGGTTTTCACGTAAGAACAGAAGTTGGAATTTGGGAAAATAGAGCTCTGAAGAACGGAGAACGAAGAACATCGCTCAAGAACTCAAAGCTGCTAATTGATAAGGTAAGGGGGGTTTATACTCGATTTATATTTGTTTATGGGTTTATGTACGGTTGATTCGGGTAATCGTAGGAAATCCCAATTGTTAGATGTTTCTAGGGATCGATAACCTTAGGATTGAACTTTGTTAGAAAAGGTTTAAGTTCCCGATTTTATGAATCAATTAGAGACTTTAGGTTCCTATGATGGATTGGATGTCTTTGTACTATATTGCACCGCCGTAGAGAGGTATTTTCGTGCAAAAAAATGGGTATATGAGCTGCTGCAAAAATAGAAAAATTGGGTTCGCACTCATCAACACGGGCGCGTTGATTTACGCGGGCACCCGTGTTGATTCACTGTATGCTGATGAAAATGTGTTTTCTGGCCATAATTCAACACGGGCGTGTTGATTAACACGGGCGCCCGTGTTGATTCACTGTGTTGGCATAAAAATGGGTTTTCTGGGCACAATTCAACACGGGCCGTGTTGATTTACACGGGCGCCCGTGTTGATCCCCTGTTTTGTCAAAAAAACGTGTTTTCTGGACACATTTCCACACGGGCAGTGTTGTTTTACACGGGCCCCCGTGTTAAACCTCCTGTGTTGGTTTTTAAACTATGTTTTCCGTGCATGTTGTTAAGTACGGATTGATCCGGTTTTGATGTGCAGTGTTTGACATGTTTTGAATATGTGTTTATTGAATTCCTAGTGTTGATTGATGTGTGTATCGAATAACGATTGTATGTTATGATACCAACACTATGTGGATCTTATTGTCATGCTTTTAGATGATGTTATCAAGCATGAATTATGATATAACTTGATATGATTGATGTTTAATAGTATGCTGAGTGGTTACATGCTATTCCTATCATGTTATGTTTGATATTGTTGATGTGCATGATATGTTGATTGATGTTCATAGTATGCTGAGTGTTACATACTTACATATCATGTTGCATTTGTTAATTCCCATTGTGTGGAATTAACATGGTGGCCAATATACGTGTCCGCGATATAATGGAACGTTGAGGTGGTAGCCGTGTCCGCGATATAATGGAACGGTGAGTTATCCGTGACCCGCGATTTAATGGGGCGGTGAAGTGGTACCACATGCATGGGTGTGTTGCATTACTCGAATATAACATGAATGGATGATTTTTCCAATGTTATATTTGATTGTTTGTATGCACGTATGATTTGATAAATGGTTGATGATGTTTGGTGAATATTTGCAAATATGAAAGGCAATATGTCATGGATATATGAATTGTAAAGGTTTTGTAAACTATGAAATATGCTAATTATTGGGTGATGCTTATGATTTCGTGAATTGATTGTTATGAATGTATAACCAAATGTATATTTGAGAAGCTCACCCTTACTGTTGAATATTTCAGATTGAGGAGCTTCGCTCAGGTGCTTGGCGAAGGCTTATCGTGTCTAGTTTAGTTTCGTTTTAGTATGTCCGGGTCATGCTCTGATAGTTGTAACTCCGGGAACGTTTGGTTGTCGAGCTGCTTTAGTCAGACTCGTTTATTTTCTTTTAATTGTTATAATATGACGTTGACTTTTCCAGGTGTTAATCCCTGATGATTTTGGAAAACATTATAACATTTGATTTTATTAAATAAATTATTCCGCTGTGTAGACATGTATGAGTTACCACTAAAATTATGCATGACAGGAATTTATTTTATTAAAAGAGAATTGTAGCATTCCTCGATTATTACATGTACTCTGAGTTTATAATTTTTAATATTTGCGAAAATTATATGCGGGGTTTTAGAGGGTGTTACATTAGAAGCCTTGAATCGCTTTGGAATGGTGTTTTCAGTTTTCACTTTTTTCACAAAAATTGCAAAGTTGGTTTTTTGATATGGGCGCAACTTGAAGGTTCCAGGTATTAGGTTTATGATCAGTATATGTATGGGATGGATTAGGGTTGAATTTTGAGTCCAAAAATCTTGGCATTGATGTATGGAATATTTGATTTCTCATGCATATTTTTTCAAATCTTTTTCATGTGTTTTTGATTCCAATCATGGCCAAACCTTCCTTTTTTGATGTGCACGAATCTTCAATGACCAATGAGATCAAATGCTGCATAAAAAGATTCACATACATTTGTTTTAGTATTTTTTTCATATTTTATTTAATTAAATGAATTAATTGTGATTAAAAATTCAAATAAATAATAAAAATGATGAAATAAATCCCCTTTGGGCCAAATGGTCGTGCATAGTCTTTGGATGATGAATCTTGGAAGAAAATGTGGCCCATTAGCAATTTTGAGGCATTTGAAGCAAAGTTGACTTTTCAAAATTCCCAAAACTTTCCCAACTTCCACAAGGCATATCTTGCTCAATTTTTAAGATTTGATCGTGTTCTTAGACCTTTTGGAAAGGTCTTGAAGTCCTCTAACCAATTCCTTTGGTCCCATGTCATTTTGATTTACCAATCTCAAGTTATGGCCTTTGACTTAAAGTCCCTTTTTGTTGACTTTTGAAAATGACCTATAATGTTGACATTGATAACTTTTTGTGAGAGCATTTCTTGGACTTGAAGTGTGAAGAGTAGTTGTAGGAAATGTGTTTCTCTTCAAAATGAGCTTTGGATGGAATTTTTCTGATAAACCATGTGGAAGTTATGCCTTGGTCAAGTTACAGTTGACTTTTTCAACTGTCCAAATATGGAAACTTTTGCATCTTGAGACTTTTTGAGCCATGCCTTGAAAATCATGATCAAGAATTGATCAAATGATGTTTGTGGCTTCAAAATGAGATGTTGACCAAAAATTTGGACTTTTGACTATCAAATGACCATTTTGCCCCTGCAGTTGACTGTTGAGCAATTAGGGTTTTTGACTGTGCAATTTTGTGTTGTAAGTCTTGAAACTTGACATGAGGATGCTTGACCATGTTTATAGGCATGTGGGACTTGATTGGACCCTTGGAAACTTCAACTTCTTTGCCAGAACCAAAACCCTAGCTTTTGACTGTTAGGAGGCTCTTGAACTGTGCAACCCTTGGGGAGATTTTGAAGCATGTTCTTTGCCAATCTTGGAGAATATGGGAGAGCAAATTTTGGGGTACAACAGTTGCCCCTGTTCAATCTTCTTAGACCTGAGGATGCAGATTGGCTGACGTGCCTTTCGTAATCCGAAGGTGGAAGATGATTGAACACTAGAGTGCCCAGAAATTTGCGCTCACATAGTAGTGTGATGGTGGGAATGGGCTTATAGATGCCATTTGGAGATTGATGGATAGGATGATGGGCTTATAGATGCCATGCTAAGAGGTGATGGAAGGTGGATGGGCTTATAGATGCCATCTGGGTGTCGATCGCATAAGAGATTCCTTAGCGAGAACTTGCGTACCTGAAAAAGAAAGTGATTACCTGACCTGTTACAGGAGCTGGTCTTCAAACTCTTTGTGTAAATGCGCCCTGACTGGTTACAGGAATTGAATCTGGAGCTTCAAACGGTGATGAATGAATCATGGATGGTTACTACCTCAACGGGACGGTGAGAGAACCTTGGACGATTACTACCTCAACAGGAACGCTGAGAGAACCTTGGACGATTACTACCTCCACGGTAACGGGGGAGAATCTTGGACGACTTCAACCTCAACAGTAACGCTGAGAGGATCTTGGGCGACTTCAACCTCAATAGTAACGCTGAGAGAATCTTGGGCGACTTCAACCTCAACAGTAACGCTGAGAGAATCTTGGGCGACTTCAACCTCAACAGTAACGCTGAGAGAATCTTGGGCGACTTCAACCTCAACAGTAACGCTGAGAGAATCATAGGCGACTTCAACCTCAACAGTAACGCTGAGAGAATCATAGGCGACTTCAACCTCAACAGTAACGCTGAGAGAATCTTGGGCGACTTCAACCTCAACAGTCACACTGAGAGAATCTTGGATGTCTTCAACTGGATAAGAAGCAGGGAGATCTTAGGGTCGATCTGACTGAACCAGGGAAGGCCTTTGACTGGATAAGAAACAGGAAAATCTTAGGGTCGACTTAACTGAACCGGACAAGGTCTTGAAATCTTCAACTGGGTAAGAATCAGGGAGGTCTTAGGGTCGATCTGACTGAACCAGAGAAGGCCTTTGACTGGATAAGAGTCAGGAAAATCTTAGGGTCGATTTAACTGAACCGGTCTAGGTCTTGAAATCTTCAACTGGATAAGAATCAAGGAGATCTTAGGGTCGATCTGACTGAACCAGAGAAGGCCTTTGACTGGATAAGAATCAGGAAAATCTTAGGGTCGATTTAACTGAACCAGACTAAAGTCTTGAAATAAAGCTGAGAACTTAACTGGATCTTTCCTGAAAGGTAAAGGTCAGCCATATGCAATGCATGATATGGATCAAGCAATGATGTTCTCAACATAGATGAGATTTGTAAGATATGATGCATATATGCATGCTATAATGTATGGAAATGTGATGTTTATGAATGTATGTTTTTGTCTAGGAAAATAAATCCTTGACGGGTGCCAGGAAGTCACTCCTGGGCTGACGTTGAAGAATAGATCTTTGCTTCCGCTGGGGATGATAGTCGCAAGAATACCGGTAGGAGAAGATGACTCCGTTGGGGAATAAACTTGGAGAATGGATTACTCTGCGGGGAGAAGATTACTCTAGCGATCTTGCTGGGAAGCAATGCACTGTGGGGAGAGAGGTGCTTTGCTGGAATGTTGATGGTAACTTCGCTGGGGATACCATTGTTATGTTGGAAGTGCTAATAGACTTCGCTGGGGATAAGAAGACTTCGTCGAGGATGCTCTTTTTGTGGCTTTTGGCTGAGGATAACCCTGTTATATCCTGGTAGGGAAATAACTCTTTGAATAAAGCCGGGAGGCGCGTTCGTGCTTTGCGAGGATAAGCTTCCAGAATCTACTGGGGATAAGCCTACTGCTTGGGGAGATGAATTCCAACTTTCTTGGGGAAACTGGATTGGACTCTCTTGGGGAAGTTTTAAACTGTATCGGGGAAGTGACTCCAATGAATGTTTGATATACCGCCGGGGAACAATCTTTAGGCCAAGACTGCCGGGGATGCTTGTTAAGAATGTATGATGTGCTGGGGAATGTTGAGATCTGCTGGAGGATACCCAACTTCCCTAAGGTTGATTGTAACTTTGCTTGGAGAGAGTGCATTGACTTGCTGGCTCACTCTCTGGGGAATAAAGATATACTGGTTATGTTCTTCAGCTGAACCCACCTTGATACCTTGGAGGACAGAACAATTAGATTGTTTAGACAACTCTTTATTGCCCCTGTTTCTAATGTTACCTGTAACTAATCCTTTGTTTCGTATGCAAATATTCATGAGTTAGCAAATTATTGTCAATGCATATATCACAAATTGAACCTTGGACGTTCTTCGCAAAACAAAACAGAAAAGGAAAAACAATTGGCAATTTTAACTGAAAAGTGATTTTTGTATTGATTTTGAATTTTCTGGTAAAATAGCCGTTTTATGTACAAGAGGCTGACGTCCTAGTGAGAGAACGCCGCCGAACAAAAGAGTTTATACAAGTTTGTACAAGGGAAACTAAAATAGCTGTGTGAAATGAATGATCCCACTGGGTTCCAACTCTGATATCGCCCTTATATCTCCGAGCGTCTCATCACTTGATGACCTTAGTTGAAGATGAAGCTGACTGATCGATGTCGTCTGAACTTGAGGTAGATACCGGATTCTGGATGCAAGGTGATCCAATGAGACATAGTATTACGCTTTATCCCTAACTTTTGCCTGGACCGCCCTTTCGGGTTTTCAGTCCACCGGGATACCCATTTTTGCCCAAGCCGCCTTTTCAGGTTTTCGACTTGCCGGGTGTACATATTTTTTTTTCATTTCATCCCTTCATTTTGGCCGAACCCTTTTGGTTCGCCGGGAAGCCCTAATTTTTGCCTAGGTATGTCAACCTAGCGGGTCTTTTTTATGCGTAGTATCTTTTTACTATGTCTACATTGGCGGGGTGAGGAAGGTCGTCACCATCCATATTGGTTAGAACCATGGCTCCTCCTGAGAACACATGTTTAACCACAAATGGCCCTTCGTATGTAGGGGTCCATTTGCCCCTTGGATCACTCTGAGGAAGGATGATTCGCTTGATTACCAGATCCCCAACTTGATATTCTTGTGGTCTGACCTTTTTGTTAAATGCCCTGATCATTCGTTTCTGATACGTCTGACCATGGCAGATAGCGGCAAGTCTCTTTTCGTCAATAAGGTTTAGCTGATCAAGTCGTGTCTGGATCCAATCATCTTCGTTCAGATCTGCATCCTTCATTATCCGGAGAGAGGGTATCTGCACTTCGATCGGTAAGACTGCCTCCATACCGTAGACCAAGGAGAAAGGAGTTTCCCCGGTTGACGTCCTTGCTGAGGTACGGTACCCATGAAGAGCGAACGGTAACATCTCGTTCCAATCTTTATAAGTCACTGTCATCTTCTGCACGATTTTCTTAATGTTCTTATTTGCTGCTTCTACAGCCCCATTCATCTTCGGTCTGTAAGGAGAAGAGTTGTGGTGTTGTATCTTAAACTATTCGCAGAGCTCAGTGATCATCTTGTTATTAAGATTGGTGCCGTTGTCTGTAATGATTCTTTCTGGGACACCGTATCGACAGATCAGGTTGTGCCGAATGAACCGTGCCACAACAGTCTTGGTTACCGTAGCGTAGGAAGCTGCTTCAACCCACTTTGTGAAGTAATCAATCGCTACCAGGATGAAGCGATGCCCATTGGATGCCGTAGGTTTAATCTCACCGATCATATCTATGCCCCACATCGCAAACGGCCAAGGCGCAGTCAGAACATTCAGAGGAACTGGAGGAACATGCACCTTATCTGCATAAATCTGGCATTTATGGCATGTCCGAGAGTGTTGGTAGCAGTCAGCTTCCATTGTGGACATGATATACCCTACCCGAAGGATCTTCTTTGCCATAGTGTGTCCACTGGAATGTGTTCCAAAGGTCCCTTCATGTAGCTCTTCCATGATCCTTTCTGCTTCTGTCTTGTCCATACAACGCAGTAAGATCGAATCATGGTTTCGCTTATACAGGATGTCGTTACTAAGGAAGAACTTCGCTGCAAACCTTCTCAGAAACTTCTTATCGTTGACAGATGCACCTTCAGGGTATTCCTGAGCTTCCAAGTATCTCTTCACCTCATGGTACCAAGGCTTCTCAGTCACCAACTCAGTTTCAAGATCACAACAATATGTCGGTTCGTCCAGTTTCCAGATGATGATCCGGGGAGCCTCATTGTCCCATTTGACCTTGAACATAGAAGACATTGTAGCTAATGCGTCCGCCAACTGATTCTCCTCTCTCGGGAAGTGTTCAAAGGTTATCTCTGTGAAGTGGGGGATCAACGTCAACACACATTCTCGGTAAGGAATAAGATTCGGATGTTTCGTATCCCACTCGCCTTTGATCTGATTGATCACGAGAGCGGAATCTCCGAAGACACTCAGAAACTTAATCCTTAAGTCAATCGCAGCTTGGAGACCCATGATGCATGCCTCATACTCCGCCATGTTGTTGGTGCAGTTGAAACATAGCCGGGCAGTGAGTGGAGTATGAGTGCCTTGGGGGGATATGATTACAGCGCCGATACCATTACCCAAAGCGTTGGAGGCTCCGTCAAAGTGCATAGACCATCGGGATCCTTCCTCAGGTCCTTCATCCGGTCTAGGTACTTCACAATCAGTCACTATCATGATACTCTCGTCGGGAAACTCAAAGTTCATTGACTGATAGTCGTCTACTGCCTGATGTGCCAAGTGGTCTGCCAATACACTTCCCTTGATGGCTTTCTGAGTTGTGTACTGGATGTCGTATTCCGTCAAGATCATTTGCCATCTTGTTATTCTCCCAGACAGAGCAGGCTTTTCAAATATGTACTTTATAGGATCCATCTTTGAGATCAACAAGGTAGTGTGAGTCAGCATATACTGTCTCAGCCGGCGAGCAGCCCATACCAAAGCGCAGCAAGTTTTCTCAAGCAGTGAGTATCGGGTCTCACAGTCGGTAAACTTTTTGCTAAGGTAATAAATGGCATGCTCTTTTCGGCCAGACTCGTCATGCTGCCCCAGCACACACCCCATTGAGTTGTCAAGTACTGTCAGGTATAGTATCAGAGGTCTCCCCTCAACCGGTGGCATAAGAATGGGTGGTTCTTGGAGATACTCTTTGATTTTGTCAAAAGCAGCCTGACATTCATCGTTCCAACGTACTACCTGATCTTTCTTCAGCAGCTTGAAGATTGGCTCACAAGTAGCGGTTAGGTGCGAGATGAATCGAGCAATGTAATTCAGGCGTCCTAAAAAGCCTCTGACCTCTTTCTCTGTCTTAGGAACTGGCATCTCTTGAATGGCTTTGACCTTGGCAGGGTCCACTTGAATACCCTTATCACTTACAACAAAGCCTAGCAACTTTCTAGATCTAACCCCGAAGGTGCACTTGTTCGGGTTCAACCTCAGCTTGTACAACTTCAGTCGGTCAAACAATTTCTGCAGATGATCTAGGTGTTCCTCCTCAGTTTGGGACCTTGCAATCAAGTCGTCAACATACACTTCTATCTCATGATGGATCATGTCATGAAATAAGGCAACCATGGAACGTTGGTAGGTTGCCCCAGCGTTCTTCAGTCCAAAAGGCATGACCTTGTAACAGAAGGTGCCCCACTGAGTAACAAAGGTAGTCTTTTCCATGTCTTCAGGTGCCATCTTGATTTGATTATAACCTGAAAAACCGTCCATGAAAGAGAACACTTTATGCTGAGCGGTATTGTCAACAAGGACATCAATGTGAGGTAGAGGGAAGTCATCCTTGGGGTTGGCCCTGTTCAGATCCCTGTAGTCAACGCACATTCTGACTTTCCCATCTTTCTTAGGTACCGGCACCACAATAGCAACCCACTGAGGGTAAGAAGTCACTGCAAGAAACCCGTCATCAAACTGTTTCATAACCTCGGCTTTGATCTTCTCAGACATCTCTGGACGCATACGGTGGACCTTTTGCTTGACCGGAGGGCAGTCTTCTTTGGTAGGCAAATGATGGACCACAATGTCGGTATCTAACCCTGGCATGTCTTCGTAGGACCAGGCAAAGATTTCCATATAATCATGTAGCATCTGAGTCAACCGTTGCTTCACGCTGAGCTCTAGGTTGGCACCAATCTTTACCTCCTTTCTGTCTGTATCAGTACCCAGGTTTATCGTTTCCACTGGCTCTTCATGTGGTTGAATTGCCCTCTCTTCTTGGAGTAACAGTCTTGCAAGCTCTCCAGGCACTTCGCAATCATCTTCACCTTCGTCTTCGGCTAAGTTGATCGGATTTTCGAAGTCATAACTGGCAGTAGCAGAGTCGTTACCAGTGAGATCCAGAGTGGATTGAAACCTGTATGAGTGAGTGTGTGTAAATACAGCTGTTTTGCAATATATAAAGAAAGGAAAGAAAGAAAAGGAGCATAAGATTTGAAATGCGAGAAAACGTCCAAGGTCTTTATTCATGATATATGAAATGACAATTTAATATACCCTCACAAATGGAGCCACGGTGCCCCGGGTAAGACACCGGGCCATAGAGTTTTAATTGTTTATTACAGATAACAAAACAAAGGAGTTTATTACTGCGTAACAAAAGTAACGGGAGTATGATCTTTAGCAATCCAGTTGGTCAATCCACCATCAGTCGTCGGGTAGATCCAGCTTTCGAACTCTGACTCTTCCACCTCATCTTCATCCCCAATGGCATTCACTCCTGGGTTGGTAATGAGCACAGGAGGTCTTCTGATCTTTGCCTTGCGCATAGCCTTCTGACCCTCTGCAGTAAAACCCAGTCCAAACTTGTCAGTTTTTTGTGTAAAATCAGGGAGCCTGCCCCAGTTAGCACATTCACCTTTCTTGATCACAGCCCGGGCATCCTTCAAGGAAGCCATCTTCAAAGGAACATCCTCTTCGACCATTGTTTCCGCTGCTGCCAATGTTGGAGGTACCTCCTCGAAATGCTGAAAGGGGGTTTCAATAAACTCCACTTCCATCTCAATATACCTGAAGGAATTCAAATGGCTCACCATATACTCCTCCTCTCCCTGCACAGTGACAATCTTCCCTCTGACGGGATACTTGAGCTTCTGGTGCAAGGTAGAGGTCACTGCCCCAGCTTTGTGGATCCAAGGTCGACCCAGTAGAAACGAATACGATGGACGGATATCCATCACATAGAAAGTAGAGTCGAATACTTGAGAACCCACCCGAATAGGAATGTCTACCTCTCCATGAACCATCCTCTTAGAACCGTCAAAGGCTCTGACGATGATATTGCTAGGTTTCAGCTCCAGGCCTTCACAATCCAAACGGTCTAAGGCCTTCTTGGGTAGCACATTTAGGGAAGAGCCAGTGTCTACCAACACGTGCATAAGAGTAGTGCCCCTGCATTCAATAGAGACATGCAGGGCATCATTGTGGTCCTTTCCCTTAGCAGTAAGGTCAGTATCCGAGAAACCCAAACCATTATCCGCTGTCAAATTGGCTACGCAATCAGTAAACTGGACTGCAGATGTCTCCTGTGGCACATGGGCCGTCTTGAGAAATGAAATCAAGGCCTTAGCATGGGCCTCTGAGCACAGTAGCAAGGAGAGCATGGAGATCTTGGATGGTGTATGCCCCAGCTGTTCAACAACATTAAAATCGCTCTTCTTGATTATCTTCAGAATTTCCTCCATCTCTTGTTGGGAGGCCTCAGCATTCACAGATCTTGGTGCCTCCATCCGGGCAGGCTCATCTTCCATCCCTTTGCCCCGAGCATTAGATGACTCGGCAGCAGGGGAAACAACTTGATTAGAACTGGGAACAGGTACACTTGTAGGTGTTATAGTGAGGGGTCTTTGAATAGTTGGTGGTGCAATGTCAGGCGAGAAGAGCCTGCCACTGCAGGTAACTTTTGCTGGACCAGTGATATTGCTGATGCTGGTGCCAGTGTTGAACTCTTGCTTGATTCCATGTACATACACATCTTCCCCATAGTGCCAGGGGACAGCCTTCTCAAATTCATAGGGGAGAGGCCCCGGAACAGTAATCACAATGGGTGCGACAGTCATGATTTTAATTGGCTTCCTCGGGAGAGCCTTGATTGGATTATTAAAGATTGTAACAACAGAAACTTCTTCCACCGGAACAAACTGAACAGCAGTCTTCTTAAACAGAATCTCTTTGTTGTCCATCAAGCTTTGGATGCCCAACTTCAGCAAAGGACAACCAGAAAGGGAAACAGCACAGAAAAGGTAACCTTCACTACAACCCGGAAATAAACCGTCTAGCAGTAGGTTCCTCTTAACGGTCATCAAAGGAGTAGCTACATCATTCACAGAAATGGCATATACCTCTTCATCAACGGCATTCACTCCATGCTGGGGCATAGGAGCATTCACCACATTTGGCCTTTCAGACGCTTCAAACTGTATCTCTTTTGCGTCAATAAGGTCTTGCACCTTATTCCTTAAGGCCCAGCAGTCATCAGTGGAATGCCCTGGGCTATCGGAGTGATAAGCACAGCGGGCATTTGGATTGTATTTCGGAGAGGCAGTATTCACAACTTTCGGGGACTCCCTGACAGTCACCAAATTGGTGGATAGTAACTGCGGCAAGATTTGCGATAAAGTCATACTCAAATGGGTAAACTCTCTTCTGGGTCTTTCAGCCCTTTGAGGATTGGTTTGTCGAGTAGCGGCAGCAGGCTTAGCAATCATCACCGCGTTGACAGATTAGCGGCGCTCAGGTTTCTCTTGTCTCCTAGACCCATATACATTACTGGCCTCCTTCTTAAAGGGCTTCTTCTCTGAATTTGACGATGTACCCTTCTGAATTTTACCAGACTTCATTCCAGCCTCTATTCTCTCTCCAGTCAGAATAAGATCAGTAAACCCTGCTGATGAGTTACCGATAAGATGGTTGAAAAATGGCCCAGATAGGGTCCCCAAGAACATATCTACCAACTCCCGGTCAGTCAACGGAGGCTGCACCCTGCGAGCCAGATCCCTCCACTTCTGTGCATACTCTTTAAAACCTTCGCTTGACCCTAGCGACATACCCTGGAGTTGGGTACGTGTAGGGGCAAGGTCGGCATTATATTGGTACTGCTTGTAAAAAGCAGTAGCCAACTCCTCCCAGTTATGAACCTTGGTCCCATCCAGCTGATAGAACCATTCGAGATGAGTCCCTGAAAGACTCTCCTGGAAGAAGTGGATCCACAAGTTCTTGTCCACTGAGTACGGTTGAATCTTCCGCACATAAGATCTGAGGTGTAGCTTGGGACAAGACGCCCCGTCGTACTTGGTGAAAGATGGTGCCTTAAACTTGTGAGGAATAATCACACCAGTAGATAAGCCCAAATCTCCAAAATCCAGCCCAGGCACTTGTTGGATCTCCATAGCATTCAGTCTGTCTTCCAACTGCTTATACCGGTCTTCAGCCGGAGGATACTGTTCCTCATTGAAGTCAGTCTCATTGTCAGAGACTACTGGACTAGGACCTTTTCCCCCTTGGGGACTGCTCTTGCCTACAGAAGAATCAGCCTCTTCATTCTGCAGAGTGTTGCCAAACCTTCGGCCCGAGTTGAAAAGAACAGTTCTCTTCTTCTTCTTCTCCTTCTTCAGGAGCAAAGCCTTCAGCTCCTCTTGGCCTTGAGCTAAACCCATGATCAGTTCCTGAAATTGCGCGTTCTGCGCCTGAAGAGCTTTGATAGACATCTCGGTTGATGATGAGTCAGGATTCATGATGCTGAAATAAACAGCGAAGAACAGTAAGCAACCTGAAAAGAAGAAAACCTGCTATGCACATGATGAATGATATGTGTTTATGCAATGCATTCAAGGGTTCGAAAGTTCAAATTTGTTGTATCCAAAAAAGGAACACACGTTATTATTAAGGAAACAATTGTTTGGTACATCAAAGCCTCATGGGCAAAATAATACAAAAGCAAATCAATCCCAAAAGACACTACGCATCCTCTTTGGAGCTATGTAGGTGTTGAGATTCCTCTCCTCGTGCAATAGGCGGGTGAGCTCCAAGACCTTCTTTTCACTAGCATGTAGACTGGTCTCAAGAGAATTCCGTTCTTCCTTAAGCTGGATCCAGCTCTTCTGCATCTCTTCCCAGGACGTGGGCATGTCAGGATGTTGAATAGTGTAGGACACTTCTCCTTCCAAGACTTGCTCTTTGGTCACAGGGAGCACATGAGGATAAGGCATTACTAACTTCTGGGAGCGGGCTCGTACCCACTTGAGATAAGGTTCCAATGGGATGGAGTTCTTATGCCCCAGTGTCTTGCTGTCTATCTTACTGGGCATCCTCCAAGCTCTGATAAATCTCTGGCGAAGTCCTTGTGCATCGTTGTCAAAGTCAAAAACTACGTCAGGAATTAACATGTCATGAGGGCCGTCCCTCCGAGCATAACCAAACTGTCTCCAAGCCAGGCATGGGTTGTAAGTAATACCTCCTCTGATTCCAAGTAAAGGAACATTAGGGTACTCCCCGCAACGATCAATGATAGTGACATCCTCTCTGGACCGAGGGCACCAATGTATATCTGCATGTGTAAGAGTCATCAACCGTTGTGACCATCTCAAACCTCGCTCGTTCTTCAAAACTGATTGTGGAAGGTGCGAAATAAACCACTTTCCCAGGAGAGGAGTGCAACACATAAGGACACCTCTTTTCTCATGGTTCGAGTGTAACATGAGTGAAGGATGTCCCCCAGCAACGTAGGTATAGGATTCCTGGACATGAAGATCTGGACAGCACTGATATCTATAAGCTGATATGGGTTAGGGAACAACACCAAACCATAGACAAGGAGGGCCACAACTTCTTCAAAAGCTTGTAAGTCAAGGGAGTTCCAACATTCATGGGCCTTTTCAAACAGAAACCTGGCTAAGAACCCTTTGATACCACTTCTAACTTCCCAATGTCCCTTGTCAGATGATTGTAGGTGCAAGGCTTTAGCAATTTCTTCAAGCTTGGGTTCCTTTTTCGTACCGTTGTAGGGTAGTTGATCAAGGATAGGGATCTTCAGAAGCCGGGAGAACTCCTCCAATGTAGGTACCAGCTGATAATCCAGGAAAGTGAAACAGTGATGCAGAGGGTCAAAGAACTGGAATAGGACCTTTATCATATCTTCCTCAATGTTGGTGTTGACCAAGCTGATGAGACTTCCATGTCTTTCACTGAATGAAGAGCTCTCAGGAATCCTGGATATAAGCTCCTTAAGCTGAGGAGGGATCCTTACAAGGCTGATTTGAATTGTCTTTCTGCGAACAGTTTCCATGTCCTACAAAACAAGAACAAAGGTGAAGATTCGAACCCCTGAAATGGTTAGTCAATGCATATGATGCTGTATGATGCCATGATGCTATGATTAAACACACCACAAATATTTACAAAGGCAAACATGTAAGGCACACAAGTCACACCAGACAAGCCCTTAGAGTTTAGGCCAGCATGGGGTCTGGGTATTACCCTCTTGAAGTTGGTGGGCTCAACCTGTCCTGTCAGAAGTAACCGGGTTCTAAGGGTCCCAATATCACGGGATTTCTTTCATTGTTCATTGTTTCGATTTAGCCACTGAACTGGCGACCGAAATATTCCAGGAAAGCAACCCTCAATTGAGTGTAGTATCGAGTATCAACCAACCTCGGACTGCACCAAAGTCAGTTATCTCACTACCCTAAAGAGGCCAAGATAGTTCAATTAAGGTTCCTAAGGTTAGTTGATGCTTCACGACACCACGCGGAGGCCCCGTACTCTCCTTGACTGAACTCAAGGGTTACCAGTACACACCAAAGTGCCACATCAACGTAGCAGACTGTTTCAACCATGTCGGTATACCCCGCACAGTTCCCTCACAGCCTTGTTGCTACTTTCTAAGAAGGTATCCCCAGATCCGGGTTAGGATCTATAGAATTCCCAAGACAGTCCCACAATAATAAAGCAAACAAGTCAAAGCAATTGAAAACACAGTGATCTTAGTCCTAAGGTACACCTCACTTTAAAAGAGTCCCCAGCAGAGTCGCCAGTTCTGGGATCGGTGGATCTGGAACTGACTGTTTAACGCTGGTTCGTGAAATGTCGTGGAAGCAAGAGTCGCCACCGTCTTTTATTTTCTCCAAATGGAAAGGACAAAAGCACAGAAAAATTCCTTATAGAGATTGCTCTCGGTTCGGGAGGTAGATTATAGAAAGGGAAGGTATTAGCACCCTTTCTATCCATGGTTATCCATGGGCTCTTAGATACTTGCTCATTGTGTTTTCAAAATGGTTTGTTTGCTTTTCAACTGTGGGTTTTAAAAAAGTTTCTTTGAAAATTTCAGTTCGACTCTTGTATCAGTCCTCAAGAGTGTTTGAAAAATTACTTTCGAAAGCTTTTTGAAAAGGTGTCAGTGTGAACAGTATTTTTTGATTTGTTTTGAAATTAGAGCAAGTATCTAGAGTCGTCTACCTACCCTAAGGAATTCGTCTGTGTAAATGTCCTTAAAGTAGTGCCATCCCACCATTGAGAGGTAGGTAGCACCACCGTTGGAGGTGTTCGGGTCAATTCGAGGGTTCGGGACATGGTGATCACCGGAGCAATAGGAAGACACCTTAGAAGCTACCCTCATGCCATGTTCATGGACATGAGGACTTACTAAAACATCCTCTACTCGACGACCACCTTTCGAGGGGCAAGGCAACAGTGTGGTCACCAGAGTAATAGGAAGACACCTTAGAAGCTACCCTCATGCCTTGTTCATGGACATGAGGACTTACTAAAACATCCTCTACTCGACGACCACCTTTCGAGGGGCAAGGCAACAGTGAGGCGTACCCTAGGGGTGGTGTGTGATTTGTGTGTCGTTTTCAGATATTTTTGTCTTGTCATGTATTGGTGATCTACGCGTTGCTTTTATTTTGGCATTCATTCTTTCATGCAGGTTATTAACAGTTTAAAAGATGCGGAATTAAAAGTCCTACGCTATTACAAAGGCGCGGGTCCACATCGCCAAATTTATCCAGGACCCGATTTGAAAATAAAATAAAGTGCGGAGATAAATATCTATTTAGTCTATTACATAGCTTTGGGAGAATTACATTATATTCACAAAAGGAGGAAATGCGAAGAGGATTAAAGTCGGGAATGCGAGGGCGTTGGACCCTTTTAAGGAAATTAAATTACAATTATGAAATTAATTAAATTTAATGAAAAAAAGAGAAGTTATTTTTGAGTTTTTGTATTTATGGATTTTAATGAGAATTAAATTGGAATTAAAACCTAATTCTAAACTATTTTTAATTTATTAAAAAAAACATGTTAAAATTGAACCTAAAATTCACCTAATTATTTACATGGCAATTTATTTACAAAAATAATAATTAATAATTAATATGGGGAAAAAGAAAAAAAAACAAGGATAAAAGTACAAAACCCTAATTCTACATTTTTTTAATTTATTAAGAAAAACATTAAAATTTAAACCTAAAATTAACCTAAATTAATTAATAAGATTTTTTACAAAATAACATTAAATAAAATATATTTTATTTTTGTCTTTTCTGATTTTTATTATTTTTATATTATGAAAATATTAATTTAAAGAATTAAATTAAAACTAATTAAAACAAATAAAATAGAAAAATATAAAGAGAATGAAAAAGCAAACCAGTGGGGTGTGTTGACCCCAATTTGGAGGTTATGTGGCCAGCAATTAGGCCCAATGTTTTAAGGCCTTATTTGACTTTATTGGCTTGTGCATGACACGTCTGACTTATGCATATGGTGGTCTCCAGATCAAGGCCGTTGGACTCATCTCAGTGGCCATGTGGCATGCTGGAGCATAGAGCGCATGGTAGTCCTTTGGGTTGAAACTGCATGGAATCACATGGAAACAAAATATATTGAGAAAGTGAGGGGACCTGGGAATCGAACCCAGGTCCCAGTACCTATTGGACAACGCATCAACCAACTGTGCCATTTGCTTTCTTTGTCATTATAGTGGAATACAATTAATATGTAACAAAACAAAACGCTAATGCTGTTAATTCAAAAAACGCGCTAAACATGAATAGACCAATGGCCGGTTGACAGCATGCCTTCTTCTTCGTTGATTCGTTTTGCCCTGAAAAAAAACAGTTAGATAGCGGGGGTTTTAAACCCCCACTAAGTGATAAACAGGATAATAGCGATTAGCATATGGTGGCTCATAAATTGAGCGCGACTAGTACAAACAATTCGTGTGAAGCTTCTGGTTTTAATGGCCTTGGTTTCGTGTCTCAATTTTTCCTGAAGAGGAAACCCCTAATTTTGCAACCCTGAAACCCTAGCAAGCTTCAATGGTAACTTCATGTATAACGCACGAAAACTCAATTAAAGTACATGGTTAGCTTTAGAATGAATAAATTAACACAAATCAATCATTAGAAATTGAAAACAACGCATGAATCATGAGACACGAATATGCAAAAAGTTTGACACAGTTTGATCTCCATATACCAATTCTTGATGCTGGAAGCGTGGAAAAGGATTCAGTTAGGTTCCTTGATGTCCTAGGAAGCTTTTTCAATTGGTTAGAAGCCTTGAATCGCTTTGGAATGGTGTTTTCAGTTTTCACTTTTTTCACAAAAATTGCAAAGTTGGTTTTTTGATATGGGCGCAACTTGAAGGTTCCAGGTATTAGGTTTATGATCAGTATATGTATGGGATGGATTAGGGTTGAATTTTGAGTCCAAAAATCCTGGCATTGATGTATGGAATATTTGATTTCTCATGCATATTTTTTCAAATCTTTTTCATGTGTTTTTGATTCCAATCATGGCCAAACCTTCCTTTTTTGATGTGCACGAATCTTCAATGACCAATGAGATCAAATGCTGCATAAAAAGATTCACATACATTTGTTTTAGTATTTTTTTCATATTTTATTTAATTAAATGAATTAATTGTGATTAAAAATTCAAATAAATAATAAAAATGATGAAATAAATCCCCTTTGGGCCAAATGGTCGTGCATAGTCTTTGGATGATGAATCTTGGAAGAAAATGTGGCCCATTAGCAATTTTGAGGCATTTGAAGCAAAGTTGACTTTTCAAAATTCCCAAAAATTTCCCAACTTCCACAAGGCATATCTTGCTCAATTTTTAAGATTTGATCGTGTTCTTAGACCTTTTGGAAAGGTCTTGAAGTCCTCTAACCAATTCCTTTGGTCCCATGTCATTTTGATTTACCAATCTCAAGTTATGGCCTTTGACTTAAAGTCCCTTTTTGTTGACTTTTGAAAATGACCTATAATGTTGACATTGATAACTTTTTGTGAGAGCATTTCTTGGACTTGAAGTGTGAAGAGTAGTTGTAGGAAATGTGTTTCTCTTCAAAATGAGCTTTGGATGGAATTTTTCTGATAAACCATGTGGAAGTTATGCCTTGGTCAAGTTACAGTTGACTTTTTCAACTGTCCAAATATGGAAACTTTTGCATCTTGAGACTTTTTGAGCCATGCCTTGAAAATCATGATCAAGAATTGATCAAATGATGTTTGTGGCTTCAAAATGAGATGTTGACCAAAAATTTGGACTTTTGACTATCAAATGACCATTTTGCCCCTGCAGTTGACTGTTGAGCAATTAGGGTTTTTGACTGTGCAATTTTGTATTGTAAGTCTTGAAACTTGACATGAGTATGCTTGACCATGTTTATAGGCATGTGGGACTTGATTGGACCCTTGGAAACTTCAACTTCTTTACCAGAACCAAAACCCTAGCTTTTGACTGTTAAGAGGCTCTTGAACTGTGCAACCCTTGGGGAGATTTTGAAGCATGTTCTTTGCCAATCTTGGAGAATATAGGAGGGCAAATTTTGGGGTACAACACTCCCGAACCGAGAAACATTCTCATAAGGAATTTTGCTGTGCTTTTGTCCTGTCCATGTTAGAGAAAATAAAAGACGGTGGCGACTCTTGCTTCCGCGACATTTCGCAAACCAGCGTTAAACAGTCAGTTCTAAATCCACCGATCACAGAACTGGCGACTCTGCTGAGGACACTTAAAGTGAGGTGTACCTTAGGATAGCTCATATTTGTGTTTTCAATTGCTTTGTTTTGTTTGCTTTACTGTTATGGGCTTTGTCTTAGAGTTTCATAGATCCTAACCTGGATCTGGGGATACCCTGTTAGGTAGCATAAGCTGTGAGGGACCTGTCCGGCGTAGACCGACACGGGTGAAGCAGTGGCTACGTTGGTGTGGCACCTTGGTTTGTACCGATATCCCTTGTGTCGCAACGAGGAGAATATGGGTCTTCTGAGGAGTCATTAAGCACCAACCGACCTTAGAACCTTAAATGACCCAACTTGGCCAATAGAACAGTAGCAGTATGCTACACCCATTGAGGCTAAACTCTCGCGATGGTTCTGGCCGCAAGAAAAGATTGCGATGCTGGAGTTATGACCGATTGAGGGTAGTCAGTGATATTGGGATCCTCTAGAACCCGGTTACTTTTGATAGGACAGGTCTTAACCAACAAACTGAAAGAGGGTAATACCTAGACCCCATGCTGGCCTAAACCCTAAGGGTTGTCTTGTGTGACTTGTGTGCCTTATCATGTTTGCCTTTGTGAATATTTGTGGTGTGCTTTATCATGACATCATACCATCATAGACATTGCATGCATCCTGCATAAGGACTGACCATTTCAAAGACAAGAGGGTTTCACCTTTGCTCTGTTTTGTAGGACATCATGATGCTTGTGCGAAGGAACACTATCCGGTTCAATTTTGTTCACCCACCTGAGTTGCTTGAAGAATTGGTTAGCAGAATTCCAAACACCACTTCCTTCATCCAGAGGCATGGTTCTCTTCTCGGTTTAGTCACGGCAAAGTGGGACCAACAACTGATGAGTGTCCTGACCCAGTTTTATGATCCCTTGTATAATTGCTTCACCTTTCAAGACTTCCAGCTGGTCCCTACCCTGGAAGAGTTCTCTGATTTGCTTGGTATCCCTATCTTGGATCAGACTCCCTTCACTGGTTGGGAAAAGACTCTTAGGCTTGAGGAGATTGCTGCAGCCCTTCCTTTGACCACCAAAGAGGTAATGGACAACTGGGTGACTAGAAGCAGAGTTAAGGGTTTCTTGGCCAAGTTTTTGATCGGTAAAGCTAACAGTTTCTGGAATGACCTAGACTTCAGGGCGTATGAAGACATTCTGGCTCTCTTAATCTATGGTCTAGTTTTGTTTCCTAATCCTGATAACTTCATTAACATCACTGCCATAAGGATTTTCATGTCTCGGAACCCTGTACCCACTCTCTTGGGTGATATCCTGCAACAACTTTATGCTCGTACTGCCCGAAGACGAGGAACTCTGTGGTGTTGCATTCCTTTGTTAGTGAGGTGGTTTATTTCGCACCTCCCTAAGTTCGTGCTGAAGAACAAAGAAGGAAGAGGCTGGGCTCATAGGTTAATGTCTCTCACTGATAATGACATCATTTGGACTTTCAGGGGTTTGGATGAGGTAGCTGTTATTGATCGTTGTGGAGAATATCCTAATGTTCCTTTGATTGGTACCCAAGGAGGAATCCCTTATAATCCATGTCTAGCTCTCCGTCAGTTCGGAAGAGCCAGAAGAGCAGGACCTCATGAGATGTTGGTGCCTCACATCAGTTTTGAGTTTCAAGTAGATAGTGACGAGCTGCGTCGTAGATTCATCAAGGCTTGGGACAAAATTCACAAAGCTGACCCACAAGAGTTGGGACCGAAGACTTCTCTACCTATGGAATCCTACTACAAATGGGTCCGCATCCGTGCTCAGAAGTATGGTATGCCATATGAAGCTGTCAGACCCATCATTCTTGAATATCCTGATAGAGATGGGGCTCCTCCGACTGTTCTCCCTCCTCAGATACCTACTGATATTGATACACTAAAGAGGTCTTGGGTGCAACTACAAGAAGAACGGGATTCTTATCGGGAAAAGTTCAACGAGCAGGAATTGAAGATCCAGAAGCTGACAAAGCAGTTGGAGAACGAGCGGGCCTTGAATGACTACATCCGTACTGAGAAGAGGAGACCCTGGGATCAATGAGGAGCTTTGGATGTTCTTTTACAGTTTTATTTCCCTTTTCAGTATTTCCATTTTATGTAACGCCTAAGGGCAATCTGTTGAACAATCTAAATTTCAAAGATGAATCTAATAAAGTGTGTTCCTTTTTGTTTACAAAGTTGAATCCCGATTGTCTTTGAAAACATAAATCATATGCATTCCATTCATCATATGCATCACAGGTACTCTTCTTTTCAGGTTGCTTAATGTTCTTCGCTGTTTATTTCAGCAGCTACCATGAATCCTAAATCATCTACTGAGCAATCCATCAAGGCCCTCCAGGCTCAAAACGCCCAGTTCCAAGAGCTGATCATGAGTTTAGCCCAAGGGCAAGAAGAATTGAAGGCTCTGCTGGTCAAGAAGAAGAAGAAGAGAACTGTACTATCCAACACTGGTCGGAGGTTTGGTAACACACTGCAGAATGAGGTTGATCAAGCTGGTTCTTCTGTGGGAAAAGGTAGTCCCCAAGGGGGAAGGGTTCCTAGTCCGGTGGTCTCTGACAACGAGACTGATTTCAATGAGGAGCAATATCCTCCAGCTGAAGACAAGTACAAGCAGTTAGAGGATCGCCTGAATGCCATGGAAATTCAACAAGTGCCTGGGTTGGATTTTGGAGATTTGGGTCTATCTTCTGGTGTGGTAATCCCACACAAGTTCAAAGCACCATCTTTCGTAAAGTAGGACGGGGCGTCCTGCCCTAAGCTACACCTCAGATCTTATGTGCGGAAGATCCAGCCGTATACTGTGGACAAGAACTTATGGATCCATTTCTTCCAGGAGAGTCTTTCAGGGACTCATCTCGAATGGTTCTATCAGCTGGATGGGACCAAGGTTCGTAACTGGGAGGAATTGGCTACTGCTTTTTATAAGAAGTATCAGTATAATGCCGACCTCGCTCCTACACGTACCCAAATCCAGGGTATGTCGCTAGGATCGGGAGAAGGTTTTAAAAAGTATGCGCAGAAGTGGAGGGACCTGGCTGGCAGGGTGCAGCCACCGTTAACCGACTGTGAGCTAGTGGACATGTTCTTGGGGACCCTATCCGGGCCGTTCTTCAACCATCTCATTGGTAATTCGTCTGCAGGGTTTACAGACCTCATTCTGACCGGGGAAAGGATAGAATCTGGTATGAAATCAGGGAAGATACAGAAAGGTGCGTCCTCAAGTTCTGAGAAAAAGCCTTTCAAGAAGGAAGCCAGTGTTGTGTATGGCCCCAGGAGGCAAAACAAACCGGAACGCCGCCAAGCTGTCAACGCGGTGGTAATTGCAAAGCCTGCTGCCGCTCCTCGGCAACCTAACCAACCAAGGGGTGAGAGACCCAGAAGAGAATATACTCGGCTTAGTATGACCTTGTCGCAGATCTTGCCGCAACTGCTATCGACCAATTTGGTAACCGTCAGAGAAGCTCCGAAGGTGGTAAACACAACCTCTCCGAAGTATAATCCCAATGCTCGCTGTGCTTATCACTCTGATAGCCCGGGGCATTCTACTGATGATTGCTGGGCCCTAAGAAATAAGGTTCAGGACCTTATCGATGCCAAGGAAATACAGTTTGAGGCGCCCGAAAGGCCCAACGTTGTGACTGCTCCTATGCCCCAGCATGGAGTAAATGCTATTGAGGAAGACCTGTATGCAGTTTCTGTGGATGATGTTGCTACCCCTTTATTGACTGTCAAGAGGAACCTGTTGCTAGCCGGTTTATTTCCGGGTTGTAGCAAGGGTTGCCTTCTATGTGCTGTTTCCCCTGCTGGTTGTCCGTTGCTGAAGTCAGGCGTCCAAAACCTGATGGATAGCAAAGAAATCTTGTTCAAGAAGACCGTTGTTCCTATTGTTCCTACTGCAGAAGTATCTGTCGTCACCATTTCCAACAATCCTACCAAGGCTCCCCCGAGGAAGCCAGTCAAAATCATGTCTATTGCACCTATCGTCATTACTGTTCCGGGGCCCCTCCCCTATAAATCTGACAAGGCTGTCCCATGGCATTATGGGGAAGATGTGTATGTGCTTGGAGTGAAGCAGGAATTCAACACTAGTACCGGTATCAGTAACATCACCAGTCCTGCTAAAGTTACTCGTAGTGGCAGGCTCTTCTCGCCTGACATTGCGCCACCAGTTATCCGAAGACCTCTTATCGTCACGCCTACAAGTGCCCCTATTTCCCCTTCTGATCAAGTTTATACCCCTGCTGCCGAGTCGTCTGACACTCGGGGCAAAGGGATTGCTGATATGCCTGCCCGGATGGAGGCACCAAAGACTGTTAATGTTGAAGCCTCCCAGCAAGAGATGGAGGAAATCCTCAAGATTATTAAGAAGAGTGACTTCAACGTCATTGAGCAGCTGGGGCATACCCCCTCTAAGATCTCTATGCTATCACTGTTGTTATGCTCAGAGGCCCATGCCAAGGCCCTGATTTCATTTCTGAAGACGGCTCATGTGCCACAAGAGACGTCTGCTGATCAATTCACTGATTGTGTGGCCAACTTGACCGCTGACAATGGGTTGGGTTTCTCTGATGCTGATCTGACCGCCAAGGGAAAGAACCACAACGATGCCCTGCATGTCTCCATTGAATGCAGGGGCACTACTCTTGCACACGTGTTGGTAGACACCGGTTCTTCACTGAATGTATTGCCCAAGAAGGCCTTAGACAGGTTGGATTGTGAGGGTTTGGAGTTGAAGCCTAGTAACATCGTTGTCCGAGCCTTTGACGGGTCTAAGAGAATGGTACATGGTGAAGTGGACATTCCGATCTGGGTTGGTTCCCAAGTCTTTGATTCAACGTTCTATGTGATGGACATTCGTCCATCTTATTCTTGTTTGCTGGGTCGTCCTTGGATCCACAAGGCTGGGGCTATGACCTCCACTCTACACCAGAAGCTCAAATACCCTGTCAGAGGGAAGATTGTCACAGTGCAGGGGGAGGAAGAATACATGGTTAGTCATCTGAACTCGTTCCGGTATATAGAGAAGGACGGGGAGTTCATTGAGACCCCCTTTCAACATTTCGAAGAGGTACCTCCAACATTGGCGTCAGCAGAGACAGGGATTGAAGAAGACTCTCCTTTGAAGATGGCTTCCTTGAAGGACGCCCGGGCTGTAATTGAGAAAGGTGAATGTGCTAACTGGGGCAGGCTCCCTGATTTTACTCCTAAAACTGACAAGTTTGGGCTAGGTTTCACTGCAGAGGCTCAGAGGGTTGTACACAAAGCAAGGATCGGAAGACCTCCCGTGTTCATCACTAACCCGGGAGTGAATGCTATTGAGGATGAAGCGGACGAATCTGAATTTGACAGCTGGATCTACCCAACGACCAACGGTGGACCTAGCAACTGGACTGCAAAAGACTTTACACCTATTACTTTTGTCACCCAGTAATGAACTTCTTTGTTTTGGATTTGTAATAAACAATAATTCTAAACTTTATGGCCCGGTGTCTTACCCGGGGCACCGTGGCTTCATTTGTGAGGGCTTTTGTTTGTCACTTCCATATATCATGAATAAAAGCATTGGACGTTTTTCACATTTCAAATCTTGCGCTCCCTTTCTTTCTTTATATATATTGCAAAACAGCTGTATTTACACACACTCACTCATACAGGTTTCAATTCACTCTGGATCTCACTGGTAACGACTCTGCTACTGCCAGTTATGACTTCGAAAATCCGATCAACTTAGCCGAAGACGAAGGTGAAGATGATTGCGAAGTGCCTGGCGAACTTGCAAGACTGCTACTCCAGGAAGAGAGGGTCATTCAGCCACATGAAGAGCCAGTGGAAACGGTAAATCTGGGTACTGAGACAGATAGAAAGGAAGTCAATATTGGTGCCCATCTGGAACTCAGCGTGAAACAACGGTTGATTCAGATGTTGCATGATTATGTGGAGATCTTCTCCTGGTCTTACGAAGACATGCCTGGGTTGGATACCGACATTGTGGTCCATCACTTACCTACCAAGGAAGACTGCCCTCCGATTAAACAAAAGGTCCACCGTATGCGTCCAGAGATGTCTGAGAAGATCAAAGCTGAGGTTATGAAACAATTTGATGTCGGGTTTCTAGAAGTGACTTCTTACCCTCAGTGGGTTGCCAACGTGGTTCCGGTGCCGAAGAAAGATGGCAAGGTCCGAATGTGTGTTGACTACAGGGATTTGAACAGGGCGAGCCCCAAGGATGACTTCCCCCTGCCTCATATCGATGTTCTGGTTGACAATACTGCTCAGCACAAGGTGTTCTCCTTCATGGATGGTTTTTCAGGTTATAATCAGATCAAGATGGCTCCTGAAGATATGGAAAAGACTACCTTTGTTACTCAGTGGGGCACCTTTTGCTACAAGGTCATGCCTTTTGGGTTGAAAAATGCTGGGGCAACCTACCAACGTGCCATGGTTGCTTTATTTCATGACATGATCCATCATGAGATAGAAGTATATGTCGATGATATGATTGCAAGGTCCCAAACTGAGGAGGAACACCTTGACCATCTACAGAAGTTGTTTGACCGTCTGAAGTTGTACAAGCTGAGGTTGAACCCGAACAAGTGCACATTTGGGGTAAGATCTGGAAAGTTGCTAGGCTTCGTCGTAAGCGACAAAGGTATTCAAGTGGACCCTGCCAAGGTTAAAGCCATACAAGAGATGCCAGTTCCCAAGACAGAGAAAGAAGTCAGAGGCTTTCTAGGACGTCTGAATTATATTTCCCGATTCATCTCGCATCTAACTGCTACCTGTGAACCAATCTTCAAGCTGCTGAAGAAAGATCAAGTAGTACGTTGGAACGATGAATGTCAGGCCGCTTTTGACAGAATCAAAGAGTATCTCCAAGAACCACCCATTCTTATGCCACCGGTTGAAGGGAGACCTCTAATACTATACCTGACAATACTTGACAGCTCAATGGGGTGTGTGCTGGGGCAGCATGACGAGTCTGGCCGAAAAGAGCACGCCATTTATTACCTTAGCAAAAAGTTTACCGACTGAGAGACCCGATACTCACTGCTCGAGAAAACTTGCTGCGCTTTGGTATGGGTTGCTCGCCGGCTGAGACAGTATATGCTGACTCACACTACTCTGTTGATTTCAAAGATGGATCCAATAAAGTACATATTCGAAAAGCCTGCTCTGTCTGGGAGAATAGCAAGATGGCAGATGATCTTGACGGAATACGACATCCAGTACACGACTCAGAAAGCAATCAAGGGAAGTGTATTGGCAGACCATTTGGCACACCAGGAAGTGGACGACTACCAGTCTATGAACTTTGAGTTTCCTGACGAGAACATCATGGTAGTGACTGATTGTGAAGTACCTGGACCGGATGAAGGACCTGAGGAAGGATCCCGATGGTCTATGCACTTTGACGGAGCCTTCAATGCTTTGGGTAACGGTATCGGCGCTGTGATCATATCCCCCAAAGGCACTCATACTCCACTCAATGCCTGGCTATGTTTCAACTGCACCAACAACATGGCGGAGTATGAGGCATGCATCATGGGTCTTCAAGATGCAATTGACTTAAGGATCAAGTTTCTGAGTGTCTTCGGAGATTCCGCTCTCGTGATCAATCAGATCAAAGGCGAGTGGGATACGAAACATCTGAACCTTATTCCTTACAAAGAATGTGTGTTGACATTGATCCCCCATTTCACGGAGGTAACTTTTGAACACTTCCCAAGAGAGGAGAATCAGTTGGAAGACGCGCTGGCTATGATGTCTTCTATGTTCAAAGTCAAATGGGATAACGAGGCTCCCCGGATCATTATCTGGAAACTGGACGAACCAGTATATTGTTGTGATCTTGAGGCTGAGATAGTAACTGAAAACCCCTGGTATCATGAGGTGAAGAGGTATCTGGAAGCTCAAGAGTATCCTGAGGGTGCATATGTCAATGATAAGAAATTTCTGAGAAGGTTCGCTGCAAATTTCTTCCTCAACAACGGCATTCTGTACAAGCGAAACCATGATTCAACTCTACTGCGTTGTGTGGATAAGACTGAAGCAGAAAGAATCATGGCAGAACTGCATGAAGGTACCTTCGGAACACATTCCAATGGACACACCATGGCAAAGAAAATCCTTCGGGCAGGATATTTCTGGTCCACAATGGAAGCTGACTGTTACCAACATTCTCGGACATGTCATAAGTGCCAGATCTATGCTGATAAGGTGCACGTTCCTCCAGTCCCTCTGAATGTCTTGACAGCACCTTGGCCTTTTGCAATGTGGGGCATTGATATGATCGGCGAGATTAAACCTACGACATCCAATGGGCATCGCTTCATCCTGGTTGCAATTGATTACTTCACAAAGTGGGTTGAAGCAGCTTTCTATGCCACTGTAACCAAGAACGTCGTGGCACGGTTCATTCGGCATAACCTGATCTGTCGATACGGCGTCCTCTAAAGGATCATTACGGATAATGATACTAATCTTAACAACAAGATGATCACTGAACTCTGTGAGCAATTCAAAATACAGCACCATAACTCTTCTCCCTACCGGCCGAAGATGAACGGGGCTGTCGAAGCAGCAAATAAGAATATCAAAAAGATTGTGCAGAAGATGACAGTGACCTATAAAGATTGGAACGAGATGTTACTGTTTTCTCTTCATGAGTACTGTACCTCAGCAAGGACGTCAACCGGGGCAACTCCCTTTTCCTTGGTCTACGGCATGGAGGCAGTCTTGCCGATTGAAATCCAGATACCCTCTCTCCGGATAATGAAGGATGCAAGCTTGAGCGAAGATGACTGGATCCAGAATCGACTTGATCAATTAAACCTAATTGACGAAAAGAGACTCACTGCTATTTGTCATGGTCAAACGTATCAAAAACGGATGATCAGGGCATTTAACAAGAAGGTCAGACCACAAGAGTATCAAGTTGGGGACCTGGTAATCAAACGCATCATCCTTCCTCAAAGTGATCCCAGGGGAAAATGGACCCCTACATACGAAGGGCCATTTGTGGTTAAACATGTGTTCTCAGGAGGAGCCATGATCCTAACCACCATGGATGGTGACGACCTTCCTCACCCCGCCAATGCAGACATAGTAAAAAGATACTACGCATGATAAAAGACCCGCTAGGTTGACATACCTAGGCAAAAATTAGGGCTTCCCGGCGAACCAAAAGGGTTCGGGCAAAATGAGGGATGAAATGGAAAAATCTGTACACCCGGCAAGTCGAAAACCTGAAAAGGCGGCTTGGGCAAAAATGGGTATCCCGGTGGACCGAAAACCCGAAAGGGCGGTCCAGGAAAAAGTTAGGGATTAAAGCGTAATACTATGTCTCATTGGATCACCTTGCATCCAGAATCCGGTATCAACATCAAGTTCAGACGGCATCGATCGATCAGCTTCATCTTCAACTAAGCAGCCAAGTGATGAGACGCTCGAAGATATAAAGGCGATAGCAGAGTTGGAACCCAGTGGGATTGCTCTTTTCACACAGCTGTTTTGTTTTCTTTATACAAATTGTATAAACTCTGTTGTTCGGCGGCGTTCTCTTACTAGGACGTCAGCCTCTTGTACATAAACGCCTATTTACAGGCAAATTCAAAAACCAATACAAATTCACTTTTCAGGCCAATTGCCAATTGTTTTTCCTTTTTCTGTTTTGTTTTGCGAAGAACGTCTAATGTTCAATTGTGAAATATGCATTTGACACTAATTGCTAACTCATAAATATTTTCATACGAAACAAAGGATTAATTACAGGTGACATTAGAAACAGGGGCAACAATGAGTTGTCTAAACGATCTAATTGCTCTGTCCACCAAGGTACCAAGGTAAGTTCGGCTGAAGAATGTAACCCAGATACCTTCACTCCCCGCCGAGTAAGACAAGGTTCAACAATTCTCTCCAAGCAGTTGGTCTCCCATCAACCCTAACAAGGCACGGTATCCCAAGCAAGTCAGCCACACTCTTCCCAAGCAGAGATAGCATATTGTCAGCCTCAAGGAAGTGGGTATCCCCCGAAGATCTCAACATTCCCCAACGGAGTACACAAATATTCCTAA
Source organism: Vicia faba (assembly GCA_948472305.1). Taxonomy (NCBI): domain Eukaryota; kingdom Viridiplantae; phylum Streptophyta; class Magnoliopsida; order Fabales; family Fabaceae; genus Vicia; species Vicia faba. Next base: position 1,362,851,861 of record OX451735.1, on the reverse strand, counting down.
CAAGCATCCCCGGTAGTCTTGATCTAAGATTGTTCCCCGGCGGTATACCAGACATCCAGTGGAGCCATTCCCCAGTCCAATCTGAAAAGTCTCCCCAGGAGAACTCAATCAATCTCCCCAGTAGGAAGCTTATCCCCAGTAGATTCTGGAAGCTTATCACCTGCAGAGTACGAACTCTCTCCCCGGTTTTATTCAAAGGTTATTTCCCCACCAGGATATAACTGGGTTATCCTCAGCCAATTACCACGGAAAGATCGTCCTCGGAGAAATCTTCCTATCCCCCAGCGGAGTTCATCAAATCTTCCAACAGAGCTCAACAACGGTATCCCCAGCGGAGTTATCATCAAACCTCAGCGAAGTATCTCTCCCCACAGAGCATTCCCCGCAGAGTAATCACCTCAACAAGTTTATTCACCAACGGAGTCATCTTCTCCTACCGGTTTATGCTTGCAACCATCATCCCCAGCGGAAACGAAGAATTCTACTCTTCAACATCAGCCCAGAATTCAACTTCCCGGCACTCGTCAAGGATTTACTTTCCTAGACAAAAATACAGTCATAAACATAACATCTTCATACATTATAGCATGCACATACGCATCATGGACATACAATCTCATTTATTCTGAGAACATCACGCATGTCATACATCATGACATTGCATACAACTAACGTTTTGTCTTTTCAGGACAAAGGTCAATACAAAGATGATTACTATCAACTGTCGCAATTCCGGATTCGATACATGTAGCTTGCCAGGGCACATCTGTGAGCGACTAATTCCAGACTCGATTCCTGTATCCTGCCAGGGCACGTCTGAAGAGTTTGAAGATCTGATTCCTGTATCTTGCCAGGGTGTATCTGTTGACGACTAATTCCAGATTCGATTCCTGTATCCTGCCAGGGCACGTCTGAAGAGTTTGAAGATCTGATTCCTGTATCTTGCCAGGGTGTATCTGTTGACGACTAATTCTAGACTCGATTCCTGTATCCTGCCAGGGCACGTCTGAAGAGTTTGAAGATCCGATTCCTGTATCTTGCCAGGGTGTATCTGTTGACGACTAATTCCAGATTCGATTCCTGTATCCTGCCAGGGCACGTCTGAAGAGTTTGAAGATCCGATTCCTGTATCTTTCCAGGGTCTATCTGTTGATGACTAATTGTAGATTCGATTCCTGTATCCTGCCAGGGCACGTCTGAAGAGTTTGAAGATCCGATTCCTGTATCTTACCAGGGTGTATCTGTTGACGACTAATTCCAGACTCGATTCCTGTATCCTACCAGGGCACGTCTGAAGAGTTTGAAGATCCGATTCCTGTATCTTGCCAGGGTGTATCTGTTGACGACTAATTCCAGACTCGATTCATGTATCCTGCCAGGGCACGTCTGAAGAGTTTGAAGATCCGATTCCTGTATCTTGCCAGGGTGTATCTGTTGACGACTAATTCTAGACTCGATTCCTGTATCCTACCAGGGCACGTCTGAAGAGTTTGAAGATCAGATTCCTGTATCTTGCCAGGGTGTATCTGTTGACGACTAATTCCAGACTCAATTCCTGTATCCTGCCAGGGCACGTCTGAAGAGTTTGAAGATCTGATTCATGTATCTTGCCAGGGTGTATCTGTTGACGACTATTTTCCAGATTCGATTCCTGCATCCAGCCAGGTGTTTCCAGTGATTTCTGGTAAACAACCGCTAGTCTTCCAAACTATCGAATAATCTTTTTTAACGCTATTCAATCTCTCTGGTAACTCACAGGATCGACTAGATTGATCCTAGGACTCCTTGGATATTAAGGTTACTCTCACAATCGAACAATTATTCATGGTTGCTATTGTATAAGTGTTTGGTTTATTTCGATCCCTCTCTCTAAGAGTTTAAAAATGTGGTCAAAATGTATATGAAAACTAAGTTATACGAATAAATGCTAATTGTAATGCTGATTGAAGAGACATATAAAACTGTATGAAAGATGAAGTAAATGGTTTCGATTTGCAAAACATTTAACATAAAAGGTTTCTGGAATATAGAAGTTTAAAATGTGAAGAGAGCGTTTAATGCAAGAAATCTATAAATGATTTTAAGTAAAAGTATGCGCTTGAAAAACAATATTTGAAAGTAAAGGTATTGAAAGTGTAACAGTTCTTTGAAATATAAAGTGCTCGAAACATAAAGAAAGCAGTAAAACGTAAAACTTTGAGGAAAAGACTTTGAAATGAAAAGACAGTAAATAAAGAAACTTGCAAATGTTATTCGATAAAGAGAAAAGAAGAAAGTGCTGGAAATGGTAAAAAAGGCTTTCATTAAGTTAAAAATACATGGTGCTATCATACATATATTTCTCTTGCATTCGTTTCCCTTGCCATGTGGTAGTTTGAATGTTATTGAGTATTTTGTATAACAGATATGACACACTGAAATCCTAATACTAAGACTTCTATTTATACTAATTCGACCCTAACGGTCTCGCTATAGGATCATGCCACGTTTCGAACATGCAAGACAATGCTTCTTTCATCTTTCCACGTGTCCCCAAATGCTCCAACACATAACTTTCAAACTTTGAAAGTCCCGCTTCTATTTGAATTTTAAATGCTTTGGTGTTTCTCCGTTTCGAACGCTCTTCCCAAACCTAGCCTCGCTGTTGTTTCGAGACCCCTTTGGATATGTTCCCAAAATCACCGTTCGAAGCTTCAAGCTTTGACACACTTATTCGAAACACTACTTCTGCAACTTCGAAATATGGCGTTTAATTCCATTTTGATCAGAACTTTTAACTCTTTTGAATTCTAAATAACATTGTCAAAATCTTCAGCCAACAAATTGCCCCTTTAAAATATGTATTTCGATCTCTTTGAGAAATACCTATTTTAAACATTTATCCAAGATTTTGATAGGATTTTCGAATCATCATAACATTTAATGCATTTGACTCCAGTCACATCAATCATAGCACCTCTTGGGTTCCTTAACCGCCCAGAGTCACTTCACAGCGTGGTGCAGTTATGAGTAATGATTATTTTTAAATCACGCCTATTACCTATATCAACTTCTCGCCACCTCTTCATCACACCAACCCATGATCTCCACGTATCACACTTTTACTCGGTGGATGCTTAATCTTCTCATTATAAAACATCAACTTAATCTTCCTTTTTCTTTTACACTCTAAATCTTTCATACTCTGGATTTTTACTCTTCTTCTCTCATAAAACAATCTAAGCTCTCAAACAACAAAAATGTCTTCTTCCACCTCATCCCAACTCAAGAAAATCTCCAAGAAGAAAGGAAAAACTACAGGAGCAACCATGGAGAGTAAAATCGTCACCATTCAAGGCCAATCTGCTCTTGCTCCTCAAATGATTTCCAAAGAAAAAGAAATGATGTACGCATCACAGGTACTCATCCCTACCCATGTTGCTGGTAAGAGATTAGCCTTAAATGGCCCTCTCACCGTTTTTGAAATACTAAAGGACACCAGGACAATTTTTCCCGTATGTTATAGCTTCAAACCTTTATTCAACAAAATGGATGCCCCTAGGGCAGTAGAATCTCTTAGTTCGAATACCGTAGAAACCCCAACTGTTCCTCCCAAGGACCCATTTGTTTTGGATTATGTAAAAAGCAACTTTAAGCCATTTCGATCTTGCCCTACTTCTGATATTGCCTATCAAAATTGGTTCGCGAAAGTAGAAGCCAAAAATCCCAGCAATGGGAAGAATTAGGCATTTATAACCTCATTAAGCTATCGAAACCTGGATTCACCTATAGCCATCCTCTGCTGTTTGCGTCCCTTTATTTCTGGGATAGTACCTACAACACTTTCCATCTCCCAGGTGGAATGATTACCCCAACCTTCTTCGATATAGCGGCCATTACTGGGCTGTCGCCAGTGGGAGAAACTTATGTTCCTGACAATGAAGAGCACTCAAGCATAATTGACTTCGAAGTCAAGTTAGCCAGCTTTTCCAAATTTATCAGCCATTATCATGCTGAAGGGGATAATGTGTCTGACATAGAGCACATTGCTTTCTTGACCCTGTGGCTGTCTAGGTACGTTTTCTGCAGTAGATCCCTGCAGGTAGCTAGTAGGTTCATTCCTCTAGCTAGGGATTTACACGAAAACCGCAAAGTGTGCCTAAGTGAATTACTCTTAGTAGACCTCTATGAGAGCCTGAGGTCAGCTGTTTCGAGCCTCAAATCCCACACCCCCAAAAACATTCTATTAGCTGGCCCATTTTGGTTACTTCAACTATGGCTAAATGCCATGTTCGAACCTTCTTTATCAACCGCCAACACCATAGATGAGCAAGATTCGGAAATAAGTGATAGGATAGTCGAAGGCACTAGGCTTCGAAGACTAACTCCTAATGATGACAAGGATGACTTCAAGGTTCAATTCTCGAAGTACATCATGATACTCTCAAAAAGGCACAAGTTCGAAGAGAGCATGGCGCCTTTTGCTTCGAGGGCTCATGGACCTTCTTGGTTCACCATGGCTCTCTCAGAAGCCATCAAGAGCAAGGAGATCCAAGATGTATGGAGAGCTTTCTTGCTTCCTAGACTCATCTCTTCAAGGATAACCCCAGCTAAGAACCAAATTCTTCTCTTTGCCTACCAACCAAACTTCGTTTCGAGGCAGTTTGGCTTATGCCAACTGATTCCTGAACCTTTGTTCCAAACTGAGAGCGCCATCACATCCGGTCGAACTTTCAAGGCAAGGGAAGCCAAGATCCAACAAGAACAATATCAAGGCTTTGCCCAATTTGAGCTGATAGCCTTCGAACCTACCCATCTCGCGGCTAAAGGATTTCTGGAGTGGTGGATTAAGTTTTATCAAACTTGTATGTTCGATACACTTACAATTCGACAGAAACTAATTGATGCCTTCGATGTGCAGGTACCAGCAAAGAAAGGTATGTTTACTCATGCCAAAGAGATAAAAGCTTTTCAAAATTATTTTGAAACTACTTACGACCCCACGCGCTTGGACTCCACTGTGCATCAAGCAGCTGAGACCTTGAAGGAAAAATTTAAACAAAAAGTTTCTAAGCTAAAACTTCCTTCAGGGCTGTCACCTGAGGATAGGTATAGGTTGGCATTCGAAATGCATCCACCTAAATTTCCCAGATTACCTACCTCAGAACTGGCTCTGGCTTGGTTTCCCCCATATTCGTGGTGGTTTACTTGCAAAGAGATGTTCAAATATCTTCAAAGGAAACCAAAGCCATCTGAGACTGTGACATGGGCTCGATACTGGCTTCATGATTTCCCAGGACATCTTCGATACGACCTTTCTGCCATGTCAATTAAATCTGATCAAGGCACAGGTGCGAATGCTTGGGAAAAATCCCAAATGTCTTTTATTTTCCATATCTTTAACCTTTGCTTTAATTGTTTTGATTTTCAGCTATCAGGATAAAGACCGCTGCCTCGAAATCGAAGGAAGGGAGTGCCTCTCAAGCCTCCATCGAAACTACCGAAAAAGCTAATCCACCCGAAACAACTACTACTGCTGCAACTACAACAACAACAATAACGCCAACAACAACAAGTGCCCCAATTCCAACGGTAATCACTTAGTTTTTTATGCTTCGAATTCACTCAAACTCTTTATATCTAACTTCGCTAAAATTCGTTCAGACCAACAAGCTTCCTCCCACTACTCCCAAGAAGCGGAAACCAAGCACTACTGGGGAAGATCCCACTGCTGGAGGAAACTCAAATACTGCTTCGAAGAAGAAGCTAAAGAAGGCTACACCTAAAAGCACTGTTCCGACTAGTGTCTCTGGACTCGACTCCAGGGATGTTGCTCCCTTACCTAAATCCAAAAATCCACCTTCGACCTCCAACCCACCGTTGGAACGCATAGCTAGTAACCTCTCCTCTGAGGGTCCACAGGTAAATCGAACTTCTTCTAAAAAATGTTTAACTTCTTATTACCTTGGTGAATGTTTTTCTTTAACATTCTGCTGCTCCTTGCAGAACATCTTGAATCCCACTTCTACCATTTCGACCTCACCGTCCAGAGCTGCTGCTCCGCTTAACTCCTCTCCTCAAGGAGATTCCAGCAATTTGGTCCAAAACAAAGGTTCTTCCAATGTGGCGGTTTTGGCTGGAACTTCTGAACAGCCAGACGACCAAGGTACCTCCATTCCTCTGAAAGAGGTGAACGAAACGATACTTCAAACGTCTGCAGAGGATTCACAAAGGGTTCTTCAAAAGTCCCCTCTTGAAACTCTTCAAGAGGACCCAAAGGATACTCAGACTGAAGAAGAAAAAGCTGATTCTGGGCGAGGATTCGAAGAATCTGAGGAGGAGAACGCCAATGACGAGGAAAACGTCAATGATGGTTTGACTGCCAGGACAGAGTCTAACGCACATAGCGGCGAAAGGGATGGTATCGAAGTGGTAGATTTGGACGAAGATGAAGAAGACCAAGAGCACGAAGCAAATGAAGGGGATGGTGATGCCATCAACGAAACCCTAGAGGTTGAAGCAAACGTGGTTCCCCTACGCGTGGAATTCCCCCAATCCTCTCCGTCTCGAATGACTGACGAGGAACTGGCACTTCTGAGGCGAAATGACCCCATTGGGTATATGAAGGCAAAGTTGGCTCAGAGGGACGTTCCACTCGCTAGGGCTGGCACAAGTTCAACCAGCTATCCTCTTCCCACAGATGAAAGAGTTGTTCTTCTCAACAAAATTAGGAGGACTATTCTCAATGTGGATATATTCGAAGTGCTTAAGCAAGATAGTACTGCTTGCTATACTATGAAGGAGCTGCTCACAAAGGTTAATCTTTCCAACTGCTCTTTGCCAGTTAGTACTCTCTTGTTTGATCTTCAGAATTTGCTGGACAACGTAACTGGCTACCTTCTCCAAGACGAATCTGCTGCCAAGAAGGTTCACGAGAAACGCATTGCTATGGATGCCGCTTATGAACAAGCTTCGAAGCTTTCTCAAGAAGCTGAGGATCAGGCTATGCATCTGAAGCAGGCGAAAACTGAATATGAGGCTCGAGCTGAGTCCATTCTTATTTGGGAAAGGCAGATTCTGGAACTTCAGCAGAAAGTTAAGGAGGCTAAGGAACAACAACTAGCCTTCGAAACTAATCCTGCAGGTAACCAATTCGAAGAGCTTCTCAACCAGGGGCTTGCAGAAATGGAGACTGCAGAACAACTTAAAGGAGAAGTGGCAACCTTGGAAGGTGCCAGGCGGTTTGCTCAGCAGAAACTTGAAACATTTCGAAGCACCTTTAATCGATTGAAAAATAATGTTTATTTCTAGATTTTTATGTCTATCTGACCATAACTTTGGTTTTTTACATGTAATATTCGAACAACGCCATTTTGGCATTCTATCTTGCCATCTTGGCTCTTTATAATATTTTGTTTACGTTGTTATTATTCGAATCTCCCGCAGGCTTGGCTTATATTTCTTTAAATATTTCCCATTAACCTTTAGGACACGTTTATCATCCAAGAGTTCTTCGACTTCGTATGCATTATTTGAGAATACTTTTAATATTCGAAAAGGTCCTTCCCAATGAGGTGACCATTTACCTAATGCTTTGTTCTTCTTATCCATAGGCAATATGACTCTCCAAACCAAGTCATTAATAACGAATACTTTTTTCTTGACCCTTTTATTGTATGTTCTGGCCACTCTTTCTTTTTGCCTCATCAAAATTTCCAACGCATGTAACCTAATTTCGTCCAACTCAACTAATTCATTCATCATCATTTCCCAATATAATGCAGCTGGAATTTCGTTTTGTTTCTGGATTCGAACTGATTGCAGATGAATTTCTACTGGTAACACTGCATCATGGCCGAATGTAAGTTGGAAAGGCGTAGTGTTAGTGGCTTCCTTAGGAGATGTTCTACAAGCCCATAACACTTGGTCCAGAGTTTTGTGCCAATTTCTTGGCTTCTTGCCAATATGCTTCTTGATTAATCCTATTATTACTTTATTTGCTGCTTCGACTTGTCCGTTTGCTTGAGCATAGTATGGTGTTGATGTTAGCAATCTAAACCCCATTTCTTGGGCAAATCCTTGCATCTTTCTACCAGTAAATACAGAGCCTTGGTCTGTAGTTATACTTTCTGGCAATCCAAACCTATAGATAATGTGCTTTTGTATAAATTCGATAATTGCCTCTTGATCAGCAACTATCAAAGGTATAGCTTCGATCCATTTGGTAAAATAATCTACTCCTACCAAGATATATTTCTGACCTTTGGACGAAGCAGGATTTATCTCCCCTATCAGATCCAATGCCCATCCTCTGAATGGCCATGGTTTGATGATCGAATGCAACTCACTTGCAGGGGCGTGTTGAATTCCTGCATGTTTCTGACATTCCTCACATCCTTTAGCAAAGTCTATGCAATCTTTGAGCATGCTAGGCCAATACAAACCATATCGAAATAGCAGCCATTTCATTTTATGGCCTGCTTGGTGTGCCCCACATGCCACATTATGGACTTCAGACAATGCTAAATACGCCTCACTTTCTCCTAGGCATTTCAATAATACACCCTCTTGGGTCTTTTTGAACAATTCGTTCCCCATGAGGAGATATGACAATGCTCTATATTTTGTTTTTCTATCCACCTTTAGAGTTGGGTCTGCTAAATAACTCTTTAATGGACTTCGCCAATCTGTATCTGACAAAGTATTTATGGCTAGAATTTCGAATCCCTGTTTCTCGGCATATCCCAATCTCATACTTTCCAGATCTGATGGTGTGAATCTAGTAGCCATAACTCTTCCCCTAATTTCGACCAAATCCTCAAGATTCTTGGTAGACACTCTATAACCTGAAGCCAACTGCGCTAAGTCATTTGCTTCTTGGTTTTCTAATCTTGGTATGTGTTGAATATCCATGTATTCAAACTTTCTTAATAGCCTATTGACTATGACGAAGTATACCATTAAATTTTCCTTTATGCACTTGTATTCTTTTGTGATTTGTTTGACCACCAATTCAGAGTCTCCTTTAATTTCGACTCTGGTTGCCCCCAATTCCAACAAAGCTTCAAGTCCAACAATGAGCGCTTCATACTCAGCTTCGTTGTTCGAACAACGGGGACCATCCAATTTATACTTGAATTTTGTTGGAATTCCTTCAGGAGAAATTAGAAGGACTCCAACACCACTTCCCTTTCTGTGGGTTGAACCATCAAAGTACAATTTCCATGGTTGCATTTCGACGTAACTCATGCTTGTCTGCTCAACCAACGAATGATCCACAATGAAATCAGAAATCACTTGACCTTTCATAGCTTTTAAGGGCATGAAAGTCAATGAATATTCTGTTAAGGCCAGAGCCCACTTTCCAACTCTACTATGCATTATTGGCTTTGAAAGCATATGTTTAATGACATCGAAGTGAGATGAAACATAAACATCAACAGGTTTTATATAATACTTGAGTTTCATACAAGAGAAATACAAACAGAGACATAGCTTTTCTAAATTGCTATATCTGGTCTCTGCATCATTTAGCACTCTACTTAAATAGTATATGGCTCTTTCGACGCCATTGTTATCCTCTTGTGCTAACATACTACCTATGCTAACTTCAGAGGCAGATATGTACAATCTCATGGGCTTCCCCCATGATGGTGGAGACAAAATAGGAGGCTGGGAGAGATATTCTTTTATTTTGTCAAACGCCTCCTGGTGAGCTTCGTTCCATTCGAAGGCCTGACCTTGCTTCAGACGAAGTAACGGAGAGAAAGCTTGGGTCCTTCCACTCAGGTTCGAAATGAATCTTCTGAGGAAGTTAACTTTCCCTAGGAGAGATTGCAACTCCCTTTTTGACGCAGGTGCCTTCGTCTCCATTATGGCTTTGGTTTTGTTCTGGTTGATTTCAATTCCTTTCTTGTGGACCACAAAACCAAGAAAATCTCCAGCCTGCACAAAAAATGCACATTTAAGGGGATTCATTTTTAAGCCATGTTTTCTCATTCGTTCGAATGATTGGCTTAAATGATGTAAATGTGCTTCTGCAGATATAGATTTGATGACTATATCATCAATATACACCTGCATGAAGGTTTCGATGAAGTCATGAAAGATTGAATTCATCGCCCTTTGATAAGTTGCCCCAGCATTTTTTAAACCAAAAGGCATCACCACCCATTCGTAGGTGCCTAAGGCTCCTGGGCAACGAAATGCTGTTTTTGCAACATCTTCTTCAGCAATAAAAATCTGGTTATATCCAGAGTATCCATCTAACATGCTCAAGTATTCGAATCCTGCAGCAGAATCTACTAGCATTTCTGCCACGGGCATTGAATATTCATCTTTAGGGGTTGCAGTATTTAAATCCCTAAAATCTATGCAAATTCTTAAAGAACCATTTTTCTTAATAACAGGTACTATGTTTGCTAACCATTCAACGTACCTTGTTGTTCTGATGAATTTGCAGCGCAGCAACCTTTCGATCTCAGCTTTAATTTTTGTGAGAACCGCTGGTGCGAATCTTCTGGGAGTTTGTTTAATGGGTCTCTTGCCATCTTTGATTGGCAGTCTATGTTCGACCAACTCCCTCTTTAAACCAGGCATCTCATCATAATCCCATGCGAAACAATCTTTGTTTTCTTTAAGGATTTCGATCACTTTTTCTTTGAGGCCTGGGCTAAGTTTAGCACTTACGTAAGTTACTCTTTTCGTTTTCTCATCCCCTAAGTTGACTTCTTCGAGCGGGTCCTGTGCCAACATTTTGACACCTGAGTTTATGGGGTCCCTTTCGAAGCCTAAGGGTTCTTTGTCATAGATGGCATCCAACCTTTGATCCATCTCCAACTCTTTGATGGGTGAGCATTTCGAACCCCCCCCCCCCCCCACTAACTTCATTCGTCTTTACAGTTGATTCATTTATTTCAGCCTCTAAGGCCGCTTTCGATTCATTCTCATCCATATAGGCCGAAATCCTTTCGAAGAAGGTAGACTCAGACATGGTTAAGGTTGTCGAAGTCCCAGCCTGCTGGCCGTTTTTGTATAGCACCTTCAACTTCCTCTTCTTCACTGATTATTGTTCTATCCCAGTAAAGACCATCATGACGAAGTGTCATGTAGTAATGGGCGTTTCTAGTTTCATTCATCTCATCGTTTGGAACACATGGGGCAATTTTTGCCAGATTTTTATCATAATCCCTTTTGTCAACTAAATTGACAGTTGACATGAAGTAACTTTGGTCTGCTTCGATGTTTTCCACGATTCCGTCATCTCTTCACAGAACTAGTCGTTGATGCATTGACGAAGGAACTGCCCCCACGCCATGGATCCACTCTCTTCCTAGCAGTAGGTTATAGTTAGCCTTGGCTTCGATAACCATAAACATGGTGGGCCTGCAACTTGAGCCTATTGTCAATTCCAACTGGACCACCCCCAGTGTTTTGCCCACTTTTCCCTCATAATTGGACAGAACCATATTATGGGGCTTGATATCTCCTTCGCAGATCTCTAACCTTTTTAGCATGAAATGGGGAATCGGGTTGACTGCAGCACCCCCATCCACTAGAACTTTGTTCACACCATGGACACCTACTTTCGCCCGAATAAAAAGTGGCTTGAGATGATTCTTCATTGTAGGCTCTGGACGCTCGAAGAACGCATTTTGTTCCTCAACAGCCCCATTGTCCATCACGTAGTAGCACACGGGCCTATGTTTCATTAAGTCTGTGGTGTCTTCCTCCTCATATTCATTGATTTCGGTTTCCTGCCCAAATTCGCAGGGAAGCACAGACACCACATTGCAGTTCAGGTTGAATGAAGACTCCCCTTCCGATTCGAAGTTATCTGTTATCATATCTTCGTCCTCTTCCGGGCCTGGAGTGTATTCCTTTGGTTCGTCTCGTTGGTCTTCAGAAAAAAGCCTCCTATTGACTGGAGGTTTCTCTTCAGTCTGATTTTTTGGTTTGTTGGTGCTCGATTCACCTTGTATCTTTGTTGAAGTATCCCCTTTGTTTGCCACAGCTTCTCTCTCAGCCTTTCGAATCCTTTGCTGTCTGCGCCACTGGGATCTTGACATGGGGTTCCTTCCTTTATAATTCTCTAATCTCACTTCCTCCCTTTTTTGTGTGTTGAATTGCCTCCTGTATGTCACAGCATAGCGTGCATTTCGTTCAGCACTTCTCCATTTGTCTTTGCCTTTGTCATTTCTGACTTGTAACCATCTATCAGTTGGTACTTCAGCAGGGAGTTTGAAAGTCACTCTTCGAGCAACTTTGGGGTGAGGGCTATCAGGTCTTCGCTGTTTGTATCTGCTGTCGAAACGCGGGCCCATCTGGGCAGTTTCTTGATGGTTCCAGCAAGGGGCGAAGGGGATCGTTTCGAAGGCCCTGGCCATGCTTTGGTCATACACAGCAGAACACCTTGGGCAAACCAAGCACTTATTTGCCCCTTTATAGCAGCGAAAAACAAACTCCAACAAACTCTCTCCAGCCTTGGGATAGCACCTAAAAAGTTGGTTATCCTGGCGCCAATTGTTGCCAGTTCGAGCCCTCTGTACCCTTTCGAAATTTGCAGCAATTCTTTGGTTGCAGAGGATGCTGCACCTAGGGCACAATATCATGCCTGGATCTCCTTTGTGGCATGTCATGAGATAGTCTTTGAGGGTAGCATCTCCAGTGTGATTATCCCCCATTCTGTGCTTTTCTTTTTCTAAGTATTTTTCCACTTCCTCCATCTCAGAACGGGGTCTTTCCATATCCACCATATTTATTTCCACATCCCCCTCTTTAGTTTCTTCATCGCCCCATCCTGTGGGCGTTATATCTTCGATCTGGACCTTCGAACTTTCTGGGGCAGAATATTTGACCAGATAGTCAAATTTTCCACTGGGTTCCCCTAGAGTGTCCCATATTTCCTTCTGAAGGGGAACTGGCTGCGTAATTTGGACTTTCTCCAATTCCAGCCTCAAGCCCTCAGTGACTTGTGTCAATCCTTCGTTTTGATTCCCTTGGCCTTCAGTAGCCTGGGTTTCTCCTGCAACAGCCACAGGTGCAGCAATCGAAGTGTCTGGCGTATTCTGGATGTCTTCAGTGACTTCCTCGCTGACTTCGACCATCACCCAGTTTTCGACTCCAGTGTCCTTCTCTCCTGTTAGGGCGTCGCTTCGATCAGTTTCCACCATGTTGACCTCTCCAATGCATGCAGGCTCGGAGTAGTTGGTGTCTGCGACGTCCAAAGGATCTTCGTCCACTTTCATCTTCACCTTGTCAGCAAACTTTAGTCTGCCATCTTTGATCGCGTTTTGAATCAAGTCCCTGAAAAGAAAACATTGTGAGGTCTTGTGGCCTAGGAAACTATGATATTTGCAAAATCCCCTTTTCTTCCTCTGATCCAAGGGAGGTATTTTGACATTTGATGGCACAATTAGTTGGCCATCCTTGACAAGCAAGTCAAAAATTTCGTCACACTTAGTGACGTCGAAGGTATAAACCTTCTTTGGAAACTTGTCACTTTTCTCATTTTCAACAATATCTTTCCCTTTCGTGGGAACTAACATTTTGCAGGAGTAAGGCGGGGCCTGTTTTAATTCAGCGAGGTCGATTTCGACCTCTTCGAATTCGAATTCAGGATATTCTTCTACTTCCTCAGTCCCAACATAGGAAATCCTTTCTTTCTTACTATTCTTAAAGACTCTGGCTTTTTCGGCTTTTAGTCTTTCGACCTGTCGAACCCTATCGGCTAATTGAGCCATATCCCTCAAATACTGAGTATCTAATTTGTTTCGAATAGAATAATCCAAACCCCCAGCGACCATTTCGACTAACTCATGTTCAGGCACTACTGTGTAACATCTGGATTTTAACAGCCTAAATCTATTCAAATAATCATCTATGGGTTCAGTGAACTTTCTCTTAACACTGGCCAATTCCTTCAAACTTATTTTCGATTGTCCCATGTAAAATTGTTCATGGAATAATCTCTCTAAAAGGGTCCAAGTGTCAATAGACCCAGGAGGCAACGTGGTAAACCAAGTGAAGGCGTTTTTTGTCAAGGAACTTGGGAAGTATTTGATCCTGAGATCTTCATTATTGGCTATATCTCCCGCTTCGGTTAGATATCTCGCTATGTGTTCGACTGTTGACTCGTTGGTATCCCCAGCGAATTTTGTAAATTTAGGGACTTTGTATCCCCTTGGTAAATCAGTATGCATTATACAATCCAATATAGGAGAAGCGTAATGTGGCCTCCTCATTCCCGTATTGAGGCCATTCTGGGCCATGATCCTCTCTATCATGGTGGTTAGGTTATTTTCTGCCAAGATGTTATCGTTTCGAATCCTATGAATGACGGCATCGGCATCTTGATTTCGACCAACCAAAACAACTCCCCTAGGTTGTTCTTCTCGAAATTCTGGGGCTTCTGGCCTTTCGATCCTTGCCCCTGGTTCCATAACTTCCCTTTGTGGGCCCGGAATTATTGGGGCTTCTAACCTTGGTGCTCTGGCCCCTAAGTTAGCTTCTTCTCTGGGTGGTCTATGAATTGGGTCGTTAGCAATTTGTTCTATAACAGGCATGTTTGTTCGAAATCCCGCCTGGTTCTGCCTACGCCTTTCTGTGGGAGCAAAGAAATCTGCTATTCGACTCATATTGTCAGCGTTTTCCCTGTTCGTCACAGTCACATTCTGAACTATTGGGGCAAATATTTCCTGCATGGTTTGCGCTAACACCCCTATCATATTGTGGTTGCTGTCATCCATCAATTGCCTAAAAGCCAACTGGTTATCTGTGGTTAGGATAGGCAACGTGCTATAACCCACTGACCCTTGGTTATTTGTCATAAATTGGTTCGCCCCAGACCCAGACCCTAGTTGTGGGGATGAATTCGATGTGGAATTGTGTAAACCTGCCATAAAAGATGTTGGCATTCCGTAAGAAGAACTTCTAATTCTATTCCCATCGAAGCCGGATGGTCTAGTTAATGGTGTGGCGAAATGGGATTGTGTTCCTGGTGGTGGAACGAATCCCCCAGGGTAGCCCATAGTCCCAGTATTTCCTAAGATCGAACTATTAGTTGATATGCCACTTACTCCATTGGTGGCTGTGTTACTGGTTGAAGATGCAACAGACTGTGCATTCGAAGGGATTACATTAGATGTTCCGCTCGAAATGGACGCGTTAGTGCCTGTTGCATGTGGGCCACCTTGGTCTCCTTGTTGATTGTCTGAATTAGACATTTTGTCCAAACGTTTTCTTCTGGATAAAGTTTGGTTGCTGTTGGTTATCTTACCACTTCTCAGGTTCATAAAACAGCAAACTTCTTAGGTTCCTACGTTTTTTGGGATGGCTACGTCTCGACAATCCTTAATTCTGATATCCAACTATTGGTCCCACCGGGTGTGCCAATTTGTTTCCAGTGATTTATGGTAAACAATCGCTAGTCTTCCAAACTATCGAATAATCTTTTTTAACGCTATTCAATCTCTCTGGTAACTCACAGGATCGACTAGATTGATCCTAGGACTCCTTGGATATTAAGGTTACTCTCACAATCGAACAATTATTCATGGTTGCTATTGTATAAGTGTTTGGTTTATTTCGATCCCTCTCTCTAAGAGTTTAAAAATGTGGTCAAAATGTATATGAAAACTAAGTTATACGAATAAATGCTAATTGTAATGCTGATTGAAGAGACATATAAAACTGTATGAAAGATGAAGTAAATGGTTTCGATTTGCAAAACATTTAACATAAAAGGTTTCTGGAATATAGAAGTTTAAAATGTGAAGAGAGCGTTTAATGCAAGAAATCTATAAATGATTTTAAGTAAAAGTATGCGCTTGAAAAACAATATTTGAAAGTAAAGGTATTGAAAGTGTAACAGTTCTTTGAAATATAAAGTGCTCGAAACATAAAGAAAGCAGTAAAACGTAAAACTTTGAGGAAAAGACTTTGAAATGAAAAGACAGTAAATAAAGAAACTTGCAAATGTTATTCGATAAAGAGAAAATAAGAAAGTGCTGGAAATGGTAAAAAAGGCTTTCATTAAGTTAAAAATACATGGTGCTATCATACATACATTTCTCTTGCATTCGTTTCCCTTGCCATGTGGTAGTTTGAATGTTATTGAGTATTTTGTATAACAGATATGACACACTGAAATCCTAATACTAAGACTTCTATTTATACTAATTCGACCCTAACGGTCTCGCTATAGGATCATGCCACGTTTCGAACATGCAAGACAATGCTTCTTTCATCTTTCCACGTGTCCCCAAATGCTCCAACACATAACTTTCAAACTTTGAAAGTCCCGCTTCTATTTGAATTTTAAATGCTTTGGTGTTTCTCCATTTCGAACGCTCTTCCCAAACCTAGCCTCGCTGTTGTTTCGAGACCCCTTTGGATATGTTCCCAAAATCACCGTTCGAAGCTTCAAGCTTTGACACACTTATTCGAAACACTACTTCTGCAACTTCGAAATATGGCGTTTAATTCCATTTCGATCAGAACTTTTAACTCTTTTGAATTCTAAATAACATTGTCAAAATCTTCAGCCAACACCAGGGCACATCTACATGAAGAGTTTGAAGATCAACCCCTGTAACAGGCCAGGTAATTATTTTCCTTTCTCAGGTACGCCGGTTCTCGCTAAGGAATCTCTTACGCGATCGACACCTAGATGGCATCTATAAGCCCATCCACATACCGATAGTCTCTAAATGGCATCCATAAGCCCATTACTGACAAGAGTCTGTCACAGCTCCAGATGGCATCTATAAGCCCATCCTCCTATCCATCAGTCTCCAAATGGCATCTATAAGCCCATTCCTTACATCACACTGATGATACTCTACTATGTGAGTGCAAATTTCTGGGCACTCTAGTGTTCAATCATCTTCCACCTTTGGATTATGAAAGGCACGCCAGCCAGTCTACATCCTCAGGTCTAAGAAGATTGAACAGGGGCAACTGTTGTACCCCAAAATTTGCCCTCCCATATTCTTCAAGATTTGCCAAGATCATGGTTCAAAATCTCTCAAGGGTTGCACAGTCCAATTGCCTCCTAACACAGTCAAAATTAGGGTTTTGGTTCTGGCAAAGAAAATGAGATTCTCAAGGGTCCAATCAAGTCCCATATGCCTATATATATTGTCAAGCATTCATATGTCAAGGTTCAAGACTCACAGCATCAAATTGCACAGTCAAAAACCCTAAATGCTCCACAGTCAACCGCAGGGGCAAAATGGTCATTTGACAGTCAAAAGTCAAAAAATTTGGTCAACATCTTATTTTGAAGCCACAATCATCATTTGATCAAATCTTGATCATGATTCCACAAGCATGGCTCAAAAAGTCTCAAGATGCAAAAGTTTCTATTTTTGGACAGTTGAAAAGTCAACTGCAAATTGACCAAGGCATAACTTCTTCATGGTTTATCAGAAAAATCCCATCCAAAGCTCATTTTGAAGGGGATGAAATTTCCTATAACTCATCTTCACACTCCAAGTCCAAGAAATGCTCTCACAAAAAGTTATCAATTTCAACATTATAGGTCATTTTCAAAAGTCAACAAAAAGGCACTTTAATTCAAAGACCATAACTTGAGATTGGTGAATCAAAATTATATGGGACCAAAGGCATTGGTTAGAGGACTTCAAGACCTTTCCAAAATGTCCAAGAACATGTTCATAGCTTCAAAATTGAGCAAGATATGCATTGGAGAAGTTGGGAAATTTTTGGGAACTTTCAAAAGTCAACTTTGCCTAAAACACTTCAAATTTGCTAATGGGCCTCAAATTCTTTCTTGAATCATTACCCAAAGCCTATGCACGACCCATTGAGCTCAAAATAATTTATTTTCTTACTTTTAATTAATTAATTGAATTTATATTTATATTAATTCATTTAATTGATTTTAATTATAGGAAAATTAAAAAAGATATGTTTTTGGATCTTTTGTGAAGCAAATCATATCAGGGCAAGCTGGCCAAGTCGTTTCTCATTCAAAAAAGGAAGATCTTCCATAATTGGCAAGGGTTTCAATGAAAAAAGATTGGAAATACATAATTGAAAATCAAAGATATGAAACATTATTGCAATGGATTCATGGGCTCTATTTTGACCTAATTTGCATCACATACATATGCAAGACCTAACCCCATTCAGAAAGACACGAAAAAGCTGCTGAGAATCAAGAACCAAGTTGCAAAAATTCCAAGAAAATTGTGAAACTGATTTCACACTTGCAGTACAATTCAAGGCCTAAAACCTTTTCCAATACGTTGCTGACCTTGCCAGGAAGCTATTGCAACCAAGAACACGCTCTCATACTCAAAGAAACGGTAAAACATAGTCATGGTTTGAACGAATATTTTCATAATCGAAACTTAATTTCTACGCATCATTCATATGTTTTGCTCATTGATTTATGCTACTGACATCTCCCTGAAGCTTTTGGTATACTTGAATTGTGCTGAAATTGCCTAAATCAAAATCTACCATGGAAGATATCTAGGGTTTCAAGGTTGGAAAATTAGGGCTTTGCGTATACTTTAAAATTGGACTTCCAAACCTGTATGGATGAACTCGTTGCAACAAGCCTGACTCATTAAGATATTCGCGCTCAATTTATATAAGCTGTGCACGTAATCGCTATTTTCCACTATTACAGTTTGTGGGGGTTTAAAACCCCCGCTACTTGTTTCATGTTGCAGGTACAAAAGAGGAAGAAGACAATAGTTGTCCAAGCGTGGTTGGGTGATTCAAACTGCGCGCGTATTTTTTTTGTTTATATCATTAACATGTGTTTTTTTATATAATTATTGTTTTCCATTTACACTACAAACGCGTTGCCTAGCTCAGTTGGTTGAGGATGTGTATTGCAAGTATTGGGACCTGGGTTCGATTCCCAGATCCCCCCACATAATCCATAATTTTTGTTTCAACATATTCACGTGCAGCCTTCCTTCAACGCTCCACCATGCATCCTCACGCCTAAGCTTGCCACGCCCTCATGATGATCAATCCAATGGTTACAGAATAAAGAGCATGATGCGCTCTAGTCAACCAACATGCACACAAACAGAAACTCAACGAGGCTTGCTTTGTCAATGGGCCTGAATTGCTGCAATTTTACCTCCTCATGGGTCTGACACCCCCCTTGGTTTGCATAATTATTTTCTTTTCTTTCTTTTAATTTCTTTCATTTGTTTTTTTATAATTATCATTAATTCACTAAAATAATTTATTTTTTTTCATAATAAAATCAGAAAATCAAAATACAAAATATGTTTAATTATTTATTAATTTCCTCACTAATTTATTTTTGTAAATAAACTCTAACAATTAATTTTAGTTTAATTTAGGTTTTAAAATTTAATCTTTTTTCTTAATAAATAAAAAATATATAGAATTAGGTTTTACCTTTTTTTTCTTAATTAATTATTTTCATCATTATTATTATCATTATTAATTATTATTAATTTTGTAAATAATATATAAATTAATTAGTCTAAATTAGGTCAACTTTGACGTTTTATTAATAATTAAAATAATTTAGAACTAGGGTTTCACTAACTTTAATTTTAATTCTTTTCTTTATTTTCATAAATACCAAAAACATAAAAACACTTTCTTTTCTTTAATTAAATAATAATTAGGTCCTAATTTCATTTAATTTCAAGCAAAGGGTCAACACCATCGGACGTTCATTTTAATTCTTGTCGCGCATTATTTTCTTTTGATTATTATGTAACTGCTTTCCGGATGTAATAGTAATTAGGTATTTTTTACTTTCCGCATCTTTTATCAAAAACGGGTCTTTGTATTTTGGCGATGTATAGACCCGCGCCTTGTAATAGCGTAGCTTTTATATTTCCGTCTTTTAATTTTCCGCACTCCTAAATTCTAAATTGCATGAAAGAATGTATGGTAATTAAAAACAACGCGTAGCTCACAATGCCCTGATCAAAGATAACTATTAACATGAAAACAACACACAATTCACACACCACTTCTAGGGTACGCCTCACTCGTTGCCTTCGAAACGTGGTCGTCAAGTATAGGACGTTTTAGCGGTCCTTATGTCCATGATCTAGTTGCCTCGAAACAGTTGCCTCGGAATAGTTGCCTCGAAACGGTTGCCTCGGATTAAAAAAAGATCAAGGACATAAGGGTAGCTTCTAAGGCGTCCTGCTGTTGCTTCGGTGACCACACTGTCCCTACGATCGAATTGACCCGAACACCTCCAACGGTGGTGCTACCTACCTCTCAATGGTGGGATGGCACTACCTTAAGGACTTCTACACAGCCTAATTCCTTAGGGTAGGTAGATGACTCATGGATACTTGCTCTTTTCAAAAACAAATCAAAAACCTTTTCACACTGACACTTTCAAAAGACTTTCAAAACAAATTTTTCAAACACTCTTGAGGACAGATACAAGAGTCATTCAGAAATCTTTCAATGAAACTTTTTCAAACCCACTCACATTTTGAAAAGCAAACATTTTGAAAACATAAGAGCAAGTATCTAAGAGCCCATGGATAACCATGGATAGAAAGGGTGATAACACCTTCCCTTTCTATAAATCTACCTCTCGAACCGAGAAACGTTCTCATAAGGAATTTTGGTGTGCTTTTGTCCTGTCCATGTTGGAGAAAATAAAAGACGGTGGCGACTCTTGCTTCCGCGACATTTCGCGAACCAGCGTTAAACAGTCAGTTCTAAATCCACCGATCACAGACACATATCGAATACAAAAGGAAATAAACACATTAATAACCTGGACAACTGACCGGCCATGCTCTAATACCACTAATGTAACACCCCCCAAACCCCTTACAAATAATATGGCATAATCATAGTAAATTAGAATGCATATCAGACGAAGGAGTCACATTTACTTCATGATAACAACACAATACACAAGTCATGCTTATAACACACATTTAAAATTATGTTACGTACACTAACACATATGCATCTCGCAGAAGAATAATTATCATTTCAAAATAATATTAATGATTGAAATCTCATACTGACAATCATATCATAAAATATTAGGCACTAAAGGCCACCATCACATAATCTTGAATACAACATAAATAACTCTCAAAACAAATATCTCTCAAAACAAACATGAATATAGTAATATGACATGAATCCAAAAGTTCCTCGTGTTACATGAACAGAGCATGAATCAATACCTAAATAAGGATAAATAAAGAACTAGCTCCTCCGACTAATCCTCACTAGGAGTACCACAGCTATCCTCGGTATCTGAGCAAAGTCGTATATAACATCATTCCAATAGAAGGGTTAGAATTCATATCATTATAGAAATATATAATAATAAGTAATGCACAACAAACATACATCAAATGAATTCATCACACTTTACATAATCAGGTATTCAAAATACTTTAACACAATTCATATGATTTCATATACAACATTGCTCAATGATTCAAGATTCAAAGATAATTAATCACAAATACCACTAATATAACATGCACACCAATATCACATATTGCACACCAATTCAATATTCACATAGACACATGTGACTCCAATGTAACTCAATGTCGTATGCATGTGGTACCGACTGTTATCCTTACCAGTCCGGTCGGGCCCACGTCTCCAAGACAGATAACCACCAAAAAGCATATTCTCTAAGCTTTCAAACCCCCATCTTCAGGTTTGGGACAATTCAATAATTCCCACGGAATTACTACACATTTTCTCTTGACAAAAATGATGCATGTGCAATCTCAACATAAATATGCAATTAAGACCATCTCCATATATTAATCATACAAGCATATTTCACATAATTCAACACATTTGAATTATCTTCACCAAATTGCACAACATACATATTTCATGTCATCAATCACACACAATGAAATATCATAGCATTAATCATATCAACATATCATTATAAAATGTATAAAACAAGTCCAAAACATGTTATCTTCAATCAACATCAATTCCCAACAATTACATACACAAAATAAAGTATCATATTTCCATCAAAAAGTGCATCAAAATCAATCCAAAACACATGATTAAATTCCACAAAATCCATGACAATTCATGATAAATCATATACATCTATGATCCGTAAAAATTTCAGAAAATAATAAGTTTTGCATTCCATACCGTGCTAAGCGGCCTCTGCGAAATGCAGAAAAATTATGTTTCGAACAGCTTCTGCATTCTACAAATTTATCCATCCAAATCTCATTCAAACACATATTTTCACCAATTAAATGTATTATAACTTATATCTAACATATAGAATCAAATAAAAACATTAAAACATGATTTCCAACATCAATTTCATGATTTCACATTCAAACCCTAACATGTCAAAATCTAGAAATTGAAGAACAATTTCCTAATTGATGTTACTACCCATCACATACTATTACATACACCCATAAATCAATGAATACTCACCCTTACCTTAGATGTAGATATTCTAGGGTTCTATCCTCTTACCTTCCCAATTTCTCCTTTTTTTCCTCTTTCTTCTCTTCTCTTGTTTTCTTCCCTTTCTCTTTCTTATTCTATATTTTTCTTATTTTGTTCAACTCTTACTAACTCTATATGGGCTTAACTTCACTCACCCACTCTAATGTAACATAAGGCCCAAATGTGTATTTTTCTATTCTTACACTCAATAACACAATAACATATAATACACACTTATTACAATTAAATCAATTATGCACATAATCACACAAAATAATATCATTATCAAACCAATAATAATTATCATGGCAATTAAATAATAAAATAATTAATAAATAAAATAGGGGTGTTAGACATATCAATCAACATCCTTCATATTAACAAAATCATAACTACATTAAATTATTGATTAGGAAATTTTCAAATAAATTCAGTTAAACTTCATTGAAAATTAAGAAAACATATAGCTTCCAGTATTGTTTCCACAATGGTTGCATTGCTGATGACTGACAATATGATTTCTATTGAAGATCCAGTTACAAAACCATTTGGCTTCAGTTACATAGCTTGCAGCATAACCTGATATCACACTGCCAGATCAAAAATGAATGTGACTGCTAACCTGTTCCGCCTTGAGTTGCAGTAACTTTCCACTTCAAACATAGATATTAGAAATCATACATGATAAGATGTTATACACAATTCCAAAGAGCACATGCCATAATAGTTTTCATTGACCTCGAGCACGTCAATCTGCATCACTTAAAAGGAACTTTAATTAGCATAAATATATCTGGAACCGCAAATTAAATTAACAAACAAAATGAACTTCATACTGCTTGACAAACAAAATCATCAATATGACAAGCAAATTAAATATGATTATAGCTTGCATAAAAGACCAAAATAAATCAAATAAAGTTATAGTACCTCATTCAACATTCTATGTAACTCATCTCTGACCTCAACAACTTTATCCATGTCATTGAAATCAATGAAATAATTAGGGATTAGGGTTTATCAGTTTCAACTATATAAACTGAAAGGGAAAAAAAAATACCTAAGCAATCTCCTTCTTCGTTAATGTTAGATAAATAGAAAGAGGAAGAGAAGTAAGAAATAAGAACCTCGATTTGCAATTGTCTTATCTCTTCAAAGAATTTTTTTGCCTGCTCCGTGAATCTTTTCCTTTGGTTTTGTCTACCATTTTCCAACTCCGCCGGAGACACAGATAGACAGTCATTTTTTTCACCAAAGAAATTTCAATCTGACTCAGTTTTCTTCACATATCCCCCCTTCCGTGTGATCCAACACAACCAAGCCTGAAAAAACAAACACTAAATCAGAAGAAATCAGAAAGGTCGATGATGTCGTTGACCATCTCGAAAGGTCTCGCCATGTCGATGTTGTGAAGAAATAAGAAATGAAATGAAGCTGAGAGTGAGAAGAAGAATGAAAGAGAGACCAGATAGAGGAGTTGTGGTAGAGATGAGTGATGGGTGGGGAAGTGTGAGAATGAGTTGAAGCAAGGAGGGCAGGGGATGGGACATGAAGCAGATATGCTAGGTGGCAAAAGTTTGTAGCGCTTAGATATTTCATTCCTTGAATCAATTATAAAAGGGTGGATAAAGTTTGAATTTGTCCTGCAGTTACGTATCATTGGACGAAAAGTGTAGTTGTGAATTAATTAATTAGTTGGATAGTTAAGAAGTGGTGGATAAAGACCCAAACTTCCCTTAAATTGGTGATGTGTAGCGAAATGGAAATGGGGTAAAATGATAAGTTACATAGCCATCGATGTTCTTATATGCTAGATGAGCTTTGAAACATTATGCTTAGTAAAAATTTAAAAAGTTCACTACTGTGGATAAGGCATTTAACAACGGTTGGAAATGATATATAATCACACGGGACCAGGCGTTGTTATGTAGCGTGTGGTTGTATATGCATAACTTATAATTACGGTTCAGGGACCATTATAGAAAACTAGAAAATGTGCGTCCTATCACAATGGTTGTTCCAAAGAACCGTTGTGATATACATATAGGTCCATGGTTTGATTCTCAACATCTCTGTTTTGGTATTTACATTATTCTAGACAGTGCACGAGATATTACAACAGTTGTGTTATTTAACCATTGTGAAACTTTCTGCTAAAGTAATAAATTTAATCCTGCTTTTATAATTTTCCATATTTTTTTATCCTGTATTTTGTGGATCATGTCACAGCTGAACAATCTCAGCAGAATAGACAACTTGCATTTGTGATATAGTTATCATAATCATAATAACAATAAAATTTGGATTAAGAACCAAAAATGGTATATTACTTCAAAACCATAATGTCACAATTAAAAAACAACCTCCAGTTTACACATTACAAAACATCACATCAATGTATCTTGGTGTTTTGGTTTCATGTCTCTAGGTGTCTTTGTCTCTTGGGGTCTTGTCTCTTAGTGTATTGGCATAGAAATACCTATGATTTCAAATAATCATACTTGCATTAGTAAAAATACATAGAAATTTTAACATACAATTAATATATTATGAATTAATAAAAACATACTTACTTGTTAATTTTCCCCTATGCCTTCCTTATGATCGATTCAAATAGCATGTACATCATCTCTATCAACTTCATCATCTGAGGTAGGAA
This sequence comes from Vicia faba, assembly GCA_948472305.1. NCBI lineage: Eukaryota > Viridiplantae > Streptophyta > Magnoliopsida > Fabales > Fabaceae > Vicia > Vicia faba. The sequence goes on along the minus strand of OX451735.1, from coordinate 1,362,826,756 downwards.
CTTGTGCTGTGTAAGAAGGAGTGAATAGAATATCAAGACTTTCATCACTAAGAGGAATGTGTTTTTCTTGGAGAATGATTGACCATTTCCCCGATATGTTGGAAGAGTCGGTCACATATAATACTTGTTTTGCTTGAGAATCCATGATGAATGGTTCAATCATAAAAGATGCCTTGCCATGGTCAACCGTGTGAATCCTAAGTCATTAATGTGTACACCATTACTATTATTGGGAACCCATTTGAATTTAAATAAAGGCACTTTGAAAATAAAATAATCAATCTATCAAATCTCCTCAATGAGACCATAGAAAGCGGTAGTTGCCAATAAATGATTCTTATCTTTCGAACTAGAGAAATACATCAATTCAGCTTCAACCATAAGCCCACTATTTTTCAATGTACTACGATCATCTTTTGATTTTGTATAAAAAGGTATAATGACCAATGTCATATGCAGTCCAAGTTATGACATTAAATTTTGGCTCGTAGAACAACCACTTAAGTATCTCAGAGGCACTACGATCATCAAATACCCTTTTATTAAACTAATCTATAAATCTCTTGTTATGCTCTATCAACAATAACTTGTCGCTCATTCGGGGATATTTTTTCTTCAAAAGTCTTTTATGAGTATCTACGTAAGGTTGCACTTCATCAATATTTTTCGGTATATAGAAATGTGCTTGAATAACTACATATCGAGCCATTAACATAACATTTAGACCGTGAATACCTCTTTCGTCTGTGTGATCAGCATGACGAGACTTTGGAATGCCTATAGAATCTGCTTCCGATAAATAGTTTGTACAAAACTCAACAGCTTCTTCAGTGATGTACCTTTCAATAATTAAAACTTTGGTCGGTGATGATTCTTAGTATATCATTTAAAGATCTTCATTTATCACTCAATTGGATATATCCACCTTAAAATAAATTGGACCACAAAATGTGATTTCTCTGACTAGATGAACAAGTAAGTGAACCATAATGTCAAAAAATGATGGAGGAAAGTACATCTCCCATTGACACAAGATTATGGCAGCCTCATCTTCTAATTCATATAATTTTTTTAAATAAAGAAATTTATTATATATGGCATTGAAGAATAAGCATAATTTGGTTATAGTTACTCTCTCATTTTTTTGGTAGGATCCAAGGATAGCCACTGGTAGAAGTTGTTGCATCGATACATGACAATCATGAGATTTCAAACCAATTAACTTGAGATATTTCATTGATACAAGTTTCTTAATGTTTAATGAGTAATATTGGGTAACTTTATACCATACAAGCACTCGCAGAAATTTTCTTTTCCTTTTTAGATAGAGTGTGACATGTTGGAGGCAAATAAGTTCTATTTCCTCTATCTATCGGAGCCAACTGTTTTTGTATACCCATCCCCTCCATGTCGAGACGGTAAGTCTTACTATATTTAGTATTTCTTGGAATGTTTAGAAGTGTTCCAATAAAACTATCACACACATTTTTATCAACGTGCATCACATTAAGACAATGTCTAACATCAAGACTTGACCAATATGGAAGATCAAAGAACACGGACCTCTTTTTCATATATTTTTCTCAATTGGCCCCTATTCTTTTTCTTTCTTTCTGAAGACAACATTAATGTGTTTATATCATTGATAAACTTAATCCCCTATTAAAGGTTTAGGAGCCATAGAAAACTCTTGCTCTCCATTAAAAGCCTTCTGCAATCTATGATAAGGATGATCGGGTTTTAGAAATTTCTGATGCCCAAGGTAAACGGTCTTTTTCCAAACTCAAGTTGGTGATAATAGATACCAAATTCACATATAGGACACGCTTTATGTCCTTTGACACTATAGCCATCCAAATTACCATAAATAGGAAAGTCGTTGATTGTGTAAAATAACATTGCACGTATCTTAAACTTTGCCCCAGAATATGCATCATCAGCTTCAACGCCTTTATCCCACAAAAGTCATAAATATTCAATTAATAGATCAAGATAAACATCTATGTCGATACCAGGTTGTCGTGGTCCAGAAATTATCATACTTAACAAAATATACTTGCGCTTCATGCACAACCAATGAGATAGGTTGTAAATAGTGAGAAGAATAGGCCATGAAGAATGATTAGTGCTAAGATTACCAAAGGGGTTCATTCCATCAGTGGCAAGCCTAAGCCTAAGGTTTCTTGGCTCAATTCCAAAATCTGAAAACAATGAATCAATTTTCTTCCATTGCAAAGAATCGGCTACATGGAGAATGTTTCCATCATGTTTCCTTTCATCTACATGGCATCTCATATTCTTTGCGTCATTTGAATTAGCAAAAAGTCTCTTAAATCTTGAAATTATTGGAAGTACCATAACACTTTAGCAGGAGGATGCTTTCAACTAACATTGTCATAGTCATTGTCATCACCATTGTTGGAATTCATTTTGTAACGCGACACACCATATTTCGGACATTGCTTCAAGTCTCCGTACTCTTTCTTGTATAACATGAAATTATTAGGGCATGCATGTATTTTGATATACTCCAAACCCATTGGACACAATATCTTCTTGGCCTCATAACAATGATCCAACAAATTGTTATCTTCTGGTAATAGTTTCTTTAGCAAATCAAGTAATTTCGTGAAACTTTTATCTGACCATCTGTTTTTTCCTTCAGATTAAACAACTTTAGCACCATAGAAAATCGTGTAAAACTCGTGCATCCATTATATAAAGGTGTGTCTTTATCACTACATAAAGTATCATAAATATGAGTATTATTATAAGAAGATTTCCCAACATCACGGAAATATCCTCTAGTCGATCATCCATATATTCATCTTCATCCACTCTTTGACTTTCAGATGTCTGACTTCCTTCATTATCCACCTTGCCATGCAACGTCCATATTGTATATGATTGACATATACCAACAACACATAGGTGATGGAATATTTCTTCCTTTGTACCTTTACGGATATTCCCGCATTTAACACAAGGACAATAAAAGATACCATTATTGTCGGGAAGATTTTTATCAGCATATTCAAGGAATCCATGAACTCTATTCCCATAAACCAAACGTAATCTATTGGCTTTCATCCAACTACGATCCATAACAACTTCTTAAATTTATACACAAATAAAAATATGAATGACACGCCAAAATCTAGACCAAAAACTATAACTCTAAACCTTAAGCACGTGAATATAATATTTTTGTTCACTTCTATATCCAACAGAATAGCTAACAAACAACATATATATATATATATATATATATATATATATATATATATATATATATATATATATATATATATATATATATATATATATATATATATATATATATATCTTCCAAGAACAATATACATGAACAACTAACAAACGACATATATATCTATCAATAGCAATATATATGCATAATATATATATATATATATATATATATATATATATATATATATATATATATATATATATATATATATATATATATATATATATATATATATATATATATATATATATATATATATATATATATATATATATATATATATATATATATATATATATATGAACATCTAAGAAAGGGAACAAACATAACAGCTAAGAAAGTTATAATATTTTTGTTCACTTCTATACCCAACAGCACTGATAACAACATTGAATGAAAAAAGAATGAAGAGTATTGTACTTCGAAGATGAGGACGAGAACAAGAATGAAGATGTTGAAGATTTGCATTGAAATGAACAAGAATGAATATGTTGAATATTTTGGATTGAAGATGAAGAGTACCGTTGTCATCTCTGGTTCACTTATTCACCTAGGGCATCTTATGAAAGAAAGAATGATTAAGTTGTTTTAATTTATTAGTAAAACCTTTGATCACGGTTAAACAATTGAACCGTAGTGGAAGTTTAAACAATATAACAACGATTGAATCAACCACTATAGTGACATCCTTTTATTTTTTATTTAAAAATAAATAAAAAATAAAAGGTGCGCCTTAATGTTAAAGTAATAAATTATTTGGCGGAGCTGAGGTTCGAACTCAAGAAAGCTTGATATTATAAGCACGGTTATTGCAGCAACTGTTATTATAACCTAATAATTTTTAATAAAAAATTTATTAAAAAAAAACAAAGTTAGCGCCTAGATTTAGAGATGTGACTACGGTGTTTGGAAGAACCGTGGTGAATTGGACGTTATTGTTTGTGTGTTTTGTAGTAGTGGTTATTTGTAAGTATTTACTATTCTCAAAAATAAATTATAGTTACTCAACCCTATATTTTCATATCAGGGGATAGAAAATTTATATTTAGATATATAAATAAAACACAACTACCAATTTATACCCAAAATAAATCCTAAACCCCACTAACAATTATATGCTTTTTCTTTTATTTTTCAAAAGTATATGTACGCATTTTCATTCTCATTGCTCACATTAATCATGTTTTGATGCTGAAAAAAATTACGCAGCAACTGAAAGTGTATTTCTAAATTATTGATGAACTCATTCGAAGATGCATTTTCAAAAATTGTCTTTGCTGATTTTCCAGCTAACTGTTTTCTATTTTGAATGTTTCTTAGTATTTTATGTTTTTGTTTTTATTAGGTATAGTGAATTTCGATACTATCCTCAAACATATTGTGTCTTAAGATTCTTCACATGTAGTAGTGAACGAGGTAGATATTGACAATCATTTTAAAAATGAATAAGAATTTGAATTTCGTGATCACATGTTGTAATGGATTCGTACAGAGGTATTCAAATTGGGGTTTGATGTTGTAATCAGAATGTATGATAATGGTTCAGATAAAAGAAGTGAATTTATGACATTGACATGCGAAAGAAGTGGAAAATATATACCTCGTCTCCGAAATTTCAAACGAGAAGATATCAGTTCAAGAAAATGTGAGTGTTCATTTAAGTTGTGTGGTTATCAGTTGGAAAATATTAAATGGAGATTTAATGTGATATGTGATTTACATAACCATGATTTGTGTGAAGAGATACTTATCATCCAATTGTATATTGTCTCATGCCAGAAGAGAAGGAATGTGTTTCTGATATAACATTGAATTTGGTACAATTCAAAAACATACTTGCAACCTTGAAGCGTAAAAGACCTGGGAATATCGCAAATAACAGGCAAGTGTACAATATGCACTATCAAACTAAATTAGCGCTTACGGGGGATAGAACCGAAATGCATCACCTCTTGAAACTTCTAGATGATAACAATTATGTATCTAGACACCGGAAATGCGAGAATAGAGTAACAGTTAGATATATTTTAGACTCATCCTTATTTCATAAAGTTGTTCATTACGTTTCCCACTGTACTCATGATTGATTCAACGTATAAGACCAACATATACTAGCTTCCACTATTGGAAATTATTGATATTACCTCTACTGAGAAAACTTATTATTTCGGGTTTGCATTTCTAGAGTGCAAAAAAGAGGACAACTTTGCTTGAGCTTTAGCGGTGTGTCGGGAAATGTTGAAGGACCAAGAAGAAATGTCAAAATTCATTATTACTAACTGCAATACCACTTTAATGAATTTGGTTGCAAAGTTATTTCTTAACTCTTATGCATTACTTTGTAGGTATCACATTACAAAGAATATGAAAAGTCGGGTTAAGCTCGCGGTAGGGACAAAAAAGATAGAGGTTGAAGATGTAAAAATGGTTAATGTGGACATTATAGTGAAAAAATTATGGATGCATAAAACGTTATAATAAAAGCTTCTACAAAAGAGCTATATGTTGATGTTGTTATTCATTTCAGAAAGGTGTGCGAGAAATATCTCGCTTTATTGAAATATGTTGAAAGTATAATTTTGGACCAGGTTAAGAAGAAGATTGTTTGTGCTTAGACCGATCAGGTTAGACACCTTGAAAATACAACAACAAATTGAGTTGAGTCTGCTCATGATTCTTTGAAGAATTGGTTGGAAAATAGAAAGGACAATTTGTGTACATATTGGGATTCTATGAACCAAATGATATAAAACCAACATAATGAGATACAAATATCATTTGGTCATAGTATCACAATATTGAAATACAGGTTCAAAGACAACACTCTATATTCTTAGTTGATCGGAAACATATCTCGATCAACTGTGAATTATATTTTTCATGATTGCTCAAAGTATGGTTGCACACTTGTCAAAACCAATGATCTCTCATGTGTTTGTGTTTTATCTAATAAGATGAAACTTGATAGCCCGATACGAATGGACAAAGTTTGTACTCATTAGAAAAGGCTCAGTTTTGATGATGATGATGATGATGATGGTGTCATGAAAGATGCTAAATTGAAAATCTTTATCTTAACTGAATGGGAAGAAATACAAGAAAGATTTTTAAAAGTCGGTGACAACATGAAACTCCACATCAAAGAGAAATTGAGGAAGATTGTATTTTCGGAGACTACAGACTTAAAACCACCCTCTCAACCAATAAAAACAAAAGGATCACCTAATAATATCAAACCTACACTTAGTGAAAATTCAACGATGCAAAGTCCATTATATTTTGAACACGTTGACAAACTTTTTCCGATTCACCAACTCAGAAATCTCATAAAAGTGTTTCTAAAAGAACTCGCATTAGCAAACCACCTTCTTTACCATCTTCACCAAAAATCTCATTTATTGAGGAGATGTCGTGTTTTTATGCATAAATACATTGAAGGGATCGTCAATGTCAATAGTGATGGTAATTGTGGTTTTCGAGTTGTTTCTGCTTTACTCGATAATGGAGAAGATGATCACGCACTTGTCTACCATACTCTTATCTAGAGTTGAGTGTAACACCCCAATTTTTGAATTATTATTTTATTTGATTATTTGTAATTTATTTGTATTTTAATTTTGGGGTTAAATATATTTTTAGTCCCTATAAATATCTCAAATTTTATTTTTAGTCCCTATTAAAGAAATAACATATTTTGGTCCCTATAAAATTTTTATTCATGCAGTTTTAGTCCCTATTATTTTCTAAACTTTGGAAAACTGTTTAAATACCTTTAAATTTTTAAATTTTTTAATAATTTTTTTCATACGTGTTTAGAATACTATAAAATATTTTTTACCAAATTTTAGAATTTTTTAAATGAGGTGAATTAAATATGAATTTTTTAAATTTCAAAAAATATTGATGAAAATAATGGAGTTTTCGACTAAGAAATCAAATTTTGAGTTTCTTTTTTTACAATTAACTTTTTATAACGTTCTAAACATGTCTACAAAATAATCATTCAAAAATACACATCAATTTAACAGAAGAGACTAAAACTATGTGCATAATAATTTTTTAAGGACTAAAACATGCCTTTTTTATAGGGACCAAAAACAAAATTTGATAATTTATAGGAACCAAAAACATATTTAACCCTTAATTTAATTATTAATTGTGATAAATAAATTAATATTGACAAGGGTGTGTGTGAACCTGAGATGAGGGTGTAGAGGATAATTAGAGACTAATATAGTTTAATTAAAATTATTAGAGTTTATTTTAATAATTAAAATAATAATATTTTCTTAAATTTCTTTAATTAAATGGAAATATAGAGGTTTGGGCTAAATCGTGATTTATGAGAAATAGAGGGGAGGAAGGAGTGAGAATGTTAGTAAGTGAGAGGTGAGTTTATAATTATTACTAGATTTATTCTAAGTATATAATTAGGGGCAATAACCAAGAGTTAGAGAATTTTTTTTATCAGTACATGGAATTTGAGAAAAAAAGAAAGCCGTAGAAAACTTAAGGGGAGTGATCTAAGAAGGAGAGTAAGGTCTTAACGGCAAGAAAACTCAACGATCATCATTTCAATTTAACGGGAGAATTGATTCATTAAAGGGTATATGTATGAAGGGTAGAATGAGGAGTCATTAACCTTTAATAGGGTAATTGAGATTTTTCTTAATTTTGAATTTGTTGATGTTTTGATGATTATATGCTATTTTTTATGATGATTTTAGGATTCCTATGAATATGTGATTTTTCCCATTTGATCAAAAAATATTTAAGCAAACTTTTTGTCTATCGATTGAAATATACACAATAATATTGTTGAAAAGGTTGTGTTAAACAAAATAAGAGAATAGTCGAAAAATCAATAATATAGAAAAAGTGATGAGTCGTTGGTGGATATATGATTAGTGTTAAGGTTACAGAGTTAAAGCACTTAAATTGTTATGATAATCCATATTTATAATGGAGTGGAGATAGGTTTGGGTTGAAGAAATTGAGTTTAAGAGTGAAATTTTCGAAAGGGAGTCGCGGGAAAATGCAGGAGAGTGTTGATCAACTTGTTTCGTGCATATCTTAAGCTTCATAAATTCGTTTGAGGCCCCGTCAGTTGTATTAGAAAGCTAATGCGATAATATTTATGTATAAGTGGAAAATTGGATCTAAGAATACTACAATAGTAGTGTTTTTCTGATTTCTATACGATAAACGTTGATAATTTCGGTCATGTGTTGGTCAACTTGTTTTAAGTGTAATTAGGGTCTCGTGAGTCCGTTTGAAGTGACGTAAATTGCGTTAGAAAGAGGATTTAATTATCTTTTCAACTGAAAATTTTCATAATTTTCTCATGAGTATATAATTTTTGGCACTATTTTGAAGTCAGGTGAAACATTTTGTTCGATGTGAGTACCTATTCTTGTGATTTGGTTTAACTGAACCAATTGATGTATTAAGTCCTAAAATAAAAATAATATTATTAAAATACTCTCTAAGCTTTCGAGAACATATTCATTTGTTTGATTTCGACTCTGTTTGATATTTTAAATAATTATTTGAATGTGATGTGTTGTCATGTTATTACATAAGTGAAATAATCATGAATCAATTGTGTTGTTCTATAATGTTGAGTGTTAATCCTACTGATTATACTATTGTGAGTGTGAATAATTGATTATGATATTGCGTTGAATTGTGTAAATTGTGATATTGATGTGATGTTGTGTGACCACAAGATATGTTGATGAATTAAGTGATGTTGGATATAATTATGTGTTAAATTGATTATATATTGAATTGTGGAATATGTAATTTTATTGTGTTGAGAAAGTTGATGTTGTTATGATAGTGATGTTATTGTGTTAAGAAAGTTGATGTTGATGACGTTGTTACGATAGTGATGTTATTGTATAATATTGATGTTGTTGTTGTGTTTGGTGGATAGTAGCTCGAGTAGGCAGACTATTTATCGTTGATCAATACATATTTTGTTTAATGTTGGAAGGAGACTTTAAATATTATGTTATTGTTGCATTGGCATATTTTGACATGCATTTATAATGTCGTTGTTGTTGATGAAAGAGGCAAGTTAAAATCCGAGCAGGATGGATTGATGACTTATCCTGAATCTGAACATAGTAGATTCAGAATTCGAGCAGGATGAATCTGATTTCTAAGAGAATCAATTATTGATGATATGGTACCGCATGCATATGAATCTAGTTGATGTTGTGAGTCTCATTGTATAATTTAAATGATGAATATGATTGTATTGAGTATATTGATGAATTGGGTGTGAGAATGAAGTTATGTGAATATTATACTGTATGTGTAGATGTTTGTAATTCTATCTTGCAGCTTATGTCGTTTATCTTATTGATGTGAATTCTCACCCTCTTTACTTTGATGTTGTCTCCCATGAAAATCTCGCAGATACTCTGGAATAGAGTTGATGTTGTGAGTGGGAAATAGCTCTTAGAGTTATTTTCATTAGTGTATCGCATTTTTAGTCATAATGCTCTAATTCTGTAACACTGGAAGCGAAAGATATTTCTTTTATTATTATGTGTTGTTAAATGAGAGTTAAAAATTATATTCTCGATGATTGAATTTATTGTTGATGTTGGGAATTTTTGCCATATTTGCTTTAATTTTAAAGAATATTATATTGAGACTTATTAATTGAATAGCATGATTATTCATGATTTCCGTTGCGATGATACCTAAATGAAGGTAAGCATGCGATAATAGGTGTTTTTGTTATATTTTTATTTAACACGTGTTACGGAACAAATGTGATATGTTGTTCGTTTTTCTGCTACATATTTTATAAATGTCTATATTTTATTGAAAGACTGTCATTGATGATGCCTTAAACTTTCGAATAATCCTTTATATATAAGTTTTAAAATTTAGGGTGTTACATTGAAGGCCAATAAAGAATCATACACACGGTTATACAAGAATAAAGAAAATCTTGAAGCAATTTATCACTCTTTTGTCTGTTACATTAGTGAACCTGCACCAAAAGATAAATAGATGTGCTTCTTTGAAATGTGTCGTCTCATAATAAATGTGTATGAGAGAGTATGTAAATCTTATAAAATATCGGTTTCTCAACCAAAAAAAATTCCACTGCTCCACCTCTAAATTCAAATGATTGTATTATGTGTGATTGGTGGTTTCAAATTTGTGATATTTTATTCAAATTCATTTGAAACTGAAATGCATTATATCATTTATATCACCAAGTAGACAACTCATTATACAATCAAAACTGAGACTTGACCGAACCACTTTGTTGAAAGAAAAATTAAACAAAAATTAACGACATCGGTTTAAAATTAAAAGTTCTAACGAATTAAATGTGACTATTTCAAAATCAATAAATGACATTATTAAAATGTAAAGTTCAATCTATTAGAGGGTAATTTAGTATTTTGTTATTTGTAGATAAATTCTGATTAGGGCCTATGTGGCATTCTTATTTGTGTATAAATAGGTGTACTAGGTCTACATTTAAATCAATCAATTCTTCAATCATTTGTTGTCAGCTTTTAGGCATTTATTCCTTCCTTCTTCTTCCTCAAATTCATCACCTTGCACTAACAATTGGTATATAGAGCTTCTTGGTTGTTCTGAAATTCTGGGAAACACGAGTGATAGTGAGCTGTGTGTTTGATTTTTGAATCTTGAACAAAAATCTGAAACAGAATCACACTGATTCTGTGGGTTTGGGAAACACTGAGTGAGAAATCTGAGATCTGAGTTTTTCTGTGCAAAGGTTTAAGATGAATGGAGGCAGTAGTTTGAACACTAAACTTCCAGTTTTTGATGGCAAAAACTGGAACAGATGGAAGATACAAATGCGTGTGCTGTTTGGTGCTCAGGATGTTCTGGACCTTGTCTCTGAAGGTTATGTTCCAGCTGCAGCAGATGCTACTGAAGAACAGAAATCAGAAGAAAGAGCTACAAGGAAGAGGGATCAGAAAGCACTGTTCTTCATCCATCAGTGTGTGGATGAAAATGTGTTTGAGAAGATTGTTGATTCGACGACGTCGAAAGGGGCATGGGACATACTGACCAGATGTTATGGTGGTGATGTATCAGTAAAGAAGGTAAAACTTCAGTCCCTGCGAAAAAAATATGAAAATCTCAGCATAAAGAACAGTGAGAAAGTTTCTGAATACATCTCCAGATTGATTCTGATCACTAATGAAATGAAGGCTTGTGGAGAAACACTTTCTGAACAGGTAATCATAGAAAAGATTCTGAGGTCACTTACGCCTCAGTTTGATTACATTGTTGTTTCTATTGAACATTCTAAAAATCTGGAAACCATGAGAATAGAAGAGTTGCAAAGCAGCCTAGAAGCACAAGAGTTGCGTCTGACTGAAAGAACTTCTGAGAGGGAAGTAGAGCAAGCTCTGAAAGCTTCTTTTGTCAAGAAGGACCAGAAGCAGAACAGACATGGTGATAAATTCCAGAAGTCAGAAACCTCAACTTCTGATGAAAAGAAATATCAGAAGGGAAAGGAAAGATATGACAAGAAGAAGGTTCAATGTTACTGCTGTAAACAGTTTGGCCATTTTTCCAGAGACTGTAGAAACAGAGGAAGGAAATCAGAAGAAGCAAATATAGCCAGAGAAGATTCTGATGATGAACCTGTGCTACTGATGGCTTCTGATTCTGATGGAAACTGTTCAGGAGATTGGTGGTATATAGACACTGGCTGTTCAAACCACTTGACTGGGAACAAACAATGGCTGATAGACTTTGACTCCAGAAGGAGAACAAAGATCAGATGTGTTGATGATAAGTACCTTAATGCAGAAGGTATGGGAAATGTTAGAGTCAGAGTGAAGAATGGAAGAAACATTCTGATCAAAGACGTCTGGTATGTTCCTGGAATTAAAAGCAATCTGATGAGTGTGGATCATCTCATTGAGAAAGGTTTTTCAGTAGTTATGAAGGACAACCTCTTGACGTTGTATGATTCTAATCAGAAGTTGATTATGAAGTCTGAGCAGGGAAGCAACAGAACATTCAAAGTGAATGTAGAAACTTCTGAAGCGGAGTGTCTCAGTGCAGAAGGCGCTGAAGCAGACAACAAGCTGTGGCACAAGAGGTTGGGGCACTTGAACTATAGAAGTTTAGGGCATCTAAGTTCTAAGAATCTCGTACATGGCATTTCGAAGATTGTGAAGCCTCAGAAGTCATGTGAGATATGCATGAAAGGCAAGCAACCCAGATTGCCATTTGCATCAGAAGTAGCCCCCAGAGCAAAACATGCTCTGGGAGTAGTACACTCTGATGTATGTGGACCATTTCCAGTAGCTTCACTTGGAGGAAACAAATATTTCGTGTCTTTTGTGGATGAGTTCACAAGAATGACTTGGGTAACACTCATCAAGTTCAAGCATGAAGTGTTTACAGAGTTCCAGAAGTTCAAGGTGAAGGCTGAGAAGCAGAGTGGTCAGAAGCTGAAGATTCTGAGAACAGATGGTGGAGGTGAGTATAACTCTACAGAGTTCCAGAAGTTCAAGGTGAAGGCTGAGAAGCAGAGTGGTCAGAAGCTGAAGATTCTGAGAACAGATGGTGGAGGTGAGTATAACTCTACAGAGTTCCAGAAGTTCTGTGAGGAGAATTGAATAAAACATGAAGTCACTGCTCCATATACTCCTCAGCACAACGGTCTCGGTGAAAGAAGAAACAGAACTTTGCTTGATATGACCAGAAGTATGCTGAAAGAAAAGAAGTTACCTCACATGTTATGGGGAGAAGCTGTTGCCACATCAGCATATGTTCTGAATAGGTGTCCAACGAAGAAGCTAAAGGAAACTGTTCCTTTAGAAAAATGGACTGGAGACAAGCAAAGTGTTAGCCATATGAAGGTATTTGGTTTTGTGTGCTACAAACACATTCCAGAGGCTAGAAGACAAAAATTGAATGATAGAAACAAAATAATGTTATTGGTGGGGTACCACAGTACAGGTGCCTACAAGCTTTACTGTCCAGAAACCAACAAAGTTGAAATCAGCAGAGACGTCGTTGTGAAAGAGTCAGAAACATGGGATTGGAACAAGCTTCAATCAGATTCTGGTGTAGTGCCAACACCAGGGTTAGTTTCTGAAGACGAGTCAGAGTCAGAAGAAGAAGACTCTGAAGATGAGTCAGAATCTCAGGGAGATTCTGATAGTGGATCTGATTCTGATCCAGATTCTGATGATGATCCAGATTCTGGTGGTGATTATATTTCTGGAAGGGAAAACTCTGAAGACATGGGGTCTGGAGAACAAGTTTCCAGAAGTAACTCTGAAGGTGGTAATTCTGAAGGAAGTAGTTCTGGACAAGGTTCAGAAGCTAGTATTGTTCCGAATACTGGAGAAGCTTCAGAACAAGATCAGAGGCCACAGAGAATCAGACGAATACCAAGTAAGTTTGCAGATTTTAGCATGTTACATGATACTGAAGTAGATTCTGAAGGAGAAATCGTTCAGTGTGCCATGCTAGTAGATTCTGAACTAGTGGGTATTGAAGAAGCGCTCAAGAAAAAAGTGTGGCTGAATGCCATGAAAGAAGAACTTGAGGCTATTGAAAGAAACAAGACTTGGAAGCTGACAGAACTTCTAAAAGGCAAGAAAGCCATCAGCGTCAGATGGGTTTTCAAGCAGAAGCTAAAGCCAGATGGATCAATTGGCAAACATAAAGCGAGACTAGTGGCCAGAGGTTTTCTTCAGAAACCTGGACTAGATTACTTTGAGGTATTTGCGCCTGTAGCTAGACACGAAACAATCAAACTGGTGATTGCTTTAGCTGCAAACAGAAATTAGCCTTTAATACATCTGGATGTGAAGTCTGCATTTCTGAACGGTCCATTACAGGAAGAAGTTTATGTGTCACAACCTCCTGGATTTGTAAAAAAAAATCAGGAAGGGATGGTATACAGGTTAAATAAAGCACTGTATGGACTGAAGCAAGCGCCCAGAGCCTGGAATCTTAAGATTGATTCATTTTTCAAGGAACAAGGGTTTCAGAAGTGTGAGATTGAGTATGGTGTTTATGTTCAGCACACTTCAGAAGGTAATATGATTCTGGTCTGCCTGTATGTTGATGACATATTACTCACAGGAAGTTCTGAACAAGAAACAACTGAGTTCAAGAAAGTTCTGATAAAGGCGTTTGAGATGACAGATCTTGAAAAAATGAGTTTCTTTCTAGGGATGTGTTGTACCCCAAAATTTGCCCTCCCATATTCATCAAGAATTGTCAAAGTCAAGGTCACAAAATGCCCCAAGGGTTGTGCAGCTCAACTGTCTCCTAGACAGTCAAAACTAGGGTTTGAGTTCTGGTCAAGCAAATGAACTTTCCAAAGGCCCAATCAAGTCTCATATGCCTACAAAGATGGTCAAGTATCCTCATGTCAAGTTTCAAGGCATTCAGCTCAAGATTGCACAGTCAAAACCCTAGATTGCACTACAGTCAACTGTAGGGGCAAAATGGTCATTTGGCAGTCAAAAGTTCAAATTTTTGGTCAATATATCATTTTGAAGCCACAAACATCATTTGATCAATGCTTGATCATGATTCTCAAAATTTGGCTCAGAAATCATCAAAGATACAAAAGTTGCTATATTTGGACAGCTGAAAAAGTCAACAGAAATTGACCAGGGCATAACTTTCACATGGATTGTCAGAAAAATTCCATCCAAAGCTCATTTTGAAGAGAAAGACATTTCCTACAATTCATCTTCATGTTCCAAGTCCAAGAAATGCTCTCACAAAAAGTTATCAATTTCAACATTATAGGTCATTTTCAAAAGTCAACAAAAAGTGACTTTAAGTCAAAGGCCATAACTTGAGATTGGTAAATCAAAATGACATGGGACCAAAGGCATTGGTTAAAGGACTCAAAGATCTTTCCAAAATGTCCAAGAACATGTGAAAAGCTTAAAAATTGACCAAGTTATGCCTTGTGGAAGTTGGGAAATTTTTAGGAATTTTGAAAAGTCAACAATGATGCAAAAGGCCTAAAAACGCAAATGGGCCCAATTATCTTCCAAATTTCTTCATGCCAAGCCTATGCACGACCACTAGGCCCAAAGGGAAGTATTCTCATATTTTTTGATTATTTATTTGAATTAATATTAATTTATATTCATTTAAATGATTTTAATATATGAAAAATATCAAACTTAACCAAAACAAATCTTTTTATACATGTTTGGAGTCAATATTTCGTGCATATCCCATTTAGGTAAGTTTTGGATTGATTTGAACCTAATTGACACAAAAGCCATGGAAAAAGATTCAAAAGGATACTAACAAAATCAAAGATTGAAATCATTGAATGCATTGGATTTTATTCATTCTTTTTGACCTAATTGCTTCCTTACAAGTATTAGAATACAACCCTATGCCAAAAAGACAGAAAGCTGCGCAGCAAACCATACACAAAACTTGAAAAATAATCCAAAAACTTCAAAACTGAAATCAACCTTGGAGGACGTTTCAAGCCATAACACTGTGTCCATCTTATTCCTGAGGCTTCAAGGATCACATACCAGTCAAAACCATTCATCCTAGCATCAAGAATTGGTAAAACGGGCATACCCTGTACCGAAAATAATTGACACTCTTGCATATTGATTCATACGTTTTCTATAATTTTTGAGATTTGATTTGTGTTCCTGACATGATTCTTGTGCTAACTGTATAACTCAATTGTGTTTTCATCGCCTCTAGACGAAATCGCCATTAAAGCTTCCTAGGTTTTCAGGCCTGTGAAATTAGGGATTCCTTTATCTGGTAAAATTGAAACACCATAATGCTAGGATCATAATCAGGAGGTTTGGACGAAACGGTTCCAATGGTCGCGCCAAATTTCTGAACCAAAGCGTGCTAATCGCTATTTTTAAAATAAGCGTATATTGAGGGGGTTCAAAACCCCCGTTAAATATTTGTTGTTTTTCAGGGAAACGAAGGCAACGAAGAAGAAGCTGAGTTGGCAAGGCGTGAATGGTCCTTTTAAATTTCGCGCTAAAAACCTCCACTAACACCATATTTTCTTTATTATATTTATTTGATATCATATATTAAATTGACAGGGCTTGGTTCAGTGGTTAAGTGGGTAACTGGCAACGTCAAAGACCTGGGTTCGAATCCCAGGTTTGTATACTTGCTATATTATTTTGCAAACCAAATTCCCATGCAGGCATCATCATGAGGCATACCATAGACCTCAAAGCGTGACCATCCATGCGTCCAGAGGGCAGCAAATCAATGGCCAAGATTCAATGCGTATCATACAGCAAGTCAAGGCACTAGCATACGATCCAAAAAGTCAAGGAATTCAACACAAATGGGCTTGAATTACCAGGCCTGAACCTCCACTTGGGGACTACCCCCCCCCCCCTGGTTTGACTTTCTTTTTTATATTTCATTCTTTTTTTTAATTGTTATATTATTTTCTTATTTTATTGGTTTTAATTAACTAATTATTTTTATCAAAATACAAAAACATACAAAAATCAGAAAATATCAAAAATATAATATTTATTTTACACTAATTATTTTCATGAATAAATTAGAATATAAAATGTTTAGTTTACTTAGGTTTTAATTTTAATTCTTTTTTTAATAAAAAATCCAAAACATGTAGAATTAGGTTAATTAATAGTTTTAATGTCTTTTTAATTTTGATTTCTCACAATACTATTTATTATTTATTTTCCTATTTAAATTGTACATAAATTTTAGGTTAATTTAGATCTTATTTTAATTCTTTCTTAATAAAAAAAAATATTAGAATTAGGGTTTGTTTCTTAATTTAATTTTTATTAACTCTTTTTTCTTTTAAATCTTAAAAAATACAAAATATCAAAAACATTTAATTTCTTTTATTATTTAATTTTTAATTCCCGTTAACTTTTAATTATTTGCAAAAGGGTCCAACGCCCGTCATTAATCATTTAATTCGCGCATTTATCTTTTATCGTTTATATAATCATGTAATTGCCCTAAAGCGTTGTAATTTACTTTTCGCACTTTATTTCTTCGCATTATTTATTTCTCCGCTAAATCGGGTCCGGTTTAATTTTGGCGATGTGGACCTGCGCCTTTGTAATAGTCGTAGATTTATCTTTTCCGCACTCCTAACTGTTAATCGAGCATGAAAGAATGAATGTCAAATTAAAATCAAGCGTAGAACACGACAAACATGACAAGACAAATAACTGAAACATGACACACGAATCGCACACACCACCCCTAGGGTACGCCTCACTGTTGCCTTTCGAAAGGTGATCGTCGAGTAGAGGATGTCTTAGTAAGTCCTCATGATCCGGGAACCTGGCATGAGGGTAGCTTCTAAGGTGTCTTCCCATTGCTCTGGTGATCACCACGTCCCTAAAACTCGAATTGACCCGAACACCTCCAACGGTGGTGCTACCTACCTCTCAATGGTGGGATGGCATTACTTTAAGGACATTTACACAGACGAATTCCTTAGAGTAGGTAGGTTCTCGTAGATACTTGCTCTAATCTCAAAATAAATTCAAAAATCTTTTCACACCGACACTTTTCAAAAGCTTTCAAAGCAATTTTTCAAACACTCTGACACAAGAGTCGAACTGAAATTTTCAAAGAAACTTTTTTTAAAACCCACAGTTGAAAAGCAAACAAACCTTTTGAAAACACAAATGAGCAAGTATCTAAGAGCCCATGGATAACCATGGATAGAAAGGGTGCTAACACCTTCCCTTTCTATAACCTACCTCCTGAACCGAGAGCGATCTCCTTAAGGAATTTTTCTGTGCTTTTGTCCTTTCCATTTGGAGAAAATAAAAGACGGTGGCGACTCTTGCTTCCGCGACATTTCGCGAACCAGCGTTAAACAGTCAGTTCCAGATCCACCGATCACAGAACTGGCGACTCTGCTGGGGATATCTTTATAAAGTGAGGTGTACCTTAGGGCTAGCTTATAACTATGTTTTCAATTGTTTTCCTTGTGTGCTTTATCATTATGGGTTGCTTGGGAGTTCTATAGGTCCTACACCCGGATCTGGGGGATACCTTTCTTAGAAAGTAGCAACAAGGCTGTGAGGGAACTGTGCGGGGTATACCGACACGGTTGAAACAGTCTGCTACGTTGATGTGGCACTTTGGTGTGTACCGGTAACCCTTGAGTTCAGTCAAGGAGAGTACGGGGCCTCCGTGTGGTGTCGTGAAGCATCAACAGACCTTAGGAACCTTAATTGAACTATCTTGGCCTCTTCAGGGTAGTGAGATAACTGACTTTGGTGCAGTCCGAGGTTGGTTGATACTCGATACTACACTCAATTGAGGGTTGCTTTCCTGGAATATTTCGGTCGCCAGTTCAGTGGCTAAATCGAAACGATGAACAATGAAAGCAATCCCATGATATTGGGATCCTTAGAACCCGGTTACTTCTAATAGGACAGGTTGAACCCACCAACTTCAAGAGGGTAGTACCCCAAACTTCATGCTGGCCTAAACTCTAAGGGCTCTTTGTGTGACTTGTGTGCCTTCGTACTTGACTATTCGCATGCTTGTTGTCTAACCCTTGAATTCTTGCAGGTTTGGTTTATAGCCCTTAACTAGGACTCATAACAAAGTTTACCGAATGTCTTGCAGGTTCTGTTCATAGTCCTTAATCGGGACTTATAACAGGGTGAACTAATTTCTTGCAGGTCTTGTTTATAGCCCTTAACTAGGACTCATGACAGGGTTAACCAAATTTCGTGCAGGGTTTGTTTTAGTCCTTAACCAGGACTCATAACAAGTTTATCAAGTTTCTTGCAGGTTTTGGGTTCGCAGTCCTTAAATGGGACTCATAACAGGGTTTACCTACTTCACCCCATGCATAACATGACGTCATACCATTGCATACCATTGCATACATCCTAACCCATTTCAAGGATCTCAAGGGCTTGTGATGCAGGTCATGATGAACCAACTGCCCAGCAAGGGGCAAAGAGGATTTATTTTCCTCCAGCTAAGGTCGTCAGAGGCTATGACCCACTTGATATGGTGAGCTCTGACTCCTGAAGAAGGTTCCCTTAACCAAGGTTGTTTGGAAATCTAAACCAGACACGATGACTAAAGTCAGAGGCTATGACCCACTGGATATGGTGAGCCTTTGACCCTTGGAAGAAAGACTCTCAACAAATATGAAGTTCTTTCAATCAAACTGCCGGATCCAAATGCTAACCAATTTTCCTGTTTACCCCGCGAGGTCCTTGAAAACATTGCATGCATATCATACCCATCATTGCATGGCAGGTATCCCTTGTTGCAGGTCACTCACCCTTCTCGCTGTTTATTTCAGCAATGGCTCGCCCACAAGACAACCAGGACTTTCTTGCTCAAGAGACTCGGTTCGGGGAAATCCTCCTGAATCTATCCAAGGGGCAGGAGGAGCTAAGGACACTTCTCACAGAGACCTCCGCCAGGGGCAATGCTGAGGATGGAAAGTTGGAACACCTACAAGCCGAGATGGATGCTATGAAAGCCCAGATGCTGGGACAGAGGAATATCATTCACTGCCTAGTTCAAAGACAAGAGGAGCTCTGGTTTCTCTTCAACCAACTGCTTCAGGGTAACCTACTGGGGCAAACATCTGAGGGTAAAAAGCCATTCATCATCCAATCATCCTCGAGACAAGAGGATAAGGGGAAAGTTCCTCAAATGACTCCAGTGCCACAAATTCAACGCCAACCTCACCGAGTTCAGCCAGACAAGCCCAGGAGGCAATTCACCCAGCTCAACATGTCGCTGTTTCAAGCTTTGCAACACCTATTGAGGTTGAATCTGATCACATTGAAGGCTCGTCCCCGGAATCCCAACACAGCATCTCCTGCCTATGACCCCAATAAGAGATGTGCCTACCACTCTGCTAGCCCAGGACATGACACCAATGAATGTTGGGAGCTGAGGAACAAAATCCAGCACCTGATCGATGAAGGGACAGTGGAGTTCACGCAAGATGGACAGGTTGAATTTTTCTACCATTCCTCCAAGGATCATCAGTTGAAGTGACAAGCCCTGAGACTAGGAAATTTTTGTTCATTCGAATGTTCAAGTTGCAATTTTCTTTTGTTCAAACATTTATTCATGTTAAACATTGTTATTCCATTAATGCATCGCTTATGTCTGTTCTGAAACAATATATTCGTATTCACTAAATGCAAATTATTTTCATATTTTTTCTGATGTCAACTCTTGATCTAAAAATCTAAGCCTCTTGAGGGAGGATGACGAAAACGATACCACGATCTTTACAGTATGCTTTTGAACAGACCCCGCTGATGAGGTACAGGCATTGTTTCAATCCCTAAACACTGGAGTTATAAGGATGATAATCCCTCGTCAACCCATCAGAGCCAAAGAAGTAGGAGTTTTATTTTCGAAAATTAAACCCTTAATCATAACCCGGGGTAGGGTAGTCTTCTCAGTTGATCCAAGTGCATGACGAATGGCACCGAAGAGATCTTTACAAAACGAACAAAGACAGTGATGGTTCCGAATAATCAATAAAGAACAGGCAGTCATTATCAAAAAAAAATCATAAACGAAAAGCCCAAGAAGTCAAAACCTATAAGAAGGGACTTATGAAACTGGGGCATCCCGCTGACTGTAATTCCAAAAAGGAAACAGTTCAGGCAAAAAAATGGGGATAACGAAATCAAAAGAAAGAGGTCCTACAAACCCTCAACAGAAAAGGAAACGGCTGCCCAATCAAAATAAACCGTCAATATCCGAACCATCGCTGGTATATCAAAGCAAAGACTCGACCAAGGTCCAACGCATGATCAACTGAGTTTAGATTTGGAGAACATCACGAAGAACGGGTGGGTACAAATAATTTGAGCCTTTATCCTTTGTTTCTTAAACCGTGAACCAGGCCACGTTATAACCCTCAAAAGTCCTAGCTGAAGCATGGGTTAGTTCGAAAGCATACTGTTACGAAGGTATCCTGACTCCTTAAGGCTATGGTAAATGCAGAGTTGACATCATGTTTTACAAACATTCACATGTTTTATGAAAAGAATACATTTTCAAAAATCTTCAAGACAGACATAGGCTTTGCATTTTTAATATAACTTTGTTTGCGTATGACTTTTTGTTTGAACAGCAGGGAAATTCGCACAATGAAAGCCTAATGAACAAGAGTATCTCCAATCAAGGGGCATGACATGAACATGGTCCATCATCTGGGGCAGTCCAATCAAGATTCAGAGAATCTCTCGAAGGCCAAACAGCCTGGGGCAAATCTCCGCCTGAGTCACTCGGGGCATCCCAACAACGAATCTTGCCTAATCGAACATCTTCTGATGGCATGGCAAAACATTTCTAACAGGGGCAGCTCCCTACATCCTGAGAGCATGGACATAGTCGAAAAAAATACTACGCATGAAAAAAGACCCGCTAGGCTGACATGCCTAGGCAAAAGTTAGGGCTTCCCGTCGAACCAAAAGGGTTCGGGCAAAATGTAGGGATGAAAATGAAAAATTGTACACCCGGCAAGTCGAAAACCTGAAAAGGCGGCTTGGGCAAAAAGGGGTATCCCGGTGGACTGAAAACCCGAAAGGGCGGTCCAGGCAAAAGTTAGGGATAAAGCGTAAAACTATGTCTCATTGATCACTTTGCATCCAGAATCCGGTATCTACATCAAGTTCAAACGGCATCGATCAGTCAGCTTCACCTTCAACCAAGGTCATCAAGTGATGAGACGCTCGGAGTTATAAAAGCAATAGCAGAGTTGAAACCCAGTGGATCATTCATCTTTCACACAGCTGTTTTACTTTTCATTTGTACAAAACTTGTATAAATTCTTTTGATCGGCGACGTACCTCTTACTAGGACGTCAGCCTCTTGTACATAAAACGCCTATTTTCAGGCCATTCAAAATCAATAAAAATATATCTTCAGTTAAATGTGCCAAGTATTTTTCCTTTCTCTGTTTTGTTTTGCGAAGAACGTCCAAGGTTCAATTTGTGATGTATGCATTGACAATAATTTGCTAAACTCATAAATATTTGCATACGAAACAAAGGAATTCATTGCAGGTGACGCCGGAAACAGGGGCAATAAAGAGTTGTCTGAGCAGTCTAATTGTTCTATCCTCCAAGGTACTAGGGTAGGTTCAGCTAAAGAACACGGCCAAGTGTATCTTAATTCCCCAGAGAGTGGTTCAGCAAGACAATACATTCCTCTCCAAGCAATCATCAAATATCAAGGAAATTGAGTATCCTCCCGTAATTCTCAATACCTCCCCCAGCAGCGCGCATTCTTAACAAGCATCCCCGGCAGTCTTGGTCTAAAGATTGTTCCCCGGCGGTATACCAACATTCAAAGGAATCACTTCCCAGCATATCAAAACTTCCCCAGGAAAACCCAATTCCCCCAGGAAAATTGGAATTCATATCTCCCCAAGCAGTAAGCTTATCCCCAGTAGATTCTGGAAGCTTATCCCTCACAGAGCACGAACGCGTCGTCCCGGCTTGATTTAAAGAGTTATTTCCGTAACAGGATATAACTGGGTTATCCTCAGCCAAAAGCCACGGAAAGAGCGTCCCCGGCAAAGTATCTTCCTACCCCCAGCGAAGTCTATCAACACTTCCAGCACAACAACGGTATCCCCAGCGGAGTTATCTTCATCAAACCAGCAAAGCATCGCTATCCCCACAGAGTAGCACTCCCCAGCATGATCGCTAGAGTATCTTTTCTCCCGCAGAAATTATTTCATTTGCCAAGTTTATTCCTCAACGGAGTTATCTTCTCCTACCGGTATTCTTGCAACAATCATCCACAGCGGAAGCAAAATCTCTTCCTCAACATCAGCCCAGGATATGACTTCCCGGCACCCGTCAAGGATTTATTTTCCTAGACGAAAACTTTACATACATCATCATAACATGCATAACGCACTGCATCATATCATACGAATCTCATTTTATGTTGAGAACGTCATTGCTTGATCCATATCATGCATTGCATATAACTGACCTTTACCTTTCAGGGAAGATGCAGTTGAAATTCTCAAACATATTTCAAGGATGTCTCTAGCCCAGTTAAATCGACTCCAAACAGATTTTTCTGATAAAGACTCAGTGATATTCTCCTATGGTCCCCTCTCCAACGGCGCGTGAGGTGGTAATTCCTTTCTCAAGATGTTCTCCTCTCCGGCATGAGCGTGAGGTGATATTCTTTTGTGGTCCCCTCTCCGACGGTGAGCGTGAGGTGGTAATTCCTTTTTCGAGATGTTTTCCTCTCCGACGGTGAGCGTGAGGTGATAGTCTTTTGTGGTCCCCTCTCCGACGGTGAGCGTGAGGTGGTAATTCCTTTTTCGAGATGTTTTCCTCTCCGACGGTGAGCGTGAGGTGATAGTCTTTTGTGGTCCCCTCTCCGACGGTGAGCGTGAGGTGGTAATTCCTTTTTCGAGATGTTTTCCTCTCCGACGGTGAGCGTGAGGTGATAGTCTTTTGTGGTCCCCTCTCCGACGGTGAGCGTGAGGTGGTAATTCCTTTTTCGAGATGTTTTCCTCTCCGACGGTGAGCGTGAGGTGATAGTCTTTTGTGGTCCCCTCTCCGACGGTGAGCGTGAGGTGGTAATTCCTTTTTCGAGATGTTTTCCTCTCCGACGGTGAGCGTGAGGTGATAGTCTTTTGTGGTCCCCTCTCCGACGGTGAGCGTGAGGTGGTAATTCCTTTTTCGAGATGTTTTCCTCTCCGACGGTGAGCGTGAGGTGATAGTCTTTTGTGGTCCCACTACAAGAAAAATGATAGATTGGGACGGTTATTTTGGCTGATTACGACGGTTAAAACCGTCGCAATTTACAATCTACGACGGTAGAAGTACCGTCGCAGAATCGTGCGTCCCCAGCCTATTTCGCGACGGTTGCAAAACTGTCACGCACAACAGATAGCGACGGTTATATACCGTCGTGAATTTGACTTTATTTTTTGTTTTTGTTGTTGTTTGCGACGGTTATATACCGTCGTGAATTTGACTTTATTTTTTGTTTTTGTTGTTGTTTGCGACGGTTATATACCGTCGTGAATTTGACTTTATTTTTTGTTGTTGTTGTTTGCGACGGTTATATACCGTCGTAATCTGATTTATAAATTTCAAATAATATTTTTATTTAAATTATTATTTAGTAAAATAATTTTAAATATAATATTATTTTACTATAATATTTTACTATTATATTTAAATTATTATTTACTTTAATATTTTTTTATTTATAGTATTTTTATTTTATTTTCTATCACTGCCAAAAGCAGCAACAGTACATCAATTATCCATCGGCCAAATTTATTAACATTTCTAAGATTAGACAGAACAACACGCTTAAGCAATTTATGTAACCTTTTTTTATATATCCAAAAAATAGGATTTACTTGAAGTTTAAAACACACATACTAACATGTATCTCAAGCATCATTATGTCCTAAAAGTGCCAAAAGCATTTTCTCATAGTCACCAGTTGTGTCCTTCACAATGGCACGGTCAAGAGGGACACTGTCCCTCCTTTGATACTCATCAGCCACAATTTTCAAGTCAATTTCAGCTCTTGTTGCCACAACTCTTGTAAGAGCCCCTTCATCCGTTCCGTGCTTATTGATCGACAGACGAACTATCTTCGCAAAGTACTTCTCAGGACGAGTCAAGCACTTGACAGTTGATCTCAGCAATGACAGAAACTCGTCTTTTGGATCTTCCTTCAGGTCCTATCAAAGTGTCTCAAAAAAAGATTAATACAGTTATTCTTAATCAGTTTTTGTAAAACAAGAAAAATGTGAGAACTAGTAGTACTCTACTAACCTTGTTTATATCTTTTCCAAATGCATCTTTGTAGTGATTCAAAGTAGCATTAACTTGTGCTTTGCTCCTTGTGGCCAGAATCCTAATGAGATCGTCGTCGTTATAAGCCTTTTTCGAAATCTTTTCGTGAAGTATCTTTGCCTCAGCTTTTGCTATAGTCAAGTTCACTTCATCTCCTTCATAGCGGTGAGAACTAACCAGAGGCAATAGGAGCTATATATACCAACAAAAAATAAGCTAACTTTGATATTTTGAGTGACACAAAATCTTAAATCACACATATAGCTCAAATTATTCATTATCTTGATACAAAATTTGTAATCAATTTTTGTTTCAACTTACAACTAACAAGTTTATGATGGAGAATTTGTACCTTCCGGTAGTCTCCAGTTGTGTGATGAGCAACATCTTCCTCAATAGACTTCTTATAAAGAACATGATAAGCCTTCTTTGCAGAAAACAATTGATCAGAAGATCTAGTGCAAGCTATTTCCACCAGAACTTGATTGCTCGATGTCCATTTTTTCGTTGCTTCGTTCGCCAAAAAGGCATCGCGTTCCGCGGATTCAAGCGCCCAAAGATGAACTAGTCTCTGCGAGGAGAACATTCAATGTGCATATTATTCTCGTTATAGAACGGTTTTCTTATAAGTTTTCATTACCAAACATGTTACATCATGCCTCCCTCTTAAATTAATCACTGGTGCTAAAGCTAGATTTTCACAATAACTTAAATGTGCTCATCTAAGTATATACAAATCAAATGAGATCATAATATCTTAATTTATGAAACATATTATAAGCAAAAAAAACGACACTAACACCTCGATAATAATTTTAAAAAATAAATAAATTGATTGTAATTATAAAGTGTTGGAACCGTGTCTAAGTCCAACATGGGACCCCAATTAAGAAGAGAGAATGAACGAACCATGTGAGAATTGTAAGCGTGTCAGGTTATAGGAGATAGTGACTTCTGCAACGGAATTTGTGACGTTACTTGTTCTGTACAAGCAAAACTTCAATATTTTTAATATGTGAATAAGTGATAGCTTATGTGATTTTCTTGTTCTATTTTTATAACTACAATGATCTTAACTCAACTTTATTTTTGTTACATATGTTACACTGTTATTACTTTTCATTATCTTGTTCTTCCCTTGTTTAGAACTTGATAGCATGACTCTTTATTCCATCTTGTTATGTGACTAGACGCTGAGCCATATAATTATTATTCTCTTTATTTAGATATTCATTAATTTAAGTTTTAAGATGTTAACCATTTAACCAACTTTCATGATAATTAACCTACATATATTTAAAATTAAAGTAATTTTTATATTAATTTGGATTAACTTAGTTTGGATTAACTTGTTTATAGAATTTTTTCCACTACAATAAGTCATTAGTTTTTATGAATAATCACTGACTTATAAAAAGTCAGATTAGACAATGTTTGAAGAAAAAATTGACTAACCTCAACAGCCAACACAACTGGAACCATACTCTGAATGGGAATTAAGCTTTGTTCTAATGACTTTTTTGCTTTTTGGAATCTTAAAAGTACTGTATCTCCTGTCACTGCCTGAAAGTAGTGGTCATATTTAGCTTACTTGTTAAGAAAGTTATACAAAATTATTATTGAGATATGCTTTAGAGAAGAAGAAAACACACCAGGTAGAGTTTGCTACATTCAGAGCAATGTTGTAGAAGTAGTTTAGCTTTCTGAATTGAGTTGTTCAGATAAACCAGAGATTCTATTCCTGATGAACATTTTGGTCTTGCATCCTCTATATCTGGAAATATCCTCATGATATCATCCAATATTCTCATCAATTCCATGCATATTTTACTATGTACCTGTTAATAGAATCCTTAGTTCTAAGTTCTAACACCTTTGATAAACATAATAGTGAAATCAAATGCTATTCATTTATATGTATATACCTGAAAGGATCTTGGTAGAGTCTCCACTATTTCACCACTAGTAGTTCTCATTAAAAGGAGTAGTATCCTACAACTACATAACAGATTTGTGAATCTCTGAGTATAATGAAAGAGAAAAGTCTACTAGAGAAAGACAAGGTTATTTTGGAATATTCTAGATAGTAAAATAAAACAAAAAAGTAATTTTCATCTAAGAACCAATCAACTCTCAATATAGTACATCTTTGAACATAAATAATTTGAAGCTAGAAATAGAAATTTTAAAAGTAAGGAGAATGAATAATTACCTAGAATTATGGTAGTGATTATAAGCAACTTGTTCCTGTGGTTAAATGTTGAAGAAGCAATTAGAGCTAGATTAGTATTAAAGAACCAAGAAACCAATAAGTGCTGATGGATTCAGTTGTTAAAACAGCATTAGTTGTTGATTCACTAGAAATCAGTTTGTTTTTATGCAGACATTGTGTAGATAAGCAAAGGGAAGAAAAAGAAGAGGTTGAATGAAAATTTTACCTTCAATCTCGATATTACACAAGCTTGATCTCCGCTATGGGTATGAATACAAATTATTGATTCACATTTAGCCAACAACATATTTGGGCACAATTAGATACTTTTCTAATGTCGGATCAAGGAGAAGGGGATTTACAGTTAGATAAGCTGAAAATACTGATTTCAAAAGAGTCAAAAACAGAGAACACCCAGTATTACTTTGTTAGCTGGCCAAATGCAAAAAGAGTTAAGGTTACAAATTTCCCTCAGCTTGCATCATTGCAGAAAGAGATGATCAGGTATCAAAGAAAAGATGGGGTTCAGCTTACTGCTATGTAGGGCAATTAGTTGCAAGTGCAGAGGCTGCTGTGGAAGAAGTTATCCGGCGTGGGGTAAGCTTTTGTTTTTACTTGTGTAGTAGATTAAGTTATCAATCCAATATAAATATCGTTTGAATCAAGCATTTTTCGGTTATCCCCTCTAGGTAGCTCATCCAAAGAAAATAGTTGTTGGTGGACATTCCTATGGTGCATTCATGACTGCCAACCTCCTAGCACACGCCCCTCATCTCTTTTGTTGTGGAATTGCTCGTTCTGGTGCTTACAATAGAACGCTTACACCTTTTGGTTTTCAGGTACTACCTATATAATGCCTCGATTTTTATTATTCCAATTGCATAGTATTTTCCATGAGTTGTCTTTAGAAATGAATATCTTACATCTTATACAATACTTTCTTCTGTAGAATGAAGATAGAACTCTTTGGGAGGCCACTAATACCTATGTCGAGATGAGTCCCTTCATGTCCGCTAATAAAATTAAGAAGCCTATCTTGCTTATCCATGGGGAAGAGGATAATAATCCAGGAACATTAACCATGCAGGTAAGATAGAAATTTCCATCCAGGAAAACTAACTGACTATTGAAGTATTTGACAGAAATAAACCATCTTCTAGCCTTACTTTAGCCAATAAACCAAACTCAATAAATAAATAAATAAAAATTTGAAAAGTGAGGAAAAGATGATTACCGTCATAATCAACCAGCAGGATTAAGAGCCATCATCATGTTGAATTTCAATGTTAGGAAATAAATTTAAATTAGATTGATGCATTTACCTGAATTGATATGTGTGAGGAAGCTTTGGATAATCGCACTTGGATGGCACATAATCAAAGAGGGAAAGCATTGGATGCTGAGCAGGTAGTTTAACTCTCCTTTTCTTGACTGCAACCACTAAAACTTGTACAATACTTTTGATGGGACTGCCACTTGGTTTTACTTTAACATACAATTTATCACCCATGAAAAATAACACACAAGCTAACAACATCAATGCAGCAGGAATTCCAAGACCAATTGCCCAGCTCACACTTGATTGTACATACACAATCAATGACAAAGAAATCATCTGAGCAAAAGTGAAGGTGAAATAATACCAATTGAAGAAACTGTTGATTCCTTTCTTTCCTGATTCTGTTTTTGGATTGAATTGATCAACACCGAATGCTAAATTACACGGTCGAATCCCTGCAGCACCTATCAAGAGTAAGCAAAACCCAGAAAATAGAAACGTCATTTGTCCCGCTGTTGGTCCAATGCATGTGCTACTTTCCTTTGCACAGGATGGTGGATGCAGATTCTTGAATACAGCTGTAAGTTGTATTGCAAGTAATCCCTGTTTCAATGAAAGAAAACCATTAATATATTTTTTTTTAACTTTTATGAAAATCAAAACGACAAAAACTGAATGTCAGTAAATCGTAACAGCAAGTCACTTGCTGCATAAATCATTATAAACACTCAAAGCCATTATAAACACTCAAAGCCATTATAAACACTTGCTGCATAAATCATTATAAACACTCAAAGCCATTATAAACACCCATCATAGTTTCCCAACACACCATACATCTTAATCAAAGCAGAGAATGCAACTGCCCTAACAGGCCACTTCTCATTTTTCGCATCATCATACAATTTCAAAGCCATATCAACATTACCTGTGCGAGCATAAACATAAATCATCGACGACGACACATTATGATCCGGCTCACACCCAAAAGAAGGCATCCTCTCAAACAACTCCACGGATTTGTGAGGCAGAGAACAAACAGAAGCACACCTAATCAAAGTCGAAAACGTAACAACATCAGGCTTGACTCCTCTCTGCAGCATTTCCTCAAACACCTTCTCTGCTTTTTCAAAATCATTAATTTCTCTAAAAAGCTTAAACAACACATTGTAAAGAACAACATGTCTCTCCGGTTCAATCTTCTTCTGGAAGTATTTAACAGCAAGAATCGCAATTTCAGGGTTTGTTATGTTATGCAGAACATGCTCCGCATCAACTTCTTTAACATTGTCTCCCAAACCCTTGAGAATTTCACAAACTTCTCGCTCATTAGGATCAGATGAGTTGTGCAATTTGGCAAGAGATGAGATGGCGCTATGGGTTTTGCTCCAAACTCGATTGGAATTGAGGAGTTTGGGTTTTGCTCCAAACTCGATGATTTGGTATTGGGATCAAGAGAGAAAGAAGATCAGAACAAATCGGACAGAAAGTCATAAAGCAATCGCGAAAGGGGTAAGATCTTTAGCTTTTTGTTTGTTTTTGGTGGTTGGGTTTTGATTGAGGGAGAACTGGGTTTGAAGGTTGGGGGGTGAGAGGCTGCGCGGGAGAGACATGAAGGGTTCACTGTAAAAATAAAATTGTAACAAGAATAATGAAATGAATAAGAGCTTTTTAAGAGCTTTTTAACTTTTTTACGGCGACGGGTGTTTTACCGTCGTGCCCATGAGAATTTTTAAAGGTTTTGGGTGCGACGGTTGTTTTACCGTCGTGAAATGAATTTTAGGACGGATAATTTTACCGTCGTGAAAGGTTTAAAGGTGCGACGGGTGCTTTACCGTCGTGATATGCCTTTTAGGACGGTTAATTTTACCGTCGTGACTAGTTGTTGGTGAAAAATCAATGTTAAAAGTGTTAAATGGGGGCCGACGGTTGTTTTACCGTCGTAAACACTGTCTCTATATGTCAATTACGACAGTTATCACATAACTGTCGCAATTTTTGTGTCGTTAAACACTAATTTTCTTGTAGTGTCCCCTCTCCGACGGTGAGCGTGAGGTGGTAATTCCTTTTTCGAGATGTTTTCCTCTCCGACGATGAGCGTGAGGTGATAGTCTTTTGTGGTCCCCTCTCCGACGATGAGCGTGAGGTGGTAATTCCTTTTTCAGATGTTCTCCTCTCCGGCATGAGCGTGAGGTGATATTCTCTTATGGTCCCCTCTCCAACGGCGTGTGAGGTGGTAATTCCTTCTTCAGATGTTTCCCTCTCCGGCATGAGCGTGAGGTGATATCTCCTTTCGGATTATAATTTCCTATAGTTCCCTCTCCAACGTGAGTGAGGTAACTCCCTTTGAGATTGTAATGTCCTTTGGTTCTCTTCCTGACACTACGAAGATGGTAATTCTCACCAAGATTTTCTCAACGAGCGTTGTTGAAGTTAAAATCATCCAAGGTTCACTTATTATTCAGGTTAAGGCAGTAACCATCCCTGGTTCATTCATCAGCGTTTGAAGCTCCAGACACAGTTCCTGTAACCAGTCAGGACATATCTATATCA
The DNA here is from genome assembly GCA_948472305.1 of Vicia faba. Lineage (NCBI taxonomy): Eukaryota > Viridiplantae > Streptophyta > Magnoliopsida > Fabales > Fabaceae > Vicia > Vicia faba. The sequence goes on along the minus strand of OX451735.1, from coordinate 1,362,795,578 downwards.
AGCATCTAAAATCAGCTCCTGCGACGTGTCAGGTACTCATTTTTCTGTTTTGCAGGTATGCAGGTTCTCGCTAAAGAATCTCCTACGCAACCAACGTCCAGATGGCATCTATAAGCCCATCATCCTATTCAAACAACATCCAAATGGCATCTACAAGCCCATTCCCTCATCATCATTGCTACTATGTGAGCGCAAATTTCTGGGCACTTTAGTGTTCAATCATCTTCTACCCTCGGATTATGAAAGGCACGTCAGCCAATCTGCATCCTCAGGTCTAAGAAGATTGAACAGGGGCAACTGTTGTACCCCAAAATTTGCCCTCCCATATTCATCAAGAATTGTCAAAGTCAAGGTCACAAAATGCCCCAAGGGTTGTGCAGCTCAACTGTCTCCTAGACAGTCAAAACTAGGGTTTGAGTTCTGGTCAAGCAAATGAACTTTCCAAAGGCCCAATCAAGTCTCATATGCCTACAAAGATGGTCAAGTATCCTCATGTCAAGTTTCAAGGCATTCAGCTCAAGATTGCACAGTCAAAACCCTAGATTGCACTACAGTCAACTGTAGGGGCAAAATGGTCATTTGGCAGTCAAAAGTTCAAATTTTTGGTCAATATATCATTTTGAAGCCACAAACATCATTTGATCAATGCTTGATCATGATTCTCAAAATTTGGCTCAGAAATCATCAAAGATACAAAAGTTGCTATATTTGGACAGCTGAAAAAGTCAACAGAAATTGACCAGGGCATAACTTTCACATGGATTGTCAGAAAAATTCCATCCAAAGCTCATTTTGAAGAGAAAGACATTTCCTACAATTCATCTTCATGTTCCAAGTCCAAGAAATGCTCTCACAAAAAGTTATCAATTTCAACATTATAGGTCATTTTCAAAAGTCAACAAAAAGTGACTTTAAGTCAAAGGCCATAACTTGAGATTGGTAAATCAAAATGACATGGGACCAAAGGCATTGGTTAAAGGACTCAAAGATCTTTCCAAAATGTCCAAGAACATGTGAAAAGCTTAAAAATTTACCAAGTTATGCCTTGTGGAAGTTGGGAAATTTTTAGGAATTTTGAAAAGTCAACAATGATGCAAAAGGCCTAAAAATGCAAATGGGCCCAATTATCTTCCAAATTTCTTCATGCCAAGCCTATGCACGACCACTAGGCCCAAAGGGAAGTATTCTCATATTTTTTGATTATTTATTTGAATTAATATTAATTTATATTCATTTAAATGATTTTAATATATGAAAAATATCAAACTTAACCAAAACAAATCTTTTTATACATGTTTGGAGTCAATATTTCGTGCATATCCCATTTAGGTAAGTTTTGGATTGATTTGAACCTAATTGACACAAAAGCCATGGAAAAAGATTCAAAAGGATACTAACAAAATCAAAGATTGAAATCATTGAATGCATTGGATTTTATTCATTCTTTTTGACCTAATTGCTTCCTTACAAGTATTAGAATACAACCCTATGCCAAAAAGACAGAAAGCTGCGCAGCAAACCATACACAAAACTTGAAAAATAATCCAAAAACTTCAAAACTGAAATCAACCTTGGAGGACGTTTCAAGCCATAACACTGTGTCCATCTTATTCCTGAGGCTTCAAGGATCACATACCAGTCAAAACCATTCATCCTAGCATCAAGAATTGGTAAAACGGGCATACCCTGTACCGAAAATAATTGACACTCTTGCATATTGATTCATACGTTTTCTATAATTTTTGAGATTTGATTTGTGTTCCTGACATGATTCTTGTGCTAACTGTATAACTCAATTGTGTTTTCATCGCCTCTAGACGAAATCGCCATTAAAGCTTCCTAGGTTTTCAGGCCTGTGAAATTAGGGATTCCTTTATCTGGTAAAATTGAAACACCATAATGCTAGGATCATAATCAGGAGGTTTGGACGAAACGGTTCCAATGGTCGCGCCAAATTTCTGAACCAAAGCGTGCTAATCGCTATTTTTAAAATAAGCGTATATTGAGGGGGTTCAAAACCCCCGTTAAATATTTGTTGTTTTTCAGGGAAACGAAGGCAACGAAGAAGAAGCTGAGTTGGCAAGGCGTGAATGGTCCTTTTAAATTTCGCGCTAAAAACCTCCACTAACACCATATTTTCTTTATTATATTTATTTGATATCATATATTAAATTGACAGGGCTTGGTTCAGTGGTTAAGTGGGTAACTGGCAACGTCAAAGACCTGGGTTCGAATCCCAGGTCTGTATACTTGCTATATTATTTTGCAAACCAAATTCCCATGCAGGCATCATCATGAGGCATACCATAGACCTCAAAGCGTGACCATCCATGCGTCCAGAGGGCAGCAAATCAATGGCCAAGATTCAATGCGTATCATACAGCAAGTCAAGGCACTAGCATACGATCCAAAAAGTCAAGGAATTCAACACAAATGGGCTTGAATTACCAGGCCTGAACCTCCACTTGGGGACTACCCCCCCCTGGTTTGACTTTCTTTTTTATATTTCATTCTTTTTTTTAATTGTTATATTATTTTCTTATTTTATTGGTTTTAATTAACTAATTATTTTTATCAAAATACAAAAACATACAAAAATCAGAAAATATCAAAAATATAATATTTATTTTACACTAATTATTTTCATGAATAAATTAGAATATAAAATGTTTAGTTTACTTAGGTTTTAATTTTAATTCTTTTTTTAATAAAAAATCCAAAACATGTAGAATTAGGTTAATTAATAGTTTTAATGTCTTTTTAATTTTGATTTCTCACAATACTATTTATTATTTATTTTCCTATTTAAATTGTACATAAATTTTAGGTTAATTTAGATCTTATTTTAATTCTTTCTTAATAAAAAAAAAATATTAGAATTAGGGTTTGTTTCTTAATTTAATTTTTATTAACTCTTTTTTCTTTTAAATCTTAAAAAATACAAAATATCAAAAACATTTAATTTCTTTTATTATTTAATTTTTAATTCCCGTTAACTTTTAATTATTTGCAAAAGGGTCCAACGCCCGTCATTAATCATTTAATTCGCGCATTTATCTTTTATCGTTTATATAATCATGTAATTGCCCTAAAGCGTTGTAATTTACTTTTCGCACTTTATTTCTTCGCATTATTTATTTCTCCGCTAAATCGGGTCCGGTTTAATTTTGGCGATGTGGACCCGCGCCTTTGTAATAGTCGTAGATTTATCTTTTCCGCACTCCTAACTGTTAATCGAGCATGAAAGAATGAATGTCAAATTAAAATCAAGCGTAGAACACGACAAACATGACAAGACAAATAACTGAAACATGACACACGAATCGCACACACCACCCCTAGGGTACGCCTCACTGTTGTCTTTCGAAAGGTGATCGTCGAGTAGAGGATGTCTTAGTAAGTCCTCATGATCCGGGAACCTGGCATGAGGGTAGCTTCTAAGGTGTCTTCCCATTGCTCTGGTGATCACCACGTCCCTAAAACTCGAATTGACCCGAACACCTCCAACGGTGGTGCTACCTACCTCTCAATGGTGGGATGGCATTACTTTAAGGACATTTACACAGACGAATTCCTTAGAGTAGGTAGGTTCTCGTAGATACTTGCTCTAATCTCAAAATAAATTCAAAAATCTTTTCACACCGACACTTTTCAAAAGCTTTCAAAGCAATTTTTCAAACACTCTGACACAAGAGTCGAACTGAAATTTTCAAAGAAACTTTTTTTAAAACCCACAGTTGAAAAGCAAACAAACCTTTTGAAAACACAAATGAGCAAGTATCTAAGAGCCCATGGATAACCATGGATAGAAAGGGTGCTAACACCTTCCCTTTCTATAACCTACCTCCTGAACCGAGAGCGATCTCCTTAAGGAATTTTTCTGTGCTTTTGTCCTTTCCATTTGGAGAAAATAAAAGACGGTGGCGACTCTTGCTTCCGCGACATTTCGCGAACCAGCGTTAAACAGTCAGTTCCAGATCCACCGATCACAGGATGGAACTTATATACTCTGAAAAAGGAATCATTTTACATCAGAAGAAGTATGAACTAGAGTTTCTGAAGAGATTTGAGCTAGCAAATTGCAAGGTTGCTATCACACCTGCTGATACGAATCAGAAGTTGGACTTTGATTCTGATGGAAAGGATGTGGACGCTACAACCTTCAAACAGATGGTTGGTTCTCTAAGGTATTTATGTAATACCAGACCTGATATTTGTTATGCCGTTGGAATAGTCAGCAGATACATGAGCAAACCAAAGTGGTCTCATTACCAAGCTGCTGTCAGAATTCTGAGGTACATAAAAGGAACTCTGAAATATGGAGTGTTATTTCCTTCTGGAGGAAAGATCAAATCAGAACTTATGAGTTATTCTGATTCTGATTGGTGTGGAGACAGAGTTGACAGAAGAAGCACTTCTGAGTACTTATTCAAGTTTCTGGGAGGTCCAATTTCTTGGTGTTCCAAGAAACAGCCTGTTGTGGCTCTGTCAACATGTGAAGCTGAATACATTGCTGGTGCTGTAGCTGCCTGTCAAGCAGTTTGGCTTCTGAATCTGCTGCATGATCTGAAGGTTGAAGTTGAGAAACCTCTGAAGCTGATGATTGATAACAAGTCTGCAATTAATCTTGCAAAGAATCCAGTTCTACATGGCAGAAGCAAGCACATTGAGACGAAGTATCACTTTCTCAGAAGTCAAGTGCATAAAGGAGTGTTAGAAGTTCTGCACTGTAGTACTCAGAAGCAGCTGGCAGATGTTCTGGCGAAGGCAATAAAAACAGACCAATTTTTGCGCTTGAGAGATGAAATTGGCGTTGTTAACTTCTGATAAATTACTAAATTACGGGATGGTATTATAAGGTAATTTAGTATTTTGTTATTTGTAGATAAATTCTGATTAGGGCCTATGTGACATTCTTCAATCATTTGCTGTCAGCTTTTAGACATTTATTCCTTCCTTCTTCTTCCTCAAATTCATCACCTTGCACTAACACAATCTATATTAAAATGCCTTATGTATTATTGATTTCATAATATCAATGTTAATTTTATTTCATCAACATACTATTTTCCATTATAATTTTTCTGCTACTGCATTGTAAAATTCTAAGAACTATACCTCCCAACATTCTAAGAACTAAACCTCTCAAATCTTTACTAATATACATCTCAATAATTTTTTTTTACAGACAGTGTGCTAGAGAAGTACGAGGTGCATTAAGAAATTTCTTTGGTTAAGTTTGAGCTCATTGTGATACCAAACTGTTTGAGAACTACTTTTAGCATCCCACTAATTTCTTCAAAATCACATCCTCGAAATGTCAATCTAGACTAGGTTTCCTCATTTTTCATATTTGGACACAGCAATATTATTTTTATCCTTATGTACATGTGAGTCACAAAAGTGATTTACTAAACCTTTTAAAATTATTAAATTATTAATTTCAATAAACAAAAATGTCACTGATCTAGCTCACTCACCATGCTACAAAAGTCCATCTTTGATCGGGACTTGTTGCTATGAATTAGATAGCTACATAATTTTGTATTACATCAAAGAGATTGGGTGAAAAAAATATTTCCCTCGCAGCAGCTACCGTCATCTCTAAATACCGTATCCTGAATTGTCCATGGGGTTGCCAACAGGTGCAGTTTCAGGTTCCTTTATCTCTACAACAACGCAGTCTGACATTAAGAAGGTTTTAGCAACAGAGGATGCATGTTCCAGACAACATCTGACCACCTACACAAGAGAGTAAGATGCTTATTTTATCAGAGACTCGTATCAACCATAACTTCATGTTCTGGCATAAAACCCTAATCAGTTTGAAACTAATAATATATAACACCTACATACAAACCTAATTCTAAGATCCCAATAGAAGAAACTGCAGTTCAATTAATTAGACAGGCATCTAAAGATAGTTAAAAATTCACAGCTGATAAACAAAAAACACTCAAACAATAAATCACCTTTGTTGGATCAATGATCCCAGCAGCCATTAAATCTTCATATTTGCCGGTTGCAGCATTATAACCGTATTTTGGATTGTCGCTGGACAGAACCTAAAATACACAAACTACATCAGCACAAGCAAAGCACAAGCAAAACAATTAACAAGGTATTCCAAATTAAGCTGATTTTCTTACCTTCTCACTCACAACACTACCATTTACACCAGCATTCTTAGCTATTAATTTCAGAGGGTAACTAAGAGCTCTTTTAACAATGTCTGCTCCAACCTGCACCACATCATTGTAATTGTCATATTAAATAATGTATACTTTCAAGCACACAAAACATAAGAAAATTGAGGTATTGCCATAATATCAAATATTGACTCACTTTTTCTTCATCATTTGCAAGGGTTTCCTTGATTGCATCCACCTTTGATGCAAGTCTGAGCAAAGTGCAACCACCGCCAACTACAATACCCTCCTCAACAGCTGCCTGAAAGTCAATAAATATGAGTTCATAGAAAAGGAAAAATAATTAAACAATTAACATTTTTGGAAAGATAAATGTCACCTTTGTAGCATTAAGAGCATCCTCAACTCTCAACTTCTTTTCCTTGAGTTCTGTCTCAGTTTGGGCCCCAACCTACACACGTAGGTAACAAACACGCACTGCTTAATATGACTTGCTGAGATGTTTAGAGCTAGAATATTATTGAATGTGAGTGGGCACATTACCTGTATAACAGCCACACCACCAGACAGTTTTGCAATCCTTTCACTTAGCTTCTCCTTTTCATATTCTTGCTCTGCAGCCTAAATAATGAGTAAATATTTCATTAGAGTGATAAACAGTATTAATCTTCCATGCACTTATCGTATGAACAGACTCTAAGGAGTTTCCCCCTATATGTGACCGATGTGCATGTGTACACACGTACATTATGACCGTACCTGACTATCTTCCTATTATTATGTGCATTAGTCCTACTAAACTCCAAAATATTTTTCATTTGTATAGTGTATATCATTAGTTATTATTAATGTACAACATTTATAAAGAAACCTTGCACATCCAATGCAAATGTTGAATGGGAGGGGAGAGAAATAGATGGAAACCTCAATTTGGTTCTTAATTTGAGAAACTCTCTTATTAACTGCTTCTTGGGTACTTCCATCCCCAACAATTGTGGTAGTATCCTTAGTGAGCACCACCTTCGCGGCATTGCCCAGAACCTCTTTATCAGCTTTGTCTAAGGTAAGGCCAACCTCCTCTCTGATAACAGTACCTGCAAGTGAATTAATATGCATATTATTATTACCAACAGCTGGACATAAAAAGATGAAATGTATACTTCATTGAACAAAGCCATCAGAGTCATGACATGAATTGTCTAAATTTAAAAACCTCCTGTCAAGATGGCGATATCATCAAGGTATTGGCTTTTGCGTTCTCCAAACCCAGGGGCCTTAAGTGCCGCAATCTTCAAAGATCCTCTAAGTTTGTTTACAACAAGGGTTGCTAAAGCTTCTTGTTCAATATCCTCCGCAATGATCACAATAGGAAATCCACTTCTAATTGCATCCTCCAGTATGTTAATAAGATCCCTTGCATTGGTAATCTTTTTGTCAACTAATAGCAACTGCATAACAAACATACCACTTAAGTTTTTTAAGTAAATACGCAAGATGGTCTTTAAAATAGCAACGAATTATAGGAAGAAACATAACTAAATGGTACCTTGCAGTTCTCAAATTCAACAGACATTTTCTCACTGTCAGTAACGAAGTAGGGTGAAATATAACCACGGTCAAATTGCATTCCCTCAACAACATATAGACTGTTCTCGGCACTCTTTCCCTCCTCAAGTGTCACAACACCCTTTCTACCAACCTTACTCAATGCTTCAGCTATCATATTTCCAACCTCGTGATTGTTCCCTGCACTGACTGCTGCCACGTCTGCCAATTCGCTATCTTCAACCTGCAATCCACACAACCACAACTCTACTAAGTCTTTACAAAAAGACAAGTCAAATAATTGCTAAGAAGCACACTAATATATGCAAGGAAACAGGAAGTTTTAAGCAAACCCATTAAATAAAAATGTTTAAACACGCATATGCACAAAAGAACAAGTAAATGATTCACCTCCTTTGACATCTTCTTAAGTTCAGCTACAAGAGCTTTCGATGTCTTCTCAATACCACGTGTAATAAGCACAGGGTTTGCACCAGCTGCAACAACCTGCAAATTTTAACATGAAATGAGACCCCAATAGCATAACATTAACAATAAGCAAAACCAAACGAAACATAGTCAGCCACTTACTAGTTACTCATTCTACAATCCTAGCCAGCTAACACAAAGTAACAAACCTACCTTTACACCTTCTGCAATAAGGCCCTGGGCTAGAACAACAGAGGTTGTGGTTCCATCACCTGCCAAGTCATTTGTCTTGGCAGCTGCCTGTCTCACCAACTTGGCACCAATATTCTCAACCGGATCCTCCAACTCAACCTTTTCAATCCAAATCGAAAACAAACACTCATCAAAACAAATACCCACGTAAATAATTCACTAAAACAACAATCACATAACCATGAATATTAAGAAAAAAAATCCTAGAACTTAAACTCACACAAATTATTTAAACATAAAATTTAAGTAAATTCTTAGAACCCAAACTTATACAGTTACACTCAAACATAAAGTTAAGTAAATTCTTAGAATCCAAACTCATACAATTAGTCAAACATAAAAGTCATGTAAATTCTTAGAACCCAAACTCATACAATTAGTCAAACATAAAAGTCAAGTAAATTCTTAGAACCCAAATTCATACAATTACACTCAAACATAAAAGTTGAGTAAATTCTTAGAACCTAAACTCATACAATTACACTCAAAACATAAAAGTTAAGTAAATTCTTAGAACCTAAACTCATAAAATCACTTAAACATGAAAATCGAGTAATAATAACAGAACAAAACCTGAACTCGTACAATCACATAAACATGAAAACCAATCAAAAAATCACAACTTAAACTCATCCAATCACATAAAATGATAATTAAGTAAAATCCATAGAACTTGAACTCACAATCAAATAAACATAAAAATTAAGTAAATTCTTAGAAACTAAACTCATACAATTACACTCAAACATAAAAGTTATGTAAGTTCTTAGAACCTAAACTCATAAAATCACTTAAACGTGAAAAGTAATAATAACATAAAGTACAATAACATAAACATGAAAACCAATAAAAAAAATCATAAAACTAAACTCATCCAATCCAATCACATAAACATGATAACTAAGTAAAATTCTTAGAAACTAAAGTCATACAAATTATTCAAAAACACATAAAAACATAAAGAGATTGAAAACAAACCTCTTTAGCAACAGTGACACCATCATTAACAATTTTAGGCGAACCATACTTGCTCTCGAGAACAACATTCCTTCCTTTAGGACCAAGCGTAACACCAACAAGATCCGCAAGCTTGTTCACACCATTCTACAAGAACAAAAACCTTACGTAAACATCAAAAACTCCAAAACGCTAATTTCACAGTCGTTTAAAGTTTTAACCATCATTTCATAATACCTGGAGTTTCTTAATAGCGGAACCGTCTTTGTTGAAATGCAACTCTTTGGCCATGGCAGAGATTTTAACGTTGCGAGTTTTCCTGGCGAGGACGACTTTGTTTGCGTTTCTCTTGCCGGCGGCTAAGGGGAAGGAGGAAATGGTGGCGGAGGAGGAGAGATTGCAAGAGGAAGTTGTTGCTGAGAAGGTTGATGCCATGGTTGTTGAATTGGAAGAGGATGAAAATGGAGGTTAGGGTTTAAGAAAGTGTTGTTGGTTTTGGATAACGAAGGAGAGTGTAGTGTGTTAGTTGAAGAAGAAGACGGGTGAGATTAGGCTTTTTATTAGTTGAAGGAGAAGTGAACGAGGGGAAGGGATTTCATCTTGAAGGTTCTGTTTTATTTCAACCGTTGGATTGGAAGGAGTGTTTGGCTTGATTTGTCGTGTGCTAGAATGCTCTAGAACTTTTGTTATTAGGAGAATCAAACGCCTATTACTACTAGTAGAGATGATTTGTAGAGTTCTGTTTTTTTTACGGTTAAATGCCTTATTCCTCTATCATATGAGCGTGTTTAAACAAAGTTGTGTTTTTTTTAGGGTTAAATGCCTTATACTTCTATCATAAGAGCGTGTTTAAACAAAATTTTCACAACGGTCTAGTAGAAACTAGCATGCTTAGCAAGTTTTAGGTATCGGGTTTGATACTTGGCTATCTCTAAAACAGTTTAGTTGAATTTTTTCTTAATAAAAAATAATACACGATTAGTATTGGAATAAAGTATATTTAACCTTTTTTTATAAGTAAGAAATTCATAGAAAGAATATTGAGGAACTATAACCCGCTTATAAAGAACCGAGAAACGAAAGACTCGGGAAAAGAGAAATTACACGCCAACTGAAATTTTAGTTAAGTAAACTAACGGGTTTTTACTAAACTCGTAAAAGTTACACTTACGACTAGAAATTTCACCCGTCAAAGACCACTTCTAAGCTTTCACCTTAATACACCACACAATATCCGACAAGTTTCCCGAACCGTTGTTAAAGATAATATCGTTCCTAATGTTCCAAATACCCCACATTGCGGCCATCTAAATTAAACCTACTTTGTTGGGATTGTGTTGGCTGAAGATTTTGATAATGTTATTAGAAGCCAAATGAATTAAACGTTTCGATCGAAATGAGGTAAAGCGTCATGTTTCGAAGTAGCAGAAGCAGTGTTTCGAATAAGCATGTCAAAGCTTGGAGCTTCGAGTGGCAATTATGGGAACATATCTAAAGAAGTCTCGAAATAACAACAAGGCTGTGTCTGGGAAGTGCGTTCGAAACGGAGAAGTACCAAAGCATTTGAAATTCAAATGGAAGCGGGACATTCGAAGTTTGAAAGTTATGTGCTGGAGCATTTGGGGACACGTGGAAAGAAGAAAGAGGCATTGTTCTGCATGTTCTGAACGTGGCATAATCCTATAGCAAGACCGTTATGGTCGAATTAGTATAAATAGAAGTCTTAGTATTAGGATTTCGTGTGTCATATCTATTGTACTAAATACTCAGTAACATTCAAACTACCACATGGCAAGGGAAACGAATGCAAGAGAAATGTACGTATGATAGCACCATGTATTTCTGATTTAATGAAAACCTTTTACCATTTCCAGCACTTTCCTTTATCTTTTTGTCAAATAACATTTACAAGTTTTCTCATTTACAGTCTTTTCACTTTGAAATCTCTTCTTCAAAGTTTTACATTTTAATGCTTTCTTCACATTTCAAACACTTTACATCTCAGAAAACTGTCATATTTTCCATACCTTTACCTTCAAGTCTTATCCTTCGAACGCATATTTTTACTTAAAGTCATTTACAGATTTCTTGCATTAAACGCTTTCTTCATATTTCAAACAGTTTACGTTCCAGAAATCCTTTACATTAACTGTTTTATAATTCGAAACCATTTACTTGACTTTTATGCAATTTTACATGTCTTTACAATTAACATTTATTCATGCAACTTAGTTTCGTACACGCACATTTTGATTACATCTTTAGACTTTTTGAGAGAGAAATCGAAATAAGCCAAACGCATATACAACACTCAAATATCAACCATGAATATCTGTTCGATCGTGAGAGTAACCTTAATGTCCAAGGAATCCTAGGATCAATCTAGTCGATCCTGTGAGTTACCAGAGGAATTGAATAACAGTCAGAAAAGATTATTCGATAGTTTGGAAGACTAGCGGTTGTTTACCAGAAATCACTGGAAACAAATTGGCACACCCGGTGGGACCAATAATTGGATATTAGAAATAAAGATTGTTGAGACATAACCATTATAAAAACGTTGGAACCTAAGAAGTTTGCTGTTTTATGAACCTGAGAAGTGGTAAAATAACCAACAGCAACCAACCTTCATCCAGAAGAAAACGTTTGGACAAAATGTCTAATTCTGACAATCAACAAGGGGAACAAAATGGCCCACATACAACAGGCACTAATGCGTCCACTTCGATCGGAATATCTAATGTAATCCCTTCGAATGCACAGTCTGTTGCATCTTCAACCAGTAACATAGCCACCAATGGAGTAAGTGGCATATCAACTAATAGTTCGATCTTAGGAAATACTGGAACCATTGGTTACCCTGGGGGATTCGTTCCACCATCAGGGACACAATCCCATTTCTCCACTCCATTAACTAGACCACCCGGTTTCGATGGGAATAGAACCAGAAATTCCTCTTATGGAATGCCAACATCTTTTATGGCAGGTTTACACAATTCCACATCGAATTCATCCCCACAACTAGGGTCTGGGTCTGAGGCGAATCAGTTTATGACAAATAACCAAGGGTCAGTGGGTTATAGCACAATGCATATCTTAACCACAGACAACCAGTTGGCTTTTAGGCAATTGATGGATGACAGTAACCATAATATGATAGGGGTGTTAGCACAAACCATGCAGGAGATATTTGCCCCAATAGTGCAAAATGTGACTGTGACAAACAGAGAAAACGCTGACAATATGAGTCGAATAGCAGATTTCTTTGCTCCCCTAGAAAGGCGTAGGCAGAATCATGCAGGATTTCGAGCAAACATGCCTGTTATAGAACAAATTGCTAACGACCCAATTTATAGACCACCCAGAGAAGAAGTTAACTTGGGGGCCAGGGCACCAAGGTTAGAAGCCCCAATAATCCCGGGCCCACAAAGAGAAATTATGGAACCAGGGGCAAGGGTCGAAAGGCTAGAAGCCCCAGAGTTTCGAGAAGAACAACCTAGGGGAGTTGTCTTGGTTGGTCGAAATCAAGATCCCAATGTTGTCGTTCATAGAATTCGAAACGATGACATCTTGGCAGAAAACAACCTAACCACCATGATAGAGAGAGTCATGGCCCAGAATGGCCTCAACACAGGAATGAGAAGGCCAAATTATGCTTCTCCTATATTAGATTGCATAATGCATACTGATTTACCAAGGGGATATAAAGTCCCTAAATTTACAAAGTTTGCTGGGGATACCAATGAGTCAACGGTCAAACACATAGCGAGATATCTAACCGAAGCGGGAGATATAGCCAATAATGAAGATCTCAGGATCAAATACTTCCCAGGTTCCTTGACTAAAAACGCCTTCACATGGTTTACCACTTTGCCTCCTGGGTCCATTAACACTTGGGCTCTCTTAGAGAGATTATTCCATGAACAATTTTACATGGGACAGTCGAAAATAAGTTTGAAGGAATTGGCCAGTGTTAAGAGAAAGTTCACTGAACCCATAGATGATTATCTGAATAGGTTTAGGCTTTTGAAATCCAGATGTTACACAGTAGTGCCTGAACATGAGTTAGTCGAAATGGCCGCTGGTGGCTTGGATTATTCTATTCGAAAGAAACTAGACACTCAATATTTGAGGGATATGGCTCAGTTAGCCGATAGGGTTCGACAGGTCGAAAGACTAAAGGCCGAAAAAGCCAGAGTCTTTAAGAATAGCAAGAAAGAAAGGATTTCCTATGTTGGGACTGAGGAAGCAGAAGAATATCCTGAATTCGAATTCGAAGAGGTCGAAATCGACCTCGCTGAATTAAAACAGGCCCCACCTTATTCCTGCAAATTGTTAGTTCCCACAAAAGGGAAAGACATTGTTGAAAATGAGAAAAGTGACAAATTTCCAAAGAAGGTTTATACCTTCGATGTCACTAAATGTGACGAGATTTTTGACTTACTTGTCAAAGATGGCCAACTAATTGTGCCATCAAATGTCAAAATACCTCCTTTGGATCAGAGAAATAAGAGAGGATTTTGCAAATATCATAGTTTCCTAGGCCACAAAACCTCACAATGTTTTCTTTTCAGGGACCTAATTCAAAACGCGATCAAAGATGGCAGACTAAAGTTTGCTGATAAGGTGAAGATGAAAGTGGACGAAGATCCCTTGGACGTCGCAGACACCAACTACTCCGAGCCTGCATGCATTGGAGAGGTCAACATGGTGGAAACTGATCAAAGCGACGCCCTAACAGGAGAGAAGGGTACTGAAGCTGAAAACTGGGTGATGGTCGAAGTCAATAAGGAGGTCACTGAAGACATCCAGAATACGCCAGAGACTTCGATTGCCGCACCTGTAGCTGTTGCAAGAGAAACCCAGGCTACTGAAGGCCAGGGAAATCAAAACCAAGAACTAACACAAGTCACTGAAGGCTTGAGGCTGGAATTGGAGAAAGTCCAAATCACGCAGCCAATTTCCCCTCAGAAGGAAATATGGGACACTCTAGGGGAACCCAGTGGAAAATTTGACTATTTGGTCAAATATTCTGCCCCAGAGAGTTCGAAGGTTCAGATTAAGGATATAAAGCCCACAGTATGGGGCGATGATGAAGCTAAGGGGGAAGATGTTGAAATAAATATGGTGGATATGGAAAGACCTCGCTCTGAGATGGAGGAAGTAGAAAAATACTTAGAAAAAGAAAAGTATATAATGGGGGATAATCACACTGGAGATGCTAGTCTCAAGGATTATCTCATGACATGCCACAAAGGAGATTCAGGCATGATATTGTGCCCTAGGTGCAGCATCCTCTGCAATCAAAGAATCGCTGCGAATTTCGAAAGGGTACAGAGGACTCGAACTGGCAACAATTGGCGCCAGGATAACCAGCTTTTTAGGTGTTATCCCAAGGATGGAGAAAGTTTGCTGGAATTTGTGTTTCGCTGCTACAAAGGGGCAACCAAGTGCTTGATTTGCCCAAGGTGTTCTGCTGTGTATGACCAAAGCATGGCCAGGGCCTTCGAAACGATTCCCTTCGCCCCTTGCTGGAACCATCAAGAAACTGTCCAGATGGGCCCACGTTTCGACAGCAGACACAAACAGCGAAGGCCTGATAGCCCTCACCCCAAGGCTGCTCGAAGAGTGACTTTCAAACTCCCTGCTGAAGTGCCAACCGATAGATGGTTACAGGTCAGAAATGACAAAGGCAAAGATAGATGGAGAAACGCTGAACGAAATGCACGCCATGCTGTGACATACAGGAGGCAATTCAACACAGCAAAAAGGGAGGAGGTGAGATTAGAAAATTACAAAGGAAGGAACCCCATGTCAAGATCCCAGTGGCGCATACAGCAAAGGATTCGAAAGGCTGAGAGAGAAGCTGTGGCAAACAAAGGGGTTACTTCAACAAAAAACCAAGGTGAATCTAGCACCAACAAACCAAAAAATCAAACTGAAGACAAACCTCCAGTCAATAGGAGGCTCTTCTCTGAAGTACAACGCGATGAACCAAAGGAATACACTCCAGGCCCGAAAGAGGACGAAGATATGATAACAGATAACTTCGAATCGGAGGGGGAGTCTTCATTTAACCTGAACTGTAACGTGGTGTCTGTGCTTCCCTGCGAATTTGGGCAGGAAACCGAAATCAATGAATATGAGGAGGAAGACACCATATATTTGATGAAACATAGGCCTGTGTGCTACTATGTGATGGACAATGGGGCTGTTGAGGAACAAAATGCGTTCTTCGAACGTCCAGAACCTGCAATGAAGAACCATCTCAAGCCACTTTTTATTCGGGCGAAAGTTGGTGTCCATGGTGTGAACAAAGTTCTAGTGGATGGGGGTGCTGCAGTCAATTTGATACCCCATTTCATGCTAAAAAGATTAGAGATCCGCGAAGGAGACATCAAGCCCCATAATATGGTTTTGTCCAATTATGAGGGAAAAGTGGGCAAAACACTGGGAGTGGTCCAGTTGGAATTGACAATAGGCTCAAGCTGTAGGCCCACCATGTTTATGGTGATCGAAGCCAAGGCCAACTATAACTTACTGCTGGGAAGGGAGTGGATCCATGGCGTGGGGGCAGTTCCTTCGTCAATGCATCAGCGACTAGTTCTGTGGAGAGATGATGGAATCGTGGAAAACATCGAAGCAGACCAGAGTTACTTTATGTCAACTGTCAATTTAGTTGACAAGAGGGATTATGATAAAAATCTGGCAAAGATTGCTCCGTGTGTTCCAAATGATGAGATTAATGAAACTAGAAACGCCCACTACTACATGACCCTTCGCCATGATGGCCTTTACTGGGATAGAACAATAATCAGTGAAGAAGAGGGAGTCGAAGGCACTATACAAAAACGGCCAGCAGGCTGGGACTTCGACAACCTTATCCATGACTGAGTCTACCTTTTTCGAAAGGATTTCGGCCTATATGGCTGAGAACGAATCAAAAGCGGCCTTAGAGGCTGAAATAAATAAATCAACTATAAAGATGAACGAAGTAAGTGGGGATGGTTCGAAATGCTCACCCTTCGAAGAGTTTGAGATGGATCAAAGGTTGGATGCCATCTATGGCAAAGAACCCTTAGGCTTCGAAAGGGACCCCATAAACTCAAGTGCCAAAATGTTGGCACAAGATCCACTCGAAGAAGTCAACTTAGGGGATGAAAAAACGAAAAGAGTAACCTACATAAGTGTTAAACTTAGCCCAGGCCTCAAGAAGGAAGTGATCGAAGTCCTCAAGGAAAACAAAGATTGCTTCGCATGGGATTATGACGAGATCGCTGGTTTAAAGAGGGAGTTGGTCGAACACAGACTGCCAATCAAAGATGGCAAGAGGCCCATCAAACAAACTCCCAGAAGATTCGCACCAGCGGTTCTCACAAAAATTAAAGATGAGATCGAAAGGTTGCTGCGTTGCAAATTCATCAGAACAACAAGGTACGTCGAATGGTTAGCAAACATAGTACCTGTTATTAAGAAAAATGGTTCTTTAAGAATTTGCATAGATTTTAGGGATTTAAACACTGCAACCCCTAAAGATGAATATTCCATGCCTGTGGCAGAAATGCTAGTAGATTCTGCTGCAGGGTTCGAATACTTGAGTATGTTAGATGGATACTCTGGGTATAACCAGATTTTCATTGCTGAAGAAGATGTTACAAAGACAGCATTTCGTTGCCCAGGAGCCTTAGGCACCTACGAATGGGTGGTGATGCCTTTTGGTTTAAAGAACGCTGGGGCAACTTATCAAAGGGCAATGAATTCAATTTTTCATGATTTCATTGAAACCTTCATGCAGGTGTATATTGATGATATAGTTATCAAATCTATATCTGCAGAAACACATTTGCATCATTTAAGCCAATCATTCGAGCGAATGAGAAAACATGGCTTAAAGATGAATCCCCTTAAATGTGCATTTTTTGTGCAGGCTGGAGATTTTCTTGGTTTTGTGGTTCACAAGAAAGGAATTGAAATCAACCAGAACAAAACCAAAGCCATAATGGAGACGAAAACACCTACGTCAAAAAGGGAGTTGCAATCTCTGCTAGGGAAAAATAACTTCCTCAGAAGATTCATTTCGAACCTAAGTGGAAGAACCCAAGCTTTCTCTCCGTTACTTCGTCTAAAGCAAGGCCAAGCCTTCGAATGGAACGAAGCTCACCAGGAGGCATTTGACAGGATAAAAGAATACCTTTCTCAGCCTCCTATTTTGTCTCCACCTTCATGGGGGAAGCCCATGAGATTGTACATATCTGCCTCTGAAGTTAGTATAGGTAGTATGCTAGCACAAGAAGATAACAATGGCATCGAAAAAGCCATATACTATTTAAGTAGAGTGCTAAATGATGCAGAGACCAGATATAGCAATTTAGAAAAGCTATGTCTCTGCTTGTATTTCTCTTGTATGAAACTCAAGTATTATATAAAACCTGTTGATGTTTATGTTTCATCTTATTTCGATGTCATTAAACATATGCTTTCAAAACCAATAATGCATAGCAGAGTTGGCAAGTGGGCTTTAGCCTTAACAGAATATTCTTTGACTTTCATGCCTTTAAAAGCTATGAAAGGTCAAGTGATTCCTGACTTCATTGTGGACCATTCTTTGGTTGAGCAGACTGTCATGAGTTACGTCGAAATGCAACCATGGAAATTGTACTTTGATGGTTCAACCCACAGGAATGGAAGTGGTGTTGGAGTCCTTCTGATTTCTCCTGAAGGAATTCCAACAAAATTTAAGTATAAATTAGATAGTCCTCGTTGTTCGAACAACGAAGCTGAGTATGAAGCGCTCATTGTTGGACTTGAAGCTTTGTTGGAATTGGGGGCAACCAGAGTCGAAATTAAAGGAGACTCTGAATTAGTGGTCAAACAAATCACAAAGGAATACAAGTGCATAAAGGAAAATTTAATGGTATACTTCGTCATAGTCAATAGGCTATTAAGGAAATTTGAATACATGGATATTCAACACATACCAAGAATAGAGAACCAAGAAGCAAATGACTTAGCGCAGTTGGCTTCGGGTTATAAAGTGTCTACCAAGAACTTCAAGGATTTGGTTGAATTAAGGGGAAGAGTTATGGATACTAGATTCACACCATCGGATCTGGAAAGTATGAAATTGGGATATGCTGAGAAACAGGGATTCGAAATATTAGCCATAAATATTTTGTCAGATGCAGATTGGCGAAGTCCACTGAAGAGTTATTTAGCAGACCCAACTCTAAATGTGGATAGAAAGACAAAATATAGAGCATTGTCATATCTCCTCATGGGGAACGAATTGTTTAAAAAGACCCAAGAGGGTGTATTATTGAAATGCCTAGGAGAAAGTGAGGCATATTTAGCATTGTCTGAAGTCCATAATGGGGCATGTGGGGCACATCAAGCAGGCCATAAAATGAAATGGCTGTTATTTCGATACGGCTTGTATTGGCCTAGCATGCTCAAAGATTGCATAGACTTTGCTAAAGGATGTGAGGAATGTCAGAAACATGCAGGAATTCAACATGCCCCTGCAAGTGAGTTGCATTCGATCATCAAACCATGGCCATTTAGAGGATGGGCATTGGATTTGATAGGAGAAATAAATCCTGCTTCGTCCAAAGGACAGAAATACATCTTGGTGGGAATAGATTATTTTACCAAATGGATCGAAGCTATACCACTGATAGTTGCTGATCAAGAGGCTATTATTGAATTTATACAAAAGCACATTATCTATAGGTTCGGATTGCCAGAGAGCATAACCACAGACCAAGGCTCTGTGTTTACTGGTAGAAAGATGCAAGGATTTGCCCAAGAAATGGGGTTTAGATTGCTAACATCAACGCCATATTATGCTCAAGCAAACGGTCAAGTCGAAGCAGCAAATAAAGTAATAATAGGATTAATCAAGAAGCATATTGGCAAAAAGCCAAGGAACTGGCACAAAACTCTGGACCAAATATTATGGGTGTGTAGAACATCTCCTAAGGAAGCTACTAACACTATGCCTTTCCAACTCACATTTGGTCATGATGCAGTGTTGCCAGTAGAAATTCATCTACAATCAGTTCGAATTCAGAGACAAAATGAAATCCCAGTTGCATTATATTGGGAAATGATGATGAATGAATTAGTTGAGTTGGACGAAATTAGATTACATGCATTGGAAATTTTGATGAGACAAAAAGAAAGAGTGGCCAGAACATACAATAAAAGGGTGAAGAAAAAAGTATTCATTATTAATGACTTGGTTTGGAGAGTCATATTGCCTATGGACAAGAAGAATAAAGCGTTAGGTAAATGGTCACCTCATTGGGAAGGACCTTTTCGAATATTAAAAGTATTCTCAAACAATGCATACGAAATCGAAGAACTCGTGGATGATAAACGTATCCTAAAGGTTAATGGGAAATATTTAAAGAAATATAAGCCACGCCTGCAGGAGATTCGAATAGTAACAACGTAACCAAGATGTTGTAAAAGGCCAAGATGGCAAGATAAAATTCCAAAATGGCGTTGTTCGAATATTACATATAAGAAACCAAAATTGTAGTCAAATAAACATCAAAATCTAGAAATAAGAGTTATTTTTCAATCGATTAAAAGTGCTTCGAAATGATTCAAGTTTCTGCTGAGCGAACCGCCTGGCTCCTTCCAAGGTTGCCACTTCTCCTTTAAGTTGTTCTGCAGTCTCCATTTCCGCAAGCCCCTGGTTGAGAAGCTCTTCGAATTGGTTACCATCAGTATTGGTTTCGAAGGCTATTTGTTGTTCTTTAGCCTCCTTAACCTTCTGTTGAAGTTCCAGAATCTGCCTTTCCCAAAGAAGTATGGACTCAGCTCGAGCCTCATAATCAGTTTTCGCCTGCTTCAGATGCATAGCTTGATCCTCAGCTTCTTGAGAGAGTTTCGAAGCTTGTTCATAAGCAGCATCCATGGCAATGTGTTTCTCTTGAACCTTCTTGGCAGCAGATTCGTCTTGGAGAAGGTAACCAGTTACGTTGTCCAGCAAAGCCTGAAGATCGAACAAGAGAGTACTAACTGGCAAGGAGCAGGTAGAAAGATTGACCTTTGTGAGCAGCTCCTTCATAGTATAGCAAGCAGTACTATCTTGCTTAAGCACTTCGAATATATCCACATTGAGAATGGTTTTCCTAATTTTATTAAGAAGAACAATTCTTTCATCTGTGGGAAGAGGATAGCTGGTCGAACTTGTGCCAGCCCTAGCAAGTGGGACGTCCCTCTGAGCCAACTTTGCCTTCATGTACCCAATAGGGTCATTTCGTCTCAGAAGTGCCAGTTCCTCGTCAGTCATTCGAGACAAAGAGGATTGAGGGAGTTCCACACGTAGGGGAGCCACGTCCATTTCAACCTCTATAGGTTCGTTGGTTGCATTACCATCCCCTTCATTCGTTTCGTGCTCTTGGTCTTCTTCATCCTCATCCAAATCCACCACTTCGATACCATCCCTTTCACTGCTATTTGCGTTGGACTCCGTCCCAGCAGTCGAACCGTCATTGGCATTCTCCTCCTCAGATTCTTCGTCTGCAGATTCTTCGGCTCTTTGCCCAGAATCGGATTTCTCTTATTCAGTTTGAGTGTCCTTTGGGTCCTCTTGAAGAGTTTCAAGAGGGGACTTTTGAAGAGAAGCCCTTTGCAAATCCTCTGCAGATGTTTGAAGTGGTGTTTCGTTTATCTCTTTCAGAGGAATGGAGGTACCTTGATCATCCTGCTGTTCAGAAGTTCCAGCCAGAACCGCCATATTGGAGGAACCTTTATTTTGAACCAGGTTGCTGGAATCTCCTTGAGGAGAGGAGTTGAGCGGAGCAGCAGCTCTGGATGGTGAGTTCGAAGTAGTGGAAGCTGGATTCAAGATGTTCTGCAAGGAACAACAGAATGTTAAAAAAAACATTCACCAAGGTAATAAGAAGTTATTATTGTCAAAAATTTAAAGGTTCAATTTACCTGTGGACTCTCGGAGGAGAGGTTACTAGCTATACGTTCCAACGTTGTGTTGGAGGTCGAAGGTGGATTTTTGGATTTGGGTGAGGGAGCAGCATCCCTGGAATCAAGTCCAAAGACACTAGTTGGAACGGTACTTTTCGAAATATCTTTCTTTGGCTTCTTCTTCGAAGCAGTGTTTAAGTTTCCTCCAGCCTTGGGATCTTCCCCAGTGGTGCTTGATTTCCGCTTCTTGGGAGTAGTAGGAGGAAGCTTGTTGGTCTGAAAGGATTTTAAACGAAGAGTTAGATGCAAACCATAAAACATGAGTGAATTCGAAACATCAAGGCTAAGTGATTACCGTTGGAATTGGAACACTGGTTGTTGTTGGTATTATTGTTGTTGTTGTGGTTGCAGCAATAGTGGTTGTTTCGGGTGGAGTCACTTTGTCAGTAGTTTCGATGGAGGCTTGAGAGGCACTCCCTTCTTTCGACTTCGAGGCAGTTGTCTTTATCCTGATGGCTGAAAATCGAAACAATTAAAGCAAAGGTTAAAGATATGGAAAATAAAAGACGTTTGGGATTTTCCCAAGCATTCGCACCTGTGCCTTGATCAGATTTAATTGACATGGCAGAAAGGTCGTATCGAAGGTGTCCTGGGAAATCATGAAGCCAGTATCGAGCCCATGTCACAGTCTCAGATGGCTTTGGTTTCCTTTGAAGATATTTGAACATCTCTTTGCAAGTAAACCACCAAGGATATGGGGGAAACCAAGCCAGAGCCAGTTCTGAGGTAGGTAATCTGGGAAATTTAGGTGGATGCATTTCGAATGCCAACCTATACCTATCCTCAGGTGACAGCCCTGAAGGAAGTTTTAACTTAGAAACTTTTTGTTTGAATTTTTCCTTCAAGGTCTCAGCCGCTTGATGCACAGTGGAGTCCAAGCGTGTGGGGTCATAAGTAGTTTCAAAATAATTTTGGAAAGCTTTAATCTCTTTGGCATGAGTAAACATACCTTTCTTTGTTGGTACCTGCACATCGAAGGCATCAATTAGTTTCTGTTGAATTGTAAGTGTATCGAACATATAAGTTTGATAAAACTTGGTCCACCATTCCAGAAACCCTTTAGCTGTGAGATGGGTAGGTTCGAAGGTTATCAGCTCAAATTGGGCAAAGCCTTGATATTGTTCTTGCTGTATTTTGGCTTCCCGTGCCTTGAAAGTTCGTCCAGAAGTGATGGCACTCTCAGTTTGAAATAAAGGTTCAGGAATCAGTTGGCATAAGCCAAACTGCCTCGAAACAAAGTTTGGTTGGTAGGCAAAGAGAAAAATCTAGTTCTTGGCTGGAGTTATTCTTGAAGAAATGAGTCTAGGTAGCAAAAAAGCTCTCCATACATCCCGAATCTCCTTGCTCTTGATAGCTTCTGAGAGAGCCATGGTGAACTAAGAAGGTCCATGAGCCCTCGAAGCAAAAGGCGCCATGCTCTCTTCGAACTTGTGCCTTTTGGAGAATATCATGATGTACTTCGAGAATTGGACTTTGAAGTCATCTTTGTCGTCATTGGGAGTTAATCTTCGAAGCCTAGTGCCTTCGACTATCCTATTATTTATCTCAGAATATTGCTCATCAATGGTGTTGGCGGTTGATAAGGAGGGTTCGAACATGGCATTTAGCCATAGTTGAAGTAACCAAAAAGGGCCAGCCAACAGAATATTTTTGGAGGTGTGGGATTTGAGGCTCGAAACAGCTGACCTCAGGCTTTCATAAAGGTCAACTAAGAGCAGTTCACTTAGGCACACTTTTCGATTTTCATGCAAGTCCCTAGCTAGAGGAATGAACCTACTAGCTACCTGTAGGGATCTACTGCAGAAAACGTATCTTGATAGCCACAGGGTTAAGAAAGCAATGTGCTCTATGTCAGACACATTGTCCCCCTCAACATGGTAATGACTGATAAACTTGGAAAAACTGGCTAGCTTGACTTCGAAGTCAATTATGCTTGAATGTTCTTTGTTGTCGGGTATATAAGTTTCTCCCACTGGCGATAGCCCAGTGATGGCCACTATGTCGAAGAAGGTTGGGGTGATCATTCCACCTGGGAGATGGAAAGTGTTATAGGTACTGTCCCAGAAATAGAGGGACGCGAATAGCAGAGGGTGGCTGTAGGTGAAACCAGGCTTCGATAGCTTAATCAGGTTATAGATACCTAATTCTTCCCATTGCTGGGATTTCTTAGCTTCTACTTTCTTGAACCAATTTTGATAAGCAATATCAGAGGTGGGGCAAGATCGAAATGGCTTAAAATTACTTTTTACATAATCCAATACAAAGGGGTCCTTAGGAGGAACAGTTGGGTTTTCTATGGTATTTGAACTAGAAGATTCTACTGCCTTAGGGGCGTCCATTTTGTTAAACAAGGGTTTAAAACTATAACAAACTGGGAAAATCGTCCTGGTGTCTTTTAATATTTCAAAAATCGTAAGAGGGCCATTTAAAGCTAACCTCTTACCAGCAACGTTGGTAGGAATGAGTACCTGTGACGCATACAACATTTCTTTTTCCTTTGAAATCATCTGAGGGGCAAGAACGGATTGACCTTGGTGAGTGATGATTTTACTTTCCATGGTAGTTCCTGCAGTTTTTCCTTTCTTCTTGGAGACTTTCTTGAGTTGGGATGAAGTAGAAGAAGACATTTTTGAAAGATGTTGAAAGCTTGGGTTTTTTGACGAGAGAAGGAGGGTAAAAGATTTAGAGTGTGAAAAGAAAAGAAAAAGATTAAGTTGATGATGTTTTATAATGGGGAAGTTTAAGCATCCACTGAATAAGGGTGTGATACGTGGAAATCATGGGTTGGTGTGATGAAGAGGTGGCGTAAAGTTAACATGGGTAATAGGCGTGATTTAAAGATAATCATTATTTGTAACTGCACCATGCTGTGAAGTGGCTCCAGGCGGTTAAGGAATCCAAAAGGTGCTATGATTG
This sequence comes from Vicia faba, assembly GCA_948472305.1. Lineage (NCBI taxonomy): Eukaryota > Viridiplantae > Streptophyta > Magnoliopsida > Fabales > Fabaceae > Vicia > Vicia faba. The sequence continues at coordinate 1,362,771,336 of OX451735.1, read as the reverse complement.
ACGTGACTGGAGTCAAATGCATTAAATGTTACGATGATTCGAAAGTCACATCAAAATCTTGTGTAGATGTTTAAAATAGGTATTTCTCAGAGGAATCGAAATACATATTTTAAAGGGGTAATTTGTTGGCTGAAGATTTTGATAATGTTATTAGAAGCCAAATGAATTAAACGTTTCGATCGAAATGAGGTAAAGCGTCATGTTTCGAAGTAGCAGAAGCAGTGTTTCGAATAAGCATGTCAAAGCTTGGAGCTTCGAGTGGCAATTATGGGAACATATCTAAAGAAGTCTTGAAATAACAACAAGGCTGTGTCTGGGAAGTGCGTTCGAAACGGAGAAGTACCAAAGCATTTGAAATTCAAATGGAAGCGGGACATTCAAAGTTTGAAAGTTATATGCTGGAGCATTTGGGGACACGTGGAAAGAAGAAAGAGGCATTGTTCTGCATGTTCTGAACGTGGCATAATCCTATAGCAAGACCGTTATGGTCGAATTAGTATAAATAGAAGTCTTAGTATTAGGATTTCGTGTGTCATATCTATTGTACTAAATACTCAGTAACATTCAAACTACCACATGGCAAGGGAAACGAATGCAAGAGAAATGTACGTATGATAGCACCATGTATTTCTGATTTAATGAAAACCTTTTACCATTTCCAGCACTTTCCTTTATCTTTTTGTCAAATAACATTTACAAGTTTTCTCATTTACAGTCTTTTCACTTCGAAATCTCTTCTTCAAAGTTTTACATTTTAATGCTTTCTTCACATTTCAAGCACTTTACATCTCAGAAAACTGTCATATTTTCCATACCTTTACCTTCAAGTCTTATCCTTCGAACACATATTTTTACTTAAAGTCATTTACAGATTTCTTGCATTAAACGCTTTCTTCATATTTCAAACCTTTTACGTTCCAGAAATCCTTTACATTAACTGTTTTATAATTCGAAACCATTTACTTGACTTTTATGCAATTTTACATGTCTTTACAATTAACATTTATTCATGCAACTTAGTTTCGTACACACACATTTTGATTACATCTTTAGACTTTTTGAGAGAGAAATCGAAATAAGCCAAACGCATATACAACACTCAAATATCAACCATGAATATCTGTTCGATCGTGAGAGTAACCTTAATGTCCAAGGAATCCTAGGATCAATCTAGTCGATCCTGTGAGTTACCAGAGGAATTGAATCACAGTCAGAAAAGATTATTCGATAGTTTGGAAGACTAGCGGTTGTTTACCAGAAATCACTGGAAACAGATTGGCAATATCTTTCCCGTAACTAGCAATCCACTTGATGAAAACCTCCCAGGAAACGCTTCTCGAACCCGAATGGAATCCGGTCCAAATTTCCACCGTTTCCCACACCTTCAAGGCCATAGGATAGAGGAAAAAAAGATGCCCTAAGTTTTCGGGCTGCCTTGAACACAAAACACAATGGGAAGAAAAAGCATTGAAATTCATACCTCTCTGATCAAAAAGATCTTTCTTCGGTAACCTATTCAAAAAATTCCTCCAAATAAAACTCTTTATACAATAAGGCAGCGTCGTATTCCATAAACGTTTAATAGCACCTTCGAAACTGACACCAACAGACGAAGTGTCATACCATAACGTCAACACACCATAACCGGGCGAAGTCGTGTAACCATGTAACAGATCAAGCTTCCACAAAATCAAATCATGACCATGATGAACAGGCGTTGTCCGAGACAGCACAGAAACCAGAGAATCCAAACTATTATGTTTTGTATAATTCCTAATATTTGTGATGTCGAAATCTCCCCAAACCCATGATTCACCCTCTCACTCCCCTGAATCTAACACCAACCTTCCCTTGTTGCTACCGATCTGATAAAGATCAAGAAACAGGCTCTAAGCAGAGTCATCACCGAGCCAGGCATCTTCCTATAAGCGAATCGAATCGCCAATTCTGACGCAAAACCTACAGAGAGATAGAAAAATAGGGACTGACATGTTTTTATACAATCCCACCAAGTCGTTCCACCAGGAAAAATTGCGAGAAGAGGAATTCGAAATCGATCTAGACATAATTTGGTTACTGAGATTTCTGTATCTGGCCTTCAAGATCTCGAGCCACAAAGACGGTTATCCAACTAGAACCATCCATCTCCACTTATAAAGAAGCGCCAAGTTCAATTCATGAATTCTCTTCAAACCAAGACATCCCTTCTTGATTGGAAGGCATAACCGATCCCACCCGACCCATTGGATCCTTCTTTTTTCCGATTTATCACTCCAAAGAAAATTATTCTGCAACTTAGTAATAACATTACAAACCTTCACCGAAGCCTTGAAAAAAGATAGCTGGAAAATTGACAAACTAGATAGCATCGATTTAATCAAAGTTATCCTGCCACCAAAGCTAAGGAATCTTTCTTTCCAACACTCAAGACGAGACTTCAAATTGTTAAACACCGTATCCCACGAAATAATTCTTCTTTGATTGGACCCAATAGGAATCCCGAGAAATCGAAAAGACTTGCCTTCGATCCTGCGAAACAGAAAATTCGTGGTTGCCTCAAGAAAATTCTCGTTAACATTTATACCAATCAACCTGCTTTTGTGAAAATTAACTCTCAACCTGGAAACCAACTCAAACCCTTTTAAAACAACTTTTAGAGCCCAACCGTGTTTCCAATTACCATTCCCTATAAACAAAGTATCATCTGCAAATTATAGAACATATACATCACACTTTTCGTCTACCAAAAAACTAGAAAAATATCATGACTCCACTGCCTTTTTAAGTTATCATTTTCAAATTTTAGAATGGAAAAGTATCACATTCAATTATAATTAATTTTTCTTCTAAAGTATTAAAGGTACATAACTACCTAATTGTAAACAAGAAATATGTAATCATCTTTGAAGAATTTTGAAGCACTTTTAAGTTTAAAATTTTTTCGATAAGTTTCAAAATTATTTTCTTTTTTAGAGAAATTTTTTAAAAAACATTTAAGAATTCAGCATGCATTTCATGTAAAGTTTCAAACAACTCATTATAAGAAGGTAATGAGTATGATTCTGAATCATTTACTTTTAAGTCGCTTCGTGTTTCAAACAAAAATTAGTTACTTTTTTTAATCTAAACTTGTATTAGAAGATGATGAATCTTCTTTTTCTTATCGAGCAATGTATTTCCTATGTTGTATGTCTTGGCTCTTGGACTTGTAGAATGGTTGTTTGCTTTTGCACTTCGTTAAACTTGGACTTTTTTGTAGTGTTTGGGATTACCATGTTCAAAATAGGTCACTTGTTTTTCTTTCTTTGTTTTTATCTTCCCATTTCTCGATTTAGATTTTCTAAACTTCATTAAGTTCTTATATATATTCTTTAGTTTGTTTCTCTTTATGTATTTGTTGTACTACTTAACAAACATATTCGTCTCTTTATCTTTCAAACAGTCTTCATCAGAACTATCTTTAGCACCCCCTACATTGGACTTGAAAGTGGATGCCTTCAAGGAGATGTTTTTTTTCTCTTCTTTATCTTTATCTTTATTTTTTAGATTTATTTCACTTGCTTCAAGTCTTTTTAACTCATGTTTATGCTTAGTAAGTTTTCCAAATATAGTATATATGTTTTGTGGTTTAAGATTATTAGATTTATGGAAGCCATATTTGGTTGTCATTTCCTGCACATAGACTTTAATATTTTGTTAGTACAATTCTGTTTAGATAAACTTTTTTCCAAATTTTCTAACTTGTTGATTATGTGGGAGAACCTCATCTGCATGGAAGCCACAATTTCACTGGGTTCCATGCGAAAGAGTCCATTCTCTTTTATCAATTTGTTAATTTTAGATTACTTAACGTCTTTAGTTTTCTCATGGAGAACTTAATATGGATCTATGTGCTTGCAGGTATAAAGTTGACGATCTTACTGATAAACCTTCCTAAAGTTTTGATGACAACAACATCAATGACTGTTGAAGTCTGTAAAGTCAGTGGTAATGATTTTCCAAATCTATGATGACGGTAACCAAAGTTAGTGACATCTCAAGCCACATATAGTAGGGGAATCAAGACTTCATTGAAGTGCTTATAAGATCAATGTATCTGGCAAAGAATATTGAAGGCGTCAGAGTTGTGAAGAGAGGAAGTGTGAAAGTCCGCCTAGTCATGTCACTATGAGTGACCAGAATTTTATAAAAGTAAGGAAGTAACTTTTAAGATACTAAGGCAACTCAAACACACACTTGAAACCAATTTTTTATCTATCAATCAAACCTGAACCAAGTGATTAAGATACTGTCAGTCTTATTTTTAAGCCTTTATGAACTAACTGATCGATTGAGACCTTAAAACAATCGATTGGAAGATATTTTTGAACTAAATCGATTAGAACCTTAATATAATTAATTGGATGATTTTTTGAAGTATCTAATTGATTATAACCTTAAGCTAATCGATTAGAAGAAGCTTAAACGAGTGTATAAATGATTATGACAATGTTTTAATGATTGGCAACAACTCTGTATCAAATCTTTCCATTTTGGGCCAAGAAAAGTAATTTTTTAGATCATCTAATGGATTAGAATTTAAGTCTAATCTATTAGGACATTAAAAGGCTCATGAATCGTTTCTTTTTTCACTTTTTCCTTCTCATATATAAAGGAGGGTCGCCTCCCTTTCATTTTATACTAATCCCCGACATTTTACATTTTCTTTGAGATTTCTCTCTCTCTCTCTCTCTCTCTCCTCTCTCTCTCTCTCTCTCT